>OZ022503.1:38543621-39848101 GCA_963989385.1 Ctena decussata | reverse complement strand
ACGGCAAAAATTACGTCTGCAGAATTTCAAAAAATGTTTTGTCCAAGTGATATCATATTGAGAATTTGAACACTGGCGGGTAAACAGTGTAGATTCAGATGAGGTGGCTCATTATGAACCACCTCGTCTGGATCTACACTGTTTGCAAATTAAACTATTTTAATTTTTGGCGCTTTAAGGGTTAAATGAGTGCGTTGGGAAAACTTTCAGCCACAAGCGAAGTGCAATACCAGACCGTGCCCATGCGCAGTCTTAAATCGGTGGAGACAATAAATGAGCTTATATCAGGTCTTTAAAAACCGAAGTGTGGATACTCAGATCAGACTGTGCTAGTGCACAGGCTGGTACGAGTATGCGCATATCGGGAGTCCCTTAAGACAGGTTTTCTCAGCACGAGACCCAAATTATATGAAGTTTAAAGGTCATTTACACAATACCTATTTTATCATTTGACACTTTCCAAGCAGTGAAAAATTCACATCTAGATGGTGAAAACTAATTTTCCAATTTTCACATTGTAAACTGAATCGAAACACGACATAAAACTCCCTAAGGCTGAAACAAGTTCACCCCGTGCATCCTCATATTCTGACCAGGGCCTTCGCTGGTTACTTTACGGGATTTCCGAGGACCGAACTATGCACATACGAACAGCGAAGGCGCTGATGAGCATGTGTGGTCGCTCTGCATATTGTCGAAAACACATTTTCTGTGACCAGTTATAACGATCAGAAGTACTACAAGGCTGATCTCCGAGTAATACCAATACATCAGCCGTCACAATTTCCCTAATTAGTTCGACAGCTCATGTGAGCAAACAGTGTAGTCCATGATCAGGATGCTGCTGAGCAGCAGTCTGATCAAGGCCTGCA
This sequence comes from Ctena decussata, assembly GCA_963989385.1. Lineage (NCBI taxonomy): Eukaryota > Metazoa > Mollusca > Bivalvia > Lucinida > Lucinidae > Ctena > Ctena decussata. The sequence continues at coordinate 39,847,229 of OZ022503.1, read as the reverse complement.
CTGTTTGCAATCAGTATGATTATATATATAATATATTTTTTGAAGCGCCAATATTTGTCACGGCAGTCCGTGTCAATAGCCGGAGTGTTCAAATACGTGGAGTAAATTCTTTATGTTCCCTATAATTACCGATGGGAGCTAAAAATAATTAGGTTACTATCAGGCAATTTGATTTACCTGCCAGCAATGTAAAATCTTATTTCCGACTTATCAGAGGTTTTATACCTGGCCAAACTGTGTTGATACAAGATCAATCTGTATAGTCAACAGAAAAGTTAAGGTGACGCTTCTAAGGGAAATCACTCTGACTAGTACTTAGTTGTCTCTTTTGTAATATGGAGATATGGTACCTCTGAGACAAATATACAAAGATTTAATTCCAACAACTCCCAAAGCTTCAAACCCTGCCCAAACTCTACACATACGAAATATGGGGTACAGTCCCTCCGAGACAAATTTCATTTTACCTAATATGTACAAAGATTGAATTCCAGCCCTATCATAGCCCAACCCGCACCCCCTCCCCTCCCCCGCCCAGACCTAAATCTCCACGAATACAAAATCTGCTCGAGTAGCATGCCTTTGAAGAAAAGGGATTCAAAGCTTTTTTTACAACTTTAACCCTTAAAGCGCCAAAAATTAAAAAAGTTAAATTTGCAAACAGTGTAGATGCAGATGAGGCGGCTCATAATGAGCCACCTCATCTGAATCTACACTGTTTGCCCTCTAGTGTTCAAATTCTTAATATGATATCGCATGGACGAAACACTTTTTTGAAATTCTGCAGGCGTAAATTTTGTCGTCTGCTTGTTGGCGCATTAAGGGTTAAGTGTTCTCTCAGTGTGGCAGTTGACCGATATGCGAGGTGGACTGTTCTTAGAAATCGGATGAGTGCGTCTGTCAATTAAGGGGTTTGTCATTTTCATTTTATTTATAGGTTGTCTTGTGCAAATAGTGTAGGCCATGGCAGGCTCCGCAAAACGAACGGACGAAGTAACAAAACCTTACTTCTTATATCGAGATGCGACATTTCTTGATTTGTTGAGTATATATGAAAAAAAAAAATAGCGATGAAACTAATCATCCGGCAAAGTTGTAGATGGTCACATTAGATACCCAGCTCTAGAGACGAGCTGTCGATACATTAAAAAAATCATCCACCCATAAAAATATGGCAAATTAAAAATTTAGACTAAAAACAAACACACAGAAACTTTGCTCATTACTTATTGTATTTGTTTGCATAATGAGTTTCATGCAGCGCAGGCTGATCCGAGACTCCGTTGTCTCCACAAGTCTTCTGATAGTTGCATATACTTTTACTGTCAATATACTATGGTTGTTGTAAACCTTCATCCTTTTTACATGGAAGAGGGTTCTATTGCTTATGCATGTGAACAGCAAAAATCCAGAACAGCCTGTGAGTACATGTAAGTTTGAGCTCAATTTTCAATTCTAGCTGTTCACATTAGCTAAGGTACTATATTTGGTAGTTATTGTTAATTTTATTAACAGCTAACGACATTGTGTTGCTAAAGGTCGAAGTTCATAAACTGACCTTTGTTCAAGGTGACTGAGATTTTCTCCTCCGAAACCGCTAGGCCGATTGAAGCCATATTTCATGTAGAGTCTCCCTGGGTAAGGGGAACGAAAGTTTGTTCAGGTTGTGATGGTCACATGACCAATATGGCCGCCATGCCCACATATGATAAAAATCTTCTTCTCAAGCATCGAAAGGCCAGTTACCTTGAAACTTTGTATGTAGCATTTGGGACTCAGGCCCTACAAAGTTTGTCCAAAATGATGACCCTGCATAGACCTTAACTTAATTTATGACAATAGATTTCTCAGAAACTATTTAAGTCTAAGGTGTGATATTTGGTATAAATGGTTAACTATAAATGAGCCGAGGAAGACATTATTATGCTGAAGGTCAAGGTCACCTCATCAAACTTGCTGATAGCCAGGGCAGGACTCTTAGCTGAGTTTGAAATTCAGCCATGATTTATACATTTTGCCTTGGAGTTACTTGCCCTTGAGTGCTTAAATAGCCCATATTTGATATTGTCTTTGGCAATTAGTCTTATTTTTTTCTAGTATTCATCAAACTTGCTGACAACTAGGACAGGCTTAAAATCTCGGACAAATTCGAAATTCATATTGTTCTATATATCATTGTTACTTACCCTTGACAGCTGATGCTGATTGGGCCCAGGAGAGCTACAGGACCAATGGTCCTCTGCTTTCTCTTGTCTCAGTCACTGAGACAAGAGAAAGCAGAGGACCAGTGGTCCTGTAGTTTACCTGAGTGGCTCGTACGAGCGTACAAATCGTCTATTCCGGCGATTCTTCATTGGCTGATACATAGTTTTTAATAGCTAGTTCTTCAGCCTGTGTTGTCCGTCCATGCACGCAAATTATTGTCAGAAACTCAGTTTTGTCACAACGTTGTAAACTATAAAATTATTCCTATGGATTTTACGGCGGTAAAAGACCTCGCAGCTTGCTGCCGGGCCCTGAACCGTAAAATTGAACAGTACGTTACTTTTATCAATGGAAAATGAGTGTACTAAAACCTTGCTTTAATGCTACTATATATCTGTATACTAACCTGATAGCCTGGGTATCCGCTCAGTCTGATCAGCCTCTTCGCTGAGCGCTTAAAGGGTAGCTAAGGGTCTAAGCTACCTCCATGCGGACAGCAAAGGCTCTGATCAGACTGGGCGGATGCCCAGGCTGATCTGAGTCTGCGCTGGGCGTACAACCACTTTGTTGGTTTTGTCGTGTCACGGCTCATATATAATATACTAGTCTGAAAAAGAGTATGATGCAAGCCCCTGTGATTCATACAGGCCGTATTCATAAAGCCACTTAAGTCGTTGCTATGCGGTTGCTAAGGCTAAATATCTATAAAGGAGATTCCCTACAACTATGAAATTTGGTCTGGAGGAACAGTCTTTGTAAGACTGTTCCTCCAGAGCAAATTTTATAGTTGTAGGGAATCTCCTTCAAAGAAATTTAGCCTTAGCAACAGCATAGCAACCGCTTAAGTTGTTTTATAAATATGGCCCCTGGAATTTTACGGTAAAGTTGCCAGGTCTTTTACTGTAAGATATTCAAGGATTAGAGTGTACCCACTTCGACATTGCACATCGACTTCAATTCGACGTTGTATCAACGTTGCGAACCTGCTGAACGATTTGTAGGGTATGTCAAAATTTGCCCTCTATTTCTGGGAAGTCTATACCGTAATAAAATATCATAAATTTATGTTACTGTCAGTCTGGTAAGTCGACCTAGTGCTCCTGGTATGTTGGGATACCGTTATGTCCCCAGATATTTGGATACCTTACCCAATTATCCAAAAAATTAGAACAGTCTAACTTTCACACATGCCCATGGAACAAAAATGCTAGGTAAATGGCCAAAAAAGTAAAACCTAGATCAGACTGCTGCTTTGGGATCAGTCTGGGCTGGATTTACACTTTTTGTCCTGATATTCTGCCCTATGCTAAAGGTTAGTGACGGCCTAAGGTTCATCTAAATATCTAAAGTACAAATATTGTTGGCATAATTAAATATTTACGTTATCTGTATATTAACTTGATAACCAGTGTCTAGATGATCGATGTCTTATGTAAGATTCTAACACATTGCCTTATTGGAAACAACGGGAAAGTTTCCATGTTTTTCTTCTGCAACAATTCACTGTTTCGGAGCGCGTGAGTGTAATTTCTGACGTACTGGCAATCGCCGACGTATTTTGTGACGATTTTAGATGTTGGACTGTGTAAAGTCCATTTTTCTTTCTTAATTCGCCATAAAAACGTACATTTATTTTAGATACAGTTATGAACATTGGAGGGAGCATGAACGCGCTGGCAGGAACGTTGGGAGAATTGGAATGAAAAAAATATACCTACTTTTTCAGCGTTTTGGGTGTTGGAATCGAAATAGTTCAGCTCTAGCATTGTATCCACTGTTTGTCGGTCAGTAATAAGTATATATAGATATATCATTCGCGCTCCGCGCTCATGATATGATCTACTTTACAACTGACCTCCAAACAGTGAACTATTACTCAACAATTCATTTCTAGAGCTGATCTATTTCTTAATGACTGACTCTTTCGAAGGTAATGGAACACGATGAATACCCCGCCGCGATGTTCTATTCTAGTCTAGTCTATCCCATAGATGGCCTTACACTTTTTTAGGATTGTTGTCAGAGAAGCGGCGGTAGTGTAGTAAGTAACGCGCTGGACTACCAATCGAGGAATCGCAGATTCGATCCGCTGCTTCTCTGGTCTTTCGGATAAGACTTTACACCGAGGTTCCGTCTCCTGTGACCAAAGTGTTTGTGGGACGTTAAACCCGAGTTCACTAACTCACGCCCGTTGTCAGCTGTCCTGGTTGCGCTGGCAAAGTCCGTCCCAGTCAACCCCCGTCGTGAAACGATACACTGTAAAAAATCCGTAGATTTTAGGTAGAATAACCGGGAACTAGCTGCCAGTCCATTTACCATAATTTTACAGGTCAGGACGATGGATGAGTGATATTGAAAGCCTGTGTGCAATGGAACCCCGTTTACTATTGAAAAGATTCCCGCCGCAAGCTGGGCACGAATCCGAGACCGTTAAGGTGAATGGATACATCGTCATGTTGCTATTAGAGGGGAACAACTTTGTGACATGTGACTTCCCGATTGCTTCCCTGGATGACACAGCCAGTCCAAAATCAGACCTACTCTTAAAGCATAAAATTCGCTGCTGTGGGTACAAACGCTTTCCTTTAAACGGGGATGTTAAAATGAAACTAATCTGGCAGAGTTGCTTGCCCTGAAAGACTATTCATTCACCTTAAAGCGCAGTCGTTTCACCCTTTAAGCGCCGAAAAGTAGACGACAAAATTTACGACTGCAAAATTTAAAAATATCTTTTATCCAAGTCATATCATACTGAGAATTCAAAGACTAGCGGGCAAAAACAGGGTATATAGATGAGGCGGCTCATGATGAGCCGCTTTATCAGGATCTACGCTATCTGAAATTTAGCTATTTTGTCTCTGGCGCTTAAAGAGTTCATAATTTCGACTAAACAACTAGATTGTACTTGACTTACTAGAAAATACCAGACGACAACAGAAATCATTATTAATACAAGTAATATGAAAAATGTGTTACATTCTCGTTAACGTTAACGTAGTATAAATATTTATTAGTACGAATCTGATAAAGGCAAATTGAAAAATACCGTGAAATTCTAGGAAATTGGAACAGGTAGGTCTGAGAAAACAGTGCAGACCCAGATCAGACTGCAGTCTGATCGGGGACTACACTGTTTGCCATTTCAACTGCGTCTTTTCGGGGCATTACTGCATTGTAATACAAAACTCACACTGGTCTGGCATTCAACACAGGTAACGAAGACAACGTACATGAATCTTGCTTGTTCCGCTCATCAGGAAAAGTTTTTTCAGAAGTATAGTCTCACGGACCATCCGATCCCCGGCTCTTAAAATAGGAATCAAAAGTTTTACTGAATTCGTATGCATATTCAAGAAATGCTTGAAAACAATTTTTGGATTACAACGTCTATGCAACGAATCGGTAAAGAAACTTATTCAAACACTGCATATATACTAGACGGAATTTCTTCAAAAATCTAGTCTGGCTAAGAGGTATAACAAACTGCCGGGTCCGTAAGAATAATAGTTCGAAATTAATCTAAGAGATATGCGAAAAAAATCAAGTTTTTAGTACGTTGCCTTCGTTGCCTGTGATGAATGCCAGACCAGTGTGAAACTGTTCAATTTTAAGGACCGTTACGGTAATTATTTTAGGTGTCCCAAAAGTTTAGAATTTTTTCCGGTAGAGCTCGTTTGGCTAGCTGGCCAGCATACTGGTACCTTCCCAGTGGGCAAACTGCTTAATAGCATTCAAACCTCGTTATATCTGCACGCATCGACGTTGATACAATGTTGTTTCAGTGTCACAAGTTTGTGCCTACTGGGTTAGCATGTGTACGATCACCTGCCCCTAGCATCAGTCAACTAATTTCCCCAAAAAGTCTTATTCATTATGACTAGAATACACATAGTTGTTTAATTTTTCAAAAGATAAAACTTGTTAAATCGCGTTAGTTACTCCCCTTAATTAGTGTACCGACAAATGTGTGGTAAGTTTATCTGATTTTTCTGAGTGACTGAACCATTTTTATTTTCTTGAATAGTTAATGTCATATTTGATTTCGTTCATTGTACTGGACTAATTTCCTAGCACGCAGAACTCGCCGTCGGCAATGATCATGATGCTGTTCTGTTTTTGATTTACATTGGTCATGTTCAGCATATCCACTCGAGTAAGTAAACCGCGAGAGCTGACTCGAGTTGTGCGAGTTTACCCTCCTGTCAGGATATGTCCGTAAGAGCAGAAGCCAGCTAAGCCAATTTGCCCCACGAATCCTCACATGGACTGACTAGTTTAAATGGTCATTATTTCATTTTATTTCATTGTTTATAAATGGACTGACTAGGCAGATAAACGTATTAAGATTAAAACTCTATCAATTGACTGTAAAATGGAGTGGCCGGATTTTTGAAGCAATAAGGGAAGAATAAGGATGGATGCCTGGATCCAGTAACCCCATGTTTTAAAGGGCTTTGTCACCCAGGGAAGCAACCAGTAGTAAAACTAGTTTAAGCCCCCCCCCCCCCCCCACCCGATCCAGTACAGAAGTACTGCCTTGAAATGGTCAGTAGTAGATTCCCAGCAGGCACATGACGTTGAAATGACGTCATTCTGACTTCGATGCGACGTGTTGACGTCGCATCGACGTCAGAACGACGCCATTTTGACGTCGTATGCCCGCTGGGAATCTACTACTGACCATTTCAAGGCAGTACTTCTGTTGTAGTTCTTCAGCTTTACTTGTTCAAATGTCTGCTTGCATCTACCAATATGGTCACTATGACCTATGTGCTATAGCTATTTCTTACTGTATCAGCTTTGTTTTTGTAATTCAAAACAGAAAATTAGGGAAAGAAAAAAAGATGTAGCTGTTACTCGTTCTTGTTTTTCGTTAACCTGTTGTGCGAGTGGTGTTTTCATTTTGGTTTGCTATGGGAAAGAGCTCAGTGTTTATTTTGCGTACTGTGCATCACAGGGACCAACCGTAATGCAGGAAAAGCGGTCGAAACGCTGGATTTGCGGTGTTTTCACGCCGGATTGCGGTATTTTTCGTAGAGTTCGCCGCCATTTTTGTAGACAGTTTCCGAGGTGGGTTGGAAAAATTATTTATAATATAAGGAGATTTTATACGAGCATTAGTACTAGCTTATCCGGATCTACATACATGCCTTTAATCGCCAAATCTTCTTTTTGGTATGTAAATATTGTTGAAATATGCTATCACGCAAGGAGAAAATTGTTTTGCATGTTCGGCCATACGCCCAGACAGCATTTGAAGCAAGAGGGTTCGTACTTTCTTCACTTTTCTTAAATTCTTGACCAACTGGTGGATGAATATGCATTTTTAAATTAAACTACATCGTAAACAGCCGATCGATTATGCTGTTTTGTCCGAGGAAGCACAGACTGAGACACAATATGCGAAAATCAAAGTAACGCCGGATAAAATGGCAACTTCTGGTTTCTCATTTGGCCAGTATTTTCACAGATAAACACATTTAAAGGGTAAAACACAGGTAAATTCTTATGTTAGTATTTAGATAATCTGATTAACTTCTGAGGAATTTTCAGGGGAAAAAATAACAGAACTGTGGCCCTTTTCAGGCTTAGGCATTGTAATGCTTTGCTCCTATAGTGGCATGCTTAAGGTTGAAGGCATAGTACAAGGGTTGATCCAGAAGTAATGTCACTGTGTCCACTGCGCGCTTATTTATCGTAGCATTATTATAAAAATCATATCAAGCTGCACTGTAATTCAGTTCTGATTAACAGAAGGGATATAAAGTTGGAATCTTTTTTCTTTCCAATCATATAGACGTTCAAAGTATGCCACCGACGCCATTGCGCCGCACGTCAGAATAACGTTAATTACATGAACATAATTTTCAAAGGCAATCACAAATCAAAATCAAACTAACCTGCCAAATCAGATGAAAATTTGAGACGATGACGAAATATATTTCTGTCGCCTACTGTTGAAATTTTAATATCGTCACTGCAGTTTGAAGTTTGCTAGCTAGCGCTAATGCTTGTTACTGCCGAGAGTAAAAATGTTGATTTCTGACAAAAACGCGTCAGCTGATATGTGCGGTTTTGCCCCGAATTTGGAATATCACCATTAGAGACGATAGAGCTGTTTAGTTAGAATGTGGTGAAATAACAGTTATTATGAGGCTTGTTTAAAGCTGCAATCAGCGCGATAAGCGTGCCGATGAGTCGTTAAGGGATAGTCTGAAAACCGGAAGACCTTTATGTGCAATGTCAGACAAAAGCGTCACTCTTGTTTGGACCCCATATATGAATATCAATGTTTTGAAATTCGAATATTGTGTAAAATTCTTAAAATTGAGTTGCGGGGCCCTTCAAGTAATATTAAAGATGAGATAAACATGGGTGAAGAGACATGAGTGCTATGCTGGAACAGCGAATATGCTACTTTGGACATGACACAATATCGAAATTTCGCCTGGTGCGTCAACAACGTCATTGACGTGCGGCGCGTTTCGTTACCATGCCTTCTGTCTATCTCGATATCTCAGTTACTGTGCACTGTATTTCTATGAAATTTTCAGCCCATAATGCAAATAGGTTAAGGTATGTGGATACGAAATTTTATTGGTCTCCCTTAATTCTACATGATTTTATAGCTGCAGTGACATTACTTCTGGATCAACCCTCGTATTTCACAAACACAGTCTCTAGTTAAACAAGACATGCCAGAGATTATAAATTGCTGCATTAAACTATGTGCTTATGTTGTTAAACCTTTATGCAGAGTTAGCAGTGTCTTTTGTCTGGCAAGTATCTCTCTCGGTTTCATCTCAGATGAAGCGCACAAACCCTGTTGAAGAGATGCCAGGAAGAACCATAAGGATAATCCATATCCGACCAGTGGCACCTCTGCGCAATTAAGCCTCTTCTGGGCTGTCGTGCCGTTAAACAAGATCAATCAATTAATCAGTCAACCAATCATTAAATCAATCCACATTGCACCAACAGTAAACATAACATTTAAAATGAAGTACGAGTCTATAAACATAATAATGCAAGACGATCAGCTCTTTCTTCGCCATATAAGGGACCGACCATTTGATATTCAGGGGGGGATGGAGGGGGGGGGGAGCTTGGTATATTTTTTCAAAAAAAAAAATCTGTCTTTGGATATGCTAGAAAAAAATTAATTGGCTCATAAGGGGGTTTAAAAAATAATCTGGCCTCAAAAATAGGTGAAAAAATAATCTGGCTCCACCCAAAATTTCAAGACAAAATAGTCTGCAGATAATTCCATTTGAATTGAGCTTTTAAAATGTCCCTGGCTTCTCGGGGCTGCGCCCCCGACCCCCACATATATAGTACTGTTTTAATATACAGTTGTATTACACCGGCAGCCACCACCACCCTCCCCCCATATGCATACATTTAAAAAAAACATCCAATACAACATTCACATACATGTATTATTGATCTGCCACATTACTAAGTAAATGTGCCACATTACTAAGTAAACGTTTCTACTAAAACTGAATTGCAAAAGAGTCACTAGCTTATGGCAAAAATTAACACTCTGAAAGGCAAAATTCCTAAAACAAACCCTTATTATTTTATCATCATCCCTAGTTTTTCCAAAAAAAAATCTGTCATTGGATATGCTAGAAAAAAATTAATTGGCTCATAAGGGGGTTTAAAAAAATAATCTGGCCTAAAAAATAAGTGAAAAAATAATCTGGCTCCACCCAAAATTTCAAGACAAAATAGTCTGCAGATAATTCCATTTGAATTGAGCTTTTAAAATGTCCCTGGCTTCTCGGGGCTGCGCCCCCGACCCCCACATATATACATGTAGTACTGTTTTAATATGCAATTGTATTACACCGGCAGCCACCACCACCCTCCCCCATATGCATACATTTAAAAAAAACATCCAATACAACATTCACATACATGTATTATTGATCTGCCACATTACTAAGTAAATGTGCCACATTACTAAGTAAATGTTTCTACTAAAACTGAATTGCAAAAGAGTCGCTAGCTTATGGCAAAAGTAGACACTCTGAAAGGCAAAATTCCTAAAACAATCCCTTATTTTTTTATCATCATCCCTAGTTTTTCTCTATTGTTTCCAGTCTTAAAATTGCCATTAAAATTGGGAAATTGCTTTGGCTTCTGGGGGGTGTTGCCCCTCCCCACCAGTTCCCCTTTGTTAACTTCTGAACAAAGAACTTTTAGCCATTTATTAACTTGCATTCATTTATAATGTGACTCTATCAATAAGTATTTATCAAACTTTCAAACGTGCAACTAAAAGCGTATTTTGGCATATGATTGGGCTAGAAAAAGACCTTTAATTCCTAATGTTAGCCCTAAAACTTTGCAAAAATAGCCCTAATTTTTGGCTAAAATAACACTAAGGCCTAATTTGTTGCCAAGCTCATACAGAGATGTTTGCATTTGTACCATAGATGAAGAGAGTAATATGCTCTAGGCACTGGTTTGCAAAAGCAAGCTAAACCATGCCCTAAGCCTGGCTACAGACAGCACCATGTTCTTTTTGTGAGAAAAAAGGTGTAAAAATTACTGATATGGGTAAAACAAAAGGATGTTAAGGTCAAATAAATAAAACCTATAAGATTAAAAAAAATAAATTGTTCGAGTTAGTTTGTAAAAAAAAAAAAAAAAAAAAAAAATTAGCTCGCTCAAGGTGAAAAAAGAAATGTTTCCAGAGGCCTGTGAAAAAATAATCTGGCTCCACTCAAGAATACCAGCCCGCCCCCCCCCACCCCCCAGAATATCAGATGGCCGGTACCTAAGGTCATTACAGCGTTTAAACATTAATTCAGCACAGCAGTAAAACTAGACAGCATGTAGATAGCCATAAAATATAGCTACAGAGCCTTCTTTTCTGCTTGGTGCCTTGATCAGTTCCTGCTCTTCTACTAACTTTGACCCAAAACATTTGCTTGTACGTTTTTGAGGTTACTTCTCAGTCGACAGATTAGGTCAAGTTGAGCCGGCCTGCCATACGTCAAAACAGTTCCTGGGCAGGCTTAAACTTTTTAAGCGGTTAACCAGTGCCAAGCAAGCTCGCGCCAGTAGTATCTGACAACTACCGTTGGGTGATAACGACCAAAACCACAGTATTTCGGTCAAGACTAGACGTCACCAAAGAGATTATGCATTAGAAAAGGAAAGATAGGATAGACGAGAAGAAAAAAAGACACACATACAAAAACTGGCCCACCCTTCCCGCATCTGCTGCAAACACAACAGGCCATTGCCCTACTATATTTCAATGCAGCAGCACGCCCCTGCGCTAGAAGCTGCGCAGCACCATCGTGCCACTCTACCACCCACGACCTCCAACCACCAACGACCCAAAATATAACTGCAGAGAACATGTGGACGTAAATGCTATTACGAAGACACAATCTTAATAGAGCTGCAAAAGGAATATTTGGCTTTTGAGTTTATAAAATATATCATATTTTTGTGTAAAAACTCGAAAATGATACAGAAATATGCTTGCGAATGAAGGACATAGTTTCTATCAAAATGTTCACAAGTGTGCACCTCGATTGTCACATCAGAGATATTGGTCACTGCTTGCTTCCGCGATTGTGAATCCCATCAGCTAACAGTGAAGTCTCCAAATAATTTTAGAAGGAGTTTTGGAACAAGGATATTTTAGAGAAGCATAGGACAACAACTTGGTACATGTATATGAGACATGGGCATTTTTTGATAACAACGGACATCAGAAATTGAGATATTTGTTTTGGTGAAAACGAAGGTAATACTGTCTTAGTTTAACAGGAAATTAGGGAAATTGGTACCCTCTGCGAAGCCCATAACAGTATACCAATGCTTATGCTAGCTCATTTTCCAGTTGATAACTAAGTAAAGTGAAATGATCTTTGTCACCAACATAATTATCTTTCAAACCTATCTTACAGCCCTCAGAAAAGGAATAGTAAACACAAAAATGACACCAAACGCCTCACAACAAATGTGGCGAGTAAGTGAACAGCTTTTTATTAAACAGATAATCATTTAGCTGACCTCACTGGAACTTACAACAATATATGGCGGCCTCGTTGGCCGAGTGATAAAATAGTAATTTCACCGCCTGCTTGGGTCATATGTGGGACAAGTCAAGTTCTGCTTGTGAGTGATCAGGAGCGGTCTTAAGCCTAAACTGCATTAACATAAGAATTTACGTGTGTTTTACCCTTTTAAATACATGTATGTTTATCTGTGAAAATACTGGCCAAATGAGAAACCAAATGTTGCGTTTTTATCCGGCGTTACTTTGATTTTCGCATATTCTGTTTCGATCTGTGCTTCCTCGGACATAAAAACATGAGCAATCGGATGTTTTCTATGTAGTAATATTTAAACATGCAAATTCATCCACCATTTGGTCAAGACTTTAAGAAAACTGAAGAAAGTACGAACCCTCTTGCTTCAAATACTGTCTGGGCGTATGGCCGAACAAGCAAACCAATTTTCTCCTTGCGTGATAGCATATTTCAACAATATTTACATATCAAAAGAAAATTTGGCGATTGAAGGCATGTATGTAGATCCGGATAAGCTAGTACTTATGCTCACATAAAATCTCCTTATATTATAAATAAATATTTTTTTCCACCCACCTCGGAAACTATCAACAAAAATGGCGGCGAATCCTACGAAAAATACCGCAATCCGGCGTGAAAACACCGCAAATCCAGCGTTTCGACCGCTTTTCCTGCGTTACGGTTGGTCCCTGTGTGCATGCTTCCATGCGGAGAAGAGATTGATATCTTTCTGCACAAACGAGAAACTATTCTTTTTAGATTATATAGTAATGAAATATTATAGACCGGTGCACGTTTGATAAATGTGGTACAGTCGACCGCTGTAACTTAAAACAGCAAAGAAAATTGTCGCTACAATGCAGTTACAATCCGATAGACCTACCTTATGTAGACCAAACTATGCCAAAAGATAAGAGAGCGATCTATTTTAAATTAGGAATTAAAAAGATTCTGCCGATAGTAAGTGCATCTCCTGTTTAAAAGTGTTGAGCACATAGATTATAGATGCCCTATTTCAACAAGAACGTTGAAAATTTTTGGTTTCACAGTTGTTTTGGCTACAAAATTCTTCAGTTTTAAGGCATGAAGGATTTGTTGGTTTACTTAGTGCTGACATCAGTAATAATTCTAAGATTGCTTTATGTGGCAAATGTCATTGTTGGATTCTGACAATACGCCTGCCTGGACCGAGGACGAAGCTCTTTCGTGTTTCATTTTAACTATCGGATCGCTTTATCATGTTTATGTTAACTCTTTTCAGACGACAAATTTTCGTCTGCTCAAATCATCAGACGACAGATTTGTAATTGGAAATTTTAGCAATCTAAAGACATTTTTCATAAAATCAGGCTTTTTAAGTTCATATTTGAAAGGCAAACAGTGTAGATCCTGATCAGACGGCTCTTTTAAGAGCCGACTGATCTGGATATACGCTGTTTGCAAAGTCGCATTTTTGCGACTTTGGCGCCGAAAAGATTTGCTTGTATAGTGTGTATATCGAAGGGAATGAACTACGTTTTTTATACAAAGCAAACTTTATATTGGTTATATTGCTTGTAGATAGCAGGCGTCTCCGCAACGAGCCACCTCAACCGCAAGGCGACAGGAAGAACGTTCTCAAAAAGTGTATCAGCTCTTGTAATAAATGGGTTAGCTCGTACCCGATATCGTCTCGCGAGAGATATCCGTAGCCTGCTGAGATCTCCCCATGACTTTTCGAATTTTAATAAATACAGAAATAACGCATCTGCACGTACATTTGTTTGGCGTCTCGAGCTCGTAAAAGGACTTGAATTACACCATGTGCATAATGTAAATTTATACTGAAATCGCCCTCAAATCAGCTGATTCAGCTCAGTATAATCAATATGAGCCGCGATGCGAGAAAACCAACAATGTGGTTGTGCGCCAAGCGCAGACTCAGATCAGCCTGGGCATTCACCCAGTCTGATCAGACTCTTTGCTAAGCGCTTAAAGGGTAGCTGAGGGACTAAGCTACCTTCATGCGGAAAGCGAAGACTCTGATCAGACTGGGCGGATGCCCAGGCTGATCTGAGTCTGCGCTGGACGCACGACCACATTGTTGGTTTTGTCACGTCGCGGCTCATATATGCCCAGCTCGCAGGATGTAAGAGTCCGCCTTGGGACATTGTTGGGTATGACTGGATTATAAAAGAGAAAATAAGCTTAAAATGTTGGAGGCGCTTATGAAAATGAACATTTTTCTGTATATTGCAGGCTGACATGACCACAACAGACGAAACTAAAGGCTTTATTAGTGAGCTTGTTGCTATTTTCCACACTGATTTTAATGACATAGTATCAGAAAATATTGATATTGAAGTTGTTGGGAAAGGAGTTGAAAGCCTACTGGCTGACAGTGTTGAAATTTATTTGGCGCAGAAATTCTCTGACTGTGAATCCAAGTGTAAAATTTTGTTGGATTATACATGGGAGAGGCTGAATATAGGAGACTGGAAAGATGTCAATGTTAGCTGGAGATATGTTTATACTGTGGCGTCAGCCTTGGCATCGATATCGAAATATCATATTCTAATGGGTGACGGCAAACTCAGTTTTGACGACGTGATGAAAGCTTGTGATTATGGGCTGTTAATGGGGGCGCCTTTGTGTCATAATATCCTTGCAAGGCTGTCAGTGGCATTGCAAAAAGATTATAAAACAAGAACTGAAGTACTATCAAAAGACAGCGTCGTTGAAACAGAACAACCTTCTGAACCAAAATCAAAGAAAATTAAAATAGATGCTGATAAAACTCATTTAATTGAACCTCAAATAGAAATTGAAAGATGCCATTGCCCATCTCTTGAGACGTTCACACGGGACTTTTTATCGCGAAAAAAAACTGTCATTATAACCGGTGCCATGGACTTCTGGCCAGCTTTGAGCACAAGACAGTGGACAATGGATTATATCAAAGATAAAGCCGGCTACAGGACAGTACCTATTGAACTTGGGTCTAAATATACGGATGAAGACTGGTCACAGAAACTCATGACAGTGAGAGAATTCATAGACAAACATGTTTTGAGTGAAACAAGAAGAGACAAAGTAGGATACCTTGCGCAACACCAGTTGTTTAATCAAATACCAGAATTGCAAAATGACATCGTGATACCTGATTATTGTTTCTTAGGGGAGAAAGACGATGTTGATATCAATGCTTGGTTTGGTCCGAAGGGAACAGTGTCCCCTTTACATTTTGATCCAAAACATAACTTTCTTGCACAGGTTATAGGTCAGAAGTATATCCGACTTTATTCGGACCAAGAGACTGCTAAAGTGTACCCGCATTCCACTACATTGTTACATAATACAAGTCAAGTAGATGTTGAGAATCCAGATTATGAACAATTTCCATTGTTTAAAGAAGCAGAGTATACAGAATGTATACTAAAGGAGGGAGAAATGTTGTATATGCCACCGAAATATTGGCATTTTATCAGATCTCTTTCTATTAGTTTTTCTGTAAGTTTCTGGTGGGAATGAAATACCTTTTTAATATGCATGGGATTCTTAATATAAAAATAAAAATGTTTCATTTACAATAAACATCATCTTAGCCAATCACTGGGTATTTGCTTTGTTCGGGGACATTATTTTTTCTAAAGGAATTATTCTACAATGGAGCCACAAAAAGAAGTTCTGCATCACCTTATCAACTTTCCCAATCAGCTTATTCCCAAGAGGTATACAAGAAAGGCATGCCTCTGTTTTGCTTCATGGTTTCTGTAACTTATACACTTATGTCTCTGTAGACATCTGATAAAACTGAGGACAGAACTGAGCCCTGTCGGGGTAGATAAAAGTTTCTTACTGACTAGAGAAATTTGCTCTTAACAAACCATAAGGGAAATCAATTTAAAGTATGCGTTTTCTCTTTAAAAGCCTATATCTACCAAGATGGACGAAATCGAAGACCAATTTTTCACATTTATAATATCGGAACATAAGACTGTTAATCATACCGAACAACCATGTCACTTCGCTGCTACTCATATGAATTGTAATCAGGTGAAATATGACTTGCATTAGCGCTATGGTAAAAGTAAGGTAATGTAAAAATTCTTTTGAGTAGTATACCTGCTTTGGCATCTTCTGGAAACGGGAGGTATAACAGAATGTTTAATACGCTTTTACTGAGATTTATCGAGTGGATTATCGACCGAACAGGCGGACAAACCATGCTGTCACCTATCTTTTCCAGGTTTTAACAGAGAATTAAATTATCTGAGAATGAACTACAGGTTTGAGAAAATCACACTAATTTGAGCCGCGACACGAGAAAACCAACAAAGTGGATGTGCGCTCAGCACAGACTCAGATCAGCCTGGGCATCCGCCCAGTCTGATCAGGGTCTTCACTGTCCACATGGAGGTACATGTAGCTTAGACCCTTAGCTACCCTTTGTGAACGCGGCTGCCCAGAATGATCTGAGTCTTCGCTGGGTGCATATGCCACTTTGTTTTGTCGTATCGCGGTTCATTTCAGGTAGCATTTCACTTATAATTCGAAAAGGGCATGGCATACACTCGCACCTCCTAGCACCGAGTCTGTCCATCTGTCCCTGTCCATCTGTCCGTGTCCTCTTTAATTCGAAGATACAGTAATTGTAAATGGGAACTAGTATACTGCTACTTTACAGTACTTGAGTAGCAAGACAGTATGAGCCGCGACACGAGAAAACCAACAAAGCGGAATGTGCGCCATGCGAAGACTCAGATAAGCCTGGGCATTGGCCCAGTTTGATCAGATCCTTCACTGTGTGATTTAAGGGTACCTTAGGGTCTAAGCTAGCTCCTTGACAGCGAAGACTCTGATCAGACTGGGCGGATGCACAGCGGCTGATCTGAGTCTTTGCTGGGTGCACATGCCACGTTGTTGGTTTTGTCGTCTCGCGGCTCATATACTCTTGATTATAACTTTTTTTTTTTTTTTTAAATAATTAGTTTGTAGTACTCGTGTGTTGATGGGGCCCCTGGTAGCTCAGTAGGTTAAGCGCTTGCCTGCTGATCTAGCGTCCCGGGTTCGAGCCCCGCTTTAGGCGGGAATCTTTATAATCATAAACGGGGTTCCATTGCTCACAGCCTTTCATTATCGCCCAACCATCATCCTAATGTATAATCAGTGCAATCTATCTGTACCAAAAATGATGAAACAGATAAAATAAATAAGTAAAATTTTAACCCTAAATGTTCTTAAATAATATAAGCCTAATCATCTAGGGGATTTCCCAGCAGTCACACAATGTTGAAACAACGTTGATCCAACCTTGTTTCAACGCATCTGCTGGGCAAACTTGCTTGATTACCTTCAGGGTTCACTCAGTATGCACGCAACACATTCAGTATGTTTCCAGGAACATCATAAAAATAAATTCTTATTGCGTAGATTTTTTTATAAAAATAAAGGAGAAATTTAAGTTGATAAAACAATATATGGTGGCAAGAACAAAACATTTTCGCCCGGGTAGATAAGTGCTACATTAACATGCTCCCTATCATTAAATAAAAATGGAAGTAACGTTTGACCTTATGTTTTTTTATATATGTAGTTTGTTTGTTTTTTTCTTCTTTTTTATCTTTCGTTTAGACAATATATATTTCAAGAAACTTTCACATACTAATATACAGAAGAATAATAGGGATTAGGTTGGAAGCACAATGCTTGTTAGGACAATTTCGTAAAAAAAAGTTGAAGTTTGAGAAGTTTGTAACATATTTGAGAAATGAGCCGCGACACGACAAACCAACAATGTGGTTGTGCGCCCAGCGCAGACTCAGATCAGACTGGGCATCCGCCCAGTCTGATCAGAGTCTTCGCTGCCCGCACGGAGGTAGCTTAGACCCTTAGCTACCTTCTAAGCGCTTAGCGAAGAGTCTGATCAGACTGGGCGGATGTCCAGGCTGGTCTGAATCTGCACTGGGCGTACAACCACATTGTTGGTTTTGTCGTGTCGCGGCTCAAATGGTGAGTTTGCTCAGTCATAAATGCAAATACGAAGTAACGCCAGATTGCACAAGATGGTCAGTTATGCTAATTACATTGTTTGCACAATTATCGCCAGAAAACCAGACACCTGAATAGATTACGATTCCGGTTATTATAATTACATAATAATGGTTGCGATTACATACGATAAAATAGGCGATAAAATCTGGAGAAAGATTTAGGCATTGGCCAGGGTCATTCGGTGCATTTCAGTTCGCGTTGTTTGGCAGTCATTGAAGTTACGAATTCTTAATAAATATAAAAGCGGGTTTTCGAGTTAATTAAACCAAAGTGAGTGACAAATATTGTCAGAATATTGGACACTTGGCGAGAGCAGAGAAAGAACCCTAACACCAAGTTAGAATAGAATCCACAACAGTTATGTCTACAGCCAAGAGCGAAACAGCAGAAGCGGCAGATTCTACAGACGGGCTCATTTGCAAAGGTTAGAATATTTTTCTTTGTTTGTATCTGTCTATTTATACAATTATCTTGAAAAAAAGTGGGGTTTATTCAATGTTAATGGATATATTTTTAAGGGAGAAAACTCTTTTCAGTTTCATTTTCGCCTCCCTTGTAAATAAAGAGCAACTCTTAAGGAAAAGAGCGACTTCTTTTCTTTAAGAGTAGACCCCATTTAGCCGGGGAGGGCTAGCCCAGCGGGCACATGACGTTAAAATGACGTCGTACTGACGTCGGTGCGACGTAATGACGTCGCATCGACATCAGTTCGACGTCATTTCGACACGTGCCTGCTGGGCTTCATCATCAAGGCTGGCAAACCAGAAGTCCCAAAAGTGGTCTCCCTTTGTAAATATGGCAGAAAAATTGGAAGATGTCTTCGATAGCTCAGTAGGCTATTGATTGATTGATTTATTGCTTAACGTCCACGGTAAACAACTATGGTCATGTCGGGACGGTCAGTTAACCTAACCACACTATTCCTGGGCAGGCCTAGACCTCCTAAGCGGTTAACCAGTACTAAGTGCACATACTTTCGCCAGTAACTGACAACTGCCCTTCTTGAATCAGCGGAAGGAGAAACGAAAGTATGTGGCCAGACCGGGTTTCGAACCCAGGACCTCTGACTTATGAGTCAGGTGCCCTACCGATTGCGCTACGCGGCCCGGCCTCTCAGTAGGTTAATCGCTGGCCTGCTGATCTAGCGGTTCCGGGTTCGAGTCCCGCTGTAGGCATGGATCTTTTCAGTTCTAAACGGGGTCCCATTGCACTAAGAAATGATAATCACTGCCTTAGCTACCTTCGATCGACGCGGTAGTGATTCGAGCTGGCAATGTAACACTGAAAAGTGGTTCATTTTCACCACTCTGTCATGAAAATACTGCATAATTCAGTTATTTGGAATTAAAACAAAAATAACTTGGCAAACAGTGAAAATCCTGATGAGACGGCTCATCATGAGCCGTCTCGTCTAGATTTTCACTGTTTGCAATGGTATGTCCGAATTTACCCGCTGTCCGATGTTACCCGACTCGACCCTTATAATAGAAACTGAAACAAGAAAACTAGAACGGAAATCCAAACAACAAATATCTCGTTTAAACGACTTATTACATTGTTTAAACGACATATTTCAGAATAGAAAATGATTGAAAAAAAATTGAACGGGAATCAAAACAACAAATGTCCCGTTTATCGATTATATGTCGTTCAAACGATATAATAGGTCGTTTAAAGGTAGGTTCCTGTACTTTGGAATGCATCATAATTTTAATGATCTTTCATCCAAGTTGTTGGAAAGCACTTATAAAAGGGAATGAATAAGTTTCACTAAAAAGTGTAAATCAAAAAAATATTAGAAAAGTTGTTTGGCAAGGGATTTCCTAACTCTGCTTCGCACACCAGTTAGCGCTATTTTAGTTCGCGCCAAAAATAGATAACGCAGCTGACGTCATGCTGCATTGCATTTTGGGATAGTTTTAACTCATCCGCCATGCCAGTACCTCTAGGAGAGCTCACGGCAAGGGAAAATTGACCTTTGGAGAATGGCATCAGAAATTGCACACTTATAGACATAATAAACATAGTTATTTTTAGAACTGGAATTCCAACTAAAAAAATAAATCAAAAGGGAAAACGACTATTTTCTTCAATATCTGACGAGTTTCTCAGTAGAAACAAATTCAGAAAAATAAGAGAATTCAATACTCCTCAGAAAAAGACGAAATTATTTTGTGGACATAATTGTTATCGCTAGTCCAGGAACCTACCTTTAAACTAGATATTTGAGGTTTTGATTTCCATTGTAACTTTCCTGTTTCATCTTTAGGAAAGTAGGAAATAAGTCGTTTAAATGACATATAAGTTGTTTCAATTTCTTTTTTGTTTGCAGTCCTTTCTGGTTTTCTTGATTTAATTTCCATTCTATTTTATATCGTTTAAACAGCATAATATGTCGTTAAAACGATATAATAAGTCGTTTGAAAGAGATCTTTGTTGTTTTGATTTCCGTTTTAAATTTCTTGTTTCAATTTCTATTCTGATAAATATCGGAAAGGAAATGTCCCTTCCGGGGTTCCGAAGTATTCTCTCAGAAATAGCTTTATGTATCCACTGTTCCAGTTAAATCAGGAAAACTTTCCAAGGATGAAGAAGAGACGGGGACGGAGACTAAACGGGATACCTGGGATAATAAAGTACAGTACCTGTTGGCAGTGATAGGGTTTGCTGTGGGCCTTGGCAACATTTGGAGATTCCCATATCTAGCACAGAAAAATGGAGGAGGTATGTTGTTTAGAAGCATGAAGTTGCGTACCGTATTTCTTTGATTATAAGACAGAGATTCCGCCTCTTCTGAAACGATATCAAAATCTAGATCCGTCTTATAAGACGGATCTAGATTTATATGATAGTTTTGGAAGGGAAAATAAAATGGATCTAGATTTTTTAGATTGTTTTGGAAGGGATAATAAAACGGATCTAGATTTTTGAAAAACCCGATTGTATATAGCAGAATTTCAAAAGACTGACCTAGATATTTTGGTCATTCTAGAGGGAAGAAACCCCGTTTTATAGTTGAATGAATACGATACGCCTTTTTGAGAATCAGACATGGCGGCATCTTTTATTTTCTATGAGCCGTTTACTATATTTTCTTTCGGTCATGAAAAAAATTATGATTGTACCTTTCCGCTGTTCAAATTCCACTATATTCAAATCGACGAGGTTGTTAAATACATTTCATATGTTAGTACAGGTACTGAGAAATGACAGGATAGCAAGGGCGTAGCTACGTATACGGCAAATACGCAAGTGCGTATTGAAATTTTGTCAAAATTGACAAAATTTCAAAACGCACCTGCAAATTTGCAAGCTGAAAATTTATAAATTAGACAAGATTTCAATACCAATTACCAAAGTGGCTGAAATACTAGCTTTCCCTTCAAGAAGTAGAGACTAAAACATGGTTGTGCGTATTATGAAATTGCCCCTAGTTACGCCCCTGGATAATAACGTTCTTTTTCTGCTGATGTAAGTAATAAGCGAGTTCGGAGTTCCGCACAGCGCATGCGCATACTCAGATGTTGCTCTCGGAGGTCAGAGGTCACGGATGCCATCAGCCGAATACGCAAAGCGTAACACACCAACATATCGACCAATATTTCAATTTATAAACATTCCCTGTCTATTCTATCTTGCTAAAATAATGTGACTATCGATTTTCTCTGAGTTGAAAACAATTTTCAATCATAGCAATGATTTTTAATCATTAAAAAGATGTTTTATATCGACTGACCAGGTAAGCGTAATGATGACCTATCGGATTTGTCCACACTTGACCTTTCTTCTCCAGTCCAACCGGAAACTCGGAACTCCGAACTGGCTTATTACTTTTGTACTTTGGGTTTTGTGCTACTTACATGGATTAATATGGATTTCTACTTTCAGGTGCATTTCTTATACCATACGTCATCATGCTGGCCATTGAGGGCATTCCAATCTTCTATCTGGAACTTGCTCTTGGACAAAGACTCAGAAAAGGCGCCATTGGAGCCTGGAACGAAGTATCACCATATCTCGGCGGAATCGGGATTGCATCAGCAATGGTCTCGTTCTGGGTGTCGCTCTACTACAATACCATCATTGCTTGGTGTCTGTATTATTTAGTGCGGAGCTTCTCTACGTCACTTCCGTGGGCGGAGTGTCCTGGTACGACAATAGGAAATGAGACAGTGCCTATCAAAGAATGTGAAGTAAGTCCATATGGTGAATGGGTATACTTTTAGGTGAAGCAATTGTGGCATTCTCAATTTTGCCTCCCTTCCCAATGGGGTTAACTCTTGAAGGACAAAACTGCTATTCTAAGAGCAAGTTCTTTCCTTTTAAGACTAGGCCCTCCACACTTTTTGAAAGCAAACAGGATGTCTCAAAACTTGTTTCCCTTTGTAAAAAATGAGATAAACCTTTGAGGTGTACCCATGCATCCTATCTAAGAGTCAGGTTAGGACTGATTTTAGTTGGTCTCATTTGAAGTTTCGTCGTATGCATGTCTAATTTTTAAATTTCGTCGTATGCATGTCTAATCTTTAGAGTTTGCGCATTGCATTTTCATTCGTTTTCACCAACCCGTGCCCTTCATAAATCCATCCCTGAATAAATTTATAAGAAAGAAAAATAGGCAAGTAAAATTAAAGAATCATGTTTATTATCAGCACTACACACTTCCTTGATAGACTGCTCAGATTAAATTAGATTAGATTAGATAAATTAAATTAATTTTATTGTACATGAACAATGGGATTACACACAAGTTATCACAACATTGGCTCCCAAGGAGGTTCAAGGGAACAAATCCGTAACTTGCCCTTCATGGCACCGAGTTTGTCCCTGTCCTCTTCGGTTCGAAGAAGAGGTTGGTGTTTGAAATTCCTCAACACCTGCTCTATATAGTCACCGTCAACCGAAAGATATTTCAGTTCATTGCAATATTTTCCAGCTCAGCAGCCCTACAACGTACTTCTGGTACCGAGAGACGTTGGACATTGCCCCTGACGTCGACGCTGGTGGTGACCTGAACTGGTGGGTAGTGGTCAGTCTAATTGTGGCTTGGATTATCGTGTTTCTGTGTATGATTAAAGGAATAGCTTCATCTGGGAAGGTAAGTCTGAAGGTGTATGGGTACATCTTCATGTTTTCCCGCTTTTTCAGAAAGAAAAGCAACTTTCATGGCTTCCCTTTGCTACGCTGAGGCGAAAGCTTCTCTAAAACGCAGATGATTCCACTGATTTGTCGATAGTAGAGAAAAAGAAACTGTATTCATTTGTTACACTGTTGCACAAAGTAGATTTACACTATTCTTTTTCTTATCATTGCATTCAAAAGTTGTAACAATAAAGCCTTAAAAAAGTACACTGTTTCTTCCACAAGTTGTTATACAGGGCAATACATTCTGTATACTAATTACACAGATCAGCACTAGACTGTTACTTCGATATGTTGCCAAAAGGATAACTGCATTTATTGTAACGCATATCAGCACAACACTGATTATTCCATAAGTTGGTAAATAAATTACTGAATTTGTTAGTCACGCCAAGCAGCACAACACTGATTCTTCCATAAGTTGGTAAATAGATTACTGCATTTATAAGTCACACAAACCAGCAAAACACTGACTCTTCCATAAGTTGTCATATAGATGACTTCATTTATTAGTCATACAAAGCGGCACAACTCTGACTCTTCCATAAGTTGTCATATAGATGACTGCATTTATTAGTCATACAGATCGACACAACTCTGACTCTTCCATAAGTTGTCATATAGATGACTGCATTTATTAGTCATACAGATCGACACAACTCTGACTCTTCCATAAGTTGTCATATAGATGACTGCATTTATTAGTCATACAGATCGACACAACTCTGACTCTTCCATAAGTTGTCATATAGATGACTGCATTTATTAGTCAAATCTGCACAACTCTGACTCTTCCATAAGTTGTCATATAGATGACTGCATTTATTAGTCAAATCTGCACAACTGTGGCTCTTCCATAAGTTGTCATATAGATTACTGCATTTATTAGCCACACAAATCAGCACAGCGCTGATTCTTCCATAAGCTGGTATACATATTATTGCATTAATTAGTTACACAAATCTATCCGTAATTAGGCATACAGATCATTGCATTCATTAGTTACACAAATAAGTACAGCACTGAATATTCCATAATTCTTTCATAAGTTGGTATACAGATTATTAAATTCACTAGTTATATAACTCGGAACAAGTCTGATCGTCAGTAATGCTTACAGATTATTGCACTCTTTAGTGATACATTTCGGCATCGCACTTATTCTTCACGAATAAATATACAAGTCATTGGATCCATCAGTTGCACAAATCAGCAATGTCATTGTTGTTTTATAACTTATTAATGTATAATTATATTGATTCCAGCATGCAGACAAGATTGAATCAACATTTAATCAATGTTGATTCAACGTCGTGACGTTGAATCAACGTTGATTCAAAGTTGTTTGCTCACTGGGGTCAATATTGCGCTGTTTTAGCCATAATTAGCCGCATACAAGTTTTTTTTTTAATTTTTTTTTATATTTTTTTGCAGGTTGTATATTTCTCAGCTACATTTCCCTACCTTGTGCTGTTGATATTTTTCTTCCGCGGTGTTACACTCGACGGATTTCACCATGGCGTCATACACCTGTTTGTCCCAGATGTGAGTAAGTTTTCTCTTTTTCAGCAAAGGATGAAACTGAAAAACCTGAAAATGCGCGTGACATTTTCTGTTCGCTTGCTAGTTTCTATTATCTATTATTTCTTTTTGCACTAAATTCAGTAAAGGTTATGTACATTTATTACTCTAACCTTGTTAACTTGTTTCTTCGTCCCGCCCGTGTTTCCGTCCGTTTCACTATTCTTAAGTTTGTGCCATAAGTTTGTGCAATTTCCTCCTGTGGAGCTTATAGCATATGCAGGCTCCTTTGTCCGTCGTCGACTGTCGTCCATCCACAATTTCAAATGACATTTCCTCTGAAACCACTGGGCCGACTGTAACCAAATTTCACATATAGCCTTCAAGGCTGACGGGAACGAAATATTGTTCAAATAGTCTGGGTTATATGACCTACCTGGCCGCCACGCACATATATGGTAAAAACCTTAAAAAATCTTCTTCTTCAGAACCAATCGACCGATGGTCTTGCAACTTGGTATGTAGCATTGAGTCCTCGAGTACTATCAAGATCATTCAAATGATGACCTTGGGTTGATCTTGTCTTTTTTTACGAAACTTTTTTTATAAGGTTTCATGGAAGATGGTTGATTATGACGTAGAACTGATGTTGATACGATATCAGTTTTACCATTTTGTGCTGGAGAGTTCTGACTTTAGTGGCTTTCAGGCACCATGGGCACGCAAAGTCCAGAATAATGATTAATAAATATGTTCTGTAACATAAAATAATACAACAAGTCTGTTTATTAGTATCAGGTCATTATTTAGTTGTGTGTGGGTTATTGTTTTAGTTGCCCTTCTGTTTACATAACACATGCCCCGTACGATGAATATCCCTACGGCAAAATATTGTATGCTGGTGCCCCGGAGTGACCTTAATGTGCAAACACAAACACCTAGGAATAATAATACAGTCGAGATAACCATTAATTGAGATGTATTCACAACATGAAGTAATATAAGCTTCTTATCTAATATCTGGTCATTAGTAGTAATTGAATTATTTTATTGTAATTCACGATAGGAAAGTACATGGTCGGAGCCTGGCATTGGTTCTAGAAATCTAGTATACGTGCAATTCTATTCCCGGTTAGAAATAATAAAAAAAACTAGCTTTTGCAAATGGATGACAAAGCATAACGAAGCTGTTCGACTCTTGATGTAAAGAAACTAGTTCAAAAAGTTATTTGTAAAAGATAAACTGTAGAGAGTTCTCATAAAACTCCTTAAAGTAGCCAGTCCGAAACTTCGGTTTGACTGCTGATAACTCCATCAGTTATTTTACTTCAATCCAGCCATTTTTTCGGACGACGGAGCCTTCCCAGACTGGGAAAGTATTTGCTTCAATAGAGCATGATGTTGAATCAGCGTTGAGTTAATGTTGATTCACGTTTCAACGTTGCGTTCCCAGTGGGAATTCTCATCGCTGTTTTTTTGCATTACAGTTTGGAAGGCTACTGGATCCTCAGGTCTGGCTGGACGCAGCCACCCAAATATTCTTCAGCCTCGGTTTGGCTTTTGGCGGACTGATAGCGTTCGCTTCCTACATGCCAGTCAACAACAACTGTTATAAAGACGCCATCTTGGTTTCTATAGTGAATTGTGGCACCTCCGTTTTCGCAGGAATTGTGGTTTTCTCGATCTTGGGTAAGACATTTTAAACCTGTGGGATAAAATCATTATAAACGCATGTTTTATCATGAGTTATATTCTACACTATAGTAATACCTCAAGTAGAACTGAAAAGAATAATTCTCACAATAAACTAATAATGTATCGCGCAGTAATAAACTTATAATGTATATCTCCATAGAGATTTAAAAGACCTTACAGTTTTTATGTAACTTTGCCTATTGAAAAATGAAAAAAGAAGAAGAAACTTTCGCTGAACTTTTAATAAGAGCAACAGTTGTAATGGATTTTCCCCTTGAATTTATCAGTTTAATAGGAAAGTTTACGTTAGAATTGTTAGAGGTCCTTTGAGCTCCTTTGTTCGACTGCACCTCGCAAACGTTTGAAATAAAACTCGTGTAAATGCCAAAGTCACATGCAACAGTACAAACTTGTGACCATCTACTCATTGTTTTATGTGCCATTATGATTAACATTTGAGCCGTGACGCGAGAAAACCAACAATGTGGTTGTGCGCCTGGCGTAGACTCAGATCAGCCTGGGCATCCGCCAAGTCTGATCAGAGCCTTCGCTGTCCGCATGGAGGTAGCTTAGACCCTTAGCTACCCTTTAAGCGCTGAGCGAAGAGTCTGATCAGACTTGGCGGATGCCCAGGCTGATCTGAGTCTGCGCTGGGCGCACAACCACTTTGTTGGTTTTCTCGTGTCGCGGCTCATTTATGAATTTTCATTTTTGCAGTAGGGATTTGTTTATTCCTAGTGTTAGAACATTGACAAAATAGGTTTCAATTTCCTCTCAAGGTTTTAAAGCCACAAGAAGTTATCAAGCATGTTTGCAAGCCAATGCCCAGATGCTGAACACCAGTGATGTCACACTGCTTTATAATGAGGTTACAAATGTTACTACCTACAGTAGTACTACTGAATATATGCCAGTACTGATGGAGTGCGATCTTCAGACAGAAATAGAAAAGGTATTAAATACTAGTTAGCATGGGCATAGCTGCCTATTTCGTAAATACGTATATTTCAGGTTGCAAATGTATATTAGCATGTCAGTTGAAACTGTCTTAATATAAAGGCCAAAATCCCTCCTGCTAACCAAAACCCTGTCTTAAAAGGCCAAAAACTCATGCCAACCGCATTGCATTTCAATTTAGTGTGTGAAATATTAAAAATATTTTTTTTGAAAAAAAAAAAAAAAATACTTCCATATCTAATTCAATTATATTTGCGGAATATTTAAAAAATCTTGCTTTCTAAATACCTGATATTCTACATTCTTTTGATCTTTTAAACACAGCTAGATATTTTTCCATGTGTCAAGTTTTGTTAACTTCATCACTGACGTAAATGGAAACATACGTTATTTTCTTCTTCTTTTTTTCTTTTAAATTCACGAGATTTTTATTTTAAGCAGATGCACCTCTGTTGTATGAATCATTTAACTATATACCAGTACAATTTTGGTAACGATATCTTTGAAGCCTGTCGGTTAATCAAATTTTCAGTAAAAATGAAAACGAACCTAAAGTAATGACAACGCAATGATTTAACTGACACTAGTGTCCACTCTGTATACCCACATAGTGATTGGTCATGATGTCTTTTAAAGTAATGCCGAATTGTCCATCGTTCTCTTCTTTTTCCCTTACGAGTGCACATACTGTGTTCTAGATGTTAAGGCCATTTGCTTGAGAAACATTTTTGTGAAGGGAGGGGTAGGAGAGGGGTATTTTGAATTGCTTGACTAAGCAAGGACTGCATGGCCTAAGAATTGGTACTAAATACATGCACATATATGTATATTCCGTTGATGTTTTCATCGCTGAGGGCAACTGCGTATGTCGTCAACACCCTTCAGCTTGCATTGTGAATCCTGATCATCAAAGAGCCTCATGTGTTCATTTGGAACGGACAACTTTTAAGTAAAATTTGCCCATCATAAAATTCATTTTTCACTTGGTATCTATTTCAGTCTGGGTCCGGCACGGGTCTCGTGTTTATAGCATTCACAGAGGCTATTAACCAGTTCCCCGTGGCTCCTCTATGGTCGGCCTTGTTCTTCCTTATGCTGCTTACCCTCGGAATCGACAGTATGTTTGGTATGTTGGAGGGCGTGGTCACTTCCATTATTGACATGAAGCTTATCAATGGTCTGAGAAAAGAATATGTATCAGGTACGTTATACACTGCAACACCATAATTTTCGAAATAATTTGAACTGTTGGGACTGAAGTGCATAAAGCACAGGCGCTTGAAGTTCTATGCTATGAAACATATTTCAATGCCGCTAAACATCTAGGCTATGAGCCATTTTGAAGAAATGACCTATAGACTGCGTCAAGTGTAAAGGGTTTTGAGGGTTTTTTGAGCATAGAACTTCAAGCGCCTGTGCATAAAGAAACAGTGCAGACACTGATCAGACTGCTCCTTTGAGAGCAGTCTGACCAGGTTCTTCACAGTTCTTAATTTCGCCAGCAACATTCTGTACTAATCGGCCTGTTCATCACCCTTAGATAGCCAAAAAGGCAGACGACAAAATTTACGTCTGCAAAATTACAAAAAAACGTTTAGTCCTAGCTATATCATATTGAGCCCTTGCGTTTAGCGTTTAGCCCTAGCTATATCATATTGAGAATTCAGAGAATAGAGCACAAACAGTGTAGATCCAGATGAGGCGGCTCATTATGAGTCGCTTCATCTGGATCTACGCTGTTTGCAAAGTTAGGTATTTTCAGAGGTGGCACTTTACCTGATGGCAAATCGTATCAGCTATTGCTCGAAAACATAACACCATATTAATTAGTATCTTGAAGTTCTTGAGCAGGATCGGTCTTCGATTCAGTGATTGAACCAAGAAAGGCTTAAGCTAGCGACCTGCAGCGCTGATGTCGAACGCTGTAGCCACTCAGCTTCAATGACTTTCTAGTTAGTCTTTTGTATAATAAGGTTAGTTATTTTGCAGTTTGACAACTTGCTCATTTAAACACAACTCGAACCTATTTCTGTTTTTCAGGCGGGCTGTGTCTCATATCTCTGATATTGTCCCTGGGATTCGCCACACAGGCTGGACCATACGTTTTTATGGTGTTCGACGAAAACAGTGGAAATATACCTTTGCTTGTTATTGCATTATTTCAAGTTCTAGCAGTCTCCTATCTGTATGGTCTAAAAAGGTAAGTTTTCTCGTAAAGATGACTGACTTCACTTTCAGGGAAAGCAACTCTTTTATTTTCGTTTTTGCCTCTCTTTTAAATGTTGGTCGACTCCTCTATGATAGGAAAGAAGTTGTTTCTCTAGGAGAAAATTCTTTACTTGAGAGGAAAGCTCACAGATTTGATGATACTATAAGAGGCCCCAATGTGGCCCAAAGTTCACAGTGTGGAAATGCGTCTTTTCATTGGATTCCTCAGGGTCTATACTTTTTGTGCGTTAACAGTAAAGGCTGTGATCAGACTGCGTGGAGGCGCAGGCTGGTCTGAACCTCTGCTGTCTGTATACTTGTATGCGTTAAGCTTCCCTTCTGTGTGTTGGAACTCAACTGAAGAAAGAAATTACAATTTGAGCCGCGACACGAGAAAACCAACAAAGTGGTTGTTCGCCCAGCGCAGACTCAGATCAGCCTGGGCATCCGCCCAGTCTGATCAGAGTCTTCGCTGTCCGCATGGAGGTAACTTGGACCCTTAGCTACCTTTTGAGCACTTAAACAAAGAGTCTTAGAAGATGGGCGGATGCCCAGGCTGATCTGAGTCTGCGCTGGGCGCACAACCACATCGTTGGTTTTGTCGTGTCGCGGCTCACTTATAAATGAAAAGGAGCTCGAGTTGTTGTTTTTTAGCAAAAGGAAACTATGAAAACTGACCAAAATAAAAGGAAAAGACATAGATGGCAAAAATCTCACAACCTGACAACAAATATTTATTGTCCTTGATTATAATTTAAACACCCTTTTACAGATTTGGTGACGATATAGAACAGATGACAGGTCGACGGCCCAACGCTTTCTGGTTGACCATGTGGAAATACATATCCCCATTAGCCATGCTGATTGTTCTGGTTGCCAGCGTTGTCAAGATGGCGGATGGCACGTCATACCTCGCCTGGAGTGCGGAATTGGTTAGTTGCTTTTCTGAATATTTTGTTTGAGGTGCCAAGACTGTTCCTCATAATATTAAAAAAAGTAATGTCTGACTGCTGATAGTAGGCGCGCAACATTAATACGAAGCAGCCCCGGATCCAGGGAGTGGAGGGAAGGCTTTGGCGATGCGATTCTTATGAGATATCCCAACATATATTTCAAGGCAAAAAGGGCATTAT
Organism: Ctena decussata; assembly: GCA_963989385.1. Classification (NCBI taxonomy): domain Eukaryota; kingdom Metazoa; phylum Mollusca; class Bivalvia; order Lucinida; family Lucinidae; genus Ctena; species Ctena decussata. The sequence goes on along the minus strand of OZ022503.1, from coordinate 39,816,274 downwards.
CAAAAATTTTCATCAATTGATCCCTAATTATGTCATATATTTTCAAGCCCCCGCCCCCACCACACACACACACACACATACATCTCGGCACCTCTCAGTCCCACCAGATATCCAGAGCCCCACCGGTATGTGGTGGTCTGGATCCGGGCCTGCGAAGTTGTTTCGATGTTCGGCCTGCTGGTTGGTCCATTTGTAGCTGGAATTTCCCTGTATTAATGTTTTACAATTGGAACTTTAAAATAGCCGGAAAGGCTATTACGATAGTTATCAAATGGTGAAAGTATGTGCACTTAGTACTGGTTAACCGCTTAGGAGGACTAAGCCTGCCCAGGAATAGTGTGGTTAGGTTAACTGACCGTCCCGACATGACCATAGTTGTTTACCGTGGACGTTAAGCATCAAATCAAATCAATCAAATAATCTGAAGTGGTGATAGAACTGAAGTCTGGTTGAAGCACTTGCATATATCTTGCTGTACATATACTTTACCTAAAATATGTAGCCTTGCTGAAACTCTGGACGCTGTCTCTATAATTATGATTTAATTCGTAATTTATTTTTCGTTAATATCTGTTTTCTGTTCCCCTACACTCTTTCTCTCTCCCTCTCCTCCTCAGTCAGTCTGCTGTGTTTTTTCTCAGCCTTTTTATAATAATTCACAACAACACTTGTCATTCGCTGCTATATATGTTATTCGCTGTACCTCATATGTCACATTGTTGACCTGAGAGTAATAAAGTTTATGTTCTGTTCTGTTCTATATAAGTCAGAATGCAGGTTTACTGAAAAAACATACGTTTTAGCTCGTCGTTAGATCGCCTGGCCAAACATCATTGTCCTCCGACGTAGTTGAAGGGGTCTACTTGAATGGGTTCCGTCCTTCCGTCAGTTCGTTTTTTTTTACATCGGATTTTCACGAAACTTTCAGAATATTGTTGTGGCTACATGACGTGAATCATTTTATATTGGGGTCATGATCGGATCCTTTCTGTTACGGCCTTTTATCTGTAAATGTGGCCAAATATTGTGGCCGCAACTCCTCCGTCAGTTTTCCACTGATTTTCATTAAACCTCAGGATATTGTTGTTACTACATGACGTGGATCATATTTTATTGGGGTCATGATTGGACCCTTTCTGTGAGAGTTATGGCCCTTTGTAAGTCTGGCAAAATCTTGTGGCCGCAACGTCTCCAGGACTTTCAGTTTTCAACAGATTTTCATCAAACTTTCAGGATAGTGGACCATATTTTATTGAGGCCATGATTGGACCCTTCGGCCAGAGTTACGGCCCTTTTTAAGTCTTGTCAAATCTTGTGGCCGCAATTCATCTTTCAGTTTTCAATATATTTTCATCAAACTTTAAGGATATTGTTGTCACTACATGGCATGGATCATATTTTATTGAGCTCATGAGTGGATCCTTTCTGCCAAGCTTTCGGCCTAAGTAAGTCTGGTCAAATCTTGTGCACGAAACTCACCTTACAGTTTTCAACCGATTTTCATCAAACTTTCAGGATATTGTTACTACATGACCTGGATTACATTTTATTGGGGTCATGATTGGGTCCGTTCTGTAAGAGTTATGGCCCTTTGTAAGTTTGGTCAAATCTTGTGGCCGCAACGAAATTATGCCAGAATTATCTTCAGGCCGAACCAGATAAATGTCATAACTAATTTAACTCCTTTATTATTACAGGGACAGAATGTGATCTTGGAATGGCCGGGTTGGTGCAAGTTTCTAGCTGCTTTTCTCATTCTAACCTCAGTCTTGTGGATCCCTGGTGTCGCCGCGGTAAAATATTGGAACATCATTCCCTGGAAAACAGAGGAACCAGCTTATTTTCCGAAAGAGGAACTTGAACGGTTGCCGAGCTCAAGTTTGGAACTGACGTCACCAAAATGGCGAACAAAATTATTCTACTGGATGCCAAAGGTCGTTATTTCAAATGAAGTGGATCCGACCAATGATTCTGAATGCTAGCATCCAAGAATTTTATAACTCAGAAGCATAATCCTTGGTCAGAAATGTGTTCATAGGTTTAAGATGATGGTTACATGGTGCAAGTCACTTTGTATTTCCATTTTTCTTCGGCCATGGTGTTAACTCTGACAGCGCCAACAAAGCAGACGACAAAATTTACATCTGCAAAATTAAAAAACTAAGTTGTTTGCAAACAGTGAAGGTCTAGATGAGGTGGCTCATCATGAGCCGCCTCATCTACAGTCAGTGGCCAAAAATATTTCATCAAATTCCGAATTCCCATTGACTTACGTACATTCTTCAGTGTGCAAGAAATTCAACTACGCTGCTTCTGTTCAAGCAATTTAAAAGAAAAATATACTGATAGAAAGCATGATTACTGGAGCTATTTATGCTAATGTTCCACTATTGTTCCTCGCTTGAAATCAAAGTTGTAGCTCTCTGAAACATAGTGCTGCTATTATTATACCCCCGACATATGAAGTATGTCAGGGGGTATATAGTTTTTGTCATTCCGTCCGTTCGGCCATTCGTCTGTTTGTTTGTTTGTCCGTTCGTTCGTTTGTTCGTTCGTCTGTCCGTCTGTTCGTCAACTTTACATCAAAGTTTTGCGTTAAACCTTTTTTTGATTGCCCATATCTCTGTAACTACACATCAGATTCTTTTCATATTTGGTTTATGATATCTCTATCATTGCCTTTGATGTAAATTATCTTAGCCCCTGGGCCAGGCCCTAGGGTGGGGCCAGGGGTCAGTAATTAGGACTTGCTTATATCTCTGTAACTACACATCAGATTCTTTTCATATTTGGTTTATGATATCTCTGCAGCATTGCCTATGATGTAAATTATCTTAGCCCCTGGGCCAGGCCCCAGGGTGGGGCCAGGGGTCAGTAATAAGGACTTTTGCATTTTTCATTATGTCAAAGTTTTGCATTAAACCTTTTTGATTGCTTATGTCTCTCAATAACTTCGATTTAGCCATTTGTTGTATATACAGTTTTGGGTTATTGTTCTAATATCCTTGAATAAAGCCTAATGGTACAAGACTAGGTTTATTTCATACTAGCTTACACATATGGATGCTGATGCTGACATAAGGTTTAGGTCACAAACTTTTAAATTTTGTACATGTATAACATTTGCATTGTAGTTTTGTGGTAAAGTATGCTTTCATTAGGGGGTGGCACTGGTCGGGGGTATACGTGAGCATCTGCTCACTTGCTCTAGTTCAATAAAGTTAAATGATATTGATGCTGCAAGTCATCTGTGGCAGAGAAAAGTAGTTCTGACAATGTATCACTACTCTAATGAGTGTGAAGTCTGATTTAAAAGGTCTCCTCAGTGGATTAAACGATGAAATACAGTTACCGTGAAATTTTGAGTATTTGGGCAGTTATCCTGCTGGAAATAGTTCAGACCTTGATCAGACTGCTCTAGGAGCAGTCTGTTCAGGGTCTGCACTATTTGCCATGTAGCCAACAGTATTTCACAATAACCTTTTTTGATCGGCCAACTGGTCTAAAGGTCCAACTTTTAGGAAGTATTATGTTGTTGTAGATATATCACAGTTATAGTGGATGTTGTAAATTGCTGATGTCTCACTTGGGGCCAGCTCTTGTCTACCGATGTTTAAAAATTAATGGTATTGTGTGGTCTCTTGGCAAATGACCATGGCCATGTTTAGAAAAAGCAAATTGATCAGAGAATTTCGTGGCTGCATCTGAGTGTAGAACATGGTAAGCTTCATACAAGACAAGCGTATCAGGTAGCACAATGGCCATAGAGATTACAGCCCGAGCCCGACTGTGTCATGCATGGGCAGTTTATATGGAATCTAAGACATTGCTCAGTCCTTTCCTGTCACCACTGAAATGAATCCGGTATGTACTCATTGCTTGGTGCACTAAGTGAGGACTGTTATCAACGTGATTCATACCCGCTCACAGTTGAAGAACTATACGGTGTCAAAAAGTTCCTATACATGAAATTCCTTGTGTGTAGCCATGGCAACTGTGGAAATATGTCAGGGGGTATATAGTTTTTATACCCCCAACATACGAAGTGTGTCAGGGGGTATATAGTTTTTGTCTTTCCGTTCGTTCGTCTGTTCATTCGTTTGTTAGCGCGCCTTTGCGAAGCAAAGGAGAGCTTATGCGATACCCCCGGCGTCGTAGTCCGAGTATCCGTTAGCGTTAGTGTTAGCGTTAGCGTTAGCGTCCACGTTCGCGTCAGCGTCCTCGTCGGCGTCCGTGACAGGTTAACCCAATGTTAACTTTAGCGTTTAACTCGATGTTTAACTCTGTAACTTACAAACTACAGTAGCTACAGTCATCATACTTGGTACATATATACATCCATAGGACTGCAGCAGCATCATTACATAATTGTGTGACCTTGACCTATATGTTACGGTTGACTGACTTTGCTGTTTGGCACTGTTTTTGAGGAGTTTTTTTTAGTTTTCATGATACCTTTGACACAAGAGACTTGATACTTGGTAAATAGCATTTCCCTATAATTGCAGCAGCTGCAAGTGACCTTGACCTATATGTTACGATTGACTGACTTTGCTGTTTGGCACTGTTTTTGAGGAGTTTTTTTTAGTTTTCATGATACCTTTGACACAAGAGACTTGATACTTGGTCAAATAGCATTTCCCTATAATTGCAGCAGCTGCAAAGCTTCCATGCTGACTCCTGTGTCCTTGACCTTTATTCACGGTCTACTGATTTTGCCTTCTATCTCTAGCACTATTTGATGAATTAACATTATACCTGGCATAGTGGATCAGTCTGACATTGCGAATGACCTCATACTATTTATAGATCACTATGACACCCATCTACCCCTCCCCTTTCATCCACCCACCATCATATCCACAAGTATGAGTAAGAATCCTTGTCCAGGGTGGGGCAAGAGGTCAATATCTAGGATGATCTTGATGTTAAAGTTTAAGGCTCGTACCTCCAAACTCTTTCGAGGTACCTGCTTCGTATTTGGTCAGGACCTTCCTTGGAGCATTGGGTTGCAGCAGCAGCAAAGCATCCATGCAGACTTGTGTGTCCTTGACCTTTATTCATGGTTGAGTGATTTTTGCCTTGTACCTTTAGCACTATTTAATAAGTATGCAATATGACTATGCATTTCTCTTCGAGCTCATAACTTCAATACCTTTTATGCTACAAAGTTTAAATAAATGCAGTATGATACTTACCCGAGACCAGGCTTTGACAACTGGTTCAGGCTGGGGTGAGGTTATGGGATGGGACAAAAGGAAACATGAGAAGTCTGCAAAGGGTAAGGAGGTGTCATCAGACCGACTTAGTACTGGGTAAAGGTGGTGTGAAAACCCATACTAGGAACCACCCTTTGTCACCATGAGGCATTATAAGTTAGACTGAGTTGGTATCTCTCCGTCTGGTGCACGAGGACCCGACCCTCAATGTCCGCAAAGTGTCCAGATAGTGGCATACAAGTCGGCCCTGTATGCCAAAGGGAACAACTGACTTAGTCTAGCTTCTGATGCAAACTTCATTTGTGCACTAGCTACCACATTCACCCCTGGTTAATTATGTTAACAATGTTTTGAGTCAGGATACTTTGTAACCTTGAGAGTCAGGCACCCATTAGGCGCGCTTTGTTGTCTTCTGACAACTCTTGTTTGTTCTTTCGTCCGTCCGTCCTTTCGTCAACTTTACGTCAAAGTTTTGCGTTAAACCTTTTTGGATTGCTCATATCTCTGTAACCACACGTCAGAATCTTTTCATATTTGGTTCATAATATCTCTATAGCATTACCTGTGATGAATACTAGCTAAGCTCCTGTGTCAGGCCCCAGGGTGGGACCAGGGGTCAATAATTAGGACTTAAGAATTTTCATTATGTCAAAGTTTTGTGTTAAACCTTTTTGATTATTCATTGAAAATTACTTCCATATTTGGTTTATAATATTTCCATACCATTGCCTTTGATATGGACTATTTAGCTGCTGGGTCAGCCTAGTGGGTGGGGCCAGGGATCAATAACTAGGACTTAGTCATATGCTTCAGTTCTTTTGCTTATAGTTCTTATTTCCTTCAATGGAGCCTAATGATACATCAATGGGTTTATTTCATACTAGTTTACATCATATGGGTGCTGCTGCTAATTTAAGGTCAAGGTCACAGACTTTGAATTTTGCAAATGTATAACATTTGCATTGAAGTTGTGTGTTAAAGTATGCTTTCATGAGGCGGTGGCACTGGTCGGGGGTATACGTGAGCCCCTGCTCACTTGCTCTAGTTCGGTTAAGTTTTGGCGACGTCGCCATTGACATTAATGTAAAAAAATGTTTTTCGAAAATTTTGATCATCTTTAAACAGCTATGATATTATACTTTATCGAGTTTTATAAATTATACTTCAATGTAGAATTTATTTTGCTTTATGCATGTAAGTTTCTTAACGATAATTTTAGTTTTTAACCCACAATAAATTAAAAAGTAAACTTGGAAATATGTGCAAGTCAATGGAAAGTTGGAATTTGATGAAATATTAATGGTCATTGACTGTAGATCTAAGCTGTTTGCAAATTCAACTATTTTCATTTATGGCGCTGTACGTGTTCAAACACTCTTGAAATTGGAAACATAATTTTTAAGGAAAAAGTTGGCAGATTCAATTAGTCTGATCAGTTACTCTTTTCATTGATCTCAGGTCTTTATTTTAGCTCATAGAAAGTTGTTGTTACCGCTGCATCAGCGCCAGTCAGCGTCCGTGTTTGGGAGAATTTTGTGCGCGTGTGTGTACGTCAAGATGCTGACCGAGCTGTGCTGTCATGTGACAGGTTTTCTTTGTCTGCTTTTATGTATTTACTTGGTCGTTTAATTATGAACTTTCAGAACGACATGGATTAATATAGATTTTTTACTTTTAATTATATCACTAGTTTTACATGTAATTTTGATACGAATAAATATTTGTAATTTTTTGGTTGTTTTTGTTACCTTATGCTATTTGCCGTGTTTTCCTTCATTTTTGAAAGGAACAAAATAGCTGACTGCGCAACGCAGAGGGAATTCTGTACTATATAAGGTATTTGGGTATTCATTCATGTTTTTGTGCCATGTTAACAAAGGGAAACAACTTCTGTGACCACCCGTTTGCTTCCTTGGTAAAAATAGAGGATCTTACATGAGTGCTCATGTATTATTGAATTTATTAAACGAGTTGAGGAAAAAGATAAGATGCGAGGCTATGCCGATCATCTTATCGTTTTCCCCAACGAGTTTAATAAATTCAATAATACATGAGCACGAATGCAAGATTCTATTTATCATAGACACTGAAATCGCATTTTATAGCAAATTTTGCACTAAAATGTCATGATTTCGCCATTAGAAAACGCGACGTTTTTATGGACGTCAACACATAACGTTACGACGTAATTTGCGTATTTAATCCACTAGTGGATTATCGTTTTTATTACATGGCTTTATTACACTCTCAGATGCGACGTCATATGATAAATAGCCTTTTCAAAAGGGGTCCTAGAGGAGAAGTTTTTTTTCTCTTAAGAGCTGATCCCCTGAAACAAGGAGACAAAAATGAAAACGGCATTGTTGTTTTTCTTGAAAGTGTATCATCTGGAACGCATAGGAGTGACGGGATAAATTTGGGAGTAGATTGTTAACTTCAGGGACGTTGTTAACCATATGAGCCGCGACATGACAAAACCAACAATGTGGTTGTGCGCCCAGCGCAGACTCAGATCAGCCTGGGCATCCGCCCAGTCTGATCAGAGTCTTCGCTGTCCGCATGTAGGTAGGATAGACCCTTAGCTACCCTTTAAGCGCGTAGCGAAAAGTCTGATTGGACTGGGTGGATGCCAAGGCTGATCTGAGTCTGCGCTGGGCGCACAACCACATTGTTGGTTTTCTCGTGTCGCGGCTCATATTGACCGCACAATAATGAAGCTCCACGGTATATGAAAGCTGTGAAAAAAATTGTGCCATTTTCTAAGGGAGTAAATCCTGTCTCGGCGAAATTTCGAACTGGATAAGAGTTAAATTCCGTACAATCTGGTTTTGGAGCTTTACTGCCCTTTCACAGTATTTCAGTCATCGCAGGCCAACGAAAGGATTTAGATTTTATTTTGCTCGACGCGACTCATTCATAGAGAGAGAAGAGAGAGAGAGAGAGAGAGAGAGAGAGAGAGAGAGAGAGAGATTTTTTACTTATTCGAACTTTCTTCCAAAAAGAAACTCACGCAGGTCCCAAACCTCATATATATTGATCATTGGCCTCGACTGACATCGTTATTTTTATCTCGCCTGTACGAAAGTACGGGGAGCTACTGTTGTCACCCTGACGTTGGCATCAGCGTTGGCACTGGCGTTGGCGTCACATTTTAAAGTTTTACGACAAAGTTTTTTTAAACATTCAAATCTCAACAATCACTGGCTAGATCATCATATCATCATCATATCCATTTTATAGCCCTGTTTTCCTCTACCGAGGGTTGGGCTTGTTTGACAAATTTCTTCGAAGGCGTCCTGTCCAATCAGAACGGTTCTGAGGGTCAGCAGAATCCATACATAGCTTATTTCTGTCGTTCACAAGCGCTTCATCCCATGTTTTCCTTGGCCTGCCCGGTCTTTTCTGTGCAACCACATTCAGCTTGCGTACTTCTGCAATCCAGCCTGTGCTGCGCTCTACATGTCCAAACCATCTCATCCTACTGGTGCGGAGCACCACATCTAAGTCCTGGATGCCAAGCTTTGTGAGAAGGAAGTCTGAGCTAACTTCATCCTTTGCCTTGACATTGCAGATCCAACGGATCATGGCACGGTCATTACGCCGGAGACGGTTGAGTGTATCCATCTTCATGGCCCAAGCCTCTGCTGCATGCAGCATCACACTCCTCACGCATGTTGAGTACACCTGACCTCTGGTCAGAAGTGGCAGATGGCGGTTGGTGAGAAGGGGAAGCAACTGCCGGAACTTGCCCCATGCACATTTGCAGCGTGTGATCACAGCCAGCTCGCAGCCACCTCCTGCAGAGAGCGTGTCTCCAAGGTAGCAGAACTCTGGGACAACTTCAAGCTTTTCGTTTCCAACCTCAACCTCTGTATTTTCTCTTTCATCAATGGCCCGAGCAGTCCCAAGGCATCGGGCGCACCTGAACTCAGGGTCAAGGCGCAAGGGTCCCTTAATGCCACTGAACTTCTTATGCACCCAGCGCTTGCAGCCACCACAGAAGATTGCATTGCTACCTACTCCTGACTGACAGACACTACAAGGGTCCTTTCCAGATTTCTTCAGCACGTCCAGATTAATGCCTGACACCAGAATCTTGGTCTTCCCCATGTTCACACGTAGGCTCTTTTTCTCCATCTCTGACTTCCATGTCTGCACCTTTACTAGCAGTTCCTCCATGGACTCAGCACTGATCATCAGGTTGTCTGCATACAACAGCTCCCATGGACAGCCTGTGTGAAACTCTCTGGATTAGCCTCTAACACAATGATGAAGAGTAGCGGGCTAAGTACAGAGCCCTGATGAGCACCCGCTCCAACACTAAACTCCTCGCTGTACCCATCGCCAACTCTTACCCTGCTTCTCACATCCTGGTACATGGACTGGACCAAGCGCACTCGTCAATTCCTAGTTTGCGCATTGCCCACCAGATGACATCCCGTGGAACACGATCGAATGCTTTCTCCAGGTCCACAAAGGCCATGTAGAACCCTTTGATATTTGGAATGCAATCATATCATTGCATATCTTTCTATTCTATAAATCATACCCCTGGGTGAGGCCTTTGGGAGGGGCTCAGGGGTAAAAAATTAGGCCACACTCACTTAAAAGTTCTACGACAAAGTTTTTAAAACATTCATATCTCAGCAACAACTAGCATGAACCATTCCAAATTTGGAACATAATCATATCACAGCATAACCTTTCAATACATAACATTATACCCAGGGTCAAACCCTGGGGTGGGGTTTAGGGGTCAAAAATAAGGTCACGCCAACTATAAAATGTATCTTTAGAGTTAGTGCTCTGTTCTTCTGTCTGTCAGCCAAACGTTATGACAGGACAAATGCTCCGGCTTTTCCGATGAGTCTTTAAACCGAGGTTCCGTCTCCGTTTGACCTATGTGCTAGCTATTGTGGAACGTTAACTCTTTCGGCGCCAAAGTCGCAAAAATGCGACTTTGCAAACAGCGTATATCCAGATCAGCCGGCTCTTAAAAGAGCCGTCTGATCAGGATCTACACTGTTTGCCATTCAAATATGAACTTAAAAAGCCTGATTTTATGAAAAATGTCTTTAGATTGTTAAAATTTCCAATTACAAATCTGTCGTCTGATGATTTGAGCAGACGAAAATTTGTCGTCTGAAAAATTTGGCGCCGAAAGAGTTAAACCCGAGTTTACTCACTCACTCCAATTTCTATGATATTACTATTTGTAAGTTTCACGGGAAGAAATGGCTTTAACTTTCCGTTTTGAAGTTATTACACCTTTTTTTTTTACCTAAAAGTAATTGCCAAATTCTGATTTAGTTCAATAATTCCATTGTATAGTAATTTCGAATGTAATATAACCCAAGAATTGCTAGGCAGCTTTGTCATATCAAAAGAAAATGTGTTTTAGGGTCAGTGCCAACGGGCATGACTCTTATCAGACTGTGCATCTGCGCAGTCTCATCGGGGTCATCCATCCCTGTTTGCTTCAATAATGCACAGATTCTGGGGAGTCTAGCTAAGGAAAAACTACACGTAGTTGGGCTTGTGAGATTGAATCATAGATGTGCACACATGTTTAAAGCCACATTTTCTAGTGGAACCGCTTAGCTGAACTTGTGCAGTTCTAGACTGATTATAGTATTTAAATATATTCTTTAGATGGTGTTTAATAGTTGAAAGAAAGTGAGAAAGGATACTTTATACATAAATTTTTTGAAACTATGAATGAAACGTTTCAACAAAAATGTTATCTGTTGAGACAAATCCAATAAAAATTGGAGAAACCTTTAAACTGACAGAACCTCGTTTTGCAATTCCACAAAAAGGACAAACCGCCTTCGCGGATGATATGTTAAATTGTTCTCTGTGCCATAAAAGGTTTAAGAATCCTAAAAGTTTGACATGTTTGCATTCATTTTGTGAGACTTGTCTTGACGTTTTTATTGCAAAGCTTCCAGACAGTTACAATCGATTCTTTCCGTGTCCAGTTTGCAGGGAATTACATCCCCTGCCTAATTCAGATACCAAAACGGCGCAGTGGGTGTCAAGCAATATGCCGGCGATGTCTTTGCCGCCGATGTCTAGTCGCCGGTCGTCCGTAACACCTGTGACAGAAAGAGACAGAACTGATCGTATGCAACTTCAGATTCATGCGGAGAAACGTTGTGACGTGTGTCAAGAAAACGGTGACCAAAGCGTCGCCATGTTTTGGTGTCCGACTTGTCGTGAGTCTCTGTGTGACTTGTGTACCAAGAGCCATCGTGGAATGAGAATCACCAGGAGCCATGCGTTGATGGACGTAGATGACGTCAAGGAAAGACCACTCAAGATGATTCAGTCGCACGAAATGTGTCCTGATCACCGTGGTAAGATGCTTGACCTTTATTGTCAGGATCACCAGTGCGCTGTCTGCTCCACGTGCGTTGCTGTGTCACACAGACGCTGTGACACTATTCTCGCGGTCGACAAGATGGCTAGAACTCTGCGAACAAAGAGAACCAACAAAACACTCGCCCAACGGTTTCGGCATTGCATAAACTCCTTGGACACCATTATTTCAAATAAGGAAAACCATAGACAGAGATTCCATAACCGGAAAGAATCCATACTTGATGAAATCGCTAAATTGAAACTGTCAGTTATGCAGCTTTTGGACGAAATGGAAGACAAGATGAAGGATGAAATGGACGCCATTTGTCGTGATTATGAAGATATTCTTCAGGAGAAAATTGACAGAAGTAATGGACTCAAGGACACGATACAGAGCTCCCTGGATACACTCGAAAATACGATGAGTATAGGCAGTGATTATCAACAAGTGATTACCACCCAGAATATGAATGAGGAATGCGACAGATATGAAAATATGGTGGATGAAGACAGACTAGATTACAAAGAGGTGGACTTGGTATTCAATGCAGATGAAAACTTAGTGAGGTTGTCTAAGTTGATTGACAGAATGGGGACTATTGAGGTAGCAGAAAGAAGGACTTTGACGAAAAACTTCAAGAGTTGTGCAGCCCAAAAGGAAAGAATTATTAATGGCAAAGTAAAAGGAGACAGAAATAACAGTATTTTCAATTCCGTAGATGTAAGCGACACAGGAGAAATAATTTTGTCAGATTTCAACAATCTTGCCGTCAAGTTGTTTGATCAGCATGGGTTATTCCGTTCATCAACGAAACTCAACTCGCCTCCGCGAGGTGTTGCCAGCTTACCGGATAAAGTAGTCGCAATTGCACTTCCGGAGGAATGCGTCATTAAGTTAATGTCCACAGAAGGCAAGTTCCTATCACAAATGCGAGAGCTGCATACAGCATTCAAAGCCTACCGGATCTGCAACTTTCGCGGGAAAATCATGGGTATCTGCTACTCGAAGGCATGCAGAAGCTTGTCCATAGTCGAGCGAAATGGGCGCGTTGAAAGAACGATCACTCGCAAACGCGATTACAAGGGACTTGGTGGGGTGGCCTACGACCCAATAAGGAACCACATGTATATGTCCGACCGGGACGCCATCACATGTTATAATGCGCAGGGAAAACAGGTTTTCCGGAACACCTACCGCCGTACGGATCTTCGTGGAATGACCCTCGATTGCCAAGGAAATATTTACGTCTGCTCTCACGACTCCGGCCAGGTTTTGCAAATCTCGCCAGATGGCGTGCTAATCAAGTCGATCCTCGTTCCCATGTCACCGCAAGATGTCGCGATTGAACCGATGGGGACCAAGATGATCGTGGTTGGGCTGGGTGACATAATACATATATACAATCTGATCTAGATTACGGGTCAACCTCGAACACATGGATAATTGTTAAAAACAAACATTTTGTTTTATTTGCAATGGATATAATCAAGAAAATCTGATATACGTGATGATTATGTTGAAGAAATTCCAATCTTATGTCATTTGGTGCATGCACGCAAAAGGAGTATATGGCGTTTCGAAACTTGGTATTTGTTACAGATTGAAATTAAGGTGACTGGGTGCTCTTTCAGGGGAAGCAATCATTTTAGCATCCCTTCCCCATGGGCCTCCCTTGGAGCTTTTTCTTTCCTTTAAGAGTAGCTCCTATTTTGAAAGGGCTACGTTGTCCAAGGAAGCAAACAGTAAAGTCACTGAAGTTGTTTCCCTTTGAAAAATTGGCAGAAAATTATGGAAATGCACCAATTATCCTCAAGAAAACAACCCTAGGGGAGAGTCGGGTAACTTCGTACAGCGGGGAAATTCGGACACTGACATTGTTTCCTTTATATGTCAGTTGTTTGGAACTAAAAAAATTACTGGCCAAACAGTGAAAATCCTGATGAGACGGCTCATTATGATTAAATCTTGATTTTCGCTGTTTGCAATTGTATGTCCGAATTTACCCCCATGTCCGAAGTTACCCGACTCTACCCTAGAGTATTTTCTGCTAGACAAAGCAAGCTCATCGAGGGCAACTTATCCCTTACTTCTTCTCCTTAATGTGTATAGGCACATGTTCATTTTTCCGTAATTTTTACAAAGGGGAACAACTCTTATGAATTCCTGTTTTGCTTTCCTGGGCTATGAAACTTCCCGAAAAGAGCTTTACTCTTAAAGGAAACAATTTATTTCTATAGAGGAGCACATTCTTTCAATAGTTGACTCTTATTGAAACAAGAGGCAAATAATAAATGATTAAATAAATAAATAAGTAGAAAATGGAAGCGTTGCTTCCCTTAGAAATATAGGCCAACGACTTTATAGCTGAATTGGTTTGGTCACATCGTTGATTTTGTAGAAACTCAAGGTTTTGACACTTTATGACAAAGTTTGAAACAGAAGTTATAAATCCAAATGAGACAGCTCGATACGAGTAACCTCGTCCAGAACTAACGACACTGTTTTGCAGATGTTTCTTTCGGTTGGTGTGGTTGAAAATGTTGACCTGTATGAATAATTGGCTGCTTTGTTATTGCTAGTAAACTATACTCGAAAAAAATGTTAAAGGGTCAAACTTTTACCCTGCGATTTCTGGCACATTTCAAACCTTTGGGAATAATAAATCATTTCTACCTTCCATTTTGTTCATTTTGCAAGTTTTATACACATGAAGTTTGAATCTATATAGCCTTTGTCTTGACCAAGTCCAGGCTTTAAGTCAAACTACCCCTAAAATGAAAGTTGTTTGAATTCCCATAGATAATTGATAGTGTGTCAGTTTGGTCGGGCATAACTTCTAAAATTGCTATGAGTTTTAAAAATGTTACAGCTTGCTGACCTTAAAAATGATTAAATTTGATGACTATCGAGCAATTTTGCATAACAATTGATGAATTGGCGAAATCGAAAGTTTTGGTGGATTTGTTCCTTATGGACTTCTGACAACTTTGATTTTGGGGGTAGTGTAAATTGAAGTCTGGACTTGGTCAAGACAAAGGCTATAGATTCAAACTTCACGTGTATAAAACTTGCAAAAGGTAGAAATGATTTATTTCACCAAATATTTGAAGTGTTCCAGAAATCGCAGGGTAAAAGTTTGACCCCTTAATATTTTTTTCGAGTATACATATGCAACCGACCAGCCACCACCCAATTTAGTGCTTGATTCTTTGTTTTTCGTTACATATTTTAGTATTGTAAAATTAAACATTTTTACAACTGAATTTCAAATCGATGACTAAGTATAATTATTTCAACTATTTTAAACAAGTGCATAACATATGTTTCAACAAATTCTTGCGACAAGGAACATGAGGACATGTAAATTATTCTGTACGACTTGGAGAACAGCGAATACTTAGTGCGTGTTGTCTGATCACATTCTACAGCCCCGGATCCAGGGGTGGGCTTTGGGGCTTCAGCCCCGCCATCTGGGCCTCTGTGTTATGTATATACAATATATAGGCCCAAATATAATAAGGAGTATCTGATGACAGTTTGAGATAATTTATTCATGCGGTTAGATTCACATATATGTTGTGAAATCTCGTTAGAATCGCCTCATCGAGGCGATTCTAATAAGATCACAACATATATTTCAATGCAAAAAAGACATTTTCAAAAATTCTAACTAAACTGATCCCTAATTAGTAAAATATTTTCAAGCCCCGTCCCCTCATACAAACACATCTCGGCAACTCTCAGCCCCACCAGTTATCCAGAGCCCCACCAGTACGTGGTTGTCTGGATCCGGGCCTGTTCTATCGTGTTTGAATGAACATTTATGAATCCTGCGGAATCTATAGTGCGAACGGCTAAGATTCAGATCCGGCTGCGCTCAAGCGCAGCCTGATCTGAATCTTAGCTGTTCGCATATGCAAGAATGCACATTTTATCGTGGGACTGCACATGTCATCAAAACTAACCGTTTTGGTTTGTGTGTCAGCGTATCAACAAGGAAATGTTGTGAACTGTGACACGCTGAGGTAGAGATGTTGAAATTGAATCCTGTGTCTGACATTTAACAATGTTATTACAGAATGTTATGCCATTCAAACATCGTAATTGTCCAAAATATTGGGACACGGTAGTCTGCAGCCGTAATTATCTTAAATTTTGAAACAAATTGAAGTATCTGTCTGGTGATGCTTCGAAAATTGCTGGCAGGAAACCAGCCCACTGGGCACACAACGTTGAATCAACATAGAATCAACGTTGATTCAACGTCATGACGTTGAATAAACGTTGATTCAATGTTGATTAAACGTTGTGTGCCTGCTGGGTGGTGAATACATGGCGGAATCTGAAAAGACCAAAAGTAGATGGCTTGATAGGTGACTATTTTACGTCCGTTCAACAGTATTTTAGTCATACCTGGACGATTAGGGGCTTATAATGATCGAAAGGCTGTTTGCAGTGGAACCTCGTTTGAAAAGATTTCTGCCTCCAGCGGGAATCAACCTCAGGACAGAGGGGTCCTCTGGATGCAAGGAACATATCAAAAATTCGGAAATAGCAGACTAGGTTTCGTTGAATCTGCTTATAAATGCGGAGTAATGTAATCCACCGGAATGCAATTCAGAGCTATCGTCAGCAGCAGCATCCAGTTGATGCCAGCTTAGGTCTGTCAACATGAACAAAGCCAGTTTTTGGATATATACGCAAATGGAACTTATTACAAACAAGATTAGCAGCAGCATCCAGATAAAGCATAATTATCACAATAATGAAGAGAGGTTTTGAGAATAAACAATACGAAAGAATACAAGTTCAACGCAAAATGTTAACGACACGGACGGACTAACATACTTAAAGACGAAAAAATAAATCCAGTCGAAACGTCGCCGGGGTATAATTAAGGGTTCGACAAAATTTGATGGCTGAAACTAATAAACATATTGAATTTCTGCAAATCGTTATAAAAGTTTAAAACTTATACTATGATTTGGCCGTCCAGGGAAATAACCAACTTGAAACGTTATCTCTTGTTTTTTTTTCCGAGATTTTGGGCAGAGAACCTTGCCATTCCAACAGTTATTGGCCAAAATAAAGCTTGAATAAATAAAAATTGAGCCGCGACACGAGAAAACCAACAAAGTGGTTGTGCGCCCAGCGCAGACTCAGATCAGCCTGGGCATCCGCCCAGTCTGATCAGAGTCTTCACTGTCCGCATGAAGCTAGCTTAGACCCTTAGCTACCCTTTAAGCGCTAAGCGAAGAGTCTGATTAGCCCGGGTGGATGCCCATGCTGATCTGAGTCTTCTCTGGGCGCACAACCACATTGTTGGTTTTGTCGTGTCGTGGCTCAAATGTTTTCTTCTGTGCCGCCACTGAAGGGAAAACCACCGGACAGCACCTTGTTTACATTTCAGGAGTTGAATGTAACATGAAACAATACACTGAAAAGCATCGTCATCTTATAGTCACTCATACGTAAAGTTTTCTTTCACACGAGTATTGTAGGTAGCTTTTGTACCGCAAAGCTCCTCACCTTTCTTTCGGCAAAACTGCCGTGTGTTCGCATACAAGGCGTTTGAAAACAAACGTATCGTGATAGAATAACGGCCCATCGTTAGTTTTAAAAACCGGGCCTTGATTTCAGAGTTTTAATGTTAAAATTTGTGTTGAAGATAATATGCGTTTGTATTAGCATTTTCGTCCATGTTGAGGGGCGATCTGATAGTTTCTGCCCAATAACACGTCGCTAGTGTATTGCGACGTTTCATAAAGAACGTTTTTGGAGCGATGGGTTAATTGTAAACGGGGACCTTTCGTTACGATATGACTAGAGTATTGTTTGAAAGGGCAGTAAACCACAAGTCATCCATCCATCTATAGCTGCTGTGTTATTGCTTTACGTCCATGGCAAATAGCAATGGTCATGTCGGGACGGTCAGTTAACACCTGGGCAGGCTTAGGCCTCCTAAGCGGTTCACCAGTACTAAGTGCACATACTTCCGCCAGTAACTGACAACTGTCCTTCTTGAATCAGCGGAAGGGGGCGGAAGTATGTGGCCGGATCGAGTATCGAACCCGGGACATCTGGCTCTTGAGTCAGACGCGCCACCGACAGCTCTACGCGGTTATCTATACAACTTTCATTTTGTGTCTGTTGATTCTTCAGGGTCTGCACGTTTTGTGCGAAAGGAAAGGCTCTGGCCTGTGGCAGGCTGATCTGAGCCTTTGCTGTTCGCAAATGCGTTAAACACCCTTTGTGCGCGTCGTGACTCAAACAGTTTTCCTTTGACCTGCTCACGTAACAAAATTCTGTTTTTATTACGTTGACAACCTTTTCTTTTGGCATGAGCGATGACCCCAGTCTACCCACATGTTTGAGAAAAACTATTTTGAGACGTCAACGATCCTATTTCAATGATATCCACTCTTTAATAAAACATCGGAGCGCTAAACGAGAGTAAATGGAAGAGAAATTAAGTCTCAGATTTCTTTTTAAACACTTCAATTTTTTACGAAAACCAGCGGGTAGACGAACTAATGTTTACTTAAGTTCATATTTAACCTAATGGACTATTTTCTAAACAGAGATGTTTGTATTAGTAGTGTCAGTAAATTTTCCCAGGTGTACAGAACTAGAAAATTGATTTTATAAAACAAAAGGACTTCTTTGTGTTTAGATTTGTTTTTAATTTAGTGTCTTCAGCGATATATGTGATGTGCCGTGCATTAATATGTTTTAGAAGAGATGAGTTTCATTAATGCACTGACAGACAACAAAGACGTCATTCTTTACCGTCATGACGGCTGGCAATTGACCCGAAAGTGCAACTATGGCTGTGCTTGTGCACCTAACCAAAATCTGTCGTAGCAGCAAGCGTCAATGCATGTTGTTGTGTTATTGTTTAACGTCCACGGTAAACAGCTATGGTCATGTCGTGACGGTCAGTTAACCTAACCACACTATTGCTGGGCAAGCTTAGACCTCCTTAGCGGTTAACCAGTACTAAGTGCACTTACTTTCACCAGTAACTGACAACAGCCCTTGAATCAGCGGAAGGAGAAATGAAAGTAAGTGGCCGGACCGGGTATCGAACCCAGGACCTCTGGCTTATAAGTCAGGCGCCTATCGACTGCGATACGCGGCCCGGCAGCATCGGTGGTATTTATGACATACGCCAACGGTATTTTTGAAACATGCAGACCCATATGCTGATTAGGTAAACATCAACGAGCCGCGACCTACAAAAGTATTGCCTTACGTACCGAGTTATTCAACCATATTCATGCTCATATTAGGCTGTTATGATTACTACAATATATGTAACTAGTAAAACCAGTATAACTTTACTCCAAGGCTTTCAGGGCTAGGGCTGACATTACCTGATTAATAATGGCTCACGGTGAAGCTTTTCGTGAAAGCCAAGCTTGCTGTACCCATAAGTTTTAATCATTAGCAAGGAGGCACATACTTTTGAAATCACGTCTTATCTAGGAATGCAGCGCCATGACGTTGCACTGACTTCGAACGTTAAAATAACGTCTTATCAAGGTCAATGCAGCTTCACGGTTAAACTGATGTTAATAATAAGGCATTACATGTTTTTGCCTACGGAACGTAAGTATGACACACATATATGCCCAAATCAAATGGAAATATTAAAAGTTATCCCTAAATTATCCCTGTTTACCCTTCATACATGCAGCTCTGATACAGCTATCAGAAAACGGGTGTTTAAAAAAATGGCGACCTTTTTTTTTCCAAAAAATATTTAGGGCTGTTCCAGAACTGTATAAACTGTCCGTCGGACGGCAATTTTTTTCTTCCAAACCGAGAAGTTTACCAATCATTATAATTTTCGTTTTCTATTCCGTCACATTTTCGTTCCAAACCTTCAGTATCTGGATATACCTAAATATATACGATTACTGATTAACTAAGTAATCTGAATGTAACATTTTGCATGGTTATGAATGTAACACTTCACACGGCTCTTAAATGAATGCGGTAATTCATGTGGCCTCTTAAGTGAATGTTACATTTCATATGATTTCTAAAACATAAGTAACATTTCACATGGCCTATTAAAGAAATTTTTCAAATGGCCTCTTAAATAGTGGTAATGTTTTGCGTGGCCACTTAAATTAATGTACCATTTCATATGGCCCTATAAATGAATTTAATATTTCAAATGGCCTCTGAAAAGAAATGTACTAGTGCATATGGTATTTTAAACAAATGTAACATTTCACAGGCCCTTCTAAAAGAATATAATATTTCATATGGCCTCTTAAAAGGGGGTAATATTTCACACGGCCTCGTAAATTAATGTAATATTTCACGTAGCCTCTTAAATGAAGTAACATTCCACAAGGCATCTTACATGAAGAAACATCTCACATGGCCTCTTACATGAAGACACATTTTACATGGCATCTTAAATGATCATAACGTTGCCAGATTTTCTTTAATTTTAAATAAGCTTTGGTTTCTTAGACAAATAAGCTTGGAGAGAGACTAACAACAAAGCGTTTAAAACAGATTTTATTTATTTACAAAATGTTTTTAAAAAGTTTTAATATTTACAAATAAATATAAGTATGTACAATGCACATGCAGAGTTAGAGTTCTACTTATCACAAAACGTGAAACCTCAAATACGTTTCCCACAACCGTTAAATCTATTCTACATTGTGTCACAAAGTGGACTCGCCAATTGCGCGAGTAAGGCAAGTGCATTGGTAATAAGAGATGTTTTGTCCAGACTTTAAATTGTACATGTAGTTTTATGTAAAATCGTCTAAGCCTGCAAAGTTTCATTTTACAAGAAGCGATGCATTGTTGATTAATAACATTAGAAAGATAAAACAAATATGGTACCTGCATTTAAACTTTAACATGCTAACTTCATTAGAGCACTTTTCATCTTCAAAAGGAATGTATTGATAACATTGGCAGTTCATTACATTACCACATGGTTATGGCAAACTACGACCACATAAAGTACCATATATGCCCTAATCAGGTCATTTTGTTTTTCTCTGGTGCATGTATCAGAAGATGTTTTAAAATGATACCAGTATTTACCATCACAGGGCAGTCTGCTTTCTTAGGCATTCAGTCCGAATCTGTAAGATAGATATGGTATGGTATCAATGGCGTTAAAATTAAGATTTTCGATTCAAACGGCTTCATTTTCTACAAATTATGAAACATTCAACAGTGCTTTCCTCTCACAAAAGAGATAAAGGCTATTTTTACACAATTTTAGTTTTATCTGCAAAGCACCATCTTGAGTTTATTGTGTAAGATTTTATATGCGTTTGAAATTTCAAACAGTGCTACCAATGATAAGGACAGGTACCTCATTCGGTTGCAATAGAGCCAGATTTGTAACACTCGGTCACTTTGGTTATATTTTCGACACACCCATACTCTAATTCATCAGGGTGTTGGTATGCTTTCTCAGTCAGTTTTAAGGTACATGTACATGTAAATAGGTACACTTTCGGGAAAAACAAGTCTGTCTTTTTCATTTTTGCTGAAGGCAACAGTCTGATTCTGTAAGATCACATTTTGAACAGGGTTTTTTGTCGACAAAGGCAAACAGGAAGTCAAAAAAGCCCCCCCCTTTCTTGAAATGACGAGGAAAACATTGAGGTGAGTACCAAGGACGGAATGCCACAGGCAGTTACGTGTCGTTATGCATTCACCACCATACTGGTATCTGTAATCATTTTCGCCTTTGAATCGGGAATATTCCATACGAAAGAAAATGGCACATGACAAATATCACAATGCATATATTCAGATGAGACGTCTAGTTCTGAGCTGTTATACGAAATAAATTCAGATACAAACGTCGAATTTTCAGTAAATCGACATGCAGACCATTAAATGAACGATCTCTTTGTTTTAGTTGTTTAGGGCTTATTCTGATCACAGGCACTCCATGTTCTAGGAGAATCAGAAACAGCTGACACTGAAAAGTCCCCATTCAATGTTAGAACCGTTTCCATTTCAAAAGCAGAGAGAGATCCGAAATCTACGCGTAGTTCCGGATTCGCAACCTTCTGTGTGATATACGAGGGTCATCCAATAAGTCTTGCAAACGCCGTCATTACTGCTTTATTAATTGAGGTAGGGTTATCAAATTATACCATTATCAGCTTACGTATATAATACACATATGTGCTAAAAATCATACATGTGCCATTCCTTTCTCAGATATGGGAGGGTTTTGAATGCAAAGGTGTAAGCGATACCGGCGGTGAAATTGCACAAACATGACGTATTTTACAAGAGGTTAGGGGAAGAAAATTCCTGCATATATGTTTATCATTCTTTCAAATTATAAGAATTCATGTTCAAAAGTAATCGCATTACATTTAAGAATTCAAATAGGAGACAATTATCACTTAACATTACCAAATAAATGTGGTTGCTAGGCAACAAGAGAATAATACAGAATTTTAGCAAAATTTTAGTTTTTGAAGTTTACCTCTGGTTTCTTAAGGCTGCAAACGATATTAAACAAGGCTCGAAGCTTATATTTTCTCTAATATCTGCATTTCAGCATCTCGGGACTATTCTTTGATAACAAATTAATGGCAGTTTAGGAAACACTTCATCTGTTGTGAAAGCCTCTTCTTCATATACTCATTTTATATGATATTTTAGCTGCCCGAAAAACGTGGTGATCTTCCTTTGAACAATAATTATATATTGACTGACGGCAATATCTTAACTTTGGTACCGTGTACATACTTCAGTATTATTTTCCCTATCTCCCAGCAATTTTCAGATATTTACAAGGGTTCTGAACTAAGCTAGAGGATCTTAAACAGAGAACTAGAAGCCACCGCCGCACCCATAATGGTAGTATTCTTCAGTTGCCTAGCAACGCCATTTGCAAGATCATGACGTTTCTGGAAATTGCTGACTGGAAAGAAGGAAAGATGCAATGTAGTAATGTGAATTGCTTGATTCGTTTTTAATTATCATTTGCCTGAAACTCGGTCGTTTGCAGGACTTATTGGATGACCCTCGTACCTGTGATATTCCCATCATTTCATCCGGTTGCACTCTTTCAGTTAGCCGCTTAAGTTCTCAAGCATTATACAATGCGATCGCTTGTGTGCTCGAGTTTGTATCAGCGTCACAGAGATACTTTATAAAACCGCTAATAACCGAATGATTCCTGTGATATTCCCATCATTTCGTCCGGTTGCACTCTTTCAGTTAGCCGCTTAAGTTCTCAAGCATTATACAATGCGATCGCTTGTGTGCTCGAGTTTGTATCAGCGTCACAGAGATACTTTATAAAACCGCTAATAACCGAATGATTCCGACTGAAACTGTTCAGATGTTTTGTATGCAAAGTGACCTCGGCTTGTCCATGTTTTCTGAGTTTTATAAGGGTATAAACATTTGATCTTTGTAATAAGTCTTTGTGAGATCTTGGTGTGGTTACTCTAGACTGTTTCAGGGAAAACTCGATATCTCTACCATTATTCACTGAATCGAAGTCTGAAAAAGGCAGAAATGAAAGAAACATAAACATAACTCAAGAGTTAAAAGCAGATCTAATGCAACTATGTGCGGTTCTACGACATTTTCAGATTTCGTATGCATTTTCTGAGGCCATTATCATATAATCTAAGTTCCCTAACCCTAAATGTCTTTGATTATTTGTGTTAGTATCTATACAGTCAAAATGCGTGAAAATATGTATCCCAAACAACACAATTTAAAAATTCTATGAAGAAAGAGTTTTGACGGTTAGAAAATATGCGAAACCGTAACGAGAAAATCAGATTCAGTTTATAAAAGTGATCACGAATGAAGATTAAAAGTGTATATGCTCATATTTCAGAAAGCTCGTCAACGCTGCCATCTAGCGCTGAGTTACCGGCTTTGAGATTTGACGGACATTTTTGAACACCTATGTGCTGATAAAAAATACAAATTTTTCTTTGAACCGATCAGATTAGAGGGGGTGGCGTACGGACTAGATAGCACTGTTCGCACAGAAAACATGTTACAGCGGAAATACTGTAACAAATGTGAGAAGTTGCAGCCTTACCCCACTGCAATTCAATATAGGCAATAAAATATATTTTAAACCCAAGTTTTCCCTGAAAATTAAGAGAAACTGTTTTCTGATACAGATTAAAGAGTAGCAACGAGTTTTGATCGTTATGGAAATTTAACATCTGGGCCCGTATTTATAAAACAACTTAAATGGTTGCTATGCTGTTGCTAAGGCTAACTTTCTATGAAGGAGATTCCCTACAACTATGAAATTTGCTCTGGAGGAACAGTCTGAAAAAGACTGTTCCTCCAGAGCAAATTTCATAGTTGTAGGGAATCTCATTTATAGACATTCAGCCCTAGCAACAACACAGCAACCACTTAAGTGGCTTTATAAATACGGGCCCTGATAATAAACTCACTTCTTATTTCTGAGCCAACCGTAACGTGCTTGACTTTTCCACCGCTGCACTTTGAGATATCCATTGTCATTCGTACCCGTTTGCCTTTGTACAAAGATGACCGGAGTGAACCAAACTTCTTGACCGTTTTAACATCTTTAAGTGGGTCCAGAAAGAATTTTACGTCGCCTCGCCTGAAATAAATCATTAGTCTGATGGTAGACCAGTCTGATGTTGGGTTTAGAATATGAGAGTAATGAAGCTAAAGTGTTTTGCCTTATATTGGTGCCGCAATCAGGATGAGCATTTTTGGATTTTCTCGATGTTGTTTCACAAAACTGAAACGCTGCCTGTCCACGGTTGCAAATAACAGGAGTATTTGATTATAGTCAGATAAACTGAACATACTAAAACAAAGTTCTGGGGCCGTATTCATAAAGCCACTTAAGTCGTTGCTATGCGGTTGCTAAGGCTAAATATCTATAAAGGAGAGTCCCTACAACTATGAAATTTGGTCTGGAGGAACAGTCTTTGTAAGACTGTTCCTCCAGAGCAAATTTCATAGTTGTAGGGAATCTCCTTCAAAGAAATTTAGCCTTAGCAACAGCATAGCAACCACTTAAGTCGTTTTATGAATACGACCCCTGTTGCTTTTCAAATACAACGTATAATGTGGCTTCATTAGGAGCGCCGATTCCATTATAATGAGGGTTATATCTTAGTTTTATGTCGAAATGAGCAAAACAGATTATGAAATGAGCCCTTGACCTAAAACTCTGAAAAATGATGAAAATAATTAAAGCCCAGTACAATCATTTACATAAAATCCTGATTTCTAATTCATTGTCTTGACCTGCAATTTCATTGTCTTGACCTGCAATTTCATTGTCTTGACCTGCAATTATTGGCTCTAAAGATAACAACCTTGTTTTTTCCTGTGAGTTTAACATCTAAAATAGCCACTATCAGATCAAAATGACCAATGGAACCAATGGAAATATTTCCTTACGTGGAATCTTCTGAGAACAGCTGACAGTATGAGACAGAGTAACGTTGACTTTCTTCTTCCTCGTCATTCTGGACGGTTTCTATGACAACAGAACCATTTCTGTGAACAGTCACTTGTCTCACAACCGTAAAGAATCCTGTAAACATGAACGTCATACATAATAAGTGTGAATTATGACACTGAATATCTCAATTTACTCCAATCACTTCACCAATATCCGACACCGGCGGTTGGCAGCTTATGAGAATTGCATGAATGCAATGTCAGCAGCTTGGTATACTACTGTAGCACATGGTGTAAACCAGTGTGCCAATTTTGGCTTCCTGCAGAGAATGTTCGTCATATTTGGCTTCCGCTGAGACTGTCCGCGATCTCTTGCTTCCTGCTGAGACTTCTGTACATGATAAATGGCTTCCTGCATAGACTGTCCGCGTGATTTTGCTTCCTGCCGAGGCTCTCGGCAGGAAGCAGAGTCACGCGGACAGTTTCGGCAGGAAGCCAGTTTTCGAGGACGTAAGTCCACGCAGGAAGCAAGAGATCGCAGACTGGCTCGGTTGAAGCCAAATATGACGGACAGTCTCTGCAGGAAGCGAAAATTGATGAACTGATTTTAACTGTGTTAAAGCTCATGCAAGCACTAGTCAAGACAATTTGTCCACCTAAGTAGGCCATATTCCTGCCAGATACTAGAAATCCAGACTTCAGTAGTGCGTCTACTGAAAGGTATTTGCATTTTGACATTTGTCAAGCACTGTATCACTGCACATGTATGAGTAACAAAATATATACAAACTCTTATCTTTTATATCTTTCACATGCACTTAATAATTTTAGCGGAACAGAGAAACTTATGCATTGTGAACACGTTCTTTAATACAAGTAACGAAGACGCGGACTTGTAAGCTGTATACCAGCTGACTTTGATTACTGCCAGATCATATTGTATCTATATATATATCAAATTTTCAAAATAAAAGGCTGTAGCATTTTCGCAAGCGGCGCATAATACGCCCGTTTCAATGTCCTAAAGGAGTTACAGAATGAACAAGATTGTTTACAAAAGGATAGACAGGCAGACAAACACAGGGGCAACCACTCTATAACTAACTCGAACTGTCAGCGAATACGACTATACCCCCCTCCCCCCCCCCTTAATTGCTTAAATCAAATGGTGTTATTTTCGTAACAAAAAGCATAAAGAGGGAGAGAAATCATTGTTACCATGTATACCAAATATGAATGGTTGCTGTGAAATCTGTTACAAAAAATTACATTATTCAAAGTCAGGAGAGAAAGAAAATTGGAAAAATATAGGGAAGAATAAGCAGAAGACTGGTTCTCAATCCCACAATACAACAAGTTCTCATCAACCTGCATACAAAATTCCCTACTCTAACTTACAGATGCATAGAAATCTTTTGCACAAAAAATGCATTATTCAAAGTAAAGAGAGAAAGAAAATCAGACAAATACAGGGAATAAAAAAAGGAGAAGTCTGGTTCTCAATCCCACAATACAGTAAGTCATCATTAATCTGCATACCAAAAGGGACTACTCTAGCTTGCATGGTTGTGGAGAAAACTTTGATGAAAAAGTTCATTATTCAAAGTATGGAAAGAAAGAATATTGGACAAATACAGGGAAGAATAAGCAATAAAAGGCTGGTTCTCAATCCCACGATACAACATATTGTCATCAACCTGCATACCAAAAGGGACTACTCTAGCTTGCTTGGTTGTGGAGAAATCTTTGACGAAAAATTTTATTATTCAAAGTATGGAAAGAAAGACTATTGGACAAATACAGGGAAGAATAAGCAGAAAAATGCTGGTTCTCAATCCAACGATACAACATATCGCCATCAATCTGCATACCAAATATGACTACTCTAGCTTGCATGGTTGTGGAGAAATCTTTGACGAAAAATTTCATTATTCAAAGTAGGGAAAGAAAGAAAATCAGACAAATACAGGGAAGAATAAGCAGGAGAAGGCTAGTTCTCGATCCCATGATACAACATGTCGTTATCAACCTGCATAGCAAATATGACTACTCTAGCTTGCATGATTGTGGAGAAATCTTTGACGAAAAATTTCATTATTCAAAGTATTGAAAGAAAGAAAATGGGGCAAATACAGGGAAGAATAAGCAGGAGAAGGCTGGTTCTCAATCCCACAATACAACATGTCGTCATCAACATGTAGTCATGTATGCCAAATATGACCAGTCTAGCTTGAAATCTTTGATACAATTATCTTTGAACAAGGGAGATAACCTACATACACTAGGTATACCTTTTTTAGTTCTACTTTTTTCCCTTGACAATATATTACATGTACAACAAAAGTTTACACAAAAGTAGCCGATAAGAACTAATGAAAGGGATTCACTCTTAAAAGAAGAAAGGGAGAGCAGCCATTGTTGTACACGACACATCGTTAGGACTTCATACACATTGCTATGAAGTTTTATAAAGATATCCCAAACGGTTATCTAGTTATGGCGCGTACAAGACTTACAGGGATAAAATTAATCAAAGGGGCATAACTTCAAAAGTAAGAAAGGGGGAGCAACCATTTTTGTACGCGACACGTTCCCCCACCCTAATACATATGCCTACCAAATTTCATGAAGATATCCCAAATGGTTACTGAGTTATGGCGTGTACAAGAATGTTTACGGACGGACGGACAGCGCCACGACATAATACGTCCGTTTTTTCAAAACGGGCGTATAAAAATGTATTTGTAGTGCATAATGACGGCTCTTACCTAAGTCTGAGTGGACCACTTTGTTCGAGGAGAAAGTAATGTACGCATGTGGTTCCTTCAAGTTGTAGTCTTTGCTGATTTCAAACACATCCACATAGTCACCAACAGTGGCTCGTTCGTTATGAATATTTCCTTGGTGTTTACAACGCTTCGTCCTAGCCGTATAATAGACCACGTGACCACTAACCAAGGCATCTACAACCCCGCGATATGTTCGTAAAGTCCAGCTTCTTTTGTTATACTTGCTTTTAGATGTCTTTGGCTTTGATTCCTTGATTTGGTATGTATTACCGCTCTTGACAGAGCTTGAATATGATTTTCCTGTATTTTTATTATACATTTTCTTGTTAAACTGATTTATTTTGTAACTGTAAGGGTCATATGATTTGGGATATTTTTGTTCCACGAGTTTTATTGAGTGTCCTTTGTGATAGACTTTGTGTCTTCTAATGGCATCATCTTTCTGTAGACTCGACGGGGCCGTGGCCTGTGGCTGGTCTTCCTCTGCTGAATCTTCTTCCGGGTCTGATAGGTATCTGTAACGTGCAAAGAAATGAGATTCTATACCAGTAACGTGCAAAGAAATAACGTTACATCTGTAACGTGCGAAGAAATGAGATCTGGAGGGGGTTATACAATGAGATTATATTTCTTTACCATGTTTGATAAAAGAGCTATATATCTGTAATGTGTCGAGAAATTAAATTTTGTCTTTACCATGTACAGGAAGGAGACCAAAGTTACATGGTAATTTTATATAGTAATGAAAATACTTTTGATAATTATCTGTAACATGCAAAGAAAATAGACTGGTACATCATTCTGTTAGAAAATGAGACTGTATTGATATATATGTTGTTAAACATATGTGTATCATCTCCATCTGTCTTTAGTATTTAAAAGGGTGGGCGGGGTTGGGGTGGAGTGGGGGGATTGAACTTTTATGATATACAGAAAATATGTACATATATCCATTTATTCATCACGTGTACAAGTAAGTATCTGTAACGTGCAAAGAAACTTGATTTTCTTAAAAGCAAGCAATAAAGATTAAGCTGTCTCGGAACATTGACATCTTTATCTATGTAGAAATAAGCCGAGCTCCAAGAAAATGCACTTAATAGCATGTGCGCACAACTAAGCTTTAGATCAGCCTGTGCATCCGTGTAGTTTGATCAGAATCTTCCCTGTTTGTATAAACATTTTATTGATCTTGGGGAATCTATGTGTCGAAGAGCAGTCTCATCCACTGTAGGAAAAGGGAATAAAGGACAATTTCTTATGCCACTCTTAAAAATATTATGCTAGAATGGCGTCGTCTGAAAACGTACCTTCAGCCATATGCGTACTGTTATAATTGAAATCAGCCTGTGCATCAGCTCAGGCTAATCAGTGTCTCCATCTTTCACTCTTGATTTGCCCCAGTATCTATAGACTGTTTCTGTGAGCAGGAAAGATTCTGATCAGACTGCTTTCAATCGTTCCTGTTCGCACATGCCGTACAATCCCCTTTGCGTGACATCAATATGTTTTACAACGACTGAAGTAGCCTTGAAGTACGTTTGCTTTTATACAGTAATCTTTAATGCATCCATTTACGTACATCTTATTGAAATTTATCAATGATTTAACATGTCAACAAAATATATCTCATTTAGCACAGCTGCAGATACGCTCATTTTTTGGAAAGCTTATTTTTGTTATTTTAGCGCATAGCTTTGGCGCTGGTTCAGCCTCGGCTTCAGCCTAGGCAGTACATCCCAGGGAAGAGCGGCAAAAATGGTTAAGTATATGTATTTGATCGTTATTCTAAGATATTTTGTTAAGGTTGGTTGGTTCAGGTTCTTCGAAACAATCACATGATTTTAGTCTCTATTGAGCCGTATCTCATAGAGAGGGAGAAAGAGGAACAGATAGGATAGATAAGACTGAAATAAGATGGTTCTACTTCGAAGCTATTACAGCAAAAAGAAACACAAACTTAACCCAGAAATATCACGAACAACACTTTCCTAAACGTAGTCAGAATCAGAATCAGAATTGTTTACTGGTGATACGTTCAAGGACAATCATTCACCAGGACCTGTGAATCAGGGAAGCTAATCCCTAGCCCTTACAAGAGATGTAAACTTAGTAACTGAATCCTCTGCACACTCAGCAGCAAAAATAATGGAATCTTCGACGGAATTCCCATCTCTAATAGTCTGGGGGAAGAAACTGGACTTGTAAATGTCAGTCCCAGCCAATGGGGTTTGAAATGCCAGGGAATGATGATTCCTGGTACGCCTACCTGGGGGAGCAAGGTCATTTATGGGTATACTGGCTGCACCCTTCAGACCTTTGTAAAGCAACCTTTTACTTGCGTCATGTCTCATTATTGCCTTGATATAGAGGATCTTACATGAGTGCTCATGTATTATTGAATTTATTAAACGAGTTGGGGAAAAAGATAAGATGCGAGGCTATGCCGAGCATCTGATCGTTTTTCCCCAACGAGTTTAATAAATTCAATAATACAGGAGCGCGAATGCAAGATTCTATTTATCATATGACACTAAAAGCGCATTTTATTAGCAAATTTTGCATTGAAACGCCATAATTTCCCCATTAGAAAAAGCGACGTTTTTGATGGACATCAACGCATAAAGCTACGACGTAATTTGCATATTTAATCCACTAGTGGATTATCGATTTTAATGCATGGCTTTATTACACTCTCAGATGCGACGTCATGTGATAAAGAGAGTTCGTCTTACCTGTCATCGGTATAGGACGAAACTTTATTCAGTAGAATCGGACCTTCTAACTCGATAATCTTTGTGCCGTCTTCGACGTCATACCAACCCTCGTCAATTTGTAACGTCGTCGGCGTCAGGGTCGTCATGACTGAGATTCGAACCTGAAATGACAGAAGAATAGGGAATTAACACTACAGCGTGTATATTTGAGCCTGCCCGATAAACGAGCAATTCCATTCCCATCCGGAAATTGTGTACTCAAACCAGCAAATGGTTAGCCAAAATATAGTAATGATGTTCTGCTCATTCCCATGTAAGCCATACTATTACGAATATTTCAGCTTAATAAAAGATAGAATGGCTACCACATGTATAAAATGGTTACTACAAAAGTAAGGAGGAAAATTTTCAGGAACTGATACAATTCCATCCCAGATCCAACCCAAGACACCATGTGGGAAAGAGACAACACAAAAATAGTCACCACAAAAGACAACACCAGCGGTAGCCATGTGAAAAGCCATTTCCCATGTAGGTGGTCAATGGGTTAGCCTGAACATCTCAAACAATATATCAATAAAAGACATAGCAACTAATAACACATAAAACAACCAAGAAGAAACAAAACAGAGATTCCACCTTGGGACGGGTTGGCCATTTTCAGGTGTTTTCTGATAACTCCGCCAGTACGTTTACGTCACATGAAATAATGTGCACAAAACAGTCTTTAAATATATATCAGTCGAAATTGAGCCGCGACACGAGAAAACCAACAAAGTGGTTGTGCGCCCAGCGCAGACTCAGATCAACCTGGGCATCCGCCCAGTCTGACAAGAGTCTTCGCTGTCCGCATGGAGGTAGCTTAGACCCTTAGCTACCTTTTAAGCGCTTAGAGAAGCCTCTGATCAGACTGGGCGGAGGCCCAGGCTGATCTGAGTCTACGCTGGGCGCACAACCAGTTAGTTGGTTTTCTCGTGTTGCGGCTCATATATTATTATTATGACTAGCGTTTTTAACAAGAGCTTTATTATTTAGGAGGGACTGGTATCGTGGGGGTACCAGGCTTGTATAAAGCATTTGCGAACAACGACGACTCAAACCAGTCAGGGTGTGTGTGTATTCATCGGGATCGATGTGTACAGGGAAGACTATGACCAGATTACTAGTATGCAGATGCGTAGGCAGATCCGAGTATTCGATCCGAGTATTCGTTGTTCGCGCCTGCGATAGGACACCTTTATGACCCTATATTCGTGGTGCGGCTCATTTTATTCTATTCTATTCTGTAGCTATCTTGGAATAACGAAACGGGAGAAGTGGAGCCTGATGATATTCGTTGACGAATCTTTTTTGTTCGTAAAATCACTTAATATAATGTGATATATTAATAATATGATGTGGCATTTTGTCTGCACATCTGTCTGCTTTTATCTCTTTAAAAGTAATAAGTTTTCACTGCATATAATAACCATTATTAAATATGACATTTGATGAAAAAAAAAGGCGAAGACAAAACTATATTGTTTTGTCATATTTTCCGAAAGCGCAATGCATAGATCGCCCGTACTTCAAGCTACATTATTATTACCCATTCATAGTATCATGTTATTGTATCTGTATCTATCTTCTTTTTTACGTTTTACAATTGTTGTGTTTGTATAACTGAGTTCTTGAGGACCTCAGGGGAGATTGGCCTCGCCAACCGAGTCACCCTTGCTAAATAAAGACATTACTTACTTATTTGCTTACAAGATTTACGTGAGTCTACGTCCATGTTTTTCGACAATTTTCAAAGGGTGACAACTATTCTGATTCCTCTTTTCTTTCCTGCGTAGGGAGACCCTTCAAAGAAAGGGTATACTCTAAAAGGAAAGAATTTGCTCCATGAGGAGCAAATTCTTTAAGAGTTGACCCCACCCACCCCACACGCACACACTACTGAGAAGGGCGGCAAAAATAATAAAAAAAATGGCAAAGTTGTTGCCCCTAAAAGTGTGTTCATTCACATTTAGCTTACATAAAAACATGCGCACAAATGCGCGTCTGATCAGGCCTTGCGCAGTTCGTCAAGGCAATAATGAATAGGGCGAGAGTACAACGCATGCCCCTGTCCATATTGCACGTGCCAAGATGCTACCCTATCATGTGTGCGGGTTTTTTTTCAGAATACAGCGCAATTAGGTGAAAAACCACAATTTTTGCATATCGCTCTTTTCTCATTACATTATTTTTTTGCCTACCTTTCCTTGTTTATTCTTTTTTTTTTTTTTTTCATTAATTTTAAAATTTGTTCTTTGTTTGATTTTCTATGTCATCGAAATTAGTCATGAAAACATTTCTTTCTTTTTTTTCTTTCCTTTATTTTACAATATATGATATATATTATTGTACTATACGTTATCTGCAGTGCATAGTGAGAAATTTTCTTTATATAGAAAGTGATTAACAAGTTTCATTCATTAATGTTTTTAATTATGCTAATCATAGAGCTCATTTATGAGCGTATTCGACGCGACTAAGACCCGCTAAATAACCCGCAACAAGAGAAACTGTCTTCTAGCACCGGCGAATACCGACTCAGATCGGCCTTCCACATAGGCTGGTCAGTCTTCTCTGTTCGCATAAATCGAGAAAGCAACAAATTGAAGAGTGAAGACTAAATAAATTGTGTGGATGCACAACCTGATCTGATTTTCTTTGTTCACATATGTAATAAGGTACAATTTCTCAAGGTCATGTTCAAATGATCTATTTCTACGTTCTCACGTTTACGCATCGTCTAACGTTACGTCCTGTCTGATTCATCTTACCCATTGACGTTGCTAAATGCATAAGACAGAAAGATCTTGCACATCCCAATGACCTTAAAAAGGTCTAAAAATGGGGACATCTAAAATAATTACCGTAACTTTCTCAAACATTGAACAGTTTGATTTTCAATGCAGGGATGCGTCTAAAAGCTGCAGATGAAATGGCACAGAGTTAACCCTGATCAGACTGCCGATCTGTGTCTCAACTGTTGGCTCTGACCCAATATGTAGAACTTTTACAGTATCCTAGGGTAAAGTCGGGTAAATTCGGACAGCGGGTAAATTCGGACAGTTTCCTTTATATGTCAGTTGTTTGGAATTAAAACAAAATTAACTGGGCAAACAGTGAAAATCCCGATGAGACGGCTCATTATGAGCCGTCTCATCTGAAGTTTCACTGTTTGCAATGGTATGTCCGAATTTACCCGCTGTCCGAAGTTACCCGACTCGACCCTATATACGGACATCCGAGTTAGCCCTTCAAGTGATATTCTGGAGACCGGTAGCTCAGTAAGTTCAGCGCTGGCCTACTGATCTAGCGGTCCCGGATTTGATTCCCGCTGGAGAAGGAAATCAATTCTTCCACTAACGGGGTTTCGTTGCACACAGCCTTTCATTATCACCCTCGCACCGTTCTGATATGACTGAAATACATTTGAAGTGGACTTAAAAATGCAAGTCCGACATCCATTTTTCCATCAAGCTCAAGACTGCTTGCTGGGGCACTGATGACCGAATACCAAGCATAAATACGGCACTATTCATGAACATCCTCATAGATCGTCTGCATTATAGTGCAGATTATACCATTTGAGCCACGACGCGAGAAAACCAACTATGTGGTTGTGCGCCCAGTGCAGACTCAGATCAGCCTGGGCATCCGCCCAGTCTGATCAGAGTCTTCGCTGTCCGCATAGATGTAGCTTAGACCCTTAGCTAGCCTTTAAGCACTAAACTAAGAGTCTGGCAAAACTGGGCGGATGGCCAGGCTGATCTGAGTCTGCGCTGGGCGCACAGCCACATTGTTGGTTTTGTCGTGTCGCTGCTCATTTCTGGTACTTTCAATTTAGTTCATTTAGAGTCATTTAGAATCAAGAGTTCTGCTTAAGGTGGTACTAGGGGGACGTGACCGGGTTTGTATACTTCATTACTAGTCATGAAAAGACTCAATTAAGCCGAGTCTTTTGTTTTCATTTCTTACTTTCAGAGGATATAACTTTTTAGAACTTATTTGACTTCACTGCGACTGAAAAGTGCCGTGTGTGGTCGTAAAACTTTTCCCCGAACTTCATCATAGTTCACTTCTCTGCTATTTACATTTAACTGGTAAAGGTGTCCTTATATTTGGAGTAAATACGGTATTTTCTGCTGTCCACAGACGCCATTAGTAATCTTTTCCCATGGCAAGGCCCATAATATATGTAACAAAAGTTAAAATTGGTAAATTCGAAATGTAAACTTGCATATAAAGCGATTTAATATAATGTTTTGAATTCAGATAAACATATGTCTTTGTAACTTTTATTTTGACAAAACTGTGTCTTTAGATGTTTTTACGGTAAAGACCCTGTTCACAAGGACACCCAAACATATTGCTGTAGCTATTCTAAAATTGAAAACCTGTTGATGTTTTTGCATCTGGTGTATCCCTTGAAAATTTCCTAACCAAATGGCAAACAGAGCAGACCTAAATAAGACTGCTCTTGGAAAGAGCAGTCTAATCTGGGTCTAATCTGTTTAATCGGCCATGTCTGACCCAAAATT
Organism: Ctena decussata; assembly: GCA_963989385.1. Classification (NCBI taxonomy): domain Eukaryota; kingdom Metazoa; phylum Mollusca; class Bivalvia; order Lucinida; family Lucinidae; genus Ctena; species Ctena decussata. Next base: position 39,781,171 of record OZ022503.1, on the reverse strand, counting down.
AAGGCTTCTTCCGGCAAGTCCTTTGATATTTAAAGACGTAAACGAAAATTTAAGGTATACCCCAATATTCTCAATAAGCGAAGCGAAATCTAATCACAAAGTGAAATCAGGCTTTAAAACGGGTATAAAATATCAATTTTGCTTCGTGAGAAATAAATATTGTAACTTATCCGCGAAAAAAAAAAACAAGAAAAAAAGAAGTGTGACGTCACGAAACAATGTACTATACGACAGCAGCTTACAGTGAAAATTATACTTTGCATAACACCGCAGTATGACCATAGTCTGCCCTTCTTTATATATACAGCGAAAGGCGATGATCTGATCAGTCAGTGCCGGAGGATGCGCAGCTTCATCTTCGTTCTCGCTATGCGCTGACAACGTTAGATATATTGACTTGCAACGTTTTCAAAAAATGTTGTTCAAGAAAAAAAAACTTAACCGAGTAGGAGGGTATGTAATAAGTAAGAAAACAGTCAGAAACTTAACATAATTACCATTGATAAAGAATTCTGGGTAGGAAGTGAATATATATTCATGTAAATTTGACCCCATGTTCCAGAGAAATGGGGGTGGGCGGGGTTGTATGGTGTGTCAGTGCTTAAAAGTGACTGGGGAAACCCTTCTCAACTGTGACCATAAGTCAGCTATGTATATAAGTCAAAAAGCAATAAAAGATTCGAAATTACTTTTCATGCTGACAGAATACACGCATAAAAGATTCATAAAACTAATTTTGTACAGACCGAAAATCAAAGGCGTCTTCATCCAAAAATGCTTTTATCAGCAGAAATCAAGATTGTTAGATAATGTAAACGAATACATTGTATCAGTATTCACTAATGATAACTACCATGGGAAAATCCACTTTTTGACTAATTAGCCGTGCTATGACCTATCAAATGCGAACAGCAAAGTCTCAGATCAGCCTGCGCATACGCGGAGTCTGGTCAGAGTTTTTCTGGTCGCATTAATAGCCTATGAATCTTGAACAGTCTAATGACATTGATCAGACTGCCGCATACTGACACAGGTGGATCTGGGTCGTCATTGTTCGCACACACTGTAAGGCCAGCTTCCATATGCCAAAACCGAAGCGTGAGTGCCAAAGCTGGTGAGGGCTTTCGCTATGTATACCAAACAGTGGCAAATACACGGATGCGCAGGCTCTTCTACGATTTTGCTACTAGCAAATGCTAACTTGTATTTTCATTAGGTTCATTAGCATCAGTTAATCAAAGCGCCACCTGTCTAAAATGTCTATTAGGATCAGGAGTGTTAGTTCCTTTTTCCTTTTTCCTTATTCCTTTTTCCTTTTTCCTTTTTCCTTATTAGTATACCCTAGTTTATCAAAATAAAAAACCTTCATTGTAATAAATGGTTAAAAATTAGTTAGACAGCAGGCCTATGTTATGTTTTCAAAATTATCCTTAAATATATCTGATTTTTTTATATAAAAATGAATGAAAATATCTTCAATCAAAATGCAAATAAGCCGCGACACGAGAAAACCAACAATGTGGTTGTGACCCTTAGCTACCCTTTAAGCGCGTAGCGAGAAGCTGATTAGACTGGGCGGATGCTCAGGCTGATCTGAGTCTGCGCTGGGCGCACAACCACATTGTTGGTTTTCTCGCGTCGCGGCTCAAATTATCTACTTCTTTATACCGATTTCGTCAGCGGATCATATGAGTGGCGGCCACCTACCGGTGACAACCATTTTCGTTTTGTACATGCAGTTAAGTAGAAGTTGCCTCAACTGTTTTTAGACTTTTTGCAAACAAACAAAAAAGGAACGCCCACAAAAGGGATCAACACAAATCGCAGGCAACAGGTAAAGCATTTCACCAGCTACCCTCATACCAATAACTCTTCCTAGACAATTTATCTTGACATAAACAGAGTAGAATCAGTCGAGTTTGTATGCCGAACGCACTCACCCTGCCAAAATGTGACAAAGATCGCAGTCTTACAACAGCAAATGGTTCTTGAAATTTTAAATTCACACAAAGGTGTATGAAAGTGCACCAGTCACGATGGCCGCCACTGGTACAGCCCGCACATGTTTAGCTGCTTGTTGGTTACTATTTCGAAATCTGCACACAATTGTTATTTAACTGCGTACAACACTGATTTAATGCCGAAATAATTTACAGTCGCACTTTTTCAGTGTGGAAGATTAGAGCAGTAAAAGTAACTTTTCAAAACGCATTAAAAATCAAAGGTAGCAAATTTCCAGGCTAAAAACTGCAATGTGGCGATGCAAATACTATCATGCTGCATACTGATATTCCAATATGCAACTCTTATTAGTGTAATTTGGTATTTAGAACAACAGTCCTGCTTAATCCTGAAACTTCTGTATTCCCGTAATGTTTTACAAACAAACAGAAGCTCATTGCTTTGTTCCTGAAATTACCCTTTTTAATGGTGAGATAAAAACAAAGCAAATAATAAAATCTGCCAACTGAAGATGTCAATTCTAATTGGCATTACATTAATACCAGTACATTCGCCTTTTAACATCTAATTACCCTAGTTTTCCAGTAACCTAATCAAACTTCTCTGTTGTTTTAGCACTCAAATCCGCTAAAGAATCCGTGTGCTTTTGTAAAATAGTCCGCTCAGAATTTCGAGTTCACTGCTCTTTCAACAAGGTCATGTTAAATACCGCATTTTCGTCAACTTAGTTTAGAATAACCTGCGGGTAAATGTAAACTGCTTATGATAATATGGGCAAATCGAAACACATCCTGTTTTAAGGCACGTGCAAATGCGCGTGCTCAACCCAAACTGCGCATGTGCACACCTGCGCAGCTTAGCTCGCCCAGACAGGCAATAAATTTCAACTTGTTGATTTTTTAAAAGCAAACTGCGCATGTCGTGACCAGACTCATACGTAGTTCGCGTGTGCCCTGGAACAGATTTAGTCAAAACGCGGCTCGAAGGATGCTGAAGCATGTTGAATAATTCCACCTGTTTGTGTAAAATGCTTCGGCACGCACATCTTATTTATGCATCTGGTTGTCTTCCAGCTTAACTTGTTTACTAAGTTCAAATGTCAAATTCATCCCGCCCATACTGCACCTAAGAAAATTACGTAAAAGCTGATGCCACCATAGAAAGGCTCCTATCTTTGTACAGAAGCTGCCAAATTGTTCATATATATTATTCTCCGGTTTTTCGCAGGCAGATCGCTCTTTGCAAATATGTAAACGAGATGACCTTTCCTCAGAATACCGCATGTGGTGTCAGTTTTTGGATTTTGGATGAAGATTTGGCTGCCCTTGCTTGCACGCGTATTCCATACACTCTCGCAGTTCCCTTTGTCCTTTGTGAAATGTAAAACGTTTACCATTTTAAAACCCCTTAAAGGTTCCTATTAATAATATATAGCTGACGAAGGCTCATGATAAATAAGTGTAATTGTCTGATGATTGTTTGCAATGTGAGCTCTGCCGTCTGATTAGAACTGTTCGAACTGTTATAGGTGACTAAGGGGAGCATACGCCCAGCAGGCACATGACGTTAAAATGACGTCGTATTGACGTCGATGCGACGTCGCGTCGTGACGTCGCATCGACGTCAATATGACGTCATTTTGACGTCATGTGTCTGCTGGGCAGAAACAACAAAATTATCAAGTAAAACGTTCACGGAAGAATTCCCGGGGTTTCCTCGTTCAAAATGACGCAAGAAAATGACGCAAGGCAACACGTGGTTATCCACCCCTGTAAGCTAAAGTGTCCAAGATTAACTCTACCTTTTTTTCTAAAGGATCGGAGACAACAAATGGATGGTCCGAAAAGTCAGCGGCGGGGCCTTTACCAGGTAAAAGCTGCCTATGCCGTCAGCGAAGCGAGACAGCGTAAAATGAACATTGACGGCACATTTGCCATTCTATGGGTTATCCACGTGGAAATAACGAATCATATGTTGTTAGGTGACATTGGCTTCTTGTTGCCTATGCGTAGTTAAAAGTTTCAAGCCTAGATTTACCACTGGCTTAAGATTGCGATTCACTGTTTCGTCTTTTTTGCCCAGAGAAAAATACTGATATTTTGGGGTAGAAACTATTTTTGCCCCCTGATGTTTAAACAGGCTGGAATTTACTTTACTTTTTCAACCGGTTACGGCGCCGCCTGGCGACAGAACACTGTGGAGTGCTACCTTATGATTACATGTACGCTAGTTTGCTATATGAAAGAATGAATTAAAGGCTGATGAGCATAAAAATGAGCGAGAGAGAGAGAGAGAGAGAGAGAGAGAGAGAACCTATGTGCGTGTCTACTAGAAAGAGAAAGCAGCTCAATAGTTAAAGGAGCAGTCTAGTCAACGTTAGTATTCTTTAGCCATCTCGTCAGGAAGTTTAGGGGGTTTCTTCTTCTTTAGTGTATTTCTTTTTTGATAGTGACGCGAGATAGGCATTTGGAAGCGCTGACTTGCCTGCTGCTTGTATACAACACTGAATTCTAGCATGTTTAGTCTGCATATTCAGGCGGGCTAATATCATTGTGCATACTCACTCCAATTAAAGGTATGGTGGAAATGCAGCTGCGTGATTGGGCTATTAACCTGATGCATCATAGGATTTTCTAAATATGGAATGTTCCTTTAAATATGGAATCTGAGGATTGCTCGGAGATAGCAACTTCCTGAAACCCAGGTTCTGACCACAATATCGAAGGAAAACGCTTAGATGTTTAATGGAAAAGTGATCACTTGAATACATCATTTATTGATAAATCATTTCACTTTGGGGGGGGGGGGGGGGGGGGGGGGGGTGGGGAGGGGAGGGGAGGGGAGGGGGGGGGGTCTCCATAAGGGCCATTTTCTGGTTACAAATGGATTTTCACCAAAACTCACCAATCTCTACTTGTAAATGTTGGCTTTCATATACTAAAATACTGATCTCATCGGAAGTGTATTTTGAGTGAAGCGCAGTGTCAAAGTGGGTGGGGTAATTCCACCCCATACATTACCATGTATCATTTTTTTTCAATCATCTCTATAAGTATTAATGGCTGATTTACCATTATGATTTGAAATAATACAGGCATGTATGCTAATTAATTGGGTTATATAACTTACCACTGTTTGCTTATTCAATACCAATATATGAGCTTATAAGTGGTAGCAGGAATTTTACTTATTTCACCTTCTCCAACTTTACGAAAAACCACAATTTTTCTTTATTTGTCCAGATATATATAGGAAACTTTGTAATTATATTGACATGATAGTATGCATTGCAGAATTATGAGAAAACTATCCAAGGCATATAAATACCTGAATTATCTGCCCTTGCTTTAAGAAAATATAAGTAATTCAATTTAAAATGAAAGAACGAAATTCCACACTGGTAGGTATATTTTTGATGACTATTTTCTCATGTTTCTAATATCATACTGGTTGTTAAGCTTTAAATTCCATATAGTGCCCATGATATCACACAAGAACGGTAACTGGACAGCAGAGATCATCCTGTTATGAGCTTATATGTGGTAACAGGAATTTTACTTTATTTTGCTTCTCCAACTTTATGAAAAGCCTCAATTTTTCATTATTTGTCCAGATACATAAAGAAAACTTTGTAATTATATTGATATGATAGTGTGCATTATAGAATTATAAGAAAACTATCCTTGGCATATCAAAACATGAATTATATGCCCTTGATTCACGAAATTATAAGTAATTAAATTGAAAATTAAAGACCGAAATTCTACACTGAAAGGTATATTTTTGATGACTCTTTTGCTAATGTTTCTAATATTATACTGATTGTTGAGCTTTCAATTCCATATAGTGCCCGTGATATTACACAAGAACTGTATCTGAACAGCAGAGCTCGTCCTTGTTTATTCCATTTAATTACATAACACTCAAGATGTTATGTTCCGACCCAAAGTTTGATTTATGGATTTTAGTTACTGATATATCCAATGTTGTTGAGTACCTAAGTTTAGAATGAAAACTAACGACAGAGACAGTGTACTAGACTCTCCTGCCCAACACACGCAATATTTTTTTTATATATCTGACAGTGATCATCCTAATGTTACACATAAACTGTCTGAGAACACTCCCAAAACTCATATGGCAAGACAGGATAAGAAAGTCCTGAAGAGAGGCAGGGATGCAAAACATATATACCCTTTTGAAACTGGCTCAGCTTAGATGGGCTGGCCATGACACCAGAACAAATGCAGAGACGAAAGACATTCACAGACGCTGTTGGAGATATGTTTACCAAAGAAAATATTCCGAGGAGAACTTTAGTGTGAAAATGTTCATAAAGTTGCCAGACGAAATGATACAAGAAGATCCTTAAAGAAGAGAATCTGTGAAGTTAAGCAAAGGCATAGCAAGAGCTTCGCAAGCGGTGAATAATACACCCGTTAAGTTGAGAAATGCCAAAGCCAAACAAGGGAGATAATTCATAAACCAAGTAAACTAGAGCTACCATTCTTAGTCCAAATTTAAACCCATGACAATATACACAGCACCATTAAGTTGTTTTAAAACATTTTGAACGATTAAGGAGTTACAGAATAAACATGAAGTTTATTCAAGGGCACATAATTTAGGGATTAAGTAAGCCAGAGTTCTGGATGTTATTCAGGCTACATTGCTTCATTATATACATATTCCTAGAAAGTTTCAATACAATATTTTAAAGGATTAAGGAGTTATGGAGTGAATGGGAACAGAATAAAATACTAATCAAAGGGAAGTTACTCCAAAATTAAGTAAGGGGGAGAAATCATTCTTATAAGCGACGCATTGTCTTGTAATAATGCAGACCACTATAGAGTTTCATCAAGACATTTCAAATAGTTACCAAGCTATGGTATGCAAAATGTACACAAAATAGCCTAAAATACTAATCAAAGGGAAGTAACTCTTAAATGAAGTGAGATACATTTAAATTAAAAGTAAGGTATTCAATAACATTCGATATCTCAGTAAGTACTATCAATAAAATCCATAAATCAAACTAGGGGTCGGAAAATGATATCTTGAATGTGATGTAATTAAGTGGCATGTAGCAGGATGAGCTCTGGTGTTCAGTTACAGTTCTTGTGTAATATCATGGGCACCATATGGATTTAAAAGTTCAACAATCAGTATAATATTAGAAACATGAGCAAAAGAGTCATCAGACATATACCTTCCAGTGTAGAATTTCGATCTTACATTTCCAATTTGATAACTTATATTTTCTTAAATCAAGGGTAGACAATTCAGGTTTTGATATGCCTAGGATAGTTTTCTCATAATTCTGCAATGTACACTGTCATATCAAAATAATTACAAAGTTTCCTTTATATATCTGGACAAATAAAGAAAAATTGTGGTTTTTCGTAAAGTTGGAGCAGCAAAAATAAGTAAAATTCTTGTTACCACTTATAAGCTCATATATTGGTATTGAATAAGCAAACAGTGGTAAGTTATATAACCCAATTAATTAGCATACATGCCTGTATTATTTCAAATCATAATGGTAAATCAGCCATTAATACTTATAGAGATAATTGAAAAAAAATGATACATGGTAATGTAAGGGGTGGAATTACCCCACCCACTTTGACACTGCGCTTCACTCAAAATACACTTCCGATGAGATCAGTATTTCAGTATATGAAAGCCAACACATACAAGTAGAGATTGGTGAGTTTTGGCTCTTATGGAGACCCCCCCCCCCCCAACCTTTGGACTTTTGGAAGACGAACGTCGCACATATGCAAGGTTCCGCAGAGCCTGTGCGACGCCCGTAAAAGCATAATAGTATTAAAACTCCAAAATTCATGTACTGCGTGCACAATGATATTAGTCCGACTAAATATGCCAGACTAAACATGCCAGAATTTAGTGCTGTATACAAGCAGCAGGCAAGTCAGCTCTTCCAGATGCCTATCTCGCGTCACTGTCAAGAAACCCCTAAATGGTTTTGATAGTGTTAATGTACAGTTCTGAAATTTGAATAACCATTTAATGAGGAACCTCGGTAGCTCAGTAGGTGAAGCGTTGTCCTACTGATCTAGCGGAACCGGGTTCAAGATCCACTGGAGGCGGAAATCTTCCGAGCTGCAAAGGGGGTTCCATTGCACAAGCCTTTCATTATCGCCCTCCTATCGCCCTGATATGACTTAAATACTGTTAGAAAGAAAATCGCAATTCATCCATCCATCCATGACCAGTTATCACCATCTCGAGATTGCCATCTCCTTTGTGACCATTAATTGTCATCACGAGATTGCCATCATGCGAGCGAGATGGCAATCTCGGGATGGCAATAAACGGTTGAAGTGCCCCAGTCTTAATGGTATTTACAATATATGTGATGTGTTTTGTCTGATATTAATTTAAATGATTTTTTTTTCAAATTATGCTGTAACAGCCCAATCAGTTAAGATGTTTTCTGCTTTTCAGATTTCTAAACATCTTTAGGTGCCCAAAGAGGAAACGCGCACAACAGCGAAGACTCATGCAAGCTCGCGCATCCGCGCAGTCGATGATTCGAATCGGTCTTACAGTGAACGGGAACACTTCGATGTTTTTCAACCATTTTTATTGTTTGCTTCTCTGGAGGAAGTGGCATCTGCTCTTGAAACTTTGCTCCCCTAGGAGAGCAAATTCTTTTATGTTAGAAGAGGAATACAAAAATAAACTTGCTAAGTTGCTTCCCCATTTTTGTATCCATTTATCTTAGGCAGTTATAACGTCCCTGTCAGGTATATAATGCTGGCGTGGGGATGGGGTGTGACTTCAAACAATGTGGCATTTCAGATCATCCTTATCGTTTACACCGGTGCTATAGAGGCCTCACTGTTGGCTGCGTGGTTTATGCCAATGCCACAGATGATTGTTTGGACAAGTGAATGCTCTGAAAAGACGTACTACACGCAAGTGCAGTCTGATCCCAGCAATGCCACATTATTTGAAATCACATGATGTGGCTCATATGAAGTTGAAGGCATCTGCGAATAGCAAAGAAGATAAACCGGCCTGTGCATCCACGAGTTGATTCGCTTTGCTGGTTCCTCGTAGTACAAACCTGGCCTGTGTCACCAGCAGAGACTCTGACTAGCCTGCACGGAGCAGGCTGGTCAGAGACTATACTGACTTCACATCTATTTAGCACTCCTTTGGCAATAAAAAATGAATGTAGTGTTCTCTTTAACTATCAAAACGACAAGAATATAGTGTTGCTTGAAGCTGAATAAAAATCCATTAAACATTTTTATCAAGCTTAGACTAGCTATGATTTTATTGCATGTACTGAAATTAAAATGATTATCAAATGTAAAATATTCGATAACGGCATGCTTTTAATGAAGGGCAAAGTATAATATATTAAAGGCAAATGATTGATTGTTTTAAAGCTATAAGTTTGAACAGGTGTAGACCCTTTTAAAGTAATGATGAATTGTGCGGTTCGGCAAAGAGTCAGTGTAGCTAATTTATAATGCTTGTATTGGTGATATGGATACAAACGAAATGATTTATTTTGTTTGAAGTAGTTTACGGTCAGGGGCGTAACTGGGGGCCATCACACAATCCTAACCAGGTCTTGGGTGTACCCTGCAAAGATATTCCACCATTGCCAGCTTCAAAAGTAAGTGGAGATAATCCAGTGACATTACCTAGTCGATGCCGATCGTTCACAGGCACTCGACGAAAGGATTTTCTAGCCTTGCTCGTCTTCCCAGCCGTTTCCTAATGGTATTGTGTACAATACCATTAGGAAACGGCTGGAAAGACGAGCAAGGCTAAAAACTCCTTTCGTCGGGTGCCTGTGATCGTTTGTTACAGTACAGTAGGCATGTGGAGCTAAAACTAAAATCCTTGATATTTTCTGACAGATAGTTTCAGTTCTCTTTATCGTCATTTTTGTTGTCATTTTCCCACAATTTTCACAGTTCTAAACGAAACTTGCTCTCATTAAAAGTGTCGATGCATATTTTCTATATATACTCTTCATAGTAAACTTTTCATATTAGAAAAATCTTCATCTTTCAAACACATGTTTCAGTTAATTCATTCACGACAGGAACAACTTGAAACAAAATAAGAAAAAAAAAAAAAAAAAAAAAAACACACACGCACACAAACACACAACATTACTTTGGGATGTGAAGTTGTGTCCATTTTTATAAAATTTTTGCCATATGAAAGATTTTCAATAACTTCAAGTTCTTGTACGAAAATCTGAGCGCTTTTTGAACAGGTATGACCACACAAGGGGGCGCAAATGCTCAGGTTGTAAATTTTTGACAATGTTTCATCCTGAGTTGCGGTTCTGCTCTTCATTTTATTGCTGGCGATGTATACAAAAGTTCCATATACTAAATGACAGGTGTTACTGTGTATGGTGCTGACAGGTCTCCCATGTCAGTATGAACCAATGCATTTTTGTAAAGGCATCTAACCCTTGCGTACAGAAAGCTTGCTCGTTTTTTTTTGTTTTTTTTTTCTTTTTTCTCTTGCTTATTTTTTTCTTTTCATTTCAGTTATTTATTTTATTTAATATTTATTTAATTACTTGTTTGCATTTTTCCTTTTTATCTCTCATTCTCTGATGTTCGAGGCCAAACCTACATCTTTATTTATCGGGTTCCCATCTACTGAAGTGTTTCAATAATTGCAACCCCTTCTCCTCAACTTGAATTGTGAGTTACTCTGGAAACGTCCCGTTATTCTAAAATCTAGGGTCATGTTTATAAAACAACTTAAGTGGTTCCTATGCTATTGCTAAGGCTAAATTTATATGAAGGAGATTCTCTACAACTATGAAATTTGCTCTGGAGGCAAAGTTGTAGGGAACTATGAAATTCGCCCTGGAGGAACAGTCTTTTTAAGACTGTTCCTCCAGAGCAAATTTCATAGTTGTAGGGAATCTCCTTGATAGAAATTCAGCCCTAGCAACAGCGTAGCAACCACTTAAGTTGCTTTATAAATGCCGCCCCTGTTCTTCTGAGGTCATGCACAGAATTGATTTGAAACAACTCAGTTTTTTGCATGGCATGTATTCAATTAAAAATGTGTATCTTTTGTAGTAAAATAGGCATATTTCTGTTTGATAAAATTCTTATACGCGATAAAAATATACATGAAAAGAATTGTTGATTATATAGTCTTAATGAGGCATTTAAATGATTAATCATTCACTTCGCTTTTTTAAAGATTTGCTGTTGATCAAAATCGTTATCAAACATTTCTGGGCCATTAAGAAAAGCATTTGCCACCAAACTCGCAAAAAAATCTCACCTGTCTGCAGTCGTTTTTATTTATTTATTTTTTTCTCTCTTTTTTTTCTTTTCTTTTTTTAAAGAAAATTAAGAAATTTTAACATTTATTGAATGTGATTTTCGCAAATAGTGCAGACTCAGATGAGACCGCTGGAGGAAATATCAAATCGCAGAGCTCTAGATAAGAGGGGTAAATGATAATTGAGGGATAATTTTCTTTTTTTCTCATTGAAACATATGTTGTGACCCCTCATCTGAACCGTCTCGTCGAGACGGTTCAGATGAGGGGTCACAACATATGTTTTTATGCAGAATTAACAAAAATTATCCCTAATTATCACCAAATACTCCCTCTTATCTAGGGCTCTGATTAATCGGTCTGCATAGTCTACCTATCAAAAAGGGAGGCAAAAAACCCCCCGAAAATGTCAGTGTTTCTTTCCCATAAAGTATATCCTATGCACCTTAAAGGTAGGTTCCTGTACTTTGGACTGCATCATAATTTTGATGATCTTTCATCCAAGTTGTTGGAAAGCACTTATAAAAGGGAATGAATAAGTTTCTCTAAAAAGTGTAAATCAAAAAAATATTAGAAAAGTTATTTTGCAAGGGATTTCCTAACTCTGCTTCGCACACCAGTTAGCGCTATTTTTAGTTCGCGCCAAAAATAGATAACGCAGCTGACGTCATGCTGCATTGCATTTTGGGATAGTTTTAACCCATCCGCCATGCCAGACCCTCTAGGAGAGCTCACGGCAAGGGAAAACTGACCTTTGGAGAATGGCATCAGAAATCCCGCACTTATAGACATAATAAACTTAGTTATTTTTAGAACTGGAATTCCAACGAAAGAAAATAAACCAAAAGGGAAAACGACTATTTTCTTCAACATCTGACGAGTTTCTCAGTAGCAACAAATTCAGAAAAATAAGAGAATTCAATACTGCTCAGAAAAAGACGAAATTATTTTGTGGACATAATTGTTATCGCTAGTCCAGGAATCTACCTTTAAAATTGCTGATGTGTGAATCTTATTTGTCTGCGGGGATGTTATAAGACCTTTTTTTGATAGTATGGCTGAATTATATCAATAATTTCAATGGAAACTCCTTCTCAAAACTACATAAGTACCATACATGAGACTACCTCAGATCTTTTGAATGAAAATATGAGCCGCGACACGAGAAAACCAACAATGTGGTTGTGCGCCCATCGCAGACTCAGATCAGCCTGGGCATCCGCCCAGTCTGACCAGACTCTTCGCTAAGCGCTTAATGGGTAGCTAAGGGTCTAAGCTACCTCCAAGCGGAATGCGGACAGCGAAGACTCCGATCTGTCTGGGCGGATGCCCTTCTCGTGTCGCGGCTCAAATCTCTAATTGCAAAGGCGGAAATTCTTAAAGAAGACACAAGACAAGTACTGGCTTTTGTAATAGGTAGGAGGCGCTCTCAATCAATAAGTCGAAAGTCCTCTTAATTTACAAGTCGGGGATCAGCAAATTGGTTCTTATGACATATGTGACCTGTGAAGTATTCGTAAGCCTATACATAAGCGCAGGCTGGTCAAGATCTTCGTCTTCGACAAATATCTCTCAAATGACAAATTATGGGTTTCAACAGTGCAATGTGGGCTTTTGCGGGATGGTTTGGATCTTTCTCTGGGTTGCGGATTATACATACCTAAGTACTGAGAGTTTTAAATATGTTATTTGTTCCGCTCAAGTGTATTAAATTTGTCAATTTCAAAAGATAAATCAATATACTAACTTTATCTATTTTTCATATTATCCGTAACCCAAGAAAGGGGACATTGAACACGTGCAACATAGGCACAGATCAGCCTACATATTCGCGATGTCTGGTCGCAGTCTTCTATCTTTGAAATATGAATTCCTCCAGCACATATGGGACATTCTGATCAGTCTGTGCATCTCACACTGATCAATTTTCGTCGTTTTCGTATATTGTAATGCAGTTTCCCGTGACGCGGCACAATATGACTATATGAAAATATATCATTCATAAAATTCACTGTACTGTAATGTTTAAGGTGCCGCGATGTATCAAGCGTGAAAGTCAGCAGGGTCGTGAGAATAACAATCTGGTATTATCATCATTTGGACCATGTCAACTTGAAATAAGTATGATCAAGACATGTAAAGAAATATAATAATAACCGTAAAATGAGTTTGTAAAACATATATACTTTTCAAAGTGCCTGCTATCCCCACCAATCAATGTATGAAATCAAGTGCAGTTTTCCAGTTATCCTTCTTACTTGATTTCTGAAAGTTTACATTCAGACGAATAAAACTGCAAGAAAAAACTAGTCAACTTTCGATATCTCGAACACTGATATCTCAAAGTACCTTGCACATGTCTAAGAATATAGTTTGGACATGTTATCCTATTTTTATAAAAAAAATTCAGCTCCTGTTAATTCAAACTATTGCTTTTCTGGGACCAGAAAACTTACTTTGAAATATCAGTAGTTTATGAACTTCGATTCTGAAATATCGAGAATTGACTGCATAGGAAACTGACTCTCGTTATCTCAAACAATGATAACTCAAAGTACCTCTTTATATCGAAGTAATCTAGTGGAAAGCATGTACACATTTTCTCTCTTTATATGTATTTCAACTCCTGTAATCACAAACTACTGATTTCTCAATGTTAATTTTTCTGATGCCTTGGAATTTGATACAACGAGAGTTGACTATCTAATCATACATATACAGTTTTGACTTTGTGCTGTAGCTACTGACTGTCATCATCCAGCGGGCGCATGACGTCGTACTGACGTCAATGCGACGAAATCACGTCGCATCGACGTCATTACGGCGCCATGTGCCTGCTGAGCAGAGTCATATAAAAACAGTTAAGGCAAAGTTCTATCAATAGTAACAGAGTGGTTCCTCGCTGACAATGAAACAAGTAAATGGCTATGAAAACAATTCTGTCGCCAGCGGAAATCAAACCTGTGATGTGAGACTGGGAGAGATAGCGACGAACCACTTAGAAACTTCGATGGGGTCACAGACCCTAGACTGCGCTGTAGCTGTTGGTTTGCAAGCCATTTTAGTCAAACAAAGACTAGGGGGTCAGCAATCAAGACAAATTTCCAGTGAAAATAACAGAGTGGTTCCTCACAAACAATAAATGAACGAATGGCTATGAGAAAAATTCTGTCGCCAGCGGTAATCGAACCCGTGATCTGAAACGGGGAGCGCTAACCGACCAACCACTTAGAAACTTCAATGGGGTCACAGACTGCAGCGAACATGATTAAACAAGCAAATTTGCTGAATTTATATCCCCCGCCAAAGTGGCCTTGATTTCTTTATTATTAGGTTTTTTAAATTTGGACTATTAGTCTTGCATAAGTGAGGCATAGCCTGAAGCTGTTCTTAAACACTTGCCTCAGCATCACTGCACTATGATGATACATTTTTAATTCAGTTTCAAGAAATTTTGTTCAGTCCAGTATATAAGTTATGGCTTAATCAATTCAAGGGCATTAAATCATGCACTACTTATGTGATTATGATCAAACTTAATGTGCACTGCTATGTCAAGACAATACAAAAATATTTTAAGTTTCATGAAATTCCATTACTTAGTTATGACTCAATTTGTTGATTTTAAACCAAGTCAAGGGCAATAACTAATTGCTAACTGAAGCAATTTCAACAAAACGTAAGATGCACCAATGTGTTACAGTGATACATATTTATTAAACGTTTCATAGAATTCTATTCATTGATTACTTAGTTATGGCTAAATTTGTCAATTTTAAACTGAGTCAAGGGCAATAACTCATGCATTTCTGATGCAACTCTGATGAAACTTTATGTGCATAACCACCTTATAGTGATACATATTACGTTTAAGTTTCATGAAGTTCCGATAGTTGGATACTTAGTTATGACTCATTTAATTGATTTTAAGTCAATGCAAGGGCAATAACTCATGCACTCCTGAAGCCACTATGATGAAATTTGATATGCATCAGCGAGTTATATTGATATATATTTAATTTATGTTTCATGAAATTCCGTCCAGTGGTTACTCAGTTATGGCTCATTTTATTGATTTTAAAACAATTCAAGGGAAATAACTCCTGCATTACTAAAGCCAGTCTGATGAAACTTGACGTGCATCAGCAATTTATAGTAATACACATTTATTTTAAGTTTCATGAAATTCCGTTCAGTGGTTACTTAGTTATGGCTCCGGACGGACAGACGGACGGAAGGACGGACGGACAGACGGACATGGAGAAACCTATATTCCTCCGCCTTCGGCGGGGGATAATCATGCTTAGCTAACCAAGTTTGAAACAGCACACCTTACACAATATTAATTTTGAAACCGGATCTGATCAAAGAATGGCCAATGGCATTTTTGTGCAGTAAAACATTAACAGTATTTCATGTACACTTTCCCATTGGGCACACGACTTAAATCAACACTGAATCAACGTTGTTTCAACATTGTGTGTCTGCTGAGTTTTGACGTCATAAAAGAGATATTTTAAAGTGTATGGATACTTTTTCATCGTTTTCTGCCATTTTTACAAAGGGCAACAACTTTCGTGACTTCCTGATTCCTCCCTTGGATCTAATATATACTGGCGCTTCTTACCCAGTATAATCCAGCAGGCACACGACCTTGAATCAACATCGGTCATGACGTTGAATCAACGTTGATTCAATGTTGATTCAACGTTGTGTGCCCAGTGGGAATTAAGTCTCTTGTGAAATGGACGTCCCTGTTCTGTGTCACGGCATCTAGATATTAGAGGTATCAGTAGTAAAGGGTGTCACTCTGGACACGCCGTCCGGAGACTAAGTCCGCAGCCTGGGGCAGTCTCGGGCCGGGCGTGTCCATAGATGACACCGCTTTAGTAAGCTTGAAAAGGCTAGTTTGAAATAACTTAGTCTTTTTTTCAGGCGGGAAGTGTATGTAATATGGCATAGGAGATGTCGTAGGAGGCTATACAGCAATATGCGTCTGCTATGAGTCTCTTGGCCCTGTATCTCAAGACCTCACTATACCAAAGGCATAACTCTATAGCGTCAGTTGATGGTGTGAGTTGCTGTGGCATACTCTTGTTCAATCTGTTAAATTTCTGAGGCTTTACAGTAATATGCGTCTGCTATCAGTCTCTTGGTTCTGTATCTCAGGGCCTCACTATACCAGAGGCATAACTCTATAGCGTCAGTTCTTGTTCTTTGGGATTATAAAATCTTGTATCTCAAGATTTTAATGTTCTGGACTGAAATTATTTCTTACTAGCCTTCTAAAGCCTGACTACTACATTTGATGACGAGAAGATCTCTGCTCCCAGTGTGCTTGAACTTGTGGGTATCTAGTGGAAGGTCCAATATCCACATTGAAAATTGTGGAGCTGATGTGGATGTCAAGTGGAAGGTCCACATATCCACATTGAAATTGTGGAGCTGATGTGGATGTCAAGTGGATGGTCCACATATCCACATTGAAATTGTGGAGCTGATGTGGATGTCAAGTGGAAGGTCCACATATCCACATTGAAATTGTGGAGCTGATGTGGATGATGTGGACTTGATGTGTATGCAATGTGGAGGTTATGTGGATGATGTGGATCCACAATGTGGAGTTTCCACATGTCCACATCTACACATTAGACAAATCGGCTTACCCTGTCCCATTTCTGACAGACTGACACAATGCATCTCAAAACCTCACTGTTACAATGCCAGCTGCCCAGGGGTTCACTTGTTCCTCATACATCCAAAATCTGAGTTTTATCTGATTCCTACCTTCCATTCTGTACATGCATATTGTGGTTTATTATTTTGAAACAAAATTTGGTAGGTGTTGACTTGTTCTTTCCAATAAAAGAAAAAAAATGAAAATCCATTGAGGCAATTTGGAGTTATTACAGGTTTCTTACCCTCCATATTCCGCGCATGCGCAGTATGACAATTTATTTTAAGAATATTTGGTAGGTTTAGACTTTCTCTTTCCAATAAAAAAAGAATTATGAAAATCCATCAAGGCAATCTGGAGTTATGACAGTTTTCTTACCCTCCAAATTCCGCGCATGCGCAGTGTGACAATTTATTTTAAGATTATTTGGTAGGTTTTGACTTGCTCTTTCCAATAAAAAAAGAATTGTGAAAATTCATCAAGGCAATCTGGAGTTATTACAGTTTTCTTACCCTCCATATTCCGCGCATGCGCAGTGCATGCCCGACAGTTTTTGTTGTTTTGGGTTGTTTCAATAGTTTATTAGTAAACATATAATAATACTCATAACAGAAGTGATACACATATACACGTATTCGCCTTTCATTTGTATCATTTTTTTTTGAAAGCTATTACTTGTTTTGTCTATTTATAGAATGAACAAAGTCAATCCAGATTTACCTCCCTTGTAATAACACCATAATATGAAAAAAATGAATAACTTTGTTATTTTTCGGCCGATTTTGATAAAATAAACACCAAAATGTAGATTTTATTATTCTCTAATCAATTTTTATATTTTATAATGTGTTACTATAAATAGTAACATGACCTTAATTGAATAAGATATATATGATATGCAAATGTCCAATCTTGTTTCAAGTAAACTGGTTTATGTTTAGGTATATATATTGGGAACTCGCATATTAATATTGCTGGTTTGCCGGTCACCACTGGACTGGAACTGGTGTGCACAACGGTTATACCGCCTGGGCCCGCAGATGCGAAGTCTATCGATTACATGTGAAACAGTAGAAGCCTATGGCTTAAGGGGTCGGAACATCCATGGTTCCGTAAAAGGTACCTTCGCTGGCAGGTCTCTGGTCCATAGCGACATTCAGGACTTGTGATCATGTAGATATGGCTTCAAATCGCCAGGGATTCCTCGGCATAGGGTAACCGACCGGGGAAGAAATAGTGCTATACAGCACACTCTTCTTGCTAAATTTTTAAGTGCATATTTTTGTCTTTACTGGCAGGCAAGAAATAAAGATTGCATTTTTTTGTGGCACTATAATCTTGATGAAAATTGTGTGAAATAATATATGAAACTCAAAATGCTATCCGGTATATAAGTGTGATGTTCAGATATGAATTCATTCTAGTTTTGAAAAGAGAGAAGTAAGAAGCAAGAGAAAAAAAAAACAAAGCAGTTAAAGATATTTGATGAGTTATAATTCATCTCCTGATCATGAAGGACTTCTATCTAACACTTTTGAGTGACGGTTCTCTGAAAACTTTCCCTCAAAACACACAAAGCTCTTTTACTGTGAGACTAGATCACCCGATAAATATCGAAAGCGAAAAGTGGGAAGTTGCTTTGGTGGAATAAATTACACCATCTCGAGTCAATAATATTTCAGAAAACAATAACTTTTTCTTTTTGTCATTTCTGGACCAAGCGGTATTAAATGCTCAAGGAATAGATACGACAAAGGATTTGTGTGCTAGTGGAGAGGGCTGTCATGAATATAAATTATTTCTTCCTGAAGGAAATTACAATTCTCCACAGCATTTGGTGGATGAGATGCAATCTGTAATAGATACAAAACATGGATCTTTAATGAAACAAATAAATGCTTCTATCAGCATTACTTATGTTAAAAGCACAAATCGTCTAAAAGTTGTTGCACGAAATCCAAACCAGGTCAGGATTCGCTTTCCAGCTTCACTTGGACAAGCTCTTGGAGTTAATCCGGATATGTCAGAAAACCCCATTGGAAACGAATCATATGCTTTCAAATATGGAGTAGACCTTAATATATTGCATAATCGCTTGTACGTGTACTCAGATGTAGTTGATTATACATACCTTGGTGACGTGACGGCCCCTATTTTGAGAGTTGTACCATTTGAGAATTCAAAACGCTCTCAGCAGTCACACAAAGAATTTGTCAACATGCACTACGTTCCAGTAGGAAAATCTTATATTGATCAAGTTCATATCAGTATCAAAGGTGATACCGGTAAAAATATTCAGTTCAGCTCTGGAAAGACTTTAATTAAGTTACATTTCAGGCGGCGAATTAAATAAAAAAGAAAAGAAAATTGTTTGATTTCTTGTTGAATAAGACACAGGAAATAAGTATAAATACAACACACTGTTACAAGCGTCACCATTTCAAGTAAAATATTGAGAGAAAGCAGAATGTCTGGTAGTTCCAATAACCTAACAAAAGCACACTGTGGGCTAACTTTTGAATCTTCAGGCTTGCCTGTCATTCCTGTTGTACAAAAAAGAAAAAGAAATCCTTCTACCTTTGGACAGATTCGATACCTCATGAAACGATTGTCAACTGCTTTAGACAAAAGGCTCAGAGAGGGTAGACCTTTAAAGTATTGCCGACTATGCAGAGCGGAAATTCGTTCATTATGTCGTGAGGAGAAAGAAAAACAACACAAACTCAAAGGATACATACACAAGAAGAATAAACATTTAAGACGTTCCAGACGGACAAAGAATGAATCTGGGGGTCAGAATTGTCATAGACGTAGTGAAGCTAAAGAGGATATCAACAGACAGACAGGGAACAAGCTGGAGTTAAAAACAATGAAATAAAGTGTTAGTCACTTTTTAAATGCTATGACGATTGAGTAACATTGGAAACTTGTATCAGTTTTCTAAATGTAGGTTTGTTAGAATTCAGTTGGAATTTAAATTATTGACAGAATTAATAAAACTGATTTTAAATAATACACATTTTTTCACAATTTACTACATCATTTAGTTCACACAAGTGCATGCAATTGGTAAAAATGTAAGAATTGCAGTGGTTTACCAAACTTAGCACAAGTTCTTCAATATCTATTGCAGACTATAAAAGAAAGAGTCAAAGGATATAACTTCATTCTTCAACCAGTCGTTAATGGGTCGATATCAGTGCAAGCAGTGCTTCCGGGAATTTGCTCGATCAGACAGCCTGAGAAGACATACGTCCAGTGGTGTTTGTAAAGCAACTACAACTATGTCTGACAGCGAAGAAAGTACTATCTCAGAAGTGTCAGATGTAACTACAAACAGAAAATATTTGAAGGGAATGAAAGGACATGATATCTTTGGAGAATATGATTATAGTAAACTCTCAGACGACCCAGATACAGAACCGTCAGAAGTAGAGACAGACAGTGAGTCTGCTAGTAAAGAGGAAAAACAGAAAGCCAAACGCAGGAAAATTCAAAAGACAAGTCCTTGGGATAGACTAATGAGAAGCACTTACAGAGACAATCAAGATCAGTTCGATGAAACAGTGGAAAATACCATGCAGGAGACACCTAACATCGATGTTGAATCAGCTGAGGAAATGGCATATGAAGAACTAAAACCAAAATACAGATCAACGCTTGTTACCAAGTATCAAGACCTCGTGGCACTCGGGTCTGCTTTGAGAAAAGATCCTATCCACAAGAAAGTAATATCAACAGCTCACAGATTGAAAGAAGATGAAGACTATGATGAAGAAGAGGCGATGCAGTATGCAGTGAAAAAAAGAAGATATCTACTTGAACGAAAACTTGACGAATATGAAAGACCAACTTTTACTGTTGAAGAGGAAACTCAATGACATTGATTCTTGATAGGACTTTAAAATAAACCATTTCAGCGATGTCAAAGCATGGAGATCATTTAGATAATAGTAGACCTGCAGTGGGACCTATCAAAAGAGTTTTATTTACTATAAAAGACTAATGATCAATATGTAAACGAAGACAGAGGGACGGTCCTAATCCTCTGTCTTTCGTAATGAATAGATGAGCGGGACAAATAAAGTTGTTCTGAATTTAAACTGTTGTTAATTGTCCTTTTCTTCCTAATTCTTATTATTGTAACAGTGAGGTTTTGAGATGCAATGTGTCAGTCTGTCAGAAATGGGACAGGGTAAGCCGATTTGTCTAATGTGTAGATGTGGACATGTGGAAACTCCACATTGTGGATCCACATCATCCACATAACCTCCACATTGCATACACATCAAGTCCACATCATCCACATCAGCTCCACAATTTCAATGTGGATATGTGGACCTTCCACTTGACATCCACATCAGCTCCACAATTTCAATGTGGATATGTGGACCTTCCACTTGACATCCACATCAGCTCCACAATTTTCAATGTGGATATGTGGACCTTCCACTAGATACCCACAAGTTCAAGCACACTGGGAGCAGAGATCTTCTCGTCATCAAATGTAGTAGTCAGGCTTTAGAAGGCTAGTAAGAAATAATTTCAGTCCAGAACATTAAAATCTTGAGATACAAGATTTTATAACCCCAAAGAACAAGTACTGACGCTATAGAGTTATGCCTCTGGTATAGTGAGGCCCTGAGATACAGAACCAAGAGACTGATAGCAGACGCATATTACTGTAAAGCCTCAGAAATTTAACAGATTGAACAAGAGTATGCCACAGCAACTCACACCATCAACTGACGCTATAGAGTTATGCCTCTGGTATAGTGAGGTCTTGAGATACAGGGCCAAGAGACTCATAGCAGACGCATATTGCTGTATAGCCTCCTACGACATCTCCTATGCCATATTACATACACTTCCCGCCTGAAAAAAAGACTAAGTTATTTCAAACTAGCCTTTTCCAGCTTACTAAAGCGGTGTCATCTATGGACACGCCCGGCCCGAGACTGCCCCAGGCTGCGGACTTAGTCTCCGGACGGCGTGTCCAGAGTGACACCCTTTACTACTGGTATCTGCTTTAGCCATCTTCGCATAAGGAACAAAGCGTACTCAGTACCCTTGGCTAGCCGCGAAGACGATGCGTATACCATAGCCTAGGGTTTTCTTTTTCATGAATATTGTTTTTTTTTAATATACCAGTATTTTCCTTGCTGAATTATAAACAAGTGATCAAATCATAAACAAGGACGTAGTGATCATCTATGATCGAATCGTCATATGGCGATAGTGTATAAAGAAATAAGTTAGCAGTCAAACACAGGTCCTTCTTTTTTTTGACTTTATGGGCACCTCATCTTTACGATTATGCTCAGATGAGAGATTGTTTGCCAAACATTCAATAATATATGGAAAAAAATCACATGAAAACAATGTATCGCAAGGTACAGATGAATGGATGAAATTACAGTTTTACGGCCTTTTCAACAGTATTTCAACAATGAAAGGTGATAACGAAAGCTGTGAGCAGTGGAATCCCGTTTATAGGTGAAAAGGGTTGCAGGATTGGAACTCTTGCCACTAGCCTAGCATATCAGCACCACTTTAACCCACTGAGCTACTGGGGCTCCACATACTGCAAGGTTATACTTTTGTCAGCCTTTTTGCTCGCCCCTTTCTGAGACTTTTGTACCTGACTCAAGATGTTTTCACAAACTAAATATTTTAGAGAGGAGTAAAGTTTATAAAATATGAATATAGGGTTTAGAAAATTTCTAACATCATCTAACTGCAAGGTAAGCATTAGGAAGAAATACTGGATATAATTGGTCATCCGCAATTTGTTGACATTTGGTATTTAGTTACGTTTGAGTCTGACTCTGGGACTTTTGGTAGTGGACCATTTAATTGTACCCTGGTCTATAAGTAGCCGGTAAACAGCAGTACAACGCTTTTTACGGCATTTAGTGTTACCTATTATGAAGTGAGTGATTTCGGTCAAAGTGGTATGAAACCCATCATCCGCACCCGTGCTTGAAACCCGCCACTGAAGATTTCAGTATCAGCGTTTGAGTTCTCAACACAAGTTTTATTTTAGATTTTTGTGGCTTATTTGATAGGCATCAACCTCAATTTGTGAAAGCTTTACTTGTTCAGGCAAATATTTTTTGGGGTGTCTGAGTACTTGCAGTAAGTGCCGTGGATGGCCAAACTCGGGATACATTAAGGTGCACCAGTCCGTACAAAATTTAACAAAACAAACATTTTCCATATCAGATTCGATGACACACCTTTCAAAAGACGCCTGTCTGCATTATTACCTTGTATGACATAGATATCAAATTAGTCAAAACATCAAAAATTAGCCTAAGTATTTCGACACATGCAGAGCTACAGATAAGAGAGGGTATTGAGGATAATTCGAAGATAATTTTTCTTATTTCTCAACGAAAACATATGTTGTGACCCCTCATTAGAACCGTCTCACCGAGACGGTTCTAATGATGGGTCACAAAATATGTTTTTATGGAGAAATATGGATAATTATCCCTAAATTATCTCTGTTACCCCTTCTTATCTGGAGCACTGAGTATTATCTTCAGTTTACAGTAAATTTGGGGCAAAGTGTCTCCTTGTCCAGGCTGCTGTCGGACTGGCTAACAGTACAGAATCTGATCAGACCAGGAGCAGTGTAATTTTGGTTCTGAAAGGTCTCCACACACGTTCCAGTCTCTATACTAAGGAAGACTACGACAGTCACAACACCAAATTAGCCGACTTATGATTAAATAATAATAATTTATCACGTTAAACATGCTCCGTACTTCCCAATAGGGGTCTAGAGACACAAATCTTGTCTGCATAAGGGATTTAAGTTGATAAAATTTGGGCCATACCCTAAAAAGCATAACTTACGGCAAGCGCATTACGTTATGCCTATTTCACCAAAAATAATAACAATAATGATAATAGTAACTCGACATTCGATATTCATTTAAACGCCATACAAGTATGTATGTGAACGGGCTTGGTATTTTAACAGTCTGATCTGGGTATGCGCAGTGTGGATAAGTCTTCAGAAACGGTTTGTCATAACGCGGAAAGATATCGAGTTAAAAAATAAAAGACATCTCAAATGGGATTATCACTAGCATTTGTATTTCCCTTTATTTTCTTGCTTAATAAAAGACAATATTTTTGCACTTTATATAATGATCTTATCTCTTCTTCTGCACTGGTACATCGAATGTATGCCAAATATTGGGACAATCTTATCAGTTACCGATATTGTCCTCAATATTAAACAAGTACCTTCTTAGTTTTGAACCAGATAGGTGTTAGCAAACAGAGTAGACCCAGATCAGACTGCTCTAGGAGCAGTCTGATCAGGGTCTACACTGTTTGCTATTCCAGCTGTGTCTTTTGTACGCAATACTGCATTGTAAAACCAAGTTGTTCTATGTCTTGTACGTTTACAGTAATTATTTTAGGTGTCCCAATTTTTATAATTTTTCAGATGTGGCTGAAAGGAAATTGCTGCCCATATAGCAAACGCTTGTGAAACCCGTTTACGCTTTTCAGTCTGATCTGGGTCTACACAGCCACTTCTGTCCCATATTTACGGTCATTACAAATCTTTTTTGCTGAATGAAAAAAATATTCTGGTGCCGCATCAAGAGTAAAGATTCCTTTTGGCATGCCGTCTTCAAACAGAAATGAATAAGATTTTGCACCGACAGAACAGTTTCCTATAGACCCACATACTGCTGACATAGCTGATGCGGACGAAGCCGAGTCTGATCAGTCTGTGCGGATGCGCAGGCTGATCTGAGTCTGCGCTGTTTGCACATGTCAGGAACCACCACTTCTTGTGGCGCAGCTAGGTGAAAGAAGGACTTTAAGGGCTTCTTACTCAAACATAATAAATTGTGACATGTACCCTGGGTGAATACAAACAGAAACAAGAGGGCCATGAGGCCCTGAATCGCTCACCTGAACAATTGGCAAGCTGGCTTATACTTATCATGTCTGAAATTGTCAAAATATGAGTTTTGGGTCAAAAGTCAAAGAATGACCATGACCACTTGTACTCATAAATCTTCATGTACTCATTAGACAACCATATATACCATTTTTAGGCCAAAATCTCCAAAACTTTCCATGAAATCTTATGTTCTAGCATTTTCCCATATTTGACCATGCCGCAAAAAAGGTCAAGGTAAACCCAAGGTCACCATTTGAACAGTCTTGGTGGTACTCTAGTACTTCATGCTATTTACCAAGTTTCAGGGCCATAGGTGTATTGGTTCTGGGGAAGAAAAATATTAAAGATTTATCCCGTATAAGCGGTAATGGCGGCCAAGTTGGTCATGTGACCTGGACCGTTTGAACAAATTTTCATTCAATCAACCCCTAGAGGCTCTATATGAAATGTGTTCACAACTGGCCCTTTGGCTTTTGAGGAAATGGTTGAAAATGTCAAAATATGAGCAATCTGGATCAAAGGTAAAAAAATGACCTTGACCTCTAAGTCTTGTACTCATAATTCTTCATGAACTCATTAAGACAACTGTATATACCAATTTTTTAGGTCAAAATCTTTAAAACTTTCCATGAAATCTTATGTTCTACCATTTTCCCATATTTGACCTTGCTGCAAAAGGTCAAGGTCAACACAAGGTCATAATTTGAACAATCTTGATAGTACTCAAGTACCCAATGCTACTTACAAAGTCTCAAGGCCATCAGTCAATTGGTTCTGGAGAAGAAGATTTTTAAAGGTTTTTACCATATATGGGCATGGCGGCCATGTTGGTCATGTGTCCAGGACCATTAGAAAATATTTTCATTCCATCAACCCCTCGAGGCTCTATATGAAATTTGGTTTCAATTGGCACAGTGGTTTTAGAGCAGATTGTTTGAAATTGTCAAAATTTGAGATTTCTGGGTCAAAGGTCAAAGAATGACCTTGACCTCTTGTACTCAAAAATCTTCATGTACTCATTAAGATGATTCTATGTACCAATTTTTAGGCCAAAATCTTCAAAACTTTCCATGAAATCTCATGTTCTAGCATTTTCCCATATTTGACCTTGCAGTAAAATGGTCAAGGTCAACCCAAGGTCATAATTTGAACAATCTTGGTAGTACTCGAGTACCCAATGCTACATATCAAGTTTCAAGGCCATGGTTCAATTGGTTCTGGAGAAGAAGATTTTTAAAGGTTTTTACCATATATGGGCGTGGCCACCATGTTGGTCATGTGACCTGGACAGTATGAATAAATTTTTGTTCCCTCAACCCCTGGAGGCTCTATATGAAATTTGGTTTCAATTGGCTCAGTGGCTGTTGAGGAGATTGTTCGAAATTGTCAAAATATGAGAGTTCTGGGTCAAAGGTCAAAGAATGACCTTGACCTCTTGAAGTCATAAATCTTCACGTACTCATTAAGATGACTGTAGATACTGGTTTTTAGCCCAAAATCTGCAACAGTTTCCAAGATATCTTATGTTCTAGCATTTTGCCATATAAAAGCACAAGGAAGCAAATTTGACCTTGCCGTAAAAAAGGTCAAGGTCAACCCAAGGTCATAATTTGAACAATCTTGGTAGTACTCGCGTACCCGATGCTACATACCAAGTTTCAAGGCCATCGGCCTATTGGTTCTGGAGAAGAAGATTTTTAAAGGTTTTTACCATATATGGGCGTGGCGGCCATGTTGGTCATGTGACCAGGACCGTTTGAACAACTTTTCGTTCCTAAGGTGAAATTTGGTTACAATTGGCCCAGCGGTTTCAGAGGAGAAGTCGTTTGAAATTGTGGACGGACGGACGACGGACGACGGACGGACGGACGGACGACGGACGACGGACGACGGAGCCTTACCATCCTGTAAGCTCCCCCGGAGCCGCTGGCTCAGGTGAGCTAAAAAATAGAAGGACCATTCATCTTTTTACTGATAGTATAATACACTAAACGAAAATCGCAAGTACACGCAAAATTTAACAAGGGGTGCTTGAAAGCGCCATACTCTAAATCGATTAAGTTCATGCATTTTTATATGAGATTATGTTTATAGCATAGCATACTTTTGTATGTTCAGTAAATATTTAGAAATAGTTTTCATTTTCCATTAGTGTCAGCCCCAGACTGTTGACAATATGCCTGGACTTTAGCCAGATATATTGAAAACAAAATTGTCAAGAGAAATTACTGTCAAGTGAAATTAAACTTTTATTTTCACAAGCGCAGTCGATCAAAACATAAAGTTACACTGCACTACACGATTTTGCGACGATTTACAGCTCAACTGATCTGACGAATGGCAAAATGTTTCATAAACACACCGGATAGGCAGCAATCGAAAACGCTAATGCAGTCGACGAACGCGGATCAAAAACACATTAGAAACAGCGTTTTCGATGATGCGACAATTTGCAATCGAAAACGCTGTTTCTAACGGGGTTTGATCCGTGTTAATCGTTTGTTTGGGGCGTTTTTGATTGCCGCCTATCCGGTATGTTAAAGGGCCACAGCTCACAGTGTATCGCTTGGACCAGACTTAAGTGAAACTGAATGATACAAATACAGAACTCACACCGGGTAGGCGGCAATAAAAAACGCTCGAGCAATCGACGAACGCGGATCAAAAACAGTTAGAAACAGCGTTTTCGATTGCAAATTGGCGATAATTTGCAATCGAAAACGCTGTTTTGCAATCGAAAACGCTGTTTTTGATCCGAGTTAATCGATTGTTAAGAGCGTTTTTGATTGCCGCCTACCGGTGTGGAACTGGGGAACCTAGGTTAAAGCAGCTCTATTAGGCCTGGCAAACACAATGCCATTTCCATCTGGAAATGTTAGATTCAAGCTAGCAAATTCGATTAGAGTGTAAGAAAATTATATTTATGCACAATAGTTGCTTTGAAATATTGATAATAATAAAAATTGGAGTTATCACTAAACTCCAGGGGCCGTATTCATAAAGCCACTTAAGTCGTTGCTATGCGGTTGCTAAGGCTAAATATCTATAAAGGAGATTCCCTACAACTATGAAATTTGCTCTGGAGGAACAGTCTTGTAAGACTTGTAAGACTGTTCCTCCAGAGCAAATTTCATAATTGTAGGGAATCTCCTTCAAAGAAATTTAGCCTTAGCAACAGCATAGCAACCACTTAAGTCATTTTATGAATACGGCTCCTGAAAAGGGCCAAACAGAAATTTCGGTTTGGCCATAGAAACGATATGGTTACGTTCGATAGGTCCCCAATAAAACTGTCGATTAACGTGTCGATCAAAGGATTATCATGTGTATCATTTCTAAAGAGTTTTGTGATGACCCCAACATTTTATCTTTTACAAAGCTGAAAGTATTACATATATTCACATTGTACATAGTGGAATAACCTTGCTAAATTTGGTAGTCCATTTGCTCGCGCCTCATTTCTTTTAAATTGTCAAATAAGAATGGGGTTGCGTTTTCATCATGAGTGATAGAGATGCTTTTGCCTGGGTCTTCAGTCTTTCCCGGTTTTTCATTTGAGGGGTTGGGGTGGTACTAAACACCGATTTAACGGGTGACACAGGTGAACACTCATGAAGAAGAATAGGCCTACTTATACAAGGCACTAACTTATAATTTGCGTGCAGGACAATGATTTCTAAGTAATGCATCATTTTACACTCTCAGGAACAGAACTTGAAAGTATTTTAAAAGATAAAAGACGTAATTACGTCCGTTTGCCTTTTTTGTTATTAACATGCAGAAGCGACCTATGTAATGATATCATAATGCTAAACGTATCTAATACTCTTAAAGGGAAACTGCATGAAGGGTTTCCCCTAAAAAGGGGCCTTATGGATTGTGTGAATTGAAAAGAGGCACACGTGAACCCAGTCTGTTTAATATGTAGGTTCCTTATGGTCATAGATTATTAATGAGGACAGGAAAGACTCTGAACAGCCTGCGCAGCCGCGCAGACTGATCTGAGTCTTTCCTGTCCGCTCATGCTATAGAAACAGTTCCGCCAGACATGGCTGAAATTGATTTTAGTTGCATGTTTAGGGAGGAGAAATGCCAGCTTTGATTAATACGGTTGACATACTAAACCAGATAAAAGCGTGCATTAAGAAGAATTAATGGGTAAAAGTCGTGACCTCTGTAACAGTAACCCTTAAACGTATAACCAAGCAGTATTCGTTACAGAGAGGTCCGATACCAGATTGATTGTAGTAGTTTCGGACTAGTATATTTTGCTTGAATGTTTGATCGAGTTTAGTGAAATGCAACACCCATGTCTTGAGTGACTACCACGCTTTTGACAAAAGCATTCACCATCTCTTTAAAACTCGTGCTAAACAAGGGGAAATGTCATGCCTCCGCCCATACATGGGGGCGTTCATATTTTCCTAAAAAGGTCGATGACTTTCTGTCGGAGACGTTTCAATCATGACCAGCAGCCAAAAAGTCCAGCTTTTATACCTCTTTTATCATAAAGTCACTAACAGTTGTTATAACGGATACAATTAGTGTTTAAAGTCGTGTCACGAGACATATGTGCTTTGCGACATGTATCAACAGCTAAGACTCGAATCAGTCAGCTCATCTGAACAGTTTCATTAAAGTTTGTCTTGTCTAGATAAGCAACGTTTGCATGCTTTAGATCCATAACAGAAAAAAAATCTAAGGTTCTGATCAGCCTCCGCAGCTGCATGTGCTGATCCGAGTCTTCACCGTTTACAGATGGTAAAAGGATCATTGTGTCGTGGCACGACTATTGTGATAAAACATAACAAGATAGGCATAAAACCGACAGAAAGTTGATGCCTAACATGTTAATATTACAGTTTAAGTATTGCAAGCCCATACATTATCCGGAAACATAAAAAAGACAGTTAAATTATAGCGACTGCGGATAGGAAACCCCATAGGATGGTATTTTTGCAAAACACTAACGGCTAGCTCATATATTTCCCTGACTGAAGACCTCATAATTTATGGTCGCAAACATTAAAGATCCGGACCAGATTGTGCGGACATATACATGGTGACCTGGTGCTTTCGCTCACCAGCGGGCCGTAATTTAGCCGTTCGGCTATGGCTACTTGTGAGTTAACAAGTGGAAGGTGATTTTCAGGGACTATACAAGAAAACGAACCCCACTACATGTGCTAACAGCGGAAACTCGATTCAGCCTGTGCATCCGCGCAGACTGGTCATAGTCTTCCCTGTTCACAAAAACGATCTTCATAGCCTAAAATGCCTACGCAGAGAAAAACGAATACTCTAATCAGCTCGCGCAGATGCGCAGGATGATTGGAGTAGTTGCTTTTTACAAAAGCCATAAAGCACATTTGAGCCGCGACGCGAGAAAACCAACAATGTGGTCGTCCGCCCAGCGCAGACTCAGATCAGCCTGGACATTCACCCAGTCTGATCAGACTCTTTGCTAAGCGCTTAAAGGGTAGCTGAGGGACTAAGCTACCTTCATGCGGACAGCGAAGAGTCTGATCAGACTGGGCGGATGCCCAGGCTGATCTGAGTCTGCGCTGGGCGCACGACCACATTGTTGGTTTTGTCGTGTCGCGGCTCATTTTTGCACGGTGTTGTTCATTTCCTTTTCTTAATTACTTGTAGAACATGACATATGACATGTAGGTATTCTTTCTCTTCCGGGCTTTATACCACGCCCTCTATCATTTTGCTTTGTTCGTCCATCAGTTTGTCAGTATGTCCATTCATCCGACTGTCTGTCTCTGAATTCTGTTTAATTTTAAACTTTTAAAAGGTAAATGATTACTTTTGAAAAGCTACTGACACTGAAATTTTTTATTATTTTTTTTAAATTTAATATATCTGTTCGTCTATTTTTCGTCTGTCCGTCCCTGAGCCCCATTTAAGTAGTTTTGAAAACGCTCGAGGTTATGTTTCGAAAGCTGAAGAAAATGAAGAAACTGGAATGAAAAATAATTTCAGTGTAAGTATTACACAAAAACATATGCGTTAAAAAGCATATGGCATTTTTCATCAAATACCCCATATCATCCCAAGACACTTGTATCAGCGCGAGGGGCCAAGATCCACGGGCTGTTATCGAGCTAGGGCATTTTTATGCAAAATAAATAGAAAAAAAAGACATTGGTATGTATGTATGTATGTATGTATGTATGTATGTATGTATGTATGTATGTATGTATGTATGTATTTCAATTCTCATATCGACGTTCCCCTCGCACCTCAGCGGAACGAATCCATAGCCGCAGTAACGGGGCACCGATCGTCCGTCCATTATTGTCTATCGTTAGTCTGATTCGTCCGTCATGCAGTGGTGTTTCATAAAAGTTCGAAGTATTGGGACAGGTAGGTTTGAGCGAATCGTGTATACCCAGATCAGATTGCTCCTACTGGGCAATTAATTAATTTTGGTGTCCCATATTTATAGGCTTAACGATATAATGACGATAAGCCACATTTCCTTGACGCGGTATTAATGGATTTTTCTGATATTACTTGTCCTTATGTCAAGTGACAAATGTATGAAATTACTTTCTAAATAACGATTTCAATTATGATTAAATAAAAAATGTAAATATTGACGTAAAATTCCTAAAGATCATGTTGATGCTATTGAAATAAGATTTGCTCTAATGGTCCGGTAATATAATTTGTCCCATCTTCGGAAAATGTATCCTATACCAGTCCACAGGACACGCAAAGCTGAGTCAAAATTGAATCAAGTTTAATTCAACTTCATGACGTTGAATCAACGTTGATTCAATCTTTACTGCCTGCTTGGGACATTGCAAATGTAACATGATTTTTTAACTATATATGTTATGTCAGCAGATGAAATATATATTCCTGTACTGAATACGACAGAACCGTCGTCAATTCAAGCCCATCGACAGTGAGGTGTATCGCACCTAGATCCATATGGTGCCCACGTATCACACCGCATCCCTATTAAGCGGTATATAGCACGAAATGCAGTTGGGGTGGAAGCCCACTGTCTCTTCAGCAACTGAAAGGTGGAGCCAGTCCCTCTCCTTTCTCTGCATTTTCCTGCCCTGATTCGAAAAAAGGTATCCATTTACTGTTGGATTGACAGAGTTTTCCAGTCGCCAGTTGACCCAACCCGACCTTCCGCACTATAACCAAGTTTTGACCACTCAACCTAGGCGTTTCTCTATTTAGAGTAATAAAACACGGAGCTCGTAGAACTGGTCAGCGGTTTTCCTGTCTCAATTTATGAGTAGCGCAAATACTTTTCAGCTTGCACGGATTCGCAAGCTGGTTTGGGTCTTTGATGGTCGCATGCGTAAGTTTTCCAGTGTCGTACCTCTTTATGAGCTTGTAAATGTCATTTACCACTAAAGCAATCAATTCAATTGCTGACAGGAATCAGCAGAAATGGTTATAAATCATTTTTGATTGGCTACTGATTACTTTTGGGGAAATCACTTAAAAATATTGAAAAATAAAGATTATTGAAAATCAGCGATTTTTTTCCAGTGCATGCAGATTTCAGGTCTCGCGGCTATTTCATTTGAGCCGCGACACGAGAAATTAAGCAAAGTGGTTGTGCGCCCAGCGCAGACTCAGATCAGCCTGGGCATCCGCCCAGTCTGATGGGAGTCTTCGCTGTGCACTTTAAAGGGTGGCTAAGGGTCAAAGCTACCTCCATGTGAACAGCGAAGACTCTGATCAGACTTGGGGGATGCCCAGGCTGATCTGAGTCTGCGCTGGGCGCACAACCACTTTATTGGTTTTCTCGTGTCGCGGCTACTTCATTTGATGATAATGATCATTGCAACGCACAAATGCAGGCGCTTTCCGTATTTTGCGAACGAGAGAACACTGCAAAGCCTGTGCATCCATGATTTTTGTTTTTTATACTTGTTTATCATATGACGTCGCATCTGACAGTGTAATAAAGTCATGCATTAAAAACGATAATCCACTAGTGGATTAAATATGCAAATTACGTCGTAACGTTATACGCTGACGTCCATTAAAACGTCGCGTTTTCTAATGGCGAAATCTTGACGTTTGAGTGCAAAATTTGGCAAAAAAAATGCGATTTTAGTGTCATATGATAAATAGAATCTTGCATTCGTGCTCCTGTATTATTGAATTTATGAAACTCGTTGGTGAAAACGATAAGATGCTCGGCACAGCCTCGCATCTTATCATTTTCCCCAACTCGTTTAATAAATTCAATAATACATGGGCACTCATGTAAGATCCTCTATTTGTAGGTTCTGATGGCATGGGCAAACAGCAAAAGCTTTGACCAGACTGCGCAAATGCGCAGACTGGTCTGAGTTTTTGCGTTTTCGCATACGAATTAAAACCCCTTTTTGAAGGTAAATACCATATAAACAAATGATATGCCATTAAAACTGCACATTTCGTTTAAATTTTACTTAACATTTTACTTTAAGATATTGGTGATTTCCCTAAGTTTATGGAAGAGATATATTTCAGTATACATAGTGAAGTTAATCCATAGTCCACCAATTTCTTTTCGTTACACGCAAAAAAAAAAAAAAAAAAAAAAAAAAAATCATTTTTTTTTTTTATTTTTTTGTTTTTTTTTTATTAATATTTCCTGTATCTTTGTTTTTGTGTGTGTTTTTTCTAACGTTTTTCTCTTTCTTTTTCATTGCACTGACCTGAACGGGGTAACTCCCACATGCAGCAGTAAGTCGATCAGGTTCACTTTAGAGAATGCCCTCGAAATGCCCATTTGAGGGTTCTCTATTTCGATTAGATTTCGCAAAGGGGATTTACGCAGAAAGTCGATACTAGATTAAAAGATTATATAAAAGTAACTACGCAAATGCATTGTACATCAACAAAAATCTAGCACTATTTCGTCCTAAGTAACACAAATTTAACAGTGATTAAGCAATAAAGCAATATATGATATTTTTTTTTCATTCACCGTAATTTACCATCACATGTCTCTTCATAGGTTAGATTTAAGCCTACTTTTTTATTATGTATTACTTATACTGACCAAAACTGCCCAATTTCTACTGTTCTACTTTGCGAACGTACAAGAGCATGAGCACAAGCTAGATGAGGGTGTGTATGTTCTCGGCAAAATATACCGTATTAATCCTATTAAATGTCCCGGGGGCGTTGCATTTTACAAAAGGGGCGTTATTTAGAGCCTAAGGTTAATTGGTATACTTGCAGAGGAAGCAACTCTACTATTATGCCTCCCTCTTTAGTTGGGGTCAGCTCCTGTAGGAGCAGATTCTTTCCTTTAAGAGTTGACCTTATGTCAAAAAGCTACCCCGTCCAGAGAAGCAAACATGAATTCATGCAAGTTAATATAACCTTGTTTTCGGAAAAGAGACAGGGGGCGTTTATTAGAGCAGGTGCGTTTATTAGAGCAAGGGCGTTTATTAGGATTGACACGGTATATCGCAGTGGGCGTAGCACAGTAACTTGCAGTAGATGGAAAATAGTGCACAACACTTTGATGACAGTAAACAGTAATTACAGTATACAACAAACAGTATACAGCATGCGCCCATGTTGTTGCGCATGTGCGAATTTAATGTCGAAGTAGACAGTACACAGCACGTAGTAAACAGGTCACGTGGACCTCAAGAAGCCGCAAAATGCAGTTTCACATCAGTGAAGTATACAAATGGCGGAGTTCTGAGAAAACTTTGATTCATTTTCATGCATATAATGTTGTGATTCCTCATTAGAAACGTGAAGCTGATTTCTTGAGAAACATCAAAGTTTTTCCAAAATTTATATTACCAAGGTGGTATTACCATTTTAGCTACCTCTGCTGTCGACCGAGACGGTACAATACAAAATGACTTTCGACCGAGAATTTGGTCGTAAGCATTACCAATAACGGTAAATGATAATATTGTTAGTGGCTGTCGACCGAGCTGATACTGCTGTCGATTGTCTCAGTTGACAGCCGCTTTTGCATGTATGGTAACTGAATGTCTCGGTCGACAGCACAGGTAGGGAAACTGGTATTATCCACGTGATTACAAACGTTCCTGTAGCTGATGCCTGAAGCTCAGTTAGTGCATCCGGCTCTCCAGATAAGTACTGATGTATGTTTAAACTAAATAAGAAAGGATCACAGTAATAATTTTGGGATAATTTTCCGTATTTTTTTCTTAAGACCTACGTTCTGAACTCTCATTAGAACCGTCTCGTCGAGACGGTTCTAATGAGGAGTCAAACGTACGTTTTTGTAGAATCAGAAAAAAGAACAATCTCAGAATTTTCCTTAATATCACATCTTATCTGTGGCTCTGGTGCATTCGGCATGTTTGTTCACCTTTTCGCTTCGTTAAATTCAATGCCATGAGCAAGGTTTTCCTCATCCGTTTCAAAAACAATTGCCGATCTGCAGATATCTACTTCCTTGAAACGTTTCAAATATAGTATCAAACTGACGGAACAAAAATATTAATTAGGACCTCTTACTTTAGATTTCACGCCTAAGGGCCTGCTGCGCTTGTGGAAAGTACTGCATTTCTCCTTGTCTCTAGGAGATGGCTTGACACAAGCTGTCCCAATCAATCAATCAATCAATCAATCAATCAATCAATCGAATGCTTGTCAAACCTAAATCAATCAATCTATCAATCAATCAATCAAAGTCTTTGCATTTCATCTTTTATCTAAAAGCACTGATATCTCAAAACCAAATTTTGATCACTTGAACTTTGACTTTGAGATACCGAATTCGTAGGATATAAGGTTTCAAGGAATGGTAAATTTTGAAATCATACCTGCTTATCTTTGACTTCAGCGACGCACTGTTTTGACGTCGTTGCCACAAAGAGTTGTCCTAAACGTCTCCAGAACATGTCACAATCTGAACGCGTGTAGACGTCATTCGACGTCATGTACATCAATGAACTAGGATTCTTTCGTACTTTGTCTTTTACAGCGTCTTTCACGAAATTAAAAACTTTTAATCTAATTGCCCTGGATTTTTTGTCTACAGAAAAACTATACAGCCATTGTCTATGTGGAGAATCTTTTTTGTGTAACGTCTGTTCAACGTAGAGGTTGAAAGCATTAGGTAAAAACGTCACTTCAACTGGCATGTAAATAGCGTTCATGAATACTGACGTCGCTGCCGTTTCAGCATCTCCACGACGTCGTGACGTTACATCTGGCGTTTTTCTGCTAGTATATGTTCCAGGCAGCGTGTGTGTTAGTTTTCTCAAATCATGTTCCAAATCAAGTCCGATAGTTAATCCACAAAATAAAATTTGAATTAAA
The DNA here is from genome assembly GCA_963989385.1 of Ctena decussata. Taxonomy (NCBI): domain Eukaryota; kingdom Metazoa; phylum Mollusca; class Bivalvia; order Lucinida; family Lucinidae; genus Ctena; species Ctena decussata. The sequence continues at coordinate 39,744,992 of OZ022503.1, read as the reverse complement.
CACTTAAAACTAAGGTGTTCCATTTTGATGGCAATACACATCCACTCCTCTGATGCGCCGATTGTTAAATGCACTTGGTCAGGCTAGCTGGTGTATTTATACCTAATAGGATAATACGAATTTTCCAATTACTTTTTCTTAATGGATTTTAGGTCTACGAAAATAAAACTGTCAAGACCCAAAGTCAGGCCCATTTCAAGAGCTTCCTAAGAGCGCTAATAAAAAGATGGGCTTTCTCACTTGAAACGATACTTTACGTCAAGTGCCGACGGTTAAGACCCAGGTCAGCCTGCGCAAACGTACAGGTTGAGCAGAGTCGTCGCTTTTCGCGTTAACAATCTACAGACTTTAAAGAATCCGTATATACAAAAATCAAACTCCTTAATGAGGTTCGCAGACCGTCAGGTTAATGTTAGTTTCCGCTGCCCGCACAGACCGCAGATAATGTTTTCTCGTGATTCGATCAAAAACAATCCTTATTTTCATGTCGCCCTTAATTTTTCACTGGGATAAGTGAAAGCCTCGTGAATGCCTCACGAAGAGGTGGAATAGCCTATATAAACATTTTACTTTCTAATGGCCTATATATTTTATCGCATTGAAGATTTATAGCATGCCTATAAATGATGAATATAAAATTATGAAACGTTGGCTGACAGGTAAGTGTAAATGCTAAAACAGGTGCAAATAAGATTATGCATATGAGCCGCGACGTGAGAAAACCAACAAAGTGGTTGTGCGCCCAGCGCAGACTCAGATCAGCCTGGGCATTCGCCCAGTCTGATCAGAGTCATCGCTGGCCGCATGGAGGTAGCTTAGTCCCTTGGCTACCCTTTAAGCGCTTAGCAAAGGGTCTGATCAGACTGGGCAAATACCCAGCCTGGTCTGAGTCTGCGCTGGGCGCACGACCATATTGTTGGTTTTCTCGTGTCGCGGCTCATATCATGTTTTATGATGCAGCAAAAATATGTCGTCTATATTTCCCAAATGATGTTAGAATGCTGATAAAAAAATAATATGTAATATATGCAATATTGATTAACGAAAATGACAATACTATGATTATTACTATTTTATGTTATAACATTGAGGCTTTAGCCCGTGGATGGGGAGGTTGGGGTGATTTGGTGAGGGGGGGGGGGGGGGCAGGGGGGTGTCGGATGGGTAGTACGCAACACTGACATCGTTTAGGGTAATAAAAAATGGTACTTTAGTTGGAAAAGAGTGTATGTTTTCACAATTCTGAGCAGGGATTAGTTTTTTCTATACTCAGAGTACCGATCAAAAAAATTTACAAACTGAATGATCAGTTCAATTCTTCACAATTTTTATATGCATTTAGGGCTTCTTTTGGCTGCATAATCTTCAAACGCACAGTCTTTTACTTGTATCACAGAGGTATTGACCACAGAGGAAAACCAGCAGGCACACAACGTTGAATAAACATTGAATCAACCTTGACGTTTAATCAAGGCCGATCCAATGTTGATTCAACCGGTTGTGTTCCCAGTGGACTAGGGGTACATTTCTAAGTGGGCACTGAAGAGGGGAAGGGATACTTTTTAAGAGAAAACACCTATTTAGGGTGTATTTCGCAATCCTTTGTTCAAGCATCGTACCCAACTGAACAGCAAGCGCCCGCGCCCACGCCCCGCTACCCCCAGGAGGGGGCTGGGTTTGAGATAACTTAAATTCTCGGAGACTGTATATAACGTCTCTGCAGGCCACAACGTCGAAACAGCATTGAATCAGCGTTGGTCCAGCTTCATGATTCAATTTTGTTTCCGAGTATCGTGCGTCAATAGCTCATACGCCACATCCAGATGGAAGAAAAATCACGTAAACGTAACTTGAGTCCAAATACTGGTATATTTTATAATTCATATATGCGAGCTCAAATGACGCTTGATTTGCGTTTCATGTTGCATTTTCTGAGGTATTTTTAAACAGGAACCATTCTAGACAGAGGAGAGAGTGTACCTTGAAAATGCACTTGGTACTACCGGAGTCCAGGGCCGGGTAATAGTCATTTACATGTATATTTAAAGTCCTGCTAAAAGCCCCGCAGAACCACGCTGTAAAAATGGTGGGAAGTAAGAAAGGCACCAAGTAAACGCAAGCATTGTCCTAGCTTTGCCCAGTTTTCTTCTGGCTGCTCAATTTTATGAACTTTTAATTTTCAAGGGTCAGCAAGTATTACAAAAGTATTAAAGTATGAAAGGCTGTTACTGTTAGCCAAAGGTTGGGACTATGTCCCAGATATTTTATAAGAGTGTACTGCTAGACTTTGGCAACTCACCTGATTTTATGGTTTGCTTTTGGTACGTCGACTCTTACACTTGCACGTTACGCCGACCTCACACGTGAGTCTGGTTTACCTCCCCTCACACGCCAGCGTGTTATTCAAAAAGACATTAATTGAGAAATAAATACGACAATGCAGGTTACGCAGAGCACAACTACCTCACGCGTCAGAACGGGCTTAAGTGCAAAACTGGCTAAAGTGCATACGTTCAGTCTCCCACTAAGTTGTCAAACATATAAATTCTAACAGGTGTTTAATATAGTGTAACATTTCAGTTTATTATAATCAATGAAAAGACATAAACCTATTCACGATATTAATTTACTTGTTATTTATTGAATTTTTTGCAGGATTTCATTCATAACAAATAGGTGGCATAAACTTCAGTGTATAGTTTTATGGCCCATAAAAGGGCAATTCATATCCGCACAAGATTCACTACAACGAATAAATTTTATTGCTTACTGACAAATTCAAAATTTATTTGGACACAAATGCTTGTGTGGAAAGCCGTGTAGACCCAGATCAGCCAACAGATTTGCCATTCGATTTGCCATTGCGCAAATAATTTTTCAGCCAAATAGAGGAAATAGACATGTCCAGATTAAGGCTAGTCATGGCTGAAATTGGCCCAGTCCACAGAATTATTGTGGCGAAAACAGCTCATGAATCGAGGCCACAGTTATATAACTCTAAAATTGTTACATTTAGCTCCTGCAAATGCTCAATAAATGCGAGAGAAAGGTTTATGTTTGTTCTACGCCACCATGTTTTTTTTTTTTTTTTTTTCACATCCTTTTTAGACTTGCCCATATCCTATTTACTTGACTTGTCTTTGGGAAAGATTCCTTTCAGTGACACCCTGTAGTAGTTATCTCTAAAAAATCGCCGAGAATTTTACACAATTTTGGACAAGGCATTTTGAAACTCTGTTGACAAACAAACTGATCGATTATTAATTTACACAGACTTAAACAAGTCTATCGCCATTTTACGAAGAAAAACAACTTTCGTTGTTTCCTGATTGTTTCCCTGTATGAGGAAACCATTTCATTAGGGTCAAGTCGGGTAACTTCGGACAGCGGGTAAATTCGGACATACCGTTGCAAAATGGGCAAATTCATATGAGACGGCTCATAAGGTCCGGCTTGATTTCACTTCATTGTACAAGGGGACTAGCTACAAAAATGAAAGGAAATGCCGAAGACCAGTGACTGTTGGGTTTTGTGATCGACCTCATCCGCACCTGAGAGAAGCCATACTCTTTGCACAATGTATCTAGGGGAGAGTCGGGTAACTTCGGACAGCGGGTAAATTCGGACAGTGACATTTTTTCCTTTATATGTCAGTTGTCTGGAACTAAAACAAAACAATAACTGGCCAAACAGTGAAAATCCTGATGAGACGGCTCATTATGAGCCGTCTCATCAGGATTTTCACTGTTTGCGATGCTATGTCCGAATTTACCCGCCTGTCCGAAGTTACCCGACTCTCCCCTACTGCAAATCAAAACTGGCTTTGTTAAACGCTTTCGTTGACCGACATCGTTTCAACAGTCGCAGTAAGAATTAGTATGCCTTATCACTGCTGTAAAAGTGACATGACGGGAATGAAACCGGTACGAAGCGAAGACTCCGGTTAGTCTGGTACAACCTGACCCATGATGCACAAGACATCCGGGTCAGACAACTATACTCGGCTTACTTCGTCTTTTCGGTTGCATCGGTGATGGTAACATTTGGCAATATCCTTGAGGAATCTAGGTCGCTAATCCCTTAATTGACTGACAAATGAATTCAGCTCAGGTAAGATGATCTTAGCTGCTCGCGCAAGACGTAGCTAGGCTGCCATTTCCCAGAAGCCCATTGTCTAGTTCGTATAAATACTTCCTGTCTATAGTACAAAACCACCTAGGAGAGGACAAATATAGGCCTAGCCTACGTCCAATACTTTGACTCATATTTATATATGTTGTCAAGAAATTTCTAATGAACAAAAAGTATGAATAAACATTTGAGTTACCTTCTTTGAAGTGTAGTTACATGTCAGCAATGGAGTCGTACATGCATGTAGTAAAAGTATCTGGCCGCATGTGCCGGAGAGACATTATCACCCCTAGTTAACTATATACAAGGGCTGTTGCGAAACGAAAAAGAGCTGTTACGAAACGAAATAAGTCATAGCTACCAAACGAACTGGTGGCCAGGTCGTTTGGTAAATAGGACTCGATTTTTGTTTCGTAAAAATGTTATAGTTACCAAACGACCCGATGACCAGGTTGTTTGATAACAAGACTCATTTTCGTTTCGTAACAGCTCTTTTTCGTTTCGTAACATCCCCGAAAGCATAGTTAACAGGGTGTGATTATGGTACGTGGTAACTAAGGTACGACTCAATTAAACAGAGTCTGCTATTTTCTATTCTTTGGTGTGTTCCTTGCTTCCAAAGGATCTTACTTTTCAGAGCATATGAGCCACGACACGACAAAACCAACTATGTGGTTGTGCGCCCAGCGCAGACTCAGATCAGCCTGGGTATCCGCCCAGTCGGATCAGAGTCTTCGCTGTCCGCATGGAGGTAGCTTAGATCCATAGCTACGCTTTGAGCACTTAACAAAGAGTCTGATTAAACTGGGCGGATGTCCAGGCTGAACTGAGTGATTGCTGGGTGCACTACCACATTGTTGGTTTTGTCGTGTCGCGGCTCAATTATTATTATTTATGTACCGCGGGATCTTTCAATGAAGCCTGCAAACAGGGAAAGCTCAGATAAGACAATGTGGATATTAGACATTTTTTTCTCTCCCTCTCCCTCCTTTTGTGAATGGTATAAAGTACAGTTTCGCTTATATATAACACAAAATTAATTAATTTATTGTTTAATTCTTCCTTCCTGCTTCATATAGTAACCGACTTTTATTTGAAGCTCTTAAACAGAAACAAACCTCTGGCGTATTGCAAATTCGAAGGCTTAGCTTTGCATGCTCCTCCCTTTCTTCGCCATTTTCCCACGATGACGGTATACATCTTAACTATTGGAAGACCAGCGAGGGCACTGGTCAAACGCAGTGCATGGGCGTAAAAGCTGACCTAACTATGCACGCGCTTAAATGTCTTTTTTGCGTGACATGACTTGCAGCACTTTCCAAGTGGAACAGGAAACGCCCCCTATACGACACTCCTGCATTCTTGAACACCAAAACATCCGAAAGCGTTGCAACTATAGTTCTCTGCAAAAGTTAGGTATTTAGTTATCTAAAAAAGATGGCATCCTTTAATTTGAAATTTTGGCACCTAGAATATGTGAAGAGTTCAAAGACATGTATTTTCTACCAACGATAGTAGCTTTGGACTGTGGTGAGAGTGTAATAGCCGGAGGTAATACCGTGCTGACAACCGATCCGGTACTTGCAAGTGGCTAATACTGACTGTCGACCCAGACTTTGGTCAGATGCAATACCAATGCTACTACTGGGAGCGGCTGTCGACCGAGCTGATGCTGATATCGATAGTATATGTCGACAGCCACTTTTGTATGCGTGGTAAATGACTAGGAAAATGTTTAGTATCCCCTAGGATAGGGAGGTACTTGAAACTCTCGTGTAACCCAGCGGGAATTAAACGTTAAAATGACATTTTTACAACATTGTGTCAACGCTATGTGCCTGTTGGAAATTACAAAGAAAAGTTGACTAAAACGCTGTCGTAGAATGTCCATTTTCTGAATTTCTCTCTTTCGGCCGGTGATTTGCGTCTGCATGGCTTCGCCTTGAGCAAATCTAAAAGATTTAAACTGATGTAGAATTTAAAGGAATACGGTGCTTAACATTTGTGGAACTGTATATATGATAAAAACAGGACAAGAATACTAGTGCCGTAATAAGAAAAGGAAACTATCAATTGAAATTAAAGATCATGGCATTGATTGTAGCAGTAATCGGCACTTTCCTCAAGTACCGGATCTCGGACGAATATCTTTGTGATGTCAAACTCTGTGGACAGGTGGTGCCAGCCCAGCCCAGCCAAAATATGCAGTCAGTGGCAATAACATGATATGCACGAAAAAGGTTTTATACTTCCAGCTAGGAAATATTAGGGGTTTAAGCCCCTAGGATATTTCATATTGCCACCTCAGCTGGCAGTTGGTATTGAAATCTTGCCAAATTTACAACATTTTAGCATGATTGATTGATTGATTGTTTGGGGTTTAACGGCCCTTTGAGACAGTATTTCAGTCTATATCGGGCCGTCTCCCAGAGAGGGAGAAAGAGGAGAAATGATAGACGAGAGAAAAAATGTCCAAACAACCCCCACCCGCACCTACTGCAAGCACAGTAGGCCCTTGCCCTACAATGTTCCAAATCAGTAGGACGCCCCGGCACTGGAAGTTACACAAAGCACCATCGCACCACCCGACCACCCCTTTTGGCATGAAATACGCAGGTAAGTGTGTTGTAATTTGCGTATAGACAGCTACGTGCTTGGCAGTTAAGCCATAGCTTGGTTCAACCTATCCCCAAAATTCCTAATGATAAGTGAGACCTGGAAACCAACTTCATGCTTTTACTACCAGCATGACTCCCTTGCCGACACACCACGTCCTTTCAGTGAGGGTAACTCAACTGTTGTTATGTTTACCTACGCAACAGGGTTTATAGGTTATGGGTAAAGTGGCCTACCAATGTCTTACGCAGGCATTACCTTAGCTGAGTTCACCTGTCAATCGAACCTCAAGGAACCCCATTATCATCAATGGTACAACCCAGCAGGCACATGACGTCAAATGGCGTCGTAATGACATCAATGCGACGTCATTACGTCGCATCGACGTCATTAAGACGTCATTTCAACGTCACATGCCTGCTGGGATAGAAAAGACAAAAGTAAGCCGAGTATGGTTGCTTGACCCGGATGTATGCATGATGGGTCAGGTCTTCGCGAGCAAAGGGTACTAAGTCCACTTTGTTCCTTACGTACGCAAGGGACAAAGTGGATTGGCTTGCGAAGATTGGGTTATGTTCAACCAGACCATTTTAATTGTCTTTATGAACCGATTGGAAATCAGTCCTGGGACTTTATGGGCTTTCCATACTTTTCTTAGTTATTTATAAGTAATAATTATCATTATCATCAGTTTATTTTATAGCGAACACACGAAGTATGTTCGCTTTATTGTATCAGTTTTGGTCCTATATACTTAGGCAGATAAAATGAGTGGTAACGATCATGGTTGCGGCCATCTTGGAGAACCGGAAGTTCGAAAGTTATCGCGAGACTAGTCACGAACCGAGTGCTCTAATCGAATTTTTTACGAGTCCACAAACTTATTTTTGCAAATCACTCTATAAAGGAAATGTACATTAAATATTTCTCGCTACAATAATTCTCGTTTTTGTTAAATATGTTCGTAGAAAGGATAGCTCAAACTGTTTTTCTTTTGAGGTTTTGTCGTCTGCTCGTGACCGGAACTTAGTCTAGACCGGAACTGAGTTCCTAGGTAAAACCCCGTACCGTGGCGCGTCATGTGAATTGGAAACGACGGCGCACCCGAGAGCGCACCAGAGAGCCCACCTAGGTTAGAATGGAGCAGGAATGGTGTGTTTGGCCAGTGTTAACAAACATATTGATGAAAAAGTTGATTTCTACGACTTATTTTTAGTAAAATAATCATGACACAGCCTTAACATCTATATTTTAGCCCATTTCAATTATCTTTGGAACTGATTAATAACAATCAGATACAAAAACGATTTCTTTGATTATTAAAGCAACCATCATGAGTACAATTTTAAACACCATATGATTTAATACTCAGAGTTACACTAATTATCTGAAGTGTCTCTCAGCTGCGGAATATAAGGACTGCTGAGAGAGGACAGCAGGACTGACTTCCGATAATCATGATTATTTTGAAGACGGTTAAATCCCTGCCTCTTAATGGTGCAGATCGCTGAGGAAAGTGTGGACTTCTAGATGATTAGTACACCCCCACCACTGTCACACAGCAGCTTAATATAATTGTGACAGCAGACCATAAGGACACCTTAAGAAGGCGAGCCTACATATGTTTCCATTCTATCTGAATACCGAACAAGTCTGCTATGGTTCTTTCTTAATGGGCACCGCGGTTCTTCTTCGACATTTAAATTCAGACTCTAATCTATACTGGCATGACGTTCAAGCCTTCAAGCCCGTCTTAAGGATGGCAAAACCAGCCGAATAAACCCTATAAGGTGTATTTTATTTTCTTTCTTTTTTTTTTCGTTTTTCATTTCGTTTTTTTTTTTTCTTAAACTTTTTTTTCTTTATTCTTTCTTTCCTACTATGCATTACTCCAGTGCATGGCCCCGTGGCTGATGCCCTTTCCTGCACAATGAGGCTCATGTCGCTCATGGGTTCTGGTGGCTTAGCAACTTCTTCAAATCAAATCAAATCAGTTAACTGTTCTTAAATCCAGTTACAGGGCTGACCCCAAGTACAGTACAAAACATACAATACATAAAAACATTCGGTACATGCAAGTGATGTATTTTCTGACCATGACAGTGTATGGCTTACTTATTATATATAATGTTAAAGTAAAACATCTCCAGAGGAAGCAGTTCAGCCATCCCATCTCTGTGCCCCCTCCAACGCAAGACCAGCTCCCTAAGAAAAAAAATTGCCCCCATTGAATTAAACGCTTTCCCCTACAGAAGACCCACCTGGCAGGGCTATGCTTCCCGAGGAAGCAATAAAGAAATCAGAAAGGCTGCCTACTTACGTAAAAGTGGCGAAAAATATGAAGATGCACCACAGTTAGTTGCACCTGTAGTAGGAGGAGAAAAATCTGCGAAGAAACTTTCGTTGACCGCCCCGACCGGGGATCGATCTAACAACCTCAAGATTATAAAGCGAGCACACAACCACTAGGTTAAAAGGTCCGGACCAGTTAGACTAGTCAGTTATACACTCTATATACCTAAATACATATTTACATATCACTCATTGGCTGTACTACTACACTCCTCCATCCTACCAAAGAACTTTGGTATCAAATGTTAAGGAAATGAAATTATAATCCAGGTTCTTTTTAACTCTGCAGCCATTGCTTCGCCCTTGGGCTCCAGCGGTTATCATCCTGGTCACAGCACCACTGTAGTAGAGGAATAATCTGTAAAGAAAATTTCGTCGAGCGACCCCACCGGGGATCGATCTCACGACCCAAAGATTATAAAGCAAGCACAAAACCACTAGGCTAAAAGGTCCGGACCAGTGAGACTGGTCAGTTATATACTCTATATACCTATACACATATTTACACATAACTAATTGGCCGTACTACTACACTCCATTGAAAAACTGGTGTTTTTTCACACCTTAACTGTTAAAGTATCTGAATGATAACGATAAGGTTAATGAGAACACCCTAAGGGAAAGCATGTTGGCAAACCCAGACTCTGTGACGTCAAAACTGGGGCCAACATCCAAAGGAAAGAACATGCTCCCTATAGAGCAAATTTCCTCCATTCAAAGTGGACCCCAAGCCACCCACCTACAAAAAATGGCCACACTGCCAACTTGAGTGCGAAGACACATAAGTTGACTCTCCTTTGTAAAAATGAAAGAAACTTGCGCACACAGTACAGTTGCCTTATTTTAGTGCAGCATGGATGTCACACGAGCTGCACCGGTCTCTCAAGAATGTCACCATCACCATTATAGCATGATACAGTTTGCTAATCCAGGTGAGTGCCACTCGGGCCAATATGACCCAAACTACAATGACAAGGTGGCGCCGAGGGTAGCACTTCACCCCATCAAAGATCTTCAAGGACCGTAAAGAGTGTGTTCGCAAAAAAGGCAGTGCCTTAATTTCATATTATGAGTAGTTATGTCTTTATTTAATGTCTTTTGGAATAATACTTTTTAAAGTTTGCCACAATTTTTTGTCTAGTAAGATAAACTACATGGATCTTAATTAAGCGTGGTATGAAATTTTTATTGTGTTTATATGTTCTTATAGCCTGGATAGATTCAGATGTTATTTTCTAACCAAACATTTGTTAGGCTGTTTATGGAGTGCGTGCGGAATCACTCTATCAAGATCTCTAAGCCAACCAGTAATGACCTGTCTGTCTGTCCGTCTGATTCTCTCACGCTCTGTTTGTCTCTCTAGCTTTCGTATCAGCCCGGATGGCATAAAATGTTAGAACAATATTGAATCAACGTAATACAGTGCTCTCTCTCTCTCTCTCTCTCTCTCTCACACACACACACACACACACACACACACACACACACACACACACACACACACATTCTCTTTACGTGTCATCGCACCAGTGCGTGGTACTGCACTGGTCCCAGTGCATGGTAGTCCATCGGTGTCATTTGGCGGCGTTTAGTGTGACCCGGTGTCGAAGTACAAAATCTACCTCGTCTTGCTGCTAAACATCAAATTGTTTAACCATAATGTGGATGTTTATCATCGGAGGTGGCCTGATTGCGTTCCTGACATTCATTGCCAGAAGACTATCCCCAAAATCAATAAAACTGGACAACAATCATGTTCTGGTATGCTGTGGTTCTATGCATTGTAAAAGTTTAAATAATCGAGTGCTACATATATTCGGACATGGTCACCATTCCTCTGAATTTAGGCAAACTGACAGACATAAATGGCTTTCCTCAATAACAGGCCTCATACTTTTCAGGATTTTGCAGGATTTCAGGCTTTCGTTTCTTGAATTTTACTTGATTTCAGGCTTTGATTTTTAAGTTTTCAGTGTTTTTTCTGCTTAAAAAGGGCTATTCTAGGCTGCGAAAGCAGGCATTTCAGGCTTGGAAAAGCTTTGTCAGTATGAGGCCTGCAATAAATTTAAACTGCAGTTGTATGCATAATGTATTAGCAGCATTGAAAAACACACTTTGGTTTGTGGTAATGATTCAGGGTTATGACAGGGGCTCCTTTGCTGCAGCAGGGCCTTGTTCTAGCACATCACAGTTTGTGACCAGCAAAGGCTTAGAGCAGTCTGTGCAGCCCTAGAGTCTGATCAGTCTATACTGTCCACATGCAAAATGTCCTGCAAATTTCTGTTCTGTCCTGCAACATTTTCAGATCGTCTGACAGCTGTCATGCAACTCTTCAGAGCCTGAGAGGGTTTTCACGAAGACTGTATTTTTGGGGGGTTCAAAATATGTATTTTTGGGGGGTTCAAAATATAGAATTTCACTATTTTTGGGGTTTTCATAAAAATGTCTATTTTTGGGGGTTATGGCATTTGTATGGATATTTGGCAGTTATGTGTGCTTATCCAAATGCAGTCTTCATCAAGGTAACACCGTTTGTGCTAAAATGACTAACTGTTCATAAATGCTGAGTTTGCATATGCAGCAGGAGTATTAATTAAATTCAGTCATTTTACTGCTAATATAATTTTAAGAAATGTGTTCATAATAAAGTAATTTCAGTTATTTTCTCTCTCCTTGTATGCTCTTGATTTTCAGTGTAGCCAATATTTTCGCTGGATAAATGTGATTTTTCCTTTTAAGGATTTTCATGTCCGTGGGACGTGAAAATTAAAAACTGTGAACATTTATCCTCATGTTTTTAAAGCAGATTTGTGAAAATTTGATGATGCGCAAAAATTCTCCAAAAATACGGTATTAAGACCACCAGTAGACAATATCACCAAGATAACTAGTTTGCAAAATATTTTCTTCCGTTACATAGATCTTCTGGTCTCCTCCTTTGCAGAGTAATTACTATCCTTAGGTAAATTGGTTAATTGAGGGCACAGATAATTCCGTCAGGGCTCAGCCTAGAGGGCGATTTGAGAGAAATAGTTTTCCTAAGCTGGCTGACTTCTCCCTTGTTTTGAATGGAGGGAGAAGTGAAAATGTATAGAACATACATGTATAGGGAAATCCAAAATTTATACCAAAACTTCTCCCTGAAGTCCAGAAAATGTCCCAAAACTTCTCCCTGTCAGAAAGCTCTAGGCTGATCCCTGATTCAGGATCATATTATCTACAGCAATCCCACAGATTAATCTTTTACAGATAACAGGGGGATCCAGTGGTATTGGAAAAGCCATTGCAATAGGCACTGCCAAACTTGGGGCCAATGTAACTATCATTGCCAGAAATAAGGTAGGTACCATATTAATAGTAATTTGTATATCAAGAGATGTCTGTCTTTTCAAATAAGGGCATTATCCATAGTAGGCTCTTTCATCTTTCAGTTTATATACAAATGAGTTACAAACTTGCAAAATGGTGCTGAATGCATACCACAGTAAGCTTAACAATTGGGACACTTAATAATAATTAATTTTCCATTTGTTCCAAATGGAAAATTAATTATGTTTAGGTGTCCCAAAATTAAAGCACATTACAGTATGTGACCTGCAAAGGTTTAGAGCAGCCTGTGCAGTCCACAGTCTGATCAGTCTATACTGTTCACACAGAGCTCTAGATAAGAGGGAGTATTTGGTGATAATTAGGGATAATTTTTGTTAAATCTGCATAAAACCATATGTTGTGACCCCTCATCTGAACCGTCTCGACGAGACGGTTCAGATGAGGGGTCACAACATATGGTTTTGATGAGAAATAAAAAAAAATTATCCTTAATTATCATCAAATACACCCTCTTATCTAGAGCTCTGTTCACATGCAACATTGTCAGGACCCTAAGAAATCTACAGGTGCAAAAAACAAGTGTTTAGCAAGATTGCAGGGATTCACAGATTAGTTTGAGTCTTTGCTTTTTACAAAAACATGGGGCACATATTTACAAGATGCCCCACAATTGGGTATGAAATGTTATATTAGCTTAAGAAATTCGGCAAACACAACAGGCCTGATCAGACTGCTTCTGCATAGACTAGTATGCATAATCAGCATTGTGTTCAAAATTTATATAAAGCATGTAAACTTCAGACATTTTAAGTTGCCAGGGATAGGGAGATTCTGGAAAAAAATAAATAAAGAAAGAAATTACAGCAGTTAAGATGAGTTGTTTTTTTTTGTCTTTGCAGGAAAAAATGAACGAGTCACTGAGAAAAAGGGAGACTTTGCATGTTTGTGAAAAATAAAAAATTTAATCTGTATTTTGCTGTTATCAGAGGTGATTCATTGAATCTGATTTGCTTGAGCTTTGGCATTTGGGTCGCAACACAACAAAACCAACAAAGTGGCATGTGTGCATACAGAAGACTCAGATCAGCCTGAGCAGCCACCCAGCCTGATCAGAGTCTTCATGTTGCACTTATAGGATAGCTAAGAATCTAAGCTAGGTGCATGCAGACAGCAAAGACTGTGATCAGACTTGATGGCTGCCCAGACTGATCTGAGTCTTCCCTGGGCGCACATGCCACTTTGTTGGTTTTGTCATGTTACAGCTCATTTGTACTTTATGGTGAATAGGTACATTTTCAGGGGAAGCAACTCTGTCATGATTTCCATGTTTGCATTCCTTCTAAATGGGGATCAACTCTGAGGAAAAGAATTTGCACCTGTAGAGTAGACCCCATTTCAGTATTTTTAGAAGGGCGTTGTCATTGAGGGAAGTAAACAAGAAGTCACAGAAGTTCCTTCTCTTTGTAAAAATGGTGGGAAAAAAATGGAGGTGTACCATACTGTATAGTACACCTCCATTTTTTCCCCACCATTTTTACATGTATGGTCCATACACTTTATATGAGCTGCAGCACAAGGAATAGAACTCAACAACATTGGGCAAACATGGAAGACTTGTAAGATATGAGTCACAACAGGACAAAACCAACAAAGTGGCATGTGCACCACGCAAAGACTCAGATCAGCCTGGACATGCACCCAGTCTGATAAGAGTCTTCCTTGTGTGCTTAAAGGGTAGCTAAGTGTCTGAAATAACTCCATGCAGACAATGAAGAGTTTGATCTGACTGAGCTGATGCCTAGGCTGATCTGAGCCTTCGTGTGATGCACATGCCACATTGTTGGTCTTCTCAAGTTGCATCTCATATATCATCCCCATAAAAGGGAGATAAATGATGTTTCTGTTGCAATACATCACTTTAATCAAAGTTTAATGTGTAGTTATCATTTTCTACACGTTGAATGATTTCAGCTGAGACTTGAAGAAGCCAAGACAGAAATACAGCAGCATCTGAAACCAGAGAGATCAGTAAGTTTTTTGAGCACAAGAAACCTAAATTCTGTGGTAAAATACAGTATCTGACAGAGCTCTAGATAAGAGGGAGTATTTGGTGATAATGAGGGATAATTTTTGTTCATTCTGCATAAAAACATATGTTGTGACCCCTCATCTGAACCGTCTCGATGAGACGGTTCAGATGAGGGGTCACAACATATGGTTTCGACAAAAAATAAGAAAAATTATCCTTAATTATCATCAAATACTCCCTCTTATCTAGAGCTCTGACTGACATTTCTAATGTTACTTGTAAAAACATGATTGTGCAAAACTTCAGGAACAGATCGATCTTTGTAATGATTATATGAACCACATCACAGAAGAATGTTCCTAAAGTGAATGGGTACACTTTCAGGGGAAGCAACTCTGCCATTTTCATTTTGGTCCCCCCTCACTGGCGGTCAACTCTGAAAGGAAAGATTAGTTTAAGAGCAAATTCTGTCCCTTAAGAGTAGACCTTGTTTTGCATTGGCTTTGTTAACCAGGAAAACAAACAGGATGTCAAAGAAGTTATTTCCTTTGGTCAAAATGGCAAAAAATAGGGAGGTATACCTGTATACAAAGTATACTCGAGGACTTTAAAAACGCCTCACCCCAAAATGTGATATATTTTGGAAATTCTTTATTTCAAGTTAGTAAATGAATATGACAAGGTTTTATCAGAAATCGTAAAACTAATCAAATTGAAGATATAGCAAGGACGTGTGTCATGCGTGACGACCTTTGCATTTAACGGGTCAGCGTCATAGTCCCATCATTTTATTTATAACAACTTCCTGTTACAGCTCTTGACGTCGATTCTAGCTATGCATTGAAAGATATTCTACAGCAAAAAAACCCACAAAACTAAAGACGCAATGACTTTATGTGCTGTCAGACAGCTTTTATTGAAAACGAGATCACACAAACTGGGATCTCAAAAAGTGATTTTCTGGAAAACAACGTGATCTGACATTTTGCACTTTACATGACCAGTAATCGATACAAACATCTTACAGATTTACTTCCTAAGCATCCTTCAGCATCAATGGATACTTTGATATCAGTACCAAATGTCTTTTTATCAGCGTAGTGAATGACGTTAACATCACTGAGTCCATCCTTAATGGACTTTAAAATTCACCTTTTAACTATACCCAATTCTAGAATAGACCATTGTGAGTCGTAAAATACTGTTTGAGTAATTTTATTTCTGTCGGTTTCGAAGTTTGATGCCATGTTTTAAATGTCATTATTGCATTCCACGAGCGTTTGTTTACCTCTCTTCAATACAGTAATTGTTGAAATATAGCGGAAGACGGGAACCACCCTATACTCCGACAAGCATTCGGACGGTGCATTATAACCGTTTTGGTGAAAATCCCGCATTTTAAAACACCCTTTGGTCTTTGTCGCGTGTATTTAAGCATTTTAGATTTTAAGATTGTACTGATAATTATCTCTGGCAATTGATATATGCATACAGTTTTATTATGCCCCCGCCATTTAAAATGGGGGGGCATATAGTATCACCCCTGTCCGTACGTACGTAGCGTAGCGTACGTACGTACGAAATGGTTTCCGTTCAATATCTTTTGAAAGCATTGGTGTATTGAATTCATATTTCATACACAGCTATATAATCATAAAATACAGGTCAAGTTCGATGTTGGGTAAAATCCGGCTATTATTGTGGGAGTTATGGCCCTTTTTCGACTTCTGTTTCTATGAAAAAATGGTTTCCGTTCAATATCTTTTGAAAGCATTGGTGTATTGAATTCATATTTTATACACAGCTATATAATCATAAAATACAGGTCAAGTTCGATGTTGGGTAAAATCCGTCAATTATTGTTGGAGTTATGGCCCTTTTTCGACTTCTGTTTCTATGAAAAAATGGTTTCCGTTCGATATCTTTTGAAAGCATTGGTGTATTGAATTCATATTTTATACACAGGTATATAATCATAAAATACAGGTCAAGTTCGATGTTGGGCAAAATCCGTCGATTATTGTGGGAGTTATGGCCCTTTTTCGACTTTACTTTGTATGAAAAAATGGTTTCCGTTCGATATCTTTTGAAAGCATTGGTGTATTGAATTCATATTTTATACACAGGTATATAATCATAAAATACAGGTCAAGTTCGATGTTGGGCAAAATCCGTCGATTATTGTGGGAGTTATGGCCCTTTTTCGACTTTATTTTGTATGAAAAAATGGTTTCCGTTCGATATCTTTTGAAAGCATTGGTGTATTGAATTCATATTTCATACACAGCTATATAATCATAAGATACAAGTCAAGTTTGATGTTGGGCGAAATCCGTCGATTATTGTGGGAGTTATGGCCCTTTTTCCAACTTTTTTTTTTATGAAGAAATGGTTTCCGTTCGATATCTTTTGAAAGCATTGGTGTATTGAATTCATATTTTATACACAGGTATATAATCATAAAATACAGGACTAGTTTGATGTTGGGCAAAATCTGTCGATTATTGTGGGAGTTATGGCCCTTTTTCGACTTCATTTTGTATGAAAAACTGGTTTCCGTTCATTATCTTTTGAAAGCATTGGTGTATTGAATTCATATTTTATACACAGGTATATAATCATAAAATACAGGTCAAGTTCGATGTTTGGTAAAATCCGTCAATTATTGTGGGAGTTATGGCCCTTTTTCGACTTCATTTCATACAATAATGGTGTCCGTTTGTTATTAGTTTTTGAAAAGTTACTTGTTTCTGGGCCATTTCTTTTGGAAAGTTGCATGGCATCCATTTCTGCGATAAGATACAGAATATCATCACATATCAGTCATGACACCCCCACATGCAAGCCCCCCCCCCCCCCATGTACTTCTCAAGAAGCACAATACATCTGCCCAAGGAAAACAATAAAACATGTACCACAGAAGTGTGCCTTTGTGAACCTAGTTATGCTACAAGTGCATTTACCTTAAACAAGGCGCCATCTTACTTAGGGCACTAGGCGGGGGCATCCGTGTCGTATGGACACATTTCTAGTTTATCATGAGTTTCATTTAAGCTAATAATAAAACAAATGCAGCATTTCAATTTCTTTCAGGTGAGGCGTTTTTAAAGTCCTCGAGTATAGAATTCCAGTATCACAGTGAACTTATCACTGGTCTGCTTGCCTAGTGGTCCAGGAGCCATATTTATAAAATGACTTAAGTGGTTGCTATGCTGTTGCTAAGGCTAAATTTCTATGAAGGAGATTCCCTATAACTATGAAATTTGCTCTGGAGGAACAGTCTGAAAAAGACTGTTCCTCCAGAGCAAATTTCATAGTTGTAGGGAATCTCCTTCATAGAAATTCAGCCCTAGCAACAGCATAGCAACCACTTCAGTCGTTTTATAAATACGACACCTGGGTTTGATTCCTCTGGAGGCAGATATCTTTTCAATTATAAAGGGGGTTCAATTGCTCACAACCTTTTATTATCACCCTCCCATCATCCTGGTATGGCTGATAATATACTGTTGAAAAGGATTTTAAAAATGCAAGTCATCAATACATTCATACATGTACCTATATACCATAATGTATCCAGGAACAGTAAAAATCAACCCAGTCTGTGAATCAGAGTAGTCTAGTTAGAGCCTTTGTTTGGTGCCTGTAGATTCTGTAGGGTCCATGCATGTTGTGTGCAAACAGCAAAGGCTCTGATCAGACTGACCCTATGCTATGGGTTTTTTTTTTAGCTGAAGCACCATTTTCATGTGTCATGGTTGATGTGGTAATTTCTGTGACCCTCAGAAAGAAAGAAAAAAAACCCATCTATCACAGAGGTAGATCAAATGAGGGGTTGCAATATACATATGTATTCACGCTTATTTAGAGATTTGAAATGCTGTGGAGGGCTAATCGCAGTGTGTGGATTATACATTTTGACATTTAAGTCCCACAGAATGTCATATTCAGTTGGTCAAAATTCTTGAGCTATTGTATTAGTCCGGTGGTTTATGAGTGAAATTTTGGATTTGTGGGCACTTTCGCGGCATGACGGGCAACCGGGCTCATTGAAGTCAGTAAACCTACCTAAAACCATTTTGCCCGGTTGCCAGCTCAACAGACGTCATATAAGGTCAAAATCGGGTCAAAGGTCATTTGTTGCATTTTTATATACCAGTCTGTGAGTGAATTATTGAATTAATGTGCACTTTCGCGAAATGAGAGACAACTTTGGCAAAGGAAGTAAGTAAACATACCACAAAAGCTTTTGCCAAATTGCCGACGTCATATCTAATCATAACTGGGTCAAAGGTCATTAAGTACACTTTTGTATAGTGGCTTATTATATCATTTATTCTAAAAGCAGTCTTTTGAGTTACCAATAGCCCACAGACCTGCCCCACCAATCTGAATGAGAGGCCTTCTACACTTTTTGTTTTTCCAAAAATATATTACAACATTACATGATACCATTCTCTGCTATCTGACTTGGTGCGTTTGACAGCTATCGTCAATGTAAACACGTTACCATATCAATCCGCTGAATTAGTATGTTATTATACCTCTTATTCAAATGAATATTGAAACGTATATTAATCTTGCTATTGATAAAAAGCATCGTGCTGCTTTTCTTTACAATCATATAAGCTATCTCTTATAGAGCATAACTGTTGCCTACGTTACCGTTTTTTTTCCTCCAATTTAATGGCCAAACATATTTCGGATGGATTTAACATTTTACTGAAACCAGCTTATATTTACATTTTACATTAACGCAAATAAAAAGAAAATTGTGAGTGTATCAAACTATGCAGAAAATTACACAGTTACATACGTTACCGGGTATATCAAATCAAAAATCATAAACCAGAAACATGGCCATTGATATTATAAACAGCATTTTACGAGCTGGCACTACAAAGATCTACTTTTATCTTTAACAGATGAGGCGATGCAATATTCTAAATATAGATGTTTGGTTATTAGAGCCTAAACAATGGTCTGCTAGGCAATTTTGTAGATGCCTGGGGCAGTATATTTGCCTCTTCTGAAGTATTCTAGTCAGTCAACTGGCACTCATAATTGAAAGTGACAATTTATCGACAGAATTTATACTTGTTCTACCGTGTTGACAGAGAGCAAACTTAGCTGAAGAACAGATATAACTGTCTCTTTAGTTGTGGTTTTTAGATAGTCGAACAAGATAAAGATCCAGACAGAATATAATATGGAATCACATAACAGAGAGCAATGATTCTCAAGGGGCTTTGTTGTAGCCTTAATTTCTAAAATCATGTCAATATATCCTTTTTTCTTACCCTGTGCTGGTACCACAGACTTTGTAGATGTCTGGCAATACACTGTCTGGCACTGAATTCTACACATATTAATATAAAAGAAACAACTACCATGACCATATCTCTAGGGGTATTTCGGTAAATTGAGCAGGTGCCACAGTCGATGCACAGGTTTGGCAGCGGCATAGGTAGGTACCATGATATATGCTGATTCTTTCAATAGCCTGACCTCACATCACAGTGTTTACAGACGTGTCTAGTAGATTAAGATGGTACCCTTTTATCTATAGACGTCTTTGTAAAGCCTTATCTGCAGTGTTACGTACGTTATGAAATATGTATTACACACATGGATATTAGCATTATAGGATGCGCGTTTATGGCTGCCACTACAGTGGTATTTCTGCATATTGGCAAAGGACATTTGGCGGCTAGAACTGGCATGCTAATAACACAAGATGACTAGTAGAAGCATGAGATGGTAAAACATAGATTTCTTGTAATGTGCTTAGCCAGCATAGCAGTGGCAAACGTGATCTGTACTCTCGCACTACAGTCGCCTTTGCTGTTTTCACTAAATGCTTTGACTGTTATCACAACCTATTCAGACGAGTTACCTGAGCTGGTGTAACAGTAGGCCATTTGATGTCTGAAGCTTGCACTACAGTAAAGGTCTTGTTGTTACGAGAGCTTGAACAACAGTTTCAGAAAAGTTTCATAGTAGACTGTGTCAATGATTAAGTCCCCTTAGTGATTTGCAGTGTGGCCATAATATTTTCACCCCTACATAAAGTTTATATATATTAACACCTTGAATCATAACTAGTTTCATTCATTTATGATGTCATAACCGTTGACAAATGTAGTATTAAGATAGCTGGAGTAATATAGTATAAATCTTGCCATTGGGGATGGCTGGCGCTATCTTTACAATTTTCACCCCTCCCTCCCCCACCTCCTAAATTCATCTGTTCCATTTGCATTTATATAGTAAGCAACATATTGTTAAATATTTTACATACACCGTATGCATATTCATATGCAGACACAGTTTCAAGTCAGTGTTATGCCCTTTTTTAAAGGGTTCAATAGATTTCAGGTACGAAATTTAAACACTTCCCATAACGTAAACTACACAGGCTAACAAAGTCAGTTTTAGTCCATTACATGGCTATGCAAAACAAAACATATGATGACTTAGTTGTGAGGAGCAAATGTACCAGCTTCGAATGCATTATGAAACTTCTCAAGTAATAATGACGCACAAGATTTGAATACAGCAGACTAGGTTTGATTTAATGTTTTCCTGAGAAATTCTGTAAAGTGCAAAACATGCCTCATGCAACCTGGAGCATATGTAATTATTTCAGATAGCCTCTATAAGCTCTGTAGTCACTGGATTAAAACTAACTAAAACAATACTCTGATGAAGTTATGGGAGCCATCTTAGCAGCCTCCACAAAGCCGCTTAACGACAGGGTACTTATAAATGAAAGCATTTGATTTTTATAATATGTAGTTTTCTCATATTTTTTCCATGCGAGCTATATGGCCATCAATCCCATGAGAAATGTATAGAAGAGGTGATTCAGACGAGGACCAACATAATTTCATATGGGCAATAGCAATACTTAGATTCGAGTTACTTTATTTGTTTCCCACAGACCTGTCTGTCTTAACGTAATTACATGCGATGCTGTAACACTTATACAAAAACGTATATGTTACAGTAGTTGAACAAGTTTGCTTGTATATCAGCAATGCCCTTTAGAATCAAAAGCATGAGGCAATGAGTTTCAAAATGTCGGTCGACAAGTTTCGATATCCTGGATTGTGCATTTAAAATACTCCTGTATATCTGAAAACTTATTCTCGACATCATGCTGATGTGTATTGTATGTCTAAAAGTAGTTTACAAAATAAATTACTGTCAACTTTACAAACAAGAAAACATCTATAAATATAGAACATACATTATACTATGCATTTCTATTTAATTGACTCCCTTAATAGTAATTTAAATGACTAATTTACCAATTTGGTAACGTAAACTACATGCGATTGATTTATCTACATTGAATTTTATCTGCTTCACAGCTCACACTTTTAAAGTTCTTGCATCTTCATGTGTAAACACCGTTACAAATAATTTTATGGCTATTTTTTTGCATTAGATTTCAGATGGCAACTGTAAACAATTTATGTATTGTTAACAACACATGCTAATGAAGCCAACTATTTGTAATGTAAATGTTGAGCTAGAAATATACGATCTCTTGCTTAAAAAGGTATGATTTACTAAACTGAAACGTGTTGTTCATATATTTATGCAGTGCAGTCCTCGATTTATAAAATATTAAAGTTAGCTCTATGAATGCATGTACATTCAGAAAAATAGGTGTACGGACGGACACATACACAGTTTGATTGAACAGAAACTGTTCAAGTATGCTTTACTATTGTCGCATGAGGTTTTCAATATGTTCAGCATTTAACTGCGGTGATGTTTATACCTCAAATGTACAATAATCAGTTTCTATGCAGTTTTTCGAGATTTTGCACTTAATGACCTTTGACCTCATTTATTCCGTACACAATGGCCAGTCAGGGTTGGCAACCGCCAAAAAATAAACGAGGACATATCGGTAAGTATTTTTAGCATGGTTGCCCATCATGCCGCGATAGTGCCCACAAACTCATTTTCTAGAGCACTTTTCTCGAACCCGCCACCTGACTATATGTACATAAACAAATTCAGTTTTAAGCCTCTGTTAAACTTTGATTATGGAATATCCAAATGTGCTTAAATATTGTGACACCTAAAAAACTTTAATTTTCCATTTGGAACAAATGGAAAATTAATGCTTTAAGGTGTCCTAGTGCTTAAGCACTTTAGGTTAAATAGATTTCTTTCTCCAGGTTCACTGTATATCTGTAGATCTCACAGGAGACTATGAGTTGGTAGAGAAAGCTGTTAAAGAGGTAAGACTAAGATATGATCTAGCTCCATAGTTACCCTAGCAATTATGAGCTCCAGATCCAAAGTTTCCATGGTAACTATAGCTCTGAAGGTCCATGGTTACCATGGAGCTCAAGATCTGTAGGAACCATACCACGGTTGCCATACAGGTCCATAATTAGGGCTGACTATCATCCCAAATTCTGACTATCACGATACTATTACTATCGGAGATACCCCTATCACAACACTATTACTATCGAGGGTCTTACATCATGATGCATCACAATACTATCGCTGTCTGTGAATATTGAAATTTCTTAAGAATTCAGATGATTTAAGTAAGTCCCCCATCTCTAAATTACATACTGGTGCTGTCCACTATGAGTGTAAGCTTTATCACCATCTTAACAAAAGTTTTTTTGATGCAAAGCAGACATCTTTCAGGTTCCTAAATGACATTTGTTTGGAAGACAAGTGTCAAATCCAGTCCATAAGGTGAAAATCTACATGAACAAAAACTATCAAAACTATCATAGTTGAAAGCACTATCAGCGATAGTTATCGATAGTTGAAAATACTATCACGATAGCACTATCAAGGCAACCACTATCACGATGCATCGATATATCGATGTATCGTTACACCCCTATCCATAATCATAGTTATAGTAACCATAGAGCTTCAGATCCATAGTTACCATGGTTACTATTAATATTTGGATGAAAAGATTGAGCACAGTGTGCAGACCTTGATGTGATGTATTTGCGGACAGTTGTACAGTAGAAGTGTCTGCTGATGCAAAACATACTGTTTGATTCTAAGCTCATTGGTTGGTTGGAAATGCACCCACAAAAATTAAAAAAAAAAAGAATAAAGTCTGTACCCACTTTCTTAGAAGTCAAAACAGACAAATATCATTTTCAGTGTGACCTGTCATTTTTCAAACAGACATTTTTTTATAGTTTTAAGAAAAAAAAATGCTCTGCCAGACAGAAACAATATCCAGAGCTCTAGATAAAATGGCGTATTTGATGATAATTAAAGATAATTTTTTCTTATTTCTCGTTGAAACCATATGTTGTGACCCCTCATCTGAACCGTCTTGTCCAGACGGTTCAGATGAGGGGTCACAACATATGTTTTTATGCAGAATTAACAAAAATTATACCTAATTATCACCAAATACGCCCTCTTATCTAGAGCTCTGATCTTAGTCAGCTGCTTCTACTTTCCCATTTAGAAAAAAATCCCATGTTAGACTTATGAAGTAGATAAGCTCTGATAGTGATTTACTGTGTAATAAATCACTGTTTTGAGGTTAGTTGTAAAGAAGATCATATCTTGAGCATGGATCACAAGATATATATCTACCTAAAACTGACCAACAGATGTTGATTTGTTGTTCAACAAATCACTATTAGAGCTGGGCAATGTAGATTCTAACCAACATGTGATGAAATAGTATTTTGTTTCAGAACAAATCATAGTAATTTTCCATAGCCTGTATAGGTATGCTGTGTTTGGATAAAAAGACAGTCTGATTTTGTTAAAAATGACAGATTGAAATTTATTTTCTACTTTGATACAGGCTGAGAAGAAGTTTGGGCCTATTGCCATGTTGGTGAACTCTGCTGGATTTGCCATTGCTGGAAGATTCATAGATTTCAAGCCAGAAGACTTTAAGGTATGGTTATTTTTAGCTCGCCTGTAGGAATGTACAGGAAGAGCTATTGCACTACCCCCGGTGTTGGCGTCGGTGGCAGCCTCAGCGTTAGCAAAATGTTAAAGTTTTACGTTAAAGTTTTTTAGGTGATGGGCAAGGGGCTGTCAGGCGAGCTATCCTGTCCCACTGACAGGTCTTGTTCTAAATATTGGACAGAAGTGTCCAGGCAAATAGGGAAGAACAAGATCAGGCAGCTCTTAGGAGTCCTAGGAGCAGCCTGAGCAGAGTCTACATCGTTTGCCATTCTTGCAGCAATCTTGAAACATATCAGGGCCCAGTTGTTCAAAACTAACAACGTCGTTAGTTAACGTGACGTTAAAATTTCAAACTTTATTATCTCAAATATGCCCATCTTTTTTGTTGTAAAAATGTGAGAAGCTTTTGCAATGCAAAAGCTTCTCACATTTTTTCAACAAAAAATATCAGTGTATTTGGTTATAAAGTTGTAAAACACTTAATGAGTTGACCTCTTAACCAGCTCGTTAGGCTAACGATGCTTTGAACAACTAGGCCCAGGTTAATAATTTCAGCTTTCTTCAAATTATATGTAATAGGCTAATAGCCTTGATAAGTCAGTGGGTTAAATGCTGGCCTGCTAAACCAGTAGTCTGGGTTTGAATCTCACTGGAGGTGGAGAGTTCTTTTCAACAGTAAACCTGGTCCTGCACACCCCTTTACCTTTGTAAAACATTTTATATGGTGCTGTATTATAGTATGCAATTGTTCTTTAGTTCTGCTTAAAATGTAAAATCAGATGGACTTTTAAGAAAAAAATAGACAGGAACTGTATGCTAAATTAATAATTTAGATTTGAAATTTTTACGCACTTGTTGACTTTTAGAAAGGTAAATTTGAGATATTATCGTACGTGATGAAATTCAGTGCATATGCCTTAATTGCGTTCTTCAGAAATTAATGGAAATGAACTACCTCAGTGCCATCAACACAACAAAAGCAGCTCTTCCTAGTATGATGCAGCAACAGCGGGGGAGAATTGTATTCTTGTCATCTCAGGCAGGTCAGATTGGACTGTTTGGGTTTTCAGCATATAGCGGATCCAAGTTTGCACTCAGAGGAATGGCTGAAGCTCTTCAGATGGAGGTACAGTATCAAAAGAATGTTAACATGTAGAGATGTGCTTGATATAGATGTTTGTCAATACTAAAACAACTTTAGATACAATGTATTGGGGCAAAAGGGTCTAAAAGAAACAGGCTCTTCTTATTATGCCAAACTAGAAACTCATCATTACTGAACTATAAAAAAAATGCTAACATTAATTCGGTTATAAGAGAGGATATAGAGCTGCTCAATGGTGCGGACTAGATTTGCACTGTTATATATGAGCCACGACAGGAGAAAACCAACAATGTGGTTGTGCGCCCAGCGCAGACTCAGATCAGCCCAGGCATCCGCTCAGTCCGCTCAGACTCTTTGCTAAGGGCTTAAAGGGTAGCCAAGGGTCTAAGCTACCTCCATGCGGACAGCGAAGACTCTGATCAGACTGGGCGGATGCCCAGGCTGATCTGAGTCTGGGCTGGGCGCACAACCACATTGTTGGTTTTGTCGCGTTGCGGCTCATATATCAGTCTTGCATAATTCAGCCATAAGATGTTGTTTATCTTCCTCTTCCAAAACCCATCTTATAATGAAGAAATATGTTATTCAAATTGTAGGAAGAACACAGAAATTGGTGTAAGTTTGGCCATTGTTTGGAGTAATAGTCAGAGCTCTAGATAAGAGGGGTATTTGAAGATAATTGAGGGATAATTTTTTTTATTTCTCATTGAAACCATATGTTGTGACCCCTCATCTGAACCGTCTCGTCGAGACGGTTCAGATGAGGGGTCACAACATAGGTTTTTATCCATAATTAACAAAAATTGTCCCTAATTGTCACCAAATACTCCCTTTTATCTAGAGCTCTGATAGTGGTAAAAAAATTGAATTTATAAAATGATTTTGTTAACTATAAATATTTTAAAAGAAGAATAGATACACTTTCAGGGTTAGAAACTCTGTCATTTAATTTTTACCCGCCTGTGGAGAAAATTCTTTCCTTTAAGAGTTGATTCCAGTTTTTAGGGAATTTGTCTGCCAGGGAAGCAAATAGGAAGTCACAGAAGTTGTTCCCGTTTTAAAATGGTGGAAAACACCCTAATGTTTCAATTTCCAACAATTTATTTTAAAATATCTTATTTTGCACTTCAAAATATTTTACACTTCATTTATTGTCTTATATAATACATGCATTCACATATGAGACTTTTATTGTCACCCGACGTATGCGGAGGGGGACTATAGAAATGACCCTCGTCCATCCCTGTGTACGTTCGTCATTCCGTCCCGTCTGTCCATCTGTCCGACAGAAATCTTGTCCCCGCAACTACTCCTACGTCTTTCATCGGATTGATCTGAAATTTTACAGATTGTATTCTTATGATATGAAGATGTGCATGTGGTTTTCGCTTTTTGATTCGGCCATTTTTTATGGAATTACGGCCCTTGCTGATTCAGACCCTGTCCCCGCAACCCCTGCCACTTCTTGTATCAGATTGACTTGAAATTGTGCAGAATGTGTCATCATGATCTGAAGATGGGCATGTGCTTTTGGAATTTCAATTTTCCCATTTTACAAAGTTATGGCCCTTTGTCGCTTTTGGCATTTTTCCAACTTTTGACCCTTTGACCAAGAGAGCTGGTATGCTATTAGCATTTGGTAAATGGATTATTCTGATTATTATTAGGATGTGCTAAATTGATTATTGACAGAGTTATTCCCCTTTCATAGATAATAGACATTCACTTAAAGGTAAAAGGATAACACCAGAACTATTCATATTAATGGGCTGAATTTTCATAAATGCATTGTTCATTTCTCATCAGATTGATATTAGCAGGATTATGGCCCTTGTTATTTTCTCCTTGGGTATACAGTCTTGACATTTTGGGCATTTGTAAAGCCTAAAGTTTCAGTAACCTGACTTTACACATATATGCCCATTTCTACACTTTAGTAAATTTTTTATAACTTCATAGAGGCCAAGTATTTGGATATATGAGCCGCGACACGAGAAAACCAACAATGTGGTTGTGCACCCAGCGCAGACTCAGATCAGCCTGGGCATCTGCCCAGTTTGATCAGACTCTTCGTTTAGTGCTCAAAGGGTAGCTAAGGGTCTAAGCTACCTCAATGCGGACAGCGAAGGCTGTGATCAGACTGGGCGGATGCCCAGGCTGATCTGAGTCTGCGCTGGGCGCACAACCACATTGTTGGTTTGTCGTGTCGCGGCTCATATGTCTTTGCTTATGCTTCAGTTATTATTTGCTTACCAGGTTCTGTAATATACACTAATTTCTGTTTTTGGCCATACAGTTACTTTGAAACTGAATAAAGGGCTGCAGTTTGTGTCACATTTCACATTGGGTGACACTTGGCCGATGGCCTTTTATTTAAGAACTTAGTTTTCTTCAGCTAAATGACCCACACTATGAGATATATGGTATTAAAGTAAACAGCTCCAGCTATATGGAGAGATACTTCTTTAATATTTATTTTCTGACCATGATTTGTTCTGATATTTAGTTTTCACTGTTTTAGATCATATATATCACATGTGCAAAGTGCGAATGAGACATGCATGGACAACTGGGCCCGGTTGTTCAAAACTAACGACGTCGTTAGTTAATGAGACGTTAAAATTTCAAACGTTAATATCTCAAATACACCAATATTTTTAGTTGAAAATTTGTGAGAAGCTTTGCAATGCTTTGAACAACTGGGCCCAGACCTTCAGAAATTGACCTTCAGATTAATTTTAGGAGCATTTAGTATTTATAGACATTACTTCAGTATATACTGCGTCTTCTTATATTTCAAAAGCCTGTATACACAGGTATGTTAGAAATGTCTATAAAAAGTATTTTGAGTATTTTCTACAGACACACAGTCTGACCTGAGGTGCCCTGGTCATATGGACCATAAAGCAAGCCTTTTCAATAAAACAATTTTTGATTGTCAGGTGTCTCCATACAATATACGTGTGACAGTAGCGTTCCCACCAGACACAGATACACCTGGGTTCCAGCAAGAACTTGAGGGAAAGGTTTGTAGAGTTTGCCAGGTCTAAGGGGATTATCAGATGATAATTTGTGGATAATTTTTCTTATTTCTTCATGGAAACATAGGTAGTGACCCATCATTAGAACCATCTCCCTAAGACGGTTCTCATGAATGGTTACAACATATGTTTTAATGAAGAACTAACTAAAATATCCCAGAATTATCCCCAGTTAATCCCCTTATCACCAGCTCCGATAAGCTATGATAAAGTTGAAATAGAATGATGGATGAGTTGCGATTTTACGTCCTTTTCAACAGTATTTCAGTTACATCAGGACAATGTGCAGGTGGTGATGAAAAGCTTTATGCAGTGGAGCACGGTTTAGGGTTGAAAAGAGTTTCGCCTCAAGCTCCTGCATGAATCCAACCGGGAATTGCAAGGTCAACAGGCCAGCATTAACCCACTGAGCTACCGGGCTCCTCATAAAATTGTAGGTGAATGGAAACACCATCAAGGGAGAACACTCTGATCTGGCCCAGAGGTTATAAAACTTGATTACATTCTGAAACTCAAAATAAAGCACACTGATTGGCTGCTTCCGAGCACATGCTCGGAAGCAGCCAATCAGTGTGCTTTATTTTGAGTTTGAGATTATTCTCAAGTTTTATAACCTCAAACCCTGTATTTACCTCCCGTCCCTTAGCTTGGGTTGACACTCTGCAAGGTAAGAATTTGCTTCTTCATGATCAGATGAGCAAATTCTGTAAGTGTGGGTTGTTTATCAAGGGAAAAAAAACCATCATCTCACAACCAAAAATATATGGTAAAATGCTCATATTTGTAATTTTAAGCTTGTTATGGCACTATACTGACTGTACATATATAGACAGAGGTGCTTGATTAGATTTGACTGACGGAGCAGCCTGCTCAGGATCCAAACTGTTTGCCATTTTTGCCAATACAGTAGAACTTCATTGGCTCGAACAGGCTTGAGACCATGAAAATTAGTTCCAGCCAAGGGTAGTTCTAGCCATCCAGGGTTAGCGCCAATATAAAGTGACCTTTAGGGACCAAGAAAAGAGTTCTAGCCAGGCAGGGTGAACGAGCCATCAGGGTTCGAGCCATTGAAGTTCTACTGTATGTTCTTAAGAAGTAAAAACCTTTTATTCAGTTCTAGAATAATTACGTTAAGAAGTTAAGGTGCCCTTATATTTTTTCTGTATTTTGGTATACTTTGTTTTTCAGCCTAAAGAAACCAAATTGATATCAGAAACAGCTGGACTTTTACAACCAGAGAGGGTAGCCTCAACAATACTCACAGATGCAATAGTATGTAGACTTTGTCTCATCTGGGACTATTAGAAGGAAGACATCAGTATTACTTTCCTATTGTCGTCGGCGACGGTGTAACTTTTACATCGTGTTTTCTGGTTTAGATCTGATTTGTGACAATCTTCAGACAGGCGAGGCACTGCGTTTTGGAGAAGTCTTGTTATAGCTTTCAGAGCTCTAGATAAGAGGGAGTATTTGGTGATAATTAGAGACAATTTTTGTTAATTCTGCATAAAAATATATGTTGTGACCCCTCATCTGAACCGTCTCATCGAGACAGTTCAAATGAATGGTGTTACGCAGAAGGTTTTACACACGGTCGACACGGGTGTAGAGCCTTATGCGTCGCCAGGACGGCGGAGGGTGATTTCCGGTTAAAGGGTTATCTACCAGTGTATTACACTAACAAGGAAACTCTAACAACGTTAGAATTTTTTGAAGTTTATATATAATGTAAATTCTATATACAACGCTACAATTTACAACAATTCACAATTACAATAATATACAACACATATCAGTTCATGTCGCTGGCCCAAGTAAGGTGTTTGTTTCAAATCTGTAATCGATTTGCGTACAATACGCAAATAGATTACCGTCTGACGTCAACACCGTACTCGGCTCAGCGCCATGAACTAAAGGAAAACACAAAGAACAAAAAAACGTTAGTCTGAGCTCATACAAAAAAACAAGGCTTTATGTTGGTAGACTTCAATTCGTCATTCCCTGGATCATGTCATGGGCCAGTCCATATATCATGAGGAACACCAACTTATATAAACACGTGCACGATTATATACTGGTCGCTCCCTGGAGACGTGGCTCTAAGCCCTAACAGCTGACTGCCGGACTTGATGTGCCTAAAAATAACGAACTTACACTTAATACATTGTAACTACATAATAACAATACGTAAGACTTGGGCCTGTCTTGGAAATACCATACAACGCCCTCGGCGAATGCCGAGCATAACGTGCACACGCCAGCCGTGTCACTAGACACGACTCGCGCTCACGATGTAAAGCTAAAAGTGTGCTTACCACTTCTGCCAATGAAGAAACGTAGATCCTACTACGCATGTGCGTCGAAGGATCTGACGTCAAACATTGTCAAGAAGTATACTGACGTCAACAGGCATTACCATGACATACCCCACATAAAACATGAATAATCTAAACAATGACCTATTTACATTAAATTGATTGACCAAAATCTAACTTGCATATTTATTAATTCATTTCTTTAAACTAAGCGTAATACCATTTGCCATAGAATATAATAACTGAATAAGCGTTTCTAACACATTTGGGATCATAACGTTTGATCTGACATCATGACATCAATGATGTTATATCATATGACGCCGTCTAATGAAGGCAAATCAAACGCATGATGACCAAATGTTACCATTATAACTTATGAAAAAAAACCCTAATGCGGTGCATGCTATGGCGTCAATTGACGTCACGAGTATATAAATTAGTTCCATTACAAATCAATCTACTTCTATAGGCCACGTATACGTGAAACTAATATAAAAAGTGCTGACGTCGCAATAACATGAATGCAACTGACGTCACATGAATAACATGAATACAACTGACGTCACTGGATGTCAAATAGACGCACACCATTGCAACCAACATCAGTGATATAAACTATTTCCGTAATTTACAAAACTTCCTAATATACAAATAACATGCGCAGCATGGTCAGTATAAACAAAATTGGTCGACATATGCGCAGCCTGATCACTGCCAACAAAATCAAATCAGTCGACACATATAGTCATACCATATCAATCAGAAGTCACATTTTTCATTCTTAGCCAAACAATTCTAAAACAAGTCGCCCAAGGGCAACGATCGCTCACCTGCCAGTATATGGTCAGGTCAAGTGGCCAAAACGCAAGCTTTCTGATCAGGCAGGCTAATAAACAGGCTGCAATTCTATAAGATTGGATAGTGAGTGTGTAAACTGTTCCACCATGGCCACTTCTATAAAATCACTAAATGACCTTGACCTCTAGTATTTATAGAGGATGAAGTTGACTGCATTTCCATATCACAGAGCTCAATAGCAACAGCAAAATGCACTTTCTCATCTTTTCCCATTCAAAAGCCTAAGGGTCCAAATTTGACCTTGCCATAACATAGGTCAAGGTCAACCTAAACTCATCATTTATATAAACTTTGTAGTACTAGAGTCCATGATGCTACATACCAAGTTTCAAGGCAATCGGCCCAGTGGTTCTTGAGAAGAAGAATTTTTAAGGTTTTTACCATATATGGGCATGGCGGCCATCTTGATCATGTGACCTGGGCCAAATATATAAACTTTTGTTTCTTTATACTGTTAAGGCTCTATATGAAATTTGGCTTCAATCAGCCCAGTGATTTCTGAGGAGAAGTCCTCTGAAAATGTTGACGACGAATGACGACGACAATGACCCTGACCTCTAGTATTCGTAGGGGTTGACGATGACTGAATTTCCATATCACAGAGGACAATAGCAACAGAAAAATGCACTTTTATCAGCTTTTCCTATTCAAAAGCCTAAGGGACCAAATTTGACCTTGCCATAAACAGGTCAAGGTCAACCTAAGGTCATCATTTATATAAACTTTGAAGTACTGGTGTCCAAGATGCTACATACCAAGTTTCAAGGCAATCGGGCAAGTGGTTCTGGAGAAGAAGATTTTTAAGGTTTTTATACGCCCGTTTTGAAAAAACGGACGTATTATGTCATGGCGCTGTCCGTCCGTCCGTCCGTCCGTCCGTCCGTCTGTCCGTCCGTCCGTCCGTAAACATTCTTGTGCGCGCCATAACTCAGTAACCGTTTGGGATATCTTCATGAAATTTTGTAGGCATATGTATTAGGTAGGGGGAACGTGTCGCGTACAAGAATGGTTGCTCCCCCTTCCTTGGTTCCAAAGTTATGCCCCTTTGATTGTTTTTTTAACCCTACAGGTCTTGTGCGCGCCAGAACTAGATAACTGTTTGGAATATCTTCATGAAACTTCATAGCAATGTGTATGAGGTCCCAACAATGTGTGGCGTACAATAATGGTTGCTCTCCCTTTCTTCCTTTCTGAGTTACGTCCCTTTTATTAGTTCTTTTCAGCTATTTTTGTGTATACTTATGTTGTGTATACATTAACTCAGTAACTGTTTGGAATATCATGATGAAAATTTATAGCAATGTGCATGATCACAAGATAATATGTAGCATATAAGAATGGTTGCTCCCCCTTTCTTAATTTTGGAGTAAACTCCCTTTCCTCCGTCCATAAACATTCTTGTGTGGGCCATAACTCAGTAACCATTTGGGATATCTTCATGAAATTTTGTAGGCATATGTAGTAGGTAGGGGGAATGTATGGCATACAAGAATGGTTGCTCCCCCTTCTTTAGTTTCCAAGTTATGCCCCTTTGATTGTTTTTTTCCCCTGCAGGTCTTGTGCGCGCCACAACTAGGTAACGGTTTTGGATATCTTCATGGAACTTCATAGCAATGTGTATGAAGTCCCATTGATGTGTCGCGTACAACAAAGGTTGCTCTTCCCCCCTTCATTTCTGAGTTACATCCCTTTTATTCTTTTAGGCTGTTTTTGTGTATACTTATGTTGTGCATACATTAACTCAATAACTGTTTGGAATATCATGAAAAAACTTTATAGCAATGTGCATGATCACAAGATAATGTGTCACATATAAGAATGGTTGCTCCCCCTTTCTTAATTTTGGAGTAACCCCCCTTTGATCATTATTTTTAGGCATTTCCATTCACTCCATATCTCCTTAACCCTTTGAAATATTAGAATGAAACTTTGTAGGAATGTGTGTAATAATGGGGCAATGAATCCTGAGCAAGAACCATGACTCTGGCTTGCTTACTGGATTATCTGCCCATGCATAAATTTCCTGTTTACTGTGTAACTTCTTAACCGTTTAGAATATTTTAACACAACTTTATCGAGATGTGTATATTGTCAAGGGAATGGTGTATATAGTATTTTTAGTATATGAATTATCTCCCTTGTTTGACTTTGGCATTACCTAACTTAGGAGCCATTTCACCTTGGAAGCTGATTTTTGGTATACTAATAGTATTTGATGTGTAAAATATTTAAATAAGGTTGCCGTCATTAATTAAAGTGTGGTTTCCCCTGTTTGTCTGCCTGTCTGTCATTTTGTAAACTGTAATTCCTTTATGACATTAAAACGGGCGTATTATGCGCCGCTTGCGAAGCCCTTGTTACCATATATGAGCATGGCGGCCATCTTGGTCATGTGACCTAGGCCAAATATATAAACTATTGTTCCCACATCCTGTTAAGACTCTATAAGCAATTTGGCTTCAATCGGCCCAATGGTTTCTGAGGAGAAGATGTTTGAAAATGTTGACACTCAATGGACATAAGACCTTTGGTCAAGGTCACTAAATAACCTTGACCTCTAATATCCACTGATGTTGAAATTGACTACATTTCCATATCACAGAGCACAAAAGCACCAGAAAAATGCACTTTTTCAGATTTTTCCATTCAAAAGCCTAAGGGACCAAATTTGACCTTGCCATAAAATAGGTCAAGGTCAACCCAAGGTCATCATTTATAAAAATTTTGTAGTACTAGAGTCCAAAATGCTACATACCAAGTTTCAAGGCAATCGGGCAAGTGGTTCTGGAGAAGAAGATTTTTTAAGGTTTTTACCATATATGGGCATGGCAGCCATCTTGGTCATGTGACCTGGGCTAAATATATAAACTATCATTCCCCCATCCAGTTAAGACTCTATAAGCAATTTGGCTTGAATCGTCCCAATGGTTTCTGAGGAGAAGATGTTTGAAAATGTTGTCACTCAATGGACAATTGACCTTTGGTCACGGTCACTAAATGACCTTGACCTCTAATATCTATAGATGTTGAAATTGACTACATTTCCATATCACAGTGCACAAAAGCAACAGAAAAAATGCACTTTTTCAGTTTTTCCCATTCAAAAGCCTAAGGGACCAAATTTGACCTTGCCATAAAATAGGTCAAGGTCAACCCAAGGTCATGATTTATAAAAATTTTGTAGTACTGAGTCCAAGATGCTACATACCAAGATTCAAGGCAATTGAGTCAATGGTTCTGGAGAAGAAGATTTGTTAAGGTTTTTACCATATATGGGCATGGCGTCCATCTTGGTCATGTGACCCAGACCGCGCGTATAAAATTTCGTTCCTCTATCCCACTGAGACTCCATATGAAATTTGGCTTAAATCGGCCCAGTGGTTTCAGAGGACAAGATAATTGAAAATCTTGACGACGGATGGTCCGACGGAATGACCTTGACCTTTAGTGACATAATATCTTCATCTGGTCATTTAGTCGACCATGTATACCAAGTATTGTACCTTAAACTTAAATAGTTTCTGAGAAATCCACTGTTTAAGCGTTTTCCCATATAAAAGCCTAACATACCAAAGTTGACCATGCCATAAATTAGGTCAAGGTCAACGCAAGGTCATGATTTGTACAAACTACGATGGGCCGGCATGCCCAATGCTACATACTAAGTTTCAAGGTCATAGGCCTTTTGAAACTGGAGAAGAAGATTTTTGAAGGGATTTTACCATATATGGGCATGGCCGCCATCTTGGTCATGTGACCCAGACCTCGGGTACAAACTTTCGTTCCCCCATCCCACTGAGACTCCATATGAAATTTGGCTTCAATCGGCCTAATGGTTTCAGAGGAGAAGATGTTTGAAAATCTTGACGACGGATGGTCCGACGGAATGACCTTGACCTTTAGTGACATAATATCTTCATCTGGTCATTTAGTCGACCATGTATACCAAGTATTGTACCTTAGACTTAAATAGTTTCTGAGAAATCAACTGTTTAAGCGTTTTCCAATATAAAAGCCTAACGTACCAAAGTTGACCATGCCGTAAATTAGGTCAAGGTCAACGCAAGGTCATGATTTGTATAAATTTTGATGGGCCTACATGCTCAATGCTACACACCAAGTTTCAAGGTCATAAGCCTTTTGGTTCTGGAAAAGAAGATTTTTGAAGGGTTTTTACCATATATGGGCATGGGGGCCATCTTGGTCATGTGACCCAGACCCCGGGTATAAATTTTCGTTCTCCTATCCCACTGAGACTCCATATGAAATTTGGCTTAAATCGGCCCAGTGGTTTCAGAGGAGAAGATGTTAGAAAATCTTGACGACGGATGGTCCGACGGAATGACCTTGACCTTTAGTGACATAATATCTTCATCTGGTCATTTAGTCGACCATGTATACCAAGTATAGTACCTTAGACTTAAATGGTTTCAGAGAAATCCACCGTTTAAGCGTTTTCCCATATAAAAGCCTAACGTACCAAAGTTGACCATGTCATAAATTAGGTCAAGGTCATCACAAGGTCATGATTTATATAAATTATGATGGGCCCGCATGCCCAATGCTACATACCAAGTTTCAAGGTTATAGGCCTTTTGGTTCTGGAGAAGAAGATTTTTGAAGGGTTTTTACCATATATGGGCGTGGCGGCCATCTTGGTCATGTGACCTGGACCAAATATATAAACTTTCGTTCCCCCATCCTGTTAAGGCTCCATATGAAATTTGGCTTCAATCCACCCAGTGGTTTCTGAGAAGAAGATGTTTAAAATTGTGGACGACGCCGACGCCGACGACGCCGACGACGACGGACGACGGACCAAGTCTATACTATAAGCTCACCTTGACAGGTGAGCTAATAAATATAATAAAATCTTACCGTTCTGGTCTAAACTCAGAATCTGGGCACACAACAATATAACATCCTCAGTATAAGAATTAAACAGCCACGTCTAACTTTTCAATAAAAGATAGGCGTATAAATAGTATGCGTCTCACATTTAAATCATGGGACTCGTGCAGGTATTCACATTAAAATAATGCAACACGCTGTCCACAATCAAAAGACTCGTGCAGGTATTCACCTTAAAATCATGCAATACGCTGTCCACGAGAGGTATTCACAAACAACCCATGCATAACGTAGCCACAATTTCCGTAAATGTTTTATTACCACAGTTGCCCTAAAAACTGTAGCCTTACTGATTGAAAGGATTAAAATAATCTCGACGACATAGTGGACGATTAGATCCATTTCGTAACAAATGGTCACAACATATGGTTTCAAAATTATCCTTAAAGGAAAACACTTACTAAAATGCATGTTGGACTCAAATTAAATATTCTAATAAAACATGAAATTTGCCGAAGATTTCATGAAAATCGGACTTAAAATAAGAAAGATATGACAGTTTAAAGATATTAAAATGTTGAGCTGGGAACCAGCAAATATGTGGGTTAATGACATCATAAACTCACAGTCAAAAATGAAAACCCTAAATAACTTTAGTTTGAAACAAACTGCAGATAAATGAAATGCATACATCTATATTTTACTTCATAAAGAAACAATTAGAACTAAATAATACTGTAAAAGTAAGCAATTTAAGCTTTTATTCTTGATTTAAATATTTATCACGTGACAGGAACTTCCAAAATGGCGGCCTCCAAGACCGCCATTTTGATTTTTTAAAATCTTCATATCCTTCTTATTTTAACTCCGATTTTCATGAAATTTTCACCAAATGTAATTGCTAATCAGGATCTATAATTTGAAGTTCGTTCATATTTAGGTGAGTGCTTTACTTTAATTATCATCAAATTCTCCCTCTTATCTAGAGCTCTGGCTTTTATGGTGTGCATTGAAAAGGCGTTTCTTGAAAGTTAGAACAAAAATGAGCTGGACTTAATGAAAAGTTGAATCAATAGATTTATGCCATGTTATTATGTCCCCCCACCATGGGGGTGGGGACATATTGTGTTTGATGCAGATTCTGTCAGAGTTGGCTTAGCTTCTTGTCTGTACTCTATCTTCTGCAAGGAATGGATTGATTTTGACCAAACAAAGATACATCAGTGGATGGGGGGGGCGGGGGTAGAGAGAGTTGATTTAATTTTGGTGACCTTGATTCCATTTACAAGGTCGCACAAGGTCTTAGAAAGTTGAAAAATGGATTGTTTGCACCATATTTCTTGAAGTGGTGGATCGGATGGGGGGGGGGGGGGGGGGGGGGGGAAGAGTTGATTAAATTTTGGTGACCTTGATTCCATTTACAAGGTCGCACAAGGTCTTAGAAAGTTGAAAAATGGATTGTTTGCACCATATTTCTTGAAGTGGTGGATGGGATGGGGGGGGGGGGGGAAGAGTTGATTAAATTTTGGTGACCTTGATTCCATTTACAAGGTCGCACAAGGTCTTAGAAAGTTGAAAAATGGATTGTTTGCACCATATCTCTTGAAGTGGTGGATGGATTTTGACTTAATTTGCACAGATATGTTGATGGGGCATGGAAAGAACAGGTTAGATTTCAATGACCATGACCCCATTTTCAAGATCCCAGGAGGTCTTAAAATGTTGAAAAATGACTTCTCTGCATCCTACCTGTGGATTTTGACCAAACTAGCATGGAATCATCAACTGGAAAAGGGACAAAAGTGACTATATTTTGTTGACCTTGACTATATTTTCAAGGCCATTGGTGGTCCTAGAATGTTAAGAAATAGCTTATCTGCACCCTATCTCCTGAACTATGTATTTGAGTCACTCTAAAGTAGCATTGAATTATTAGCTAGGTCACAAGATGTTTTTAATATAACAGTTCCTTAGGTTGTGATGCTTTTAATGTAACAGTTTCTTAGGTCATCATTAGCTGTGATATTGCTGGCAAAGCCCAGGGGGGAGACATCTGTTTTTTTTTGGTCAAAAACATTTGAGCCTCGACACGAGAAAACCAACAATGTGGTTGTGCGTCCAGCGCAGACTCAGATCAGCCTGGGCATCTGCCCAGTCTGATCAGAGTCTTCGCTAAGCCCTTAGAGGGTAGCTAAGGGTCTAAGCTACCTCCAGGCAGACAGCGAAGACTCTGATCAGACTGGGCAGATGCCCAGGCTAATCAGAGTCTGCGCTGGGCGCACAACCACTTTGTTGGTTTTCTCGTGTCGCGGCTCATTTCTAGTTCATATCAGTTGTCAAGTACCTGCCATGAACAAACAAATCTTTTCAGTTCAGTATTATAAACGAAAGGGGTACACCACCATGTTTTCCTTCAGGTATTTTACCAAGAAAATCTAAAAATTGGAACGAAAAATAATTGACCCCGACACGGGAAATCAACAAAGTGGTTGTGCGCCCAGCAAAGACTCAGATCAGCCTGGGCATCCACCCAGTCTGATCAGAGTCTTCGCTGTCCGCATGGATGTAGCTTAGACCCTTAGCTACCCTTCAAGCCATAAGCAAAGAGTCTGCTCGGACTGGGCGGACACCCAGGCTGATCTGAGTCTGCGCTGGGCGCACAACCACATTGTTGGTTTTCTCGTGTTGCGGCTCAATTAATAAACAATAACCAAACTTTTCCTTTAATAAAGTAGAACAGTTGGTTTTTCAATTCAGTAGTATGTCCAAAAGATGCACCTGTGTAGACCCTGATCAGACTGCTCCTCTAGGCTTCCTCTAGAAGCAGTCTGATCTGGGTCTGCACTGTTTACCCAGACCTATATGTCCCAATACTTACATTTTTTACTGTATCCAGATTTGGACATAGGGAGGTTCTTTGGCAGTAATAATTGGAATTATATAATATTATGCAGTTACTATAATGTACATGTATTTCATTATTGCAGAATGGGACATTCGTGAGTTATCAAGGTCTAGATGGGATTTTGCTGGCTAATGTCACCGCTGGTATGTCTCCAGCCACCTCACTATTTGAAGTTATTATACAGGTATGTATTAAACACAGAATTAAATTATTTGAAAATAAATTATACATTTGAGAAAATCACTTCCATTGTATGAATTTCAGGTAAAATCTCATAATTCGTGTGGAGCTTGATATTCCCCAATATCAGTGCAATACCCCTTTATTATACAGCTTTATCTATTTTTCATCAGTTTTGTCTCATTTTGAATGATTTGGCGTAGCAAATACTGTTTTAGCAAAAGGAAATCAGACTGTGATATCATTTTGCACTAGTTCAATATCACAGTAATATCAATATTACACTATTGCTGGTTTGCAGTGAAAAGTGTCAGAAAACAAAGGTTTTTGAATCAGTTATTTATTTTAGACTGCGACTTTAGAACTTTCAGATTTATCCTGTTTTTAGCTCACCTAAGCCGAAGGCTCAGAGGTGAGCTTATAGGATGGGAGTCGAGCCGTCGTCCGTCCGTGCGTGGGTGCGTGCGTCAACACTTTCAAACATAAATATCTCAGAGACCAGTGGGCTGATCGCAATCAAATTTTATCTGAAGCATCATTTGGGTGGGGGAAAGGCTGCATTAGGTTTTGGTGCCCATCAGCTCAGAACTCTGGTTTCCATGGCAACAGATAGCCCCCATAGGGTTATAATGGGGAAAATGGCGTCATCACGTTTTCTCGACTGTTTTTGATTAGATCCTTATCATACTTGCAGGTAATGATGACATACACAAGAGCTTGGATGAGTTCGAAATTTGGCCGGATTCGAGCATAGACTACGGAGTTAGCTGCCCTTGAGCGTTTGAAAAAAATCCCAGTGTTATAATGGAGAAAACAACGTCATCACATATTTTTAGAAAAACTTTGTCATCGCTCTATTGCCTACATTTCTCAACGGATTTTAAAATAACTTCACACAAATGTAGGGCATGACAATATCTCAGGCAAGTTCGACTTTCAGGATGCTGCGCCCAAGGTCAGGGTCACTGTGGCTATTTTTAGAAAAACTTTGTCAGCGCTCTAGCACCTACATTTCTCAGCAGGTTTTAAAATAACTTCACACACATGTAGGGCATGACAATATCTCGAGCAAATTCGACTTTCAGGATGCTGCGCATAAGGTCAAGGTCACTGTGGCTATTTTTAGAAAAACTTTGTCAGCGCTCTAGCACCTACATTTCTCAGCAGATTTTAAAATAACTTCACACAAATGTAGGGCATGACAATATCTCGAGCAAGTATGACTTTCAGGGTGCTGCACCCAAGGTCTAGGTCACTGTGGCTATTTTTAGTAAAACTTGGTCATCGCTCTAGCGCCTACATTTCTCAACGGATTTTAAATCAACTTCACAAAAATGTAGGGCATGACAATATCTCAAACAAATTTGACTTCCAGGGTGCTGCGCCCAAGGTCAAGGTCACTGTGGCTATTTTTAGAAAAACTTTGTCAGCGCTCTAGCACCTACATTTCTCAATGGATTTTAAAATAAATTCACACAAATGTAGGGCATGACATTATCTCGAGCAAGTATGACTTTCAGGGTGCTGTGCCCAAGGTCAAGGTCACTGTGGCTATTTTTAGAAAAACTTTGTCATTGCCCTAGCACCTTCATTTCTCCATGGATTTTGAAATAACTTCACACACATGTAGGGCATGACAATACCTCGAGCAAGTTCGACTTTCAGGATGCTGCGCCCAAGGTCAAGGTCACTGGCTATTTTTAGTAAAACTTGGTCATCGCTCTAGCGCCTACATTTCTCAACATATTTTAAATCAACTTCACACAAATGTAGGGCATGACAATATATCAAACAAGTTTGACTTCCAGGGTGCTGCGCCCAAGGTCAAGGTCACTGTGGCTATTTTTAGAAAAACTTTGTCAGCGCCTTAGCACCTACATTTTCAATGGATTTTAAAATAAATTCACACAAATGTAGGGCTTGACAATATCTCGAGCAAGTTCGACTTTCAGGGTGCTGTGCCCAAGGTCAAGGTCACTGTGGCTATTTTTAGAAAAAAGTTTGTCATTGCCCTAGCACCTTCATTTCTCCATGGATTTTGAAATAACTTCATACACATGTAGGGCATGACAATATCTCAAGCAAGTTCGACTTTTAGGATGCTGCGCCCAAGGTCAAGGTCACTGTGGCTATTTTTAGAAAAACTTTGTCAGCACTCTAGCACCTACATTTCTCAGCAGATTTTGAAATAACTTCACACAAATGTAGGGCATGACAATATCTCGAGCAAGTATGACTTTCAGGATGCTGCACCCAAGGTCAAGGTCACTGTGGCTATTTTTTGAGTAAAACTTGGTCATCGCTCTAGCACCTACATTTCTCAACAGATTTTAAATCAACTTCACAAAAATGTAGGGCATGACAATATCTCAAACAAGTTTGACTTCCAGGGTGCTGCGCCCAAGGTCAAGGTCACTGTGGATATTTTTAGAAAAACTTTGTCAGCGCCTTAGCACCTACATTTCTCAATGGATTTTAAAATAAATTCACACAAATGTAGGGCATGACATTATCTCAAGCAAGTTCGACTTTCAGGGTGCTGTGCCCAAGGTCAAGGTCACTGTGGCTATTTTTAGAAAAACTTTGTCATTGCCCTAGCACCTTCATTTCTCCATGGATTTTGAAATAACTTGACACAAATGTAGGGTATGACAATATATCAAGCAAGTTCGACTTTTCAGGATGCTGTGCCCAAGGTAAAGGTCACTGTGGCTATTTTTAGAAAAACTTTGTCATCGCTCTAGCACCTACATTTCTCAACGGATTTTAAAATAAATTCACACAAATGTAGGGCATGAAAATATCTCGAGCAAGTTTGACTTTCAGGGTGCTGCAATCAAGGTTTTTGATTAGATCCTTATCATACTTGCAGGTAATGATGACATACATAAGAGCTTGGATGAGTTTGAAATTTGGCCGGATTCGAGCACAGACTACGGAGTTAGCTGCCCTTGAGCATTTGAAAAAAAATCCAATAGTCTTATAATGGAGAAAACAATGTCATCACATTTTCATTTTCCATTGGATCCTCTTCATACTTGCAGGTAATGAGGATATGCATAAAAGCTTGGATTAGTTAGCATTTCGGCTAGATCCCACCACTGACTATGGAGTACCTGCCATGAGCATCCAAAAAATCAATGTCGCCACTTTTTCTTGGTTTCTACTGATCCGATCCTTTTCAAACTTGCAGGTAATGAGGAAATGCATAATATCTGAAACAAGTTCAAATTTTGGCCAGATCAGGCCAACCACTACGAAGTTAGCTGCCCTTGACAGCTCTGTCTATTCTGCTCTTGATCGGATACTTTTTAAACTTGCATATATTAAATGAGGGCATACATAATGTTTTGGATGAGTTTAATTTTCAGCCTGATTGGACCACTGACTGTGGAGTTAGCTGCCCTTGAGCATCTTAAATATCCCTATAGGTTTACAATGTCTCTCAGGTGAGCAATTGTTGCCCTTTGGGCTACTTGTTTCTTGATGTCAAGAACAAGTGGTGTCATTGATTTTGACGTCACTCCATGTTAACATTTTAGAATGGGAACAAAGTCTGAGATTTGTAATTCAGTTACAAACAAGCTCTATTATCCCCAGACCGAAAGGTTCAGGGGATATAGCGATGAGCCTGGCATCCGTCTGTCCATCTGTCTGTCCAACCGTAAACATTTTCTTGTCCACTCTATATCTTGAATACCCTTTGGAATATTTTCATGATACTTCACAGTTATGTAGAACAGGTCATGATGAAGTGTCGCTTACAAGAATGGTAACTCTTGCTATTGTACTTTTTGAGTTATCTCCCCTTTGGTGAATTTTTGGCAGATTTGTGTCTTCTCTGTAACTTGAATACCCTTCGAAATATTTTCATGATGCTTTAGTTATGTAGAACAGGTCATGGCAATGTGTCATGAACAAGAATGACAACTCTTGCTTTCTTACTTTTTGAGATATTTCCACTTGATGGTTTTAGCTGTGATTTTGTGTTGATTTGTTGTCCGCTCTATAACTTGAATACCCTTTGGAATATTTTAATGATACTTTACAGATATGTAGAACAGGTCATGACAATGTGTCGCAAACAAGAATGACAAATCTTGCTTTCTTACTTTTTGAGTTATTTCCCCTTGATGGTTTTATCTGTGATTTTGTGTTGTTTTGTGTCTGCTTTAAAATTTTTTAATACCGTCTGAAATATTTTCATAATGCTTCACAGGTATTTAGAACAGATCATGATGATGTGTCCCGAACAAGAATGACAACTCTTGCTTTCTTACTT
Source organism: Ctena decussata (assembly GCA_963989385.1). Classification (NCBI taxonomy): domain Eukaryota; kingdom Metazoa; phylum Mollusca; class Bivalvia; order Lucinida; family Lucinidae; genus Ctena; species Ctena decussata. Next base: position 39,701,055 of record OZ022503.1, on the reverse strand, counting down.
TTTGAGTTATTTCCCCTTGATGGTTTTAGGTGTGATTTTGTGTCCGCTCTATAACTTGAATACCTTCTGAAATATTTTCATGATACTTCACAGATATGTAGATCAGGTCATGACGATGTGTTGGGAACAAGAATGACAACTCTTGCTTTCTTACTTTTTGAGTTATTTCCCCTTGATGGTTTTAGGTGTGATATCCTGTCTGTTCCATGACTTGAATACCCTTTGAGATATTTTCATGATACTTTACGGATACGCAGAACGAACAGGTCATGACAGTTTGTGTCATACATGAATGACAACTCTCTCATTCATACTCCCCCCCCCCCCCCCCCCCACCACCACCACCACCACCACCACCACACACACACACACCAAAAAAAAAAAAAGAAAAAAATCAGATTTGGACCTTTTGTCCAAATTTACTTATTAGAGAGCTCAAAATTAGAATTGTAGGGCTTGTACTTTAGAAGTTATTCACACATTCTGAGATGTTGAGTGTATCATATGCTATACATTGTGTACATGGTGGCTGTTTGAGATCTTACCACTTTTTAGCAGTCTGGCATACTGTTTTGGTCTGAGTGTTAGATAATCATGCATCTGTTAAACAGATAATGTCGATCAGAAGCATAAAAGAATGACAATATATTACTTATACGTGTTTTGAAGTGCATCCTGTTTACCAAGGCACAAGGGGCCTTTGGTCGGGGGATTTGCCATCTCCTCTGATGGCTATTTTTGGTCTTAAGAAAGGATGCAATTTGAATTTGCAAGCTGATATCGAGAAATATCAACATTGTTGCTCTTCGGTTTTTTATCCTTGATTAGTATTCAGTTAATATTTATGGCTGTATAATAATCATGCTTATATTGTATGTTTCAGTTCTTGACAATGAATATATTCCGAGTTGTGTCCCTGTTTTATCTGGCCAGTTTTGACAGTCTAATACTGAAGTGTAAGAAGGAGCGTGACCAAGAAAAAGAAAAACAGTCTTAATTGTTGAGAGTAATTTTAAGGTGCGTGGAGACATCTACAAGGGAGAGCACTGATCTGGCAGTATTTAAGATATAAAAGTTTACCACCATTTTTGCAAAGAAAGACTTCTTTTGTGACTTCCTCTTTGTTTCCTTTGTGGAGGAACTTCTTCCCAAATGGGTGTCTACTCTTAAAAGAAAGAATTTGCTCCTAATGGAGCAAATTCTTTCCTTTAAGAATTGACCCCCCTTGAGAAGAGAGACAAATATACAAATGACAGAGTTGCTTCCCCTGAAAATGTACTCAGTTTCCTTAAATCCCTTTGTCAAATGGGCTTCTTTTAAAGTTAAGAGTTTACTGTCATAGAGAGCAAAGTCTTTCCTTTAAGAATTGACCCCACAAGAGAAGGGATTCACAAGACAAAACCAACAAAGCGGCATGTGTGCCCAGCAAAGACTCAGATCAGCCTGGGCTACATACCAAGTTTCAAGGTCTGTGTCAGTATTCATCTTCTTGTTAAGGATGTTAATGCTATATTTATTACGAGTTAGCTGTTATGTGAGCATGAGTTAGGCACAGGCCACATTTATCACCAAGTATTAAAGGGCAGGAAATCGAGTGCTCCAGATAAGAAGGGGAAACAGGGATAATTTTCCTCATTTCTCCATAAAACATAGGTTGTGAAAAGTTTCTAATGAGGGGTCACAACATATGTTTTCCTTGAGAAATAAGAAAAATTATCCTTGTATTAGCCTTAAAGCCCCCCCCCCCCCCCCCCCCCCCCCCCCCCCCCCCCCCCGGAGCTCTGGAAATCTCAGTCAGTGTCAATAAATATGCAAAATTGTATTTATTTATACGAGAATTCCGCGGAATGCTGTGTCTCGCCTGCTAGCGCTTTGTCACAAAAAAGAAGCTCAATCAGCAAAGATGTATGCATGAACCAAGTTTCTTGGCTCTAGCCCTAATAATTTTTGAGAAACAGACCTAAAAGTGAAAACTTGACAAAAATTGCAAAGTCAGTCAACCATAAAATGTAGGTCAAGACTCCAATATTGATGATGACTTTGAGCTCTTCTCTTCTAGATGAATGCACAACCCAAGTTTCATGGTTCTAGCCCATATAGTTTCAGAGAAACAGACCTAAATGCGACCAAAAATTGCAAAGTCAGTCAACCGTAAAATGTAGCTCAAGACTCAATATTGATGATGACTTTGAAATTTACTCTTCCAGACGTACCTATGAACCAAGTTTCATGGCTCTAGCCCTTATAGTTTCTGAGAAAATGACCTAAACGCAAAAACTCGACAAAAACTTGCAAAGTCAGTCAACCGTAAAATGTAGGTCAAGACTCAATATTGATGATGGCTTTGAGATCTACTCTTCCAGATGTATGCAGGAACCAAGTTTCATGGCTCTAGGCCTTATAGTTTCTGAGAAAATGACAAACGCAAAAACTTGCAAAATCAGTCAACCGTAAAATGTAGGTCAAGACTCAATATTGATGATGGCTTTGAGATCTACTCTTCCAGATGTATGCATGAACCAAGTTTCATGGCTCTAGGTCTTATAGTTTCTGAGAAAATGACCTAAACGCAAAAACTCGACAAAAACTTGTGAAGTCAGTCAACCGTAAAATGTAGGTCAAGGCTCAATATCAATGATGGCTTTGAGATCTACTCTTCCAGATCTATGCATGAACCAAGTTTCATGGCTCTAGGCCTTACAGTTTCTGAGAAAATGACCTAAACGCAAAAACTTGACAAAATTTTATGCTGACGCCGCCGCCGCCGACACCGGAAAAGCAATACCAAAGTCTCGCCTCTGCTTCGCAGGCGAGACAAAAATCAGGGATTTCCTATATTTGTTATAGGTGTTGTGATTGAGATAAAAGGTCAATCCTTTCAGTTCCGCAAGCTGTCTTGTAAATGGACGTCTGGTTAAATGACTGCAAAAGGGTACTAAGTGAGTGTATGCATATCCGGGTATATTGACACAATAATCAGTATTTCAGGCTGACTTGCTTCTAGTGAAAGTGATCAGGAGCATTATGAGCTAAGGGGCTTTAAGGCGTACAGTTATATTGCTGTCAGTTGTGGCATTAGTTTTAATCAGGATTATAGAAATACTCTGGCACTTTCTTTTTTTTATACACCTTCTTTGACATATATGAACCTTAACAGTATTTTGTACATTACAATGAATTTATTACTGTAGCCAAACATTTTGAAAAATTGGCATTTTCAGATCTCTTGATAAGGGAAGGTTTTGTAAAGCCTGCCCCTTGCAGAGGGGAGACATAGGTACAAGTTTTCCTCTGTTGGCACTGTCTTTGGCTAAACTTTTGTTCAGTTTTCTACTTAAGCTAATGCCCAGAAACAGGAGAAATAGCATTCCATGCAATTCTTGTGAATGATAATTTTCCAATAGTTTCATTCTGTATTGAAAGAAAGATCTATTGCAGCCGTTTTTTAGAATTGCTTTGTTGAGGGGTTGCTTTGTAGGGTTGGCATTTCAAGCAAGGATCCACAAATTATATTTCTGTTGAGAAAGGAAGATGGATAATTTTACATCCTTTTAACAGTATTTCAGTCATATCAGGACAATGGGAGAGTGATAACAAAAGGCTGTGTGCAATGAAACTGCGTTTATGATTGAAAAGATTTCCACCTCTGGAAATCAAACTCAGGACTGCTAGATCAGCAAGCCAGTGCTTAACCTACTGCGCTACAGGGGCTCCTTGAGAAAGGGATAAAGTGTCCCAGAACTGTCACCAAAAATGTCTCCTTATCTGGAGCTCTGAATTATTCTGAAACAGGAGAGAATGTGCCAAAGAAACATAGTGTACAAATTCCAAATATCGGGACAGATAGGTATGAGCAAACAGTGCAGGCACTGATCAGACTGCTCCTAGGAGCAGTCTGATCAGGGTCTACACTGTTTGCCATTCCATCTACATCATTTAGATACATTTCTGTTCCACTTTAGGACATTTAGGGTAGTTATTTTATATGTTCCAATTTTTAGATATTTTACATATATAGTGATGTGCCATATATGTATGATCAAAAGTGCATATTCAGTTTCATGTTTTCAAGAGAATGAATGCTAAAGTCATTTTCATGAGAGAGATATGGTTAAATAGGAAATGAAATTTTTAAATAGTTTTTAAACTTTCTTAGCTCTCATAATCAAAAAGTGCCTTCATCATTGTCATTGCTTCTGTCAAAATGTGGTGTACGAATTTTGTTGTGACTGCTTTAAACATTTTAATAGCAAGTAGTTTGCAGATTTATTTTCGATTTCGATGCCTGTGTCTTCCACAATGTTTATCAACTTTTTTGTTGGCTTAATTTCTCAGACTGAGAGATCTTCCATGGTGAAACTTCATCTTAATTTACATCATGATATTGTCCAGAGAACAAAATCTTTTCTTTCGGAGTTGACCCCCAGTGAGAAGGGAGGCAAAAATGGCAGAGTTTCTTCCCCTGAAAGTGCAGTCATTCACCTTGAAGTCCCTTTATGATGCAAATACCACATTTGTCTTAAATATTGGGATACCTAAGAGAAAACCAGTCTTAAAATATGAAATGAGCCACGATATGACAAAACCAACAAAGTGGTATGTGCGCCCATGGAAGACTCAGATCAGCCTGGGCATCTGCTCAGTCTGATCAGAATCTTTGATGTGCGCTATAAGGGTAGCTAAAGGTCTGAGCTACCTCCATGCAGACAGCAAAGATTCTGATTAGACTGAGGTATGCCCAGGCTGATCTGAGTCTGGGTGCACATGCTACTTTGTTGGTTATGTCGTGTCGCGTCTCAAATGTTGATTATACTGTCTGGTAAAGTGTCAAAAAATACAAGGAATCAATGCAGACCCATATTTGCAGGGAACCAGACTCTTATTATGCTGCTCCTTTCGGGGGTTATCATAGCATGCTCATGTTCTTCTTGTCCAATATTTAGGTACATTGTGATGCATACAAAACTATGCTTACGTTTGGTAACTGTTTGAATGAAGATACAATTTACTTCTATGATTTTGGCAGCATTTTATATTGAACTTGCCTGCAGCATAAGGATGACTTTGAATGGGTGCAGTTTCAGGGGAAGCAACTGCCATTTATATTCTTACCTCCTTATACACTGAGTCAACTCTTTAAGGCAAGAATTTGCTCCCATAGGAGTAAATACTGTAATGTGCCTAAATTTTGGTACACCTGAAATAATTAATTTTCCATTTGTCCCAAATGGAAAATTGATTATTACAGGTGTCCCAATACTTACGCACATTATGGTACTTCCCTTTAAAAGAAGGCTCCGTTTTGGAAAAGTTTCATCTTCCAGGGAAGCGAACAGGAAGTAACAGAAGTAGATCCTCTTTGAAAAGATGGTGGGAAGACATGGAGGTATAAGATTATTGGATACACTGCACATTTTGATTCACATGTACCATGTTTTCACAGTCACTCTATTCCATTATGCATGTCATTTTAGTAGATTCTTATTTATTAATGCATAACGTGTTTTCTTTCTTTTTCTGTATTGCTGAGTTTATTCAAATATATGGATCAGATTTTTATCTCAATTTTGTTATCAATTTGGCCACAAAAAAAAAACATGATTATTGTTTTGAGCCCATGCATAGATCAAGTGTGATAAGGATTCCTCCTCTGTAGGATTTGGTAGTCAAATTTAGAGCTAGGTGTGTGATGAGTCATAATATGCTGCCTAAGCAGACAGACTACCCTAAAATTTCAAAGTTTTGGGACAGATAAGTCTGAGCAAACAGTGCAGACCAAAATCAGACTGCTCCTAGAGGAGCAGTCTAATCAGGGTCTACACTGTTTTCCAATCCATCTACATCTGTTGGATGTACGAATGCATTGTAAAACCTCACTGTTCCATTTGTAGGAAAATTATAGTAATTATTTTAGATGTCCCCATTTTTTTTAGCATTTTTAGGGTATTTGTCTGCACTGTACCCAGTGATTATCAATCACATCTGTTATCCATCAGACCCAAACTGAGGCAAAATATGGACAGAACTTGGTGCCAGGTGTGTGCAACTATGGTTACATACCCCTAAGCCACTTGGGGAACGTTGTTACAAGAATTGAAACAGAACAGAACTGAGGCAATAATGTAATGTCTCACAAGGTGTCAAATGGAGTTAACTGATGAGCTGTGAAACTATTACAAACATATCTCTTTTTTTTGTATTACTATACATCAAAAGTCGACTGTGTCTTTACATTTAAATTTCTTTCTAACTCTTTCACTAGCTTTTACTCTAAAGTTATTCCCATGTATTGTGAACACAAGTCCTTCTAACTCAAAAGCAAATATAGAGTTCTCCTTTGGAATACCTGTAACGAAAAAGTTTGATGTCTAAAAAATGAGCCACGACACGAGAAAACCAACAATGTGGTTGTGCTCCCTGCGCAGACTCAGATCAGCCTGGACATCCACCCAGTCTGGTCAGACTCCTCGCTAAGTGCTTAAAGGGTAGCTAAGGGTCTAAGCTACCCCCATGCGGACAGCGAAGACTCTGATCAGACTGGGCGGATGCCCAGGCTGATCTGAGTCTGCGCTGGGCGCACTACCACATTGTTGGTTTTCTCGTGTCGCGGCTCAAATGAGAATTTTTGTGAGGGGTTTACTGGTAAGTTTGCAAACGTTTGTGTGATGTTTTTCTGCTAACTTTAAGCCGTGACTGTCACAAAATAATGACAGCTACATGCATTATGAGACAGCAACATGGATCTGGCAAATCTGTTACTATGAATTTGCACTTGTAACTGTTTGCAAAGATAATTTGATGTATGAAAGTGTACAAAGATAGTGTCACTTATGAAAAATTTGATCTATGACAGTGTACAAAGATAATTTCACTTATGACTCATATGTGAAATTATCTTTGTACACTATCATAGATCATATCTTTGTACACTGTCATAGATCAAATTTGTCATAACTTATGACAAATTTGATCTATGACAGTGTACAAAGATAATTTCACTCATGACAAGTTGATCTACTTGTAGATATTCACTTATGACATAACATTTACTTTGCTGTGACACTTTGTGACAGTTCGGAAGCAGCCAATCAGTTAAGGGATAACTGTATTCAAAATTGTCATTTGGGGAGATAAATCGTCGGTTTTATGGTCGGAAACTTCATTTTACGGCGACACGCCAGTGGAGCCATACAACGGAATTTGCGACCATAAAACCGACGATTTATCTCCCCAAATGACAATTTTCAATATAGTTATCCCCATTCTAATGCACTTTTTTCACATTTTTACCTTTCAAAGTGTGCTGCTTTGCACCCATTGCAAGCGCGTTCAGCAGTGTAAAACCAAACGTCAGCCAATGAGAAGTGACGTTTCATAATGACGTCGAGTTTGCGACAGTATATCGCAGAATATACTGTCGCAAATTTTTGACGTCATCCAATCAGACGTTGTGTTATATTTGTAAGTGCATTAGAATGTGCTTTATTTTGAGTTTGAGAATGTACTCAAGTTTATAACCTCTGGGCCAGGTGAGCCAAATACAACATTTTTTTTATCCTAAAATTTGGCTGTATGAAATTCTGGTCATACTGAACATATAATTCAACATTCAAGTGGGAAGATATCTCAAAGGGAAATCACTCTGACCTTAACATATTTGTTGCCCTTTTTACATGGGGCTACTCTAACATGATTGCTCCCAGATGGAAGAAAAACATTCTTTAAAAGGTTCCTTTGAGATGGGTTTCAAACTCTGACAAGGGAAACAAATTCTTTTGTAGTAAAAAAAGACTTCCTTCGACTTGATCTCTCTCTGCTGACAGATTCTAGTGTACTTACACTTTACTTTATTATCCTTCGATATGATCTTGAAAGTGTTTTTCGTCTCCATAAGTATAATGCCAGAAAGCCCTAGCAATGACGGACATTTGGTCTTTCTAACGGTGATCATACAGCCATGGTAGTCAGCCTTCAATAGCTTCATATGGTTTTCTGTAGCATTCTTTGTAGTTTCTTGGCCAAGCCTGCTCAGAATATAAAACATTCAGATAAACATAAGGTGGGCTTTATGGATACATTTTCAGAGAAGCAACTCCACTGTTTTTATTTTTGCCTTCCTTCTCAGTAGGTGTAAGTGTGCCCATACGACCTTGAGGTAACTTGAAAATCATCTTTGTACATTAATATTTTCCATGAAATCATATGTGACCTCTCGTAAGAACCACCGAAAACATAAACTGTGGTCCCCATCAGAACCGCCTCGCTGAGGGGTCACAACATATCTTCTGGAGAAATAGGACAATTACTGCATAATTATCAACAACGCTCATCCTCATTTGCAGATCTGAGATTATGAAGATTGATATAAAAGAAAAACAAGAGGACCATTGGTCCTGTAGCTCACCTGAGTCCATGGGCATGAAAGCAATGTTGGTCATGTGACGTGGACGTTTGAACAAATTTTCATTTCCTCAACCCCTGGAGGCTCTATAAGAAATTTGGTTTCAAAATTGGCCCAGTGGCTTTTGAGGAGATTGTTTGATATTGTCAAAATGAGAGAGTTCTGAATCAAAAGTCAAAGAATGACCTTGACCTCTTGTACTCATAAACCTTCATGTACTCATTAAGACGACAGTAGATACCAATTTTTAGGCTTAAATCTTCAAAACTTTCCAAGAAATTTTGTGTTCTTGCATTTTCACATATTTGACCTTGCAGTGAAATGGTCATGGTCAACCCAAGGTCATAATTTGAACAATCTTGATAGTACTCGAGTACCCAATAATACCTACCAAGTTTCAAGGCCATCGGTCAATCGATTCTGGAGAAAAGGATTTTTAAATTTTTTACCATATATGTGCATGGTGGCCATGTTGGTCATGTGACCGGGACCGTTTGAACAAATTTTCATTCCCTCAACCCCCGGAGGCTATATATGAAATTTGGTTACAATTGGCCTAGTGGTTTTAGAGGAGATTGTTTGAAACTGTCAAAATATGAGTGTTCTGGGTCAAAGGACAAAGAATGACCTTGATCTCTTGTACTCACAAATCTTCATGTACTAATTAAGTTTACTGTAGATACCAATTTTTAAGCCTTAAAAACGTCAAAACTTTCCATGAAATCTTATGTTCTAGTATTTTCCCAAATTTGATCTTGCTATAAAAAGATCAAGATCAACCCTAGGTCAAAATTTTATTCCTGATAGTATTTGAGTACCCAATGCTACATACCAAGTTTCAAGGCCATCGGTCAATCGGTTCTGGAGAAGAAGATTTTTAAAGGTTTTTACCATATATGGGCATGGCAGCCATGTTGGTCATGTGACCTAGACTGTTTGAACAAATTTACCTTCCACCTTCGTCTAGAGGTCACATATGAAATTTGGTTACAATTCGCCCAGTGGTTTTTGAGGAGATTGTTTGATATTGTCAAAATATGAGAGTTCTGGGTCTGACCTCTTGTACTCATAAATCTTCATGTTTTTATTGAGATGACTGTAGATACCAATATTTAGGCCTAAATCTTCAAAAACTTTCCATGAAATCTTATGTTCTAGCATTTTCCCATATCTGACCTTGCCATAAAAAAGGTCAAGATCAACCCAAGGTCATAATTTGAATAATCTTGATAGTACTCGAGTACCCAATGCTACATACCAGGTTTCGAAGCCATCTGTCAATTGGTTCTGGAGAAGATTTTTAAAGATTTTTACCATATATGGGCGTGGCGGCAGTGTTGGTCATGTGACCTGGACTGTATGAATAAATTTTCATTCCCTCAACTCCTGGAGGCTCTATATGAAATTTGGTTTCAACTGGCCCAGTGGCTTTTGAGGAGATTGTTTGGAATTGTCAAAATATTAGAGATCTGGGTCAAAGGTCAAAGAATGACCTTGACCTTTTGTACTCATAAATCTTCATGTACTCAAGATGACTGTAGATACCAATTTTTAGCCCAAAATTTTCAATAGTTTCCAAGATATCTTATGTTCTAGCATTTTACCATATAAAAGCACAAGGAAGCAAATTTGACCTTACTGTAAAAAAATTCAAGGTCAATTGAAGGTCATTATTTGAATAATCTTGGTAGTACTCGCGTACCCGATGCTACATACCAAGTTTCAAGCCCATCGGCCTATTGGTTCTGGAGAAGAAGATTTTTTAAGGTTTTTACCATATATGGGCGTGGTGGCCATGTTGGTCATGTGACCAGGATCGTTTGAACAATTTTGTGTTCCTAAAGACCCAAGGAGGCTACATATGAAATTTGATTACAATTGGCCTAGCGGTTTCAGAGAAGAAGTCGTTTGAAATTGTGGACGGACGGACGACGGAGCCTGCCTATACTATAAGCTCCCCCTGAGCCTCTGGCTCAGGTGAGCTAAAAACAACACTGTTCCAGCAAGTCTGTCTACATGTGCAGTATTAAATTGCATTTTTACACACTAGAATTACTTAATGCTCTGATTAGGCTGATATGACCCTCTGCTATTGGTGTGTGTGCCATATATTTGTACATATGTACATCTGTGACTCAGGGTAAGGTTTTGCTCTTGGCTGTTATTGAAGATACAGGGTTCGAAATTGCCATGAGCATTCCCACACCAATGAAAAGCTTTTACAGTGTGTTACCAAGGCCCCAAGGTGTAGCAAAAAGCAAAATACAAAGATAACTACATGTTGGTTAAACGTTTATGTAAGTGGTTCTCTTTGAAACTACATCTCAATTACCTTTGAAGGTAAAGGATATTCAGGATGATGGTCCAGTTAAACATGGCCCTTGACTTCATACACAAAGTATGTAAACAGGTCAGTCTGACATACCTTTCATGGTTCAAAGATTTTGCCTATGCTGAGCACTTACCTTTGAAAATCAACAATATCTCTCATATAGTCCTGCCACATTCTGTGAAGAGGTACATAGTCATCAAACCTGAAATTATCCATCACATAATTGTATTTCTTCGGTTATACGATGGGGTTTTCCCTTGGTTTAAACAGTGTTTTAGTACAAACTACATGGTCACAAAATACAGGCCAACTTCGATATCTCGAATTCCAAGGGAATGGAGAACCCACTTCGAGTTTTCGGAAGTTCGAGATATGCAAATTGTGACGTCACCAAAATTTTTGTTCTATACATGTACAATATCTTAACTTTCGTAGAATCAGTATTTCTACAAAACGTGTGCAGCACGAACGTTGTAAAACTGTTTCTACTGAAAACGGGATTGTTACTAATAGCCCGCATCAAAGAGCCCCGCTCAATACTGTTCAATCAATTAAATTTCAAAGGCGTCGAATTGACCGAACTTTCCAATCGAACACACCTGACCACGTATATGCGGTTCAAGGTCAATTAACTTACACACAAAAACAGCTGATCAACAAAACAATGTCTGCATCGTTTCACGCAATCATTGGGTAATTATTGGATAATTTGGGATAATTGATTGAACTGCAATCAATTAAAGACAATTGTTCGGTAAATCGTTGTTTTTCATTGTTATTGTTCGATGTTTGTACCAATTTGCTTAAAGACAAAAATATGCAGGTTTTTCATTACCGCAAAACGTCTACACAAAATGGCCGTCATTTTCTTTCCGTCGTTTCGGCGATACATTTTGACTTCGACACAAACAGTGGTAAAACACATGGAAAATGTCGGAGGGGAATCAAAAATCACTTCGATACAGATGTGTTTTCGTTATAAGCGAGTTCGACACAACGGAGGTCGAAATGCAATATTATATAGGGGGGAATGTTCGGGAATGGGAGATCACTTCGACACTAGCAGGGTTTTCGAGATAAGCAAGTTTGACACAACGAAGTTGGCCTGTAGTACAATATTCAATATGGAGCAGGATCTGACGGTAAGCGAAACGCTTATATGAATGTCATCTCCTGGATTTTCCCTTCTCAAACAATCTCAAAGCTCTAGATCTGTCTTATAAGATGGATCTAGATCTCTGACATTGTTTTGGATGAGAAAAAAATCATTTTACAACTGAATTTCATAAGACTGATTTACATATTTGCATTACTTAAATATTTGAAGGATAAACTCCTGTCTTGTAACCAAATAAATATGATATTGTGAAACATGAGAGGGAAGTGTATAGTCAGATTATTCTGGATTAAAATGTTCTTATTTCTCTACACAGTTCAGAGCTCTAGATAAGAAGGAGTATTTACCTTACTGTGGTTACATGTATATATGAGGACACCAAAAAACATTAATTTTCCATTTGGTACAAATGAAAAATCAATGGTTCAAGGTGTCCAAATACTTTAGCACATTAGGGTATTTAGTGATAATTAGGGATACTTTTTGTTAATTTTCCACAAAAACGTATATTGTGACCCGACAAGGCAGTTCAGATGAGGGGTCAAAATATATGTTTTTAATGAGAAATTAGAAAAAAATCATCCCAAAATTATCATCAAAATACTCATGAATGTCTAGAGCTTTGATGCCTAGGTTGTGGTTATTAAAGCTATCTTATTCTGATACTAAAGATGCCACAAATTCCACTTGTCCATCTTATAAGATGGAGGTTTTCCCCTTCAATACAATCCTTAAAATCTAGATCAGTCTTATACGACAGAGCTAGATTTTTAGGAGTGCTTTAGAAGGAAAAAACCCAGCAGAATTTGATCAGATAGAGTTCAATATTTTGTGTCATTCAAGTTCAATATTTTGGGTCATTCAAAAAAGGGGAAAACTTCTTTTATAGCCAAGTAAACATGGTAGGCGTTGGAACTTGAAAATACTGCTTTGCATATAAGTACAAAAATCTACACATCAGTATATCAGGCAGCTTGACCATACCGAAGTGTATAGGTACTGCACCTCATTTTCTGCCATTTAACCAAGAGAGATAACTTTTGTGACTGCCTGTTTGCATCCCTGGGTGACAAAGCCCTTCCAAAGGGTGGTTTCCTATTAAGGGAAAGAATTTGTCAAAGAGCAATTTCTTCAGGAGTAAGGAAGGCAAAGAAACGGCACAGCTGCTTTCTGCAAAAGTAAAGCCATTTACTGAAACCTTCTATTCACATGATTAAAACATGTTTAAATTAAGGGATAACTGTAGTCAAAATTGTCATTTAGGGAGGTAAATCGCCGGTTTTATGGTCGGAAATTTCATTTTACGGCGACGCATAACAGACGATTTACCTCCCCAAATGACAATTTTGAGTACAGTTATCCCCATTCTAATGCACTTTTTCACATTTTTACCTTTCAAAGTGTACTGCTTTGCACCCATTGCAAGCACTTTCAGCAGCTTAAAATCAAACGTCAGCCAATGAGAGGTATACTGTTGCAAATGTTTGATGTTATCCAATCACACGTCGCGTTATATTTGTAAGTGCATTAGAATAGTTCATTTAAAACCTACTTGTGTCCCTCTTTTGGAATGTCAAACAGTTTTAACTCTTTCTTCTCTCTGCACGTCAGAACATTTCTCCGCCGCTTTGATTTTAATTTTGTCCATGCCTTCTTAGTTTTTACCAGTGGCTGCACTTTATTGTTCAACGCCTCTAGATCTGCTACAGCTGATCGCTTGTTAGGGAGGGTTTCTTGGAGATATTCTTTGATAAATGGATATTTATCCTTCTTCTGAAATGGATACAAATAAAAACTAAATTCCTATATACACCATAACTACCATATTCAGATTGACCTAGCAAACAATGCAGACCTAGATCAGACTGCTGCTGAGAAGCAGTCTGATCAGGTATTACACTGCCATAAAATTAGACAAGTAATAAAAGTGAAGGCCTTTACCAACATTAGCGACCTAAGCAGTCTGATCAGAGTCTTTGCTGTCTGCCTACAAAAAATTTGGACAAACATGTTTTAATTTTTTTTTGCTGAACATGAATTCCATGAAATTCAACTGTTTGCCTGCCTGGGAATTGTCCCAAAGCAGAGCTAAAGGAAAATACTTGGTAAAGTCTACACCGCCAACCACAACACCAGAAACGTAATAACTACATATGAGCCGCGACACGAGAGAACCAACAAAGTGGTTGTGTGCCCAGTGCAGACTCTGATCAGCCTTAGCATCTGCCCAGTCTGATACGTCTTCGCTGCCCACATGGAGGTAGCTTAGACCCTTAGCTACCCTTTAAGCGCTCAGCAAAGAGTCTGATCAGACTGGGCAGATGCCCAGGCTGATCTGAGTTTGCTCTGGGCGCACAACCACTTTGTTGGTTTTCTCGTGTTGCGGCTTATATGTCTTGCTTCTGCTAGTCTCAGGTGAGACAAAAATTGCATTTTTTCGGCAAGAAATGGCAGTGTCTTTGCATACAATGGTTTGAAAATGTTCTGTCTTCTTTACTGATGGTGTTACTTTTTGAACAACCTGGCCATGATCAGGATCTGCACTATTTTCTCACTGCCTCAGACAGTCTGAACAGTTGAGCCCCGACACGAGAAAACCAACAATGTGGTTGTGCGCCCAGCGCAGACTCACATCAGCCTGGGCATCCGCCCATATTGACCAGACTCTTCGTCAAGTGCTCAAAGGATAGCTAAGGGTCTAAGCTACCTCCATGCGGACAGCGAAGACTCTGATCAGACTGGGCGGATGCCCAGTCTGATCTGAGTCTGCGCTGGGCGCACAACCACATTGTTGGTTTTATCGTGTCGCAGCTCAGTTAATGGTACATATAGTATGCTATGTAAATTGATTGTCACTTAAAGGTTGGTTTCTGGAGTTTGGTCTGCATCATAATTTTGATGATTTTTTTATCTGAATTGTTGGAAAGCACTTATAACAAGTAGATTGATATGTATCACTAAAAAGTGTACAGCGGAAAGTGTTACAAAAGTCATTTTGCGAGGGATTCCCAATTCCCGAACTCTGCTGCGCACACCGGTTAGCGCTATTTTTAGTTGGTGCCAAAAAAAGGTAATGCAGCTAACACCATACCGCATTGCAGTTTTTGGAATAGTGATAACCCTTCCAGCATGTTTGGACCGCCAGGAGAGCTCACAACAAGAGAAACAAGAGCTGTCACCTGACAGCAAAGCTCGCCTGAATTGGTGCTTGCCCATCGCACAGTTGCTATGGTGGTGTGGATTGCTATGCATAAGACTTCAGGCATGCATGTCCATAATGACAACACGCTTATAAACAAAAGCTATCTCAGAAATAAGTCTTAAAAAAAAAAAAAAAAAAAAAAAAAAAGAAGCCACATAAAATTTCAAAGTCCACCACGAGCTTGAGGTCAAAGAAAGAACTGAGGGGTGGTATAGGGTTTGGGTGTGTGTGTGTGTGTGGGGGGGGGGGGGGGGGGGACAGGATGTATCAAAACCCTGAACCATTATCTAACATCAGTCCAAGTATTAGTATCAACTGAGTCCATCCTGGCACTGTGAAATTATGTCTTCATAACTATAAAACTTTAACCAAAATCTTTTTGACAAAATTCTGTGTCGTGACCTTGACTTTAAGGTCATCCAGTGGGGTATGTTATAGTGTTTTGTAAAACCTAAAAAAAGTGTCTAACATCAGTTCAAGTGTAAATAAATTAAATATGAATCAGAATGCAATTAGAAAACTTTAATAAAGACTAAAATTTCCTAAGTCTCTGATCTTGACATCAAGATCACTGAGCGGGGTTGGAGAAGTACTCTGTAAAACTTTGGACTAAAATCTAACTACAGTACATATATCAAAAGAATCCATCAATGGGCTCAGGAGATATGGGTCTTTAAAAACTTTAACCAAAACATCCAATCAATAAAAAGACAATTTTCTAAGTCCATGACCTTGACGTCAAGGTCACTGAGGGGGTGGGGGTAGTACCTTAGAAAACTTTGGACCAATATCTAACTACAGTGCAAGTATCAAAGGAACCCATCCATGGGTAAAGGAGAAATTGGGCTTTAAAAAACTTTAGCCAAAACATCCAGTCCAAAAAAACTCTCAATTTTCTAAGTCCATGACCTTGACATCAAGGTCACTGAGTGGGGTGTGGATGGTACTCTGTTAAACTTTGGAATAATATCTAACTTTGGACCAATATCTAACTACAGTGCAAGTATCAAAAGAATCCATTCATGGGTTAAGGAGATATAGGTCTTTAGAAAACTTTAACCAAAACATCCAATCCGGACGCCGACGCTGACGCCGACGCGGACGCCAGGGTGACAACAATAGCTCTTCCTGAACTTTCGTTCAGGCGAGCTAAAAAGAGTGACGTTGGAAATTGCGCACTTATAGACATATGACTAAATTATTTTTAGAACTGGAATTCCAACACATTGTTCAAGCAAAGAAAATAAACAAGTAAAATACGAGAATTTTCAACAAAACCTACGAATTTCTCAATAACAACAGATTCAGAAAAGGAAGTGTATTTAATACTACGTAGAAAAAGACAAAATTATTTTGTCAACAGAATTGGTATCGTACCTTTAAGGCTGTTTATTAGTTTTAGGTCTGCTGATACCTTTTGCTTGGACATAATCAGAGCTCCAAATTTAGATGGGCTTTCCACATAATTCTGAGATAATTTGGGAGTTCTTATTTCCAGGTAGAACTTGTGACCCCTCATTAGAACTGCCTCGTTTGACACAACATGAGTTTTTAGTCAGAATAAACAGAAAACTTCAGAATTAACCTAAAAAATCCATCTTTATCTGCAGCTCTTCTTATAAATCCATCTTACATTTAGTGGAACTTTATACTTCACTTTATTGGGCAGGGAGTCGTACACACTCATTTTTCAACCAATCTGTAAATAGAATAGAAATTTCTTTTTAACTGAAAAAAAATCTAAAAATTGGGGACACCCTAAATGATAACTGCAACTGTCCTGAAAATGTAATGCAGTCAACTCTCGATATCTCGAACTCTGATATCTCAAAATACCCCCTTGTTTCAAAGAATATAGTTTGGACATATTTCCCATTTTTCTTTACATTTCAACTTCTGTACCTAAAAGTTTTAAAACTACTGATATTTCAAAGTAAATTTTCTGGGACCAGAGAATTTACTTTGAGATATCAGTAGTCCTTATAAATTTTGACTTTGAGATATCAAGAGTTGACTGTAGTTTGGTTTTACAACACAAAGAAACATCCAAAAGATTCAGCTGGAATGGCCAACAATGTAAACCCAGATCAGAGGGCTCCTTTAGGAGCAGTCTGGTCTGGTCTTCATTGTTTACTCAGCCCTATCTGTCCTAATACATAGAATATGGTATCATCTTTAAATTCCCAGCACAAACTGAACTGATCACAACCTCCTGCAGAAATCAGAGGACAAAAACCTCAATGCGGTGCTGAAGAGACACCAGGCGGATGCTGTTTTTTACTGATGACAAGGACAGGGCCTTGTACTGCAGCCATGAATACATTCTGCTGAGGTGCAGCTAGGGAAAACATTGTTATGAGAATTGAAATACAACAACTGGACTTTTTTCTAATGTGGGAGTTTAAAAGCCCTGCAGTTCAAATATATTTAAGTACAGTAACTTGCAACCTATAGATAGCAAAAACAGTAATCTTGAGCATAAATAGCTTGAAAAAAGCCAGAACAATGGGGAGAAATTCAGGGGAGGCCAGAATATATCACTGCCTGACATCCATGGCACAGTTTAAAATCTGGAATAGAACGGAGTGGAATGGGCAAGATAATCTACATTCCCTAAGCTACAGTTTGCTCCCAGACTGGGAAGGTACTCTTATAAACAGGAAAGAATTTTCTCTCCCAGTCAATAATTGGGACCGTACTTTTGAAGATCAAGTACATGTATTTGTATGACTGTATACAGTTAATAAAACTTCAATTGAAAAGATCACTGAGCAACGAAAGGTCACTGAGCCAAGATTTTCCCTCGGCCTTGTATTTAAGGAGTTTTTGGGACCCACATACCAATGTTTTAAGAGTCCAATGCCAAAAGTAAAGGGTCCTGTACTTTGAAAAATGTTATAAAATGTCCAAATTGGGACTTTGATTTTTGTAAAAACAGTTTTGAGAGTCCCAGTGGATGCACAGATTTTTTTCTGGGAGTCCCAGACACCATTTTGGGGGTCTGAGACTCTCAATCTTGAGTCCGGGAAAACCCTGCTGAGCAATGAAATCCCATTTATAATAATATTACCCCTAATCACAGCATTCTCTCCAGAGTTGTCAGAAAACATACACCCTTTTCTCATTAAAATACCATTTATCTGACCCTAAATACCTAATGGACGTCAACACTACACACTGCCCAGTAAACAACATTGTCAGTACAAAGCTGATAGGCAGGCCCCACTAGTTCAGCTCTGGGCCAGAAAATACTTAGAAACATGCAAGTTTCATTTTTTTTCTCAGTCAGAGCCCTAGATAAGAGGGAGTTGATAATTAGGGATAATTTTTGTTATTCTGGATAAAAACATATGTTGTGACCCCTCATTTGAACCGTCTCAATGAGACGGTTCAGATGAGGGGTCACAACATATGCTTTCAATAAGAAATAAGGAAAATTATCCTTCAATTATCATCAAATACCCCTCTTATCTAGGGCTCTGGTTAGTGCACTCATGGTTGAAAGTTCTCAAATTCAAGAATCATTCTGAAAAGGGAAATTTGCCTGTAGAGACAAAAACATTCAAAATCCTGAAATGGAGTAACCCTGAAAACTTTTACCCCACGTGCACTAGTCCTTTCAGTGACTTTTTTTTCTATATAAGCGGTGCCCATAAAAGGCACCAGTCCCAATTCAAAATAGTATCTTTTTTTCCCAACTGCAAGTTGAAAAATTCCCAATTGCAGGAAGAATTTTTCTAGGGACCATCTTACAAGCATAAGTTTGCTTGCTTAGAGAACTGGCAGATATATAGCTATAATTGAATCTAAATATTATATATTCAGTATCATGTCCCCTATCCTACCACTTCAGGCTAAATAAAGGCGTTTCTGAAATTCCAAATTTTAGGAGAATACGACGTGATTTCTCCCAATTCCGTGGGCACTGGCACCATTCACAAACTAGTGAGAAAAATCACTGCATTTGTAACCATGGTCCACCCTCCCCTGGGGCCGACAACAGAAATGGCTTTACAGAGATTTTGTCCCTGCAGTGAGGGGCTTAATGAGGGGATTTGCTGGATGAAAAGTCGAAGTCCGCTATTCCTCGGGGTAGTTCTACAATGAAGAACGTAACTGGCCCTATTTTTATTTCTCGTTTATATCGAACATTGTCTTTTTTATTCTTAGTTGACTGTCGAGGTGCCGGATGCACGACATTTCGTCTAAATATCATTTCGTCTAAAGGCCATTTCGTCTAAGGACCATTTCGTCTAAATGACATTTCGTCCAATTGACATTTCGTCGAATGGAAAATTTGTCTAATGGACAATTCGTCGAAAAAATAGGCCTGGTGCCACATTTGGTCGAAAAATAAAGTTTTAGACCAAATTTCGCACCTGAAAGAAAATTCCTTAGACAGCGTAGAAAGCAACTACCAGAGTTGCCGAAAGGTCTTCTTGACCTGGACTTGTCATTTTGTTTGACTGTTAAATGGGGGAGCTTTGTGTTAAGTGACAAAACTATTGATGCAGATGAAAAGATTCAGGTCATTATTCTTGGCACTGATTCAGGTTTTAAGTATTTGGCCAAGAGTACACTATGGTATGGTGACGGAACCTTCTCTATAGCACCTTTTATCAACTATATACAATGCATGGTGTTGTGCTTGGTTACCAGCGTGGGATTGGCTATCGGCTTAGCCAAGATAATGTGGACAATTTAAGTTTTCCCATGTTATGCGATGATTCTGAGCACCACGTTCATCTCATCTCCTTAAAGTATGTGTAAATGAATAGAACTTCAAATGAGCTTTCCTGTGATATATGGTTTTATATATCTGCATTGAATAGTTTACGAAATATTTGATCTGAAAGGCCCAAAAATGACCTTTTTTTGCATGTTATGCTGTTGCAAGAAAAAGAAGGCATTTTTTAAATGTATGACCCAAACAGGGACTGGATCAGATATTGTAAAATTTATGTTCTTCTAAAGAAGACACTATTCTAATTAACATTACTTTTTACGGAACGAAAATCATATAAAAACTGCCGAAGATATGTGGAAAAATGTAAATGTATACACTTGTTATGCATTTCCAGTTTTTCACCTATTGTTATTCCACATGTAGAAAGTATACTTTTCAATGCTAAATAAATTAAGAAAACATCAGTAGTTTACCAAATAAATGCAATCACACATGAATACCACACACTTTTTTATGAAATGCTCTCCACCTAGTTCTACTAGCCTAGCCAAAATCATGTTAATTTTGTATAGTCCGTAGCCCCATATTTCAGCATGTACTATAAAAGTCAAATCATTGGCTATCTACATGATGAGCTTTTTTATAGTTTCAGACAATGACAGAACAGCTACACAAAAAGTGATTAGCGGCTGGTTGCCGGCAACAAAATTCTACAGCCAATAACATTTTGTCCGTAGCCCTGTATAGTCCGTAGCCCCCCTCAAAATTCATAGCTTATGATGATGTCATATGCAAGCTAGAGCTGTGGTTTTAGTCATTTTTTTCAGGATTGTGCAGGGCAGGCAGATGAAGCTTTTGTGACATTTAAATGATGAAGTATCTGCTTTATTCCAAGAAAATAAAATGTGGATGAACTAATAACTGTAGGTGTAAGATTATATATTTATGTACAACATACACATAATGCAATAGTATAGTGTTAAATTGCATTTTGATATGAAGTCTAATTTAATACAACTTTTGGGCTGTTTCAAAATGCTTTCTTGCGGACTTCTCTCAAAACATAAAAGGCTGACAATGGGGCTACGGACTATACAAGTTTTTTTGAACGTCTCTCTATATTCAGATATGTGACTACTCATTCCAGATAAGTTAAAAAATTAGTAGTTAATGATGAAACTTGACCCTAGAAAAAGAAACTTGGAAGACAAAGATAGAAAAACACTTGATATTCTGCTGAAAGTCACAGTAGTACATCACAGGGAGATGGCCCGCTATAGACAGAATTCCTGTCTGGAAGAGGCATTAAAACCCGAAACAACCAAGCAACTAAATCACAGTAATACAAATAGTACTTGTTCAAGGACCTGGTTTAAAATGTGTCTCCCTATAAAAAAAATAAAAATAGGCTATTACAATGTTGTGCAATTTACAGTGATTGAAAAATGGCCAGGTAATTTGAAAATATTTAAACCATATTTAACAGTTGTGTGTGTTTCCAAGGAAAGTGGTACAGTTACATACAGTAGTTCTGAGAGTAATTAAGGTTTTCCTTGTTTCAAGCTGAAATTTTTTAACAGGTATCATCATTTTGCCTGTCATGAGATGAGTTGCATTATTTTGTGGCACTGTCCATCTGTCTGTCTGTCTGTGTGCCGAACTGTCTTTTTTTTTAAATTTGAGTAAAATGTATGCCTTATTGAGACAATATGCAGATTGCAGAACTTATTTTAACAACATCTGACAAACTTTAAGGTCTACCAGAGACTGAAGTTCAAACAGTAACATTTTGTTACCGCTCCATATCTGTTAAACGTTCAAGATTTCTTCATGAAAAATTGTACAAATATAAAGCACCATCAGATGATGTGCAGAGAAAAAGAATCATTACCATACTTTCTCAGTTTTGATGGAATTGTTACCCTTTGTAGTTTTGGTACAATGCATATAATTTTATATTAAGCATCTTGTCCACTCCATATTTTATAAAGTGTTTTAAAAAGATTTCTTCATGATAGTTTGTACAAATATAAAGCTTTAACAAGACAATGCACAGAGAAAAAGAACCCTACTTTCAGTTTTGACAGAGTTATGCCCCTTTGTATATTTCTTGTAGTGATTTCATGTCTGCTCTATAGTAACATTAACACTGTATAAGATTTTGATTTGAAACTTTGTACAAATATAAAACATCAGTCGCAGGACAAATTATAATGTGGTGTTCATCTGTCTGTCTTCTGTCCATTGACTTTGTCTGCTCCATATCTCCTAAACCCTTTAAAAGATTCGCTTAAACTTGGACCAAATGTTCATCCTTTTAAGATGATGTGTAGATTTGCTTAAACCTGGACCAAATGTTCGTCTTACTTAGATGATGTGCAGAACATCACATTTTAACAATGTCTGACAAATGTCGTTTTACACAGGTCAAAGTTCTAAAGGATATATATTACGTCTGCCCCATATCTTTAATCTGTTTAGGATTTCGTCATGAAAGTTTGTAAAAATATAAAGTGCCATTAGACAATATGCAGAGTAAAAGAACCATTTAGCTTAATTCTGATTTTACAGAATTATTCATTTTATATTTCTTATAATAACTTTGTGTCTGCTCCCTAACTTTAAAACTGTATTAGACTTTTCTTTCTTTGAACTTTGTACAAACATTAGGCACTATCAGACATTTGTGAAGAGACTGCTTGTTGTTTTGACAGAATCATGAACTTTTTGTATAACTGTTACACTGATTTCATATCTGCCTCACAACTGAAGATTTCAGTTACTGGCAAAGTTCTGATCAATTGTTTCCTTTCTTATATAAACCCCAGTGGGCAATTATAATTGCCCCAGTCAGCAGAGTTAAATTGTTAACTTGGTATAGTCTCTTGACCATCTTCATGGCTTCTTTTTTATGGTATACTGCAAACAGATTGCAAATTATACTTCAGTATATTTCTATAGACTTGGCTATACATATACTGGTTGAATATGCTTGAGGTAAGGACTACCAAGGACTGATGGTACAAATTGCTTATAGTCTGTATAGTCCGTAGCCCCTGGACAGTATCAATAAGAAGTTGATAATATGTCATTTACACCTATAATACAACCATAACAACTGTTTAATTTTGTTGCTGAAATATTTGCAATTAAATTGTGAAACATTTAAGTTAGAAGTTCAGGTCTGAAAGCCCTTTCGAAGAAGCTATGTCAGGAAGTGACCAACAGTTTGCTATGCTCTTATTAGTTTTACAATAAAGTTATTCACAGAACATGAATTTGTTTATTCTAATGCAAATGTCATTGTAAAGTAACACTAAATGGTAAATTTAGACTGTATTTTTAGAGTTTACTGTGAAAATATGTCTTCCAAGTGCAGTTTTAGACATTCCCTATTTTTGTATAGTCCGTAGCCCTGCTGTGACCGAAATTTGCAACTCAAGCCATAAAGACATGAAAGTAGTAATTACAACAATACTTTCTATGTCAACCATAGACAGCTCTATATTTCAAGTGAGAGGACTTTTAAACACATTCAGGTAATGTCTAAACAATACTGCTAAATGCAAAATTTACTTCTTTTTTGCTTTCAGTGGTACTTGCAATCTAACCTAATAAAAATATTTTTTCCTTAAAGCAGTTAATTCTTTGGCTCAAAATTTTGGTGTTGACAGATTGTCATTACTTAATGAGCAGTAAAGATTGTCTGAAAACAATGTCTTCTATCTTAAGACAGCATGTTATGCTCGAATATGTATAGTCCGTAGCCCCACAAAGGTACTAGAATATATTAGCCTCTAACATTTCTATCGGGCCTACACCATAAAAATTGCTTTGGAATATTACACATAAATGTCAGAGCTTACAAATTTTTATGGAAGTTTAAAGATTAAAACGATTCTAAAAATTGACCTGTGTGCAACACAAGTGTCCACTTTATCTTGGCTAAGCCGAATAACTTGAGCTATTAAATTGGTTTGATTGGTTTGATACTTAACGTCCACGGTAAACAGCTATGGTCATGTCCGGATGGTCAGTTCACCTAACCACACTATTCCTGGGCAGGCGTAGACCTCCTAAGCGGTTAACCAGTACTAAGTGCACATACTTTCGCCAGTAAATGAAAACTGCCCTTCTTGAATCAGCGGAAGGAGAAACGAAAGTATGTGGCCAGACCGGGTTTCGAACCCAGGACCTCTGACTTATGAGTCGTGTGCCCTACCGATTGTGCTACGCGGCCCGGTGAGCTACTAAACTACTGGACATTTCAATGTCTTTGAATTGATATGTGAATAAAATTTCCTTTTAAAAGGAAGGCTTGTCCAGCTAAGACAGTGAAATGTTCATGAGTTGTTTATTCAAGTAAACCCAGTTGTTAGTGCACTTTCTGTTGCTAATTTTTATTTAGCAAAGTAAAATTTCAAGTCTCAATAGTCCTACATGTATCAGCGGTAAAAACGCCTAAACTCAAATCATTGTAAAAAGCGGTTCAACCTTCACGTTTGGTAATAAATTGTGGGTTGGTGTGCATATATTGAGTCATATAACTGGCAAAAAGTAGAGAAAACAAGTTTTTGAAAAATAACAAAACGCTCCACAAAATACAATTTCCTGTTCTGGTTTCCCGTCTAGCCATGCTATATAAACACAGGCG
Source organism: Ctena decussata (assembly GCA_963989385.1). Classification (NCBI taxonomy): domain Eukaryota; kingdom Metazoa; phylum Mollusca; class Bivalvia; order Lucinida; family Lucinidae; genus Ctena; species Ctena decussata. Next base: position 39,676,662 of record OZ022503.1, on the reverse strand, counting down.
AGATAGTGATTGGGACTCCACGCGTGTACATTGTATTTTTACCATTTCATGAAATCGAAAGTAGGTCATTTTAGTTGCCAACTAAAATGACCCAGATAAGTTTTCAAACCGATTTTAAGTGAAACTCAAGGATGTTTTATTTTTTCAAGCTACCTAATCAGGGTCATTTACAATTACGAAACTGTAGTGAGAAGCTTGCAGCGATACCTCTTGATAAAAATTTTCATGCTGATAGAGCAATGGAGCCTTTAACTTCTTGAATGGTGGCATTATCTACAGGTGTGAGGTAAAAACAAGTGTAGACTTTATTTGAAAAAAAAACAGATTGAGGAAATATTTAAACACACACACACGGGCCGTGTTATGCAATCGGTAGGGCACTTGACTCATAAGTCAGAGGCCCTGGGTTCGAAAGCCGGTCTTAGTACTGGTTAAGCGCTTAGGAGGTCTAAGCCAGCCCAGGAATAGTGTGGTTAGGTTAACTGACCGTCTCGAATTGACCATTGCTGTTTACCGTGGACGTTAAGCGACAAATCACACAAACACATACACACACACACGTACGCACGCACGCACGCACAGAGAGAGAGAGAGAGAGAGAGAGAGAGAGAGAGAGAGAGAGAGAGAGAGAGAGAGTTTTCCATTGTTTAAGCCGTTAGGCATGTCTCAAGGAAAATTACTATATGGACCTATTTCAAATCTGTTCTATATGGCTGCTAAGTCACATTTAGTTTGAATCAATATTTAAGGAAAGACTGTTTCAAACCTGTGTCTGTGGAATCTTGGCACATCTGAACTTGGCATCAAAAAAAGATTTTTTTTTTGGTTGGTTGATTTGATGTTTAACGTCCACGGTAAACAACTAAGGTCATGTCGGGACGATCAGTTAACCTAACCACACTATTCCTGGGCAGGCTTAGACCTCCTAAGCTGTTAACCAGTACTAAGTGCACATACTTTCGCCAGTAACTGACAACTGCCCTTCTTGAATCAGCGGAAGGAGAAACGAAAGTATGTGGCCAGACCGGGATTCGAACCCAGGACCTCTGACTTTCGAGTCAGGTGCCCTACCGATTGCGCTACCCGGCCCGGCATCAAAAAAAGACAACAAATATATATTCACTGAACTATATTTTTAGTTTTAGTAGCATCAGTGACAGTGACTAGAAGGAAATTTTGACACTCTGAGAAGAAAATGCATGCTACTATTGTTTGAGATAATAACTTGCTTGCTTTACAACATTTGGGAACAACAAAGCACGGAACCCATTGTGTTCATACTTCCATGAACTTCCGAAAATGAAATTTATCTCTTACATTTATACTATGTTTTCACATCAATTTTGGTACTTATTTGTGAAGTTCTGGCTAATTTTACGCCAAGGAAAGGACGAAGAATAGCTATTTACCAACGTGTTTGGTAATGACGTTCAACAGCCTTCACTATGACATGACGTATATCAAACGTTACGTCGGCCAATCAACTTATCGAATAATCTGTGACGTCGAATAATCCGTGACGTCGCTTAAACGTAACATTGCATGACTGCGTGTTGTTCATGGATGTATGTACATCGTCAGCCCAGTAAAGGTTCATCTAAGGAAATCGTCGACATGTGTAAATATTTCTCTGTACATTTATATAGGTGAAATTAAAAGGCAACATAAGAGACTGTTACAAGAAAACATTGATGCAAAGCATCAATACGCCGTGAAAGTCAGTCACATTTAGCTTCTGCGACCTGTAGGCCTAACTGTGCACATATACAGGAATCTCGACACTAGCAAAGGTAGCCTAATATAGAGTTATGCGGTGTTGTGAAGCTGATTATAGTTTATTGGCTTTCTGCTACTATTGTATACGTCATAAGCATGTGAACAGGTTCTTGACAAACATGCATCACAATGATGGATTTCTGATCTGCTCGGATTTATTTTCTATTCAGATAATATTTTAGTTTCGCCTACTACTAGCAGAAACTAGGTAGATCTACATGTGTATTACTTCACTGTTCCTGTGTCTGCGGCATTATCACCGTCGGTGCCGGTGGCGTATACTTAAAGGTAGGTTCCTGTACTTTGGAATGCATCATAATTTTGATGATTTTTTATTCAAGTTGTTGGAAAGCACTTATAAAGAGAAAATGAATAAGTTTCACTAAAAAGTGTAAATCAAAAAATCGTAGAAAAGTCGCTTTGCAAGGGATTTCCTAACTCTGCTTCGCACACCAGTTAGCGCTATTTTTAGTTCGCGCCAAAAATAGATAACATAGCTGACGTCATGCTGCATTGCATTTCGGGATAGTTTTAACCCATCCGCCATGCCAGGACCTCTGGAAGAGCTCACGGCGAGAGAAAATTAACCGTTGGCAAATGACATCAGAAACTGCGGACTTGTCGACATATATACATATTTATTTTTAGAACTGGAATTCCAACAGAAGAAAATAAACCAAAGGGAAAACGACTATTTTCTACAACATCTGAAGATTTTCTCAGTAGCAACAGTTTCAGAAAAATTAGAGAATTCAATACTATCCAGAAAAAGACAAAATTATTTTGTGAACATAAGTCTTATCGCTAAGCCAGGAACCTACCTTTAACGTTTTTTGGTTGAGTGGTTTTTGTGACAATGCGCAAACAGGCGAGAGATAGCATGTCCTTATGTAATATTGGAAATAGACTTCAACTCTAGGTTTCATCATATTTTACTCCATGTAACAGGACTTATACATGGTTATTTTTTGCCCATAGAGTAATGTAGATTGTTGACGCAGTAATTCTGCATATGTTGATAGGAGGTAACATATATAAGTTCAGTTTCCTAACGACGTTCCGCAAGGGCTAGTTCAGCCACTAGGAACAACGGAAAATTGAATCTTGGATCAATCCAATTTTTAATTTATTTTATTTATTTTTTATTAGTGAAAGGTCAATATACAGTAATACGTCAAGCTTTCAAAAATATATACATTCTGCTGGCTATCACTCTGACATGTACTGTAATTATTTACGTTCAAATTTGTATATTTATTATGTTGTTTAAAAATTAACTTTACCTTTAAAAAACTAGTCTACTGCGTAATACAAAATTAACGAAGACTTGTTGCAAATTATATAAGTATTACCTCCCTTGAAACATGTCATAGGCGATTTATAAAAGAAAAGTAAAAAGTATGCAAAGACCAGGAACTGAAACAATCAAAATCCAAATCCAGCCCTCAAACCATAGTTGGAATCCCTAACCCGAATCCTGCTTTATGCCATATGCGACCAACAAAGGTACCTATCAGACTGCATTTTGCGCAGTCTGATCATTACCATGTGGGCGATCCTATACATTTTCTGTTGTCGGATGTGGATAAAAAAAATGCACTGAGGCAAAGTAGCAGGCGAAACTGTATGTATTTTATGACGTACGCGAAGGTACAAAAAAAAGTTTGGAACAAATCGTCCGGCATATACGGGTACGTGTACTCACCGGATCGGACATAATCACCGGATCAGACCCGAATTTTACCATTTATACCTATTTTATCATACTTTTCGTTGACTATTATGTTTATATATTGCATAATATCGTGTATCCCATAAATACATTACTTTATCATGTCGGTTTGAAGGAGTCCTCATTGCATCTATGACTTGTGAACGTGACGTATCCAGCAGGTATTATTTCTGCTCTAACTGCCTCAATAACCTTTACCCATAGTCTATGTTTTGAATAAAAATTAGGAAAAATCATATTATATACATCTGACAATTTTCATTTTCATACCCATTAAAATCACATTGTGATGCATATAAATAATGCATGTTTACGTATCTGCCTCACTGTAAATGTCAAACATGCTAACCCAGTAGCAACAGTAAGTTCATTAAGTTCAACTCTTACTGTAATATATTGGATACACTGTCTTATGCAAAATATAAACATACACAGCCAAAAAAGTATGATAAAACAGCTATAAATGGTAAAATTCGGGTTCCGATCCGGTCCGATCCGGTGATTTGGTCCGATCAGGTCCGATCCGGTGAATTTACGTACCGGGCATATACTAAAATATAGAGTGGAGTCAACTTTTGGAGTGGAGTGTTTTTTTTTTTCAAACTGCCAAGACTTAATGCTGCTGACTCGGATAAATATACAGTATGGCCATAATGTTTAATTATTGTTCCCCAAAGTATACTTGGCTTGGCCTAGCTTGGTCCATAGTATTATGCTTTCAAGCAAGCTACTATGTTATTTCACATAATCTGGCTAGTCCAGGAGAGAAATTAGAACATGCCCCTTTGCATTTTGCAACTGGTCATTGCCCGAAAATGGTGAGGCATGGTTTCTTGTCCAGAATACTCCAAAATACCATTCCAAAAAAACACGCCACTCCATAGGTTGACCCCACTCCATATTTTAGTATATGCCAACTCTCCTGGTATTTTCCGAATGAGCGTGACGTCATTTCTTCCGAAAATAACTCGGTATCACTAAACGACATGAATACTGGCTTGTGGCCGAAACCACAAGCCAATAAAACTGATGCTCCAAAAATATTTGCCTTATAAATTATAGTCCGAGAGCCCGTGGTAGGTTTATTCATGTGGTCGAGGCCAAAAGGTTTGAAGGTGTTTTCTTATGTAAAAAAGTATGCTGAATTCAAAAATCAAAGTCTTAAAAAAATCCATTGATGCACAAAGTCGGTATACTCAAACGATTACACATGGGGTGCCCCAAATCTCGATAGAGCGTCAAAATGGGGGTACCCTTATATTCAGTAATATTATCAGCCTTTTGCATGCACTGGAAAATTAATTTTGATATCAAGCAATACTTAATAGATGTTAAAAAAGATCAAATAACAATTTTTACATTTTCTTTGCCATATTATGGGAAGCTCTACTTTCAAAATGAAACACATTTAAAAAAGCCACGAAAACTGGTGATTTCAATATTCAACTCATAGGTAGATAAAAATATTGATAACAAGAGCTGTCGCCTGACAGCATAGCTCGCCTGAATTGGTGCTTGCCCATCACACAGCAGGTATGTTGGTGTGGACTGCTATGCATAAAACTTCATGCAAGCATGTCCATAATGAAAACACATTTATAAACAAAAGCTATCTCAGAAATAAGTCATAAAAAAAAATAAAAATACAAAAAATGAAATGAAATTTCAAAGTCCATGAGCTTGAGGTAAAAAAAACCTGACGGGTAGGGGGGAGGGTGTGTGTGTGTGTGTGTGTGTGTGTGGGGGGGGGGGGGGGAGGGGGGGGCTATGTGGACTACTTTGCATAAAACTTCATGCAAGCATGTCCATAATGAAAACACATTTATAAACAAAAGCTATCTCAGAAATAAGTCTTAAAATAAAATAAAAATAAAAGAAATGAAATGAAATTCAAAGTCCATGAGCTTGAGGTAAAAAATCTGAAGGGTAGGGGTGGGTGGGTGGGTGGGTGGGTGGGGAGGGGGGGGGGTTGGGGGGGAGGGCTAGGATGTATCAAAACCCTGAACCATTATCTAACATCAGTCCAAGTATTAGTATCAACTGAGTCCATCATTGTGGCACTATGAAATTATGTCTTCATAAATATAAAACTTTAACCAAAATCTTTAAGACAAAATTCTAAGTTGATGACCTTGACTTCAAGGTCATCCAGTGGGGTAAGTATAAGGTGTTTTGTAAAAACTCAAAAAAAGAGACTAACATCAATTCAAGTATAAACTAAATCTCTGCAAAGCATTATGAATCAGTATGCAATTAAAAAACTTTAAAAAAGACAAAAATTTCCTAAGTCCCTGACCTTGACATCAAGATCACTGAGCAGGGGTTGGGGTAGTACTCTGTAGATCTAACTACAGTGCAAATATAAAAAGAATTCATCTATGGGTTCAGAAGATATGTGTCTTTAAAAAACTTTAACCAAAACATCCAATCAATAAAAAGACAATATTCTAAGTCCATGACCTTGACATCAAGGTCACAGAGGGGGGTGGGGGTAGTACCTTCGAAAACTTTAGACCAATATCTAACTTTAGTGCAAGTATCAAAGGAATCCATCCATGGGTTAAGGAGATATTGGGCTTTATAAAACTTTAACCAAAACATCCAATCCGAACGCAGACGCGGACGCCGTGGTGACAACAATAGCTCTTCCTGAACTTTCGTTCAGGCGAGCTAAAAACACCGAAAGTAGCAGTAATTATACCCCTGGCAAAATAAGTATGTCGAGGGGTAAATTGTTTTTGCCTTTCCATCCGTTCATATGTCTGTCCATTTGTCCGTCAGTCCTTTCGTCCGTTAGTTAACATTTGCGTTAAAGTTTTGCGTTAAGTGTATTTTCTTTGCTCTGTTTTCCTGCAAGTCTTTACGGGAACTTGTTCATATGTACTAAGTGTTACCACAGGATGGATATAGATCAGCTTGCATCACCTGGAAGCTGCTTCTGGCCTAAGGTCAAGGTCACAGACTTGGGAAATATGTACAACAGTTACGTTAAAATTTGCGTTAAGTTTTTTGCTCAGTTTTCTTGAAAGATTTTACTGGATCTGGTTCATATGTCTATTGTTACTACAAGATAGATACTGATCAGTTTGTTTCATCTGCATACTGCTGCTGGCCAAAGGTTAAGGTCACAGATTTAGAAATTTGTACAAAAGTTGCATTAAATTTTGCGTTTAGACTGATGATTTTGCGTTTGCAATGTTTTCCTGCTAGTCTTTACTTGAACTGAATGAATGAATATACGTTAAGTGTTACTATAGGATAGATACTGATCAATTTATGTCACCTAAAGGCTGCAGCTGACCTAATGTCAAGTCACAGACTTTGAAGTTTATATACATATAAAATATATCTTTAAAAGTCAGACTTTCAAGAGTGTATTATTTTGCTTATTGCCAAATCTTGGGATGGAACCTTTTGATATGTGAATGGGTCTATTGCTGTGTACGACTGAATGTCTGCCTGTCTGTTTCCTAACATTTTACATTAATGTATTATGTAAAGTTTATTTTCTGTAGGCGGTTGCCCTGGTCGGAGGTATACGTGAGCCCCTTCTTATTGCATTAAGGGGATTTGAAAAACATTTCTAGCCACAAATTATTCGAGTTATTTTTTTTTGGACTTGGCTTCAGTCATTTGGGGAAGAATGAGCTCCAAACAAGACAAAGTCTGACAAACTGGCGATATGGCAACCTCTATTCTTTTATATTGTTGGTCCATGCCATATATTCTTTAAAAGTCATTTTAAATACGTTTCAAATACATTATTACTGTTTAGTTCTTTTTTTTCAGGTAAATGGTGAAGACAGTCGTACAGAAAGGAGGATAATCAGTTGAAAATGAGCTAAATTGGGCCTTGCCAACCAAACTCAAAAGAACAGCGAAGGGTTTCAAAGTGAGCCTGTGCATATGGTCAGTCTCAGATGGACATTTGGTCTGTTGACATACACTATTGGCCTTCACAAAACTTCGGCCAAAAACACAGATCCCTGATTTCTGCGCATTTAAATATCTACCTGATGGTTTCTGTAAAGATACTAGTTCCCTTGGCGAAGTCCGTATACATGGTAATATCGTTCCTCTAAGATGGAAACAACTGACGAGACTAGAGAACCATCAGTAAAGCGTGAGTGCATTATGCATGGCGATTCTAAATAGAAAATAATTGCTCTAGATCTGATGGCCTCACCCACCAGCCAGGACTTGGAATGAACATTGCTTGCGATAATTACGATGAAAGCATTGAAACATTGTCTGGGATCGGTACTCTTCATATATCTCTGTCAGTATATGTTATCAGAATGTTTGTTATCAGGATGTCTGCGACTCCAAGTGTCAGATCCCTCAAAAAAAGAAAGACATCATTTGATTCATCACTTAAAACAGAGCCTCCGCCATATTGAAAGAAACCTAAGATCAGGTCCTTTGATTTCGAATCAATACTCAGCCTGAACATATTCTTCAGCTGGAAAGGCGAGACCAAACATGGCCTGTATTGTGATCTTTGTTTGATGGTACCCAAAAAGGGACTGTAAAAGGGACTATCTTCTGCATCCAATTTCGTTTAGAATCGCCAATATAATACTCTCATGTTTCACTGTTGCGTAGTTCATTTGTCTGATCAGTTGTTTCCATCTTCTAGCTGAAATGAAAAAGGAATGAAATTGTAGACGTCCTTGGATATCACCATATATGCGGACTTCGCCGAGAGAACAAGGTTTTTTAACCATTAGGTGGCTATTTAAATGCGCATGCACAGCCTTTTACAGCAATCAGGGATCTGTGTCTTTGGCCGAAGTTTTGTGAAGGCCCATAGTGTGTGTAAACAGACATCAAAACTACAGATGAGTCTGAGCAAAGGCACACGCTCACTTCAAAACCCCTCCCTATTCTTTTATGTTCACTTGGCAAATCCCCATCAAACTCACATTCAACTGATGTTTCTCCTTCTGTACAACTGCCTCCCTTTTACTTGAAAAAAGAATGAAAACAGAAAGAAAAATTATATTTAGAATGTTTTTAAAATGACGGGATAAAGAATATATGGGTGAACATTTATAAAAGTACAGAGGTTGCTACAATTTGCCAATGTGTCAAACTTTATCTTGCTTCGAACATGTTCTTCCCCAAAAATAATTAAAACAAAGTCATAAATTAACATGAACAATTTGTGACCAGAAGTTGTTTTCCCAGCCCAACTAGAGCAAGTGAGCAAGGGCTAACATATACCCCCCGTCAGAGCCACCGCCCATAGAAAATAAACTTTGCCTAATACATTAATGCAAAAAAATGTTAACAAACAGACAAGCAGTCAATCAGTCAAGCCCAGCAATAGACCCAGTCACATTTCAAAAGGTTCTATTCCAAGATACACTCTTCTAAGTAAAACTTTTACAGAAGTATTATATAAAGTTCAAAGTCTTTGACATTAACCTTAGGTCAGCAGCAGCATCAAGGTAACAGAGCAGTATATTTCCTGCAGTAACACTAAACACATATGTAACAGTTCCAGTTTAGACTTTCAGGAAAACAGTGCAAAAGCAAAGATTTAACACAAGCGTTAACGTAACTATTATATGAATTTCTGTCTGTGACCTTGACTCAGGCCGAAAGCAGCATCCAAGTGATGCAAACTGATAAGTATCTATCCTTTAGTAACACTGAGCACATATGGACCAGTTCCAGTCAAACACTTTCAAGAAAACTGAGCAAAAGCAAAAACATAACGCAAATTTTAGCGTAACTGTTTTACAAGTTTCTAAGTCTGTGTCCTTGACCTTAGGCCTGTAGAACCTTCCAGGTGATGCAAACTGATCAGTATCCATCCTGAAGTAATACTAAGTTCACATGAACAAGTTTCCATGAATACTCTCAGGAAAAACAGAGCAAAGATAAAACTTAACGCAAAACTTTAACGCAAATGTTAACTAACGGACGGAAGGACTGACAGACAAATGGACAGACAGACGGATGGATAGACAGAAAAACGGATGGAAAGGCAAAAACAATTTACCCCTCGACATACTTATTGTAATGGGGGTATAATAACTGCTACTTTGGGTGTTTTTTATCAATATTTTCATCTACCTATGAGTTGAATATTGAAATCACCAGTTTTCGTGGCTTTTTTAAATGTGTTTCATTTTGAAAGTAGAGCTTCCCATAATATGGCAAAGAAAATGTGGAAATTGTTATTTGATCTTTTTTAACATCTATTTAGTATTGCGTGATATCAAAATTAATATTCCAGTGGATGCAGAAGGCTGAAAATATTACTAAATATAAGGGTACCCCCATTTTAACGTTCTTTCGAGATTTGAGCACCCCATGTGTAATCTTTTGAGTATACCGACTTTGTGCATCAGTGGATTTTTTTAAGACTTTGATTTTTGAAATCAGCACACTTTTTTACATAAGAAAACACCTTCAAACCTTTTGGCCTCGACCACATGAATAAACCTACCACGGGCTCTTGGACTATTATGTTTTAGATAAAATTTAGACGTCTTCAGACATTTTTAGATGAAATTTAGACGAATTGTCATATTCTACAAAATGTCTATTAGACGAAATGGCATTTAGACAAAATGGTCATTAGACAAAATGGCTTTTAGACGAAATGGCTTTTAGATGAAAGGCAGTGTCTCCGGGTACGGTACCGTATCCCTAGACTCTGGGTCTCCAGGTACGGAACCGTACCCCGAGACTCTGGGTCTCCAGGTACGGAACCGTACCTGGAGACAGTCCTATGAGGGTTGGCTCCGGGTACGGAAGTAAGTTTTCAATACTATGTAGTAAGTAGTTTTATCATTTAATATATATCGATAGTTAATCCAGCAATATTTTTTTCTTTATTTTCCATAAAAAAAATATATAACTTGCCGACTTTAAATAAATCTTATCTTATCTTATCCAGTGACCTATAAATACATACAATATATGGGTCACTGTCTTATCTTATCTTATCTTATAACATGACGCTTTCGCGTTCACACCAATTATTGTTGTTTTTCACACCTTTTTAGTCCAAATTAATAATAAATTCAACATTGAGTAATAGTTTTTTTCTCATGGACGGACGAACGGCGCCCGTTACTGTGGCTATGGATACGTTCCGCTGAGGTTTACTTAAATCAAATGTCTTTCTTTAACTTTAGTGATTTAAGGAATTTTGTTCAATTCTTATGATTTTGTTTATGCTACCCCAGTGGGCACGTGACCTCCAAGTGACGTCTTGCTGGCGTCGATGCGACGAGATGACGTTGCATCGGGTCCAGTACCACGTCATTTCGACATCATGTGCCTCCTGGGACTTCACTCTATAGTGAAGTTATTTAGAGTGCTCCAATGTTGCTCATTACATATATGCTTTCTTTTCATGTTCACATTGTGCATAATATTGCTGATGTAGGCTATAAACATTGTTATATGTTTAATGCTGAATAAAGATTTGTATATTGTATATATTGATTGACATTTTTTTTTTGGACGAGTGGGGGCGGGGGAGCTAAAACCAAATTTACAAAGACGCACATAATTACCGTAAATCCCTTTAAGTTGTGTGTCTGGGACTTTAAATAATTATTTCGTCAGTGCATATATATGCATATACATGAAATCTGACGGTAGATATTCAGTGGCATTTATAAAATTACAAGAGCAAGATACTCATGATAGCTCCGGGTAAAGTTTTTTTTTATTCTTTTTATTTGATGCGAGTAGACTTTTGGCAAGTTTTTGATATGAGACGAGTTGACTTGTGGTAAGGTATGGACAAATATGGGGTGGGTTGTCCTGGGCCGAGATTGTTGTGGAGCGAGTTGTCTTTGGTCCGAGTTGTCCTGATTCCGTCAATCTGTTGAAGTGATAATAACCTTCATAAGCACACAATTAAATTTTCAATGTCATTTCGACTGAGATGCTCAACAACACTTGGAGAACTTTACATGGCACACATGACAAAATGTGTTTAAACCGTTTGACGACAGTATTTCATTGCCCTGAAAGACATATTCAAGAACGCTGCATGCGTTTTAAACGTCTGTTTTCGGTCTACATTGCTTGTCGCAGAATTATCAAAAGATGGATTCTTTTTAATAAATGTGAATGCCTGTTTGTACAGATTATAACGAGATGATAGTAGTTTGCACTCTCCAGAAATCACTGTCGGTGAGCAATTAGCGGGCGATCAATTAAGACACATCGGCCGTGTTTTTCGCAATTTATGTACATGTACATCAGTCAAAATAACGCAAATGAGTGACTTATGTTATAATTTTCCCTAGCAAGATGGCGATTTACTAAAATTTTCACAAGGAATAATTTTATTGCTGGATTAACTATATCAAATGGGTGAAACTACATAAGATATAGTATTGAAAAATTACTGCCGTACCCGGAGCCAATCCTCAAAGGAATGTCTCCAGGTACGGTTCCGTACCTGGAGACCCAGAGTCTCGGGGTACGGTTCCGTACCTGGAGACCCAGAGTCTAGGGATACGGTACCGTACCCGGAGACACTTCCTAGATGAAATGGCGTTTAGACGAAATGGCATTTAGACGAAATGTCATGGATCCGAGGTGCCAGCCAATAATAAAAACCTTGACATTGATTTTAAGGGACTATCCCTGACGTAGTCCAACAAGTTAGACCACAGGCGCTTGAAGTGTAGACCTCAAAGACTCTTCAATCGGAAAGACCATATGTCATTTAAAAATATTATTGTACAGTGCTGCATTGGGCACTTTGGATGACAAGGTTTAGAAATGTTTCTAAGCTAGAACTTCAAGCTCCTGTGGTTAGACGTTGCATGCACTCATTTATATTTTACCTTTTGATAGTTGTGCATGCAACGTGTTCCGAAGAATAACAAAAACGTAAATAACAGCATAAAAACGTGTCTGGAATGAAGAACTTTCATGTATGGGAGTATCCCTGATGATGAATTGGGGGGAAGGGGGTTGGTTGGGGCTAGGGGGGAGGAAATAACTGGTCCATACAGTAGCATTGTTTCTGAATAATGTCTGGTGCTGGACTATATATATACTGTACTAGAGCAACGGAAGGTATTATCGACACCTTAAGCTACTATTTAGTTTTAAACAGATACTTTTGTAAGATTCATATTGGATTGATCTGTTTTCATTAACACAATTATCTACTAAGATGATGAGAAGGAGCTCTTTAGCTTATTGTTTATATTTCAAAAATAACGTTTGCCTTATGCCATGTACCGTAGGGTTGCAGTTATCAACACCCGGAAGCAGTTATCAACACCCCATTTACCCCCGAATGATAATGATAAAAATAATGATGATTTAATACAACTTCTCTTAAAATTATGCTATGATCATTTAGTGTAGATAATGATTGAAAGATTTGCTTTAAATTCAAACATAAAATCCCAAGATTTCTGATTTTTACACTCTCAGCCAGAAAATATGCAAAAATATGAAAAAGTAGCTGAAAAAAATTGAGGATTTTTTTTTTATTTTTACCCTTAAAATAAAAAAAAATCTTACAATAATAAAATTAAACATTGTACATGTGATGATGTTTTGTTTGCTTTTTGAGACAATTTTACTTGAAAATAAACTATATTTCTGGTCTATTTTTTTAGAAACTGTGCATTTTTGAGACATTTAATTTTGGGGTGTTGATAATTACTGCCATGCTGCATTTAGGGAAGTAGTTATCGACACCCTGGAGGTCACAGTACCATATATATGGTTTTGAAGAGAGTAAGCATGTCTGCTCTTAATATTCTCCATGGTGATCTAGTTTATGGAATAAAACCACATGAAAGTGCTTTATGTGAGTGAAAATAACCATGTGTCTGAGTGACCTCCCCTTACAGCCATGCATAAGAGGCACAGTATTTCATTAGTACATCAACAAATATGTCTATTTTTTCTCCAAACACCTAACTTTCTAGCCTTTTTGGACTAATACATAAAGCTAAATGAAATTGCAACATTATCATGCCTTATTTACAAAAAGATGTCAAGAAATGATAAAGTTCACAAGGGGGTGTCGATAACTGCTACCTGTCGATAATACCTTCCATTGCTCTACAACTACAAGCCCCACCCCACCCTGGGTTGTACTGTTTCATGTAATTGCCCACACAACTAAAGTCACGTTTACAAGCTTTTCACACAAAGCGGGTGTGTATCTACGTGCCAAAGAGACTGGTAGCTGTGATATAAAGTTATAAATTCAACCTGTCGTTGGAGAACTTTAAACTACTAGGGAACATTGGCCTACTTCGCTTGGGGCTAAATCCGCGGCCATAGCCGCTGTTCCAATAATTAGTCAATTCCCACGTAATGCATCTCCCAATCAAATGTTAGCGACCATTTTCGTGATCTTCCGACTGGGTTTGATACATATTCACTGATTGGTCAAAATTTCTCATCCGGGTATTTTTTGGCAAAAGCCGCGGCCATTCTCAGAGGTATGGTCGGAGCTATAGCCCCAACCGAACATCAGTAGCTCGGCTATAGCCGCGGAATTAGCCCCAAGCGAAGTAGGCCATTGTATACCTATGCACCGTCAAGTTTTCAGGATCCGTCATTATAAATTATTTTAAAACTTTCTATTTCGTATTACTAGAGTAATGTTCATTAAATTTTTAAAGTGAATTATTTCATACTGATTTATTTATTTGTTCTTTAAGTTATCAACTGATATAAACGATGGTCAAAACCCAGATCAAAAGGATTTGAAATACTGACAACTCCTGAGCTCAAATTTCAAGATGGCGCTGTCCATCGCACGACATAAACTTTGTAATTATTTGTTTGTGGTGAATCGATTTATGGCACTGTCAGTGTAATGAGTCAGTGTGAAACAAAGAATTTTAATTTGTTTCCTTGTATTACAAGAAAAACTGCATCTCGTATCGCGAAAATATTGTAACAGATAAAAATGTTTTTTTTGTTCGGTGGGGTGTCTATTTAGTTAATCTTGTAGATTATCCGGGCTCGTGTGTAATGGTTTTCAAGCTGTCTTCTGTAGATATTCACGGTCAACAGCACTGTCATTTTACTAACTGTCATCTTCTGTAGATCTCCACAGCCAAAAACACTGTCATTTTACTCGTCCCAAAGCATGTGGTTTTTTAGCTCTGCTGGCCCGAAGGGCCATAGTGAGCTTCGTGCGTCGTCTGTCAACAATTGAAAACAAATTATTCAAACATCTTCTTCTATAAAACTACTTGACCCATGGTTCTCAAATTTCATATGGAGCATGACCTGACTCCAAGGTCTCAGAATTGTAAATTTGGGTCTGGTTAAATATCTAAGATGGCCGCTGTTACTAAAAATAGCAAAAATAACAAAATCATCGTCTTCTCCAGAACCACTGGGTATATTTGTCTGAATTTTGACATGATACATCAGTAGAACAGGGTCCCTATAAAACTAGAAACGGAACCAAAAGGAAACGAAACGCAACGAAACGAAACGAAACAAAACGCAACAGAATGAAACGAAATGCAACGGAACGAAACAAAACGCAACGGAACGAAACGCAACGAAACGAAACGCAACGGAATGAAACGAAACGCAGCTAAACGAAATAGAAATAAAACAAATTGGAGCAAAATCTGAAAAATACCATGAAAGTATCACAATAGAACAGCACCACATATTAATGCAAAAGGAAGACTAAAAAAGCCCCATGTTTATCCCTAAACATTGCTATATGAAGTTACCAAGTTACTGGTTATTTGTTAGATCAAATACATTAACTTTTAAACAGATACTTGGCTGAATTGTTTAATTTGATAAACTGACATACGATTTTGGGGCCTCATTTGGTCTTTGGGTGTTTTGGTCTGGGCATTTTCTTTATTATCTTTATAGTTTTTGATTGTTATTTAAAGCTAATTAATATTTATTTTTACTTTTTTTTTTGTTGTGGAGCGTCGTATGAGCTTTTCGACATTTTTCGGGCTACCAGCTCCATACATATGACCCAGGTTCCTGAAATAGTGTTCTTGCCTCGGTCCCCAACAATGCGCAACAATTCAGCCAAGTATCTGTTTAAAAGTTAATGTATTTGATCTAACAAATACCCAGTAACTTGGTAACTTCATATAGCAATGTATAGGGATAAACATGGGGCTTTTTTAGTCTTCCTTTTACATTAATATGTGGTGCTGTTCTATTGTGATACTTTCATGGTATTTTTCAGATTTTGCTCCATTTCGTTTTATTTCTATTTCGTTTTGTTGCGTTTCGTTCCGTTGCGTTTTGTTTCGTTTCGTTTTGGTTCCGTTTCTAGTTTTATAGGGACCCCAGTAGAACATTGGTATTCAGAATTGTAAAAATGAAAAAAATCTGTAGCGGAGTTTTTGTAGCAGTGACCTACTTTCTGTTTACGAGTGTAATTTCGCTTAAATGCCAATGTCCAAAAACAACTTATTTAAACAACTTCAAACAACTTCTGCTGTAAAACCATTGAACCCATGGGTCTCAAATTTCACATGGAGCATAACCAGGCTGCAAAGTTACAAAGTTGTAAAATTGGGTCAGGTCGAGAATCCAAGATGGCCGCCATTTTTAAAAATAGCAAAAACAACAAAATCAACTTCTTCTGCAGAACCATTGGGTATATTTGGTTGAAAGTTTGCATGGAACATAAGTGGGCCCTTGGAATTAAAAATTATAGAAATAATTGCCACCATGGGGTCCGTTGCTAAAAATAGCACAAACATAAAAATGACAATTTCTCAAGAACCCTTGAATGGAATTGAACCAATTTTGTGTCAGGATGTTTCTTGCATGAAGCCATTTTGATTCATTGCAATTTCCCAAACCAAGATGGCCACCATCTGCTGTTACTAAAAATAGCACAAAACATGAAAATGACAATATCTTCGTTAAACCGCTGAAGGGATTTTGATGAAATTTGTGACAAAATGATTCTTTCATTGAGGTGTTTCAAAAGTAACTAAATATAGACCGGTCATATTGGCCTCAGTTACTAAAAATAGCAAAATGTGCAAATTAGAAAATCTCAGTGGAATGGGACCAATTTGTGTCAGAATGGTCTTTACATGAAGCCTTTTTGATTTCTTGCATTTTAGCATTCCAAGATGGCTGCCATCTGCGGTTACTAAATATAGCACAAAACATGAAAATGACAATATATCTCAGTAACCGCTGAATGGATTTTGATGAAATTTGTAGCAAAATGATTCTTGCATTCAGATGTTTCAAAAATAACTAAATAAAGACCAGTCATATTGGCCGCTGTTACTAAAAATAGCAAAATTTGAAAATCACAGTGGAATTGGACTTTTGTGTCAGAATGGTCTTTACATGAAACCTTTTCGATTTCTTGCATTTTGGCATTCCAAGATGGCCGCCATCTGCCGTTACTAAAAATAGCACAAAACATGAAAATGGCAATATCTCAGTAACCGCTGAATGGATTTTGATGAAATTTGTGGCAAAATGATTCTTGCATTGAGGTCTTTCAAAAGTAACTAAATATAGACCAGTCAAGTTGCCTCTATAAGTAAAAATAGCAAAATTTGAAAATGTGAAAATCTAAATGGAATTGGACTAATTTTGTGACAGAATGGTCCTTGCATGAAGCCATTATGATTTTGTTGCAATTTGGTAGTCCAAGATGGCTGCCATCTGCCGTTACTAAAAATAGCACAAGACATGAAAATGACAATATTTCAGTAACCACAGAATGGATTTTGACGAAATTTGTGGCAAAATCATTCTTGCATTGAAGTGTTTCAAAAATAACTAAAATGGACCAGTCAAGTTTGCCTCTGATACTAAAAATAGCAAAACGTGAAAAATGAGAAAACCTCAGTGGAATTTGACCAATTTTGTATCAAAATAGCCAGGTGAGCGATATCAGGCCCAATTGGGCCTCTTGTTTTTATACGCCCGTTTTGAAAAAACGGACGTATTATGTCATGGCGCTGTCCGTCCGTCCATCCGTCCGTCCGTCTGTCCGTCTGTCCGTCCGTAAACATTCTTGTGCGCTCCATAACTCATTAACCGTTTGGGATATATTCATGATATTTGGTAGGAATATGTATTAGGTTGGGGGAACGTGTCGCGTACAGAAGTGGTTGCTCCCCCTTCCTTAGTTTCCAAGTTATGCCCCTTTGATTAATTTTTTCCCTGCCAGTCTTGTGCGCGCCATAACTTGATAACCGTTTGGGATATCTTCATGAAACTTCATAGCAATGTGTATGAAGTCTCAACGATGTGTCGCGTACAAAAATGGCTGCTCTCCCTTTCTTCATTTTAGAGTTACATCCCTTTCATTAGTTGATTATGGTTATTTTTGTGTATACATATCTTGTGCATACCTTAACTTTGTAACCGTTTGGAATATCATGATGAAACTTTATAGCAATGTGCATGATCACAAGACGATGCGCGGCATACAAGAATGGTTGCTCCCCCTTTCTTCATTTTGGAGTTACTTCCCTTTGATAAGTAATTTTAGGCATTTCTCAGTCACTCCATATCTCCTTAACCTTTTGAAATATTAGAATGGAACTTTGTAGGAATATGTATAATAATGGGGCAATGTATCCCGAGCAAGAACCACAACTCTGGCTTACTGAATTATCTGCCCTTGCATAAATTTCCTGTTTCCTCTGTGATTCCTTAACCCTACATGTGATTTTGTCAGGGTAATGTAGTAGAGCCAAGAATCTAGTATATTTAGTTTATGAATTATCTCCCTTGTTCAACTATGGCATTACTCAACTTTTGAGCCACAATAACTTTGAAGCTGATTTTTGGTATACTCATAGTATTTGATGTGTTAAATATTTGAATAATGTTGCCGTCATTAGTTATAAAGTGGTTGCCCCTGTTTGTCTGCCTATCCATCCTTTTGTAAACAATCTTGTTCATTCCATACTCCTTTATGACATTAAAACGGGCGTATTATGCGCCGCTTGCGAAGCCCTTGTTTCACTTTGTGATTTTTCTTTGCCAACCTTCTGTAAGCGGCAGTGTTTTTTGTTCACAATTTGGTCATGTTGGTTGTCTATTTGGAAGAACCTATATTAGAACCACAGGGGCTTGTATCATGCTCTTTTTGAAGCTGTAAACATTGTTTAGTAACTAAATACTTAGTACACTACCAAACTATGAAGTAAACCTGTAAAAGAGTGATACAAGCCCTTGTGATTAAAACAGGCAAAAGAAATTATTGACTCTGCTATTTTATTCAAAAGTAATTGTAGCTGCAAATTTCAATTTACACAAGAACATAGATCCTGGCAGTATGGTGTATGAACTTTGAAGCTGTTTGACTTGACTGTTTGTCATTACCCCCATGCTGGCTTAAATGTGCAAACGGCATCAATTGTATGTAGGTCTGAATAAAACTTGAATGTTTGTCCATGCAGTGGATAGGCAAGCATTAGCAGTTATAACAAATACTTACGTCTCCATTTCAGACAAACTGACCTCAGTGGTTCAAAGATGTGTATTGCCTGTTGTGCGGAAATGCTCTACGGTTGAGGAGTCAATCGAGTCATCACAGAAGAAGTTTGATGAAAAAATGCTTGAGCTTCTTGTTTGTCCTTTATCTAAACAGCCACTAAGGTGAGCATTCAGTCAAAAATCATGATTACAACCCAACTATGAAGAGGGGATAAGTTGTCCAAATGACTGTATACAAATGCTTTTTCTTTTATACTTTTCAATGAATTATAGAGATTTCTCGGTGAAATCGAAACTGATAATCTCACTGTTTCAAACAGTGAAATTATCAATTTCGATTTCACTGTTTCAGAAATAGGAATTTTGTGAAATAGCCTCAAGTTCATTTGTTGATTAATTGGCTAAATCTTATCTGGATTGACAAGAATTACGCCATGTTTGCACGCCATTACGACGTTAATGATGCCACTTAAAGCGCCAACGTAACATTGTTACTGCGCGCGACGTCAGGCCGCCTGAGTCTCCTGTATGCATTCTTTCTTGGCATTTTTTTTTAGATTTGTTTATCAAAATGATATTTTAAGCTATTTGTCAGTTGCAAACTACGTTTACAACCAAAATTATACCCAATAAACACACTGGAAACATCAAATTTGATGCAAAACGGCTAGAAAAGAAGTTGTGTTTCTGTCGTGATAGCTGACGCTCTTGAATAAACAGAATTATTGTGATTTTCAAGCATAAAAGAAATAGAAAATTTGACTTTTTCAGTGTAAGATGAATTTTTATTTCACTCATGAGCACCAAAAGTGGTATTTTCACTCGTGGCTTTGCCACTCGTGAAAATACTGCTTTTGGTGCTCATTCGGTGAAATAAAAATCGATCTTACACTGAAAAAGTCAAATATCCTCTATTTATTATGATCTTGTCGCTACACCTTTTGAATTTTAGAAGAAGCTCTAATTGTCATGATTTAACAAATGTGCTTATGTGTTTGGGAGGTTTTTATTTTCTTTGACAGGTCAGTGCATATTTTGACTGCCAGAATGGGTACAGGTCAGTTGTAACAGACTTGTTCTCCAGGAGGTTCTATATGTGTTCAGTCCAAATAACTCCAAAAGATGCTTGTAATCTAGATTTCATAATATAAGCAGGACCGTGGAAATACTATGATCTACTTGTCCCATTTCACTCTGGACAAGCGAGAAATTTCAGTTCAAGCATTCAAAGTGTCATGAGTGGAAGTATTTCGGGATAATTCTGAGATATTTTTCTTATTTACTCATGAAAACATATGTTGTGGGTTCCTGTTAGAATTTCTTCGTTGAGGCAATTCTAACAGGTGCCCACACCATATGTTTTAATTTGAAACTTTGTGACAGTTACCCAAAAACTGTCATCAAGTGATGAATAGCGGAAGAGTTGAACTTGAATCATGTTCAACTCTTCCGCTATTCATTATCTATTATTATTTCCTTATTTCATGTGTATTTTTTTCTGGGCAAGTAAATATTTGTTTGGAGAAGTTAATTTTGTCTTTTTACTTGTACATGGACATCCAACAAGTAGAAACTTCTGGTATTTTCACAGCCCTGATATAAGTTCAACTTTTCGAGTCTTTCATAATTTGAAACTTTAAAATCGTGGTCTCTTGATCATGTTGATTGCTTTAAATACACACTATAGACCACAGGGTATAATCGATTCTGCTAATTTTCGCTTCCTGCAGAGACTGTCCATCATATTTGGCTTCCGACGAGACTGTCCGCGAACTCTTGCTTCCTGCTGAGACTTCTGTACATGATAAATGGCTTCCTGCAGAGACTGTCCACGTGATTCTGCTTCCTGCCGAGGCTCTCGGCAGGAAGCAGAGTCACGCGGACAGTCTCGGCAGGAAGCCATTTTTCGAGGACAGTAGTCCCTGCAGGAAGCAAGAGTTCGCGGACAGTCTCGGCAGAAGCCAAATATGACGGACAGTCTCTGCAGGAAGCGAAAATTGGCGGAATCGATTATACCGTGTGTAGACTGAAAATGTTACACTAAAGATACTCAGTTTTGGGCTTAGACTTAGTGAATTTACTTTTGCATCAATGATTACAACAAATAAACAAGAGAAACATTTTTAAAATGTAGATGCAGATTGTTAACCCATTTATGCCTAGTGTCCCATTAAACGCTGCAGACCCAGATGAGACGCTGCAGAATGCGGCATGTGATCAGGATCTACACTATTTGCATATAACAAATGGACATTAAATTTTGTCCTTAAGATAAAATGAAAATGGTAAAAACAAACTAAACCAGATACCCCTTAATTGACAAATTAACTTATCCAATTTATAAGAACAGAAGTCCACCAGGCATTTGGGTTACTGGGAAAGGGAGCTTTTATGATAATTCTGAGATAATTTCTGTTAACCTTTTTTGACCAGTGGACTTGTCCATCCGTATTATTTGGAAGAGTCCATTTCCAATTTAAGGGGTTTCTGGTGAATGTCTTCACTTATATTGTATTTTCAATAGTAATACATATAGATCTGCACGCAAATAGTGTTGACCCTGAGCAGATATTGTGTTCTGCAGCATCTGAACTGGGTCTGCACTGTTGCATATGTCCCCAAACCAGGTTCTGGTCTAAAATGGGTTAAGGTAAATAAATGGGTTTAAACTTAAACTCAGTTTCATGGGAAGCAACTCTGACACATTTTGATTTTCTTTTTTGCATCCCTCAGTTCAGGAATTTAAAAGGGGACCCAATTTTGGAATTATTTGTTGTAAAGGGAAACAAACAGGTCACAAAAGTTGTTTTCCTTTTGTAAAAATGGCAGCAAGACATGCACCTGTACTGATACGCTTTAATTTTCATTAAAATTGTTCAGTGCCAACCCTCATTGCCAACCCTCATGAGGGTCCTGATGAGTGGTCACAAGTTTTTTCAAGAAATGATAAATGAAATATCCTAGAATTATTGTCAAAGTCAGTTCTTTTCTGACTGTAATATTGTATGAATTTGTAGACTAGCTGCAAAATGAATCCTATTAAATGCCAAAGGAGCCTAAAGTGTGATAAATCAACCACTGCCTAATAGCTGTAATAAAGAGTATTATTAAAGGTGAATGGGTACACTTGCAGAGGAAGCAACTCTACTATTTTGCCTTCATTCTCAGTAAGGATTCTCTTAAAGGAAAGGATTTGCTCC
This sequence comes from Ctena decussata, assembly GCA_963989385.1. Taxonomy (NCBI): domain Eukaryota; kingdom Metazoa; phylum Mollusca; class Bivalvia; order Lucinida; family Lucinidae; genus Ctena; species Ctena decussata. The sequence goes on along the minus strand of OZ022503.1, from coordinate 39,654,516 downwards.
TTTTCTTCCCTTTAATGCACCAGTAATTTGTGACCACTGCCCCCCCCCTCACCTATGGGGAATAGAGGGGCTAATGACTTTTCATTTTTTAGTGCCCTGGTATAAGCCCTACCCTCTGGGGACAAGCTGATGGTTATAGCCCTGCTCTTAGCCCCACTCTGTATAACAGAAATTTTCACTGGGGTAAAGATGTTAGAACCCCGGCACTTCCCCGGCACTGTGGGGACAATGAAAAAGTTATTGCATTGCACCTTAGCCCCACTATCCCCCCACCCTACCCCATATGTGGGGTGGGGGGGGGGAGAGAGAGGGCAGTGGTTACAGATGACTAGTGCATAAGATCAAAACCCATTTCAAAGAGCTACCTTATCCAGAGAAGCAAACAGGAATTCATGCAAGTAAATTTAATGTTTTCGAAAAAGAGGTCGGGGGGTGTTTATTAGAGCAGGGCATTTATTAGGATTAATACTGTATGTCTTTGTTTTGTAATTGCAGATATGATGCAGAAAACAATGAACTGGTCAGCGATACCATAGGAGTTGCCTACCCTGTTGCGAATGGTGTGCCTAATCTAGTGCCACAGGATGGCCGCATGTTGAATAGTGATAATCCTATTGACACTGAAGTAAAACCAGATAAACACAAAAGTTGATGATGGACTAGTTTAGTATATATGTCATGTCCAGAGCTCTAGATAAGACGGAGTATTTGGTGATAATAAGGGATAATTTTTGTTAATACTGTATAAAAACATATGTTGTGACCCCTCATCTGAACCATCTCGACGAGACGGTTCAGATGAGGGTCACAACAAATGGTTTCAATGAATAATAAAAAAAATTATTCCTCAATTATCATCAAATACCCCTCTTATGTAGCTCTCACTGATAGTGAGATAAACTCTTATAAAATCTTAGAGCTGCAGCAATATATTTTGATGCAAATATTGCAACCTTGATGAAGGCATCTGGTTTGTTGGTTTGCTGTAATGTAATGTGGTCTCCTGATCATGATGGAGTTTTGGTTTGAAAAATCTGTTAGTGTGTCAAAGCTGTAAAAATAGAATAGAATTTTCTTTTCTTGTTTAATTGAATTCAGAATTTGCAGTCTTGATACTAAATACTACTTGTATGCACTTTTTCTCATCTTTGAAATGCACTTTATTTGTCCAAATGCTTTAATGGCAGGCTTCTTTGATTATCAAGCTTATTTCAACACTTGGGCAATTCAGGAGATGACCACTATAAGCTTATAGCTTACTGTCAGATCCTGATACTTGAGATTGTAAATTATATAATGTGAATTGATTAATAAAATATTGTTTAAACCAACACTTGGGCCCAGTAGTTCAAAATTAACAAGGTCTTAAGTTAACGTTCCATTAAAATTCCAAAGTAAGTATCTTAAGTACTCCAGTATTTTATGTTGAAAAAATTTGAGAAGCTTTTGCAGTGCAAAAGCTTTCCACGTTTTTTTTCAACAAAAATATCAGTGTATTTGGTAATAAAGTTGTAAAACACTTAACCAGTTGACCTTTTTACAAGCTTGCTTTGAACCTCAGGGCCCTGAACTCGTATGGTACTATATTGCCATATTGCAATACGTATTGTATTCTAACATGACGTTAATGATTTTCCCATTGAGCTTGTGGTAAAAATGGTATTTTTTGATGCTCAAAATGCATTTTATTTTGGACTTGGGATTCACAGTGCCTGCAGGGTGTTTATTAGAAGAAATTTTGTAAATGCATCCACAACTGCCAGGGCAAACTTGAAGGTGATAAGACTTTCATAAACTGTTTATTTAGTTCGTATGATTTAATACATTTATTTGCCATCAGCTCTGGGGAAGAAGACTAAGAATTTTTGTCTAGCATCAAACTGCCATAAATGAGCATGTTAAAAAAAAATGTGACCGAAGCATTTCAGAGCATTTTAAAGAAAACAGAGCTTTAATAGTACATTATTATCATGTCGCCTTGAACCTACCTGCCAAAAGTCATTGCAATAGTTTGAGTAATGAAAAAGTTACGGTCAAAAATATAGCCAAAAAACTCAGGAGTGTAACACTTTTTGTGTGACATTTTTAGCTCACCTGAGCCAGAGGCTCCGGGGGAGCTTATAGGATGGTAAGGCTCCGGCGTCCGTCCGTCCGTCCACAATTTCAAACGACTTCTCCTCTGAAACCGCTGTGCCGATTGTAACCAAATTTCATATAGAGCCTCCTGGGACCTTAGGAACGAAAAGTTGTTCAAACGGTCCTGGTCACATGACCAACATGGCCGCCATGCCCATATATGGTAAAAACCTGAAAAAATCTTCTTCTCCAGAATCAATAGGTCGATGGTCTTGAAACTTGGTATGTAGCATCGGGTACACGAGTACTACCAAGACTGTTCAAATTATGACCTTGGGTTGACCTTGACCTTTTTTACGGTAAGGTCAAATTTGCTTACTCATGCTTTTATATGGCAAAATGCTGCAACATAAGATATCTTGGAAACTGTTGAAGATTTTGGTCTAAAAATTGGTACATACAGTCATCTTAATGACTACATGAAGATTTATGAGTACAAGAGGTCAAGGTCATTCTTTGACCTTTGACCCAGAACTCTCATATCTTGACAATATCAAACAATCTTCTCAAAAACCACTAGGCCAATTGTAACCAAACTTCATATAGATCCTCCAGGGGTTGAGGGAATGAAAATTTGTGCATACGGTCGAGGTCACATGACCAACATGGCCACCACGCCCATATATGGTAAAAACCTTTAAAAATCTTCTTCTCCAGAACCAGTAGACCGATGGCCTTGAAACTCGGTATGTAGCATTGGGTACTCAAGTACTATCAAGATTGTTCAAATTATGACCCTGGGTTGACCTTGACCTTTTTTACGGCAAGGTCAAATATGGGAAAATGCTACAACATGAGATTTCATGGTAAGTTTTGAAGATTTTGGCCTAAAAATTGGTACATAGAATCATCTTAATGAGTACATGAAGGCTTTTGAGTACAAGAGGTCAAGGTCATTCTTTGACCTTTGACCCAGAAATCTCAAATTTTGACAATTTCAAACAATCTGCTCTAAAACCACTGGGCCAATTGAAACCAAATTTAATATAGAGCCTCGAGGGGTTGATGGAATGAAAATATTATCTAACGGTCCTGGACACATGACCAACATGGCCGCCACGTCCATATATGGTAAAAACCTTTAAAAATCTTCTTCTCCAGAACCAATTGACCGATGGCCTTGAGACTTTGTAAGTAGCATTGGGTACTTGAGTACTATCAAGATTGTTCAAATTATGACCTTGTGTTGACCTTGACCTTTTGCAGCAAGGTCAAATATGGGAAAATGGTAGAACATAAGATTTCATGGAAAGTTATGAAGATTTTGACCTAAAAAATTGGTATATACAGTTGTCTTAATGAGTTCATGAAGAATTATGAGTACAAGAGGTCAAGGTCATTTTTTTACCTTTGATCCAGATTGCTCATATTTTGACATTTTCAACCGTTTCCTCAAAAGCCAAAGGGCCAATTGTGAACACATTTCATGTAGAGCCTCCAGGGGTTGATTGAATGAAAATTTGTTCAAACGGTCCAGGTCACATGACCAACTTGGCGGCCATTACCACTTACGGGATAAATCTTTAATATTTTTCTTCCCCAGAACCAATACACCTATGGTCCTGAAACTTGGTAAATAGCATGGAGTACTAGAGTACCACCAAGACTGTTCAAATGGTGACCTTGGGTTTACCTTGACCTTTTTTTGCGGCATGTTCAAATATGGGAAAATGCTAGAACATAAGAAATTATGGAAAGTTTTGGAGATTTTGGCCTAAAAATGGTATATATGGTTGTCTAATGAGTACATGAAGATTTATGGGTACAAGTGGTCATGGTCATTCTTTGACTTTTGACCCAAAACTCATATTTTGACAATTTCGGACATGATAAGTATAAGCCACCTTGCCAATTGTTCAGGTGAGCGATTCAGGGCCTCATGGCCCTCTTGTTTTGATTACTGAATTTTCTGCTTGCAGTTTTACAAAACTCTGCCAGTTACCATACCTATTAGCCATCTGTTTGACTTTCCAGTCCTTTGGGCTGCATGAAAATGTAAGATTTATGTCCTTCCATCATCACCCATGGAATAAGTAAGGCCAAACTCAACAGCACTATGCTGAATTTCTGGTGCACCAAAAAAGAAGAGGTCCTCATGTGAATGGATGTCATTTTTACATTTGATGCTTCTAATCTCTATAACATGGTCTTAAACATTGAATAAAGATGGTATATTGTATTGCAAATTTTCCAGTTGCTGTACCAACGTCCATCTCAGAATGTAAACCACTTCTTTCAAGTACCCCTTGAACTCAGGAGTGTAACATTTGTCATTTGTAACTCCATAACTTTTTCCAGGGGTAGCTGTAGTCAACTTTCATGCCATGTATGAAAGGTCATTGACTCATCATGGGAATTGGTACACAGGAAGTCTTCATCTTGGCTCTTGTTTTCTTCATACGTACCAGTTAAGCCACTCAGGAGTGTAACACTTTTTGAAAAAAGACAAAAATAGCTTATTTCTTCACCACAAGCAATGTTATTTTCATTTATTAGGCACATACATGAAGACGGAGCCCCCTTCAAGCAATTTTGGAACATAAATCTAACTTCTAAACGTAAATAAAGCTGTACTGCCATGAAACTGACCAAAAGTTGAAGATTTTGAGATTCCATTTTCTTCATATTTATCACTATGAGGCATTCCAAATAATATCCTTACATGGCTATCAAGAGTTTTGTGAAAAATAATAAGATAAAAGTGACCAAGATAATGATATTATGTGATTTAATTTGGCTTTTGCTATGGCATGTATCGTGCAAGGTGTTACACTCCTGAGCACTTTAAGTTTAATGCCATTTTGGACACTTTTTCTTCCCCTACATCAACATATTTGGATTAATTCATGCTAAATATAATGTTTCCAACATCAGAAAATGTTTTTGATGCAGTGCCATCTGTTTTGATAAGATTTTGAGGTTAATGATATTTTAGGAAGGGACATTTTCTACTGATTTACTATGTAACCATCAGCTTCTGAAACTGGTATGGAACTTTATTTCTGTAATGTCTTTTGTAAACAGGTAATGATATTCAGGTAAAGAAAACTGTTCAATTTCCAAAAGATAGAGTGAAGAACAAATAAATTAAATTCAGTATTTGTTTGATTTGTGAGCATTTAGACAACCGAATAGCAAATATATTGTGGCACACCCAAGCATGAGTTGAAAGCTATGGTTTTGGTTTTGGCTATAGCAATGAGTGCAAGTTGCATTTATAGTGAAGACAACACCATTATGAAATCTAAAGGCAGAATATTCAACTTTTTTTAACACTACCAACAAATGGCTGAAAAGTGTTACACTCCTGAGCAACAGACCAAGTTGTCTTGTTAAAGAGGCCAATAAATTTGGAAAAAATGATATTAACAACATGCAGTCAGTGTACCTTTATTGCATAAAACACTTAATCAATGATTTAAGTTCTTGTGATGCTATTTCCAGCAGTTTGAAAATAATACTCAGGAGTGTAACAAATTCCTTGAAACTTTTAGCACATTTTGACATAGCATCACCACTACCAGTATGTTTTAATATCAACAATCATTATCTAGATTAGTTCTCCATTCATATGCCATCATCCCAATGCACATTTTACTGAGGCACAGCCAAGTAAAGAGAAGATATGGAAGTTTTTAAAACTCTACTTCTAAAAAAGTGTATCAAAATGAAGTTAAATTTTAAGTTTTTATTTCATTCAGGGGTTTCTGAGAGAAAACAGCACTTATTTACATAATCTGGAAGTGCCCTGCATAAAATAATAGAAACTTAAAGTGATATGATCATGATTTTAGCTTTCAAGGCTTTCATACAATTTGGTCATTTTAACAGATTTTGGGTGTAAATCTCTTCACAAAAATTGTCATAAATTTTTTATTTGTAATGCTATTTGTAAGTCTAGAAAAACTGAAAACTTATTTTCAAATGCGTAACTACCCTGCTGATATTTTATCTGAAGCTATTCAAAAAGCATCAACTTTGACTGTTGATGAAGCTTTAGAATCCAAACCTTCTGAAAGTCAAGATATTATCCCCTTTGTCTGTACATACAATCCCTCTCTTCCTAACATAGGCAAAATTATTAACCAGTACTGGGGTTTACTTAAGATATCAGCAAGTGAAAGTGTACGTTACTTATTTGAATCTAAGCCAATAGTTGCTTACAAAAGACCGGCTAATATTCATGACATGCTAGTTCACTCAAAAATGAGTAAATCTGTGGCTTCTTACAATGTAACCAAATGTGATAGACGCCGTTGCTCGCACTGTTCAACTATTCATGAGTCTGACTGCTTTACGAGTACTACTACATCATGTGTGCATAAAATAAAGCAAAACCTTTCATGCATTTCCACTGATGTAATATATATGATAACATGTAAGAAATGTAAAGCTCAGTATGTTGGACAGACCCACCAGAAATGTGCTAATCGCATGAATAGTCATAAATTTGACATTATGCATTTTCCAGATATGTTTACCAATGTTTCAGAACATTTCAATTCTCCAGGACATACCATTCACAATTTTTCGTTTATGCCTATTGAAAAAGTTTCAAATAATTGGAAAAGACTGTTAAAGGAAACGTCTTGGATGCACATTCTTGGTACGGTTGCTCCAAAAGGCATGAATTCCAAAGTGTTATTTTAATAACTTATGCCTATTTGACCCCGGGACAGTGCTTTCTATAATCTTTACCTGTGTGCCAATTTATAACTCTGATCAGCCTGCGCATCTGTACTGTCTGATTTCCCTTTAATATGCACTCTGTTGCGGCTACTTGGGAAGCCTAAATCCTTCTTACAACCTATGGGAGCTCTAGTCAGAATGCATGGTTGCGCAGGTTGATCTGGGTTTCCTCTGGTTTATTTGAGTTTGTAGACTTTGCTGTCCTGTGGCTCAGTTTTCATTTAACATGACAGTTATTACAGGCATCTTAATATTTAGCTTTTAAAATTGCATTTTTCCTGTGATTTTGCATCTTCTAAGATCCTGTTATTGTTAAATGTGCTTAACACTGTTTAATCAGTAAGTTTTTACACCAAAGTCATTGCCATTTTTTGACGTCGTTGCCATTGACGTCATGTGACGTTGATGTCATTATGTTTCATTGTTTACAAATATGTCCCTTGAGAAAGGTTGTAATAACCGAAACTAGTCGGGAATAAAATAAACAGAACTACTTGGAGTTTGATCTCTTTTACAAAACTAATGCTATTTTTAAAATTTATACAGTTTTGTAAACTGTAAGCACTGTAGATAAGTCTGGAATAAAATTTAAACCTATGGCAGAGTGTTTATTTTTGACCTCCAATGTCACACTTTGGTCACATTTTTTTTGAACATGCCCAAATGTGAATTTAGCATTAAAACTATGGGCATTTTAACTTAAACTTTTTACACTCTTTGACTGAATAAATTGATAGATTAAAAGCCAACAAGATTTTTTGTTGTTGTTTGTATTCATTATGAGCCTCAAATCTTAAATTAAGCTACCATATATCTTCGGTTATAAGACAGAATTTATCCCTTTCAAACCAACCCCAAAGATCTAGATCCATCTTATAAGATGGATCTAGATCTTTGGGATTGTTTTGGAAGAGAAAAACCCATATTATAGCAGAATTTCGTACGATTGATTTAGATATTTAGGGTCATTCTAGAGATAAGAGAGGAAAAAACCTATCTAATAGGTGATAAATATGGTAAACAGCTTCTGACAGTACAAAACCAAAAGTTTAAACAAGAGGGCCATGAGGCACTGAATCACTCACCTGAGCAATCGGCAAAGTGGCTTTTTCTTATGTTTGAAATTGTCAAAATATGAGTCTTTGGTCAAAAGTCAAAAATGACCATGACCTCTTGTACTCATAAATCTTCATGTACTCATTTACCATTTTTAGGCCAAAATCTTATAAACTTTCCATAAAATCTTATGTTATAGCATTTTCCCATATTTGACAATGCCACAGAAAAGGTCAAGGTAAACCCAAGGTCATCATTTGAACAGTCTTGGTAGTACTCTAGTATTCCATGCTACTTACCAAGTTTCAAGGCCATAGGTATATTGATTCTGGAGAAGAAAAGTAAGGTTTATACCATAAATGGGTATGGCGGCCATGTTGGTCATGTGACCTTGATTGTTTGAACAAATTTTTATTCCATCAACCCCTGGAGGCTGTATTTGAAATTTGTTTACAATTGGCCCTTTGAGTTTTTGAGGAAATGTTTGAAAATGTCAAAATATGAGAGACTGGGTCCAAGATCAAAGAATGACCTTGACCTCATGTACTCATAATTCTTCATGACCTTATTAAGATGACTGTATATACCAATTTTTAGGCCAAAATCTCCAAAACTTCCTATGAAATCTTATGTTCTAGCATTTTCCCACATTTGACCTTGCCGTAAAAAAAGTTCAAGGTCAATCCAATTCAAGGTCATCATTTGAACAATCTTGGAAGAACTTGAGTATCTGATGCTACTTACCAAGTCTCAAGGCCATTGGTCAATTGGTTCTTAAAAAGAAGATATTTAAAGGGTTTTACCATATACTGGCATGGTGGCCATGTTGGTCATGTGAACTGGACCATATGAACTTTTTGTTCCCTCAACCTCTGGAGGCTCTATATGAAATTTGATTACAATTGGCCAAGTGGCCTTTCAGATGATGTTGGAAAATGACAAAATATGAGAGACCTAAATATAAATGTTCTAGCAGTTTCCAAGGCGGGCCGCTTAGCGCAATCGGTAGGGCACCTGACTCATAAGTCAGAGGTCCTGGGTTAGAAACCCGGTCTGGCCACATACTTTCATTTCTCCTTCCGCTGATTCAAGAAGGGCAGTTGTCAGTTACTGGCAAAAGTATGCACACTTAGTACTGGTCAACCGCTTAGGATGTCTAAGCCTGCCCAGGAATAGTGTGGTTAGGTTAACTGACTGTCCCAACATGACCATAGCTGTTTACTGTGGATGTTAAGCATAAAATCAATCAATCAATCAATCAATTTAGATTTTCCCATAATTATGTGACCTTGCCGCAAAAAAAAGTCAATGTCAACCCAAGGTCATCATATGAACAACCTTGGTAGAACCCAAGTACCTTATGCTACATACCAAGTTTCAAGGCCATTGGTCTATTGGTTCTGGAGAACAAGATTTTTTTAAGCTTTTTACCGTATATAGGTGTGGTGGCCATGCTCGTCATGTGACCTTGACTGTTCAAACAAATTTCTGTTCCATCAACCCCTGGAGACTTTATATGAAATTTGATTACAATTAGCTTAGTGGCTTTTGAGGAGATGTTTGAAAATGTCGAAATATGAGAAACCTGGGTCAAAGAATGACCTTGACCTTTTGTACTCATAGTTCTTCATGACCTCATTAAGAGGACTGTATACTCCTATTTTTAGGCTAAACTCTTCAAAACTTTCCATGAATTCTTATGTTTTAGCAATTTCCCATTTTTGACCTTGCCGAAAAAAAAGTCAAGGTCAACCCAAGGTTATCATTTGAACAACCTTGGTAGTACTTGAGTACCTTATGCTACATTCCCAGTCTGAAGGCCATTGGACTATTGGTTCTGGAGAAGAAGATTTTAAGCTTTTTACCATATATGGGCATGGATGTCATGTGACCTGGACCGTTTGAACAATTTTTTGTCCCCTCAACCCCTGGAGACTCTATATGAAATTTGGTAACAATTGGCTCAGTGGCATTTGAGATATTTGAAATTGTTGAAATATGAGAGACCTGGGTCAAAGGTCAAAGAATGACCTGGACCTCTCGTACTCATAAATCTTCATGTACTCATTAAGATGACTGTATATACCACTTTTTAGCCCAAAATCATCAATAGTTTCCAATACATTTTAGGTTCTAGCATTTTGCCATATAAAAGCACAAGGAAGCAAATTTGACCTTACCGTAAAAAGGTCATGGTCAACCCAAGGTCATAATTTGAACATTCTTGGTAGTACTGGTGTACCCGATGCTACATACCAATTTTCAAGGCCGTCAGCCTATTGGTTCTGGAGAAGAAGACTTTTTAGCTCACCTGAGCCTTTAGGCTCTGGGTGAGCTATTGTGATCACCAAGTGTCCGTCGTGCGTCTTCCGTCGTGCGTCGTCCGTCGTCCGTCGTCAACAATTTGCTTTAAATGACATCTTCTCTGAAACCGCTGGGCCTAGGGCTTTGATATTTGGTATGAAGCATTGTCTAGTAGACCTCTACCAAACTTGTTCAAATGGTGGCCCCAGGATCCAAAATGGCCCTGGGGAAGGGGGTCTTGGGTTCGAAACTAAAAAATACTTAAAAATCTTCTTCTCCAGAACCGCTTGGCTCAGATGCTTGAAATTTGGTATGTAACATTGCCTAGTGGTCCTCTACCAAGTTTGTTCAAATGGTGGCCCCAGGGTCCAAAATGGCCCTGGGGCAGGGGGTCTTGGGTTTGAAACTAAAAGATACTTAAAAATCTTCTTCTCCAGAACTGCTTGGCTCAGAGGCTTGAAATTTGGTATGAAGCATTGTCTAGTGGTCCTCTACCAAGTTTGTTCAAATGGTGGCCCCAGGGTCCAAAATGGCCCTGGGGAAGGGGGTCTTGGGTTCAAAACTAAAAAATACTTAAAAATCTTCTTCTCCAGAACTGCTTGGCTCAGATGCTTGAAACTTGGTATGTAACATTGCCTAGTAGTCCTCTACCAAGTTTGTTCAAATGGTGGCCCCGGGGTCAAAAATGGCCCTGCGGCAGGGGCCTTGGGTTTGAAACTAAAAGATACTTAAAAATCTTCTTCACCAGAACTGCTTGGCTCAGATGCTTGAAAGGCGGAGTTTCAGCCTATGTTAATTTTACATAGGAATCTGCCCACGCTTGGATTTTTTTTATTCTATGTATATGTGTTGCCTAAGGACTAACAGTGTTGCTTATGGGTTATTTACCTCAGTACACACGCTCAGCATAGCACAGGATTGACTTAAGTAACTTATACCTTGAAAATGAGGGTCCCCTTAAAATACCGTTCCTAGAACTATCAAATATTCAGATTTTGCAATTTCATTTATGAATTTAAATCAGTGAATTAATGCGAAACATTTTAGAAATATGTATATTCATGTTTCAAGAAACAGGTTATGTATAAAATGTATCTTGCTTGGTATAACGCCTCAAAATCAGCTAAAAACCACATCTATATCAAAAATTAATTATCAGTTAAAGTATGATCCAGTTGTTGTCAAGATTTTATACTAACCATAAATCATGCTGTATACCTCTTATATGTGTACAAGAAAATTAAAGAAACTCAGAGCCCGGTAAACTACACGTCAGGGCCGCAGAATGTGGGCTGTCATGCACCCCAATACAGTAGAAAAACATAATCTTGTAGCAATGTATTTTTTCTTGATTCCTCATGTCACGTAAAAGTGAACTTTTCCATCTCTCTATTATCCCAATTCAGATTAAACAGCATATCGATGAAATGTCGCCTTGTCCAACCCCATTAACACAAGAAACTTTCCAGATCAAATATTTTTAGCTCACCTGAGCCATAGGCTCAGGGTGAGCTATTGTGATCACCCAGTGTCCGTCGTCCGTCGTCCGTCGTGCGTCGTCCGTCGTCCGTCGTCCGTCGTCAACAATTTGCTTTAAATGACATCTTCTCTGAAACCGCTGGGCCAAGGGCTTTGATATTTGGTATGAAGCATTGTCTAGTGGTCCTCTACCAAGTTTGTTCAAATGGTGGCCCCAGGGTCCAAAATGGCCCTGGGGCAGGGGGTCTTGGGTTCGAAACTAAAAAATACTTAAAAATCTTCTTCTCCAGAACTGCTTGGCTCAGATGCTTGAAATTTGGTATGTAGCATTGCCTAGTGGTCCTCTACCAAGTTTGTTCAAATGGTGGCCCCAGGGTCCAAAATGGCCCTGGGGCAGGGGGTCTTGGGTTGGAAACTAAAAATTACTTAAAAATCTTCTTCTCCAGAACTGCTAGGCTCAGATGCTTGAAATTTGGTATGTAGCATTGCCTAGAGGTCCTCTACCAAGTTTGTTCAAATGGTGGCCCCAGGGTCCAAAATGGCCCTGGGGCAGGGGGTCTTGGGTTCGAAACTAAAAAATACTTAAAAATCTTCTTCTCCAGATTTGCTTAGCTCAGATGCTTGAAACTTGGGTTGAAGAATTGCCTAGTGGTCCTCTATCATGTTTGTTCAAATGGTGGCCCCAGGGTCCAAAATGGTCCTGGGGCAGGGGGTCTTGTGTTCGAATCTAAAAAAATACTTAAATATCTTCTTCCCCAGAACTGCTTGCCTCAGATGCTTGAAATTTGGTATGTAACATTGCCTAGTTGTCCTCTACGAAGTTTGTTCAAATGGGCACCCCAGGGTCCAAAATGGCCACGGGGCATGGAGTCCCAGGTTTGAACCATAGAAAAACATAGAAAAATATTAAAAAAATCTTCTACTTCAGAACCGCAAGGTTCATATGCTTGAAATTTGGTATGTAGCATTGCCTAGTAGTCCTTTACCAAGTTTATTTAAATGGTGGCCCCACGGTCCAAAATGGCCCTGCGACTGGGAGTCCTAGGTTTGAACCATAGAAATATATAGAAAAATATTTAAAAAATCTTCTTCAGAACCACGTGGCTCAGATGCTTGAAATTTGGTATGTAGCTTTGCCTAGTAGTCTTTTACCAAGTTTGTTCAAATGATGACCCCAGGGTCTAAAATGGCCCCGCCCCAAGTGGTCCTGGGTTTGAACCATAGAACTACATAGAAAAATATTCAAAAATCTTCTTCTTCAGAACCACTTGGCTCAGATGCTTGAAGATTGGTATGATGCATTGCCTTGTTTTCCTTTATCAAGTTTGTTCAAATGATGGCCCCATGGTCCAAAATGGCCCTGCGGCAGGGAGTCCTGAGTTAGCCATTGAAATACATAGGAAACTATTAAAAAAATCTTCTTCTTCAGAACCACTTGGCTCAGATGCTTGAAATTTGGTATGATGAATTGCCTGGTGGACTCCTACAAAGTTTGTGCAAACGGTGGCCCTGGGATCCAAAACGGCCCTGGGGCAGGCAGTCTTGGGTTCGAAATTAAAATGTACTTAAAAACCTTCTTCTCCAGAACCCCTTAGTGCAGATGCTTGAAATTTTGTATGATGCATTGCCTAGTGGTCCCTTACCAAGTTTGTTCAAATGATGGTGCCAGGGTCAAAAATGGCCCCGCCCCAGGGGGTCCTGGGTTTGAACCATAGATATACATAGGAAAATATTCAGAAGTCTTCTGCTTCAGAACCACTTGGCTCAGAGGCTTGAAATTTAGCTTTTAGCATTGCCTAGTGGTCCTTTACCAAGATTATTCAAATGATGGCCCCAGGGTCCAAAATGGCCCTGCCCCAGGGGCTCCAGGGTTTGAACCATAGCAATACATAGAAAAACATTCAAAAATCTTCTTCTTCAGAACCATTTGGAAATAGTTGCAAACTATCAGGTTTGTTCAAATTATGACCCTAGTTTGACCTTTAACCTGTTTGCTCAGGTGAGCGATTCAGGGCCACTTGGCCCTCTTGTTTGCATTTTGGCATTCCAAGATGGCCGCCATTTGCCGTTACTAAAAATAGCACAAAACATGAAAATGACAATATCTCAGTAACCGCTGAATGGATTTTGACGAAATTTGTGTCAAAATGATTCTTGCATTGAGATGTTTCAAAAATATCTAACTGTAGACCAGTCATATTGGCCTCTGTTACTAAAAATAGAAAAATGTGAAAATCAGAAAATCTCAATGGAACTGGACCAAATTTGTGTCAAAATGGTCCTTGCATGAAGGCTTTTTGATTTTTTGCATTTTAGCAATCCAAGATGGCCGCCATCTGCCGTTACTAAAAATAGCACAAAACATGAAACTGGCAATATCTCAGTAACCCCTGAATGGATTTTGATGAAATTTGTGGCAAAATGATTCCTGCATTGAGGTGTTTCAAAAGTAAATATATAAAGACCAGGCAAGTTGGCCTCTGTTACTAAAAGTAGCAAAATGTGAAAATGAGAAATTCTCAGTGGAATTGGACCAATTTTGTATCAGAATGGTCCCATTGCACAATAGCCAGGTGAGCGATATCAGGCCCATTTGGGCCTCTTGTTTTATTTTTTTTTATTTATTTTTTTTTCAAAATAATAACCCGGTAATTATTTTACCTAGACTGATAACATACCTTATTTTGAGCTCAGGAAAACTATTTTAGAGCCCTAGCAGTTTAAACTGACACTTTGTAGGCACTGGTTTCCTCATGAACTGTTGCTATAGGCTCAGCTTTAGTTTTATTTGATCAAATTCAGATTCTTATAATCACCCATTGTCATACACCTGTACAACGTACGGATACATATAGATTAACATAACCCTACCCAAATAGACATTTCCAATAATACAATACAATACAATACAAATCTTTATTCAGCATTAAACATATAACAAATGTTTATAGCCTACATCAGCAATAATATGCACAATGAGAACATGAAACAAAGCATACTTTAGATAATAATACTGATGATAGTCAAGAAGTGAGAAAATTATCAGTCGCAAACAAGTTGCATCTTTTCACAACTGAAAACTTATTTTACGTTGCTGTTTCTCAACATAAGTGATCTGTTTGCTGTAAATATGTTGATGATGGGTTGAGAAGTCTTCCCAAGCTTGTCAGCTTATCTTCCATCATAAACTGCTGTGCCCAGATGATTTGCCTCTTTCCTTGTTTTTTGTTTGATTCTTTAGTGAACGGACACTTGATGCAGTCCGGTGTTGAAGTCTTGCCTTATGCCTGTTCAGTGTACAGGTACAAGCCAAAAATGTAAACAAATTAAATTCAGGGCACTAACACTTGATGCAGTCAATAGTTGAAATAAAAATAATGGATTAGCCTTCCTGTGATGTAGGCAATGTAAAGATACAAGCCAACACACTAGCACTTGATGCAGGCAGCAGTTAGAAACAAAAGGTGAAACGTCCTGCCTTACATCTAGAGACAGCTACAGATACTAACCTAAAGTTATCTTCAAAACAAAAAAACCCAGGGCACTGATGCATTAAAAAATAGGGTAAACACTGAAATTAATTTTACCTGGTCACCTTTTATTTATTGTTCTGTACAGATGATAGAAAATATGTTGACTGTCTTGGGTGATTACACTTGTTTGCAGAAGTGTGAGGAGGAGAGGGGGGGGGGGGGGGCACATTTGGGAATTATCTTTGGCTTCCAACTCTTAGCCAGTGAAGAAAACAATTGCATACAGAATGGGTATTAATGTAGGTCCTTAATTTTAATTTATGTCACAGATAAACAAGTGCTGCAGTGAACGATCCTACCTTTACTATGAAACTGACTTTCTCCAAAACCTGACCTTTCCCCAAATTTCAATTTCGAAAACTATTTTACCGGTTTCAAAATCTTTTAAAACTTTATACAGAAAGAGGGGCTATACTTACCCTAATTCTGAATAAAAATCATAGCTTGACAAATACAGCAACAGATCTAAACATTAAAATTACTTTTCATGTTTGATTATTCATAGTCGGTTTTTTGACAGATTTTTCAAATTCGGTTGCCTATAAAAATATTTGTATAAGGCCAAAAATAAAATATTTAATGTTTCCCCTTACGCAACCGACCGTAAAAAATCGTAGCGACCGGAAATATTTTTTTCGGATTTCAAAAAAAAAATTTTTTTTTCTACCGTTGTGCCGAGTACCAAAAATCTGGGTCTTCAGAGCTCTAGATAAAGATGTTTCTGACGAAAAACGCTTGATGAGTCAAGAATATGCTACTCCCACTAAAACAGGATTATCCATCATAAAAACGAACGGCATCGTCTTTTTAACTATGTTTGGAGACAAAAGAAGCAGAGCGGAATTGCCAAACAAAAATGCGCTCAACCACCTTAGATAAGACCGGCAAAAGATCAAAGGATTTTAGTCATCTTTTGAAGTCAGAGGCTGCCGCTCAACGCACGTGCCGATAGGTTTTATGTAGAGTAGCCTGGAGCTGAAAATTTCGGTGTCGGGCAAAAACAAAGGGTCATTCTTTGATACAGAGCGGCTTGCGACAATTGTTGAGCAACGAAATTGCATTCCGGGTATTGTTATTTTCAATTTGTCTTTTCTCTCAAATACACGGAGACTGTTCAAAAAAGTAAAATCGGATTTGAAGTTATTAGACTAGCGAACATCGCATAAAATTATGCTTTTAGGGTACTTTACGACGTGTCCATATAGGGAAAACGCAGATAAGCATGTGTATTGGCTAAGTCTGATCAGAGTCATCCCTGTCTGGACAAACAAATTCATCTAGTATTAGGTTGAAAACTATTTCGATTATTGGGAAACGCACATGGCTGAAATCTCATTTTGCCGACGCTAATCAAAACGTCTCCAGTGATGCCAAATGTGTCCAACGGAACGCGAACGCGCAGAAAATATTCGCTTTTCTAATTTATGGTAAAAGTTTTCATAATCCAAAGATCAAAGTTGTGAAAAGGAAACGCCAGTCGTATTGCATTACCGCGCAGGCTGATCGGGGCATATGGTAAAAGGTACCTTTGGCTGTCTCACAGTTTTATATGACACGTGTCCAGTTCAATGCGGCGTTCTTTGATGTCTGATCAACATAACCATGTGCAGGTGGTTACCGTATTTGAAAAAAACTACTACCGTCTTTACACTCCGTTATAGCGTATTCCCTGATGAGAATGCGTAACTCGAAATGACCATAATTAATGTTTGCAAGATTGACCTGTTCACCCTAATAAACTCATCTTACGGAGATAGACCTTCATATTTGGGTTGTTCCAATATCTAAAACAGGGTACAATGTATGTGACAAAAGTGTGATGCAACGAGAATGTGTTTATCTCCGGTGCATCCGATTTCATATTTGCTAACAATGCAGCCTCGTCGGGGTCACACTGTTGTTATCGTAAAACTCGAATGAACGTGTTATATACTGTTCTTCATTAAAGAAGGAATGCGACGGACTTTATAAAAAATCTGTGTACCAGTTTGGACTGTCACCTCATATCTACACTGCTTGATTAAACAACTACGTAAGTAACCAGAATAGACCATGATCAGAATGCGCATTACACATGTCCCCGATATGGCACGTTCACACTTACACTTAATTATGAGTGTGTGCGTGTTTTGTACGTGTGTGTCTTATACTTTCATGCCCCACGCACCTCAGTGGAACGTATCCGTAGTCGCAGTAACGGGGCGCCATTCACCCGTCCCTATTAGATTATAAAAACTGCGTCGTCTATTTTTATAGGACATATATGCAAGTACTTTTAAAAACACTCCTACGTCTTAATTTGGGATGGAAAAACTATCAGATGAAGCGGCTCGAGTGGGTCGTCAGCATGTCCCCGCTTATAAAGATTATCTGGAGCTCTGACTTTTCCGGGGAAAAAAAAAATAATAAAATCCCGACCGACCTACCCACCAATGAGAAAAAGGGTCGGGTAAGGGGAAACAAGAATATTTCTAAGGATGGCCCAAGTCAACATATAAGTTTATGGTGTCAGAATAATTCTCAGGGTACCTGCAATTCATTTCAGAAGGCAAAGAATGCATTTAAATTATAATGTTAATTTTACGGGTTCTAACTTAGCCCTACCCATCATGTCTGATAAGGGGTTCTGCAAGGTGCGACCATAAGCCCTGCAGTTCTTGAATTAAATTGATTAACCCATTTTATTAATTGGTTTACCCCAGGTAATCAAAATATAAAGTATGAAGGAAATCTAAGTGTGGGCCATTTTGAAACACCCCCTTTGGTATGGAACATTGCCTAGTGGTGCTCTACCAAGTTTGTTCATATGGTGGCCCCAGGGTCCAACATGGCCCTGGGGCAGGGGGTCTTGGGTTCGAAACTTAAAAATACTTAAAAATCTTCTTCTCCAGAACTGCTTGGCTCAGATGCTTGAAATTTGGTATGGAACATTGCCTAGTGGTCCTTTACCAAGTTTGTTTAAATGGTGGCCCCAGGGTCCAAATTGGCCCTGGGGCAGGGGGTCTTGGGTTTCGAAACTAAAAAAAACTTAAAAATCATCTACTTCAGAACCGCAAGGCTCAGCTGCTTGAAATTTGGTATGTAGCATTGTCTAGTGGTCCTCTTCCAAATTTGTTCAAATGGTGGCCCCAGGGTCCAAAATGGCCCTGGGGCAGGGGTTCTTTGGTTCGAAACTAAAAAATACTTAAAAATCTTCTTCACCAGAACTGCTTGCCTCAGATGCTTGAAATTAGGTATGTTACATTGCCTAGTGGCCCTCTACAAAGTTTGTTCAAATGTCGGCCCCAGGGTCCAAAATGGCCCCGGGGCAGGGAGTCCCAGGTTTGAACCATAGAAATACATAGAAAAATTTTAAAAAATCATCTACTTCAGAACCGCAAGGCTCAGATGCTTGACATTTGGTATGTAGCTTTGCCTAGTGGTCTTTTACCATGTTTGTTCAAATGATGACCCCAGGGTCTAAAATGGCCCCACCCTAGGGGGTCCTGGGTTTGAACCATAGAAAAATATTCAAAAATCTTCTTCAGAACCACTTGGCTCAGATGCTTGAAATTTAGTATGTAGCATTGCCTAGTGGTCCTTTACCAAAATTATTCAAATGATGGCCACAGGGTCAAAAAATGGCCCTGCCCCAGGGGGCCCAGGGTTTGAACCATAGCAATACATAGAAAATATTCAAAAATCTTCTTAAAACCATTTGAAAGTGGTTGCAAACTATCAGGTTTGTTAAATGATGACCCTTGTTTGACATTTAACCTTTTTGGTCAGGTGAGCGATTCAGGGCCTCTTGGCCCTCTTGTTTAGGTTTTTACCATATATGGGCATGGCGGTCATGTGACCAGGACCATCTGAACAATTATTTGTTCCCCCTTCCCCTGGAGGCTACATATTAAATTTGGTTACATTTGGCCCAGTTGTTTCAGTGGAGAAGTCGTTTGAAAGTGTGGATGGACGACGGACGGATGAAGCCTGCCTATCCTATAACGGGAGCCTTTTGCACAGGTGAGCTAAAAAATGGTAACTTTAGGTAAAAGTTTGCCATAGCCTAGTAGCTGTAGGGACATGGGGGTGGGGGGGTGGGGGGGGGGGGGGGGGGGGTAGAGGCCCACTGTATCTTGGGCACAGCATATGAAGGGCGGAGCCTATCCCTCCCCTTTTGCTGCCTTATCCTTCCCAGATTCGAACTGTGTTTGTGAAACACTATGCCCCCAACCATATACTTGCCACTAAGAGTGTCAAACTTTAGCTGTCTAAGCCTGAAAAGGGGCACGCTCTGTTACTTTATACGGAAATTCCTGATACTAAGCCTAATGCCTAAGGAAGTCTAAAAACAAGGAAAATACAAATCCCAGCTAGGGGCGTAACTGAGTCCCTTTTTGATAGAATTTGCCCAAAAATTAATCATTTTTTAGCTCACCTGAGCCGAAGGCTCAGAGGTGAGCTTATAGGATGGGAGTCGAGCCGTCGTCCGTTAGTGCGTGCGTCAACACTTTCAAACATAAATATCTCAGAGACCAGTGGGCTGATCGCAATCAAATTTTATCTGAAGCATCATTTGGGTGGGGGAAAGGCTGCATTAGGTTTTGGTGCCCATCAGCTCAGAACTCTGGTTTCCATGGCAACAGATAGCCCCCATAGGGTTATAATGGGGAAAATGGCGTCATCACGTTTTCTCGACTGTTTTTGATTAGATCTTTATCATACTTGCAGGTAATGATGACATACACAAGAGCTTGGATGAGTTCGAAATTTGGCCGGATTCGAGCACAGACTACGGAGTTAGCTGCCCTTTAGCGCTTGAAAAAAATCCCATAGGGTTATAATGGGGAAAATGGCGTCATCACGTTTTCTCAACTGTTTTTGCTTAGATCCTTATCATACTTGCAGGTAATGATGACATACATAAGAGCTTGGATAAGTTCGAAATTTGGCCGGATTCGAGCACAGAATACGGAGTTAGCTGCCCTTGAGCATTTGATAAAAATCCCATAGTGTTATAATGGAGAAAACAACGTCATCACATATTTTTAGAAAAACTTTGTCATCGCTCTAGCACCTACATTTCTCAACAGATTTTAAAATAACTTCTCACAAATGTAGGGCATGACAATATCTCGAGCAAGTTTGACTTTCAGGGTGCTACACCCAAGGTCAAGGTCACTGTGGCTATTTTTAGAAACACTTGGTCATCGCTCTAGCGCCTACATTTCTCAACGGATTTTAAATCAGCTTCACATAAATGTAGGGCATGACAATATCTCGAGCAAGTTTGACTTTCAGGGTGCTGCACCCAAGGTCAAGGTCACTGTGGCTATTTTTAGAAAAACTTGGTCATCGCTCTAGCGCCTACATTTCTCAACGGATTTTAAATCAGCTTCACACAAATGTAGGGCATGACAATATCTGAAACAAGTTTGACTTCCAGGGTGCTGCGCTCAAGGTCAAGGTCACTGTGGCTATTTTTAGAAAAACTTTGTCATCGCTCTAGCACCTACATTTCTCAGCAGATTTTAAAATAACTTCACACAAATGTAGGGCATGACAATATCTAGAGCAAGTTCGACTTTCAGGGTGCTGTGCTTAAGGTCAAGGTCACTATGGCTATTTTTAGAAAAACTTTGTCATCGCCCTAGCACCTTCATTTCTCCATGGATTTTGAAATAACTTGACACAAATGTTGGGTATGACAATATCTCAAGCAAGTTCGACTTTCAGGATGATGTGCCGAAGGTCAAGGTCACTGTGGCTATTTTTAGAAAAACTTTGTCATCGCTCTAGCACCTACATTTCTCAACAGATTCTGAAATAAATTCAACACAATTGTAGGGCATGACAATATCTCGAGCAAGTTTGACTTTCAGGGTACTGCAATCAAGGTTTTTGATTAGATCCTTATCATACTTGCAGGTAATGATGACATTCATAAGAGCTTGGATGAGTTCGAAATTTGGCCGGATTAGAGCACAGACTATGGAGTTAGCTGCCCTTGAGCATTTGAAAAAAAAATCCCATAGTCTTATGATGGAGAAAACAACGTCATCACTTTTTCATTTTTCATCGGATCTTCTTCATACTTGCAGGTAATGAGGATATGCATAAAAGCTTGGATTAGTTAGCATTTCGGCTAGATCCAAACCACTGACTATGGAGTACCTGCCCTGAGCATCCAAAAAATCAATGTCGCCACTTTTTCTTGGTTTCTACTGATCCGATCCTTTTCAAACTTGCAGGTAATGAGGAAATGCATAATATCTTAAACAAGTTCAACTTTTGGCAAGATCAGGCCAACCACTACGAAGTTAGCTTCCCTTGACAGCTCTGTCTATTGTGCTCTTGATCGGATACTTTTTAAACTTGCATATATTAAATGAGGGCATACATAATGTTTTGGATGAATTTAATTTTCAGCCTGATTGGACCACTGACTGTGGAGTTAGCTGCCCTTGAGCATCTTAAATATCCCTATAGGTTTACAATGTCTCTCAGGTGAGCAATTGTTGCCCTTTGGGCTACTTGTTTTGTATATCTCACAACCAACCTGTACATGGAATATAACCGTCCTAGCTCAAAGACTTTAGGAGATGTCTTGGTAATATTATTGGCAAAGAAGAGGTTGCTCTGAAACCTACAAGTTTTAATGGAGCAAAACAAATATGGGTCCTCTCATTTTTATACCCCGCCCATTTTTCATGTTCTGTTCGTTTTATGAAATTTCAAAACACTTTACCCAGTGGTTCTTTGGCCCTCAGAGCTTTGGCCAAGTAGCTGTATAAGCACTGACTATCAGGAGAAATAACTCTGTAATTACTAAATGCAGAGTTATCGTACTTAACCTAAATATTTTACTCATCAAGAACAACTATAATATACCGAAAATCAGCTTCCAAGGTCATGCAGTTCAGGAGTTCAGCCAGATTGAAACACAGGGGGCATAACTTGGTCATATTTTGACGGAATTTGCCCAAAAGTTAATCATGTACAGCTCATCTCAAACCTGTATACAAAATATCATGATCCTTGCCCATATACTTCTAGAGATATCGTTGTAACAAGTATAAATCATCAGTCTATTTTTAGCAAGTGCAAGTAACTCTGAAGTGACTTCTCCAATCTGGCTCGAACTCGTCTGAAATTTTATGCCTGTCATTTAGTAAATTTGCAGATAATCAGGACCTGATTATCTGCAAATATACTAAAGATCCAATAAAAAGATAAATGGGCTATGTCTTGAACAAAGTAAAATATGATATTTTAGCACTCAATGGCAAGTAACTCTAAGACAAATAGTCAAATATGGCCCAATTTTGAACTAGTTGGAGATTTTATGCCTGTCCCAGTTATCAACAAGTATGATGAAGTTTCTTTACAAAATTATTCGCTATGCCCAGGACAAAATCAAATATGGACTATTTAAAGGTACTTCAGAATGCCAATATGACATATATGCCAATATGACATATATAATGATTAGGTGGTTGAAATGTAACGGAAATGGTTTGTTTACCAAGTCGAAATTCATTACATTACATTACATTATCTTGTAGGGGACGCAAGTTGGTTCAACTTATATATCCCCCTCTCGGTTGGACACCCAGGAATTATCCGGAAATACTGTGAACTGCTTGTCTCCAATAAAATTGTCCAGACGATTCTTGAATGTGTTTAAGGTCGGTGCTGTAACAACTTGTTCTGGCAATGCGTTCCATGGAGAAATAACTCTTGTTGAGAAGAAGTTCCTGCGAATTTCTTTCTTACATGAATTTTTCTTTAGTTTGAGTGCATGGCCACGAGTATGATTGTCACTCAGCTGAAAGAACCTGTTGTAGTCAATGTCTTCTAAGTTGTGTAAAAGTTTGTATACTTGGATCATGTCACCTCGAAATCTTCTGTATGTTAGTGAAGGAAGTCTCAATGCTTTAAGCCTATCACAGTAACTCATATTCCTGACACTGTATACTAGCTTTGTGGCACGTTTTTGGACCATTTCAATGGCTTCAATATCTTTCTTATACCGCGGACTCCATATTATATTTCCATATTCTAGGTGTGGCCGAATCAGCGTTTTGTACAGTTTACTAAATGATTTACTAGTAATATGTAGAAATGAACGTCTGATTAATCCTGTCACTCTGTTACCTTTGTTTATACAATCACTTATGTGTCTTCGGAATTTCAGGTCTGTATCAAAAGTTATTCCCAAATCTTTCTCTGTTTCACTATTTCTTATGTTTTTTGATACACCATTTTCATGCATTTCATATGTATGACTTGGATTATTGTATCCATAATGCAAGGTACAGCATTTATCAATGTTAAATCTTAAAAGCCACATATCACTCCAATCATCAAGTTTATCATTATCATGTTGCAGTTCTTCTATGTCAGAATCTGAGTTTGTAGGACCAAATAGCTTGGTATCATCAGCAAATAATCGTAGCATATTCTTAATAGAGTCTTCAATGTCATTGATATACACCAGAAATAACACCGGCCCCAGGACACTGCCCTGGGGAACCACGGGGGGGTCACTTCCATTATAAAGCAGGGTACATATGTGCCGCTGGAATAGCCCTCCTTTTTGATCTCCCAGATACATCAATAGGTATGGTTTAATTGGCCAATATACAGGAATAGGTCTTATTTCTCCAGGCTCTATACATAAATAATTAGCATATCTGATTTTTGTTACCAGAGGGAAACAAATATCAATTACCAAATCAACAGGTGCACCAGCTGAAATACTCTCAGCACACTGTCTCAGCATGCATGAGCTCTGAATTATCTTAATGGCTCAATAACTCACAGAATTCTAACCTAATGACCTGTTATTATAAACAAATCACCAAGAACGTTTACACATGATGTTTTGACAACAGGACTGGTCCACTGCAAAATCAATAGTTCAGAAAATAAAAACAATCATTTTAGTATTTATGATCATTTTGATTCCTGTTATATGTTTTTATTCTGTGTCAGTCGCTGCTTTATTTGCAATTCATTTTACAGCTAAATACAGCGACTATGTTATGAAAAAAACTGTGCCAACTCAGGCAGCCGAGGATGGCAGGAGAAAGAGCCAAAAAGGACAAAGATAACATATTTGTCCTAATACAACAAGCAAAAACAATATAATTATATGAAGACATAGTGAAGATCAAGACTCTTTTTTTCACAGAAATTTGGCTTCCATGAAGCCACTGAATAATTCCTTCTTAAATATATTAATAGGATTTAATTTTGATAGGCTAATACAGGTCACGGTGTATAACATGTGCTTTGAGTTCCGAACTGGGTATGTTTCAGTCGTTTCCATTGGATAAGGCTTGTGTCCGCACGGGTATATAAAGCCTCGTCATACCCTTGTTCGTGCTCTTGGATTAAAAACGAGAACCTCGTACAAGTCCTCTAGCCTTCTCTCTCTTTGGAAGTAATGTGAGTACCTCACCCACTTCCAAAGACTGTCTCTAGTGTTTTAGGCCGAAAATCTAAAAAGGGAGGGTGGTTTTCAGTCTTTCCGTAGGTGTCTAGAAACTAACTAAAGGGGGTGGCTTTTTGTAAGGAGGGTCTCGGTCCTGTCCCAGGGGAGATCTTCCTGACTTTTCACTAGTTCTCAGAGTAAATATTTCACTGGCTAAATATTTTCAGGTAACTAAAATTTGATAATGCATAAAGAATAGAAAACTATAGTTAGCTTTTGTTTTCATTACTTTTGGATATCTCTACGCCTTATTTTCCTGGCAAAAGAACCTGGGTAAAACTTGTGTAGGAGAGAGGTGTCAGGGGTCTGTCACCTGTCGCCTACTCATATTCCGGCGGACTCGGTCCGGGGACTTGGTCTGGCCCGGAGGGGTTCCGCTCCCGTCACAGAAATATACCAGCCCATTGTATTTTGTGGTGTTACAAGAACAATATGCACTTTTGTTCTGAATTACAGAAATAATCATAGGATATGCATAATACAGTTTATATTTTTATTGTTGAATAAAACATAAACATTTATTAAATTAGTCATATACTACCTTGAAATTCGCCAAATTTTGGAAACGTAGAACTCCATTTTCCTTCATCTGAAATATAACTTTTGTACCAATATATAGCTTAATCCATGAACTAAAGCAACCGAAATGTATTTTTTAACAAAAGGTCTTTAAAACTAATTTTCATGGTTTAAAGAAACCCACCCAACTTGTTTATACAACACTAAGTGACAGTTGTACATGTTATCTACCTACATGTACATAGACAGATTACACACCTGTCGTGGTGTGTTGTATAAACAAGTTGGGTGGGTGTCTTTAAACCATGAAAATAGGTTTCTAACAACCTTTATCATATGACGTCGCATCTGAGAGTGTAATAAAGCCATGCATTAAAAACGATAATCCACTAGTGGATTAAATATGCAAATTACGTCTTACCGTTATACGTTGACGTCCATTAAAACGTCGCGTTTTCTAATGGCGAAATCGTGACGTTGTTGGTGCAAATTTTGCTAATAAAACGCTATTTTAGTGTCATATGATAAATAGAATCTTGCATTCGTGCTCCTGTATTATTGAATTTATTAAACTCGTTGGAGAAAACCGATAAGATGCTCGGCAAAGCCTCGCATCTTATCTTTTTCCCCAACTCGTTTAATAAATTCAATAATACATGAGCACTCATGTAAGATCCTCTATTTATGGAAAACAAATACATTTCGGCTGCTTTAGTTCATGGATTATGCTATATATTGGTGCAAAAAAAGTAGTATTTCTGGTGAAGGAAATTGGAGTTCTACGTTCCCAAAATTTGGCCAATTTCAAGGTAGTATATGACTAATTTCATAAATGTTTATTTTTCTTTCAGCAATAAAAATATAAACCATAAGATGCATATCTTATGATTATTTCTGTAATTCAGAACAAGAGTGCACACTGTTTATGTTACACCTAACAATACAATGCACACGTATGTTTTAGCCCCCTAGTCATATTGACATTTAGAAGTACATTCAGCTTTCATATAGACACGTAGCTCCAAGGCCACATGTACAATTTTGATGAATTTCGAACTCGTCCTGGAAGCCTTATGCATGTCCTGGTTACCGGCAAGCTTTATCATATTGCAATAAAGTTTCTATCGCCAGTTAAAGGCAGATAGGGACAACACACGTTTTTCTTCTTTCCCCAGGGCAGTCATACAGTGGAATCAGCTCCCCAGTCGGACTTGCCTGGCAGAGACGCTAGAGGTCTTCAAGACAGGTCTCGAAGATCCAGCACTCTAGGCTCGTGTAATTTCTAATACACATCTATCTCTTTTGTCTTTCTCTCTTTACTTACTCATATCTCTCCTAACTCTTTCTACTCTGACTCATCTTCTTCCATTTCTCCTTAAAGTTTCTCTCTCGCACTCAGCTGGTGATAATCCTCAAAGCTGAGGGCATGCCAGTATACTGGTAAACGTAAAAGTGCTAGATGCTCGGGACAACATTTTCTCCCATTAAATAAGTCTGAGTTTTTCTCGGTCTATTCCCATCGATCTGACCCCAATTCGAACTCATCCAAGATTTTATGCCTGAGTGTGCTGATTATCTACAAGTTTCATAATTTAAAGTTGAATAAAAATAAATGGGCTAGACCTGGGAGTGGTCAAATGTGGGCTTTCTTGCCACTTAAGGGCAAGTATTACTCTAAAGCGAATTGTACAATATGGTCGAATTTCGAACTCGTCCGAAATTTTATGCCTGTCCTAGTTATCAGCAAGTTTGATGAAGTTTCCATCAAAAGGAAAGTCGCTATGTCCGTTTAATGCAAGGTCAAATATGTACTAAGGGCCCACTTCGACTCGAACTGTAGTAGCTACTATATTAACTAAAGTTCCAGTCAAAGTG
This sequence comes from Ctena decussata, assembly GCA_963989385.1. Classification (NCBI taxonomy): domain Eukaryota; kingdom Metazoa; phylum Mollusca; class Bivalvia; order Lucinida; family Lucinidae; genus Ctena; species Ctena decussata. Next base: position 39,627,447 of record OZ022503.1, on the reverse strand, counting down.
CGTTGGTAGCTACTAAAATGGCGTCATGAACTTACTAAAGATCAACCGAGGTCTGGACTGCCGTTACTCTAGTTGCAAGATGGCGGCCGCTGAAGACTCTCGCTTTTTGTGAGTGTACAACAAGTATTTGTTTTACTGAGTTGTTTCTTTTCCATTATTTTTGGACACATTTTATCATTTAATCTATAAAATTATCGTTTTTAAAGACGACATGCACGGAAAAGGCAATGAAATGCACAGTATTTATTTCCGTTTCCATGACAATCTACTATTGTAGCAACTTTGGCGTTCGACTGGTAATGCGAGTGCGCATGCCCAAAAATACTACTATGGTAGGAACTTCAGTTCGAGTCGAAGTGGGCCAAGGACAATAAAGAAACTCCAAGGCGAAATAAATGAACATTTGGCAGAATTTCTAACTGGTCCAAAAGTTCGTGCCTACCCTGGTTATCAGCAAATTTGACCAAGTTCCAGTAAAAAATAAAGTTGCTATTTCCCATTGTAAGTTTATGGGAAATTTGCTAATTTTACAAAGGCAATTAACTCCGAAGGAAATATTCCGATCCAGCCAAAAAAATTGAGCTTGTCCGAGATTTTTATGCCTTTCCTTATTATCTACAAGTTTCATCAATTTGCACTTAAAAATGGGCTATGCCTGGGACAAGGTGAAATATGGGCTTTTTTAAGTAGCTCTAAGACAAATTGTACAATATGTCCGAATGTCGACCTCATCCCAGATTTTATGCCTCTCCTAGTTATCAGCTGGTTTGATCAAAGTTCGATACAAATGAAGTAGCTATATATGCCTGGGACAACATTTGAAATCCCATTATGTGTATGGGACAGTTTTTCAACGCTCAAGGGTGAGTAATTCTGAAAGGAACAATCCTACCTGGCCCACTGACCTGGCCCAAATTCGAACTTGTCTAAGATGTTTGCCTGTCCTAATTACCTGCAAGTTGGAAGAAATTCGGATAAAAACTGAAGAAGCTATACCTGGGACAACATTTTCCCCATTATAAGTCTGTTGGACCTTCAGGTTATCATAGATACATGTACCATAGTTTTAAATTAATCTGCGCCAAAATCTTATTATGTAATCAATTAATCCCCCACCCCAACAATGCTACAGATAAAATTTCATCAAAATTGGCCAACTGACCTTGGTTATGCTCCTGTTTCAAAGTGTGACGGACGACGGACCATGGCTATACTATATGCTCACCTTGCGAGCCGTCGGCACAGGTAAGCTAAAAAGCTAAACAAAATTATTATGATCATTGGTGAACAACAACATGCAGATGAATGCATTTTTGTCTTTTGGTGACCAAGATACAAAAAGTAAACTTTTTCTTGAACTTTGCAAACTGTTAATTGTGTCATGATGAAATTACACAAACAAGATGCAGGCATTTCTCTTGGTGAACAATAAATAGCAAGCGTAGTTTGTGTCTTGCGAACAATATACAACTAAATTCAGTCTTTTAGTCTCCTAGGTGAATACCAAGTAGGTGAGAAGGCTGATCCATTCCTTTTCCGAAAAAAATGTAGCTTCGTGCCTTGCACAATACAAACTCAAAGTACAGGCGTGCCTATTGGTGAACAGTGTATATAGCAAAATGCAGTTTGTCTCTATGAACTATTCGCCTAACAAACTCGTGTTTAATCGAGCGTCAGTGGACAATCTATGGGAAATCTTTTATTTGTTTTTACATGAACAATATACATCAAAATGCAGGTTAATGATTAGCAAATGATATGCAATAAAATAAGACTGTCCTTTGGCGAGCAATGAAGATCAAAATGTAGTTTCATGTCCTGAATAATATAACACAAAACAATTTGTCTCTGAGTGGCAATAACGCAGTTTGTATTGCGTACAATATATATTAAACACTACTGAGCAAAAACGCAGATTTATGTGTAAATCAGCAATGTACAAGCTTGTCCGTCAGCAAAACGTAGTTTGGTATCTCAGTCTGTCACCAACGCCGCCGGTCCGGCAAGCCGGACCACTTTTACGGCCAAGTATATAATTGGCCTTATTATATTTTCAATACTTTATATTCTTCTTTACCGTGGTGATCAAATGTACTTTTTTTTACTCAAAAAGCAGTTATCGATAAAGAACGCAAAAGAAGAAAAAAAAATAGACTGGCGATGTCATCGATACGCCTGTCGTAGGGTTTGAAAACCTGGTCACACGGCTTGTCAAAACATTGCAAATCTGAAAGCAAAACCTCCGTAATCTGAATAAAAGACTATAGGCATCAAGGACACGGCAGCTGGATGTTCTTTAGTCGACCGACTTCTGGTGATTTTATGGCAAACATCGATGTAATAATACGTGCACGATGTCTTTCTGGATGTAAAATCTGAAGACTTACCGAGAGTAACTTTATTCAGATACTACAGACTAATCTTGTTTTAACTCCAACAACAAGTAGACCGACAGTTTATGGCATTTTTATACCCCGCCACACGTTAGTGGCGGGGAATTATGTTTTCACGTTGGCCGTCCGTGTGTCCGTTCGTCCGTCTGTCCGTCCGTTCGCACTTCGTTTCCGTCCGATAACAAGTATTTATCAACGGATTTCGTTCAAATTTTGCATATGCATTTGTACCAAGAATGTCTCGCTTGTGATCGTTAATGGGCAAATTTCGATAATTTCTGACAGAGTTATGGCACTTGTCAATGTACAAAAAATGGTTTCTGGCCTCTAGTTCGTTTACTACTTGGAGTATCATAATGAAACTTCACAAATATGATCGAAGTAACAAAAGCTTTGTATGAGCATAGAAATTTTGTCATCCCGGGTTATCTGCCCCTGTCCTGGGGCTATACAAATATAAAATCATGAAAAAAAAATCTGTATAAAATCAGAGTTTGAAGCAATTTTTCTGAAACTTACAGCAAATAATCAGAGAAATGAAAGCCTCCAGTGATGCTCAAATTTCCCCCATGGGAGTTATCTCCTCCTGCCCTCGGGCTATATATAGATGTATGCATAAAATGATGATAGAATCTATACAAATTCATGTGAAACAGATTTTTCAGAAATTTACAACTGACGATAAAAGTAATAAAAAGCTTCATGTGTTGATTAAAATTTGACCCTTAAGGGGTTATATGCCCCTGCCCTGGCCACATACATGTTTAAAATCACTAAAATTGTATTTGATTAGAATGGGAAGTTATTTATCAGAAGTTTATAGTAAGTGATCAGAGTAATGAAGTGTCCTGTTATGACAAAGACTTTTTTCCATAGGAGCGGCTGTAGCGTAGTGGATAACACTCCAGACTACCAATCAAGGGGTCGCAAGTTCGATCCCCCACTTCTCCGGTCATTCGGATGAGACTTTAAACCGAGGTCCCGTCTCCATATGACCTCGTTGTTGGTGGGACGTTAAACCCGAGTTCACTCACTCACTTTTTTCCATGTTCCATGGGGCCTGGCTGCCCCTGCCATGGGATAGTACAGAGAAAATATATATATGGAAAAATCGGTACCCGAAAAGGGTTTGCAGTGGCGGGGTATCACGCAGTCGTTTGCGATGCTTTTATTTTTCATGAAACACCCGTCATGAACAACCTCAACAGGTCCAAATCAGACAAAACCCGTACAGTTCTGATCTTTATACAGACCTGTTGTCAGTAAATAACTCTATTTCCTCAATAATCCTTCCATAAGTCATTAAAAAAAGAACGTACGTGTACAAGAGGCAATAAAAAAGTCGGAAAGTACTGAGGAATATACAAAATACATGCTTCTCCCACCATAGCCTGGGTTACATGCTCGGAAGCAGCCAATCAGTGTGCTTTATTTTGAGATTGAGATCATTCTCAAGTTTTATAACCTCGAACCCTGGTTCAGTCTGGCATCAAAATAAAGCACACTGATTGGCTGCTTCCGAGCACATGCTCGGAAGCAGCCAATCAGTGTGCTTTATTTTGAGTTTGAGATCATTCTTAAGTTTTATAACCTCGAACCCTGGTTCAGTCTGGCATCCATAATGCCTGTTTGCAGACAGGCCAGACAACCACCTTCCCTAATTTTCGCGCACGTGAGCCGAAGGCTCCGGAGGAGCTTATAGGATAGGCAGGTTCCGTCGTCGTCCGTCCGTCCACAATTTCGTCCGTCTCCTCAATCTCACTTGGCCTCTGGACCACAGGTCTGATTCTAACCAAATTTCATATAGAGCCCCAGGACGGACTTGTGGGAACGAAATGATTTTCAAATGGTTTGGGTCATATATGGCACCGCCACGCCCATATAGGTAAAAACCTTTAAAAAAATCTTCTCCTCCAAAACCTATTGACTAATGACTTAAAACTTGGTATTTAGCATTGAACAGTCGTCAAGGTCATTAAAATAATGACATTGGGTTGACCTTGACCTTTTTACGGCAATGTCAGATTTGGTTTCTTGTGCTTTTATAAGGGAAAAACTAGAACATAAAATTTCATGGAAATTGTCGAAAACTTTGGCGTAAATTAGATATATACTATCATCTTAATCAGTATATGAAGATAGTCGAAATCATTCTTTGACCTTTGGCCAAGGCCTCTCATATTTCGACAATTTCAAATATCTTCCCAAAAGCCATTTGGCAAATTGTAGCCAAATTTCATGCAGAGCCTTTAGGGGCTTCGTTCAAATGGTTCGGGTCACATGACCAACATGACCGCTACGCTCATATATGATAAAACAACAACAACAACAACAACAACAACAAACTTTTAATATATGCTTCTTCAGAATCAATTGACCAATGGCCTTGAAACTTGGTATGTAGCATCGGGTACTTAAGAACTACCAAGATTTTTAAATGACCTTGGTTGACCTTGACCTTTTTTACAGCAAGGTCAAATTTGTTTTAGCCAATATGGTACTGAATCCTGTAAAAAAATGAATGTACTTACTTCTGCTTTGAATATTGTTCTATTTTGAGTGTTATTTCTACGTGGTAAACTTGCATATTTTTCTTATCCAAAAGTAAAGTTTGGGAGCAATATTTTTGGTGCTTTTATATGAGAAAATGCTGAAGGACAAGATCTCATGGAATTCGTTGAAGGTTTTGGCATGAAAATTGGTTTATACAGCCATCTTAATGAGAACATGGAGATTTCTGAGTACAAGAGGTCAAGTTCATTCTTTGACTTTAGACCCAGGTCTCTCATATTTCGACACTTTCAAACATCTTAAACACCACTGGGTCAATTTTAACCAAATGTCATACAGAGCCGACAGGGACTGAGGGAACAAAATTTGTTCAAATGGTCCAAGTCACATGACAAATATTGCCGCCACGCCCATATATGTTAAAAAAACTTAAAAATCGTCTTCTCCAGAACCAACTGACCGATAGCCTTGGAACTTGGTATGAATCAGCGGGTACATGATGACTACCAGGATTGTTAAAATGATGGCCTTTAGTTGACCTATATACAAAAGTACCGAACCATGAGATTTTGGCCATACAAACATTACATTGCAGTTCAATTTAAAAAAGAATATTGGGTGCAGATTCTGTGTGCAAGTTTTCACACTATATATCTGTCAGAGAACAATTAATCCAGTTTTGTTGGTTTAAACATATTTTATTCATATTAGAAATTGTAACATACAGTTACAGTTTTGTTGCTTGGTATCCAACAACAATTTTTCGGGGAATTAAAGTAGACCTAAATGAATCTGTCAAACTTGCAATTCAGAGCTCAAAGTTTAACACTTTGGCGACGCTTTCCGAAGAAAAGCGGAGGGACATACTTTTCAGCATTCCGTCCTTCTGTCCTTATTTCCGTCCTTCCGTTCCCCTAAAGTAGTAGGTACCTTGTGTGCGCAACTCCTCCTACAGTTTTATGCCGATTCTTTCAAACTTTACAGCTGTTTTTGTCATGACCTGAAGATATGCATGTGGTTTGGATATAATCCTGAGATTATTTTTGTCACTTTTTCCACGGGTTGAACTTAGTCATTTTTAGGCGTTTTTACTATCATAGTGACTAGATAGTGGGTACCTTGTGAGCGCAACTCCTCCTACAGTTTTATGCCGATTCCTTTGAAACTTCGCAGGTATTTTGGTCATGGTCTGAAGATATGCATGTGTTTTGATACAATCCTCACATTCTTTTTTATCACTTTTTTTCGCAAATTGAACTTAGCCATTTTTCATACATTTTTACTATCAAAGTGAATAGATAGTGGGTACCTTGTGTGTGCAACTCCTCCTATAGTTTTATGCCGATTCCTTTGAAACTTCACAGGTGTTTTGATCATGGTCTGAAGATATGCATGTGGTTTGGATATCCTCTCATTATTTTTTTATTACTTTTCCTTCAATTGAAATAAACAATAATGGCGGGGAACATAAATTCTTTGAATTTGCTTGTTTTATTTTATTTTTTAAAGAAAAATAGTTTTTGTTGCAGGAACCCCCGCTTTAACCATTTCAACACAAAGACAGACGACGCCAGCGGCGTTTCTAGGCCTATGTTGATAGCACATAAAGAAAGTCCGCGAGTTTATAATAATTGAACATAGTTAAGGATGTCGCTTATAACTGGATTTTGAGATAAATGCGTAAACTATGCGAATCAGTTCCTTGGACAACAATAAATTAGGAACACATCTGGCCTGAGGTGGCATCATGACTCAGCCCCTTTAATGTGCATGTAGTTTCCGTTCATTGCCGTCTCCGCCGTTTCCGTATTTTACGGAAATATCCGGTATATTTTGCAGCCAATCAAATTTCATATTTTCCAAACGGAGTAAAAGCTGGTACCTGAACTGCGGTTATTGGGTTAAATGTATACACCACACAGTGATAAAGCGCATTGAACGTCAAGCAATGTTTTTAGCCAATATGGTACTGAATCCTGTAAAAAAAATGTACTTACTTCTGCCAGGGAATGGTAAGAGATTACTTCCATGCCTTTGCTTTGAGCATTCTTCTATTTTGAATATTATTTCCACGTGGTAAAGTTGCATATTTTTCCTTATCCAAAAGTATAGTTTTGGAGCAATATTTTTTTGGGGAAAAAGTTTTTATTTTCATTTGAAATAAGACTTTTATTTTGAATTTACCAGTCTGTATCCTTGTTTGCTTGAGTAGATTCCTGTAATTAAGGTCTTTCGTATGTCTTGTCTCTGCCTCCCCCTCCCTTTTTGTGGCCAAAGACAGAACATTTAATAGTAATCTAGTGTTATTGGCTTTCTGCCTCTCAAATGACTTTAAAAATATAGCATCTTAACCCAAATTTGCCCGGAGCCCTGAGTATATTTTAGGATACACGAGTCATGCCTTGGAGTTTATAATAAGTAAGGCAGCCTTATTTTCGGATAAACTGAGAAAATATTAAGGAGATAGGTATTAATCCTGTGTGCAATTTAAAGGAATCAGCTATCATCAATGTAGGCTTATTATATTCCCGTTATAACTGAAGTCATAAAAAAGTTATTTTAATGAGTCACGATGACTCGAATGAAAGCTATCCATTTTAGAAAGTAACTTAACATGTTTTAGCACTACAATGGCTCACATAATATTAACATTTATATGCAACAAACCGTTTTCAACCTTCCATTAAATGTAATCGAAGCATCTAATGTTGAGCGTTTCTTTTTCCTACATGTATAATTTATTTTTACGCCCTGATTCACGGAGCTAGGTACTGACTTTTAACAAAAGTTTAATTCCGGAATGACCCGGAAATTACCGAAATTCTACGCGGTGCGCTGTTGTTGGAAGAGGAACAAAATGGTGGACGATGAGAAAGAAGTTTCGCACCAGTGTAAAACTGATGAAGTACCTCTTAAATCGCGTCTCATTTGTAAGGAACACTGCCTTAACTTGGCAACATACTTTTGCTATCATATTATTGCTAATTTAGGCATGGTGATATGTTTGGTGCCTTCTAAATTTGTGAATTTTATTGTTTCACACGTGGTGGTCGGGAAAGGGAGGTTGTTTTCAAGCAAATGCGCGCGGTCGGCGATTCCAGACGTCCATTTCCTGGAGCACCAACCTACTGTTGGCGCCTGAAATATCGGGGTATTTCGGTTTGTAGACATGTGTAGTGTAACAACCACTGTTTTATTTCCTCATATAAAAGGACTTTGGATGAAATCCAGTGGTAATGACCTTGGATTATTTTCTTTGTATTGATTGTGCACTTGCACCACAGTTGGCCTATAAATAGCCCCCTCCCCCGTGTAACTCTGTTTCTTATCCAACTGACATAGTTTATCGGAGTCTCTTGGTATGGATGGGTATCTTTGTCCACTAGAGTAGATACAGTTGAGGGAGTATCATCTAGTAGTGTACCGGTATCTATTCTGATGAAACTTCACAATAACTGTCATCATTTATGAGAATCTACCTTGACGATACCTTGAATCTTTGAAAGATGTCGTAACTGCCACCGGGGAAAAAGTTAACTAAACATACCATCACACCCCAATATCATGTTACACTCCAAACCCCATATTTGATACCAAAAGTGTTACGTAACTATAAAAAACAATAGAAACATTAGAAGCTTAAGTTATTAATTTCAAGTTAGTTGTATATTGTTTACTCATAAATATTTATTTTCCAATGGCCGCTAGCACATATCCTACCAGAAATTATCTCATGATTACCCATGGTGCATTGGCTACATTTCGTCTCAAGAATATGGCACTCCCAATAACAAACACTTAAAAGTTCTAAGCATTGGGACATATACATGTATGTCTTGGAAAACAAAGAAGTGCAGGGCCAGGACGGACTGCTCTCTGCTGCGAGCAGTCTGATCAGTCTCTACTGTTTACCATTTCATCTGCAGCATTTCGACACATTGTAAAAAAAAAACTTCCATATTTGGGACCTTTAGGTGTCCTGTTTTCAGTGTTTTTACGTGTAACTCTTTTTATGTGCATGGTTGAAAATTGGGTTTCTATATATAATAAAGCTGAAAGTATATTGGGAGTAATATTTGTCTTCAGCAGATTCCAAATATAGTATAGGACTATAGGTATTAATTATTGTTGCTGTCATTACTCATGTGGGTGTTTAGTAGTACCACCTGCATTAGAGTCAGGTGATGGTGCTGGGTAATTTCAGTGCCTGGGCGTCCTACTAATTATGTTCTTCCCACCAAAGGTGAGGAGTAGGGCTGGGACAAGTACCCGGGTACCCGAGTTCGGGTCGGGTAGACCAGTTACCCGGGTACATATTTACTACCCATTACCCAAATGCTTGCAATAATGCAGTGTATAAATATTCTATTTCAGTTATAAGATACCAAGCAAACAGTGCAAAGTTAAGTGTGACTGTCTTGTATAAACTATAATATTTTTATTGCCAAACCATGTTTGCATATTATAACATGGAGATTTGTATACTGAGAGACTTTAGAAACGCACCACTTACTAAAATGGCAATATCTTGTTACAGGCCCAACATTTTCATTCTGTGAAAACAGAATTAAAAAGTGCTATCAGTTGGCTTTCATTCAATAAGAAAATCAAAATGCTGAGACTTATGGTAACCGAGAATTCTGAGACAACCCCAGTTTAAAAAAATCACAGAGAAACCATACCTTACATTATGAGCGAAAAAAAAGTTTTCAAGCCAATATCAGTTTTCAAATGCAGTAGGCAAGACTAAATCAAATCATGAGGTTTTAGGCCTCTAGCAACGTTCATTTCGTCTACGTCACGTCTTTACTTTTTAACGTAATTGGACATTTATAACCTAAGAAACATGAATAATCGAAATCTTTTAGTCTCATCACATAGTCCTGAACGTGTTGCATAGAAAACAAAAGAATCGTGTCATTATGGAACGCCTTGAACCTGTAATTACTATTTGAAAAATTTTGGCTGACGTCAGCAAAGAAACGCTTCGACTGGGAGTGTAAATAAACGGTAATTTCCGAAACTTTTTGTATTTTCCCATTAGTTAAATCATCTGGCTACCAGCTAAAGTTGTTTGTTTTCAAATCGAATTAAACTCCCATCTGCAAGATGCCAATTGTTGAAAAATACTAACATCATGGTAACGTCAGAATAAACAGCATGAGCATAGCCAATTTATGGCAATCAATAGCTCATTGCGTGTGAACATACAATATGACTAAGAAAAAAATCATCAAATTAGCCACGTGGAAGTAACAGAGGATGTAAAAATGGTGAGTTTCCAAAGTCCTTCAGTACTGTAAAACACTTATATTTGGTGGCAGCAAAATTTGGCGGTTTTTAAATATGGACCTTTTGCACGCTGGTCTGGCATTCAACACAGGCAACGAGGCAACGTACTTTAAAACACGATCATTTTCGCATACTTCTTACATTAATTTCAAACTATCATTCTTACGGACCCGGCAGTTTACTAGACCTCATAGTCAGACCAGATTTTCGAAGAAATTCCGTCTAGTATAAATGCAGTGCTTGAATAAGGATTTTTACCAATTCGTTGGCTGGTCGTTGTAGCCCAAAAAATGTTTTCAAGCATTTCTTGAATATGCATATCAATTCAGTAAAACTTTTGAGTCCTATTTAAAGAGTAAGGGGTCGGATGGTCCGTGAGACTATACTTCTGAAACAAACTTATCCTGATGAGCAGAACAAGCAGGTTCCTTGTACGTTGTCTTCGTTACCTGTGTTGAATGCCAGACCAGTGTGTTTTGGCGGATTTTTATTTTGGCGGTTTTGTGATTTTTAAGAACAAAATATTTCTTCTGACTCGTATTTTGCTCTTTATTCCAGCTCTATATTGTCATGGTGATTAAAACAAAAGCAATTATTATTATAGTCATGTTACAGTTTGGGTAGTTAATTGTTTAAAGTAAACAGATTTTGTGTTCCTTCTGATTTAATCAACTTAATTGAAATACTAATTAGTATGGTGAGAATATTTTCATACTCCCTTTCCTCCCTCTTGTTGTTTGGGAAGCATCTTCTTTTGCGCTTATATATGTGATGTGTATTAGCTTTGATATTTTGTTAGAGGAAATAGGATCATGTGCTCAATAATATTTTTTCTTCTGTCGGTATCATGAGCTTATATTGGCGGCATTTTAATTTGGCGATTTTCTTCTTTTCCGCCAATATCGCCAAAATAAAGTGACTGTCAAATATAAGTGTTTTACAGTATATGTACTTTCATACCCTTTCCATACACACATGTGCAAATGACAGCTACCTTACTTATTATTTGATCTAAACAATATTTTCTAACTGTGGACATGCTCAAATCACTATGGTTACAGGTACCTGGCTACCCGTGGGTAACAGGGACTCGGGTACAAAATCTCTACCCCGTCCCAGCCGTACTAGTGAGGAGGGACATACTGGTTTCAGTGCAGATCCCATGTGGTGTCAGCACAGGCACTGGCATGACAGTGTCTTGTACCCACGCTGTATGTCTTGAACCAATAGGTGAAATTTCACCAAACTTGCATGGATATATCATTCATGATTGGGACAAGCTAAATGATTAGATTTTGATGACCTTGACCCCATTTTCAAGGTCTCCGAAGGACTTACATATGTGTGAAATTTAAACTGAAAATGAGATATCTTTTGAACCATTAGCTTGAGCTATTGGCCCACCAAACTTGCATGACCTTGACCCTATTTTCAAGATCAAAAACCAAGATACAAATTTCAAATTATCCAGGCTAGAAATGAGATATTTATTCAACCAATGGATTCATCATGGTTTCATGGATATATTATTGTGACAGGCTCAAGACATTTTTAGTTTTTGGTGACCTTGACCTCATTTTCAGGGTCATTTTCTTACATATGTAGGATATCTTTCATACCAGTGGATGGACTTTCACTAAAATTGCATAGATATCATTATGGGCAAGCTGATTAGATTTTGGGGACCTTGACTCCATTGTCAGGGTTGCAAAAGGATTTAAACACATGAAAATTTCACAAAAAAATAGATACCTCTTGAGCAATTGACTTGATTACCACCAAACTTGCATAGTTTCCTTTTGGAAACCCCAAGATTTTTTCTTAAGGTTTGGTGACCTTGACCCTTTTTTCTTGGTCAAAAGATAAGTGGATAGACATAGGGCACATTCGGCATAATTACTTGGGTGAACCTGAGCAATACCCAGTACTATTCCTCTGGCTATTGAAAGATATGAGCCACGACACTACAAAACCAACAGTGTGGTTGTGCAACAAGTGCAGACTCAGATCAGCCTGAGCATCCGCCCAGTCTGATTAGACTCTTTCCTAAGAGCTTAAAGGGTAGCTTAGGGTCTAAGCTACCTCCTTGCGGAAAGCGAAGACTCTGATCAGACTGGGCGGATGCCCAGGCTGATCTGAGTCTGCGCTGGGCGCATAACCACATTGTTGGTTTTCTCATGTCGCGGCTCATATATTCAAGAAGCCTGAAAAATACCTTGGTATTGCTTGGGTACCCAAGTAGTTATGCCACACATGCCCATGATGAACGGATACAGATTTGGGGTATTTTGGTGTAAGTTACAAATTCAGGGGTAAAAAGATTGGTGTTAGGCAGGTGTCAGAGTTTCAATTGGCAGGTTGCAAAATTGACTGTCATAAATTTTGTCCCCCCACCATTTTGGGGGGGGGGGGGGGGGACATTGTTTTTGGTGTGGATCCAGTTGGCATTGGTGACCGCGTCTGCGTAGCTTCTTGTCGATTTATTGATATCTATATTTCAGCATCATTTAAGTATAGCCATAATTCGATTTATGGATATCCATAATTTATGTGGTTCTGTTTTACTATTTGTTACCTACCGGTATTTATTAATATCCATTTATTCATTTTTGGATATTCATAACCCGATTAAAGGATATCCAAGAATACTGCATAATATTGGATATCCATAATTTAATTTATGGATATCCATAATTTGATTTTTTGTATATCTGAAAATCTGCTATTTTTTTTTTTTTTTGATATTCGTAAATTATATTATGGGTATCCTTAAACCGAATTGTAGATATCCAAAATTCAATTTATGGATATCCAAAGAATACAGCAGATTTTTTTGATATTCTAAGAATTATTGATATCCATTATTTGATTTATCAATATATGCATAGTTTAGGTTTATGAATATCCATAATGTGATTTATGGACATGCTTAATTCGTTTTATGGATATCCATAATTCATTTTTGATTTTCCATAATTTTATTTGATATCCATTATTCATTTTTGAATATCCATAATTCAATTTTTGGATATCCAAGAAAAAAGATTTTTGGATATATTTTGGATATCCAATATCTTGTTAGGGTATCCATTATTCATTTATTTTTGGCTATTACAAGATAATATTGGATATTCAAAATACAAATGTATATCCAAAACTCTTTTTTTTTTATATCCGAAAAATTGAATTATGGATATCCAAAAATGAATAATGGATATCCATACATTGATTCATGGATATCCAAAAATATGAATTATTTTGGATATCCATATCAGGGCTGGAAAATTCCACTCGTCCGCTCGCTATGACGAGTGGCTCTTGCTGAAGGATGAGTGAAATTTTTGACTGTTTTTGTGTACATTATAGAAATCGCCATACATGTATCTTTGGTCACATGGGACGAGTAAAAATTTCAAGAATTTTCAAGCCCTGCATAATAAGATTTTTGGATAACCTTAAATTGAATTATTCATATCAGTTAGTCAGGCTTATTTATGGATATCCAAAAATCAATTTACCGGTATTGCTATCCAAAAATTGAATAATGGATATCCAAAAATTGAATTATGGATATCCAGAAATATTTCTTATTTTTGGATATCCATAATTTGATTTTTGATATCCATAAATCATTTTATGAATATCCGTAAATAATCATGGATAGACAATATTATTTTGTGATCTCCAAAATCAAATTTTGGATATGCATAGATGGAATTATGAATATCCAAAAATGAATTGTTGATATCCAAAAATAATGAATAAATAGTAAAATGGCTCCCCATAATAATTCAAATTATAGAAATCCATAATTCGAAAGATGCATCTCAATACATGATTATGGATATTCACGAGTAATTGTAGATCTATATCAATAATTCAAATAATGAATATCCATTTTTCAATGATGGATATCAATAAATAGGGAATAAATAGTAAAACGGCACCCATAAAATAATAAAATAAAAGTAAATGTATGTATGAGAGAACTGCACAGTGCCACACTGATGAAAATGTAGACACATGAACAAGATCCCACTATGAAGTCACCATAAATGTTCTTTAAGAAAATCATGAAGTATCAGATGGATGCACACACTAGAACAGAAACAGTATGTAGTTTGCTGTTCAAAAGATTCTCGAATTACTGTTGCAAGCTCTAGAAGGATGTATCATGTATGATATTATGATGATGGAAATTGCTAATAGGTACTACTAGACTTTGCCTTAAGTACAAACACAAACACGACCTTTTTTAGCTCACCTGAGCACGAAGTGCTCAAGGTGAGCTATTGTGATCGATATTTGTCCGTCGTCCGTCCGTCCGTCTGTCGTCAACAATTTCTTCAAACGACATCTCCTCCTAGACCAGTAGGCCAATTTCAAAATAATTTCACATAAATGTTTCTGTTATAGCCCTGAACCAAAATTGCTAAAATGGTTCCGCTCCGCTGAACAAAATGGCCGCCAGAGCTAAAAATAGAAAAACCTTTAAACGACATCTCCTCTGAAGCCAATGGCTTGATTTCAAAAAAATTAAATATAAATGTTTGACTCATTGCCCTGAACCAAAATTGCTAAAACGGTTCCACTCCGCTGAACAAAATGGCCACCAGAGCTAAAAATAGAAATCTAAAAATAGAAAAACCTTTAAAAGACATCTCCTCCGAAGCCAATGGCTCGATTTCAAAATAATTTCACAGAAATGTTTGACTCATGGCCTTGAACCAAAATTGCTAAAACGGTTCCACTCGGCTGAACAAAAAGGCTGCCAGAGCTAAAAATAGAAATAAATCTTAGAATGACACAGAGGGCACAGTTTTGATCCAATTGTCATGAAACTTTGTCAGAATATTCATCTTAAAAAATCTAGACCAAATTTGAAACTGGGTCATGTGGGATCAAAAACTAGGTCACTAGGTCAAATCTTAGAAAAACCTTGTAGACACTCTAGAGGGCACAGTTATGATCCAATCTTCATGAAACTTTGTCAGAATGTTTATCCTTATACAATCTAGGCCAAGATTGAAACTGAGTCATGTGGAGTCAAAAACTAGGTCACAAGGTCAAATCTTAGAAAAACCTTTTGTACACTCTAGAGGGCACAATTATAATCCAAACTTCATGAAACTTTGTCAGAATGTTTATTAAAATGAAATCTAGACCAATTTTGAAACTGGGTCATGTGGGGTCCAAAATTAGGTCACTAGGTCAAATCTTACAAAAACCTTGTAGACACTCTAGAGGGCACATTTATGATCCAATCTTCATGAAACTTTGTCAGAATGTTTATCCTTATACAATCTAGGCCAATATAAAAACTGGGTCATGTGGGGTCAAAAACTAAGTCACAAGGTCAGATCTTAGAAAAACCTTGTGACTGCTCTAGAGGGCATAGTTATGATCCAATCTTCATGAAACTTTGTCAGAATGCTTATCTTTATGAAATATAGACCAAATTTGAAACTAGATCATGTCAGGTCAAAAACTAGGTCACTAGGTCAGATCTGAGAAAAACCATGTGACTGCTCTAGAGGGCACAGTTTTGTTCCAATCTTCATGAAACTTTGTCAAAATGTTTATCTCCAACAAATCTAGACCGAGGATGTAACTGGGTCATGTTGTAT
The DNA here is from genome assembly GCA_963989385.1 of Ctena decussata. Classification (NCBI taxonomy): domain Eukaryota; kingdom Metazoa; phylum Mollusca; class Bivalvia; order Lucinida; family Lucinidae; genus Ctena; species Ctena decussata. The sequence goes on along the minus strand of OZ022503.1, from coordinate 39,611,624 downwards.
CAAAAACTAGGTTACTAGGTCAAACCTTAGAAAAACATTGTGGATACTCCAGAGGGCACAGTTTTGGTTCAATTTTCATGAAACTTTGTCAGAATGATTATCTTAATAAAATCTAGGCTAAATTGGAAACTTGGTCTTGTCAGGTCAAAAACTAGGTCACTAGGTCAAATCATAGAAAAGCCTTGTGTACACAATTGTGGCTTTATTTGCATTGAATCTTCATGAAGCTTTGTCAGAATGTTTATCTTCATGAAATGTAGGCCAAGTTTGAAACTGAATAATGTCTGATCAAAAACTAGATCGCCAGGTCAGATCTTAGAAAAACATTGTGTACACTCTAGAGGGCAAAGTTTTGATCCAATCTTCATGAAACTTTGTCAAAATATAGATTAGAAAGTGCATAACTGCTCCAATTGAACCATCATCAAATAGATTATCTTCCATGTTATTTCATCATTACTCAGGTGAGCGATTTAAGTCCATCATGGACCTCTTGTTTTAGCTCACCTGAGCACGAAGTGCTCAAGGTGAGCTATTGTGATCGGTCTTTGTCCGTCGTCCGTCCGTCGTCAACTTTTGCTTTAAACGACTTCTTCTCATAAACTGCTGGACGGATTTTGAAATAATTTCACAGAAATGTTCCTTGGGGGACTCTTTACCAAAATTGCTAAAACGGTTCCACTCCCCTGAACAGTATGGCCGCCAGAGCTAAAAATAGAAAAACCTTTAAACGACTTCTCCTCCAAAACTGCTGGGCAGATTTTGAAATAATTTCACAGAAATGTTCCTTAGGAGGCCTTTTACCAAAATTGCTCAAACGGTTCCGCTCTGCTGAACAAAATGGCTGCCAGAGCTAAAAATAGAAAAACCTTTGAACGACTTCTCCTCCAAAACTGCCGGGCAGATTTTGATGTATTTTCACAGAAAGTTTCGTAGGAGACCCTCTACCAAATTTGCTAAAACGGTTTCGCTCTGCTGAACAAAATGGCCGCCAGAGCTAAAAATAGATAAACCTTTAAACGACTTCGCCTCCAAAAGTGCTGGACTGATTTTAAAATAAATTCACCGAAATGTTCTTTAGGAGTCCCTTAACCAAAATTGCTCTACCGGTTCCGCTCCGCTGAACAATATGGCCGCCAGAGCTAAAGCTAGAAAAACCTTTAAACGACTTCTCCTCCAAAATTGCTGGGCAGATTTTGAAATAATTTCACAGAAATGTTTCTTAGGAGACCTTCTACCAAAATTGCTAAAACGAGTCAGGCTGAACAAAATGGCCACCAGAGCTAAAAATAGAAAAACCTTTAAACGACTTCGCCTCCAAAACTGCTAGGCAGATTTTGAAATAATTTCACAGAAATGTTTCTACGGAGGCCCTTTACCACAATTTCTCAAATGGTTCCACTCCGCTGAACAATATGGCCACCAGAGCTAAAAATAGAAAAACCTTTAAACAACTTCTCCTCCAAAACTACTGGGCAGATTTTAAAATAATTTCACAGAAATGTTTCTTAGGACACCCTCTACCAAAATTGCTAAAATGGTTCCACTTCACTGAACAAAATGGCCACCAGAGCTAAAAATAGAAAAACCTTTAAACGACTTTGCCTCCAAAACTGCTCGGCAGATTTTGAAATAATTTCACAGAAATGTTCCTTAAGACACCCTCTACCATAATTCCTAAAACGGTGCCGCTTCGCTGAATAAAATGGCAGCCAGAGCTAAAAATAGAAAAAACCTTGAAACGACTTCGCCTCCAAAACTGCTGGGTAGATTTTGAAATAATTTCACAGAAATGTTCCCTAGGAGTCCTGCTACCAAAATTGCTCTACCGGTTCCGCTCGGCTGAACAATATGGCCGCCAGAGCTAAAAATAGAAAAACCTTTAAACGACTTCTCCTCCAAAACTGCTGGGAAGATTTTGAAATAATTTCACAGAAATGTTCCTTAGGAGACCCTCTACCAAAATTGCTAAAATGGTTCAGCTCTGCTGAACAAAATGGCCACCAGAGCTAAATATAGAAAAAACTTTAAACAACACCTCCTCTTAAGCCAATGGCTCGAATTCAAAATAATTTCACAGAAGTGTTTGACTCATGGTTCTAAACAAAAATTGCTGAAACAGTTCCACTCTGCTGTACAAAATGGCCGCCAGAGCTAAAAATAGAAATAAATCATAGAATGACTTAGAGGGCAAAGTTACGATCCAATCATCATGAAACATGGTCAGAAAGTTTATCTGAATGAAATCTAGACCAACTTTGATACTGGGTCATGTGGGGTCAAAAACTAGGTCACTAGGTCAAATCTTAGAAAAACGTTGTGTACACTCTTTAGGGCACAGTTATGATATAATCTACATGAAACTTTGTCAGAATGTTTATTATTTATGAAATCTAGACCTGATTTGAAACTGGGCCATGTCAGGTCAAAAACTAGGTCACTAGGTCAGTTCTTAGAAAAACCATGTGAATGCTTTAGAGGACACAGTTTTGTTCTAATCTTCATGAGACTTAGTCAAAATGTTTTTCTCCTACAAATCTGGACCAAGGGTGCAACTTGGTCATGTCGGGTCAAAAACTAGGTCAAACCTTAGAAAAGCATTGTTTACGCTCTAGAGGGCACAGTTCTGATCCGATATTCATGAACTTTTGCAGAATGTTTATATCCAAGAAATCTAGACCAGGTTTGACACTGGGTCATGTGGGGTCAAAAACAAGGTCATTAGGTTAAATCTTATAAAAACCTAAGGTACACAAATTACAGAGTTTCACAAAGATTCAGTGGAAAATGAACCCTTTATTGTCACAATAAAGGGTTCATTTTCCATTGAATCTTTGTGAAACTCTGTCTGTTGGACGTATGGATGTTTCTGAGGTTAAGTTCACAGGATACTCAGGTGAGCGATCCAGGGCCATCATGGCCCTCTTGTTTTTTTTTTTGCCGGGCCGCGTAGCGCAGTCAGTAGGGCACCTGACTCATAAGTCAGAGGTCTTGGGTTCGATACCTGGTCTGGCCACATACTTTTGTTTCGCCTTCCGCTGATTCAAGAAGGGCAGTTGTCAGTTACTGGCGAAAGTATGTGCACTTAGTACTGGTTAACTGCTTAGGAGGTCTAAGCCTGCCCAGGAATAGTGTCGTTAGGTTAACTGACAGTCCCGACATGACCATAGCTGTTTACCGTGGACGTAAAACAACAAATCAATCAATCAACCTTTTTTATGCCCTCCCCCACCCCCTCCCTTTGTGTAGCATATTAAAAATATTAAAATCACACTGTCTGTCCATCTGTCTGACTGTTACAAATGAGAAGGTGTGTCACACACAAAATCTAGGTTTCCATGCCCAAGGTCAAGGTCATGAGCAAAGGTCATAGGGGAAACTGTGTGTCTGCAATGACTGAAAACTACAAAATCGAAATTAATCAAACTTCACAGAAAGATAAACCATAATGAGGCCTGTTGCGCACAAATTTTAGTTTCCCACAACCAGGGTCACGGTCATGATCAAAGGTCATAGGTCAAATCTTATTTCCGCAAGTTCTTAAACTACTGAAGTGAATTTAATCAAACTATACAGAAAGGAAAATCATCATGAGAAGGTGCATCATGCACAAAATTTAGGTTCCCATGACCAAGGTCAAGGTCACAATCAAAGGTCAGGTCTTAGGTCAAATCTTGTGTCCAGTGATAACTCAAAAACTACAGAAGAAAATTTAGTCAAACTTCACAGAAAGGTAAACCATAGTGAGAAAGTGTGTTAAGCACAGAATTTAGGTTCCTATGACCAAGGTGAGGGTTGCATGACCAAAGGTTATAGGTCAAAAATCTTGTGTTAGGAAATACATTTATAAAACTAATGTAAATATGATCAAACAGTGTTCCAGTGCACACATGCTAGATCCCATTGTTCTGATATGACTGAAATACTGTTGAAGAAGGGGGCAAAATTGCTTGTCATAATTTTTTTATGCCCCCGCCATTTTTAATGGGGGGGGAGGGGGAGGAAGGGGGGGATGGGGGGCATATAGTATCACCGCTGTCCGTACCTACATCCATCCTGTCCCCCGTACGAAAATGGTTTCCATTCAGTATCTTCTGAAAACATTGGTATATTGAATTCATATTTTATACACACATATATAATCATAAAATACAGGTCAAGTTCGATTTAGGGTAAAATCAGTCTATTATTATGGGAGTTATGGCCCTTTCGACTTCATTTTGTATGAAAAAATGTTTTCTGTTCAGTATCTTTTGAAAAGAGTATAGTATTGGATTCATATTTTATACACAGGTATATAATCATGAAATACAGGTCAAATTTGATTTAGGGTGAAATCCATCAACTATTATGGGAGTTATGGCCCTTTTTCGACTTCATTTTGTATGAAAAAAATGGTTTCTGCTTGTTATCTTTTGATAAGAATAGTGTAATGGATTCATATTTTATACACAGGTATATAATCCTAGAATACAGGTCAGGTTCGATTTAGGGTAAAATCAGTCTATTATTATACCCCCGGCATACGAAGTATGTCGAGGGGTATATAGTTTTTGTCTTTCCGTCCGTTCGTCCGTCTGTTCGTCCGTCCGTCCGTCCGTCCGTCCGTTCGTCCGTACGTAAGTTAACATTTGCGTTAAAGTTTTGTGTTAGGTTTTTTTCTTTTGCTTCTGTTATCCAGAGCTTGTTCATAAGTGCTTAATGTTACTACAGGATGTATACCAATCAGTATGCATCACCTTGATGCTGCTGCTGGCCAAAGGTCAAGGTCACAGACTTAGAAATTCTTATAACATATGCGTTAAAGTTTTGCGTTAAGTTTTTAGCTCACCTGAGCCAGAGGCTCCGGGGGAGCTTATAGGATGGTAAGGCTCCGGCGTCCGTCGTCCGTCGTCCGTCGTCCGTCCGTCGTCCGTCCGTCCACAATTTCAAACGACTTCTCCTCTGAAACCGCTAGGCCGATTGTAACCAAATTTCATATAGAGCCTCCTGGGACCTTAGGAACGAAAAGTTGTTCAAACGGTCCTGGTCACATGACCAACATGGCCGCCATGCCCATATATGGTAAAAACCTGAAAAAATCTTCTTCTCCAGAACCAATAGGTCGATGGTCTTGAAACTTGGTATGTAGCATCGGGTACACGAGTACTACCAAGATTGTTCAAATTATGACCTTGGGTTGACCTTGACCTTTTTTACGGTAAGGTCAAATTTGCTTACTCATGTTTTTATATGGCAAAATGCTGCAACATAAGATATCTTGGAAACTGTTGAAGATTTTGGCCTAGGAATTGGTACATACAGTCATCTTAATGACTACATGAAGATTTATGAGTACAAGAGGTCAAGGTCATTCTTTGACCTTTGACCCAGAACTCTCATATTTTGACAATATCAAACAATCTCCTCAAAAACCACAAGGCCAATTGTAACCAAATTTCATATAGATCCTCCAGGAGTTGAGGGAATGAAAATTTGTGCATACGGTCCAGGTCACATGATCAACATGGCCACCACGCCCATATATGGTAAAAACCTTTAAAAATCTTCTTCTCCAGAACCAGTAGACCGATTGCCTTGAAACTCGGTATGTAGCATTGGGTACTCAAGTACTATTAAAATTATTCAAATTATGACCCTGGGTTGACCTTGACCTTTTTTACGGCAAGGTCAAATATGGGAAAATGCTAGAACATGAGATTTCATGAAAAGTTTTGAAGATTTTGGCCTAAAAATTGGTACATAGAATCATCTTAATGAGTACATGAAGATTTTTGATTACAAGAGGTCAAGGACATTCTTTGACCTTTGACCCAGAAATCTCAAATTTTGACAATTTCAAACAATCTGCTCTAAAACCGCTGTGCCAATTGAAACCAAATTTCATATAGAGCCTCGAGGGGTTGATGGAATGAAAATATTTTCTAACGGTCCTGGACACATGACCAACATGGCCGCCATGCCCATATATGGTAAATACCTTTAAAAATCTTCTTCTCCAGAACCAATTGACCGATGGCCTTGAGACTTTGTAAGTAGCATTGGGTACTTGAGTACTATCAAGATTGTTCAAATTATGACCTTGTGTTGACCTTGACCTTTTGCAGCAAGGTCAAATATGGGAAAATGGTAGAACATAAGATTTCATGGAAAGTTTTGAAGATTTTGACCTAAAAAATTGGTATATACAGTTGTCTTAATGAGTTCATGAAGAATTATGAGTACAAGACTTAGAGGTCAAGGTCATTTTTTTACCTTTGATCCAGATTGCTCATATTTTGACATTTTCAACCATTTCCTCAAAAGCCAAAGGGCCAGTTGTGAACACATTTCATATAGAGCTTCCAGGGGTTGATTGAATGAAAATTTGTTCAAACGGTCCAGGTCACATGACCAACTTGGCCGCCATTACCGCTTACGGGATAAATCTTTAATATTTTTCTTCCCCAGAACCAATACACCTATGGCCCTGAAACTTGGTAAATAGCATGGAGTACTAGAGTACCACCAAGACTGTTCAAATGGTGACCTTGGGTTTACCTTGACCTTTTTTGCGGCATGGTCAAATATGGGAAAATGCTAGAACATAAGATTTCATGGAAAGTTTTGGAGATTTTGGCCTAAAAATGGTATATATGGTTGTCTAATGAGTACATGAAGATTTATGAGTACAAGTGGTCATGGTCATTCTTTGACTTTTGACCCAAAACTCATATTTTGACAATTTCAGACATGATAAGTATAAGCCACCTTGCCAATTGTTCAGGTGAGCGATTCAGGGCCTCATGGCCCTCTTGTTTTCTTTTGCTTCTGTATCCAGAGCTTGTTAATAGGTGCTTAGTGTTACTACAGGATGGATACTGATCAGTATGCATCACCTTGATGCTGCTGCTGGCCAAAGGTCAAGGTCACAGACTTAGAAATTCTTATAAAATTTGCGTTAAAGTTTTGCGTTAAGTTTTTTTCTTTTGGTTCTGTTATCCAGAGCTTGTTCATAAGTGCTTAGTGCTACTACAGGACGGATACTGATCAGTGTGCATCACCTTGATGCTGCTGCTGGCCAAAGGTCAAGGTCACAGACTTAGAGATTTATATAACAGTTGCATTAAAGTTTTGTGTTAAGTTTCTGCTTTTGCTCTGTTTTCATGAAGGTCTTTACTCGAACTTGTTGATATGTGCTTATTGGTACTACAGGATGGATACTGATCAGTTTGCACCACCCTGATGCTTCTGCAGGCCTAAGGTCAAGGTCTCAGACTTAGAAATTTCTACAGCAGTTGTTTTAAAGTTTTGTTTCAAGATTTTGCTTTTGCTCTATCATTTTGACAGCTTCTATTGAAATTTGTTCAGATGTGCTTAGTATTACTACAGGTTGGACACATATTAGTACCTAAGGGCAAGGTCACAGACTTAGAAATTTATATAACACTATTAGTGTTAAAGTTTGTATTGAGCTGTATCTGTTTGCTTATGTTTTTGATATACTTGAATGGAACCTTTTGATGTGTGACTAGGTTTACTGCGAGGTTGAGACAGTTTTGTTGACATCATCTGACTGCTGCTGCTGATTGTAGGTCAGGGTCACAGACTTTGACATTTATATAACCATTTGTGTTAAAAGTGAACTTTAAGTTTGTATTGTTTTGATTATTGTGAAATCTTCAGATGTAGCCTAGTGATATGTGCCTACATGGGCATGCAAAGTTTATTTCCTATAGGTGGTGGCGCTGGCCGGGGGTATACGTGAGCCCCTGCTCACTTGCTCTAGTTATGTGAGTTATGGCCCTTTTTGACTTATTTTGTGCGAAATAATGGTTTCTGTTCATTACCTTCTGAAAGATAACTGATGTGTGAATTGGATTCATATTACACAGGTATATAATCATAAAATACACTTCGTTTGATTAAGGGTAGAATCCGTCAATTATTCTGGGAGTTATGGCCCTTTTTCGACTCTATTTTGTTCGAAAAGATGGTTTCCGTTGGTTATCATTTGAAAAGATAAATATATTGGATTTACATTTTATATACAGATATATAGTTATAGAATACAGGTCAGGTTCAACTTGGGGTAAAATCCGCTAATAACTTTGGGAGTTATGGCCCTTTTTCAACTTCATTTCATAGAAGAAATGGTTTCTGTTTGTTATTTTTTGAAAAGTTATGGTACTTGTTGCCGGGCAATTTCTTTTGGAAAGTTGCATGGCATCCATTTCTATGGCAAGATACAGAATATTATACATACCACAGTTGTGACTGTGACCTCCCCCCTCCCCCTCCAACCTCCACCCACCCTTCTTATGATTTAAGAAGCACAGTACATCTGCCTAAGGAAAACAATAAATCATGTACCACACAAGTATGCCCCTGTGACCTAGTTATCCTACAAGTGTTAGTACCTTAACAAGGTGCCATCTTACTTAAGGCACTAGTCGGGGGCATCTGGTCCAGTGGACACATTTCTAGTTTTATTTCAGTATACTATATTATTTGGTATAAGATGGGGGCTAATCTTTCTAAAATTGCTGTAGATACACAAGTCAGTCCTGTGTTAGTCAAAAACTGAATAAAGTGTTTGCTATAAAATGGGGTTTTCTCTTCGAAAACAATCTCAAAAGATGGCTCTAGATCTGTTAGAATAAAACAATTCCAAAGATCTTGAGCCATCTTAGATCTTGAGCCATCTCACAAGATTACTCAAGATCTCTGGGATTGTTTTAAAAGGGAAAAGCCTGTCTTATAAAAGGAGAAATAAGGAAGGCACTGAGTCATTATTTCTCTAATTTCAGGCAGTCTTCCATATTCTGAAGAAGTGAATGTGCATTGGAGTTGGAGATCTACTGGCGTTGATTTTCTGAACTAGACTTTGGACATAAAGCAGTTCTTGAAATTACAAATAAAGTTGAAACTTCTATCTGAATCTGTAAACATTACCTGACTTTCAAAGATGTATATTCATTGAGTTAGATTTATGTCTCTTCGATCAAAAGTCTTTTGGTAATCAGAGAAAATGGAGGAGGAAAACATGGAAACTTTCGTAGCTGTTGATGATTCAGGGAATCGTGTACCTGTACAGGTGGTTAGGTCAGGTGACAATCTGGTCATCTTCCTAAATGAGGGTCAGTCTATAGAAGGAGTGACGGAGGCCCTTACACAAGGAATGACTGAGGGAGGTCAAGGTCAGTACCAGATCATGGTGACAGACAATTATCAGGAAGGACAGGGGATTGAAAATATTCAACAAACTGAGGGGTACGAGCAGGTACAGGATGGAGCCGTAGGTGAAGTGGTGCAACCAGATATTGAATCAGAGCCAGCTCAGACATATAGTACTGAATCCTATCAACAGTATCAAGTTGATGAATTAGGGCAAGTTGTACAGCCAGTTCAAGTAGAGACAGTTCCAAATGAAGGTGCTGAACAGCTGGGTGCTTTTGTACCAGCTATTGCTAGAGGGGAAGAGTCAGAAGTTGTTAATACCTTCATACCAGCCTCTGCAAGAGGTGATGAAGCAAATGAAGTTACTGCCTATGTTTCTTCAGTTGCAAGTGGAGAGGAATCAGAAGGAGTTAGTGCTTTTGTATCGGCAGTCGCAAGTGGATTTCAGGAGCCAGTTGGTGGAGGTCATCCAATTGGCAATCTGGCTAATGTAAATATACCAATAGATAGTAACTTTCAACTGCCAGTGACTCAGTATGATCAGAACACTTATGTGCAAGTAGAAAGCAGTGTTGGAACCAGTAGTATAGTTGCAGGCCAGTATGATCAAAGTGAGTTGATAAATGCAGAAAGCAGTATTGGAACTAGCACTGTAGTTGCAGGGCAATTAGATCAAAGTAATATTGTTGCCACTGAAAGTGTTGAAACACAAGCTCAATATGAACACACTGCCATAGCCACAGCAGAGAGTGGGGTTGGAACTACTGATGCACCTGAAGGTGCATTAGAAATTGACTTATCCAGAAAAACTGTTCAGGGTGCAGCTCAACCAATAGAGGTCATTACCAGTCTTGATGACTTAATGGTTTCCCAGCCACTCACAACAACAGTTCAGGATGACAGGCCATTTATAGCAACAAAGGTGGAGATACCAAGAGTTGCGTCAGCTGCACCTGGTGTTGCAACTTCTCTTCTGAGCCAGAAACCTATGACACAACCCACTGTTAAGTTTGCGCCTGTTTCTAAACCAGCCTCTTCAAAGTCAACAGGTGTAAGCATCTTGCTGAAATGTGAAAAATGTGACCAAGTTTTTTTCACAGCCTCAGAACTTAAAGCTCATAGAGACAGAGTGCATGGCAGTAAAGAGGTTGGAAAGATACCAAGCATAGTTGTGGATAGAAAGAACAATGATGAAACTGAACTGGGTGGTGCATCTAAGAACTTATGTTCAGTTTGTCATATAATCTGTCCATCACTACAAGCCTTGATAAAACATAAGCATGAGAGGCACGGTATGGCCATGCCATTCAAATGTGACATTTGTACCTTCAGTACTACACAAAAGAAGTATCTGGATATTCATATGAGAACACACCAAAAACTTTTCAGCTGTCCAACTTGTAAAAATGCTTTTGATACACAGGAAAAACTTAATAGACATGCATCACAGCATGCAAGAGATAAGTACCAATGCTTCTACTGCCAGAAAATGTATCTTACAAGAAAAGCCTGTACAGATCATATTGCTTTGAAGCATTCTGCGCCCCAACAACCTAAAGCCCAGGTGAGTGAAGAAAAGCCTGAACCTGCTGCACAAGCAGAACCTAAGCCAACACCACCACCAGTTGAAAGTAATGAGAGCAGTTCCCAGACAGAAATAAGCAATAATCTTCTAGAAGAGCTTGACCAAACTGTAGATAAAGCTGAAACACAAACTGAGGATCAGTTGAATGTGAAGGAGAAAGAAGTTGAACTGGATACACCTGCATACATTAAAGAACAGGATATGGCTGTAGATGCTATTGCCGATGATGATGCAATGGCTGATGATGATGGTATTGGGGATGATGAAGCTATTGGGGATGATGATGATGCAATGGATATAGATGATGGAGATGACGACAAAGATTTCAAAACTGAAACAGATGTTGAGATGAAAATGTAAGTTTAATTAGTATTTAACCCTATTGCACTCAGAACAGCCAAAACTCTATGGAGTTCTGAGTGCAATAGGGTTGAGAATCAATCCAGTTTTAAATACCGGTAGTCTTTTCTGATAGTGTATGGTGTAAATATCAGAAAAGACTATCAGTAGTTAACAATGCTCATTATTTTGCAAAGTCTATGCGATAGAAAAATCCTTTCACAATTTGTTCATCATTCTAACATGACATTTTCCCCATTGAACGCATAGGAAGTGGCGTCGTGTGAAAATTTGTGATAATTTACGTAGCTGACGTCAAACGCGCCAATTTCATGCCTTTATGACGTTGAATGTAAACATTTGCTTCTATTGATGTCCGCCTCAAAAATAGTCCTTTAAGGAATGTTGTAATATGCTTGCATTTTCATTCTGTATAATGTTAGAATCAAAATAATTTTTCCTTAACAATGAATTATTGCTGATTAACACGTGCTGTCAGGCAGATAGAAATATTAATTCACTTTGGCTTTGCAACAACATGTTAATCAACGATAATTCACAAGTAAGGTAAAATTATTTTTTTAAAATAAAATTCAACATTTCGGCCTGTTAGGGCTTTTTGTCACCCGACGTAGGCGGAGGGGGACTATAGAAATGACCCTCGTCCGTCCGTGTGTCAGTCCGTCCGTCCGTCCATCCGTCCTTCCGTCCGTCCGAAATCTTGTCACCCGACGTAGGCGGAGGGGGACTATAGAAATGACCCTCGTCCGTCCGTGTGTCAGTCCGTCCGTCCGTCCATCCGTCCTTCCGTCCGTCCGAAATCTTGTCCCCGCAACTCCTCCTACGTCTTTCATCGGATTGATTTGAAATTTTACAGATTGTATTCTTATGATATGAAGATGTGCATGTGGTTTTTGATTTTTGTTTCGGCCATTTTTGATGGAGTTACGGCCCTTGCTGACTCAGACCTTGTCCCCGCAACTCCTGCCACATCTTTTATCAGATTGACTTGAAATTTTGCAGAATGTTTCATCATGATCTGAAGATGTGCATGTGATTTTGGAATTTCAATTGCCCTATATTTTACAAAGTTATGGCCCTTTGTCGTTTTTGGCATTTTCCGTCTGTCCGAAATCTTGTCCCCGCAACTCCTCCTTCATCTTTCATCGGATTTATATGAAATTTTACAGATTGTATTCTTATGATGTGAAGATGTGCATGTGGTTTTTGATTTTTGTTTCGGCCATTTTTGATGGAGTTACAGCCCTTGCTAACTCAGACCTTGTCCCCGCAAATCCTGCCACATCTTTTATCAGATTGACTTGAAATTGTGCAGTATGTTTCATCTAGATCTGAAGATGTGCATGTGATTTTGGAATTTCAATTGCCCTATATTTTACAAAGTTATGGCCCTTTGTCGTTTTTGGCAATTTTCCAACTTTTGAACCGTTTGACCGAGAGAGCTGAAATTTAGTATGCTATTAGCATTTGGTAAATTGAGTATTCTGATTATTGTTAGGATATGCTAAATTTATTAGTGACAGAGTTATTCCCCTTTCATAGATAATAGACATTCACTTAAATTTAAAAGGATAACTCAAGAACTATTCATATTAATGGGCTGAATCTTCATAAATGCATTGTTCATTTTTCATCAGATTCATATTAGGAGGATTATGGCCCTTGTTATTTTGTTATTGGGTATATGGGCTTGATGTTTAGGCATTCTGTTAGGGCCTTAAGTTTCAGTAACCTGATTTTACACACATACGCCCAGTCCTGAACTTAAGTATTTTATAACCTCATAGAGGCCCAGTAACTGGGTATATGTCTTTGCTTATGCTTCAATTATTATTTCCTTACCAGATTCTGTTGTTCACATATGTTTTGGTTTTGGCCATACAGTTACTCTGAAACGGAATAAAGGGCTGCAGTTTGTGACACATTTCAAACGTCGGGTGACACTTGGCCGATGGCCTTTTATTCAAAAATGAATTGTCCAGAAAATTCATTCTTGAAAAAGGCCTAATAATCCAAAATGTCAAATAAAATGTAGTCAGATCAATCTGGATCATTTAACTTTAATTTGGTTGGGACCAATTTCTGATAGCCACAGATTTCTGATAGCCACAGTTAAGTTGAACACAGAACAGAAAGAAAAAAAAATGTGTTCTGAAATATCATAGCTTACTTGAACAGGTGCTTGGGTATCAGGAAAGCACATTTCTAAGTTTGTGACCTTGAACTTAAGGTCTTATTCAACTCTTATTTAACATCAGTCCAAACATGAACTGACTTCATGAAAGTATTGAGAGGTAGTAATGCTAGACCAGTACTGATATCTAACAATATTCCAGGAATATTGAATTTGTCTAGGTACTTTGAAAAAATACACCTTAAAATAAAGTTGAAAAAAAACTTGACCTTCCAGGTCACTGAGCAGGGTGAAGTTAGTACTGTGTAAAATTTTAGTCCAGTATCTAATGATTTATATTACATTATTTGGATTCAGTCCAAGTCTAGTAAACCCACTCTGTGGGTTAGAGGTCTGAGCTTTTAAAAACTGTAATCCAAAGTGGGACGCTACGGCCATAGTGAATGGCTGTACAGTACCACTGCCTGTACTTCAATACAAGAACAAGACCTGTCTGCCAACAGAATAGCTTGCCGGACAGTGCCTTGCCTATCACATAAAAATGTTTAACACTTCAACACAAAGTCGGGCACCATGGAGACTGCTATAGTTCTTCCTGGACAGATATACAACATGTAAGTCCTGGCATGTTTCAGATGATAATTTTGGTGGTCTGATTCTAAAGCCAATAATTGTGGAAATTCCACATTTTGATACAAAAAGTTTGGCAGCATTTAAAAAGGGCATAAATTTATTAGCAGATATATGGCAGTACAAATCTACTGAAAGAACTATAACAGTCTCTAGGGGTGGAATGATACAGCTATGCATCGATTTATTGTGATGGTGGTTGCCTTGATAGTGATACTGTTTTCAAGTATCGATAACTATTGCCAATAGTGGATTCAACTATTGATAGTTTTGATAGTTTTTTTGTTATCCCATGCCAAAGGCGGGGGGATATAGGTTTCTCCATGTCCGTCCGTCTGTCTGTCCTTCTGTCTGTCTGTCCGTCCGGAGCCATAACTAAGTAACCACTGAACGGAATTTCATGAAACTTAAAATAAATATATATTACTATAACCCGCTGATGCACGTCAAGTTTCATCAGACTGGCTTCAGTTTTCAGTAATGCAGGAGTTACTGCCCTTGAATTGTTTTAAAATCAATAAAATGAGCCATAACTGAGTAACCACTGGACAGATTTTCATGAAACTTAAAATATATATATATCACTATAAATCGCTGATGGATATTAAATTTCATCATAGTGGCTTCAGGAGTGCATGGGTTATTGCCCTTGAATTGACTTAAGATCAATAAAATGAGCCATAATTATAACTATCAAAACTTCATGAAACTTAAACTTAATATGTATCACTATAAGATGGTTATGCACATAGAGTTTCATCAGAATTGCATCAGAAGTGCATGAGTTATTGCCCTTGAATCAATTTAAAATTGACAAATTAAGCCATAACTAAGTAATCAATGAATAGAATTCTATGAAACTTTTAATAAATCTGTATCACTGTAACACATTGGTGCATCGTATGTTATGTCGAAATTGCTTCAGTTAGCAATGAGTTATTGCCCTTGACTTGGTTCAAAATCAACAAATTGAGTCATAACAAAGTAACCAATGAATGGAATTTCATGAAACTTAAAATATTTATGTATTGTCTTGACATAGCAGTGCACATTAAGTTTGATCATAATCGCATCAGTAGTGCATGATTTAATGCCCTTGAATTGATTTAGCCATATCTTAGATACTGGACTGAACAAAATTTCTTGAAACTAAATTAAAAATATATCATCATAGTGCAGTGATGCTGAGGCAAATGTTTAAGAACAGCTTCAGCTTATGCCTCACTTATGCCAGTGTAATAGTCCACTCAGCCCAGTGAACAAAATTACAATGTATATGAAACTAAAAAAAATACAAAATAATAAACAAATCAAGGCCACTTCGGTGGGGGATATAAATTCACTGAATTTGCTTGTTCATGTAGGATTGGAAACTCATCTTTCAAATAAATATCATTTAGAAACATATTTAGGGTATCTTCTTTGCATAAAACACAAGTTTGTGATAAGATGGTGGTAAAGCTTACATTCAAAGAGGACAGCATTGATTTGTAATTTAGAGATGAGGGACTTTCTTAAATCATCTTAATTCTGTAAAATCCTGCAAGATTTGGAGACGGTGATAGTATCGTGGTGTAAGACCCTCGATAGCAAAAGTATTATGATAGTAGTTTCTTTGGATAGTGATAGTATTGTGATAGTCAAAATTTAGCACGATAGTCAGCACTAGCAGTCTCTATGGCAGTTCAACGTTGATGAGGGGTCACAGCAGGCTCTGTGGATGTCATAACTTTGGTTTGTATGGAGAAATAAGTAAGATTATCTTTGAATTATTGTCAATGGTTCTGATCTTAGCTCTGAGTTTAGTCAACTCTTGATATATATAACAAATTTGAAAATCGTCCCAAACTACTGACACCTCAAAGTAAATTTTCTGATCCCAGAACATTTAGTTTGAGATATCAGTAGTTTGTGATAACAGGAGTTGAAATATAAATAAAAGCAGGAAATGTGTCAAAGTATATTCTTTGATATATAAGTGGGTACTAAATTACAGACATTTGAGCCGCGACACGACAAAACTAACAATGTGGTTGTGCGCCCAGCGCAGACTCAGATCAGCCTGGGCATCCGCCCAGTCTGATCAGAGTCTTCGCTGTCCGCATGGAGGTAGCTTAGACCCTTAGCTACCCTTTAAGCGCTTAGCGAAGAGTCTGATCAGACTGGGTGGATGCCCAGGCTGATCTGAGTCTACGCAGGGCACACAACCACATTGTTGGTTTTGTTGAGTCGCGGCTCATTTCTCTTTATTTCTAAGTTCAAACACTGACACCTCAAAGCTCCTTTGAGATATCAGTGCGCGAAATCTCGAGAGTTGACTGTAGTATCATTGAATTTTAGGGGGAATGAGAATATCTCCAAGATGACATCAGACCCCCAGATCCCACCAGAAGGTCTCGAGGACTTCACTCCAATCAAAAACCGAGACTTCCAGTGTCTTGCATGCTATGGAGAGTTCTCGACAGAACTACTATTCCAAAATCACTACCTAAAAGAGCACACTCAAGAAAATATGTGTCTTGTATGCGGGCGAGATTTTACAAAGCGATTTCTGCTCCGATGTCATTTCCAAGAGACCCACTGTTGTAAAGATGTCTATAAATGCAAGAACTGTGACAAGATGTTCAACATGGTGCAAAAGTACTGGAGGCATGCTACGGTCCACGCTCGACGCTACGTCTGCAGTACTTGCGACCGGGCATTTGGTATTCCATCTGAGCTGAAGCGACACCAGATGAGTGTTCATGCAGAGAAAATGTACTTCTGTGTCTACTGTCCTGAGACTTTTTCAACTGCCCAAGATCTTCGAAAGCATAAGGAAGCGGCACACAACTTGAAGTCATACACTAAAAGGGTAACAGTATAATTTAGCCATAGCGCAATGAAACTAACAAAGTAGCATGTGCACCCAGCAGAGATGCAGATCAGCTTGGGCATCCGTCTGATCAGAGTCTTTGCTGTCAGCCTGGAGCTTAGGCCCTTTTTGTCACCCGACGTAGGCGGAGGGGGACTATAGAAATGACCCTCGTCCGTCCGTGTGTCAGTCCGTCCGTCCGTCTTTCCGTCCTTCCGTCCGTCCGTCCGTCCGTCCGTCCGAAATCTTGTCCCCGCAACTCCTCCTACGTCTTTCATCGGATTGATTTGAAATTTTACAGATTATATTCTTATGATATGAAGATGTGCATGTGGTTTTTTATTTTTGTTTCGGCCATTTTTGATGGAGTTACGGCCCTTGCTGACTCAGACCTTGTCCCCGCTACTCCTGCCACATCTTTTATCAGATTGACTTGAAATTGTGCAGAATGTTTCATCATGATCTGAAGATGTGCATGTGATTTTGTCATTTCAATTGTCCTATATTTTACAAAGTTATGGCCCTTTGTCGTTTTTGGTATTTTGCCAACTTTTGAACCGTTTGACCGAGAGAGCTGAAATTTGGTATGCTTTTAGCATTTGGTAAATTGAGTATTCTGATTATTGTTAGGATATGCTAAATTTATTAGTGACAGAGTTATTCCCCTTTCATAGATAATAGACATTCACTTAAAGGTAAAGGGATAACTCAAGAACTATTCATATTAATGGGCTGAATTTTCATAAATGCATTGTTCTTTTTCATCAGATTCATATTAGGAGGATTATGGCCCTTGTTATTGGGTATACAGTCTTATGTTTTGGGCATTCTGTAAGGGCCTAAAGTTTCAGTAGCCTGATTTTACACATATACGCCCAGTTCTGAACTTAAGTATTTTATAACCTCATAGAGGCCCAGTAATTGGGGTATATGTCTCTGCTTATGCTTCAATCATTATTTGCTTACCAGGTTCTGTTATACACATATTTTCTGGTTTTACACATAAATGCCCCTTTCTAAACTTAAGTATTTTATAACTTCATAGAGGCCCAGTAATTGTGCTTCAGTTATTATTTGCTGACCAGGTTCTGTAATACACATATTTTCTGTTTTTGGCCATATAGTTACTCTGAAACTGAGTAAACGGCTGCAGTTTGTGACACATTTCAAACGTCGGGTGACACTTGGCCGATGGCCTTTTATTTACCTATAAGCACTCAGCAAAGATTCTGATCAGAATGGGCAAATGCCCAGGCTGATCTGAGTCCTCAGAGGGCCCACATGCCACTTTGTTGGTTTTGTTGTGTCGTGGCTGATATACCAGAACTAACCAAAATTCCGGGATTTCATAACCAATTAACTTACCTTAAAATTAGCAAAACATGCTTTTTCTGACCAGTCCTGGTCCTGTTTCACTAAGAGTTTTAAGCCTAAGATTTTTTGTCACCCGACGTAGGTGGAGGGGGACTATAGAAATGACCCTCGTCCGTCCGTGTGTCAGTCCGTCCGTCCGTCCGTCCATCCGTCCTTCCGTCCGTCCGTCCGTCCATCCGTCCCTCCGAAATCTTGTCCCCGCAACTCCTCCTACGTCTTTCATCGGATTGATTTGAAATTTTATAGATTGTATTCTTATGATATGAAGATGTGCATGTGGTTTTTGATTTTTGTTTCGGCCATTTTTGATGGAGTTACGGCCCTTGCTGACTCAGACCTTGTCCCCGCAACTTCTGCCACATCTTTTATCAGATTGACTTGAAATTTTGCAGAATGTTTCATCATGATCTGAAGATGTGCATGTGATTTTGGAATTTCAATTGCCCTATATTTTACAAAGTTACGGCCCTTTGTCGTTTTTGGCATTTTCTGTCCGTCCGAATCTTGTCCTCGCAACTCCTCCTACATCTTTCATCGGATTGATTTGAAATGTTACAGATTTTATTCTGATGATATGAAGATGTGCATGTGGTTTTTGATTTTTGTTTCGGCCATTTTTGATGGAGTTACGGCCCTTGCTGACTCAGACCTTGTCCCCGCAACTTCTGCCACATCTTTTATCAGATTGACTTGAAATTTTGCAGAATGTTTCATCATGATCTGAAGATGTGCATGTGATTTTGGAATTTCAATTGCCCTATATTTTACAAAGTTACGGCCCTTTGTCGTTTTTGGCATTTTCTGTCCGTCCGAATCTTGTCCTCCCAACTCCTCCTACATCTTTCATCGGATTGATTTGAAATGTTACAGATTGTATTCTGATGATATGAAGATGTGCATGTGGTTTTTGATTTTTATTTCGGCCATTTTTGATGGAGTTACAGCCCTTGCTGACTCAGACCTTGTCCCCGCAACTCCTGCCACATCTTTTATCAGATCAACTTGAAATTGTGCAGAATGTTTCATCATAATCCGAAGATGTGCATGTGATTTTGGAATTTCAATTGCCCAATATTTTACAAAGTTATGGCCCTTTGTCGTTTTTGGCAATTTTCCAACTTTTGAACCGTTTGACCGAGAGAGCTGAAATTTAGTATGCTATTAGCATTTGGTAAATTGAGTATTCCGATCATTGTTAGGATATGCTAAATTTATTAGTGACAGAGTTATTCCCCTTTCATAGATAATAGACATTCACTTAAAGGTAAAAGGATAACTCAAGAACAGTAATTGGGTATATGTCTTTGCTTATGCTTCAATTATTATTTCCTTACCAGATTCTGTTGTACACATATTTTCTGGTTTTGGCCATACAGTTACTCTGAAATGGAATAAAGGGCTGCAGTTTGTGACACATTTCAAACGTCGGGTGACACTTGGCCGATGGCCTTTTATCATAATGTTTTATGCCATTTTTACAAGGGAAAAGACTTTGACTTCCTGATTGTGGATGACATCTGCCATTTTGAAATGGGGTCAGCTGTTGAAGGAAAAAGTTTGCTTCTACAGGCAAGAATGAAAATGGCAATGTATCTTCCTCTAAAATGTATACCCAGTCACTTTGAAAATTGAATAAAAAATATCATAGCTGCTTTCACAAAATAGCTGCACAATAGATGAACAATAAAAAACGCCCCCCCCCCCCAAAAAAAAACAACAAAAAAAAAAACAAACAAAAACAACAAACAAACAAAAAACAAACACCAAGCAAAACAAAAAGACAAAACAAACAAACAAAACAAACAGACAGAATAATCTCAGGTACTGAGAATATTGTAGAAATCATTAGTAGAAGTGGTATTATACAGTTATTGACCTTTGTTGAGATGAATATGCATTTATTAGCTCACCTGAGCCGAAGGCTCACAGGTGAGCTTATAGTATAGGCAGGCATCCGTAGTCCGTCGTATGTCGTCCGTCGTCCGTCAACATTTTCAAACGACATCTCCTCTGAAACTACAAGGCCCATTGTAACCAAATTTCATATATAGCATCTATAGGCAGGGGGAACCAATAATACTGTTTTTTATCCAAATCGCTTCAGAACTTTGGTTGCTATGGCAACTTAAAGTTTCCATTGACTTGTATGGGAAAAATTGAAAATTTGCATTTATTGCTATGTCACTGCAGCTATTTTGACAAACTTTAGCAGAAATGTTCCTTAAGTAGTCCTCTATCAACCACATGAAATTTATGTCAATTGCACAATTTGGCTGGTTGCCACGGCAACCGAATGATTAAAAATAGAAAAAAATATTCAAAAATCATCTTCTCAGAAACTATGCAACCAATAAAGCCCAAACTTCACAGAAAGGATCTTAGTACTGGCTTCTATAAAAGTACTGTTTTTCTTGGCAATTGCTCTAGCAGTTTGGTTGCTATGGGAACTTAAAGTTGCCATTGACTTATAATGGCAAAATAGAAAATTTGCATTTATTGCTATGTCTGGTCAGATATTTTGACAAAACTTTTACAGAAATGTTCCTTGAGTAGTCCTCCATCAACCACATGAAATTTTTGTCAGTTGCACAATTCGGCTGGTTGCCATGGCAACTGAATGACATCTCCTCAGAAACTATGCACCCAATAAAGCCCAAATTTCACAGAAAGGATCTTAGTTCTGGCTTCTATAAAAGTACTGTTTTTCGTGGCAATTGCTCCAGCAGTTTGGTTGCTATGGCAACTAAGAGTTCCCATTGACTTATAATGGGGAAAATGGAAATTGGCAATTTTTGCCGTCTAACTGCAGATTTTTTACAGAAGTGTTTTTTTGAGTAGTCCTCTATGATTCATATGAATTTTCTCCAAATCGCTGAATTTGATTTGTTGCCATGGCAAAATATAGGGTAAATTTTTGAGAAAAAAAAATCTTCTGCTCAGAAGCCATATGGGGAAGAAGCTGATATTGTGCAAACATGTTGATGACAGTAGCCTCTACATAAATTTTATTCTTTTTCTTCCAATCCCATAAGAACTTTGGTTGCTATGGCAACTTATAGTTTCAGTTGACTTATTATGGGAAAAATGAAGTTATGAGGGGGATGAAGCTGATACTTCGCATACATATTAATAACATTAGCCTCTACCTAAAGGATGTTTTATATTATCATTGCCCATGTGAATTCGTTGCTATGGCAACTTAAAGTTTCCATAGACTTATAATGGGGAAAGTGGACATTTGCTATTTATTTCTGTGTTACTGCAGATATTTTGACAAATGCTTTACAGAAATGTTCCTAGAGTAGTCCTCTACCAACCATATGAATTTTTCCCAAATACCTGATTTTGATTGGTTGCCATTGCAGCTGAAAGGCCGAATTTTCACTTTTTATTTTTTTTTTTATTTTGCCAAAGAGCTTCTTCTGAGAAGCCATTAAGGGGGGATAGAGCTTTTTATTTTCATAAATGTTTGTGATATTATCCTCTACATAAATGGTGTTTTTTATTGCTGTTGTGCATGGTGGTATGTTGCTGTAACCTCAGTGCTCAGGTGAGCGATATAGGGCCATTGGCCCTCTGGTATTACATTTACCCTGGAAACAACATATTGACTGACGCAAAGCGGAGGTCAGTATGTTTTGTTTGCAGGTCAATAAAACTGCTTATTCACCAAAATTAAGGTCAATAATTTTTTTATTATATATAATTCTAAATGCAGTTTCTTTTGATAATTAGAATGGTACTACATGATTCTATCTTGCGACGTTACGCCATTAATGTTAACATATATGCAATGAAATGCACGAAAATACAAATGATGTCAGAGTAAAAGTACAGTATGGTCAAGTCAGACAAATTCGGACTGTGACATTGTTTCCTTTAAATGTTAGTTGTTTGGAATTAAAACAAAATTAACTGGACAAACAGTGAAAATCCTAATGAGACAGCTCACTATGAGCAGTCTCATCTGGATTTTCACTGTTTGCAATGGTATGTCTGAATTTACTTGCTGTCTGAAGTTACAGGACTCGACTCAAATATTCACTGACTGATAGGTGAATATCACAAAATATTGACTGGCATGTGATGTCAAATCAGCCAATGAAATAGTGTGTTACATCGCTGTCATATGATAATGATTGTCTTTCTGCCATCATAGTATGAGCTGCACCATTGAAAATCTGCCAGAAGTATTTAAGAAGGGTGAAGACATTCCAGTCAATGTAGTCTAGCGAGAGGTTGTGTTTTGTGCCTGGTGATTCCTTTGGTGTGCACCAGTAAAGTTGTACTCAGACCGTAGCACATACATTGTAGCTCTTTGTGAGAACTGCCTCAGTGAGACATTTCTTAAGGTGTTGCAATACATTTGTTTGGAATATTAACAGAATTTTGTGTAGTATTATTACCAAGTGTGCTCCTTGTCTAAAGCTTTTAATTTGAGGATTATAGGATAACTGTATTCAAAATTGTGATTTGGGAGGTAATTTGTCGGTTTTATGGTCCCCAATGTCATTTTACTGCACAGTGCATTTTTATGAAACCGTAAAAGGCAATTTGTTATCATAAACTGACAGTGTACCTAGCCAAATGGCAATTTTCAATACAGTTATTCCAATTCTAATGCACTTTTTCAATTTCTCACCTTTCATAGTGTAGTTTTTTGCACCCAAAGAAAGCACTTTCAGCACCAAAGCTAGAGGCTTGCCAATAAGAAATGATGTTTGGTAATGTCAGGTTTCTAACAGTATATCACAGGATATACTGTTGCAAATTTTCAATATTATCCAATCAGACGTAAAGTTACATTTGTAAGTGCATAAGATGTTATTGTTCAGTGATTTTTTGCAGGAGGATACTGAGTCAGCCAAGGCAGATCCTGCTGAAAAGAAGCCTACACCAGCTTTGGGGGCTGGTACCAGTGCAAAAAACCTCATGTAAGTTTTGGTAAACCTAACAGGGTTATTGCATTACCATAACCATTAATTTACTACCGTGACCACTTTCTGCTGTGGATGTTTTTTTCTAGCACAGCTTTTTTGCCGATTTTACACAAGGTTGTTGGAGATGGAGGGAGTGGGGTGGGGGATACAGGGATGGGGTTGAGGGTGTGAAAGCTCTGTAAGAGCTATTATTGTCACCCTGGCATGCACACTGGATGTTTTGGTTAAAGTATTTTAAAGACTCATATCTCCTTAACCCATAGATGGATTTTTAGCTCACCTGAGCCTTTAGGCTCATAGGTGAGCTTATAGTATAGCCAGGCATCCGTCGTCCGTCCGTCCGTCCGTCGTCCATCAACATTTTCAAACATCTTCTTCTCCGAAACCACTGGGCTGATCGAAGCCAAATTTTATATGGAGCCTCCATTGGTTGGGGGAATGAAAGTTTGTTCGGGGTATCTGGGTCACATGACCAAGATGGCCGCCACGCCCATATATGGTTAAAACCCTTCAAAAATCTTCTTCTCCAGAACCAAAAGGCCTATGACCTTGAAACTTGGTATGTAGCATCGGGCATGCCGGCCCATCATAGTTTGTACAAATCATGACCTTGCGTTGACCTTGACCTAATTTACGGCATGGTCAACTTTGGTATGTTAGGCTTTTATATTGGAAAACGCTTAAACAGTGGATTTCTCATAAACTATTTAAGGTTAAGGAACAATACTTGGTATACATGGTCGACTAAATGACCAGATGAAGATATATGTCACTAAAGGTCAAGGTCATTCCGTCGGACCATCCATCGTCAAGATTTTCAAACATCTTCTCCTCTGAAACCACTGGGCCGATTGAAGCCAAATTTCATATGGAGTCTCAGTGGGATGGGGGAACGAAAGTTTATACCCCGGGTCTGGGTCACATGACCAAGATGGCCGCCATGCCCATACATGGTAAAAACCCTTCAAAAATCTTCTTCTCCAGAACCAAAAGGCCTATGACCTTGAAACTTGGTATGTAGCATCGGGCATGTTGGCCCATCATAGTTTGTACAAATCATGACCTTGCGTTGACCTTGACCTAATTTACGGCATGGTCAACTTTGGTAAGTTAGGCTTTTATATTGGAAAAAAGCTTAAACAGTGGATTTCTTAGAAAGTATTAAAGTCTAAGGTACAATACTTGGTATACATGGTCGACTAAATGACCAGATGAGGATGTTATGTCACTCAAGGTCAAGGTCATTCCGTCGACCACCCGTCGTCAAGATTTTCAAACATCTTCTCCTCTGAAACCACTGGGCCCATTGAAGCCAAATTTTCTTATGGAGTCTCAGTGGGATGGGGGAACGAAAGTTTATACCCGGGGTTTGGGTCACATGACCAAGATGGCCGCCATACCCATATATGGTAAAAACCTTTCAAAAAACTTCTTCTCCAGAACCAAACGGCCTATGACCTTGAAACTTGGTATGTAGTGTTGGGCATGCGGGCCCATCATAGTTAATGCAAATCATGACCTTGCTTTGACATTGACCTAATTTACAGCATGGTCAACTTTGGTACATTAGGCTTTTATATGGGAAAATGCTTAAACAGTGGATTTCTCAGAAAATATTAAAGTCTAAGGTTCAATACTTGGTATACATGGTCGACTAAATGACCAGATGAAGATATTATGTCACTACAGGTCAAGGTCATTCCGTCGTCCAGATTTTCGAACATCTTCTCCTCTGAAACCACTGGGCCGATTGAAGCCAAATTTCATATGGAGTCTCAGTGGGATAGGGGAACGAAATTTTATACCCAAGGTCTGGGTCACATGACCAGGATGGCGGCCATGCCCATATATGGTAAAAACCCTTCAAAAATCTTCTTCTCCAGAATCAAAAGGCCTATGACCTTGAAACTTGGTATGTAGCATCGGGCATGCCGGCCCATCATAGTTTATACAAATCATGACCTTGCGTTGACCTTGACCTAATTTACGGCATGGTCAACTTTGGTACGTTAGGCTTTTATATTGGAAAACGCTTAAGGATGTCCGCTGGTGACAAATTTGAGACCGCTGCGCAACGCGAACTGCCAACAACTGTTCGGAATGTCAAATGTCGGCTGTCGTAATTTTGCCGTATTACAATTAAGAAATAATATAAAATCACTATGTTTTTTAAAAGTTCGGATGCTGTTGTACAATTTTCATTCGAGCGCTACCATTTTTTCATTCGCTCAAGAAATATTAGGTCCCACGTAACCGTGATGTCGTTATTTGGCTGCACACCAGTCTCTTTACCATGCCTTTACAATTTGCCAAATGTATTCTTGGGAGCTCTAACCACACTGCATTTAGTTTCTGTGTCATCCGGCATCCCATCCGTCAGACAGTCTCTGGTTTTACTTGACAAAATATTTGACTTTCTTTACGAGTTTCGGGGCAAGTTGACGCAATCCATACACCCCACCCACATTTGGCCGCGAGATGCCAAATCCCTTAGACACCAAAGGAGGTCTAATGAGTCTGAGGGCTGGGCATGATATAAAAATATGCCTGTTGACAGATATAATCTTACTTCAGCTAATATGTTCTGCAACGCAGCCGTAATCCTAGGCACACGGCTGAAATTCTCTCATCTCTGCAAATACACTGCAGCTGGTTTGTTTAGGTTCGTTGGTACACGTAACGATGACGTGTGATGTTGCTGTCAATTAGAATCTACAGCTGACTTCATCTGAAACTGTAGTGAATTGCTAAGTGGTGTGTTTATCAGTTAGAAAGTGGTTTTTCGCGCACCTGCAACAGACAGCTAGCACATTCAAGCGCAAAAACTGACCAGAGTGACAGTGGTGGAGTGAAGTTTCTGTCATTAGTGAACTAACTGCGCTGAAAGCCTACATTAGACTTCATTAGTGCACGCCTCAGGCTGCTCCAAATCTCCTCTACGAAAGCAGGTCACAGTAAAATAGTCTATGTTCTTGAGACCCAACACTATATCAAAATTTTGAGGTTAATACTTTATCCTTTGGGCGGTATGATTTGATGTTACCCGCTCACAGCGACATGATTATTACGGACAAGTCATTTATCACAGGGTATCAACCAGTCCGCCAATTTTCGCTTCCTGCAGAGACTGTCTTGCTTCCTGCAGGGACTACTGTCCTCGAAAAATGGCTTCCTGCCGAGACTGTCCGCGTGACTGCTTCCTGCCGAGAGCCTCGGTAGGAAGCAGAATCACGCGGACAGTCTCTGCAGGAAGCCATTTATCATGTACAGAAGTCTCGGCGGAAGCAAGCGATCGTTGACAGTCTCGGCGGAAGCCAAATATGATGTAGTTTCTGCAGGAAGCGAAAATTAGCGGAGTCGATTATATCCTGTGTTTATTACTAGGTGGGGGACCGGGTACATTCAGTAGGGATGGGGTGTCGGATCTTTTTTGTTTTATTTTTTTTTTATTTTTTATTATTTTTTTTTTTGTGGTCTACTGGGGAATCGAAAATAATTAAGCCATGGGGCAGGGGTGGGGGGGTGGGGGGGTCATATATTTTGTTAGGCATATGGGGTGGCGGTCAGAGTTTTTGTATCCGTCTACGTTAAAAAAAAGATTCAGCTTTGGGGGGTCGAGAGGCTACCTCAGACACCCCCTCCCCACCACCCCCACAATTACATGTTGTACTCAGACATTTTCAGATTTGTTCTATTCGATCAAACTTGTCTTCCAAACATTTACCGAAAAAAAAATCGCGTGCTTCATGTCCAGAAAAAAAATCATAATGAGCCAGTAAAACTGTATGACTTAATCTATGAAATCATTCCAATCAGTAAATTTAATGTCTGCATTTGTGACATCAAATCTCCAGGTGCTGTCATCAGCAAAATTGCTTTTGACTGCTGGGTACTTCGCCCCTAGACGCTCTAAATATTATTAACAGCTTTACAGAGCAATCAGCATTAGATTTCTTGTGGTAAAGGACCTGGGCAAAATATTATATATAGATAAGGGCCCCTTTTTGGCCCCCTTTCAAATTCTCTTAAAATTGTATGGATTTTATTGCTTATCATTTATGCGTATTTGAACAAACAGAAATAATAGACGTCAATGGAAACAAGGTTTTATAAATAAAAAATTCCGTAACTAGAGAAAACAAACATACAAAATTATTTTTCTTTTACATTGCATATCAATTATCTTCATATAAGTATAATTTTCATGATGGTATATGTTGTGCTTTTCAGATAATCAATTTGTCAGCATAAGTGGAAATGCACCGAAGTTAACGGCAATATTTTGATTAAACATTTTTGTCCAATCTCTGAGTATCTGTAGGTATTTTTTTTCAACTCGTTTTGGAACATGACGGCTATATATAGTTTGGTTGTGAAAATAACACCTAACTGTTTAATTTCAGACACAAGGAGAAAGGAGAGGGGGGGGGTCTGTTCCAGCAACACACCTTGAGGGGGCAGGTGGGGGGGGGGGGGGGGGGGGGGGGGGGGGGGGGCTGATGCAAGCAACAAGGCACGCCATTTCTTTTAAACAAGTTGAGTAACCGGACTTTCATGTTCACTGACTTTTCCATCAGATATATAGACATAGCGGGTTTATTATGCTAGGCAGGCGATGCTTACTACTCGCGAGGACCTGATCACACTTCCCGTTTTTGGGTCCATGTCTTTGCATCTAATCATTTCGGATTTGTCGACGTTTATTTCGATTAAATGAGTTCGGACTTAAGATTTAGATACTTTGACCGCTCTACTATTTAAATGGCTAAACAGTTTGAGAAAAAGGAAAAAGAACAGTGTAGGTCTCGAGGTGCGCGGGGCTTCTAGGCGTTGGCGGAGTAGGGGTGGGATGTAGATCTGTATGATGCATTATAGGCCTCAGTCTCCCCATGCTATTAATAGCATGACCAATACCGAGGCACGCTGTGGGAAATTCAACATTACTATAAAATACACTAGCTTTCGTGGAAATTAATGAATGAATTATTGAATCTAATTTGTAGATAGATTTGTTGCATTTGATGCGAACTCAGCCATAGTATCCGCTCAGTCAATTAATGCGTGCGTGCCAATTTGTCATTGTGACGTCACTGAACTGACAGTTTAGTTCAACGTTACGCAAAACTATACTTTTCTCTTCAACACGACAGGTCTTTCCATCTATTTTCCTCGGGCAGTGGTCCAAATCGAGTGCATTGTTGACCCGTCTAGACTGAGATCAAGCTGCTCATTACACTGGCTTATTCAATGATTCAAAAGATTTTAGGTAAAACAATAAAATGCTACCCGACAGTAGCATACAAGCCAGTCGGGGTGGGGGGAGGGGGGGGGGGGGGGTATTTAGGATATCTTAGACAAACGCAACGAATGCATGTGACAAAATGTAGCTTTCCCTTTCAATCTCACACTTTTGCTCGCCAAAGCTCGAAAATATGTAGATTACCAAATCTGTTGAGTGTCACGCTTATATTACATGCATCCTGCATCTAAGACTTTTTTACATGTATCAATAAATCTAAGACACATACAGACAGTTTAAGAGATTCAGACTGACTTTTTCACCTTTTATTTATAAATTATTTTTTTCTATTCTCTATCATGCTCGCTCAAGCTCGGAAATAAGGAACGAGTCCTTTATTATGAGGTGGTGGTGGTGGTGGTGGTGGTGGTGGTGTGTGTGTGTGTGTGTGGGGGGGGGGTACATTTTCATACGCTGCACCAAAATTTTCCGACCCCCCCCCCCCACCCCCGATTGGTGACAGTTTGTTTTAATGAACCCCCATCCCCCATTCCCAGCTACCCTTCACACACACACACACACACACACACACACACACACACACACACACCATATTGCATATTTTATGCAAGGCTGACCTCAATCCAAACCTGTATGAAACACAAAGAAAATTTTCTTGTTCTAACAGGTTAGTTAATATAGACACTTTCATTCTGTTCTTCTAGCAAATCAATAAAAACATCTTCGTTTGGATATGAAGTTGCCCAAGTTTTGTGTGTCATTTCTATAAAAGTCTTAAAGTTTTGAGTTCGAAAGAAACGAGTTTGAAATTTTAGGAGTAATGGGGGTTCTGGGGGGCAAGCCCCCCAGAAGCTGAGACATTTTTAAAAATGAATTCTGCCCCCCCCCCCCCCCCCCAATATGCCTAATAAACTAATAAATGCCCTGCTCCGAGGCTTTTTTTTTATTTCCGACCCCCCCCCCCCCCCAGTACACCACAAAAAAAAAGCCGACCCCCCCCCCTAAATGTACCCCCCTCCACCTACCCCACCTTAAATTAAAGAAGTTTAAATTAAATTAAAAAACTGTTGAGTCAAATCATACAAATGAGCATGCATTTAAGACCATTTATGCATGTGTAAATTTACACCTACCAGAGATTGAGCAAGAAATTTACGTTGACTGTGTGTCATGTTAAAATCAGATCAGTTGAAGTCTTGAAGTGGGTCCCGAAGTGGGTGGGGTAATTACCATACTAAAACTGCTTTTCCGTATAACAGCTTATTTTTGTCATATTTTTCTGTATGCATGTTAAGAATATATTGATATCTGGTTAAGAAAATAGACTTTTGAAATGATTTTATCATAAACATAAAAGAAACATATTATAGTTTACCAACACAGGCAGCCATTCTTTCTACATGGGGTGGCTTAGAATATGCGTCGATTAGCCTAAGATCCAATTAGTTGTTTATGAAGTTCTCTTTGGTTATGGAAAGGCTATATAATTTTAGAGTAACATGGCTGTTTTTAGTTTTACATTAAAATTCTTTCATCGGTCTAGACAGATAACTCAGATGCAGCCGTGAGTTCTCCATTAATTTACACATAGCCAAAAACAAAAGGGGGTAGGCTTAAAATTTTCAAGTTTTCTTTCTTATTTGCACACTAACCTATATTTTTCTACTAATTTTCCTGAAGATAATTGTCTGAACAATAAACTATCAGAGTATAAGAAAAAGTTAGAATCTGCTTCTGTTATTTTTTATCACTTTGGAGCAGCATTACAAAATATTTAAAATTTTACATTGTTATGGGGGTAGGGATAAATTTTGTCATTTTTTGCTAAGGCATTTACAGTTTTTGATATAAAAGCTTCAATAACTTGTTTAATAATAAACTTTGTGTCAGGTATAGTCAAAGTCTAAACGAAATATCTTTATTTATTCAATATTTTGTCTTTTTTTCCACAATTAATTTTAAATTCAATTAGAAGAGAAGATATCATAATACCAATTTATCTCAAGTGCTATTTAATAACAGAGTGTTTCAAGACATTTTTTTGCTTAATTATCTGTAGACAAGAGCCTTGCAATATAATATTATAAACAGAAACATTGTGCTAATACCCTCTGTAGCTATTTTTTGAAAGTGGCCTGGGCTCATTTTTATGGCTTCAAAAATAGGCCAAAGTCAAGGGGGTTGGGTAACACTTCCTTTAAATATTTGGAAATTAACAAAAGACTGTGTACAAATTATGCTTGAAATCAATGAAACATTGTGTGGTCGTCAGAGGAAACGCATGTAATTATTTATTCAATCAACTGATTCCTCTTCTTAAAAGATTTAAACACATGGTTAAATATTTCTATACTATGCTCAAAAATTTCATAATGGCCGGGTACCCTCACAAGCTTCCATGGCATGTGCTGCAAAATAATCCACACTAACATATACTTTATTTTGCATTTTTGGACTACACATTGATGGAAGAATTGAAATAGCACAAAAGTAAAAAAAGTTTGAATAAATGATTTTCACCAGGGGACATCCTTAAACATTGGATTTCTCAGAAAATATTTAAGTCTAAGGTACAATATTTGGTATATATGGTCAACTAAATGACCAGAGGAAGATATTATGTCCTGAAGGTCAAGGTCATTTTGTCGGTCTGTCCGTCATCAAAATTTTCAAAACATCTACTCCTCTGAAACCACTGGTCTGATTGAAGCAAAATTTCATATGGAGTCTAAGTGTGATCAGGGAATAAAAGTTTGTTCTCAGGGTCTTGACCAAGATGGCCGCCATGCCCATATATGGTAAAAACCCTTCAAGATCTTCTTCTCCAGAACCAAAAGGTGTATGACCTTGAAACTTGGTAGTATGTAGTCTTTTATATGGGAAAATGCTTAAACAGTGGATTTTTCAGAAATTATTTAAGTCTAAGGTGCAATATTTGGTATATATGGTTGACTAAATGACCAGATGAAGATATTTTGTCGTTAAAGGTCAAGGTCATTCTTTGACTTTTGTACAAGGTCATTGAGATTCTGTCACCCGTCAACATTTTCAAACATCTTCTCAGAGGCCACTAGGGTCAATTGAAGCCATATTTCATATGGAGCTTCACCGGCTTAAAGGACCCATAGTTTGTTCAGATGGTCTTGGTCACTTGACCAAGATGGCCACCATGCCCATATATGGTAAAAACCCTTCAAACGTCTTTTTCTCGAGAACCAAAAGGCCTATAACCTTGAAACTTGGTACCGGTATGTAGCATTGGGCACTCAGGCCCATCATAGTTTATACAAATGATTACTGTATTTCATATGGAGCTTTAATACTGGGTCAAAGGAATCAAAGTTTGTTCAGATGGTCATGGTCGTATGAACATGGTGGCCGCCACACCCATTTATGATTAAAAACCTTCAGAAATCTTTGTCCAGAAACAAAGGCCCAGTGACCTTGTGGCTTGGTACTGTAAAACACTTATATTTGGCGGCAGCAAAATTTGGCGGTTTTTAGCTCGCCTGAACGAAAGTTCAGGAAGAGCTATTGTTGTCACCACGGCGTCGGCGTCGGCGTCCGCGTCCGCGTCAGCGTCGGCGTCCGGATTGGATGTTTTGGTTAAAGTTTTTTAAAGACCTATATCTCCCTAACCCATGGATGGATTCTTTTGATACTTGCACTGTAGTTAGATATTGGTCCAAAGTTTAACATGGTACCACCCCCACCCCACTCCTTGACCTTGATGTCAAGGTCATGGACTTAGAAATTTGGGAGTTTTTTGGGACTGGATGTTTTGGTTAAAGTTTTCTAAAGCCCAGTATCTCCTTAACCCATGGATGGATTCCTTTGATACTTGCACTGTAGTTAGATATTGGTCTAAAGTTTTCCAAGGTACTACCCCCACCCCCCTCAGTGACCTTGATGTCAAGGTCATGGACTTAGAAAATTGTCTTTTTATTGATTGGATGTTTTGGTTAAAGTTTTTTAATGACACATATCTCCTGAAACCATAGATGAATTCTTTTTATATTTGCACTGTAGTTAGATATTAGTCCAAAGTTTTACAGAGTACTACCCCAGCCCTGCTCGGTGACCTTGATGTCAAGGTCAGGGACTTAGGAAATTTGGTCTTTATTAAAGTTTTCTAATTGCGTACTGATTCATAATGCTTGGCAGAGATTTAGTTTACACTTGAACTGATGTTAGACACTTTTTTGAGTTTTTACAAAACACTATATACTTACCCGACTGGATGACCTTGATGTCAAGGTTGAGTTTTGTCTTAAAGATTTTGATTAGTTTTATATTAATGAAGATATAATTTCACAGTGCCACAATGGACTCAGTTGATACTAATACTTGGACTGATGTTAGATAACGGTTAAAGGCTTTGATACATCCTAGCCCTGCCCTCCTCCCCCCTACCCCTTAGTTCTTTGACCTAAAGCTCATGGACTTTGAAATTTCGTTTGGATTTTTTTTTATTTTAAGACATTTCTGAGATAGCTTTTGTTTGTAAATGTGTTGTCATTATGGACATGCTTGCCTGAAGTTTTATACATCGCAGTCCACACCACCATAGCGACTGTGTGATGGGCAAGCACCTATTCAGGCGAGCTATGCTGTCAGGCGACAGCTCTTGTTATAAATGGACCTTTTGGCGGATTTTTATTTTGGCGGATTTGTGATTTCTGAAAACAAAAAATAATAATTGTAATAACAATTAATATTAATCAATCGGTGTTTGCTGCCATTATCGAAAGGTCAGAATGAGCCCAGGTTGTACATTGTTAAGTCTTCATTTATGCTTGTGAATGCATATTATTAGGCATTTCTTTTTATAAATGAAACTGTTTATAGCGAAAATATGTTGTGCTGCTTCTGATTAAATCAACTCGGCTTGGGTACAAAGTAGCGTGACATGTCAAATAAGCATTTTCACACTCCATTTCCGCGGCGTATTTGTTTGAGACCTTCCGTTTTTCTTACACAATATAATGTTGATTAGCTTTGATATTATTTGAGGGCTGAGTGACTGAACTGTATACTAACTGCAGCCTTGCCTTTTCTGATATAGTTTAAATTGGCGGCATTTTAATTTGGCGGTTTTCTTCTTTTCCACCAATATCGCCAAAATAAAGTGACCGCCAAATATAAGTGTTTTACAGTATATAGAATTGGGACTCAACATTAATCCCCAAGGGAGAGGGCCCCTGCCCTGGTGCTATATACATGTATAAAAGCATGAAAATATATACCAGGACCAAGTGTCAGGTGAGCTACATGACCATTGGTCCTCTGGTTTTGATACTTGCACTGTAGTGTAATATTGCTCCAAAGTTTTACACAGTACCCTCCCTCTCTCAGTAACTTCTTGGTCAAGGTCATTGACTTAGAAATGGGTAATTTAAAAAATATACTGTAGACTCATTTTTGTTGTGACTGCTTTAGCAAGCAGAAGCAACATTGGGGTCACTTTCCGGTGTCAGAGTATTGTCATCAACAGTGTTTACCCACTGCTCCATTTTTCAGAGACTAAGAGACCTATCTTGATTAGACTTTACACAGGTTTTGTTCATGACATTGTCTGGGCAACACAACTGGCATTTGCTGGTCAAGGTCTGGCCTTGACCTACTATCCACGCTCTGTTGAACATCACCAAATTTACATCCACCCACTACTATAGTCTGTTTCTCAGAGACTAAAAGAGCTTTTGTCATGAAACTTCATACAGGTTTACATCATGATATCATCTTTGAAGCACCAGCATTGTTTGATGACCTTACACTACTTTTCACACTCTATTGAACATAGCCAAATTTACATTTACCCACTGTGTTGAGCTCCATTTCTCGGAGACAAAAGATCTTTAATGATGAAACTTCAGCCAAAGTTTTATTGACATTGTCTCTGCTGTACCATTGTCATTTGCTGACCTTGACCTACTTTCATGCTCTGTTGAACATAGCCAAATTTACCTCTTCTCTTTTTGTTTAGCTGCATTTCTTAGAGACTAAGAAATTTTGTGAAGAAACTTCACAATAGCAAAAAATCAGGGGTCAGCCTAGAGGGAGATGTAGGAGATATTGTTTCATAAGTTGACAGACTTCTCCCTATTTTTGGCTGAGAGAAATCAAATTCTATAATAAAACATATAGAAAATCCAAAATTTGGGATAAAACTTCTCCCTGAAATTCAGAAAATGACGCAAAACTTCTCTCTTTTTGAGAACCCTATGCTGATCACTGAAGCATACATCATAAAATCATTTCTGCAATGCCAGTGTTGAATGCTGATCTTGACTTTTTAGCTCAACTGTCAAGGTGAGCTTATAGTAAAGCCATGGTCCGTAGTCCGTCGTCGTTGTCCACACTTTTAAACGCCAGTATCTCCTAAAGCAGCAGACCAATCTTGATCAAATTTTATGTGTAGCATTGTTGGGGTGGGGGATTGACTGCATTAGGTTTAAGGGCAGATTGGGTTGGAACTCTGGTTGGCATGGCAACATATAGCTCCCATAGACTTATAATGGGAAAAACTTAAAAAATCTTCTTCTCTGAAACCATGAGGCCCAGAGCTTACATATTTAGTTTGTACCAATGTCTAGTGGTCCCTTACATAAATCCTGCCAACCATGTCCCTGGGGCCCAAATTGGCCAAGCCCCGGGGGTCATTAGCTGCCATAGACTTACAATGGGAAAATCTTAAAAAATCTTTTTCTCTGAAACCATGAGGCCCAGAGCTTACATATGTAGTAAGTACCAATGTCTGGTGGTCCCCAACATAAATCCTGCCAACCATGCACCTAGGGCCCAAACTGGCCACGCCCCGGGGGTCCTTAGCTCCCTTAGACTCATAATGGGAAAATCTTATAAAATCTTCTTCTCTGAAACCATGAGGCCCAGAGCTTACATATTTAGTATGTATCAATGTCTAGTGGTCCCCAACATAAATCCTGCCAACCATGCCCCTGGGGCCCAAATTGGCCACGCCCCGGGGATCATTATCTCCCATAGACTTACAATGGGAAAATCTTAAAAAATCTTCTTCTCTGAAACCATGAGGCCCAGAGCTTACATATTTAGTTGTACCAATGTTTAGTGGTCCCCTACATACATCCTGCCAACCATGCTCCTGGGGCCCAAATTGGCCACGCCCCGGGGATCATTAGCTCCCATAGACTTACAATGGGAAAATCTTAAAAAATCTTCTGCTCTGAAACCATGAGGCCAAGAACTTACATATGTAGTATGTACCAATGTCTAGTAGTCCCCAACATAAATCCTGCCAACCATGCCCCTGGGGCCCAAATTGGCCACGCCCCGGGGGTCCTTATTTCCCTTAGACTTACAATGGGAAAATCTTATAAAATCTTCTTCTCTGAAACCATGAGGTCCAGAGCTTACATATTTAGTATGTACCAATGTCTAGTGGTCCTCTACATACATCCTGCCAACCATGCCCCTGGGGCCTAAATTGGCCACGCCCCGGGGATCATTAGCTCCCATAGACTTACAATGGGAAAATCTTAAAAAAATCTTCTTCTCTGAAACCATGAGGCACAGAGCTTACATATTTAGTATGTACCAATGTCTAGTGGTCCCCTACATAAAAACTGCCAACCATGCCCCTGGGGCCCAAATTGGCCATGCCCAGGGGGTCATTAGCTCCTATAGACTTACAATAGGAAAATCTTAAAAAACTTCTTCTCTGAAACCATGAAGCCCATAGCTTACATATTTAGTATGTACCAATGTCTAGTGGCCCCATACATAAATCCTGCCAACCATGCCCCTGGGGCCCAAATTGGCCATGCCCCGGGGGTCATTAGCTCCCATAGACTTACAATGGGAAAATCTTAAAAAATCTTCTTCTCTGAAACCATGAAGCCCATAGCTTATATATTTAGCATGTATCAATGTTTAGTGATCCCCTACTAGAATCCCGCCACCCATGCCCCTGGGGCTCAAATTGGCCACGCCCCAGGGGGTCATTTGTTTGTATATATCTATATACCTTAAGAACCTTCAAAAATCTTCTTCTTTGGAACCATGAGACCCAGAGCTTATATATATAGTATGTAGCAATGTTTAGTGGTCCCCTACATAAATCCTCCCAACCAAGCCTCTGGGGTCCAAACTGGCCAATCCCCAGGCGTCATATAGCTCCCATAGACTTATAATGGGAATAACTTCAAAAATCTTCTTCTCTGAAACCATGAGGCCCAGAGCTTACATATTTAGTATGTACCAATGTCTAGTAGTCCCCTACATAAATCCTGCCAACCATGCCCCTGGGGCCCAAATTGGCCATGCCCCAGGGGGCCATTAGCTCCCATAGACTTACAAAGAGAAAATCTTAAAAAAATCTTCTTCTCTGAAACCATGAGGTGGCTTGCCACTAAATATTTTACATAGAAGACAATAGTAACAGTTCAAGACCTGCTTGATCAACTACACATACAATTCTTTCCAAACCTCTCTTGTTTTAATAGTCCACTCTAGTACTTCAAATTTCAGTGGAAAAAAAGACATGCTTCCCTGCTCCGGAAGCCATGATTCTGTCAAGCGTTTGTTTACCAACAGATTCGCAGTAAAAAAATATGATATTTTCTGTGGAGGGGGTCCCAAACTAAAATAACTACAAATATTTCCTGGGTGAATGAAAAAAATTCTAAACCCCTTCAAAATATTTTATTTGGACACCTCTTTTCTAATCTTAGTATAAATTTAATCCATCTGACCAGTGACAAGCTCCATATGAATTATCCTCTGGACCTAAACTTCTCCCCCAAAGGGGCGGACCCGCACCTCATGAATATTTAGTGTAAAGCTACCATGAGGCCCACTCCCCAGGGGTCATAAGCTCCCATAGACTCATAATGGGAAAAACTTAAAAAAAATCTTCTTCTCTGAAACCATGAGGCCCAAAGCTTATATATTTGGTATGTAGTAATGTCTAGTGGTTCCCTACATGAATCCTGCCAACCATGCCCCTGGGGCCAAAATTGGCCATGCCCCAGGCGGCCATTAGCTCCCTTAGACTTACAATGAGAAAATCGTAAAAAAATCTTCTTCTCTGAAACCATGAGGCCCAGAGCTTACATGTGTAGCATGAAGCAATGTCTAGTGGTCCCCTACGTAAATCCTGCCAACCATGCCCCTGGGGTCCAAATTGGCCACGCCCCGAGAGTCATAAGCTCCCATAGACTTACAATGAGAAAATCTTGAAAAATTTTCTTTTTTGAAACCATGAGGCACAGAGTATATATATTTAGCATGTAGCAATGTCTATTGATCCCCGACATAAATCCTCTCAACCATAACCCTGCGGTGCAAATTGGCCACGCCCAGGGGGTCATAACCTCCCATAGACTTACAGTGGGAAAATTTCAAAAAATCTTCTTCTCTGTAAACATGAGGCCAAGAGCGTATATATGTAGCAGGTAGAAGTGTCTAGTGGTCCCCTACATAGATCCTGCCAACCATGCCCCTGGGGTCCAAACTGGCCATGCCCCGGGGGTCATTAGTTCCCATAGACTAACAATGGGAAAATCTTAAAAAATCTTCTTCTCTTAAACCATGTGGCCCAGAGCAAACTTCTTTAGTACATATGTAGCAACGTTTAGTGGTCTCCAACTTAAATCCTGCCAACCATGCCCCCTGGGTCCAAAGTGGCCATGCTGCTCCCATAGACTTATAATGGGAAAGACTTTGAAAATATTTTTCTCTGAAACCATGAGGCCCAGAGCTTACATAGTTAGTATCCTGCAATGTCTAGTGATCCCCTGCATAAATTCTGCCAATCAAGCACCTGAGGTCCAAACTGGCCACACCCTAGGGCCTTGTTTGTTTATATAGAGCTATATAGCTAAAGAACCTTCAAAAAACTTCTTCTGTGAAACCATAAGGCCAAGAGCTTATGTATTTAGTATGTTGCAGTGTATAGTGGACCTCTACATAAATCCTGCCAATCAAAACCCTGGGGTCCAAACTTGCCACACCCCATGGGGTCATCGAATCCTATAGAATTGCAGCCTGTTTATTAGCTTACCTGAGCTGGAAGCTTACATTTTATAACTCAGGTGAGCGATCGTTGCCCTTGGGCTACTTGTTTTCACAACGCTGAACCTTGCCTGCATAATGCCTGGAGTCAAGAAACTTGGTACATGTATATATCTAGTGCAGGGAGACTTAATGCATTCATCACTATTAGTCATGACCTATATTTTTCGCTTCACATACTTAGCTAATTTAGGTCAACTTTTCTTTTTCTCAGGAATTATAAAGGCTTGCGTCATGAAACCTGGGGTCATATTCATAAAACGACTTAATTCGTTGCCATGCTGTTGCTAAGGCTAAAGTTCTATAAAGGAGATTCCCTACAACTATGAAAGTTGCTCTGGAGGAACAGTCTTTGTAAGACTGTTCCTCCAGAGCAAATTTCATAGTTGTAGGGAATCTCCTTCATGAAAATTAGCCTTAGCAACAGCATAGCAACCACTTAAATCGTTTTATGAATACGGCTCCTGGCCCATGTTTACTCCAAATAAGGGAAGCTGAATGCATTTATTATTATTAGGTCATGACTTTTATTTTATACTTCACTGACTTTACAAATTTGTGTCAAGGTTTCTGGTTGAGCTCTGTTTCTCATTTACTATAAGGGCTAGAGTCATTAAACTTGGTTCATGTTTACATCTAGAAGAGGGAATCTGAATGCATCCATCATTTTTATCCCCCGACCGAAAGGTTCGGGGGATATAGCGATGAGCCTGGCGTCCGTCCGTCCGTCTGTCCGTCCATCCGTCCGTCTGTCCGTCCGTAAACATTTTCTTGTCCGCTCCATATCTTGAATACTGTTTGGAATATTTTCATGATACTTCACAGTTATGTAGAACAGGTCATGGCGATGTGTCGCGAACAAGAATGACAACTCTTGCTTTCTTACTTTTTGAGTTATCTCCTCTTTTGTGAATTTTTGGCAGATTCGTGTCCGTTCCGTAACTTGAATACCCTTTGGAATATTTTCATGATACTTCACAGATATGTAGAGCAGGTCATGACGATGTGTCGTGAACAAGAATGACAACTCTTGCTTTCTTACTTTTTGAGTTACTTCCCCTTGATGGTTTAAGGTGCAATTTCGTGTCCGCTCCATAACTTGAATACCCTTTGAAATATTTTCATGAAACTTCACAGATATGTAGAGCAGGTCATGGCGATGTGTCGTGAACAAGAATGACAAATCTTGCTTTCTTTCTTTTTGAGTTATTTCCCCTTGATGGTTTTAGGTGTGATTTCTTGTCCGCTCCATAATTTGAATACCTTTTGGAATATTTTCATGATACTTCACAGATATGTAGAACAGGTCATGACAATGTGTCGCGAACAAGAATGACAACTCTGGCTTTCTTACTTTTTGAGTTATTTCCCCTTGATGGTTTTAGGTGTGATTTCTTGTCCGCTCCATAACTTGAATACCCTTTGGAATATTTTCATGATACTTCATAGTTACGTAGAACAGGTCATGCTGATGTGTCGCGAACAAGAATGACAACTCTGGCTTTCTTACTTTTTGAGTTATTTCCCCTTGATGGTTTTAGGTGTGATTTCGTGTCCGCTCCATAACTTGAATACCCTTTGGAATAGTTTCATGATACTTCATAGTTATGTAGAACAGGTCATGCTGATGTGTCGCGAACAAGAATGACAACTCTGGCTTTCTTACTTTTAGAGTTATTTCCCCTTGATCGTTTTAGGTGTGATTTAGTGTCCGCTCCATAACTTGAATACACTTCGAAATATTTTTATGATACTTAACAGATATGGAGATCAGATCATGACAGTTTGTCTCATACAAGAATGACAACTCTTGCTTTCATACTTTTCTGAGTCCCCCGTAGCCTAAAAAAAAAGTTTTTTTTTTTTACAGATTTGGATTCTTTGTCCAAATTCACTTACTAGAGAGCTCAAAATTAGATTTGTAGGGCTTGTACTTTAGAAGTTATTCACACATTTTGAAATGTTGAATGTATCATATGCAATACATTGTCTACATGGTTGCTATTTGAGATTTTACCTCTTTTTAGCAATCTGGCATACTGTTTTGGTCTGAGTGTCAGATAATCATGCATCTGTTAAGCAGATAATGTCAATAAGGAGCATAAAAGAATGACAGTATACTATTTATTATGCGTTTTGAAGTGCACCCTGTTTACCAAGGCGCAGGGGGCCTGCGGTCGGGGGATTTGCCATCTCCTCTGATGGCTATTTTTATGTCATTACCTATATTCAACTCTTCACTGACTTAACAAATTTGCTTCAAGTTTTCTGGTAAAGAGCCAGTTCTCTGGAACTGAAGGGCTAGAGTCATGAAACTTGGTTCTAGAAAAGGGAAACTGAAGGCAGCCTACACTAGTAGGTCATGACCTGTATTTTAGGCTTCACTGACTTAATAAATTTGCATTTAGATCTGTTTCTCAGGAATTTTAAAGGCTAGAACCATGTCATGACTTGTATTTTAAAACTTTTCACTGACTGTACGAATTTGCTTCAAGTTTTCTGGTAGAGCCCCATCGCTTTGGAACTGTAAGGGCTAAAATCATTATTATGTCCCCCCACCAAAGGTGAGGGGGGACATATTGTTTTCAGTGCGGATCCCGGGCGTCGGCGTCAGCGTCGGCGTGACAGATTTCTTGCGTGCGCGATATCTCTTGAACCAATAGTCGGAATTTCACCAAACTTGCATGGATACATCATTGGGACAAGTTTAAGAGCTGATTAGGTTTTGGTGACCTTGACCTTATTTTCAAGGTCACTGGAGGACTTAAATGACAATTTCTTGTACCCACTATATCTGCTGAACCAATGGATTGAATTTCACTAAACTTGCATGGATACATCATTGGAACAAGTTTAAGAGGTGATTAAGTTTTGGTGACCTTGACCTCATTTTCAAGGTCACTGGAGGACTTAGATGACAATTTCTTGTACTAGTGATATATATTGAACCAATGGATGGAATTTCACCAAGCTTGCACAGATACATCATTCGGACAAGTTTAAGAGCTGATTAGATTTTGGTGACCTTGACCTCATTTTCAAGGTCACTGGACGACTAAGATGTCAATTTCTTGTTCCCACTATATCTCCTGAACCAATTGATGGAATTTCACCAAACTTGCATGGATGCCTTATTGGGACAAGTTTAATAGCTGATTAGGTTTTGGTGACCTTGACCTCATTTACAAGGTCACTGGAGGACTTACATGACATTTTCTTGTATCACTATATCTCCTGAACGAATTGATGGAATTTCACCAAACTTGCATTGATACATCATTGGGACAGGTTTAAGAGCTGATTGGATTTTGGTGACCTTGACTTCATTTTCAAGGTCACTGAAGCCTACATGACATATCTTTTACCCACTGTATGTCCTGAACCAATGAATGGAATTTGTCCAAACTTGCGTGGATACATTGTTGCAACAAGTTTAAGAGCTGGTCAGATTTTGGTGACCTTGACCTCATTTTCAAGGTCACTGGAGACTTAGATGACAATTTCTTGTACCCACTAAATCTCCTGAACCAATGGATGGAATTTCACCAAACTTGCACGGATACATCATTGGGACAAGTTTAAGAGCTGATTAGATTTTCGTGACCTTGACCTCATTTTCAAGGTCACTGGAGGACTTAGATGACAATTTCTTGTACCAGTGATATCTCTTGAACCAATGGATGGAATTTCACCAAACTTGCATGGATACATCATTCGGACAAGTTTCAGAGATGATTTGATTTTGGTGACCTTGAACTCATTTTCAAGGTCTTAGTCATCTATTTGGGGTATCTTTAGAACCAGTGGATGGATTTT
The DNA here is from genome assembly GCA_963989385.1 of Ctena decussata. Taxonomy (NCBI): domain Eukaryota; kingdom Metazoa; phylum Mollusca; class Bivalvia; order Lucinida; family Lucinidae; genus Ctena; species Ctena decussata. The sequence goes on along the minus strand of OZ022503.1, from coordinate 39,569,459 downwards.
CTCCAAACTTGCCTAGATATTTTACTTGTTCAGGCTTTTTATGCCCCCGTGACGATAGTCAGGGGGCATTAAGATTTGCCCCTGTCTGTCTGTCCGTCTGTCTGTCCGTCCGTCTGTCTGTTTGTCACGCTTTGTGGTATAGAGTTTGTGTAATCAACTCCTCCCACAGTTTTCAATGGATCTGTTTCAAACTTTGCATACATGTTGGGGACATATTGAAGATGTGCATGTGGATTTTTGTTGGACCTATAATTAATTTTGACAGAATTACAGCCTTTTGAACTTAGTCATTTTAGGCAAATTTTTGCATTGTAGGGTATAGAGTTTGTGTAATCAACTCCTCCCACAGTTTTCAACGGATCTTTTTCAAACCTTGCATACATGTTATGGACATATTGAAGATGTGCATGTGGATTTTTGTTGGACCTAAAATAAATTTTGACAGAATTACGGCCTTTTGAACTTTCATTTTAGGCAAATTTTTGCATTGTAGGGTATAGAGTTTGTGTAATCAACTCCTCCCACAGTTTTCAATGGATCTTTTTCAAACCTTGCATACATGTTGTGGACATATTGAAGATGTGCATGTGGATTTTTGTTGGACCTATAATTAATTTTGTCAGAATTACGGCCTTTTGAACTTAGTCATTTTAGGCAAATTTTTGCATTGTAGGGTATAGAGTTTGTGTAATCAACTCCTCTCACAGTTTTCAATGGATCTTTTTCAAACTTTGCATACACGCTGTGAATGTATTGATGTGTACATGTGGGTTTTTGATGGCACTAGAATTAATTTTGACAGAATTATGGCCTTTTGAACTTAGTCATTCATGGGAAATTTTGCATTGTAGGGTATGGATTTTGTGTTATCAACTTGCTCCACAGTTTTCAATGGATCTTTTTCAAACCTTGTCTACATATGCTGGACATATTTGAAGATATGATGAGGCATATTGATAGGTCTAGAATTAATTTTGACAGAATCACAGCCTTTTTAACTTAGTCATTTTTGGCAGTTTTTTTCATGGCAGGTTACATTTTCAATGAATTCTTTGTAGGTGCTTTATGGATATACATATCATGTGACAGGCGCTGCACGGGGGCATCATTAGTGTCTTACAGACACAATTTTCTAGTTATTCATTGGAGGGGATGGGAAATGGGATGGTGGGGGGACATCAGTTTTTCTCTGAAAAACATTTCTAGTTAAACTTGGTTCATGTTAACATCCAGACAAGGGAGACTGAAAGCAACCATCACTAGTAGATCATGACCTATATCTTAGGCTCCACTGACTTAGCAAATTTGCATCCATTTGAGTTTTCTATTCAGATCTGTTTCTCAGGAAATATAATGGCTAGACTCATGAAAATGGGTTCATGCTTACATTTTTGGTAAGCATAATGTAACCATCACTATTAGGTCATGGCCTATATTTTATTTTGTTGAGTTTCCTTGTTTGCCTCAGTTTTGTGACAATGTGCAGGCAGGCAAGACACTGCATTCCATGGAATCCTTGTGAGAAAAACTTTGTCTTCTGTCTGTGGACTGATTTTGATATAACTTCACACAAAAGTGTAGTGTGAGTTTGCATTTTAGGGCCCTAGAGCCAAGATCACTGTCACAGTTGCTTATTTTGGAAGAATTATTTTCTTTCATTGCACTTTTCAATGGCAGTCAACTCTTGAAGGAAAAATATATAGATTCCCTATAAGCAAATTCTTTCCTTGAAGAGTAGATGCTAATTTGGAAGGGCACAGGGAAGCAAATGAAAAGCTCGTAAAGTTGTTTCCTTTTGTAAAAAGGGTAGATAAACATGGAGGTGTACAATACACCTTAAATTCATTCATTCTATCAAATACTATCAAAGCTTCAGGTACATAAAGTCACAGTTGTTGGAAGAGATTTTAAAGAAAATTTAAGTCCTTTCATTTTCTCAAATAATAAACAAGCAAGTTATCTTGATACAATCTCCTTGCACCTGACATAGTCATAAATGAGGTTGCTGGAGGGATGACAAAGCTTTACTATATACTGTAACAGTAACCTATACTGTAACAATGACCTAGACCCCAGCATCCTGCAATGCAAAATTATCCAAAGGTTTTGTCATACTTTGGACTTCCTCTGAAAATATACTCATTTGTGTAAAGAATTTATGTTGTTTTCTTTTTGCAGTCAGCAGGCTAAAGACAGTGGGTCTCAGATGACGATCAAAATATTTCGTGATGGAACCTACATGACCACAGATCCAAACACTGGAAAGTCTGATTATGGTACAATAGACTTGTCAAATCTGGGTCTTGATCCAGCGCTTCTGCAGACCCATAATGACCTGGAACTTGTTATTATACCTCCAGAAAAAGAAGAGTCAGCATCCCAGACAGCAAAAGAGTCAACTTCAGAACTGGTAAAACCGAGTCCTGTAAAGCTTGTTAAGAACATTGCAAAAGACAGTAGTAAGGCTAAACTTAAAGGTACTTTTCATGTAGAGAAAACTGAAGACCTGGACGGAACCACAGTACATCGTAAGCAGATAGTGCCTGAGGGTAGATCATTTGGGTGCAAATTTTGTCCCCGTACCTTTAGATTTTACCGCCATTTGCGGTGTCATGAAAATGCTCATGGTCGAAGTGAAAAATATGAATGCCATATTTGTCAGAGAATGTTTGTTAGGGAAGCAAATTTAAATCTGCATCTCGATTTGCATAAAAAGAAAGATATCAGTTCACCTGATGTTAAAAAAGCCAAAACCATTAAGGCTAAAACGCCAGAAAATTTTGAGGGAGCATGTGACACCTGTGGTAAAGTCTTCAATCAAAAGAGCAAATTAAATCGTCATATTAAAGATGTGCATGAATCCCAACCTTTGAAATGTCATATTTGCCAGAAAGTTTTCAGATCAGAGTCTAATGTTCAGCGTCACATGAAAACTCATTATGGTCCATTTGCTTGCACTTATTGTACAGAAATCTATAAAGATAAGGAAGAGTTGAACACGCACGTCAAAGAGCAACATCAAATGAAATTGCATAACTGTCATATTTGTAACAAGGACCTGTTTTCTTTCGGTAAGTTACTGAGTCATCTAAAACTAATGCACCCTGATGATAAAAATGCACTTAAAGAGCTTAATAGCAGCCTAAAATGTGACATATGTCAAAAGCAATTTACAACAGCAAAATCAGTAAGAATACACAGACTGACTCATACAGGTGAGAAGAAATTTCAGTGTCCCCATTGTCCTTGGAAGTTTTACTTGGCCTGGAAACTGAAAAAACATATGTCAAGGGCCCATGAAAATGCACCTGATACAAATAAATTTCCCTGTGAGATGTGTATGAAAGATTTTTTCAAAGAGACTGCCCTGAAAAATCATGAGGCAAAGGTACACCCAGGTCCATACCAGTGTAACTTCTGTAAGGCAAAACCTTTCACTGACAGAGAAAAGTTCAAACAGCATTGTGATGAGAAGCATTCTGGAAATTGTGTTGTATGCGATTTGTGTGAACTTCCATTTTCTTCTGGGAGAAACTTGCAAATTCATGAACTGCATTCTCATTTGAAGACACACTTGTGTGACTTGTGTGGGTATTCTTTCTCAAGAAAAGATGAAATGCAAGAACATCTGAAATTTAATCATTTTGGAGGGGATGAAGCGGCATTAAATGCTGCATATCCAAATATTGATGTATCAATACAGCAAACTGACTTTGAAGAATTGAGAAAAACTCTGCAATGTACCAGATGTGGAAAAGTTTTAAAAAAGTACAGTGGTTTGATGAGTCACATGAAATCATGTAATGCAGATGGCTACACAAAGCAAGAAGAAGAAAAAGAAGAAAAGGAAGTTAAAAAGGAGGAAAAAGTTCCTCAAAAAGAAGAAAAAAATGTTTCTCCTAAAACTGAGACTGTTGCATACAAGAAGCTTCGCAATAATCCTACTTGCACAGTTTGTGGTAAGAGTTTCAAAAACTTGGCTGCTGTTGTATCTCATATGAGATACTGTGGAAAACCACAGTCATCGATGAAGCTGAAAGTTAAAATTCAGAAGTACTCATCTCCAGTTAAAGTCAAGAGAGAAAATGAAGATGATGTTACAGAAGACCATGAATATGTTCCCTTTTCATATCTTGAAACTGGAAAGTATGTCACCTGTGATCAGTGTCATAAAACATTTTCAAAGCGTGAGTCTCTGAAAAAGCATTTATTAGTACATGCTGGAATCAAGAGAAAGCCAGATAAAAACAAAAGTGTGACAAGTGCAGGAAAAAGAAAAATTGAGATTGGTAAAGGCCAGGAAATAGAAAGCAATAATGATGATGAAGATTCAAAGCGCCTGGGAAAAAGTGTTGGAAAAGGGTCAAAAAAGTTATATGATATTGAGAAAAAGAAATGTGAAATCTGTAACATTTTGTTTACTACGTTATTTTCATTGAAGAGACATATGCAAAGAAGGCATCCCGAAGCTGGCTTACGTATAGACTCAAAATTAGGAACGGAAAAAGTGAAAGTGAAACAAATCCAGCCTACATCAGAGCCAAAGACAGAAGAAGAAATTACACAGTTAGCAAAAAATCAGTTCTTGGAAATGAACTTTTCATTAGGGATAAAGTCAGAGCCAAGTTCGGACTTAAATTCTCCTGTTGTAGAGACGGTAAAGAATAAGAGACATGATTGCAATCTTTGTGGGTCAAAGTTTAGCAGAGAAGCTACTTTGAAGAAACACATGGCTGAATTCCATTTTGATGATGATATTGAACCAGAGTCTGACTCTTCCTCAGAACCTATGGAAGCTGAAGAAATGCCTAGCTCACCCATCAAAACACGTCGTAGCAGTAAAACTGATATCATGACCAAAGTAAAAACAGAAAGCGAAGAGTCAGCACCAAAGTCTGGTGTTGGCAAAACCAAAATCAGGACTGAAGGGAAGGAATCAACACCAAAGTCTGGTGTTGGCAAAATCAAAATCAAGACTGAGGGCAAGGAATCAACACCAAAGCCTGTTGTCAACAAAATCAAAACCAAGATGGAAGTAAAGGAGTCAACACCAAAGCCTACTGTTGGCAAGACCAAAGTGAAGAAGGAAGACAAATCGACCCCAAAGCCTGTAGCTGGCAAAACCAAAATTAAAATGGGAGAAAAAGGGCCAGCTCAAAAATCTGTTGGTAAAACGAAGGCAAACAAGGGAAAGGAGGAAAAAGCTTCAGTTCAAAAATCAATTACAAAAAAGACTAATAGTGATATGGGGAAAACTGTTATCAAGACAAGATCCAAACTTACTTTTGAAGGAAAGGAAAAAAAAGTTCCAGCAGAAAAGAAAGAGTTGCTGAAATGTAAGCATTGTGACAGAGCTTTTAACTCCAAATTGGGTTTAGACCGGCATTTAAGGTACAACCACAAAGAGCTCAAAGGAATGATTACATCTCTCACAAGTTTAAGAGCTTTAAGGAGCCAGAAAACATTTTACAATCTCAGAATGAAAAAAAAAATCACTTCTTTCCAGAAACCAAAATCAAGGGAGATAACTAAGAAAATACAGCAGCCAAAAAGTAGATATGATGAGATTAAAACTGAGAAGTCTAAAGTCAGTGATGTTATGAAAAAAAATGCAACTCAGTTGGGAAGAAAACTCCAACAGAAGAGCCATAGCAAAATAATTCCAGTTAAGCAGGCAAAGCCAAAAGTTTCTGTGAAAACTGTAAGTGGTGGTAAAGTGAAACAGTCTGTCAGTTTTAAAAAGCCAGCTACAAACTTGAAACAGACAAAACTACAGGAAAATAGCCAATCTGTTACAAAAAAACACATAAAGAATCAAAAAAGTAATATTTCTAAGAAAGTAAAAAAAACTTCAAAAACTTCCTTTCTAGATGGGATCCTCTCTCAGTTTCTTAAAAAGAGAGTAAGTATGATTTTATTTGAATGTGACTTTTGTGAAAGACAGTTTCCTGATAAATATAAACTAAACTTCCACAGAAGAACAAAGCATAGCTCTAAAGTTATTTGTAAAAGTATTTGTGTTTGCAGCATCTGTGGAGAAAGTTTTAGTGAACTAAGGGCAATGATTACCCATAGAACTTCAGTGCATAGTGATGATCCTCAGAAAAATGAAGAAACCGCTATAAATACAGAGATAAGTGAGCTACATATAAGGCCAGCAAAAGCTGATCCCAAAGATACAGATTTTTCAAAAAGTAATGAAAGGAATGATTTCGATGAAAAGGTGGATGACACTAATGGGGGTATGATAAAGGAACCAAGTGAAGATAAAAAACATGAAAAAATGGAGACAGATTTACTTCCTACAGATGATCAGTTTGAAAAAGACCAAGTTTTAAGAGAAGACAGCAAGGCATATGATGCTGAAAATATGAACCAGCTAGATGGTGTTTGTGGGCAGGATCAAAATTCTGTTTCAGAAATTAAAGAACTTGCTAGGCCATTAGACAGTTCTGTTGACAGTATTTCAGATGCACTAGTCCTTGAAAATGATCTCACATCACAGTATATTGAGTTGAAGAATAATAAAGGCCAAGCTACAACAGAGGAGCATGTGGTATCTGATGAAATTCAGATGGAGACAGACAAATCTGAACTGAAAGACAGTGCCTGTTTGGGAACAGACAGTTTTGAAGAGCCCTCTACAGAGCAAGTTACGAATGAAAATAATGATATTGTAGCATTTGCAAATGTGGAATCTTCTGTGAAAGCAGAAATTCCGACACAGAATGATGGGTGTCATGTGGAAACAGTTGTAAATACAGGAGTAACAGAGAACGCTGACGATAAATTCCTTGAAAGAGTTTCAGAAGGAGACCCTTTGGCAAAAGAGTTTGATGACCCAGTTGTACATGATGTTGACATGTTTACAGGGACTATAGTTGGTGATGATAAAGGCAGCAAAAGAGCTGAAACTCCTGTTGGTGGATTAATAGAAGGGGTAGATAGTGCATCAGATGATTCTAAAAGCACATTAATGAATGACAGGAAATTTACAAAAGAAAAACTCGCAGATACTGTTCCTTCTGAAGGGAATTTGAGACAGTGTCCAACCTGTCTGAAGAAATTTTGCACAGAAGCAGGTTACCTCAAACACATACCTACCCATACAGTGAAAAAATATGAATGTAGTGAATGTGATGCTTTTTTTAGGTGGAAGAAGAACTGTGAGTCTCATATGAAATTATTTCATACTGAAAATGGAGCTATGGTCTGTGAAATCTGCAACCAAATTTTTTATGACAAAGATATTTTTGAGAGGCATAAGATAATCCACCTGGCAAAGAAATTTTCATGCACAGTCTGTACAAAGAAATTCAGTAAGTATTCACTTCTTAAGGACCATTTATCTGAAATTCATAAAAACCCACAGTTGCAACTGAGAACAAAGCAAACTGTTGACATTATCTGTGCGGCGTGTAATTTAAAGTTCAGTACAACAGAACACCTGTTGAATCATATGCTTCTTTTGCATTCCCCAAGAAAGCCCGCTAAAATAGTATTCAGAGAAAGATTGTACAAGTACAAATGCAAGTTTTGTCCATTAATGTTTAAGACGAAAGAGAGTCAGACATCCCATTTAAAGACCTGTGACAAAAGAATAGTTCTTGCTAGGAAACTTTATGGCTGTGAACTAACGGATAACACCTGCTCTGTTTGTGGGTTAAAATTTAAGAATAAGGTCAGCACATTTCAACACTTGCAAACTGCTCACGGACAAGGTAACAAGTTCAAGCAGCTAGATTTCCTAAAACACCCTACTGTCCAGAATAGGTATTCTTGTAACAATTGCCAAGCAACATTTTCGAAGTTTGCAAGTTACAGCATGCATGAAAAGTCTATGTATGGCATCTGTTCAAAGAAAAAGAGGTCATCTAAACATGAACGCTGTCCATTTTGTAAGGTGTTGTTTGGAAGCAGGTTAATTTTAGGAAAGCATATGCTGAAAGTTCATAACAATAATATGTATTATAGCTGGAAGCACTGTCCATACTGTAAACAGTCATTTGCCAGAAAACTTAACCTGAAAAAGCATATGCAGGCTGCTCATCCTAAAAGACTGAATGATGGTAAAAAGTCTGCAAAGAAGAGTCATTCATCAGCTGCTGGATTGGGTCAACAAGCGACAAAGAAAGCAGTAACTGTTGTTCAGCATGTGGAAAGCACAGATAAAGAGCATGATAAAATTGATAGCAAATATCGAAAAATAAGACAAACTTCTGGAATTGAAAGACATAAATGTGACTATTGTGGCAGAGTCCATTGGACAATTGACAGTTTTGAAGAACATTTATCAAAATACCATGCTGACAGATGGATTGAAAAGTCTGCAAATTCTCCTGGAATCACTAGTTCTCCTTCTCCAGCTGTAGATTCTAATGAAGTTATAGAAGATACTGCATCAGCTGATGACAATAAACTGGCTGCTTTTCCAGTTGTAATGGTCCATAGGTTGCCAGTTGATCTACTGATTAAAAGTTCAGATAATTATGCTCCTGAAGACAAAGAAAGTGCTGATAAATATTTAGGGGTTCCATTTAAATTTGATGCTGATATTAAGAGTGAAGGAAATGAAAGTGGGGAAAACGTTGGTAAGGAAATAAAGGAAATAAGTGACAGATCCATTGAAGATCTTACCAATTTACCAGATTTACCAATAGAACAGTCAGTTTACTGTAAAACTGAATCAGCAATGGATGTGGAAAGTGGTGGTCAGAAAGGCCAGGCAGATAATGGTCTAGAAAATGATATAATTGATGTTAATTATCTGAAGTTATCAAGTAGTGGCAAGGCATCCATAGGGATTCCTGAAAGTTTACCTGATGAAATATTAGCTGCCACTACTGATTCTCCACTGAAAAGGGAGCCCTATGATGAAGATGTTCATAGTGAAAATGTCGTGCATAGTGGCCTGAGTGCTCAATTAGAGTGTTTTGAAAGTGAAAAAGTGAACAAAGCAACAGAAGATCAGTTGGAAGAAACTTCACAAACTGAATTAGATACACAGTTAAGTGAAACTAAAACTCTGTCAAAAGAGTCAGAAACTGAGATTGAGACTGAGAATAAAAGCATACTGAATGATACTGAAAACATAAATGGAAGTGTAACAAAGAGTTTTGAGTGTCAGATTAACAATGATCAGATTGAAGAAACAAGAGAAAAGGTAGACACTGCACTTATTGGTGGTGAAACACACAATGATAAATTAACTGAAGAAGTCATATCAGATGTAACTTTAAAAGAATTAGATTCAGGTGTTCCAGGTGAAACTGACCAGTTTGAAAATGGGGCTGTTATAAAAGAAAGTGATATTCCCAGAGAGTCAGAAACGGTTCTGACTGAAAGTGAGACAGCTGCAGGTGATGAACTTTGGAATTCTGCCAGTGAAATGGAAACCATTGAGGTTGAAAATGTGGCTGTTATAGGAGAAAGTGAGAAAATCACTAGTGATGGAGAATCAGAAACCGTGCTAGCTCCTAGCGAAACAGCTGCAGATGAAATTTGGACTGATGCTAAAGAAATGGAACCTGTTCAGACGGAAAAGGAAAAGGGTAACGACCCCCATAGTGGTGACAGTGAGACAGAGACTGACTTCAAAACAGTTGCACATGAGGAGGAGCTTGTATCAGCACAATATGACACTGGAATTGAAGAGATGCAAATAGATAATGACATGCTTGATGAATCACTTTCAAACAAAATGAATCACTTTGAAACAAAATAAAAGGCAAGAAACACAGTAATGAGTAGAAACAAAAGCACAATCAATGTTCTAATTATACAACTTCTAAAACAGCTATTTAACTTAAACTGCCATGAAAATATAGTCTGTAAAATAAATTTTTAGTAACCTGAGTTTCAGTTTGCAACTATAATATAAATATAAATTCAGAATTGAAAAATAGGTTGGGAGTTATTGTGGTTTTTATGTTCTAAAGCAAAAAACAAAACAAAAAACTAATAACATGAAATTGTCATATGCATGTAGTATTACATAATGATTGTAAGGCTAGTCATTAAATTACAAGGTAAATAGCGGTAAGTTCATATATTGAAATATTAAAAATAAATTTTGGAAGATTCAAAACAAATGTCAGGCAGAGATAAGGAATTATGATAATAATTCAGACTCACATTGTCATTATTCAGCACAACATAAATTTGCCAATATTGGTGCTAATATGACCAAAATGATGTATTGGGCATGTTTGTAGCAATATTGGCAAATATTTTTGACAGTATTGCTGCTAATATGAGCAAAATAACTTTAATGGTTTAGTTTGGACAAATCCAACATTTTCATAAATTTGATCAGCTAAAGAGAGCAGCTGTATAAATGGTTTGAAGGTATGCCAACTGTAAAATGTACATATAATGTTCAGTCATAGCCACATAATGGAACTAAGATGTAATTGACATAAAAGCTGTTTGTTTTACTGTGTTTAATTATATTTTCTCTTTACATTGTTGTTACATTCTGACTTAAGATTGTGGTTTAGATAATTGAAAACTTTTTTGTCTGTACATATATATATATATATATACCAGATATTCATAAATCAGATGAGCTGTGACACACCAAAACCAACAAAGTGGCATGTGCACCCAGCATAGACTCAGCCCAGCCCGGCATCTGCCCAGTCTGATCAAAGTCTTCCTTGTGCGCTTAAGGTGTACCTCAGGCCTCCCTGCTAACAGCTAAGGCATTAATCAGACTTGGCTGATGCCCAAGCTGATCTGAGTCATCGCTGAGTGCACACACTTCTTTGTTGGTTTTGTTGTGCCGCGGCTAAGATGTTATAAGTCCCTCTGTATTTGCTTGGGTTATCCATTGGGGAAGCAATGATGATTCACTCTTACGGTCAGTCAGTACTATTGATTGGGCAAAAGGAAATATGCCTATGCACATACCATAGCTCTAAGTAAAGAATGGTACTTAAGTTGTAATTGTATGGGCATACTTATGTTTTTCCACCATTTTGGCAAAGGGGAACAACCTTTAGTGACTTCCTGTATGCTTCCCTGGATGATGATAGTCCATAAAGGGTTTGCTTTTGGAAAATTTACTCTCGGAGGTGCCAATTCTTTCCTTTAAGAGTTGACCTCTGGTCAGAAGGGAGGCAGAAAATGAAAATGGCAGAATTGCTGCTCTGAAAGTGTACCCATACAACAAGGTATTTTTTTTCTGTGCAACTTTTTATTTTCTGGTAGACCAAACGATTCAGTACCGTAAAAATTCTAAATATTGGGACACCAAAAATAAGTAACATAATTGTCCTAAAATTGGAACAGCTTGGTTTTACAGTGCAGTAATGTGTCCAAAAAATGGGATGGCAAATAGTGCAAACCCTGATCAGACTGCTCCTCATGAGTTTACTCCTCTAGGAGCAGTCTGATCTGGGTTTGCACTGTTTGCTCAGACCTAACTGGCCCAGTATATAGGGTTTTTACGGTAACTTGTTTAGGTGATTCCAGTGAGAACAAAGCTCCAGGTTAGAGGGGGTATCAAGGAATTCAAAGATAATTTTTCATATTTCTCAACGGAAACATAGGTTGTGACCCCCCATTAGAGCCATCTCCCTAAGACAGTTTCTAATTAGAAGTCACAAGGTATGTTTTTATTGAGAAATAAGAAAAAAATATCTCTGAATTATCCGTGTTACTCCTTCTCCAAGTCACAAACTTGGTGAGGTCATTCCAGTGAGAACAAGAAGTGTGTTTGAACAGAGAAAAACAAATACATGTTATATGCAGAATTTTTTTCAGCTTCCCTGTCTAGCCCAGTCATTTTTGGTTTGGAAATATTTTTAGTTCTACATTTATAAACACACAGGATAAGAGAAAGCTGTAGGAAAGAGGGTTTTCCACTGACAATTCTAGGATACTTATACGAGCCACTACAGGACAAATCCAACAAAGTTGCATGTGCGCCCAGTGAAGACTCAGATCAACCTGTGCATCTGCCTTGTCCAGTCAGAGTGTATCTGCTGCCCTTAGCTATCCTTTAAGGGGACAACAAAGACTCTTACGCGATCTTAGTCTTCGCTGATTGCACATGCCATTTCGTTGGTTTTTACCTGTTGTGGCTTATATGATAGATGATTTAGTTAAATGTTGGAAGTATATGATAAATCACTTCCACAGTAACTGATGCTTGTGGATGGTCCTCGATCTCAGGATTGCACAAGATGCAAGCATGTGATCCTTGGATCTTGAAACATCTATGAAATACTGAGTACTAGATAAAGTTAATTTAGTATTACATTTTGTTTGGTTATAAAACAGGGCTTTTCACTTCCAAAACAACCCTAAAAGTTCAGGATCTAGATTTTTTGGATTATTTTGGAAGAGAAATACTCACCTTAAGCTGAATTACACAACAGTAATTTTGGAAGGGGAAACCCCATCTTATAGAGCTCTAAATAAATACGTATTTGAGCCGTGACACGAGAAAACCAACAATATGGTTGTGCGCACGGCAAAGACTCAGATCAGCCTTGGCATCCGCCCAGTCTGATCAGAGTCCTTGCTAAGTGCTTAAAAGGTAGCTAAGGGCCCAGGCTGATCTAAGTCTGCGCAGTGCCAACAACCACATTGTAGGTTTTGTCGTGTCGTGGCTCAATTATACATGTAATTTGTATTTTCTAGATATGCAGCTTCATAAGACATGCTCAAACCTGTGGGCACATATTCAGTTGAGGCTGAGTATGTGCTGCTTGCCCTGAAAGTACTGTATTTATTTGGTTATAAGACAGGAGTTTACCCTTCCAGAATAAGTCAGTCTTATGTCATTCAGCTACAAACTGTTTATTTTCTTCCAAAACAATCCTAAGTTCTTAGAGTCTGACAAGACAGATCTAGGTCATTGAGATGTTTTTTGAAGGCAGAAACCATGTCTAATAACTGAATAAATATGATAGTTGAAACCTTGAGAAAGTCAGCTGTGCATGCCATGACCAGCCTATGTGTGTGTGTGTGTGCAGGTTCATATTGGTATGTGCATTTTGCTTATGCCTAACAGCGGCATTTTTTCAGTTTCAATATGCCTAAAATGATGCTTTTAGGCATATGCAAACTGCAAATACAATTTAATTTCTTCTTTTAGGCATATGCAAATTGTAAATACAGATACAACTGCCGCTTTCAGGCATATGCAAACTGCAAGTACAAAAACATTTGCCCCTTAAAATTAGGCATATGCAAACTGCAAATACAAATACAACTTGTAATACAATAGTTTGCATATGCCTAAAAGTAGCAATTTTTCACACTTTGACTCAATTATGTTTAGTGGACTTACGTTGTAAATTTGCACATTTATTTTATTCTCAAGTTTTATATTTGTATTTTTGTTTTTTCTTCATTCATTGTTTTCTTGTCTTTGCTGTTAGCCACTATATCAACTTTGTCTCACCCGTGACTCTTAGAAGCAAGACATATGTATTCTTTTTCCAGCAGCATTGTCGACATCAACAAAAAACTTTTCTGGAGTTTCCTAGAGTAGATTCGTATAGTTAAGGCAATGCTTTGTGTCTAAGAGACTCAGGCAAGACACAGCATAAGGTAGAGTTCTCGTAAACAAGATGAAATTTATTACCATAGCACTGTATTAAAACTAAGAATTTTCATCCAAAGAGAGTTTATGTCAAAGTATGACAGACAAGTCAGAGGGCCAAGCAGAATTTTTGTTAACTGGATGAAATTTATTATCATAGCACTGTACTGAATGTAGGAATCTGTAATTTATTTCATTGAGAAAAATTGCATTCACTCTTTTGAAAACATTGGTATGACTACTTCCGATCCATGGAAACAATTGCTTTATGTTGGAGCATCTAGAGGCCCAGATAAGATCAGACCCCTTTTGTAAAGTTGTTAAGGGAAGCAAAAATGAGTCGTGACATGACAAAACCAACAATGTGGTTGTGCGGCCAGCGCAAACTCAAATCAGCCTGGGCATCCGCCCAGTCTGATCAGAGTCTTCGCTGACCGCATGGAGGCAACTTAGACCCTTAGCTACCATTTAAGCACTTAACAAAGAGTCTGGTCAAACTGGGCGGATGCCCAGGCTGATCTGAGTCTGCGCTGGCCGCACAACCACATTGTTGGTTTCGTCGTGTCGCGGCTCAAATGTTGAATAGACATGGAGGTGTACCCATACACTTTAAATCTGTCATTTACAGTCAACCCTCATTATCTCAAAGTCCAAGGGAACAAAAAATTCAGTTTGAGATAAACAGTAGTTTGAGATAAAAGGAGTTGAACTGTAAAGAACTATAGGAAATTCATTGTTTGTCCAGACTTATGATAAATTTTCTTGAACAAAAGGGTTACTTTGTAAATAGATTAAGAGAGCCATCTGTACTTTTCATTAAGAGTGGAAGCAAATGAAATTGACTAATTTGAAATGAAAAGAAGTTTGCTGTAAATTCTAAACATTGGTACTGCACAAACAGTTGCCATACTTGTCCTAAAAATGCATCAGCACAATTCCAACTCAACGTTTTAAAGCTAATTTGTGCAATTTTGTCAAAAGCAAATCAAGAAATCCCTGGAACCGTTGAACTACTTGGAACAATTTTCTTTTTTTCTTCTAAGTTATGCATTATCAGATATAGATGGGTTGGAATCATGAGAAATAGAACTTAATTTTGCAGATTTTATTATGTTAATGCTGGCTTAATGTTGAATTTGTATGTGATTCTCCAGTGTTGATACTTAAAAAAACAAAAACTCCACATTTAAGTTTTGGACTTTCTGTTAGTTTGTGATTGAGTCACAAGTGAACACATCAATAAAATATGCACTCCGGGCTTTTATGCTTGTAGGTGATTCACCACCATTAGCCCATCAGTAAAATTTTTTGTAATAAAATTCATCTTATATTGATTCCTTTACCTGGATATAGGGCAAAAACATTGCCAGTGACTGGAATGGCAAACAACACTGACCCTGATCAGGCTTGTCCTTGAGTCATAGCTTGATCTGGATCTACAGTTTGCTCAGGCACTTCTGGTAGTAATGTATAGGCTTGCCATTAAATGCAGTTGCATTTATTTTTGGATTGAAAAAATACCTGAAAGAACAAGTAGAACCTAGAATTTATGTATATTCTGTAAATAAAGTAGCTATCCACTGTAAATAAAGTAGATATCTGGTGATGTACAGTTCTTTATTTTCTGTCCAGGATATAGTCATGTCAACAGAACAAGTGTATAACTGTAAACATTCTTAATATTGGGACAGTAGGCCTGATCTAACAGTGAAGATCCAGATCTGGCTGCTCCTTAGGGAGCAGTCTGATCAGAGTCTACACTGTCTGCCATTTTTTCTGCATCATTTGGACCCATTACTGCATTGTAAAACCAAACTGTTCCATTTTTAAGACAATTATGATAATTATTTAGGTGTCCCGATATTTAGTCTATTAGAATTTTTGCGGTACTGTCTGGCCTGTCAAGAGCAGAAGGCGAAAGGTAATAAGCCGCGACACAACAAAACCAACAATGCGATTGTGCGGACAGCGCAGACTCAAATCAGCCTGGGCATCTGCCCAGTCTGATCAGAATCTTCGCTAAGCGCTTAAATGGTAGCTAAGGGTCTAAACTAACTACATGCGGACAGTGAAGACTGATCAGCCTTGGCGGATGCCAAGGCTGATCTGAGTCTGCGCTGGGCACACAACCACATTGTTGGTTTTCTCGTGTCGCGGCTCAATTATTTTCCTCTGAAAGCATCCTCAGCAGAGGCATAAACTTGCAAGCTTCCATATTTCTTTGGTTATAAGACAAGGTTTTTCTGTTCCAAAACCCCAAAATCTAAGTCCATCTTATTATATGGATCTAGATTTTTGGGATTGTTTTGGAAGGGAAAAACCATCTCATAGCTGAATTTCATATGACTGATTAAGATACTGTTTTACTGAATAAAAACAGTAAATCATTTCACAGTGTGGTGAGTAGCATCATTCCTTTAATTTTTGTGCTGTCCTGGCAAGTGATTTTGAATTTTTTTGTCACTAAAGCTAGTTAGCTACAACAGTGTCTAGGAATGCTGTTCATATGAATGAAAGCTTAAGGTGAATGGGTATACTTTCAGGGGAAGCAACTCTGCCATTTTCGTTTTTGTTATCCTTCTCAATGGTAGCAAATTCTTTCCTTTAAGAGTTTGCCCCATTTTGGAAAGATTTCATCAGCCTGGGAAGCAAACAAGGAAGTTATTCCCCTTTGTAAAAATGAGGGTAAAACATGGAGATGTACCCTTATATCTTAAGTCAGCTAAGATAATGACTTACAAGAAAGTGAAGACTCAGACCAGCCAGATCATATGCCGGATGTCATAATGTTCTTAGCTTTTGTGGATAGCATAGGATCCCTAGATTGTCTGTGTGAAAAGATTGTGTGAGCCACCACATTCAAAACGATACTTAACCCTTAAAGCGCCAGAGAAAGCAGACGACAAAATTTGCATATGCTGAATTTTCAAAAATGTTTCCTCTAAGCTATATCATGCTTAGAATTTAAAGGGTAGAGGCAAACAGTGTAGATCCAGATGAGGCGGCTCATTATGAGCCACCTCATCTGGATCTACGCTGTTTGCAAATTCAGTTACTTTCATTTTTGGCACTTTAAGGGTTAATGGATATGCAATCAGCAAAGGCTCAGGACAGGCTGCTCATCGATCACACAATTTGATCAGGTCCTATACCATCTGAACACAAAATGAAGGGAGGCTGAGGAATCTGCAGGCTCAAAATGAAGGCGCTAGCAAGACGGCACAGAGTCTCAGACTTGTTTTAGTATTGGCTGTATGCAAATATGTTAACCCATTGCATTCTGGGTATTTTTTGTTGTCTGCTGAAATTGTCGTGAAAATATCTCGGATAGTTTCAGAGTTATGGAGTGGCATCAAAAATCAAAAATATTTTGATAATATTGGTCTAACTCTTGTGGAAATGATGTCTAGGCAGCAAACAGTTTTGATCTCAGATCAGGCCCCATGTTTGTGGGGCCTGATCTGGAACTAAACTGTTTGCCCAGATACCCCTTAAGTTTAGGGGTATCCCGAATGGAATGGGTTAAACATATTTTTACATATTTTGGCTCACATCAGGCCGGTCTGAGGCTTCTTTTGTTTCCATGTTGTTATACCGGTGGATTCTTTGCTGTCCAAAATTACGTTTATCTGTATATGTGAATCTTGTAATTTTTACCATACATACAGTGCTCAAGCTTAGTCAAAATATTTCGGTGCTTTCAGTTGTAGTTAAAATTGTAGATGATTTGACTGTAAAGTATTTTAGAAGAGAAATATTGGAAGGGGTGGGGGAGGGTGTTGTTCACCTCAGTTTGGCTTTTCTCGAGCTCTGTTCACGGCCTTCGATGAAATATCTATTATTAAACTATTTTAACATTTTCATCCTATATATTTGAATGTAAACAGGTATGTTCAATGCCAGAAATGATGCAAGTCGTGCCAGTTCCTTTTGAGGTGAACAAATACACTTTCAGGGGAAGTAAGGGGGAAGTAAGTCTTGTCATTTCATATATTGTCTCCTCAACAGGGGTCAAGAGCAAAGAGTTTCTCGTATAGGAGCAAATTGTTTCCTTTTTAAAATAGTAAACCCCTTATGAAAGAGCTTAGTCCTGTAGGGAAGCAAACAGGGAGTCACAAAAGTTGTTTCCCTTTTTGAAAACGGTCAAAATTCATGGAGGTGTACCCAGATACTATAGGAAAGACAGTTTACAGGATCCATACTAGTCTTATCTTTAGACTGCATGGATTGTGCTAAAGATTTGTTCTTAAAATGGTCACTGGTATTGATTAAATGAGCCGTGACATGACAAACCAACAAAGTGGTTGTGCGCCCAGTGCAGACTTGGATCAGCCTGGGCATCTGCCCAGTCTGATCAGACTCTTCACTTAGCACTTAAAGGGTACTTAAGGGTCTAAGCTACCTCCATGCGGACAGCGAAGACTCTGAACAGACTGGTCGGATGCCCAGGCTGATCTGAGTCTTCGCTGGGCGCACAACCACTTTGTTAGTTTTGTTGTGTCACGGCTCAAATCTGTTTGCATTCAGTTGTAGAGGGTATTTCTTGGTTTAATTATGCCAGTTTTCATCTGTTTATTGTTAAATACACTGTTCTGTTGCTTTGTGAATAAATTTTAGTCAAATTGAATTTCATATTTCTTTTTAGGTCTGTTAACCCTTAAAGAGCCAAAAACTGAACTAGTTGAGTTTGCATACAGTGTAGATCCAGATGAGGTTGCTCATAATGAGCCACCTCATCTGGGTCTACAATGTTTTCCCTGTAGTTTTTGAATTCTTAATACAGTATACAGTAGAACTTCAGTGCCTCAAACAGGCTTGGTATCATGAAAATTAGTTCCAGCCAAGGGTAGTTCTAGCCATCCAGGGTTAATGTCTATATAAAGTGACCTCTAGGGACCTGGGAACGAGTTCTAGTTAGGCAGGGTTAGGCATGACTCTCTGATGAGTTAGGGGACCTCCATACGAACCGAACTACCAACTAATTGTGTGCACCGCAGCGGAGGGTGAGGGTGAAGGTTTGGGCCCAGTAAAACCGGTTTAAACCCCCAGTAGTTATTACTGACCGTCCCAAGGTGGTACTTTTGTTGTGGTTGCATTTGTTTTATGTTCGGTGCTGTTCAATTTATTGTGTTTTCAGTTTAATCCTTCTATCATAAAAATAGAAAATAGGTAAAAATAATTGTTAAATGTTTTTCATATAATTTGCTTAGTCCGTTGTAACCCGTCTGTTGGTCTAAATTATTTAGTTCAATAAAGATAGCTGAGTTGCCATCTATTTGGGAAAGAGCTGCTGACTCGGCTTATCACTTTTAATTTATTGTTTGTTGGGATGTCTTTGTCAATCTTTCCCTTTGATGTTGGGGATAGGGCTTGGGATCTGATTCAGTCAGTTCCTGAAGTGTAGTTACTCTTTAAATTTTAATGAGCCATCAGGGTTTGGGCCATTGAACTTCTGTTGTAGGTTGAATGAAATATTTTATTGAAAATTTTTGCACACATAAATTTTGTCATCTGCTTTTTTGGCAAATAAATGGTTATTAGAGCTTATCAGCCTGTCCCTCTGTTCATAAACAATTACTCATTAGCAGGCCTTGATGAAGCAAAAAGGAGAGCTTATTCCATACCCCGGCATGGTAGACTGAGTATGCATCAGATCTCGTGTCTGGGCCCATGTTCACATACTCATGTTCACTTCTGTGAACAGTTTGGTTTTACTTATTTTAACAATATAGGTTTCCGTCTTTTCCTCACAATGTACAGTATAAGGGCAGGGCTATAATAATGAAATTTGGTACACACATCAGCTCATGATTACCTGATTGCATGCACCATTCATGACCTTGACCTACTTGTCATTGAATAATGACTGAAAAATTAGGTTAATGAATGTGAAGCATTGGCACTTGCGTCTGAGCAAGAGCATCTGGGTGCAACCAACCATGTGGGACAGTGACCTACATTTTCACCTTAATCTCTATGTGAATTACAGTCATGATACTTTGCACATGCCTACATATGACCGTATGAAAATGAAATGAAATCTCATCAGCTTCAACAAGGCGTCCACAACGGTGGAGATTTCATATGTGTATACTGCACGGCGGGAGACAGTCTAAGATGCTCGCATTTGCCATTTCTGATTACTTGGCTTTTCGGCGGAACTGTGACTGTTCAAAACAGGAGAAAACAGGCCACTGGTCACGAATACATATGCTCAGCGTCAATGAAAACGCACCAGTCTTAAAATGTAAAATTTTTGCTTAAATTCAATGATCATACTATATCAACAGCGTATAGTTATCATATCGGACCATCTTAGTGCGCCCATGATGTCATTCTGCCTGAAGGTACACTGTGAGTGTGTGACGTAACATAAGTTCTGAAATCCAGAAAAAAACGGAATTCCACCATAATTTCACATGGCAGAAATTCCTCGATGGATTCCAGCCCACCGAATGCAACAAAGTGACTTGGATTCGAACGTCACTTTATTGTCACATTCATCAAAACAAGCCAGACAAAAGTAACTTAAGGAAAATTTAATACCATTTGCAACTCAAAATGCTGAGAATAGTAGTAGAAACAGAATTTCAGAAGTTCTATGGGACAAACGTCAACCATTATCCAGCCAGAGCATGACGTTACATGGATAACGTCACCCTTACTCTCCGAACCGTGTCATAAATCAATGGAGGAAAAGTGGGTATTATGTCAAGAGACCTTCCAATGAACAATTCATTTGCAATCAAGTGTCTGGCAGAGCACGAAATATGGATTTATTACGCTTTAAATATGTCATTTGATATCGACAGTTTTCAAATACGTCAGTATTGACGTCACGCTTGATAGCACCCTCTGATGAACGAAATTTAATTTGAAAACATTCTTTCTCAATAGCAGAAAATATAGATTAACCAAATTGTCTATTACATAAAAACAAACATTAAATGAACATTCTAAACTGGTGCGTTTTCATTGACGCTGAGTATATAAACGTCAGTAAGCTTAATTTAGTGCGACAGACGCGCGTTTCTGTAATTAACTTCTATAGTGTGCTAAACCCCCAAAAGTTCGAAAGAAAAAAGGTGATGGGCAGGTCTCGGCAGGCAACGAACAGCCCTCTCCGAGCCACATTTACTGACGCATTCCGCGAGACACAGTAGCTGCAGACATCAGGTAAGAGACGCCTACATATAAACTCGCGAGCACAGGTGCCCCCACACAGCCACTTTAACCCCTGCGTATCGAGAAACGAGACAGACAAGAGCATCAGGAAGGAGATGACCGATACAGCAAGAACCTACAAAAAGCCAAAATAGTCCAAAGAATGGAAGCCAAACTCCGCTAAGATTCATGTCGCTATGACATTTTAGAATAGTTTAGAAATTTTTAGCTTCTATAAGTTACTAAGGTTACTTTGCATCAAGTGTTTAAGTAGTAACCCTAAAGCTGAAGAATCAGAATCAACACTGAAAAACTGACTTACAAGGTTGATGATATCCTCCTCCCAGCTGCGATATCAGCCCAGTTGTTTCAATATAAACGTAACTATACAGATTTTAGTGCGACAGACGCGCGTTTTGTAATTTAATTCAACCCCCAAAAGTTTGAAAGGAAAAATGTGATGGGCAGGTCGCGGCAAGCAATGATCAGCCCTCTCCGAGCTACACTTACGCATTCCGCGAGACACAGTAGCTGCATTCATCAGATAAGAAACGCATACATATTTACTCACGAGCGTAGGCGCCCTCACCCACCCAGCCACCTCAACCCCTGCATCTCGAGAAACAAGACAGACAACAGCATCAGGAAGGAGATGGCCAATTCAGCAATAACCTACAGAAAGCCAAACTAAATCCAAAAGAATGGAAGCCAAACTCCGCTAAGATTCATGTCGCAATGGTAGGTCAGTTTAAGAATTGTTTAGAAATTTTGTACTGATATAAATTTGAATCAGCATTTAAGTAGTGACCTCAATGCTAAAGAACCTGAATCAACACTGAAACGCTGACTAACTGGGTTGATGACGTCCTTGGGGACAAATTGTTGTCCACCGGTAGCGATATCAACCCTTTGGTTTCTGTATAAACGTACAGTACAGCCGTCGACATCTTACTATCAATCGCTACGCGTCGTGACGTGTAGTGGAGCGTGAAAAAGATTAAATCCCACGCTGTTCCCTCGATATTCCCGCGCTATTTCCACGCCTCGCCGCGCCACTCCACGCCCGCTTCGCTCCTCGCCGCGCAGCGTGGGAGCGGCGTGGGAATATTTCGCGCCTATCTAGACGCGGCGCGATTGCTCCGCGACCACTGGCGACCACGCCTCTAGCGATGTTTGAAATGTGTGCAGTCATACATGTAGTGAACTTTTACACAAGTCGTGTGTGTAGTTTTACCCGATGATGTAGATATATAAAAAATATTAAAACAAAATACACCCGCCGATCTCGCATCACGCCGAAATTTTCATCTTTTCAGCGCTAGTTTCTTGTGACTTTTGCAAGTGTTTTGGGAGTGTTTCGCGCGAAGGTTTCAAGCTTCATGCATGATATTTGCGGTAATACTCACGCGGGATGGGATGCGAGAAACTTCGTGCTTCTGTAGAAGATCGATGTGTTACCATTCTCCCGAAAATGATAAAAGCTCTGTTTTTCATTTAACTTATTTCATTCAATTTCAATGGTGCAAGCTTTATGAAGTTTTGGCAGTTTTTGCAATAAAAGTTAATAGGGCCTAGGCACCCTTAGAAAGCGAATTTCTATAATTTCAAGCACAAGTTTGGGACATCGTTTTTTTTTCTACTTATCTCCACTATTATAACTTCCAAGACTAAGAACTCTCTCAAAAAATCTCTGCTTTAGGACTTTGGCCCCGCCGGTGCTGTATTACTACTAAATGGTGGTTATTTTGGCGAGAATCTGCATGTGCGTTAACGCGCGTGCGTTAACGCGCGGGCGACTCTTAGTACTTGAGTCGGGCTATTTGTTTTCCGGTATTTTGCGCCGTGCAGTCGGAAAAGGTGCTTTGAACTGAGTGCGAACAGCGAAGACCCAGATCAGCCTGCACTGTGTAATCTGATCAGCGCCCTCTGTATCTGCATTGTTTGTTGATCCCGAGGAGTCTGTACATATTTACATAACCGAAAACGATCGAGTTTATGAGAATGTGGGGTGCGCAGGTTGAACTGAGTCTACTTTCCCTATTTAGTGGAAATGTGCATGCGCGCTTAAGCGCGTGCGGTATTGTGTACTTTCTTTCTCCTGTCTTTCTTTTCTTTTTTTGTTTTTTTTATTTTTAAGTTTTTGATAATGATGCATGAACGGGAGATGAGAAACCGGGGTTGCAAAAAGAAATTGTCGGAACGACATGAAAAACGTCCTGACAAAATCTGTCAAACACAGAGCACCAACCAGCCTATGCACACGCATGGTATGTGCATTCAAAGTTTGCAGGAGCGTTAAGACCACTGGCATAATTGTCACGAGTCCTTATTTGACCATGCGCAGCTCCCAATTCAATTTATGCTTCGAGTTTACGACTTTACTCGCATGTGCAGTAATATAAATCAGCCCGCGTTTCAAATGGACGTTAAAACACATCCGATGAGCGAACATACATATGAGCCGCGACACAAGAAAACCAACAATGTGGTTGTGTGCCCAGCGGAGACTCAGATCAGGCATGAGCATCCGCCTAGTCTGATCAGTCTTCGCTGCCCGCGTGGAGGTACCTGAGACCCTTGGCTATCCTTTAAGATCACTGCGAAGACTTATCGGACCGGGCGGGTCCCCAGGCTGATCTGAGTCTGCGCTGTGCCCACAACCACTTTGTTGGGTTTTCTCGTGTCGCCGCTCAATTATCATACCATGTGCATTTACAAACATTCACAATGATTATTATGTGGTTCGCAGATGTAGAACACCGTCTCGTTTTTTTCGACGTATGGGCCTAGGGTAGATTGCGCTCATGTGCAGTCTAGTTGGAGCATTCAGTTTGTCAAGAGAACATAATCCAAAAGGCATACTTTGCAAAATCATTATTATTTACGTGCGCAGACTGGTCTAAGGCTTTGCGGTTCGCAGATGTAATACGATGCCTTTTTCAGATGATTATTTCGAGGTATGGGTACAACTGCGCATGCCTAGAGTAGATTGCGCTCATGCGCAGTCTGGTTTTGGCATTCACACTTCGTTCATAGAATAACAACCAACCTACACCGCAAGTTTCATTGCAGTAACCATGTAATAACTCCTACATGTATGTGTCTGGAGCTGAGCGCTGGGTTGGTAAGAGTCATCAGTAGCGAGAAATCGCAGTAAGAAAAAAAGAAAAGACGACAAACACACCGTTCTTTTCCTGCAAATAAGAATTATACGTACAAAAGTGCCAATTACAGAATCTTGAAGAAATTATATTTAGCAAGACTAAAAAAAGGTTTGTTTACGTGCGCATGATAATCTGTATCTGCGCAGCTCTTTTTATACTGTGTACAACTATACCGTAATCATTTTAAATACTGTGACAATTTAACCAGTTACCCTATGGGTCCTAACTTGAAGAACACTTATGATTAAATGGGATGACACCTTGCCTAAGGCGCAGTGTGATCAGGATCTACGCTTTTCGCTTAGACTCTTTTACCCCAGTATTTAGAGTAATTACGTGCGAGTCAGATACTTTGTGTAGCAAAACACTTGGCGACAATAGTGTGCGTGTTCGTGCGTGTTTGTCTTAGTCCATCTCGGTGCACTTTTAAAAACTAAAAACCCATAAATTGGCAAAGTTCCGGATCAACTAAAGGCACGCCACATTTAATAGTTGATGAAAAAAAATCATAATGATTGACGTATACATGTATATATATATATGCTGATCTGGCTTGTCCTAATTTCTACTACAGTTGGAGGCTCAGGATGTCAAAAAGGGTCCGACGATTAAAGTCGATTTTTGTGCTGGCCGACCATAAATACTCAAAGCAGTCAGCTGCCTGCACGGACCGACCCGAATCCTCACTTTGTACATGATGTAGAATCGTTTCCATTTGTTTCCTTCTGTGTGTTTATATCGTGCGCATTTACCTGTTGTGTATCTTCACTGATGATTTGAGCACGTGCAGATTTCCGCAGTCTGGAGAGTATGAAAGAGATTCCAAGTTTTTTTTCACGGGGTAAATGGGAGAGAAAGAGAAAGAGAGAGGGGGTTCTGAAGCTGACACTGAATGTTAAATCGTAATGTGTGAACAAGAAGACTCAAGTCAGTCTGCGGGACAGTCTGCCAAGTCTGCCGGATCGAGATCGTCCGAGTGCCGAAAAAAAAAGCTGGTTTAATCACAACAGAGAAATTAGAGGCTAAGTGAATGCGCTGGACATAAACACATGACGTTGAATCTACGTCGATTTAAAGCTGTGTACATGCTGGCGTAGCTCTTGCTACCGGAATACGTCTGCGCAGTCTTATCGGGTAGCCTTAATAAGACAAGCACATATCAGCTGCGCAAATGGCAGTTTAGGGTGTTAGCGAAAAGCCTTGAACTTGATACCGGCAAACGTCTGCGCAGTCTGGAAAGGGCCTGCGCATGCGAAAGAGAGAGAGAAAAACAGGTTTAAATGTCTAAAGTAGAAGTTGATACCAGAAAACGATGGTCCGGTCTGATTACAAAGATATGCAGATCGTCTGCTTAATAACCAGTTGATATTTGAACACCGTAAACTGTCTGCGCAGTCTGATCAGGAAACTGACCCCGAGTTCTCACCTACATGTACAATGCTCGGGTTTATAGAGCGCATTGTGATAAGAGTCCTGCACAACTGTGTGCACAGCCTGGCCTGAAAATATGTTATAGGACTATTTAATTCGTCTATCCAGTACCAGGTATCAAAGTATAAGTTCTGAATGGTACATGTACATGTACTGCGACGGAATAGCGTCGTGAAAAAATATACACCTGGCCAGTGTGCATACAGTTCTCGGGGGTGTTTAAAAAAAAGCAATTAACATATGGGGTTTTCCATATAGTATCCGATCAAAAAAAAGGTTAACATACAAAAAACTGCAATATTTTGGTACCGAATAATTAACGAAAAAGACTGAATAATAGAAACAGTTGTATACAATACACAAACCTGTTGAATTGTGTAATGGCATTGCAGTTTGTAGCTTCTGTGTAAGGTAGTCGTTAATCTTTTTCGCGCCTATTAACGCGGTTTCCCGCGATCCACTACCAGTCGGGTAGAGGATCACGCGGCATCTACCGCTCCACGCCGCGCCGCGCCGCGCCACGCCCACTCCGCGCCACTCCTCGCCGCGTTAAACCCACGACGCGCCCTCGATTTTCCCACGCTTCTCGGCGCGAATTTGTCGTGGAGAGACGCGGCGAGGCGCGATTGATAGTAAGATGTCGACGGCTGTACTGTAACTATACCGAATTCAGCGCAACAGACGCGCGCGTTTCTGTATTTAACTTCTTCAGTGTCGCTAAGCCCTAAAGTTTTGAAAGAAAATAATAATATTTAATATGAATGGTGATTTGGAAATATATGTTTTTAGCTCACCTGAGCCATAGGCTCAGGGTGAGCTTTTGTGATCTCCCAGTGTTCGTCGTCCGTTGTGCGGCGTGCGTCGTCCGCCATCAACAATTTGCTTTAAATGACATCCTCTCTCAAACCGCTGGGCCTAGGGCTTTGATATTTGGTATGAAGCATTGTCTAGTGGATCTCTACCAAGTTTGTTCAAATAATGGCCCTGGGGTTCAAAATGGCCCTCGGGCAGGGGGTCTTGGGTTTGAAAATAAAATAAACTTAAAAATCTTCTCCAGAACTGCTTGGCTCAGATGCTTGAAATTTGATATGAAGCATTGCCTAGTAGTCCTCTACCAAGTTAGTTCAAATGGTGGCCCTAGGGTCCAAAATGGCCACAGGGCAGGGAGTCTTGGGTTTGAACCATAGAAGTGCAGAGAAAAATATTCTAAAATCTTCTTCTTTAGAACCACTTGGCTCTGATGCTTGAAATTTAGTATGTAGCATTGCCTAGTAGTCCTATACCAAGTTTGTTCAAATGATGGCACAGGGTCCGAAATGGCCCCAGGGCAGGGGTCCCAGGTTTGAAGCATAGAAATACATAGAAAAATATTCAAAAATCTTCTTCCTCAAAACCGTAAGTCTCAGATGCTTGAAATTTGGAATGTAGCATTGCCTAATGGTCTTTTACCAAGTCTGTTCAAATGGTGGCCACAGAGTTCTAAATGGCCCCACGGCAAGGAGTCCCAGGTTTGAAGCATAGAAATACATAGAAAAATATTCAAAAAACTTCTTCTTCAAAACTACAAGGGTCAGATGCTTGAAATATGGTATTTAGCATTGCCTAGTGGTCCTCTACCAAGTTTGTTCAAATGATAGCCAAGGGTCCAAAGTGGTCCAACAGCAGGGGGTCCTAGGTTTGAACCATAGAAATAATAGAAAAATATTAAAAAATCTTCCTCAGAACTGCAAGGCTCAGATGCTTGACAATTGGTATGTAGCATTGCCTAGTAGTTCTTTACCAAGTTTGTTCAAATGGTGGCCCAATGGTCAAAATTGGCCCCGCAGCAGGGAGTCCTAGGTTTGAAGCATAGAAATACATAGGAAAATGCTCAAAAATCTACTTCTTCAAACCCCAAGGCTCAGATGCTTGAAATTTAGAATGAAGCATTGTCTGTTGGACCTTTACAAAGTTTGATCAAATTGTGGCCCAGGGTCCATAATGGCTCTGTCCTAAGGGGGTCCCAGGTTTGAAGCATAGAAATACATAGAAAAATATTCTGAAATCTTCTTCAGAACCACATTGCTCAGATGCTGGAAATTTGGTATTTGGTATTGCCTAGTGGTCCTTTACTAAGTTTGTTCAAATGCAGGTCCCAGGGTCCAAAATGGCCCCGCGGCAGGGAGTCCTGGGTTTAAACCATAGAAAAACATAGAAAAATATTCAAAATCTTCTTCTTCAAAACCACTAGGCTCAGATGCTTGAAATTTAGTATGAAGCATTGCCTGGTGGACCTTTACCAAGTTTGACGAGGTTTGTTCAAATGATGATCCTACTAATTTGGCGTTTCTCATTTTTGCTCAGGTGAGCGATTCAGGGCCTCTTGGCCCTCTTGTTTTTCTTTCACTTGAAACTGAAAATATTCATACAGCTAACATACTTGAGTCATGCTCAATGATGTGAGTTTAGTCTCATATGTGCGTCTAATGCATCTTGTTTCTCAACAGTCAGAGCGACCCTCTTTTTTGACCTATACACCAACAAATCACCTTTTGCCCTATCAAGAAGTCTTTTTAAATTTGTACATTGCTTTTCGTATTCCTGCTCTTGTAGAATTCGCTTCTGTTCCTCTGCCTTTGCCCGAATTTCAGCCTTTTTCAAGACACGATCTCTTTCTTTTACAGAACTTTTACTATGCTCAAGCTCTTTCTCTAGTTTCTTAATATGTGCGTCTTTCTCTTCAACTTCTTTTAATCTTTTGTTCTTTTCAGCATCTAGATGCTTCTTTAGATTCTCTTTGTCTTTTTCTAACTCTTTTAAAGCTTTTTGAGCGTTGATAATTTTATCTCGAAGTTCCTTCAGTTCGAATGTAGTGGCTTCTTGGACTTCGGTGGCTACTTTTCTGGACAAAATCTCGTATTCAGGGCGAAGTTTGCCGATCATAACATCAGCCATTTGATCTGTGAAATTCCTGTTACGACAGAAATACCGTATTTATTGGATTATAAGACGGAGGGGTTTCCCTTCCAAAACAATCACAGAAATCTAGATCCGTCTTACAAGACGGATATAGATTTTGGGATTGTTTTGGAAGAGTTAAAACTATCTAATAACCGAACTACACACGAAAAATTTACACTTTCTGGGTAGTTTTGTAGAACCTACACTGTAAAAAATTTCCGTAGATTTTACGGTAGAATACCTGGCAACCAGCCGCCAGTCAATTTCTCATTATTTTTACGGGCATCTGCCAGTAGAACATTTTTTGAAATCTCGATATGGTAGAGTTATGTTAACTGACCGCACTCGAAGATGAAGGGCTATATGACCAAAACAATACTTGTCCTATTCTTCCCTACTCTGCTTGATAATTTCGCCAATGTTTACGGGCCCCCGTAAAAATAACGGGAAACGGACTGACAGCTGGTTGCCAGGTATTCTACCGTAAAGTCTACGGATTTTACAGTGTATCTTATAGCCGAAAAATACAATAAGAGTATAGAGATTAACAATGGTTTCCTATGCATTAATATAAGCCGACGGGACTGTCATCGTGCTATAGTTATATTAGACATTAAGACAAGTTAAGGTGAATGGATACGGCTTCCAAGGGAAGCAACTTTACCATCCTCCTTTTGTCTCCTGTCTCAGTGGGGATCATCACTTAAGGGAAAGAATTCGCTCCTCTATCGACAGTGCAAACCGACTGGGGTGAGACGAATTGCCATTGCTTCACTAACCACAGGCCCGAATCCAGACCACCACGAACTAGTGGGGCCTTAAATAACCGGTGGGGCTGGGAGTACCGAGATGTATGTGTGTGTGTGGCGGGGAAGAGGGCGAGGAGGCCTCTTGAAAATATTTGTCAAAATTTGGGATCAGTTTGATGTGAATTTTCGAAAACGTCTTTTTTGCCTTGAAGTATATGTTGTGATATCTCATTAGAATCGCCTCACAGAGGCGTTTCTAATGAGATATCACAACATATATTTCAATCTAACTACATTAATGAATTAATGAATTATCTCAAACTGTCTCATCAAATACTCATTATCTAGGTCCTACACATTATACATAACACAGAGATCCAGATGGAGGTGCTGAAACCCCAACGCCCACTCCCCTTAATCCGGGACTGAACTGGACGTATGAAAACCTCGAGGCGAAATGAGAGCTCAGCTGCGGATAGATAGCAAGAGCACCCCCATAACCTAAAGTTTAAGGAAACTCTTTCTATTTCCCCGCTTTTTTAAAAAAAAAGGTGGAATTTTTGTGACGTTCTATTTGCTCTCCTGGCCACAGAAGCCCCTTTAGAAAAAGATATACTCTTAAGGAAGCCTAGAGAAGCATATTCTCTTCTTAAGAGTTGACCCCATTGACCCTGAAGCGAAAATGAATAGGACAGAAATGCTTTTCCTGAAAAGTGTACCCCTTCACTTTAGAAACAGACAAGCCTTAACACACATTCAGTAGTGAATTCCAGATAAAGATTATAGTGTTTTTTCTGCATAGCGATTTCAAATGATCTTACCCCAGTCCTTTGGTCATCAGCTCCAAAAGGGTCTTCTGAGTGGCTGCTGTAATATTAAACATGGTATATAGTTACTATTTATAGAATCAGAATAATGTTAATACTATATATCAAAAGCATTTTTGATAACACAAAAAGGTATTTTTTATTTACTTTTATATTTTATTAAATTTGGAACCAGTTGATACAAACAGAATTAAATAGTTTAGTGACCAAGACCTGAACTACAAGAGTACAATAGCGTCCATAGTAAACCCAAAACATCAACGAGTAATTGAGTGAACTTGGGTTCGACATCCCACCAGAATAGATATACATTGAAGTGACATAGACGCCAGGATATAGGGTCACAAAACCAGAATTTCTTCGGCACGCAATTTTGTCCTTTTGCAAGGATCATGTAATGTACAAAGAGAAAAATACAACGAAAAGGAAAACAAAATATTATGCTGATAATTAAATACAAGGTAATTTTCCTACATATTGGGGCATTTTATCCCTTTAGTGTAATTACGTAGCATGGGAACATGTTTGTTTCACTATTCAAGGAAAGATAAAAATACCGGTCAAATAACAAATAGTGCAGACCCTGATCATACTACTCCTTTCAGGAGCAGTATGATCTGTATCTACACTATTTGCCCATTCTCTTCTGTGCCAATATTTAGGGTCAGTACTGTGGTACCTACCGTTATCATACGGTTGCCTTGGAGACTGAAATCTGTCATTAAGATATTCATTGTCTTGTCTGTAAAACGGTTCTTTTGACTCTTGATTTCGATTCTCGGACTGCTCCTCCCTAGGCACCTCTGTACGTCTTGAATAATTACTTCTTGTGTCTTCTTGCCGTCGTCTCTGTCGGCGTCGGCCATAACCAGAATCTGGCTTGCTTACACTACTCTGACTTGCTATTTCTGATCTATCTCCTGCTGAACTGCTGGTGTTTTGTCTTGTTGGAGGCTTTGAATCACATTTAGTATCAGGCTGGTCTCTTGGGATTTCGGGCAAATCTTTAGACGTTTTTGTGCAAGTGTATGTAGCCATAATAACACCAGACCTGATCATTTTCTTGTCCGATTTAACCTCATTTTCATTTGATGTAGGCGGATCAGTTTCTGATTCTGATTGAGCACGAACATATTCTGATTGAGATCCCCTTGTGGACTGCACTTGTCTTTCAAACGCAGTAACTATGTCTTCTGAAATTTCATGGTGTGTGTCATCTTTGGCATTGTCTTCCGTTTCATTGCTTATACCGTCTTCACCGATTGCGACCTGGCCACCTTCACCAATATCTAAATTTGGATGCATATTTTCTCCATCTTCTCCCTCCTTGGTTGTTTGTAATATTTTTTGTTTTTTGTTTTCTTCTGTAAGTAGCTGCTCATTAGATTCCTCTTTCTGAAGGTCGACAGTGGAACTGTTATCATCGAGATCTTCACTATGTTGTTCATTTAAGCCTTTATCAGTTGCAATAGTACCCTGGCTTTCAGTATCTTGATTATCTATGCTTGCAGTACTTGCCTCTTTGTCTCTATTTGATTGAACACCTAACTGGTGGATGCTGGCCTTTTCCCAATCTGCTGCCATTGCGATGTCAGTCATCTCATACAGTTTACCTGTAGCCACGCCAGTTCCGAAAGATGCCATGGTAACTGCAAAGAATATTAAAGAACTGAAAAAAAAAAATGTTTTGTTTTGAAGTCCGTGCTTTCAAATATGCTAAAGATATTCCATGAGAAATGGTGTCAAAAGCCGTGTTTCTACAGCCAAGACATAAATAGATAAATTCTGTCAATTGTGTCCATTAAACACAGTTAAGTCCCATCCACCGGTTCAGTGGAAGACTCGATAGAAGAGCTACAGTTCTGATAGAAAACGAGGCTTGCAGAGTTAGCACTTGAACTATGGACCCTCGGATTTATACATCCTCTAGGCGTGCAAGAAAATAATACCAATCACTGCTTCTGTCAGGGGCGTTCAGAGAGTTCTGTTTCTCGCCAGATAACTTTGTTTAGCGGCATGCTGTGGACAAATGCTATGCATTTGTTGAAAGCACTTTATTTTGCCTTTATAGTGATACTAAACACTTATATTTTCTAATTGATTTACAACGCATTTCATACCACTGAGCTACTTTCATATTATGTGAATTTATTGGTAGTGTGTCATTTAAGTAAAAAATCGTTGCAAATACAATATATTTTTTTCAGTTGTTTGACATTCGTTGACTTAAATACCATTCAAAAGTTAGAAGGGTAGAAAACGTCATAGATTTATTCCCTGCTAAGCAATTACACAGTTTTTATAACGTTATTGAAATCGACGTCAATGTCATTTTTAAGATCGTAGCGGTTTCGTTTTGACCTTAATTTTAAAGTTTCGACAAGGAGAAGAACTATATAAGCATTTTGCTTCCGTTTGTATCCTAATTATATAGATATTATCACAATATATTTTGTAGAATTTTTCGAAATAATTATGTTTAAACCAATGTTTCGATAATTTCGAATTGGACCCTGCCAAGGCTCTTCCTGACAAGATTTTGAATGCCTAGACATTCATTTTTGATACAAATCATTATAAATTCAGTAGAACGGGATAATTTGCTACTACGTAAAATGCAGATGATCCAAATTCACGGGACAGTATGGAACTTAGAGGACTGGGCTTAAGTAGCAATGATGAAAAAAATTAAAGACTGCTCATATGTGTATTATGGCCTTCTAAAGTAAAGCTCTACAGTGGCTTTAGGGTATACCTATTTGAAAAAGACGAGTAGAATGTGTCCTTTAGAAAATATACGCTACATTTGCAGAGTTGTCCAGACATGCAGCTTTATATATTCTCGCTGTCAGAAGTTCTGTCTTTTTTATGGTTACCAAGTTATGACTTCACGAACAGAACTTTCTGAACATCCCTGAACTGAGGTTACATGTTCTGGCCTGGCAATTCTGTTTCAACATTAAAGGATCATCATATTATAAAGGTAAAATATGCAGTAGTATTTCTTTACGATAAGTGTAAAGTTATTTCTGTACTGAAGGTTTTCTTATTCAAAGAAAGTAATCAGCGGAAAAAATACTCACGTTCAATTATCGCTTTTAATGTTTAATAACAGGTTGTTTCCAGTATCATTTGTCATGATGAAGGAACAACATGGCGGAATATTACGTTGCCAACAGAGGAAAACAAATTTTTACTTTGTACTGAATATCATGTATTGTTTATATTCCATTGTTTTAGGAAAGGCAATTGAAAGGAATACGCTATAACGTTATGGCCCGAAAAATATAATTGGCTCAGCGAATCGGAACAATTATTACTCCAGCGTATTGTCCTACTGTTAACACCGTAACATTATAAACAAATGAAATACCTAAATTAGTTATGTAAATGTCGTAAATGGAGCAGTTTTGGTTTACAGGGCAGTAATGAGTCCAAAAGATGTAAATGACATGACAAACAGAGTAGATTCTGATCAGACTGTCCCTTCAGGACCAGTACGATTCGGGCCTGCGCTGTTTCTCCAAACCCAGCCCCTTCCCCCCTGTCCCAATATTTAGGATTTTCACGATGTGCAATAATTAAAAACATTACCTTAGTAAGCACAAAAATAAATAGATAAATAAATAAATAAATAAATAAATACTGATACGCGTAATGAAGAGAGAAAGAAAAATGAAGGAAAGAAAACAACTAAATGAAATGAGATGGAAATATTTAAGATATAAAATATGAATAAATATAAACAAATAAATCAAATAAACATGACAATGCTTTAAATTGTTTCAACGTTCTCCAAACACTAGTATTTCCCCTAGCCTGAAAAAGGCTGGGTAGAAGCCAGGAAAGGGCACTTTAAGTGCGTGATAAGCTTCCAAATGAAGTTATTATTTTTAAAGACAGGTTAACTTTAGCTAATGATGTTATGTTTAGCCTTCTGACAGGATAAACAGTTTATTTTTTCAGGCAGCTGTAAATATTTGCATAATAAAAGGCTTATTTCACAGGCAGAAAGCTGTATACTGCAAGTATTTGACATGAATATGGATAAAAGTGCCTTCCACAAGGGGAGGACAGAAGGTTAGGGCCAAAAGGCAGAAGGGTAGGACCAAAAGGCAGAAGGGTGCAGCAGCCTTCTAAACCCATATAGGGGAATCACTTAAACACGTAGACACGTGTAAAAAATAAAATAAATGAAAAGAAAAAAAATAGATGGCTAAATCTACGAAAAAAAAATGAAACATAAAAATAAAACAAGAAATATCTAAAAGAAGAGGGTCAAGAGGCCCTGTATCGCTCACCTAAACGGATACGTCTGCAAGTGCAGTCCAAAACCTATTTTCTAACGTTAACTCAGACGAACTATTGGTATTGGATCCTTTGTATCATGTTTGTACGCTAGAACATTAAGCTCCTGTGGTTAAGTCGCGATAACTAGATTTGTAACATTCTGTATCAGAGCTTCGCTGTACCCTGTAAACCGCACTAATATAAAGCTGGCAGATGCCGTTAAAGGTAACTTTTATGATAAGGATCAACTGAGCCGAGGTCTGCGAAGAAATGACTTCGATTATTTGTCTTTTTTATTATTTTGAGATAACAGAACGTTTCTAAACCCGATCCAACAACGAAATGCTGCAATAGTGGATGGACGCGTAGAAAATGTAACATTCATAAATCTCAAATTTCGAATTCTCTAGTAAGTAAATGTTGACTAATATGTTAAATAATAATAATGATAATAATAACAACAATAATAATGATGAATATAATATTTTTTTTATTTCATCAAGTTTAATTCTATTTTATTATCAGTTTTATGAAGTGGCTAGTGACAGATGGCTGTGACAGGTGTACAGCGGACACTGTAATAAAACATAGATTCTATCCTCAACAGCATTTCCACAGCTAAAGCATTTTCTTTCACTAGCTTCTATGCCATTATAGCGACCAGTTTCAAGTGCACTCCTAAATTTAGCCAACGCCCGTCTGTGAGTAATGAACCCGATACAGTGAAAAGGCTTTTTTTTTTATACAATACAATTACATGTGTACCCAACATAGAGATGTATGCACATGATATATTGGTATGTGTGGATATCATCATAACATCATAACATAAAAGGCCATGATATAATGATGGGCTGACACGACAACACTAAACACACCAGGTCTTAAAAAAAGCCGTGTTTCCACTATCCCGACCAACCCTGCTTCAGACCCCCCCCCCCCGACACTGCTATTTTTATCAATAAAAGAACAAAATAAAAAATTAAAACACCGACCCTACCATTTTCAATTTCCGACCCTACCCAGTTTCGTCTTTGCGTTTTCCCATTGTAATTTCGGGTTTTCACTACCTTTTTGTAGTTTTTGGCATTTAGAACCTTCCAAAATACAAATTTGACTTTTTCGAGCATCTAAGATGAATTATCATATACAGTGCAAGTCTCAAAAATACAATTTATTTCAACAAAATACATGTACAAAAGCCAAAAAACATAAAAAAAATACAGGCCCTACCCTATTTTTTTCGGTAGAAAAAATAAAATCATAAAAAAAAGTTTTTCCTACCTACCGACCAGATTTTGTTTCAGCATGTTAGCAGTCACACAGCTATTTTTTAGGCCTCATGCGAAGGTAGTAATTCGGCCGGGAGTAAAGGGCGCTCCATAGGAGGAAGTTTAACAAGAAAATCACTTCTGGGCATGAGCAATTCTCGGGTAAATAATGCGTTTATATCCGTCCTCATGTGCGTGCGTGTGTGTGTGCGTGTTCGCACGTTGTTTTTTGTGTTGAATGATGATTTAGTATTATTGTAGAATATTTACTATATGCAAATGGATATTTGAATAAATATGACAGGGCTGTCGCCGTGTAATGAAAACTGGTCCGGCGGAGGTTAGCAGCGAGTGCCGATGGCACGAGAATTTCCCCCTCTCGTAAGAGGGTTGGGGGAGCTCCCCCGAGAAAACTTTTGATTTATGGTCGTCTCTATGTGCGTTTTAAATGCATTTTTGGATGCGTTTGGGACCAAATTTCAGTCGTTTTGGTCACGAAGTTTTGCTAATTAAATACGAAAAAGAACAACCGTAAGACTCAAGAAAATCTTTAACTACTATTTCGACCCCTCTGCGAGTCTCATCAGGCGCTGTCATCAATTTCTGCGTTCAAGCAAAATTAAGCCTGATACAGATATATTCCCCACTATTGTTTGTTTTATTTGTTGTTGGCTTTTTCTCCTAAACAACTATTTCGACCTCTCTGCGAGTCTCATCAGGCGGTGGCATCAAGATTAAGGTCCGCATTAACGCAAAGATTAAACCTGATTCAGATATCCTCAGATTTTCCTCAGCATGTTTCTTTGACATTTTTTCACAGATGTCCCCGCAGGTTCTAGGCAAAGTCTGTACTTTCAGCACTGACTCCTGGTGGCACTTTGAAGACTCATGTTTTCGAAAAGATACACAAGCGTCTTTCCATTTAGAATACCCATTAATGATGTAAGCTTTGTCTAGATTTAGGCTGCGCAACTTTCCTTGCCGATAGGCCTACATACAGAGATGACAGCGCGAGATCTTTTGCTTCATTATAATGAAGCCATGACCAACTGTCAAACCACGACGACTGAAAACTTCTCTGCTCCGGCTTTTTTACACAAAATGTACGTTGTGGGAACCGAAAAGTCTTGAGCTGATTTAGAACAGGTGACACTTGTATATCCATAATGGAATAACAACATTGACATGGAACTTTCGGTACAGTCTCAGGACTTAGAATGCTCATCATGTAAATTCAAAATGTTTTATACATACTTTGCCGCCCGATTTTCTTTGATTTAAAATAATTAGAAAAATACATTGAGGGGATTAAAATTTTCTTCTGTTGCGCCGAGAAAAACATGCCGCTGTACTTTGTTTTCATACCATTGTTGGCATACAAAAATCAAAACGAAGAAGTTCCTTAATACATTCTGGATTAAAGAGTTTATCATGTCCTTGATAAATCGTCCACTGAAAATAATCCTTTAACGATTATGAAATTAATCAAGCAGGTTTCATTATAATAACTGCATTGTTTTGCACGGTGTGTGACTGCATGTTTTCACACCTTGGCCAGGTTATTTAATGACACGAGCAACGAGCATCATTGATAATATCATCGATAAATTGCGGCACTTTTGATGATGCGATTCAATAAAATCACAGGTAAGCACGAAAGAAAAATCGGCTGGAAAGAAAAAAAAGTGGTACGACAGATAGCACACTCGGCCAAAAAAGTGGTCCGGCGTCGCCGGACCTGCTGGACCGGCGACGACGGCCTTGTATGAACAGATCAGTTTCAAATCTCTGGTTTACATAGATGAACAACAAGAGAGTGAATAAATAAAGCAAACAATTGAGTGACTTGCTGCCAATGATAAAAATAAAACTTTATCAATACGTATATATGAGGTAGCTTAGTATTTTTGAAGAGTTG
Organism: Ctena decussata; assembly: GCA_963989385.1. Lineage (NCBI taxonomy): Eukaryota > Metazoa > Mollusca > Bivalvia > Lucinida > Lucinidae > Ctena > Ctena decussata. Next base: position 39,532,150 of record OZ022503.1, on the reverse strand, counting down.
TTGTTACTTTAGTCATACTGGTACTTTTAAGAGCTCAAACATTATTTCATTCTCTCATACCATAGTTCCATGGAATGATTCTTATATGTTTCATGTCTATATGTATATAATTATGGAGAAGTAAGACTATAATAAACAAATGGTGTGTTCTGCTGTACTTATGAATAATATAAGCCATAAAAAGAAAGGTCTATTTTTTATTGTTCTTCTTTCGGTGTCTTGGTTGGGCTGTGAGGAGCTCCGGTATCTCAGTGGCTTAAGCGCTGGCCTGCTGATCTAGCTGTCCCGAGTTCGATTCCTGGAGGCGGAAATCTTTTCGGTCGTAACCGGAGTTCCACTGTACACAGTCTTCCATTAGCACCTTCCCATCGTCCTGATATGATTGAAATATGTTTCGAAGAACACAAATTCGTAAGTCATCCATTCATCCATAGATGGACTGTTCTTTCTGGTTGCGGCTTTTCCTGGGTATCTTTATATTTATATGGCATATACGACTAGTAATAAGCCAGGAGACTGGGCCTCTGTGCAGATGCACAGACTTATGGCATATCAAGTTGTTTAAAAGTTTTCTCCTGTCGTGTCCAGAGATGAGGCATTAGCATACGCGGTGGCATGGACCTAACAAACGACCGTGGAATGCTTACTCATATATACATTTATCACGGTTTCCTAAATTAGAGGGATTTTCCCATCTGAACCCTTGTAAACTAAGCCGGTGTAATGAAGTAAAGTGACCCCCATAGAATAATGACCCCCGGTCATTATTCTTCAGAAATGGTGTCCCCTTTTCTATAGAATACTGACGCCCGTTAAAAAATAATGACCCCCTCGAGATTTTCTATAAAATATTGACTCTCGGTCCATATTCTTTAAAGAATAGTAATCCCTCGGTCATAAGGTTATGACCCCCGGTCAAAATATACTGAGAAAAATAAATTTAGCAATTTTTCTGAAGGCTTGTGAAATTTTCTTCAGGGATAATATTCCCGGGTTGTTGATCGCATTTAGTTATTTTTAGTGAGGAGACTTCGATTACTTCAGACTTTGACGAAAAAGGTGACTTAACGCACGTTTGACGTCACTTTAAATGAATTCAATCTTTACGCAGGCTGACAAACAATCAAGCAAAGAAAATTGTTAGAATTGTTAGAATGCTTTTGAAAGGGTGTAACTGGGTCCTTGAACAAGAAAACCGTAAATGCGTTTGCAAATAAACGCATAAGAAGCCGGCAATGCCGCACTTTAGTTTGACGTTAACTTGCCGAAAAATTCAACCACCATTTTAAACACTGTTTATTGACGTTTCGACTCGAATCTTTTTGAGCTATAATATGAATTAAATAGGTGTTACCTATATAAGTACGTTCCCATCCACTTGATATGACTACTTCTTAAGATGGATGTATATAACGATGTTTTGGTCAAAATTTATAAGTCTGTGAAAAATGTAGGTGGATGTAGGCTTCTTTTCTCTGCAAATCTTCTGATGATGGTTTATATTTGAACCAAGTTTTGTAAAAATATCTTCAACGGTTATAAAGTTACAAGGGGAACTCCATTTCTATACTGAAAAATTACAAAGGGGCATAATTTCATTAAAAATGTAGGCAGAGCTACTGATCTTGTTTTTCTGCACATCATTTGATGATGCTTTATAATTGAACAAAATTTCATGAAAATATCTTTAATCAGAGCAAAATGTACTATTTTCAATGCTCAAAAGGGCAAAATGTACTATTTTTAATGCTCAAAAGAGATAACTCCAAAAAATTCAGAATAACTGTGTTGTTTCCTTCACATCTGTGTAAAGTTTCATGAAAATATCTCTTTAGGTTTTTAAGATACAGAACATATGGATCTTGTTCTCTGCACATCGTCTGATGATGCTTTATATTTGTATAAAAATTGCTGAAAATATTTATTACAGTTTTAAAGTTATAGAACAAACATGATTTACATACTTAAATTTACAAAGAGGTCAGGCATAATTCCATAAAAAGTGTAGATGGAGTTACAGTCCTTGTTCACTGCACATTGTCTGATGTTTTATATTTGTACCAAGTTTCACAAAAATAACTCATATAGTTTCAGAGTTATGGAGCAAACATGATTTCCATACTAAAATTTTCCAAGGGGCATAATTCTGTAGTAAATGTAAGCAGAATTTTCTCTGCCCATCAAGTCATGATACTTTAAAGTTGTATTAAGTTTTGCGAAAATATCATATATACTTTCAGAGTTATGGAGCGGACACAATTTTCATACTAAAATTTACAAAGGGGCATAATTCCATAAATATGTAGGTGGAGTTACGATTCTTGATCTCTGCACATCCTCTGGTCATGCTCTATATTTGTACTAACTCTCATGAAAATATCTCATATAGTTTTAGAGTTATGGAGCAGACACGATTTCCATACTAAAATTTACAAAGTGGCATAATTCCATAAAAATGTCAGTGGAGTTATCGGTCTTGCTCTCCGCATTTCGTCTGATGATGCTTTATATTTGTACCAAGTTTCGCGAAAGCATCTCAATCGGTTACAGAGTTATTGAGCGAACACAATTTCCATACTAAAATTTTCAAAGGGGCATAATTCTGTAAAAAATGTAGGTGGAGTAACAGGTCTTGCTCTCCACACATGCTCTGATGATACTCTATATTTGTACTAAGTTTCATGAAAATATCTCGTATAGTTGTAGAGTTATGGAGCGGACATGATTTCCATACCTAAATTTACAAAGGGGCATAATTCCATAAAAAATATAGGTCGGGTTACGGGTCTTGCTCTCTGCATGTCGTCTGATGATGCTTTAAATTTGTACTTAGTTTTGTGAAATTATCTCAGTCGGTTACAGAGTTATTGAGCAGACATGACTTCTAAACTAAAATGTTCAAAGTGACATAATTCCGTAAAAATGTAGGCGGAGTTATGGGTCTTGCTCTCTGCACGTCGTCTGATGATGCTTTATATTTGTACCAAGTTTCGAGAAATTATCTCAATCTGTTACAGAGTTATTGAGCAGACACGATTTCCATACTAAAGTTTTCAAAGAGGCATAATTCCATAAAAATTGTAAGTGGAGTTACGGGTCTTGCTCTCTGCACATCGTCTGATCATGTTTTATATTTGTACCAAGTTTTGTGAAATTATCTCAATCTGCTACAGTTATTGAGCCGACATGATTACCATACTTAAATTTTCAAAGGGGTATTATTCTGTAAAAATTGTAGGTGGAGTTACGGGTCTTGCTTTCTGCATGTCGTCTGATGATGCTTTATATTTGTACTAAGTTTTGTGAAATTATCTCAATCGGTTATAGAGTTATTGAGCGGACACGATTTTTGACAGACGGACGGACAGTCAGACAGACAGACGACCAGGGCAAAAACAATATGTCCCCGACCGCTTCGGGGGGTGGTGGGGGGGACATAAAAAATAATCGCACATACCTTCCTATTCAAGCTTTATATCTAAGGCTTCCTCAACACCAGATACCTCTAGTAGCATTTTTCATTTTTTCTTCTTGCTGACTTTGTCGAAGTTGTTGAAATCTTGTATGGCAAGCTCAAAATAATATACAGAATTGATGATTGCTGAGTTAATCACAGACAAACACCAATGTGTATGAACCAGCCAATACAAATATCTTAGTCTTCTTAGGCTGTGACTTGTCTCCCAATCAGATTTGCCGGATTACAGTTAAAATCTCCTAAAATGTATACTTAGCAAAAATAAAAACTTGACGGTCGCTATTTTTCATCCTACGGTAGTCGGGAAATAGTGAGACCTAAAAATTCTTGTAGTTTAAGAAAATGTAATTATTCTGTCACATCATAATCACACAAATTTTAAGATTCCATAGATACAGCAAAATTGAGGCTATTGTAAACGTCACAAGGGTACTTTTCTGTTTTCTATGCTCAAAACCAAAAAAATACCAAATTTGAAATCGTCGAAGTCTGCTTAATTGAAAAACATTCTGTTGACAACGCTTTGCCGTTATTAAATCCAATCTGTATGGACTCATAAGCTAAAATTATGCCGATGCACGGTCGACTAGGAGGCCGCAAGGACTAGACGAAAAACCTCAGTCCCCGCCACTATGAAGTCAGAAATTTAGTTTCAATGGAACTCCCATTACACATTTGAGTCTTTATGGCAGTTTTAGAAATGGCTTTCAAATAAATTTAGTAATAAACACATTGAGTTTGCAAGACAAGCAAACTAATCACGAAGATAATCACGAAAAAGACGCTTTGGTATAGAAGATACGGCATTTCATAAATCTCTATATGTTTAATTCAAAGGGAGGTAATCTGAAAGTTTTGAAACTTCAAACGTTATTTTCAGATTGTGGTTACAATTACCATAAGCGTTTAAAGTGTTTTCTATGCATACTGGAACTACTGTTTATTGCGTACAGAAGAACTTTCTTCTGCGCATGCGCAAATAAAAGTTTTTTTCTGAATTAATAAAATAGGAATAAGTTAGATAACTCCGGACAGGACAAACATTTACCAATAATTTTTCATGATTTAAGTAATCAGATGTCTGTCCAACTCGAAAACATCCATATATACATTACACAATTGCTAGGTTGGCCGGAATTGAGAAATAAAAACCGTTAAGTTTTTATTTTTGTTCAGTATATAAAATGAAAAATGATTTTTCAGTAATTCATTTTTACAGTACATGCAAATGCATGATCATGCATGTACATGTAACATGTACAAGAAACACCTGAATAGCTCACCTAATTCAAAAGGTCAAAGGTCAACCTAGGGTCACCATTTGAACAAATCCGAGAGTATATTAATTTCAAATGCTGTGTACATGTACCAAGTTTCAGTGTCATGGGTCATTTGATTGTGGAAGCTTTTTAACGATATGTGCATGACAGCCATATTGGTTACAAGGAAAATTCGAAGTTGGTGAAATATGAGTGACCTTGATCAAAAACTGATACTGACCTCTGTTACTCAATAAACTTCAAGTAGCCATTTATTTGACTGTACATACAAACTTTTAAACCAAAGGTGTCAACAAATTCAAAGATATCTCATTAAATTGCAGAAATTTCTCAAGCATTAGGAAGCACACGTCTGACCTATGAGTTATCTGTAAAAAGGCCAAGATCAACTCAGGGTTATCGTTTGAACACGGAAGTGCCATTTAAATAGAGACAAAATCTACGGTCCAGTGAGACTCGAATGATCTGTGAGTCTATGATCCAAGGTCTGAAGCACCTAGCCACTTACTTACACTAGGTAACTGGGATGCAAACTGGGTTAACTGGGATATGCTTCATTCACACAGTTGGTACTTGTCTGACTCACTTACAGTGTAGAAAAATTGCCATCAGAGGAGATGGCAAATCCCCAACTGAAGACCCCATGGGCCTTGGTAAAAAGGGCGCACTTCAAAACATATATAAGCGATATATTGTCGTTCTTTGATGCTTCTGATTGACATTATCTGTTTAACAGATGCATTATTATCTTATACTCAGACTTAAACATTATGCTTGACTGCTAAAAAGAGGTGAAATCTCAAACAGCCATCATGTACACAGATGTATAGCATATGATACACTCAACATTTGATTGTGTGAAGAATAATTTCTATTTAGCACAAACCCTACAAACCTAATTTTGAGCTCTCAAGTAGGTGAATTTGGCCAAAGAATCCAAATCTGAAAAAAAATTATTTTTGTTAAATGGTTTTGTAGTGTGTGTGTGTGTGTGTGTGGGGGGGGGGGGGATCAGTTTGACTGATTTAGTGCTTAACGTCCACGGTAAACAGCTATGGTCATGTCGGGACGGTCAGTTAACCTAACATCACTACTCCTGGGCAGGCTTAGATCTCATAAGCCGTTAACCATTACTAAGTGCTCCTCTTTCACCAGTAATTGATAACTGCCCTTCTTGAATCAGCAGATGGAGAAATGAATGTAAGTGGCCGGAATGGGTATCAAACCCAGGACCTCTGGCTTATAAGTCACATGCATTACTGACAAAAACGCCCTTTATCTGGACCTCTGACAGTCATATCAAACGTACAGGGTGTGGTATGAATGACCAGGGTACCATTCAGTTTGACCGAAGACTAGTTCAAGCGATACACCATCGTGACTGCACAGCGGACCTCCTGTGGTACGAAACGGATAGGATACGAGCACCAGTAGATCTACTGATGCTTTTTCCTCTTCGATTTCCTGAATATTTCATAAACAAGATATCTGCGCACTCTCGACTGAGACTGCCTTTAACGTACAGGCCTAGTTCAAATGATTTCTGTTCTTACCAGCTGATAATCAATAAATCCTCTTTGAAGCGACGACATGTTACCAATGGCCGATTGAAAATAGCCGCGTTGCCGAGCGGTATCATGTGATCAACTTGGCCAATGAAAATCTTTCCTACCATCGCCAAGGTAGATTGGACCTAATAAGTAGTCATACCTATTGATTACTGGCCATCTTGGGACCATTTAATCGCGAAGGTAGCCGAGGTCAAGCAAGGAGCACGCCTCAGATTTCGCCCATTCGGTCCGAATGGGCGAAATCTGAGGCGTGCTCCTTGCTTGCTTGATCATCGTAAAAACATTAAAATGCAAGCGTTTTCTCGATCGTGCGCCTATGGGGAACACGACAAACGAGCTAACAACCTCAGTCTATAGTCGTGCGTTCCGCACGGCGTCGTCTGGAACGCACGTATTACTGTCAACTTGGGGAACACTATCAGGCAAAAAGATAACTCCAGATAATCCATTTGTCTTAATGCAACGACTAGAACCTTTCAAGATTTGAATGGAGGCGTCAAGTTTACGTTACGGAAATGGACAAAATCTGTGAATATGCAATAACCGTTACGCGCACTTAGAGAAGAGAAACTTTAAGTTCAATATTGCTGCTGTATAAAAAGGATCTTTGATGGTTTTAAAAACTGACGTCAGAATGACGTAACTGTCGAGCCTGGTGTGGTTAAGTCTGCGGGAATAGCGCCAATTTACAGCAACAAATGCTTGAAAGTGTTATAGTCATTTAGAAGCCACGCCATTGCAGTTTTGTTCAAGATTTTGGAACATTCGTGAACGGTGACTTTTGCTCAGTCTCAATGGCTTTGTGAACGCCAATTTTGACGGCGTCATAAGCACATTACGTTTATCATGGTAAAAATCTTTTAGCACACAACACTGTGTCCTTGTTCACAAACGTCTACTCCGCCGCAAATTGGCTCTGGTATAAGATTTGAAAATGAAACAGCGCCTGAAAAAGATGAGTTGCATAAAAGATTTATGGCATTTTTGGGTTAAACCCTTGAGTACAAATGCGACGCGATTCTACTCTATAAATAAACTTTCGACGTTATTTTTGGGTCTCTGGTACCAAAATTGACACCTTAGACAGCGGAAACAATACAATTTCCAACTTTTTACATAAGTCTGAATTGTAACGCTGATTTGTAAAAACTTGCTAAATCTATTTTCCTCAGTATATTATGACTCCCTTATGACATACAGAATGTTGTATCCGATCAGTTACAACTCTCTAATTTGTTGGCGTGTTTTAAAATTGGCACAAAAGTCAAGAGAATATGTCGAGCGCAAGATTTAGGTACCCAACTCAAAGGTCAAAGTTATATGGATCAATCTAAGATAAAGATGTCCTGCTTTATGATTTTGGCAAACAGAATGTTTTGCCTGGCCTATAGCTTTGTCATTTGTGGGTAGATTTTAAAACAACTGGAAACAAATGTTAGCCATATCAAGATAATGTATAATGCATCCTGCGAAAGATCTAGATCCCCACCTCGAACGTCAATGTCATAAATTCAGGTAGATGACAATGTCTTTATTTTGACTGATGGTATTGATGTTAGTTTTATTGTTTCGATTCCTCCCCAAAAACTACCCGAAATCACACGAAATTTGATTGGTTATACTAAATCGTAACAATGTCGTTGGAACCGGATATTTACGTGGAAATAAAATAGCGAACTCGTGGAAATGAAATAGCTGACTCGTGATCAAACTTGACCGGAACCCCTGCAGAAGGGGTGGATCCTGCAGTTGAACAAAAACTACAGCTTAAATGGGCTGAGTCATGCAATACGAAAGTGATGAGGTTTATGAATAACAAGCTTAGCGTAAGAATCTATATCTGTTTACAGTACGGTATCAGTCAGAGGATTTTTCTTGCACAATTTATTCACATTTGTTTTCACTGCATAGATATATCCATACATAAGTGTTCATGATAAGGTTAGTCTTTTTCCATTGCATATAGATAAGTCTTCAAAATAATAATAAAAAAAATCTTGCAGGACGAGGTATTCTATAAACCTAGCAAAATATACAAACGTGTATTGATATTATCATTTTTTCCTGTTTTCTATAGTAAAAAAGCAATACAAACAAATCTATCTATCTATCTAATCTAATCTAATCTAATCTTATCTTATCTTATCTTATCTTATCTTATCTTATCTTATCTTATCTTATCTTATCTTATCTTATCTTATCTTATCTTATCTTATCTTACCTTACCTTACCTTACCTTACCTTACCTTACCTTACCTTACCTTACCTTACCTTACCTTACCTTACCTTACCTTATCTTATCTTATCTTATCTTATCTTATCTTACCTTATCTTATCTTATCTTATCTTATCTTATCTATCTATCTATCTATCCGTCTTAAAGGGGCCGTCAGACGGGTTCCGGTGAACCAAGTGTTGAAAGGAGTTAGCTGAAATAAAAGCTTAGACAACGGGGATGAAATGAGTTTGTAACAAATCACTGTATCTCTAACCTATCAAATTACTCAAATGCATCTTCAAGAGATCCAGAGTTCAGGTTTCGCAAGATTACTCTTATTTTGAAGAAGTATATATTATGTTCAATTAAAAAGATTGATTTAGTTTTATAACAGTTCTACAACTTTAATTGTGCGACCTAGAAACACAATGAATCGGTTCACACGCACACACACACCATTTTTTGCGAAGAGTCTTTTCTCTTCGCGTATTATAACTGGGGGGTCATAAAATTAGTGACTATGCTTTTAAGAATAATGACAAGGAGCGGGGGCGTCTGTGGGGTTACTTTACTTCGTTACACCGGCTTTTCCGTGTATACATACTAGATATACCTCTGGTTAATAAATAGAGGATCTTACACGTGTGGCCATTTCGTATGAAATTTATGAAACGAGCCTTCGGCGAGTTTCATAAATTTCATATGAAATGGCCACGAGTTTATCATATGACCCTTGTAAATGGGATTTTATCGCCTACAAACTGAACATTATTTCAATAAGAAAACGCTTTGTTGACAGTGACGTTGTCAATGACGTTAAGCCAAAGTGTTATTACACGTGTGGTCATACGATTTTTATAACACGATGTTATCCACTGAACAACAGCGACGTCATATGATAAAAGATTTTGAGTAACGGTGCGTACAATTTCTCGTCAGAATCACTTATATGTCCTATACTAAACAAAAATGAAAACTCGAGAGACACAATTTTTCATCCTATGGTAGTCAGGAAAAATGGTCAGGGCTAAAAATCGTTTTATTTAGGATTACATAAGCATTTTCTAATATCACAGTCATATAAAATTCATGATTCTTTCGATACAGCAATCTGAAGCAATTTTAAAGGTATACTCCCTCGTATTTCATTACGAAATAATCACACAATTAGGAAACTGGTTAGTTGTATGCAACACAATTCAGACTTGTACAAACAATCTTCAGCGAAAACATCTTTGCTACGGAGGCAGAGACGATATATCAGTGCATACTGTTGTTGAATATTCACAAATATTTTGTCGTCACAAAATGACTGACTCCCACGTGGCAATAAAAAGGCGTTTTTTCAAGCACACTTTGAATTTTATGATTGGTGGAGTAAATTACTTAACAATAGCAGTAACCTCTAATCCGCGATTAAAGAAAGGTCTTAAAATTATTCATGATATAACTTTACACTGATTAACTATAATTGCTGGGCGTATCCATTCTTTTAATTTTTGGCGCGAATAGCGGACCGCTAGTCCAGCCAATTTATTTATTTTCTTAAATTCTCCTACTTCCAGTGACCATCACAAATCATAAATTAAACAGATAAAAGTACTTTTACAAACGATCATTATTATGCCTAGGATATAGATTTTCGTAAGAAATTTGAAAGTTAATAGAAATATTGAGGGCGTATATCTTTAAATGTCAGAATGGTTATTTTTCTGTTTTCTATTATCAGTACTAAACAGTTACCGAATTTAAATTGATTAGAATCTGCTTAAATGACAAAATCGATTGGCAATCTTTTGGACTAATTAGCTAAAATTATGCCAAAGCAAGGTCGACTAGAATGCCGTAAGGACCAGACGGAAACTACAATTAAGGTCACAATGAAGTCAATTTTTACGGAATTCCCATGGCACATTAAAATTTTATGACAGTTTAAGAAATGATTTAAGGTATTTGGATACTTAATAACTATGTTCTTTTATTTGTTAAAACAAAACAGAGTTATTGTTCATGATGAAATCGGTCATCTGTGGATTATATACAGTTGTACCATACACTAACAAGGTCTACCGTAAAGATCCTAAGTTTTCGGGCAGAGAGGTCTGTACAAACAGTAGAAACCGATATCAGACTGCTCCTTAGGAACCAATCCGATCAAGGTCTAGGCTAGGAACGGCTGTGCTTGCAGCAGGTGCAGAATAAGGTTTGTCTGTTTTTGGGATATGTTTTAATTTTTACATTGTTTTGCTGGGAAACGAAACGGTAAATTGTTTTTTTTTCTTATTCTGTAACATACAATCTAAGTTTTACTGAAATAATATGCACAAGCATGCCCCATCGATTACATATACTTTTTATGATTTTTTTTTCATGAAATTCTATTGTCTTGCTTTTTTAAAAAAGAATTAAAAAATACTTATTATCAAGATTGCATTTTGTACCATTTGTTTTCTTCAAACATCCTATACTATAGATTATAGGATTTGCAATAAAAGTGCATTCAAGTGCTAGAGATATGAATTTAAATGGAAAATGTGTAAAAGAAGTACGTAGAAATACAAAATTCTGTTTTCTTTTTTTTTCTTTTTGGGAAAACAAAACGATGAATATTTTACTTTTCCAAATTCTTTATAGCTCTTTGGGTTATTTAGCTAGTATAATGGTTTGAATGCCTCGCCAATATTTCTGTTCAGTATCCAACTATTTTAAAACTAAATAGCTAATGAGGACATAAAGTTTGCAAGACAATCAACTAAATCTCGAAGAATTATGCCAAAGCAAAGTCGACTAGAATGCCGTTTGAAGACAAAATTAAAATAAAATTTCCTTTTTAAAAGGAAGGCTTGCCCAGCTAAGACAGTGAAATGTTCATGAGTTGTTTATTCAAGTGAACCCAATTGTTAGTGCACTTTCTGTTGCTAAGTTTCATTTAGCAAAGTAATTAATTTCTTAGCTTCTTGAATGCCGGCATTATCTACAGGTGTGAGGTAAAAACAGGTGTAGAATTTATTTGAAAAACAGATTGAGAAATTATTTTAACAGAGAGAGAGAGAGAGAGAGAGAGAGAGAGAGAGAGTTTTCCAACGTTTTGGCCGTTAGGCATGTCTCAAGGAAAATTACTATATGGACCTTTTTCAAGTTTTTTCTATATGGCTGCTAAGTCACATTTAGTTTGAATCAAAATTTTAGGAAAGACTGTTTCAAACCAATGTCTATGGAATCTTGGCACATCTGAACTTGGTATCAAAAGAAGACAACAAATTTATATTCACTGAACTATATCTTTGGTTTAAGTAGCATCAGTGACAGTGACTAGAAGAAAATTTTGACACTCTGAGAAGAAAATGCATGCTGCTATTGTTTGAGATAATAACTTGCTTTATACCATTTGGGAACAACAAAGCACGGAACCCATTGCGTTCACACTTCCATGAACTTCCGAAAAATGAAATTTATCTCTTATATTTATACTATGTTTTCACATAAATTTGGTTACTTATTTGTTAAGTTGTGGCTAATTTAACGCCAAGGAAAGGACGAAGAATAGTTATTTACCAACGTGTTTGGTAATGACGTTCAACAGCCGCCACTATGACATGACGTATCAAACGTTACGTCGGCCAATAAACTTATCGAATTATCCGTGACGTCGCTTACGCGTAACATTGCATGAATGCGCGTTGTTCATGGATGTATGAACATCGTCAGCCCAGTAAAGGTTCATCTAAGGAAATCGTCGACACGTGTAAATATTTGTAATGTACATTTGTATAGGTGAAGTAAAAATGCAACATTAGAGAATGTTACAAGAAAACATTGATGCAAAGCATCAATACGCCGCGAAAGTCAGTTACATTTAGCTTCTGCGCCCAGTAGGCCTAACTGTGCACATAGTAAAGGTATCTCGACAATGGCAAAGGCAGCCTAATATAGAGTTATGCGGTGTTGTCAAGCTGATTATAGATAACTGGCTTTTACGTCATAAGGATATGGGCAGGTTTTTGACAAACATGCATCATAATGATGGATTTCTGAGCTGCTCGGATTTATTTTCTATTCAGATAATATTTTAGTTTCGCCTGTTGCTAGCAGAAACTTAGGTAGATCTAAATGTGTATTACTCTACTGTTGTGGTATATGGTGGCGTATACTTAACGTTTTTTGGTTGAATGGTTTTTGTGACAATGCGAAAACAGGCGAGAAATAGCATGTTCTAATGTATCATTGGAAATAGACTTAAAATTATTGGAAAGAGACTTAAACTCAAGGTTTCATCATATTTTTACTCCACGTAACAGGAGTTAACAAGGGTATCGTTTGCCCACAAATAATGTAGAAAGTTGACGCAGTAATTCTGCATAGGAGGTAACGTGTATATTGCACCAATCTGTATTCATTTTTTTTTTAAATTTTATTTATTTATTTTTATTAGTGTAAGGTGAATATACAGTAACAGGTCAAGCTTTAAAATATATATATATTCTGCTGGCTATCACTCGGACGTGTAATTATTTGCGTTCAAAATTGTATATTTATCATGTTGTTTAAAACATTATCTTAACCTTAAAGAAATTAGTCTACTGAGTAATACAAAATTAACGAAGACCTGTTGAAAATTACATAATTATTACCTCCCTTGAAACATGCCAATCGGCGATTCACAGGAAAATCTTGCTTTATGCCATATGCGACCAACAAAGGTACCTATCAGATTGCATTTTGCGCAGTCTGATCAGTGCCATGTGGGTGATCGTATACATTTACCTGTTGTCGGATGTGGATAAAAAAATTGCATCGAGGCAAGGTAGCAGGCGAAATTGTATGTATTTTATGACGTATGCGAAGGTACAAAAAAAAGATTAGAATGAATCGTTGCAGAACGAACTCTCCGGCATATACTAAAATATAGAGTGGAGTCAACCTTTGGAGTGGAGCCTTGGAGTGGAGTGGGTATTTTTTTTTAGTTTTTCTTTTTGGAGTCAGGTAGTAAGTCGCAGGATGTTAGATGATGACATCTCCTTGACTCAGAGACTATAGGAATTAAAACCAGATCTATTGCTCATTAGTCCATTGTCAGTGTACAAATAAGCTGGCTGTGCAAACAGAAATACATACCTAATAATCAAAGAAGTATATAAGTGGCCTACCAGCGCAGCCAGCTATATTGGATTTGGTAGGAATTTGACATGACTCATATACCTTTTAAGTTCAGCCGGCAAACTTATTATAAATTGCCAAGACTTAATGCTGCTGACTCGGATAAATATACAGTATGGCAATAATGTTTAATTATTGTTCCCCAAAGTATACTTGGCCTGGCCTTGCTTGGTTCATAGTATTATGCTTTCAAGCTAGCTATTATGTCATTTCACATAATCTGGCTAGTCCAGGACAGAATATGCCCCTTAGCATTTTGCAACTGGTCATTGCCCGAAAAGGGTGAGGCATGGTTTCTTGTCCAGACATTTTAAGTCAGATTTGTTCACGCAAAACCTCAACTCCAAAATACCTCTCAAAAAACAAAACAAAAACAAACACTCCACTCCATAGGTTGACTCCACTCCGTATTTTAGTATATGCCAACTCTCTCCTGGTATTTTCCGAATGAGCGTGACGTATCGTTTCTTCCGAAAATAACTCGGTATCACTAAACGACATGAATACTGGCTTGCGGCCGAGACCGCAAGCCAAAAAAAAAAAAAAAAAAAAAAAAAAAAAAAAAAAAAAAACAAAAAAAAAAAAAAAAAAAAAAAAAAGCAAAAAAAAAAAAACGAACAGCTATAAAAACTACGGCATCTCATAATTCTATATGTTTTATTCAAAAGGAGATAATTTGTAAGTTTTGAATCTTTAAACTTTAATTTCAGGTTGTGATTACAATCAACGTAAGATTTGAAAGTGTTTTCTATGTGTACTGAATTGAATGTCTATTGTCACGGTACAAGAAAACTTTCTTCCGCAAATGCGCAAGTAAATGTTATATATGGTCTGGTTAATAAAAGAAGGAGTATGTGAAATAACTGCGGGCAGATCAGATATGAACTACAATTTTCCATGATTCAAGCTATTAGATATATGTCCAATCCAAAATAACCCATGCTTTGCTAGGTTGAACAGAATTATTAAAAAAATCTCATGTTTTTAGCTGTGTTCAGTATATATTATGTGGTTTATTGACTTCCGTCTTGGAAATGGGTTTTATGTTATTTGATCCAGTGTGTAAAGTTTAAAAGGATGAGTAACCCACTGGTTGATACAATTTATACGTATAATGGAAACAAATACAGAGATAAGCATGGTATTTATTATTTATCTAAAACAATATCTTTATTTATTTAATATTAGAGAAGCTGAACTTGCACAGAAACGTTATTTACTGCCAAACCCGAGTTGCTTAAATTCGTCAATGTTTCCTGGAATACAGAGCTCCGAGCCAGAGGAGGCTGTCTCTTTGTTATTCTCTAGTTATATTGTGCATTGCCACTGTGGTACGACGAAAGTAAGATTAAATCAGATATACCTCCCATTGGGCACATTACGTTGATACCACGTTAACATCACGACGTTGAATCAATGTTTATTCAACGTTGTTTCAATCCTGTGTGTCTGCTGGGCTTATGATAAAAAGAGAGAAAATATTTGACAAATAACATCATTTAATCCACATTTTGTTTATAATTTCGAGCGTTGTAATGTGTTTATCTTCTTAAATGGTTGAATGATCTTCCTGCTGACTCATGTGTTTTTCACCAAATGCAAAAGCCGGATATTGGAGACTTTTTTTTTAGCTCAAAAGTAAAAGTGGATTTTTATCTTACATAAAAATTGGGATTTTGTTAAAACTGAATGGAAGAGAATTTGAGAGGAAAAATCTTTATCTCTGATCACCTATTGGATTATTTTACAAAATAAATGAACCTAATTACATTGAACATGCGGACACCATAGTAAACTATGTCTTTGTTCTCAATTTCGAACAAGTTGATTTTGCTATCATACATGTATGTGCAGATGACACAGCACACAGTGCAGACCCAACTTAGATTGAATCTTCACAGTTTGGCTCGGGTGCTTTCGCTCGAATAATTAAGGTAATAAATTTAGTGCAATATTTAGTACCCAGGAACATAGGTAAAGTGATTGTCTAGACGTGTTTCAACATGCAACACGGAACTGATTTAATGGAAACTTTCATAACTATGGCAGCTATTTTACTATGTTACAATAGTAAAATACAGAAAATCATAGCTTCATTTAATATTTTGCCAATGCTAGTGGCCTCTTGTCCATCATTTTGTACGGACAAAATTCTGATTACTATCGCAGATGGAAATACAGATCTGGTCAACGAAGTGGTTGGAAAATATGAGATTGTTTACCAGGAGCAGGTACGTGTTTTTCTCACACTATGTATCACTAATTATTAAACATGTGACGGTATACTCCCGCGTATTTGAATATGAAATAATCATAAAAGAATACAACTGATTTAAAGTATGCAACAAAATTAAGAATTTTGCAAATAATCTTCAGCGAAAATATTTTTGAAACGCAGGCAGAGCCAATATGTCAATACTTGCTCCTGTTGAATATTTAATTAACTCACCAAATAGGCATAACAGGCGGTTCTACTAGCATGTTTTAAATTTTATGAATAGTAGAGTCAATAGCCTTTCAATAGCGCTTACCAAGATCTACCGAGTTCTTTAAAGTCAATACCTGTCTGAGGTCGAGTAAACAAAGGTCTTAAAATTATTCATAACATAACTACCTTGACTAACTGTGATTGCTGGGCCTATCACGTCCACCCCAATTTGTGGGAATCCCGCGCATTTCTATAATTTTAGCTCACCTCTGGGGGAGCTTGTAGGATGGGAAGGGTCCGTCGTCCGTCCACAATTTCAAACGACTTCTCCTCTGAAACCACTGGGCCAATTGTAACCAAATTTAATATATAGCCTCCAGGGATTAGGGGAACGAAATATTGTTCAAATGATCTTGGTCACATGACCGCCATGCCCATATATGGTAAAAACCTATAAAAGGCCGATGGCCTTGTAACTTGGTATGTAGCATCGGGTACATGAGTACTTCCAAAATTGTTCAAATTATGACCTTGGTTGGCCTTGACCTTTTAACGGCACTGTTAAATTTGCTTTTTGGTGCCTTAATATGGGAAATGCCAGAACTTAAGATTTCATGGAAAGTTTTGAAGTACAGCAGGTCAAGGTCATTATTTGACGTTTGACCCAGGTCTCTCATTTTAGACAGTTTCAAACATGTTCTCAAAAGCCACTGGGCAAATTGTAATAAAATTTTATAGAGAGCCTCCTGGGACTAAAGGAACAAAAATTTGTTCAAACTATCCAGGTCACATGATCAACATGGCCGCCATGCCCATTGTTGGTAAAAACCCTAAAGAATCTTCTTCTCTAGAACCAGAACGCCGATGGCTTTGAAACTTTGAATGTGGCATTGGGTACACAAGTGTTACCAAGATTATTCAAATGATGATCTTGGGTTGACCTTGACCTTTTTACGGCAATGTCGAATATGGAAAACTGCTAGAACATAAGATTTCATGGAAAGTTTTGAAGATTTTGGCCTAAAAATTGGTGTATATACACAGTCATCATAATGAGTACATGAAGGTTTGTGAGTATAAGAGGCCAAGGTCAGTCTTTGAACTTTGACCCAGGTCTCTCATATACAAGACAATTTTAAACATTAAAAACCACTTAAAAACACTGGGCCGGAAAAACACTGTAACCAAATTTCATATAGAGCCTCCGGGGACTAAGGAAACAAAAATTTATTCAAACAGTCTGGGTCTCATGACCAACATGGCCGACATGCCCATATATGGCAAAAACCTTTAAAAATCTACTTCTCCAGAACCAATTGACCGATGACTTTGAAACTTGGTATATGGCATCGAGTACTGAAGTACTACCAAGATTGTTCAAATGATGACCTTTGGTCGACTTTGACAAGGTCAAATTTGGGAAAGTACTAGAACATTTCATGGAAAGTTTTGAAGATTTTGGCCTAAAAATTGGTATAAACAGTCATCCTAATGGGTACATAAAGATTTATGAATAGAAGAGGTCAGGATCATTCTTTGATCTTTGAACCAGGACTCTCATATTTTGAAAACTTCATACATCTCCTCAAAAGCCAATGGTCAAATTGTAACCAAAGTGCATATAGAGCCTCCAGAGGTTGAGGGAACGAAAATTTATTCAAACGGTCCATGTCACATGACAAACATGGCTGGCATGCCCATTTGTGATATAAAGCTTTAAAAATCTTCTTCTCCAGGACCAAGTCATGGCTTTGAGACTTGGTATGTAGCATTTAGTACTCAAGTACTACCAAGATGTTCAAATGATGATCTTTTACTACGGCATGGGCAGATACTGTAAATGCAAGAACATACGATTTCATGGAAAGTTTTGAAGATTATGGCCTAAAATTGGTATATATATATAAGATTTTGTTTTTGTGACGATTAAACAAAAAAATAGCATGTGAAGTCTTTATCGATTTTAGCTATATATATATATATATATATATATATATATATATATATATATATATGGTAGGATTAAATCATCAACAGTGCAAAACAATATTTACTGAGCGCTTTCGGCTTTCGCCTTCTTCAGAGTTTACAGGTACAAGAAAAAAATCAAAATTTCAACATTTCTACAGGTAAATCAAGAAAAAACAAAATAATCATGAAAACGTTTCTCAATTTACTATTCAAATTCACATTAAACGACCAAAGAAATTGAAAAAAGGTCGTTTAACAAAGCAAAATTGCTACAAGGCGGCCGTTCTCCCTATATATATATATATATATATATATATATATATATATACAGTTGTTTTGATGAGTACAAGAAGATTTATGAGTACAGAAGGTCAAGGTCATTCTTTGTCTTTTGACCGAGGACTCATATTTTGACAATTTCAAACATGTCGTCAAGAGCAACTGGGCCAATTGCTGAAGTGAATGATTCATAGCCTCATGGCCCTCTTGGTGTAGTTCTCCTACTTTCAGTGACCTTGACATGTCATAAAATACCAAATAAAATTACTTTTTCTATTAGAATAATTATCATGCGTCTGATTTAGTTTTTCATAAGAAATTTGAAGTTTGTTGAACCTATATATATTTGCGGGCGCATATCTTACTACTTTGTGTTGCTTACCGCTTGACAGTTGGAATTTAAGACTATGCAGCTTATTTGCATCATTTATTGAATGACTTCAACAAAAAGAGAGTTACTGCTTAGAGAACCATTTGCTCCTAGATCATTTGAACTTGTATCTACCACTTGACCTAATTGTTTTCCTTTGTTTAACTTTTATTTGTATTGTAGGCGAAGGACCAGAATTAATCTGGTAGAACTTGCGACCCCACTGTATGTCTAAATAGCATTTAAGTAGTTTAACCCTTTGAGTGCCACGACGTTATTATACCTGCGCCGCACTCTTTGACGTTATTGTTTTCAGTGGTAACGTCATCATAAAATGGCGCCATTGAAACGTCAGTCTGACGGCGCACAGCTGTGAGGGTCGGTCTGAAAGTAATATTTATGGTAAAAATACGCTGAATAAGTATACACATGTTTTCATACATAAGTAACATATCACTAGATATTTGTAGCTATATTTTGATATGAGCATAAGTTTGTTTGCAAAATCAAAAAAATGATAATAATAATAAATAATAATGATAAAAGAAACAGATTGGGTTATTCTATGTTTGGAAACATTTACTGTACTTTGTTTATTTATTTGTGGGTGAATTTGTATTATTGTGCATATTTAGAAGGCTTAGCGCCGCTCCGTAGCAAACTATAATCCCAACTCAATTTGGCGCAAATTTGATCGCTCAAGAGTGGACAGGAAACGTTGTTGATATTTTGATTTATCCCCTAACCAGAAACCTGGAAGTACTTGGAGCACTGACTAAGTATGGCAGAAAATTCTGAAGTGAAACAAGGAGAGATAGAATAAACAAATAATTTTTTTTTTGGATTTCATGGATGTGTAAACAACGTAATGTGTCTGTTATGGTTTCGTACCCAGGGACTATGGCGACCGAACAAAACGCGCGTTCATCAGCTTGTTTGTTGGTCTTCTTGTAAGCTGGAATGCGTATGTGATAATTTGCATTGCGTACTGTACATGTACGCAGGTATAGCGATGCCGATGCCGAGAAATCACCGTAAATGATTAAATTTCAAGTTATGCATATTTCCCTGTGTCTGTATACGTGACAGTCTGCCACGGTCTGTCTGGGAAGAAATAAGAATGAAGAAATGAAGAAATGGTCAAAAGTGATTTCGGTCCTTTCTTCAGCAGCTATTGCTAAGCAATATAGTGACAATATGTCCTTGTCTTTATACTCAGTGGGCGTGTAAGTCGTGTGTAAGTCGTATGTGTGTGTGTGTGTGTGTGTGTGTGTGTGTGTTTTTCAGCTATGATCAAAACTTGAAATCCCACTATATACTAAATTTTCTAATAGCCAATTTCTGGTGGGGTGAGGGCGTGGTGGGAAGTCTATGGGAAAAAGTGGCTCTAAAAGGTTCGAACAATTCACTACATTGTATTTCTTCCTATAGCCATATTTCAAGGCGTGTGTTGGGGGGGTGTCTGGGGGGGCTACTTTCTGACTTTCCGAACTCTCTGACAGGTCTTCCAAAACACAAAACGTATAGGAAATGCAAGAAAATTATAATTATAGTAATTGTCTTTGATTTTTCGTGATAAAGTTCCACCAACACTGCTATTCCGGAAATATTTCTTCCGAAAATATTACTATAAAATGGGGGGTGGTCGGGTGGTGCGATGGTGCTGCGTGTACCTTCCAGTGCCGGGGCGTCCTACTGATTTGGATAACAGTAGAGTTAGGGCCGACTGTGCTTGCAGTAGGTGCGGGTGGGGGTTGTTTGGACATTTTTCTCGGGTCTGTCATTTCTCTCTTCTTTCTCCCTCTCTCTGGAAGACGGCCTGATAAAGACTGAAATACTGTCTCAAAGGGCCGTTAAACCCAAATCAATCAATCACTCAAGCAATAAATACTATAAAATGCAATCTTGACACCGCTCCCTTCCCCCCCCCCCCCCCCCCCCCCCCCCCCCCCCCCCCCACCCACACACACATACACATACCCCGACTGCCCCAGAAATATGGACTATATAGGAAATTCCCGCAGGAAAAGATCTCCTAGACCTATTTTAGCATAGCCGTCTTAACCTTTTAGTGTATTTTCCCCGGCGGTTACATGTCTAGACTTTGCTCCCTTGCATGTCATAGGAGGGCTACCCGATGTTAAAACAGAAATAAAAAAATATTTGAACGAAAAAAAAATACCGCCCGATAAAAAAAGAACGTGTCTTCCTTCTTTCCATCAAATATCTTTATTTGTATTTATTTCCTTTTTTTTTTTGGTTTTGTTTTGGGGAAAATATCCAAAACAAAAGATCGAGATAGGTCTTGCCATGTCTGTCCTGAAAAATGTTCATCAGGTTGTTTTTTTTTTTCCTGAAAATGCTCATAATATACACGTATCCATACCAATTTTAGTGCGATAGTTTCTGTATTTATCTTCTCCAGTGTCGCTTAACCCCAAACGTTTGAAATAAAAGAGATGATGGGCAGGTCTCGGCAGGCAACGAGCATCCCCCTATTGTCGCATTCCGCGGGACACATTAGCTGCAGACATCAGGTAAGAGACGCCTACGTATTAACTCGCGAGCGCAGGCGTCCCCCATCGAGCCATCTCAGCCCCTGTGTCTCGAGAAAAGCGACAGACAAGGGCATCAGGAAAGAGATGTTCGATGCAGCAAGAACCCGCAAAAAGCCAAAACAGTTCAAAAGAATGGAAGCCAAACTCAGCTAAGATTCTTGTCGCTATGACAAGTTTGTCTTAGTTTTAGAAGAATTTAGAAATTTTACCAGATAACATAAAGGATAAACAAATGAAACGGCGAATCAATGCAATTAAGACAATTACACCGTTCCAGTGTAAACGTTTGAACATCCCCCGCTTTTGGCGCGACGTTACGTGACGTTAGTGGCGCCAAACGTTTCATTTTACTCTCCTCACATGACGTAATAAAAAATAACAACCCTTCAAAAGTCAATTTTAGCGTCTATAAAAGCAACAATTTATATATTTATGAATCGACAGACAATTTTATAAAAAAACATTATGTTTTCAGTTATTTTTACGGAATTTTGGGACCGAATCACCCACACTATTTGGCACAGAACATGTTAAAGAATCGGTCGTTTCTATGGCCTATGGCGTCTAATAACATGTTGTCTTAGGAGGTGACTTTCCAGTCTTAACGTTCAGACACTGAATCTCAGAAATAATTCGAACGTTCAGGCCTTGAAACCTTTTCTTTAAATGAAAATCAAATATACAGTTTTAAGGTATATCAATGTCTTCCTTCTAGTCTAGTCTTTCCCATAACCTCGCAAGTTCATCCCCTTCCACTTAGTCCAGTCTTTAGTTGCCCTAGTTGTGCTAGCAACGCTCATCCTGTCCACTCCTTAATATTGTCTTCCCACCGCTTCTTCTGTTACCGATCTTTGTTAACCTCCCCGCCTAGTTTAACAAGTTAAACTGAAATATTATCAACTCCGGCGGACTTACCCCTTTTCAGTGCTGCTACTGCAATCTCAGCTTCCGCACGAAGGATCCCTGTGGATCTTCTTCTTGGTGCTGAGTGCAGTCCAGAACTAAATTGTCGCCCTTACACTCATGATTGTATTGTTCTGAGAAATATTCTGTCCATCTGCTGAGCATCTCTCGTTCTTCTGTTAGACATTTTCCAGACTTGTCCTCGATAGTTGCCGATCATCACTGCTTCTGAGAAGCCACACCTTTTTGCTGTTATTTTTGTTCAGACAAATTTCAACTTCCTCGGATTGAGTACCTATCCATCCCTCCTTTGTTTTCTTCAGGGCCTTCTGAACCCTCTTGATTGCTTCCCTGTAGTCTATTACACTTTCTGCTCCATATCGCCTCTTATTGAAATCCCTCCGCTCATCACAGAGGTCAAGAACATCTCTGTTGACCCAGGGATCTTTCCTGCGATATTCCTTCCCTCGTATCTCACTGGCTGTGTCAGTCACTACTGTATTGTAGGTGCTAATCATGCTATCTATGCCCATGTCATCATCCCTCAGACTGAAGACGTGGAGCAAATTTTCCAACTCTTGTTATTTGAAATGTGTTAACTACATTAGGGTTTCTTAACTTCTTAAGGTCAAACCTCAATCTCGGCTAGTTTGGGTTTCTGGCCGTCTTCAGACGAACGCGGAAGGTCCACTTTACCAGTTCATGGTCACTTTCTTTGTCTGCTCCAGGAAAGCTCCGAGTCCTATAGATATTAACGCTGCTGGAGACTGGTCAGCAACACAAAACAGCGCTTATTGTATTTTTATGCATAGAAAACTAACCATATACTCGTGTCTTTCCACTTCTTCACTGAAGTAAACCTTGTGTCTGCCATCTGTAGACATCTCACCAAAGTTCCAGTGCATCTCACAGAACCCTAGTATGTTTCAGTGGTACCTATCCATTCATGAGTAAGCTCTTCAACTTTCCCAGCCGGCCACAGAGCTCTCACATTGCACGTTCCTATTGAGATGTTAACCCGCCCTCTAATTATCTTGACCTTTGTTACACCAGTTACATACTTATTAGCTACGTCCTGGCGTCCAACGGTAGGTGCGCTCAGTGTTAACCCGGGCTGCGACCGATCCGGTATCAAAGTATCCTTGGGGACTGTCTTCTAAAGTGTTTCTTGGGCAAAAATCAGCCTAACGGAGCCCATCCTTCTCAATCTGGTTATGTTGACAACAACCGAATTCTTCTTCACTGATATCAAATTTCGTTTAATTCAATTGATTAGTCAAACTTGAAGAGAATTCAAAAGCATGCGTCCTTGAAAACTAAATTCACATACTATGAAAAAAACTGGTATGACCTCTATTGGTATGACATAAGTCCGGACACGCATGTCCCTGGTACTAATCCCTGCAGAATTTCATTAGGGACATATTCGTTACATTTAAAGTCTCGTGAAAAGGTACATGACGACAAACAGGAAAGAAAGCCTCAGACCAGCCTGTGCATCCGCGCAGTTTGATCAAAGTATCCTTTTCGCATATTCAATCAATAAATCATAGGTATCTAAAATGACAAAGATTGTGACTATTTTGCGCCAAAGCGCAGGCTGATTGCCTGTTTTGTTGAATGCACATGGCTTAAATACTCATTTCACGCGATGCAAAGCAAGAAGTTTTGCAATAAAGAGTAATACACTTACAGAGATAATCCATTGGACCAAAGGTTCATGGGGCCCATCATTATTACGTTCAGAAAAATACACCATAATTATGATGCATTGAGAAAATGCCAATAACCAAATTTTAGCCGCCTGTATTCTCAAATTATGCCCTTAAATGCAAGCCCAGGGTTGTACATAAAGAATGTTATTCTAATACTTTGTTTATATGATACCTGTTTCGATACGGAACAGATTGCTCCGCAATCAGGTAATCTGGAGCGAACCCACTTGTCTGTTTAGACTAAACCATTTTCGATTCGGTGCAAGTTACTTCCAGTAAGGTAATCCGGACCTAAACATACCCGGGGTCTGTCCAAAAAAAATTTTTAATGCGGATTTACTTCTGTTTGCTGTTTAGACAAGACTTTTAATCCGAAATAAAAGTTCATTCGGATCCAATGCGTTCTATAGGAATAGCTTACTCCGAATAAGTTTTAATTCAAATTAGATTTGCTAGTGTAAACAGTTAATTCGAAGCGAAAATTTGGATTCGATTCGGTTCAAAACTCTAGTCTAAACAGGGTATAAGATATCAATGATTTCGACGACTAAGAGGAAACATGTCTACCTCTGTGGATATGATTAGATGTCAGATATGCCCGCAAGATCAGAAACGCCTGCCTTGTGACAGGCATATAAAAAAAAAAAAACTTTCCGATTTCCGATACTTATATTGAAAAAGAGTATAGTACAGGTAGAACAACCGAAAATGACCTAATAATACTGTAATTAGAATATCATTCCGATTGAAAGAAACCAACTAAATGTCCATCTCATCAAAAGGGAAACTGCCAGTACATATTGTTTTGAAAGTAACATAAAGAGAACGTTTCAATATTTCAGATTACCAAGCGGATTCACGTATACAAGATGACTAATGTTTCAGAGTCACATCCATGCCTAGCTAAGAAGATACTACACGACATGCGATCTCAGGCCCCTAAAACAGTAGGTTTCAATTTCATCTGATTTTTATACATAAAACTACTTACTTATTTTGCTTGTTTGTATGATTTTCTCTTGTTCTAAAGACAATAGACTGACGGCACTAGAAAGTCTTTTGCCGACTAACATTCACATTTATTGTTTAGAATAATGGTTTTCGTCTCTGATTATATTTTAAGTACAACAGACTATCGGTTTTAAAGGCCTGGATTTTGCTTTATCAAATAGACCCCTCCCTTTAATCTAATCCCCTTCAAGAAACAAGTGATTAGAAAATCAAAGACACCTCCTAATAACCTCTTTATTAGGGTTATAAAACCGGCAATGCAGTGCTGAAACCACTGCCTGCCTGTGGGGCCCAAGTGGGATATATTCATAAACCACTCAAGTAGAAAACCTTGAAATTGTAAGCGATCAGAATAATTTGTAACATTTAATTTGATGATAAGCGGTCCAAGAAAAATCAAATATTGATCAGAAGAAAAAAAATAAGAAAGTAAAAAAAAGATTACAAAAAGCCAAAGTGCATAAAAAGAAAGAAAAAAGAACTACAAAAAATAAGGGGGAAAAAGAAAGAACTTTTGATAATTGAATATGTTTTACAAAATATTTTCTCGTATATCACTTACTAACAATTATTTCCTATTATATATTTCTATCTTATTAGCTTGAATTTTACTTCTTAAATTTTATTTACTTATTTTACATGTATTTCTTTTTATTTATTTTATTTTGTGTAATGAGTGAAATGTTCTGTAATTTAATAAATTAGCCTTTATGATAATATCAAGAAGGAAAACAATGTGCAAGATTTAACAATGAAATTTAGTTTCAAGGTTCACTGTAGAGACTCGAAGATTTTGATTTAACTAGATTGTGAAACCTGTGTTTGAACAGCTGAGTGACATTAAACATGTTCTTGACACCATTTAAAAATATGGAATTTGTCAAAGTCAATCTGTTTTTATAAGAAATGATGCTGTAATTATGTTGGTTTTCAATAATGAATTTATCAATATTAATATTTTGTTTCCACAGAGTATATTATTTTAGATTGGCTTCATTGACAATGAATTTGGATTGTGGAAAGGAATAAACGTGATCTTTAGATTTTGTAAACATAACAAGAATATATATAAACTGTTTTTCTCCATCAAAAGTTGATTCATGCTAATGCTACTGATTAAATCAAGGTATCTGTGTTGTGTTTTCCCCCATTTCAAGCCTCCCAAGAGGCTGATGGGATATTGGTCTAGAGAAGACAGCTAAGCCAGGACAGACTGTTTCTTGGATTAGATAAGGATTGCATTACTTATCATTGACAAAATCCAGGTCCTTATCATATGTCAAATACATCTCCCGACATTCCCAGTTACTATCTGATACATTTTATTGTAAATGTATTTTACTTCTTTTTATCTACACTAAGTTCGTGTTTCTAAAATCGTATTATGCCCAAAGTTGCATATTCATTTCATTTGTTTACGATTATTATTATTTTATCATTATTACCGAATGTTTAATAGCCTTATCTGTAGGGTCACGCCACAAAGTAATTCTCGTATATACCCTAATCGTATCGTGTTTTTTCTTTCAGATTCTGAATATATACCAGTCAGAGGAAATTAGCCTGCCGGTTAAAATCACAGGAATCCAGAAAAACAAACTGAGGCATAGATACAAAACGCGACGAAAGAAAAGGGGTCATCAGGTAATTGTAGGTACACGGTACTCAGTTTCTCCGTGTTGTTTGTTTATTATTTCTTTTGGATAGATACAAAATGCGCAACTATAAAGTTTCTGACACAAAACAAATTCAAAGATTCACCCTTATATTGCCTCAAAAAGGAGATGATTCTAGAATCATAGAATACTTTGCTTTTAAAATGGCCGCAGTTGTTGCTGCAAATTATACCTGCTTTATATGAACCTGCTTTTTGTGGTGTGTACCTTGCTTCCAATAGGTCTGTCCTTTCAGAATGTGTTTTCAGATAAAATACCGTTTAAACTGTCAAAGCACTTTACACGATGACCATAACGTTGGTTCCTTTGTCCTTATATTTAAAAAAGAGAAAATTTCAGTGGGAACGCGTCTCTATGGCGGAGTGACATTTTTAAACAGATGGCGATGACAAAACATTCTAAAGTTCTGCAATTCAGATTCAAATGACGAACGTCTCGCAGTTTCAAAGCGCTTTTGACGACGAATCAAACGACACACAGCCGAAAATAATATACGATTTTATACCTTACTCCTTAGTTTGATGATTTATTCAACCAAGGAAGGATCTTGAAATTTTATATGTGGCATGTACATGAAAAATAAGTGGACCAATATTTTTTCTTTTTTTTCCGCCGGTCATGTATTTCCAGAGTCATGCTCCTTTTTGACTTAGTCTATGGAACCATGTGAACAAAATATCCCAAGAACCTCTAATGCTAGGATCATGACTTTTTGCAGGATAACTCTGCCGAAAGTGTAGATGACATAATTAACTTTTGAAAAAAAAATGTAAATTTTTGACCGAGTTATGCCCTTTTTTCGAAAGTGCATTGTATGCCTATGGAACATTGTGAACAAAATATCTCAAGATCCCCTGATGCTAGGATTGTGCTTCTTTGCAGGAAGACATTGCCCAACGTGTAGATGACCAGAATAATTTTTGAAAATTATTGGTGATTTTTTTGACCGAGTTATGCCCCTTTTCGACTCAGTGCATTGTAAGCATATGGAACCTTGTGAACAAAATATCTCGACAGCTCCTGATGCTAGGATCGTGTTTCTCTGCAGGAAGACATTGCCCAATGTGTAGAGGACCTGATTAACTTTTGAAAATTATTGGAGAATTGTTGACGGAGATATGCCCCTTTTACGACTTAGTGCGTTGTAAGCCTATGGAACCTTGTGAACAAAATATCTCGAGAACCCCTGCTGCTAGTATCGTGTTTTTGCGAGAAGACATTGCCCAAGGTGTAGATGACCTTATTAAGTTTTGAAAAACATTGGTGAATTTTTAACCGAGTTATGCCCCTTTTCGACTCAGTGCATTGTAAGCATATGGAACCTTGTGAACAAAATATCTCGACAACTCCTGATGCTAGGATCGTGTTTCTCTGCAGGAAGACATTGCCCAATGTGTAGATGGCCTGATTAACTTTTGAAAATTATTGGAGAATTGTTGACGGAGATATGCCCCTTTTACGACTTAGTGCATTGAAGTCGATGGTACAAAGGTACCATTACAGTCAAGAACTGTAAGATATAGAAGCATACAGTTACAGGCTAAGATGTAGATGAACAGATTAAAACCCCTTTCTGACCTAAATATTATGGGCTGAACATTCATTAGAGACATGCATACGGTTGGAGGCATAGTGTTTCATAAACACATTTTCTAGTTGAATTTGAAAGAATAGAGCCTGAAATTTTAGGAGTAATGGGGGGTCTGGGGGGCAAAGCCCTTAGAAGCTGAGACAGTTTTTAAAAGTGAAGACGGATGGAAAAATTCTTCTCCCCCCCACCCCCAATATGCCGAATAAAATATATGATTCCCTCTGCTCCAAGGCTTTACAATTTCCGACCGCCCCAGCACATCACCAAAACAATTCCGACCTCCCCAAAAAAATGTACCTGGCCCCCCACCTGATAATAAATGACTCGTCCCTTAACATTACGCTCTTGGTCAGATGTGTTTTGTGATAGCAATTCTATAATTATTTCTTTTTCATATTCAGTCATATCTTTTTTCCAGTTTACAACTATAAGCCTTTTAATTCTCTGTTTATGAAATTGAAGCACACAAGTTAAAATAAATTTTGGCATCCGTATAGAGTTTATGCCCCCCTTCCCCCTCACCACATCCCCTTCCCCTTTTACTCAGCAAATAGTTTGTTGCAACCGAATGTTATTAACCTGTTAAAATGTGACGGGAGAAGGAGGGTTTGCCAACTTTTTGGCACTCCATTTTTTATGTTTGTGGCTAATAAACCCTTTTATATTATTTCTTTTATATTATATTTAATTTCTTTTATTTATTTATTTACTTTCTTATTGTATACGGGGGTCTAATCTGCTAGTATTGACACATTTTTGTTTTAAAGCTGACATGGCATACAGAAAAAAAGATTTTGTCTTTAAATTTGGAATGTTTTTATCTTGTTTTCCTGGAATCTGATAAGTAGATCTAACCCATTAGAAACACCAATGAAAGATCTTTATCCTCTTTACTGAAATTCACAAAAACTTGTTCAGATTGCAGTCTGGAGCTATATATATCTAGCATGTCTGCAGTTGCCATTAGGCTCGGATTGTTTGGACAAACAGATGTTCTCACCCGATTCACGGCATAATCCAGTTCTGAATATGGGGGTGGGGGATCCAATGTAGCCCAGAACAGGATAAGACATAGAGTTGCTCTTCCCTTGATGCATAGCTATAATTATTAAATTATATGAGGTAAGAAAGTTATGACTAGCGGGCCTGTGCGTTCCTTATGTGATAATGTAAGTTTGTGCGTGATTGGTGGGCGGAGTGTGTGTGTGGGGGGGGGGGGGGGGGGGGAGGAGGAGGCAGGGTTGACAGCACTCTGAATCTGGTGGAAACAACGAGTCTTAGACTTACATTTTACACTGTCACTTATTTTATCCTTCCTTCTTCAAAGTTTCAACAACCAGGTATACAGAAATCAAGTTCTAACCAAAGTTCACTACTGGTTTTGAGTTCATAAAAGATTCAACACTAGCACGCGTGAAGCGACCTTCGGAAATTCCATTTTTCTACGTTATAAAGCTTTCTCCCACCATAGCACTCCACTTGAATGTCTACTAGTATCCTGACTATGAACTTGAAACAATATTTCCTAATCGGTTTGAGGGACAATTTTCTTTGCAAAATAACTTGTGGCAGGGTTTTGGGATTTTCCGGTTCTTCGAACTGGGTCCATTCGATTATGTTCATTATTTTCTACTTTAGGAAGTCTATTTGGGTCTTGAATTGAGCTAATGCTCATAATGAAAATAAAAATGCATTTCTTATTCGGTATTCCGTTAGAATTAGTCATTATGATAGCTATAACAGGTGGCATAATCAGGTGCAATTTTGTTAAAAATCTGCCACCATTTTTCAGGGATTACTTTTTCGTGCGACCGCTCAAAAAATAAATTACTCAAATGTGATGAGTCTGCGTTCCAACATTTTAACACCTTTATGCCGCATTAAGCACGTTTCCACGTGTCACTTTTGCTGCGCTTAGTAAAGGAACAGTAAGTGGGCCATAACGAATGACATTTATTCATCAGCCAAGTAAAGAATAAGAAAAAAAGGAAAAAAATCAAACTTATTTCGTTTTTCCTTTTTCGAATTTTTTTAACTGAAATGTAATATAAGACATATTTTAACACTTTTATGCCGAATTATGTATATTCCCATCTGGCACTTTTGTTGCCCGTAGTTATGGAGCAGTATTATATCAATAACGAATGACATTTGATTATCACATGGAAAAAGGAAAACTGAATAACGGAAAGGGAATGAGGAAAAAGGAAAAAAGAAAAGAATTTTTTCCCCTTTTTACTTATTCGAAGACGTTAAAAAATGTAATATAAGATAGAATTTGACAGTATTATGTCGGGTTATGCATGTTCCCATCTGGCACTATTGCTGCGCTTAGTAATTGAAAAGTATTAGAGTCAACATCGGATGACATTTGTTTATCATCCAAATAAGGGATAATAAAAACAGGAATAAGGAAAAAGCTTTTTTATTTTCATTTTTCTTTATTCGAAGTTGTTGAACAGAAATGTAATGCAGAAATACCCTTGTTTCACCCCACACTGTTGCTGGTCTTAGTTATGGCGATTTTTTAATAGCGATAGCAATAGTGATTATAGCAATGACATTAGCTGATGACACTTTATATCATCCGAATAAAGAAAAGGGGGAAAAAAGAAATACGGAGAGAGGAATAAGGGAAAAGAAAAGGAAGGAAGAAAAAGGATAAAAATACACACACAAAAGGAATGAAAAAGGAATAACGCAAATGAAAAGAAATAAGGGAAAGGGAAAGGAAAACAAGTTTTATGGTCATCTTTACACAAAGTGCTGAAGATGCTGGAAAACATCGATCTCGCGATGGTATTTAACTTCACAATATTTTTTTATCTTGAAGTACTTAAGGTGGGTGGCTACACATTAAGGGGTAGCAACTCTGCTAATTATTTTGACTCCCTTTTGAATAGGGATCAACCCTTAAAGGAAATAATTTCAGCCTAGAGGATAAAATTATTTCCTTTTTGTATCCTAGGCTGTCATAAAATGGTCTCCTTTTGAAAGAAATGGCAGGCCAACATTCAGACTGATGCATTTACCTTAAAATAAGAAGGTTTTGCGTGATGAAATCAGGAAATATACCCTTATTATTCCCTCGCACAACGAAGTTGTGGAGGTGATATAGGGTCTGTCACGTACGTACGTATGTACGTATGTGAGTATGTACGTATGTTTACCTTTTGTCTTAGCTCTAGCGACCTCATTTATTAACCGATTTTGATATAACTTCACAAATATTGGGAATGACATGCTCTCGAATGCGTTTGCGTTTAATGGTGGTAAAGTCAAGGTCAAGGTCACAGTGGTTATTTTTAGAAAAAAAACTTTGTCATCTCTCCGGCGCCTTATTCAGATTATTGGTTTTGATAGTAATTCAGATTAATGGTGTTGAGAGAGGGATGTGGGAATTGATTGTATCAATTCCTGATCATTACCTATCTTTTTACTTTACATTTTATTTGTGTTTTAGGAACTGCTGGTGTGCTCTCCTTATTATGGCATGGGCATTATGGAAGCATGGAAACGTGGCTATAGAGGACAAGGGGTCGTTGTTGGTATAGTGGATACAGGAATTGAGGTGGATCACGCTGATCTTAATCCAAACCTAGTAAGTTATTCTGGCGTTAGTTTTAGTTTTTCTTTTTCCCCCATATAACAACGCTTGTTTGCTACAGAAGTTACAATGTTTGACCGAGGATGGTTAATATCCGTAATTCAGGCAAAACACTGTGATTTTATGGATGACATGAGTCATAACTTTAAATGATCTACGGACAAAACATAAAACTTACTTGAATTATTGCGGTAACATTTAGGGCAATTGGACTGCATGTCATGTTACTAGAGTGATATAACTTCGAAATCGCGCATGTAAAATGATAGCAATGAATTTGTAGATTTCGGAGGTTTGAAATCAATGCAAAATATATATGTACTATCTTTTAAGCAACATTATGATTCTTACATAAAGCAATACGGATATATAAAGTAGCAAATAATTTAGTAAATTAAAAAGTGATTTGTAAACTGCTTTAACGAAATCAGATATTACACTTCATACTGTAAAACACTTATATTTGGCGGCAGCAAAATTTGGCGGTTTTCAAAACTGTTCCCATCCTTCAACTGATTCAAAGTGTATATCTGTGTCATGTATGTAAATAAAGAATCGTATAAATATGTCTAAACCAAAACTGGACCTATTAGCGGATTTTTATTTTGGCGGATTTGTGACTTCGGAGGGAAAAAGTGATTTCTGATATACAATACTTTTATAACTCATTCCAGCTCAAGATATTATAGCAATGCTGAGGTCATATGGGCTAGTGAGTCCGCGTTTTACATTGTGATTTTGAATGCATTTATTACCATCATTTTAATCATCATGTTAAAATGTGCCTAATAAATCTATTCTCATTTAATAAACTTGGCTTAGGGTGCGTCTAATAAGAATTTTCACACTCCGTTTCCTGCCGCTCATTGTTTGCTTGGGATCTTCTTTTGTATGAATATATATGATGTGTATTGGCTAAGATATTGTGACAGAGGGAGAGGGAATTATACGTTCAATGGTAGTTTTTCTTTTCTTTCATAATCATCAGTTTCAATTGGCGGCATTTTAATTTGGCGATTTTCTTCTTTTCCGCCAATATCGCCAAAATAAAGTGACCGCCAAATATAAGTGTTTTACAGTGCGTCATTAAGACAGTACTTTGTAGGTCGCGACCTAACGTGATTATTTATAAAAAGATATTTAGAGCCGATTATCTAAAATAAAATCTCACATAAAATGAAGTTAAATCATTCACATACAATATGATGCAATGTATGGCACGTCTAGTTTAAATCATGTTTTTACTCGTATGCCCCCATTGCTACCGAGAAATCCACTACTTAATACTTAGTTGGGATGGTAGGGTTAGGTACATTTTAGTTATGTCTATACTATAATATGTATTCCTTTTATATTTGAACAACCATTTTGTCTGTCACTTTCTTTTATTGCACATGGTTTTATATGTCATCATGATTGAGGGCCTCATGGAAAATTGCTCTCCCTACCCCTGGCAAATAACACAGATTTACCTGATTGATGTATTTATTAATTTACTGATTGAATGACTAATTGACTGTTTCATTGATTGATTAACCGATTGATTGAACGATCGATTCATTAATGGGTTTATATTTAACGGCCTTTTGAGGCAGTGTTTCAGTCCATACTAAGCCATCTCTACCAGAAGTAGAGAGAGAGAGAAGAAAGA
Organism: Ctena decussata; assembly: GCA_963989385.1. Classification (NCBI taxonomy): domain Eukaryota; kingdom Metazoa; phylum Mollusca; class Bivalvia; order Lucinida; family Lucinidae; genus Ctena; species Ctena decussata. The sequence continues at coordinate 39,498,686 of OZ022503.1, read as the reverse complement.
AAATAAATTTTCAGTCTTTTCACGGTCAACTTTCATATCAGTGAAGTATAATAATGCCAAAAGTTTCACTGCTTCCTCGCTCAAGTCTATTACTTCCGAAGCGTTTATCCAGCAATTCCTTTTAGGCGTTACCCCGTTGGCGCAGTCATAGAAAGGATTGGCACTGGTCACTGACGTCTGAAAAATGGATGGACACACTCTATTTTACCTCTAGCGTTCGCTAGAAACACGACAGAGGGTGTCCATCCATTTTTCAGGTTATTAATTGGGCTAGGCTTAAACTTCAGACGCCCGTGCACCGGAGTACTTGGTAGAGTCTTTACTTTAGTCGTGAGTTTCTTACTTCCTAGTTTGAGAATAGTAAATTGTTCGCCTAGACAGGGCTGAGCTACTTTATTCAATTCTTGCCGTGTTATCATTATTGTAAGTAGATCGTCTGAGGCATTATTATTCCTTCTGTCGTAAAATCCAGAAGAATCTCAATGTTTCTTTATTACAGGATCTTGATTCATCTTGCAATTTTGTTGAAGACCCGCCAGACAGTAATGTAAATCCAGACCGCTTAGCATCTTATATGGAGCGAGATTCCTATACTGAGTAAGAAAGCTACTGAAATAATCTTACGCATTCTGTATTGTCCAGTGACTATGGCTGATTTATTTTCTACCATACCCGGAGGTATAACGTCAATTGTTTGAAACTCGACATGTCTCATAGTTGAGGGATGACGGTAAGGTCGACTGATTTTTGTTCGTAAGATCAGCGTATCTAAGCAACCATACAGTTGTACAAATGCATGCATTATGTTTATAGAATCGAAGAAATATTGCCAACATTTATGAAGCGTTTGTATTATATTTAATACTACTTTTGAACATGATATTTTGGATTCTGCCTATCAGAGATCGCCCTTAATACAAGTTTAGCTGTGATTGTTTTTTTTTTTTTTTTTTCAATTTTTTTCAGTCATGGTAACATTTGTGCCGGGCTTGTGGGTGCTGTCCAAGGAAATAGTTTTTGTAGTTCAGGAGTTGCTCCAGAAGCTAAGTTTGGCGGTAAATATATCTTGGACATTCATTCGACTCTCACTTTGGACCATCACTGAATACTGCAGGAAAGAGATAAAGCCTTTTTCCATGATAAAATATCATATTTTCACATCCTACGGGTAACCATTATATAACATTTGTAATAGTTAGTTTCAACAGCAAATCATAATAACATGTAAATGCCTACATTCTTATTACCACGCCAAGCTAATTAAAATTGACTTTAACGCTATCAACTACCAATTGCCTTTGTAACTAACAGGTCAGTTTTGGTCCATACTATTTGTTATTATCGTATTCATTTATAAATATAATCTGAGTTGATATTTAGTCCAAACAAATAAATCATTATGATCAAAACAGTTTGGATGTCTGATGTCATTGAAACATGTTTATTTTCTGAAATTCAGACCTGTAGATTCAGGTAAAAGTCTATCAGAAAATGAAGTGATATTTTTAAAAATATTCTTAACTATCCAAAAATATTGAACAGAGGTTCGGTATTGTCAATCAACGCGGTAGTATATTGATTTGGGTTTTCTTTTCAGCTTTAAAATTCCTGGGTTTGAATGATCCAAGCAAGTACATCGCTGTATTCAAATTCAGAACTGAAGCTCTTATAAGGGCTTTAATGTTCAAACCAAACCAAATCCACATATACTCAAACAGTTATGGAACAGAATTAGAGTTTGCAAAATTATCATCAACTGTGAACGACGCCTTCATGGACGGAGTGACAGAAGTATGATTTCTTCAATTTACCGTAAAACTTTAAGTATTGGGACATGTAGGTTTGAGTAGTCTGATACGGTTTAGACTCTTTGCCTTTCCATTTGCATCTTTTGGACATATTACTGTATTACTGTTCCAAACTTCCATTTTAGGACAATTATGGTAATTCCCCTAGGTGTCCAATTTGCATTAAAAATTGGACGCAAATGAGTGCATTCATTAGAGCAAATTTATCCATTTTTTGATCACCCTCAAGAGTCGAATCTTTCAATTCGCGAATACAGTATGTCAAACTTGTTCCAACAGTTAACTTTTCTAAAGGGCCTGGTATGATTTGGGCCATTTTGGCCCCCATATTTATGAATTATCAGAATTGTATCTTTTAACCATTGTTAATGATAAATGAGTGGTGAATGATAAATGAGTGGTGAAACCTTTAACTATATATTATTAATCAAATTTTCTACATTCTTGCGATCTTTTTCGTGTCTAGTTGCACCCTACTCTGCTGATTTTTTTTTGGGCATTTTCAACCATTTTTCGCCTGTATTTAGGCTATAAAATATGTCAGCAAAGTAAAGTGCACAGCTATTTTTTTGCCCAATGATGCATTTTAATAATGTTTAAAATATGTGAAAAATTCAGCTGTGCACTTGACTGTGTTGACACTTAGTTTTATACTGTTTTCAAAATATCTTGCATTTTTTTGGACATTTTACCAGTGATCTCAACATAAAAATGCCCATATCTCCGCTCATGGATAAAACAAACATGTGTTGTGGGTATTGATTTTCTTAGTTAGACCACGGGGAATCATTTGGTATACATTTTATTTTGATCGTTGAGTGAGTGGGGGTGGTGGGGGGGGGGGTACCTGGACAGGCCTTGAACAGTACACCTCTGTTTAGCAGTGTTGTACCAGTTATTTGTGTACCACCAAAACCTATTATCAAGCGCTGTCTAAAGCTGTGTTAACTGTCCTATTGCGTAAAGAAAACCCTTCTAAACGTTTTATTTAAAATTACTCACACAAAACAGGCATTTCTGAAATCATGTTATTTTGAGGATTCACAAAGAAGTAACATGTTATTTCTATATGAACCTGTTTACTCAGATGATGAGCAACAGAAACCATATAGTTTTAAGTAAATTTGAAAGGGGACCCAAAACGGCCCAAATCATACCAGATCCTCCTTTCTGTTTTCAGTGCTAATGAATATAAATGTTATTGGAGTAATGAAGCTTAAATTACTGTCTGTAATAAAAACGACTAAATATCTCTCGTTTACAGGGCAGAAATAGTAAAGGGTCTATCTATGTTATGGCTGCAGATAATCAGGGCAGTTCTAAGAAAACTGCAAATTTAGATGGCTTTACGAACAGCATATATACTATAACCATAAGCAGTGTTGGTGTTAATGGTACAATACCGGACTTTGCACAACCTGGCGCGTGCATTCTAGCTTCAACATTTGGTGAAGGCCCAAGCATGCTTGACGATTCTATAGTATGTTCCATTTCTATTATTATCTTTTATGAATTAACATGTCACAAAAAGTAACAGAGATCAAATTAGAGGAGTTTTTGATCATAAACTGATATAATTTACCCGATTTCGCAATAAAACGTGTTCTTCATTTGAACGTACCGTACACATATGTGGTGGTCATCGGTAGAAATGAATTACACTTATCAAAACAATGGTAACGAATGACCGCAACGTTTAACAGATAATGAAGGAGAAGTGGCTTTTAAATTTAGATCAAATACTGGCTCCCATTTTCAGAGGCATGCCGTTGCAAATTGCTTTTCTTTACCTTCGTGATATAGGTCTTAATATGGGCCGAAAGCGTTTTGGGACTTGTTGCACACAATTCCATAAATGATGTGGTCTCTGTAATTATATTAAGTTTCATTTGGTAGCATATTACCTTTAATGCAGGGATTTTCCTCTCTGGTTTGGCAATCAAAAGCCACAGAGGAATATGGAAACGACCCAGGAATGCGTCGGCTTTAGTTTAGATTAAAGAGTTCTATTCTTGATCTCCAAAATCGGAATCAATCGTATAGGAAAGAAGAAAAATCTTTGAAAAAAGATAATCGGCGCAGATTGAATGCAAGTGTGTTTTGTAATATGTCTCTAGGTGAAGAGTTGACAATAACTTTCATGAGTGTGACAAGTAAGCTACGTCGGTAGGCACCCGCAATCGTAATTTTGACACTAGGTAGCGACAATGACCTATCTCAAGATTGAGCTGTCCATTTGAAAATCCATATAATCTTGAGATTGACCTGATTTCACAACAGCTACCAATATGATGCAATATTTTTTGTGTGTATTAAACCGAAATTAGAAATCTAAAGTAGCTTTATCACTGAAAAAAAGAAGAATGTTTTGAATATCTGCGTCTGTTTTCGATACAATTTCCATTGTAAATTTGAGTTAACATCTGACAGAGTGCTAGTATTCACGCAGTGCAGTACAACGGGAAAAACGAAGATAAAATATTTATTGACCTTTGATATTATTGGCTAAATTTTGACATGCGCTTCATTTGACCAATGAAATCTTGTGACATGTGGAACAACAGTGAAATTATACTCGGTTGCGCCGAGAAAAATGTCCCTATCTACACATTTCTGGTCCTTGTATTGTCTGAGTAACATGAACTATATTAAGGCACATGTAGTTTACATTACTTTAGAGGTTACAATAATTCTGTCGTCCGCATTTATGATCATTTATTTATTCTTTCGTTTTTTTTTCTCTTCAATTTATAGGTGTCAACTTCACACAGTAATTCGTGTACAGATGGAATCAGAGGGACGTCTGCTTCTGCTGCCATTGCGTCGGGTATAATTGCACTGGTTCTGCAAGCCAAGTAAATATTTCCAAAGAAAGGCTATAATATGTCAAACTAGCAAACCTAGGTTTATACTCTATGAAATAAGGAGGGGAAATATTTGCCGAATCTATCTGACAAACAATCTTTATCATGCGAACCGAACAACCAACTAAATGTTTTGTACCACTTCAGAAACTGAGGGAGAGGTTGGGCCTGTAAAATCGATTTAAGCCCCCCAGTAATTCATAACTGACCGTTCCAAGGCGGTAGTTTCTTTGTGGTTCTCTGTTGCCTGTTTTTGGTGTCAGAGTTTCTGTAATGTTTTACCTTATGTATGTTCTTATTATTTTTGGTTCGGTTTGGATTGCTGAGTGGCCACCTTTTGGGAACAAGCTGCTCACTCGGTTGACCATATGTTCTCTGTATCTTGATTATTTGTAATCTTAGTTGTTTCCAACTATGGTTTGAGGGCTGGATTTGGATTTTGATTGTTTCAGTTCCTGGTCTTTGCATACCTTTTACTTTTAAAAACCAAAGTCTCTACTATAAACGGTAATTTCTGCAATGTCCCAAACTCCCCGTCACGATATCTCCACAAGATGCAAATTGATGCTGGTGTGGCGTTTAAATTCCATTACACGATGTGCGTTCCTATAAACTGAATAACGTGTTAGAAATAAAACTTCATGACGTCACCACTGAGACAGCATATTTTCCGACATCTCTCGCTTTCATAACATGCATTTCCGTTAGTACTTTGATCTGTTTAAGTTTTAGTAGGAGCACAATTTGTGATGCAGTGTACCTAACCCATTCTAACATTTCTCTTTACAGCTCAGAACTGACTTGGAGAGACGTTCAACATCTCATTGTAAATACTTCAAAACTGAACAAACTAGGTGGAAATGAACTTGCAACCACGAATGCTGCAGGATATACATGCAAGTTGACATTTATATTCTTTTGCACAACAGCAATAAAACACACACTTTATGTAGAGGATAATATCACAAACATTTATGCAAAAAATAAGCTTTATCCCCCTTAATAGCTTCTGAGAAGAAGATCTTTGGTGGCAAAATAAGTAAAAAAAAATGAAAAAATTGAAAATTTGGCCTGTCAGTTGCATCAAAATCAGGTCTTTGGGCAAAATCCATATGGCTGATAGGGGACTAGTCTAGGAACATTTCTGTAAAGCTTTTGTCAATATCTGCAGTAACACAGAAATAAATACCAAATGTTCACTTTCCCCATTGTAAGTCTATGGAAAGTTCAAGTTGCCATAGCAACCAATTCACATGGGCAATGATAATATAAAACATACTTTAGATAGAGGCTAATGTTATTATTCTGAGGAGATGATTTTTGAATATTTTTCTATTTTTAACCATTCGGTTGCCATGGCAACCAGCCAAATTGTGCAATCTACATAAATTTCATGTGGTTGATAGAGGACTACTTAGGGAACATTTCTGTCAAAGTTTTGTCAAAATATCTGCAGTGACGTAGCAATAAATGCAAATCTTCTATTTTGCCATAATAAGTCAATGGTAACTTTAAGTTCCCATAGTAACCAAACTGCTAGAGCAATTGTCAAGAAAAACAGTACTTTCATAGAAGCTAGTACTTAAATCCTTTCTGTGAGGTTTGAGCTTTATTAGTTGTATAGTTTCTGAGGAGATGATTTTTGAATATTTTTTCTATTTCTAACCATTCGGTTGCCATGGCCACCAGCCAAATTGTGCAATCTACATAAATTTCATGTGGTTGATAGAGGACTACTTAGGAAACTTTTCTGTCAAAGTTTTGTCAAAATATCTGCAGTGACGTAGCAATAAATGAAAATTTTCAATTTCCCTCATACAAGTCAATGGAAATTCTAAGTTGCCATAGCAACCAAAGTTCTGAAGCGATTTGGATAAAACAGTATTATTGGTTCCACCTGCCTATATATGCCATATATGAAATTAGGTATCAATGGGCCTTGTAGTTTCAGAGGAGATGTCGTTTGAAAATGTTGGCGGACGACGGACGGACGACGGACGACGGATGCCTGCCTATACTATAAGCTCATATGTGAGCCTTCGGCTAAGGTGAGCTAAAAATGCAGGGAGATACATCTTATTTTTGAAGCGTTAAATAAAATTTCTGAATTCTTTTGTATTTAACTCAACAGTTCACCCATACTTTGGATTTGGGTTAATGAATGCCTCAGCCCTCGTCATCAGTGCCGAAGAGTGGATCAATGTCCCAACTCAGCAACACGTCTCTGCTTCTACAATGCCGGGGTAATCATACATTATGTCTTTTTATATCCATGTTTTATTCAGATCTTATTTCAAGCATCATTATCGTCCGATTTCTAAGTTATTTTTAAATCTTAATTATTATTGGAGGCACAGTATCACTTTGGTATTCCTATGCTATATGGGTACGGAACAACTTTAATTTTGATGATTGAGTTTTTAAATTGTTGACTTTTGCAACTGTGATTTTTTGTGAGCGTTTATGGTGAACACAAATGTAATCCGTCTTGTGCAGGAAACTTTGATTTCAAGGATTTTAGACTCCAGTAATCTAATGATTAAATATGGAACTTATCTGTCCTTTTACAGTCAATAAAACTACTGTTTCAGTTAAAAATCAATGCTATACATTGCAAAAAGTATAATTTGCAAGTAAATATCTGATAGCTTGTTTCAAATTTTCATTCCTCATTAAATTATATTTTCTAATACAAAACAAATCAAGATATAAAAAGTAAAAAGACAGGCAATGATCATCAGAACCATATTACACCCTCAGAACCAAAAGGGGTGCACAGAGATTGACAACAGTTCACGAAAAATACGTATGGTGAATTCAATAAAAAGCTCGTTCCTAGACATGTGGTCTTCAGCTACTTCAATCAAAGTCAATTTAATGTTGCAAAATTAAAAAAAAAACAGTTAAATTTTGACAAAAAAGGATAGTTGAGCGCTTAGTTGTTTTGTTCTGTCAGTCGTTTGCGTATCATTGTACATCCACACATTGATTATTTGATTGATTGATTTGTTGCTTAACGTCCACGGTAAACAGCTATGGTCTTGTCGGGACGGTCAGTTAACCTAACCACAGTATTCCTGGGCAGGCTTAGACCTCCTAAGCAGTTAACCAGTACCAAGTATGTGCACTTAGTACTGGCTAACCGCTTAGGCGGTCCACACATAGATCAATACATACATCATATGTTTGAGGTTTTATTTTTATCTAGCGGGACTACAAGGGCCTACAGCATTATGCTAGATTTATGTCCAGATACTCGCAGCTGCGTATCGTTCACAGAGCATGTAACAGCATATGTCGATTATGTATCGTTCTATGATCCACTGGTAGAGCTGAAACTGTGTTCCCCATCAGGAACGTGCTTACATATCCTGTCTAAACAAAAAATAAGCAGCACTCTGACAGCCAAGCGAGTAAGAAGGAAGTGGACTTTTATGTCAGTGCAGTTTTGGGGAGAAGATCCAGAAGGGACCTGGACATTGTCGATGGATGTCAACACACATAATGTTTCTGTGATGACGCAAGGTAATAATAGGTTATTGAATTTATGTTGTGAAATATTCTGTACGACTTCATATGACGAAGGATTCACGGTTTTAGAGTGCGTCTCAGGTATATAAACAGTTGTTGCTGTATCATAACTGGATGAATGTGTATTTGCGGCACTATTCTATTCTATTCTATCCCATAACCTTACTGGGTCGTTGGGGCACCATAGATGACTTTGAAACAATCCCTTTCCACCTTGTCCTGTTTTCAACTGCCCTGGTTGAGCTGACAAAATCCATTCCTGTCCACTCTTTAATATTGTCTTCCCACCTCTTCTTCTGTCTACCTCTTCTTTTAACTTTCACTGTGCCCTGTAGAATCGTCTTTGCTAAACCAGAAGACCTTGAGACGTGGCCAAACCACCTTAGTCTCCGTTTCTTGACTAGTGTCAGGAGTTTATCATATTCTCCAATGGCGGCTTGGATCTTTCTGCGAACCTCCTCATTTGTTACATGGTCTTTGTACGAAATGTTCAGTAACATTTGGTAGCATCTCATTTCAAAGGCCTGCGTTCTTTTCTCTAACTCTGCTGTCAATGTCTACGATTCACAGGCATACAGAAATATGGAAATAACGAGGGAGCGCATAAGTTTCCCCTCTGATCCAAGAGATATGTTGTTATCTCTCCAAATTGGTTTCAGCTTGGTAAGAGCTGAAGTGGCTTGTGCAATCCTTGAGAGAACCTCCTGTTTTGAGCCATCATCTGAGATAATTGCGCCAAGGTATTTGAAGCTTGTAACAGTACCCAGCTTCTGCCCTTCTTGATCTCCCTCTGTATGCCATCTGCGCTGTTTGTCATCAATTTAGTCTTCTCGGCACTGATCTCCATCTTATACCTTGTGCAGGTTTTGTCGAGACTTTAAACTAGGGCTTCTAGTTCCTGCTCTTCCTCAGCTTGAGTTTTTATGCCATCGGCAAACCGCAGATTGGTAATGTTTCTGCCGTCTATGCTGACCTTTCCTTCATGTTCTTCCAGAACATCAGACAAGATCCGTTCGAGAAAAATGTTGAAGAGGGTAGGGGACATAAGACATCCTTGTCTTACTCCAACTGTTGTTCTGAACCATTCTCCTGTGCTGTCATTCATCAGGAGTGCACTTGTAGCCTTGTCATATAGCTGCTCAATGGTACAATCTAGATTTGCACTGATATTGTACTTCCGCATGGTGGCCCATAAGGCTGCATGCCATACCCTGTTTTTTTTTAAATCAATCTCGGCATACGCGGCACTAACCACCGGAAAATAAATGTAATTTATGGTCACAGGCAGTGAAATGTATTTTATATTATTTCTCCTTATGTTCTAAACAAATATTTTATTCTCTAAGTACGAAACACCATTCCACTGTTTCACTGACCGTGTATCGTATGCAAGCATATGGTTAAGTCACTGTCTTTGAAAAGGCGTCACGTGACTTCGTGGTAATAATAAAACGTATGTATGGATAGCCGTTCGTATTTTAGCTATTTTGAAAATTGGTCACACTAAAGAGAACATCCTTTTCAATGTTAGTGACCCTTAAGTTTTATAAATTGTAGAAAATAACAGTTTTACATATATATTTACAAATTCCAGTAAAACAGTTTGGCTTCTTTTAGTTCATAAGGATTTATTGAGGCAGTGTGGACATCTGGACAATTTATTCCTTAACATACCGACCTAAGAGGAATACTGAAGGCCTGTCCCTCGCGCACAGAAGCCACTCTATCCCCATTTCACAAAGACAACCTGCTTACATACTCGCAAAACTATAACAGAAGGTACACAAAAAAGCTACTACCTTCTGGCTGGAAACGGTTGCGAGCTCAGCATTTTTCTTAATCAGCTACAGCAGTTTTTTCACTGGCTGAGGAATTTTCAGGTGTGATCATATTTGTTGCACCAACTCTTTCACTCGTCCGTCGTGTGCTAGGTCTTTCTCCTGTTATTTTGATGGTTTGCTGATTTTAGTTTTAGACGCTTTCGTAATGGTTGATGGTTTGTTCCTCTTTCTTTAAGATTTCTTTGCTAGACGTGTTAAATTTTCTGTGTTAGATTTATTCAATAAATTGCAACGGACTGTAAATGGTGAAGTAATGTGAACCTGGGCCACTGAACAACAGCTTAAATTTTTGTGAACTAAACAGCGTTTTTATTATCTCCGTTACGTCTGTTTCTTTTGTCTGCTTCGTGCGACTTCGACTACACAAAATGCAGACAGTAAGCAGAAGATAATATACTGTCAGAAATAGAAGTTGCAGCTATGACTTTTGACAGATTCTGGTATGGCTCTTGACTGTTTGCATTAGCAGCCGTATTACACGATGCTGGTGCAAGGGAAAATTTTAGCCCACCTGAACCGAAAATACAACAAAATACACCACTGTACCGAAATAATAATAATGATAATATAATAATAATAATAATAATAATAATAGATACTCTCACGACAGAGAGATTTGATGTAGCGTTTGGCTATGAGCATACTTTGTAACGGAAATCCCAGAATTTGTTTCAACAGATCCGACTGATTGAATTTTAACAAGGCAAGTGCGCTGACAGTTAGGGGTGGTGAGATGGCTAGTGAGTGGTACTATCATATTCCCTTTTCTTGTCCATTTAGTTAGAGCCAGCTAAAATGAGTTTTTGCCTATCACGAAGAATAATTTTGCTAGCCATGCGTATATCATGTCTTCATTGATTTCAAAATAAACCTTTGACAGAGTACTGAATGCAGCCTTATGGGCCACCTTGCGGCAGTATAATATCAGTGCAAATCTAGTTCGCTCCAATGTTCAGCTCTACGACAAGGCTATACGTACAGTCCAGTTGAATGGCAGCACAGGGGAATGGTTCAGAACAACAGTTCTAGTAAGTCAACGATGTCTTCTGTCACCCACTCTCTTCAACATTTTTCTCGAATGGATTGTCTGATGCTCTGGAAGAACATTTGAAAAGGTAAGCATAGGCGGCAGAAATATTACCAATCTGCGGTTTGCCGATGACATAGATGCTCTAGCTGAGAAAGAGCAGGAACTAGAACAGTCTGGGGATTTATGGATTTCCATCACGGATATTTGTGATGGTTTATAATGCACTTTGAATGAACTGACATGACGGCTTACGGTAACATAATTACTGAAATCTTTACCACAAGATGTCACTACATGTTAGAAGGATGAAACGTGATGGAAAGCCATAACTTTGGTTTCTTCAGGTGTTATGGCTGATCATAACAAAGGCAAACACCCCTAGGTACTTTTCTGTCGAGTAGCTGGTGCAAAAACCTTGAGTAACTCATACAGTTAGCATCCGTTACAAATAAGCAAACATTGTAGACAATTTTGATCGTAACACTTTATAAAAGATAGAAAGTAAACTTGAATTTTTCTTGGAAATAAAACAAGTCAGATGCGCAGCAATATTTGCCTAATTTTGTCCAACATCCTGCAGAAATGATCAAAATGCAGACTGTTTATACTGAGAATAGCTGAGAATAGTCAAGGGCTGGACCAAATATCAATTTTAAGTGTAGACAGGTCATACAGAACACTGCCAGTGGGTTAAATTGCCAATTTAGTGAGTTGGACTGAAAAATGTAAGACTTATGGCTGACCATCACAAAAGTGCGTGATGGAAAACCGTAAGTCCCCAGACTGTAGAAGCCCTAATTGAAAGCCTCGACAAATCCTGCACACGATATAAGATGGAAATTAGTGCAGAGAAGACTAAAATGATGACAAATAGCGCCAATGGCATCCGTCGGGAAATCAAGGTAAGAACAGAAGCCGGGTACTGTTACAAGCTTCAAATACCTTGGAGCAATTGTCTCATATGATGGTCCTCTCAATGATTGCAAATCCACTGCAGCTTTTACAAAATTGAACCCAATTTTGAGAGATAACAACATATTTCTTGGATCAAAGGTGAAACTGATGCGCTCCTTTTTTCACTTCCATAGTTTTGTATGCCTGTAAGTCATGGACCTTGACAGCAGAGTTGGAAAAAGAACGCAGGCCTTTGAGATGAGATGCTACCTAAGATTATTGAACATTTTGTACAAGAACCATTCAACTAATATGGGGATTCTTAGAAAGACTCAAGGAGCTATTGGGGAATATGATATGATGTGCTCCTGATCATGGTAAAGAAAAGAAAACTAAGGTGTTTTGGCCATGTCTATAGATCTTCTGGTATCTTCAGGGAACAGTAAAAGGAAAAAGGAGAAAAGGTAGACAGAAGAAGAGGTGGGAAGACAATGCTAAAGAGTGGACAGGGATGGACTATGTCAGCTCAACTACGGCCGCTTAGAACAGGACAAGTGGAAATGGATTGTTGCGAAGTCATCAGTGGTGCCCCAATCCCCTTGCAAGGTTATGGGATAAGGGGATTAAAAAAATAATCTGACCTCAAGAATAAGTGAAAAAAAAATTATCTGGCACTGCCAAAAGATTTCAAAAGAAATGTAGTCTGCAGATAATTCCATTTGAACTGAGTTTTTTAAAATGTTGCTGGCTTCTGAGGTGGGGGGGGGGGGGGGGGCACACCCCAGACGTTTTAATAGTATCTACCATTGTTTTACACCAGCAGCCCCCGCATGCAGCATACATTTACAAAAACATCCTATACAACTTTCACATACCTGTATTATTGATCTGCTGCATTACCAAGTGAATGTTTCCACTGAAACTGAACTGCACAAAAGTCATTAGCTTCTGGAAGACAAAGCCATTACGGAAAAAAACATCACTCTAAAAGGCCAAATTCCTAACAAAGCCTTTATTTTCCATCATCATCCCAAACTTTTCTCAGTTTCCGGTCTTTTATGCCATTAAAATTGTGAAATTGCTTTAGCTTATGGGGGCGTTGCCCCCCAGACCCCCTTTGTTAGCTTTTTAGCATAAAACGTTTAGCCATGAAATAAAATGCCTTGCATTCATTTATAATGTGACTCTATCATTAAGTATCTGTTAAACTTTCAAAGTGCAAATAAAGCATATTTTGGCATATATTTTGCTAGAATAAGCCCTTAAATTCCATATGTTAGCCCTATTAAAGTTTGCGAAACCCTAATTTTAGGCCTAATATTTTGGCTAAGTAGTGCTTGAAGAGAGGCGCGGTAGTCGAGTGGTTAGAGTGGCTCGGCTATTGTGCAGAAAGTCACCGTAAGGTCGTGAGTTCGCGGCTCACTGTCGCCATACGATGACTGGAAAACTCTCTCTGTCAACCCAGCAGTAAATGGGTACCTTTTTCGAATCAGGGAAGGATAAGGCAGCGAAAAGAGAGGGATGGGCTCCACCTTTCATGAGCTGTGCCCAAGATACAGTGGGTCTCTAACCCCCACTGCCCCTACGGCTATTAGGCTATGGGAAACATTTACCTTTACCTTAGTGCTTGAAAGCCTGTACACTCTTACAAGGATGTTGGTATCTGTACCATGGATGAAGAGAGTACCATGCTCCAGGAACTGGTTTGCGAAAGCAAGCTAAACCATTCCCTTAGCATGGTTACAGACAGCATCATGTTCTTTAAGTAAGAAACAAGGTGTAAAATTTCTGATGTAGTTAGAAAAAGGATTTTCATTCACATATGTAAAGGTCAAATAAATTAGGATCGAGATCTGATAGTTCAGCCTATACAATTTAAAACAAAGAATTGTTCCAGTTAGTTTGTAAAAATGAGAAATTAGCTCCCTCAAGGTGAAAAAAAGAAGAAATTGTGTTTTGAGGCCAGTGAAAAAAGTCATGTCACTATCAAGAATACCAGCCCCCCCCCCCCCCCCACCCCCCACCCCCGACCCCCAGAATATAAAATGGTCAGTTCCTAAGTAACTCTTATATTTTGACTCCAGTGATATTTAACGCTCTGGATAATGGAACTGCCTGAGGTTTAGTTTCTCTGGACAGATGAGCTTAGGTGGTACAGTAAATGCTCAATACTTATTCCTACAATCGTAGATGTTAAATGTCTGCAGTGGAGTTTCTGTCAAATTATTATCTGTAAAATTGTTCCTAGACCCTACTTCTTTGAAGAGATTATCAAGGACTTCTTATGACCTACTCTTAACTTTTTACAGTCGCAGATTTTGGAATTTTACCACTTTCAAGTCAGGCCAACGCGTCATAAATGCTAGGCACTGCTGAGACAATTTTCTGATTTCACACTATTTTCAATTGACGTTAAATAATCTGTTTATATGAACGATATATTTCTCTTAGTATAGTCATGACAGATAGTTCCATGTACTTTATATGATCTAGGAAGTTGTCAGTCCCAAGAGTCATATCCAAACTAACATTGTGCCCTGTCCAGGCACTGAGTAGACCTCCTGCCGACCTGTAAACTGACATTCCAGATTTAGTTACCCGTTAGCAAGGACCCTTTCTGCACCGTCATAAGTATGATAAAGGCTTTGCTCTTTTTATTCTGGAATGAGTCTGCTATTTGAAATATACAAAATTTTCAGATTCAGAGAAAATTCACTTTTTCCCTTTTAAATAGTCACATTAAACAGTTATTTCAATACAGTATCATTAACAAATCAAACAGAGAACAGTTCCAAAGACGTTAAAGCACTTATCGAATTTAAAACCATATCGCGGAAAATGTCTGCTGCTGTTTAATTTCTGCGGTTTTATAAAATGCACAGAATTAAAATCTTAAATTAATATAACTAGGTATGTTTGCATTTTTTTGTAAATTTATCTTCAATTTTACACTGAATGCTACATGCGAAATTAGATTTTAAGTAATTAATAAATTAACAGCTGTTCAACAAATCTGTTATTCTTTGAAAAATCTTGCATGTCATTGTAAGAGAAGCTATAACTTAAATTACTGAACAGACTTAGAAAGGCGTGTCTAATTTTCGCGTTTCTTTGCTGCGTTCTTTGTGTCCGTATGATCTTCCTTCCGAATTTATGACTGCCTAATTATTACAATGGCTAATTAAGCAAAATGCTCTACAGCTAGTAATCAAAAACTATGACTCATAATTTATCATCTAGTACCTGTAATCAGTCTTGCAATATGCTTTTCGCAATTAGAAAATATATGTTAGCATTTTATACTTTCTTACGCTCATTCAATTCTTTTTTCCGTATAATTGCATAGTGCTTGTTGTACAGGGCTTCAAACCCGAAAAAATAGAACCCAAAAACTATTTTCGTATACATCATGAGGTGAAAAATACAGAAATTGAATCCGCTATACGATATTTGAATAGTTTTCTTTAAATACCTACACATTCAGCTTTCTGTGACGTCTGTATGCATTTAGGTTATATTTTCACTCTGTCGCACACATAGGTAAATGCTTACCGTCCATTCACCTCATTACTCGGACGACCCAGAATTTCAGGTGACAAAAAAGTTGATATGAATGTTGGAATTTCGAATGAGAGGGGTGAACAGGTTTGTGTCATTTTGTTTCACGTTTATGTGTACACTTTTTCCCATTCAAAACTTTCTTTAACACAGAAAAACAACAAAGCGTAGAGTTAAAGGCCAAAATTAGTATAAAAGCTGTTTGTTTATTCAGAAAATATGGGTTATCGCGAATTTACGTTTACCGCGAATTTGCATTACTTATATATAGGGATTAAGTGGGACTGTTCGTGTATTCCACCATTAAATCCCTAATTTTCGCGATTGTTTAAAATATAAAGAGAACAAAATTGATTCCAACGTGCTGCCTGAGCCTAACCGTGAATTTTTCTAGTCCAAATTAAGCAGAAAACCCAGACTGGCTTTAAGTACAGTGCCATACTATTGTATTTAGCAAAAAGTATTGCTATGAAAGCGGTGGGAATACTGATACTAAATGAAAAGCCAGTGCTTCCAAAAACAAAATATACAGTTGTATTATTCAGTCTGAACTATTTTTTCTCACATTTTAGGAAAGAGTTTCTACCTGAATCAATTTAATCTGACTGTTAATGGACACAGTTATGAATCTGATTCAGCAAGTACCGATGCGAAAGAAACGACTGCAAGCAGTTTTACACCTCAAAATACAGATGAAGATAAAACTCCAGATAGTTCAACAAAGCCACCCATCATGTTCTTGATAAGCTTCATTTTGTTATTTTTACTTGTTATAGTTGTCATGCTCAACGGATTTTGCCGTATTTTCTTATATGGGTTTTGACCTGTAATTGAAAATCAGGGTTTTTTTTAAAAAAATAATGCCATCATTGGCATATCTCGTTTTCTGTCGATGCCAACCTTGTTTAAATGGCGGCGAGATATCGATAAAAATCATATTTTGTCGTTGCAAACTTTGTTTATCAACGACACACCGGTGTTAAAGTTTACAACTGGGGAATAAGATGATTGGCAGTTATTGACGATGTTATATAGTTTGTTACCGATTTTCCAGTCGTCATGCCCCCAATTTCGAAGAAGTTTAGACGGCACATTGGGTTTGACCTGTTCGTCCGTCCGTAACACTTCTTGGCAGCTGGGAAACTCAAGAACCGCTTATACTAGGATGAAGTTTTATATGTGGCATGTACGTGAAAAAGTAAGCGGACCCGTATCTTTTCTCCTCCGCCGGTATTGTCCTTCATGGGTCGTGCCTCTTTTTCGACTTCGACATTTTATAAAAGAACAACCTTGTTAAAATATCTGAAGAACCCCTTTAGCTAGGATCCTGATATTAAGCATATAGTTACAAACCACGACTTTTGAGCATAAATCGTAAATTTTCGGTTGAGTAATTTCCCTTTTCGGACATAGGCGTTTTGTATAGTAACGAGTTTTATAATAGGGATAACCTTGTGAACAAAATATCTGGAGAACCGCTTAAGCTAGCATTTTTAGCTCACCTGAGCCGAAGGCTCACAAGGTGAGCTAATAGTATAGGCTTGGTCCATCGTCCATCGTACGTGGTACGTCCACACTTTTAAACATTAATGTCTGCTAAAGTAGCTGGCCAAACTTGATCAAATTTTATGTGTAGCATTGTTGGGGTGGGGGATTGATTGCATATTGTTTTGGTACAAATTGGTTGAAAACGGTGGTTACCATGGCAACAAAAATGTCCCATAGACTTATAATGGAGAAACTGTTGTCCGGGCCCTAGCTTCTTCATTTTTGATCGCAACTTCTTGTAACTTGCAAATATCCAGGACAGCTAAAACATCTCGGACCAGTTCGAATTTGGGCCAGGTTGGACGATTCTTTACAGAGTTACTTGCCCTTGAGCAATAAAATATTTTCCCTTAGACTTATAATGGGGAAAATGTTGTCCGGGCCCTAGCATCATCATTTTTCATCGTAACTTTTGCAACTTGTAGGTATCCAGAACAGCCAAAACATCTCGGACCAGATCGAATTTGAGCCAGGTTGAATCATTCTTTTCAAAGTTACTTGCCCTTGAGCGATAAAATATATAATGGGGAAAATGTTTTCCGGGCCCTAGCTTCTTCATTTTTGATCGCAACTTCTTGTAACTTGCAGGTATCCAGGACAGTCAAAACATCTCGGACCAGTTCGAATTTGGGCCAGGTCGGACCATTGTTTTCAGAGTTACTTGCCCTTGAGCGATAAAACATTTTCCCATAGACTTTCAATGGTGAAAATGTTGTCCGGGCCCTAGCTTCATCATTTTTGATCGCAAGTTCTTGTAACTTGCAGGTCATCAGGACAGCTAAAACATCTCGAACCAGATCGAATTTGAGCCAGGTTGGATCATTCTTTTTAGAGTTACTTGCCCTTGAGCGATGAAATATATAATGGGGAAAATGTTGTCCGGGCCCTAGCTTCTTCATTTTTGATCGCATCTTCTTGTAACTTGCAGGTATCCAGGACAGTCAAAACATCTCGGACCAGTTCGAATTTGGGCCAGGTTGGATTATTCTTTTCAGAGTTACTTGCCCTTGAGTGATAAAATATTTTCCCATAGACTTATAAAGGGGAAAATGTTGTCCGGGCTCTAGCGTCTTCATTTGTGATCGCAACTTCTTGTAAGTTGCAGAAATTGAGGACAGCCAAAACGTCTTGGATCAGTTTGAAATTGAGCCAGGTTGGATCATTCTTTTCAGAGTAACTTGCCCTTGAGCAATAAAATATTTTCCCATAGACTTTGTCATCGCTCTAGCGCCTTGATTTGTGGACCAAATTCTATTTAATTTCACATAAGTGATTAGTATGACAATATCTTGGACAAGTTTGCGTTTCAGCATTCTTGGTTCAAGGTCAAGGTCACAGAGGCTATTTTAAGAAAAACTTTGTCATCGCTCTAGCACCTTCATTTATGGACTGATTTTGATTAAAACTTCACAAAAATGTACAGTATGACAATATCTTGAATAAGTTTGCAATTCAGCATCCTTAGGTCAAGGTCACAGAGGCTAATTTTAGGAAAAACTTTGTCATCGCTCAAGCACCTTCATTTATGGACCGAAGTCAATTTAATTTCACACAAGTGATTAGTATGGCAATATCTTGGACAAGTTCGCTTTTCAGCGTTCTGGAGTCAAGGTCAAGGTCACAGTGGTTATTAGAAAACATTGTCATCCCTCTAGCACCTTCATTTATGTACTGATTTTGATTAAAACTTCACACAAATATTTAGTATGACAATATCTTAAACAAGCTCGGGTTTCAGTGTTCTAAGGTCAATGTCAAGGTCACAGTGGCTATTTTTAGAAAAACTTTGTCATCGCTCTAGTGCCTTCATTTATGGACCAATTTCAATTTAACTTCACACAAGTGATAAGTATGGCAATATATTGGGCAAGTTTGTTTTTCAGCGTTCTGGGTCAAGGTCAAGGTCACAGTGGCTATTTTTGGAAAAACTTTGTCATCGCTCTAGCGCCTTCATTTAAGGACAGATTTTGATTTAACTTCACAATAAATGTATAGTATGACAGTATCATAAACAAGTTTGCGTTTCAGCATTCTAAGGTCAAGGTCACAGTTGCTATTTTTAGAAAAACTTTGTCATCGCTCTGGCAACTTCATTTATGGACCGATTACACAAATGTTTAGTATGACAATATCTTGAACAAGCTCGTGTTTCAGCGTTCTATGATCAAGGTCACAGTTGCTATTTTAAGAAAACCTTTGTCATCGCTCAGGCGACTTCATTTATGGACTGATTTTGATTTAACCACACAAATGTTAAAAAAACCTTGAGTACTCTCTAGAGGGCACAGTTTTGATCCAGCCTTTGTTCAGAATGTTTATTTCTACGTAATTTATGACAAGGTGCTCTAGTGACCTCCTTTATTAACCAGTTTTGTAACCAGTATAACTTCACAGCTGTATTGGATTTGTTTGACGTCAAAATCTGCACTCTTCTAAAATCATTGGTTTAAGGTTTGTAACAAATGAGTGAAGTGACAAAATGTGTCTGTTGACAGTAGGAGCTCAGGTGAGCTACAGGACCATTGGTCCTCTTGTTATATTTGACATACATTTACAGATCAAGGTGTGCTGTAAATGACCAGAATAACTTTTGGGCTCATTTGGTAAATCTTCGGTTAACGTATTCCCCTTTTTCGGACATAGGCTTTTTAAAAGAGCAGCTTGTGAACATAAATTTAGAAAAAAAAACCTTATGATATGTTCTTATTTTTAGCATACCGTTACAGGCCCAGGTGTATATGACTTGGTTTACTTTTAAGCATATTTGGTAAATTTTTGGTTGAGTTATTCCCCTTTTTCGAACAAAGGCATTTTGTATAGGAACACACTTGCGAAAACAATATCTGAAGAACCTCATAAGCTAGGATCCTTATATTTGGCGTGAAGGTTTGGACCAAGGCGTAGATAAACCGATGAACTTTTGAGCCTATTTCTAGGTTGCGTTACCTTTTTTCGGGCATAAGCATTTTGTATAGGAACAAGCTTGTGAACAAAATATCTGTATTTGGCATACAATTACAGACAAAGATATAGATGAACCTATTAATACCCCTTTCTGACGTGCGCATTATAGGATCAACCTTCTTTTAATAGAGGCAAGCGAACGGTGCGGGGTAAGGTGTCTCATAAACACATTTTCTAGTTGCCATTTGTGTAATGTGATACATTATAGGGATCAAACATGGTTTTTCATTCATTAACGTTTGCAAGGTTCCAAAGGAGATGTTGAAGACCGAGGCCAAAGGCCGAGGTTTTCAACATCATCCGAGAGACCTTGCATTAACGTTTGAAAGGTCGAAAGGGAGATGTTGAAGACCGAGGCCGAAAGCCGAGGTTTTCAACATCACCTGAGAGACCTTGCAAACGTTAATGCATTGGAAAAAAAGGCTTGATCGCTATTATTGCATAAAATCAACTTCAATGCTGCAAAAAAGCCCGAAAATGTTGGCGCACTATTTTTCGGCCTCATCGCCATTACCTTGCTGATTCCTACACCCACTATGCATGTAAATAAAAATCATCGTTTCAGGCAATCGTCAGCTACCTTGAAGCAGCATTTCACAAGTCATAATCATGTTTTTCAAAGTTTTCACTCGATGCCGTCTGCACTCTCATTTTTACAATATCCGAATTTCTGTAACCCTTCCGTTAAAGTTTTTAATGGATATCTTCAATTGCAATCTTGCCGCTTGTTTCTGTACTGAAGGAGTATTGCCCTGCAACTTGCATACCAAAAGTAACTAAGGTGTCATTATCGACGCGTGAAAACCCATGTTAATACATGGTTTTGTGTTCGTTAAAACATGCCTATTGAAATCGTGTGACACCGATATTTATGCAAAAATGACATTTTTTGAATGAGCAGAAGGTAAAAGTATAACCGAATCATGCCCAGACCGTTCTTATTGCACAAGACAAGAAATATATCAGCATTAATTTAATTAATAACCGAAATTTATTAATTGCTGACAGTAATTTATTACTGACCGTTCCAAGGCGGCACTTCTGATATTGTCCCTTGTTGTTACTTGCTCTTGTTGTCCATATCGGTGCTTTCATTCAGCTGTTATGTGATTATTAGCTCGCCTGCACCGAAAGCATATAGTATAGCCAGGCTTCCGTCGTCCGTCCGTCCGTCCATCTGTCAATATTTTCAAACGCCATCTTCTCTGAAGCTACAAAGTCGATTGTTACAATCTTATATATAGCATCTATAGGCAGAGGGAATCAATTAAACTGTTTTAAACCAAATCGCTGTAGAACCTTAGTTGCCATGGCAACTTAAATTTCCCATTGACTTGTATGGGAAAAAAATTTAAAAAATGCATTCATTGCTCTGGCAAAACTTGGACAGAAATGTACTTTTTATAGAGTAGCCCTTTACCAACCACATGGAATTTATGCAACCTACCAAATATGGCTGGTTGTTATAGCAACCGAAGGGTTCAAATAAGAACAATATTCAAAAAAAAAATCTTCTCCTCTAAAACCATTCTGACGATAAAAATTAAACTAAACAGAAAAATTTATTGATTAGACGTACATATTTGACATGTTCACGTACTGTATCAATAACAAGAATTAAGAAAAAGAAAAAAAAAAAACAAATGGAAAAGAGATAGAGAAGAAGTGAAAATAGGAGCACTGTATCGGGGCCTCGGGATCGTGCCAGCCCTCATTTGTACTGTTGTTGCCCATGTGCATTTGTTGATTTACAGGAAAAACTGCTCAATAACAACTATATTCTCGCTCATTTTCCATATGTGCCGAGACTTGTCTAAATACATGAGAATCAGAAACGCAAAATTTGACATTGGCATGTTTATATTATAAGAGCGTTAAGATTATACCGGAAGAGTTAAAATTGGTGTGTCGTTATGTGCTGCAAGATCATATCCGCATTAAAATATTTGATGTACATCCTTTGTGTTTTCCTTACTCATACCATATTTTATTAACGTATTAGATAGAAATTAACTGATGAATCACTATGTACTTTTTATTGTGTTTTGATAACATGTTTCGATTAACAAATGCTTACTAAACTATGACTACTAGTATACGTTTGTTTTGTTATAAATGCACTCTCTTCGATTTTACAGTATTGTTTCATTTATACTAGTCCAATATTGTTAACAATCTTTATCATTTTTTTCATCATGTTCATCCCATGTACTTTCATCTTTTCTTCGTGAAAACGTATTTGCTGTATTAGCTAGATTACTTTTTCTTTGCCTTCATTCGAAATACTGTCTACATACTTACGTACGTGCGTCTGTCGCACTAAAATGGTAAAGGTACGTTTTTAGATGTATTATACAACTGTTAGCCTTATTATTTGGAACCGTTTATCATGAACTGTTGCACTGTTTATTGATAGTTAAAGGTTTTCAAGTACGTCAAACTTGTCATGTTGCAGTTTGGCAAATTTTATAATTTTAAAATACTAAAAGGATCATTATTTTTAATTGCCGAAAATAAGAGCATTGAGTGCATTTATATGTATATGTTGTCATATAGTGCTTTCATTCGTGGACGTGTATAACGCAAAGGAAACACATTGTACTGTTTTATGCAGAAAAAAGTGAACAAGTATGTTAAACGTATCTCTACGTTGATGATAATACCAATGCACATTCCCAGCAGCGATCAAATGTTTTCCAAGGGGGTTCTACAAGGGGGTTCTCTGCAATTAAAGACAAATATTCTTGTTTATTGGGTGTCTTAATCATATTATGCAACAGTCCAGTGACACTGCTATTTCATCAAAGGAAATATCCTATCTCACATAGGTGATGACATAACAGGGCTTTTAAACCAATAAAGACTGGCGTTTGTTCTATATAGTAGAGAATATTTGTCTTTGAACCCCAATAGTCAGGTGGCGGATTCGAGAAAAGTGCTCTAGAAAATGAGTTTGTGGGCACTTTCGCGGCATGATGGGCAACCATGCTAAAAATACTTACCGATATGCCCTCGTTTATTTTTTGGCGGTTGCCGACCCTGACTGGCCATTGTGTACCGAATAAATGAGGTCAAAGGTCATTAAGTGCAACATCACGAAAAACTGCTTAGAAAATGATTATTGTACATTTGAGGTATAAATATCACCGCAGTTAAATGCTGAACATATTGAAAACCGCATGCGGCAATAGTAAAGCATACTTGAACAGTTTCTGTTCAATCAAACTGTGTATGTGTCCTTCCGTACACCTATTGTTCTGAATGTACATGCATTCATAGAGCTAACTTTAATATTTTATAAATCGAGGACTGCACTGCATAAATATATGAACAACACGTTTCAATTTAGTAAATCATACCTTTGTAAGCAAGATATTATATATTTCTAGCTCAACATTTACATTACAAATAGTTGGCTTCATTAGCATGTGTTGTTTACAATACATAAATTCTTTACAGTTGCCATCTGAAATCTAATGCAGAAAAATAGCCATAAAATTATTTGAAACGGTGTTTACACATAAAGATGCAAGAGCTTTAAAAGTGTGAGCTGTGAAGCAGATAAATTTCAATGTAGATAAATCAATCGATGTAGTTTACGTTACCAAATTGGTAAAATAGTCATTTGAATTACTATTAAGCGATTCAATTAAATAGAAAAGCATAGTATAATGTATGTTCTGTGTTTATAGATGTCTTCTTGTTTGTAAAGTTGACAGTAATTCATTTTGCAAACTACTTTTAGACATACAATACACATCAGCATGATGTCAAGAATAAGTTTTCAGATATACAGGAGTATTCTAAATGTACAATCCAGAATATCCAAACTTGTGAACCGACATTTTGAAACTCATTGCCTCATGCTTTTGATTCTCAAGGGCATTGCTGATGTACAAGCAAACTTGTTCAACTACTGTAACATATACGTTTTTGTAGAAGTGTTACAGCACCGCATGTAATTTACGTTAAGACAGACAGGTCTGTGGGAAACAAATAAAGTAATTCGAAACTAAGTATTGCTATTGCCCATATGACATTATGTTGGTCCTCGTCTGAATCACCTCTTCTATACATTTCTCATGGGATTGATGACCATATAACTTGCATGGAAAAAATATGAGAAAACTACATATTATAAAAATCAGATGCTTTCATTTATAAGTACCCTGTCGTTAAGCGGCTTTGTAGAGGCTGCTAAGATGGCTCGCATAACTTCATCAGAGTATTGTTTTAGTTAGTTTAAATTCAGTGACTACAGAACTTATAGAGGTTATCTGAAACAATGACAGATGCTCCAGGTTGCATGAGGCGTGTTTTGCACTTTACAGAATTTCTCAGGAAAACATTAAATCAAACCTAGTCTGCTGTATTCAAGCCTTGTGCGTCATTATTACTTGAGAAGTTTCCTATCATTCTGATTAATGCATTCGAAGCTGGTACATTTGCTCCTCATAAGTAAGTCATCATATGTTTTGTTTTGCATAGCCATGTAACGGACTAAAACTGACTTCGTTAGCCTGTGTAGTTTACGTTATGGGAAGTGTTTAAATTTCGTACCTGAAATCTATTGAACTTTGAAAAAGGGCATAACACTGACTTTAAACTGTGTCTGCATATGAATATGCATACGGTGCATGTAAAATATTTAACAATATGTTGCTTACTATATAAATGCAAATGGAACCAGATGAATTAAGGAGGTGGGGAGGGAGGGGCGAAAATTGTAAAAATAGCGCCAGCCATCCCCAATGGCAAGATTTATACTATATTACTCCAGCTATCTTAATACTACATTTCTCAATGGTTATGACATCATAAATGAATGAAATCGGTTATAATTCAAGGTGTTAATATATATAGACTTTATGTATGGGTGAAAATATTATGGCCACACTACAAATCACTAAGGGGACTTAATCATCGTTACAGTCTACTATGAAACATTTCTGAAACTGTTGTTCAAGCTCTCGTAACAACAAGACCTTTACTGTAGTGCAAGCTTCAGACATCAAATGGCTTACTGTTACACCAGCTCAGGTAACTCGTCTGAATAGGTTGTGATAACAGTCAAAGCATTTAGTGAAAACAGCAAAGGCGACTGTAGTGCGAGAGTACAGATCACGTTTGCCACTGCTGTGCTGGCTAAGCACATTACAACAAATCTATGTTTTACCATCTCACGCTTCTACTAGTCATCTTGCGTGATTAGCATGCCAGCTCTGGCCATCAAATGTCATCTGCCAGTATGCCGAAATACCACTGTAGTGGCAGCCATAAATGCACATCCTATAATGCTAATATACATGTGTGGTAATACATATTTCGTAACGTACGTAACACTGCAGATAAGGCTTTACAAAGACGTCTATAGATAAAAGGGTACTATCTTAATCTACTAGACACGCCTGTAAACAATGTGGTGTCAGGTCAGGCTATTGAAAGACATCAGCATATATCATGGTACCTACCTTTGCCGCTGCAAAACCTGTGCATCGACTGTGGCACCTGCTCCATTTTCCGAAATACCCCTAGAGATATGGTAATGGTAGTTGTTTCTTTTATATTAATATGGGTAGAATTCAGTGCCAGACAGTGTATTGCCAGACATCTACAAAGTCTGTGGTACCAGCACAGGGTAAGAAAAAAAGATATATTGACATGGTTTTAGAAATTACAACAAAGCCCCTTGAGAGTCATTGCTCTCTGTTATATGATTCCATATTATATTCTGGCTGCATCTTTATCTTATTCGACTACCTAAAAACACACCTGAAGAGACAGTTATATCTGTTCTTCAGCTAAGTTTGCTTACTGTCAACACTTTAGAACAAGTTCAAATTCTGTCGATACATTGTCACTTTCAATTATGAGTGCCAGCTGAATGACTAAAATACTTCAGAAGAGGCAGTGTACTGCCCCAGGCATCTACAAAATTGCCTAGCAGACCATTGTTCAGGCTCTAATAACCAAGCATCTATATTTAGAACATTGCATCGCCTCATCTGTTAAAGATAACAGTAGATCTTTGTAGTGCCAGCTCGTAAAATGCTGTTTATAATATCAATGGCCATGTTTCTGGTTTATGATTTTTGATTAGATATGCCCGGTAACGTATGTAACTGTGTAATTTTCTGCATAGTTTGATACACTCACATTTTTGCTTTTATTTACGTTAATGTAAAATGTAAATATAAGCTGGTTTCAGTAAAATGGTAAATCCATCCGAAATACGTTTGTCCGTTAAATTGGAAGAAAAAAATTCGGTAACGTAGGCAACAGTTATGCTCTATAGGAGATAGCTTATATGATTGTATAGAAAAGCAGCACGATGCTTTTCGTCAATATCAAGATTAATATACGTTTCAATATTCATTTGAATAAGAGGTATAGTAACATACTAATTCAGCGGATTGATATGGTAACGTATTTACATTGGCGATAGCTGTCAAACGCACCAAGTCAGATAGCAGAGAATGGTATCATGTAATGTTGTAATATATTTCTGGAAAAACAAAAAGAGTAGAAGGCCTCTCATTCAGATTGGTGGGGCAGGTCTATGGGCTACTGGTAACTCAAAAGACTGCTTTTAGAATAAATGATATAATAAGCCACTATACAAAGGTGTACTTAATGACCTTTGACCCAGTTATGATTAGATATGACGTCGGCAATTTGGCAAAAGCTTTTGTGGTATGTTTACTTACTTCCTTTGCCAAAGTTACCTCTCATTTCGCGAAAGTGCACATTAATTCAATAATTCACTCACAAACTGGTATATAAAAATGCACCAAATGACCTTTGACCCGATTTTGACCTTATATGACGTCTGTTGAGCTGGCAACCGGGCAAAATAATTTTAGGTAGGTTTACTGACTTCAATGAGCCCGGTTGCCCGTCATGCCGCGAAAGTGCCCACAAATCCAAAATTTCACTCTTAAACCACCGGACTACAATCAATACACATGCATATTGATAATACCACTCCACATTAAGCAGCCTGGTTGGCCAGGATCGAATTGTAACCCTTAATTCAGTTCCAGAATTTAATATAAACGATGCTTCTGCCATTGCGTCATTGACATTTGCACACTTAGAATTTTTATATCTGCCTTTTCAATTTTTATCATAGCTCAAACTTCTTACAGCATGTCGAAATATGTACATCATAGTGGCGGAAATAGCCGAAGATTATTGGTTTCCGTTAAAAGGTGTGAACTGATTTACCTGTAAAATAATTTGCACTGAAACCAATGGAGAAACAAATAAAGACTGACCTGAAGATATTTTCTTTACAAAATGTCATTTGTTTCTGTTATTTTCAGCAAGAAAATTATATTGCCTTTATAGTGATATAAATTTTATTAAAATATATTATCGTCTTGATGCTTCCCGAGATTAACAAAGGCGACTGGTATGCCTCTCGTTTACCAGTACGGGAAATACTGTTGGAAACGTGATTTTTCACATTTTAAACAAATATAAACCTGCTTTTATATCAAATGTAATATTTTTTCTGTTATTAATATTTTCCTTACTTTCTGAACTTTACAATGATGCATAATTTGTATATCTTTGTTTAGATCTTGTTACTTCCAGAGTTTCTTAAAAATCGTGTTTGACCTTCCATCAGCATTACAAATAAAGCATCGAAATTTTCTAACTTAAAGTCCGAATGCGTATTTACCATGATTATGACATCATGAACTGATCAAAGGGGAAACCCGGAGAAACAGATAAATATTTCCTATAAGATTTTATTACAACTGTCATATTTTTTCTTGTTGTATTTACGAAGACAATTTTATTGCCTTTATAGTGATATAAATAAATAAATTTTATTAAATTATTTTATTGTCTTGATGCGTCCCGAGATCCTCAAAGGAGACTGAGATGCATCTGGTAACGTGAGTTTTCACATTTGAAAGAACCATAAACCTGTTTTCGTGTCCAGTGTGATATTTTTTCCTGTCATAAATGGTTTCCTTACTTTTTGAACTTTACAATGTTGTATAATTTGTATATGTTTGTTAAGATCTACTTGGTTCCAAATATTCTTTAAATCAGGTTTGACCTTCTTCTATCATCATGAGAAATATAGCGGCGAAATTTTCTAAGTCCTATTTTACCTGTATGATATTGCAAATTTGGAGCCAGAATGCATAATTTGCTGCTTTAGTTCATTTGTTATGAATTTTGAAAATTAATACTATATTTCATGCGAGACAAATGTTGGTTTCTATAGATTTATCATGATTACTATGAAATTTCAAAAGCTGTTTTTCGGTAAGGGACATTTCAAAACAAATAGCTAAGTATGGAGTTGATTCAGACTAAGTGTGTTATTTGGATTTCATAAGGCAAAACTTCTCTTTCATCCACTAAATAACAATAAACATTTATATTTCAGCAAAATCCTATTTTTTAAAAATAGTGCCAACAAGGGCTAAGTTACTACCCGCCTTTAATCAACCCATTAAATTGCTGACATAATAGTCAAATATTTTGTTTGACGATTGCCGTCTTCACGATAATGCAAACACTTTAAGACAACAAGAATTCCGCGGAAGGCTATGTCGCACCTGCTGTATGCCTTCACATTAAGAACTTAATGAAAATACCAAGTGGTTCTGGAGAAAAAAGTTGATTTTATTGGTTTTGCTATTTTAAGTAACGGCAACCATCTTGGATTCTCGACCATTCTCAACTTTTACCATTCTGAAGCTCTGCAGTCTGATCATGCTGCATGTGAAATTTGAGAACCATGGATGCAGTGGTTTCAGAGAATAAGTCATTTGAATGGACTTAAATGCTAGGGTCGAAGTAAATTATTCTAGGGTCGTCGTAAGATCAATGTGACCTAATTCCATTACAATTTTTTTCATTTTGATAATTCTGAAAACCAAGGTCCCACATATGCTTCATACAAAATTTCAGCCTAATATACAAAGTGGTTCTGGAGAAAAACTTGATTTTATTGGTTTTGCTATTTTTAGTTACGACAACCATCT
Organism: Ctena decussata; assembly: GCA_963989385.1. Lineage (NCBI taxonomy): Eukaryota > Metazoa > Mollusca > Bivalvia > Lucinida > Lucinidae > Ctena > Ctena decussata. The sequence goes on along the minus strand of OZ022503.1, from coordinate 39,469,637 downwards.
TAGATTCTTGACCCATGTGAAATTTACCATTCTGAAGCCCTGCAGTCTGATCATGCTGCATGTGAAATTTGAGAACCATGGATGCAGTGGTTTCAGAGAATAAGTCATTTGAATGGACTTAAAAGCTAGGGTCGACGTAAATTATTCTAGGGTCGACGTAAGGTCACTATGACCTAATGCCGCCACAGATGTTTTTCATTTTGATAATTCTGAATACCAAGGTCCCACTTATGCTTCATACAAAATTTCAGCCAAATATACCAAGTGGTTCTGAAAAAAAACTTGATTTTATTGGTTTTGCTATTTTTAGTAACGGCGGCTATCTTGGATTCTCGACCCGCCTGAATTTTATCATTCTGAAGCCCTGCTGTCTGATCATGCTGCATGTGAAATTTGAGAACCATGGGTGCAGTGGCTTCAGAGAATAAGTCTTTTGAATGGACTAAAATGCTAGGGTCGACGTAAATTGTGAACGGACGGACGGACGGACTGACAGACAGACGGACGGAAAACCGGACGCCATATCGCACCTTGCTAAAGCAGGTGCGACAATAAAATGACATTTAATACTCAACACTCTTTTAAGAGTAGACCTCATTTTGGAAGAGCTTTCAGACGGACTCCGGAGCTTTCTATTTCAATGAAGCAAACCGACAGTAACAAAAGTTGTTTCATATCGCAAAAATGGCAGAAAAAAAACTTTTAAAAGCAGCAACTGTGCCAGCTTCAGTTTTCCCTCTGTTTTCAGTTGGGTGATGACTCTTAAAAGAAAGTATTTGCTCCTTCAAGAACTGATTCGTTCCCTTGAGAGTTCAACTCTTGAGGGAAACAATTTGCTCTTCTAGTGACAGATTTATTTTTATGTTCAGACTGGACCTCATTTTGCAAAAGCTTTGTCATCCCGCAGACTGGAAATCACATAAGTTGTTTCCCTTCGCAAGAACGGCGGAAAACATTGGAACCTGACATTGTTTTTTGGGGAAAATAACAAGGTCGATGATCAGACTGCGGATTGCATTTTACTTAACCGTTTGCTTTTTCCTTTGACGTGGCTCAGTCTTTGAATTCTGAATCTGTCTGATTTAAAGTAAGATGTGAGTTTTTAGATAACGTGTTATGCAAACCAAATTCGTTCAAATAGATTTGCGTGCATAATATGAGCCGCGATACGACAAAACCAAGAAAGTCACATGTGCGCCCAGCGGTGACTCAGATCAGCCTGGGCATCCGCATGTCCGAATAGAGCTAGCTAAGAAGACAAAGAAAGTAGCATGTGCGCCCATCGAAGACTCAAATCAGCCTGGGCAATCGAATAAATCCAATAGCGAAAATAGTTATAAGTTGATAGTTACTTTGTGCTTACTTTCATTTTCTTACCGTAATTCGGTTTAAAGATATACATGTATATCCGTATAACAATTGGGTAAGGTGCTTAAAACAACTGATTTCGGGCGTGTCAAAGCCAGTAACGACGCATGGAAATGGACTTACGCCATGAGCGAAAAGTAAATTCTAAAATCAGCCTGATAGGTCTGGCCATTTGCTTTCTCATTTTGAAGATTCCCATATTTCATAGATTGTAAATTCGTAAAAGGGAAGCTCTAACTACACTGCGCGGATACTCAGCCTAAGCAGCGTCTACCCTGTTTGCAATATCAAAGATATCTTTTCACTCAAGGCCAAACATAGTCGTTAGAAAAGTGTGAAATACAATGAAAGGTCAACTTTACCCGACGGATGGACGTGGACTGACAAATGCTTAAAACAACTGATTTCTGCCGTGTAAACGAAGCGAGAAACGTTGTGTGATAAGGGACTTACGCCATGTACTAAAATCAGCCTAATAGGTCTGGCCATTAGCTTTCTCATTTTAAAGATTCCCATATTTCATACATTGTTTATTTGAAAAAGGGAAACTCTGATTAGACTGCGCGGATACTCAGCCTAAGCAGCATCTACCCTGTTCGCAATATCAAAGGTATCTTTTCACTCTACACCAAAAAATATTATTCGTTAGAAAAGTGTGAAACAATGAAAGGTCAACTTAACTATACTCGAGGGATAGGTGTGACAATGAATATAACGGACTGATGAATGACTTGTGATTTTACGTCTTTTTCAGCAGTATTTCAGTTATATCAGGGCAATGGGTGATAATGAATTATTATGGCTGTGTGAAACGAAAGTCTGTTGACGGTTGAGAAGATTTCCGCCTACAACGGGAATCGGACCCAAAACCGCTAGATCAGCAGGCCAGCGCTTAACCCATTGAGCGACCAGGGCTCCTTATTACACTCGAGGGCATTGCCTTAATCTTGGAATATGCATCATAAATAATGAATCAAAGTATCATCGTAAAACCTTATTTTCTTTTTTTCCGTGAAAATATGCAATGGCGCCTTATGTTTTTTTTCGGCCCTTTCAATAATGTTTCAATGATACCGAGCTAAGGGAAGGGTGACAGTGATATGCTGATGGAACTGTTCAATGATGCTTATTTGCTTCCCTGATTTGTACATGGCCACAATATGCAGTTTTATGTGTTTGACCGCGCTCAAGCATAAGAAGATAGTGTGTGCTTCGCTAAAGAAATTTATGTAATGACTTGTGTCAACATGTTTTCTGCGATTGTAGGAACTCTTGAAGAGTGTAACTGTGTCCTTTTTTCGGCCTTTTCGATAGTGTTTCAGTTATATCGAGCTGGGGGACACTTTTTTTTCTTTTTCCCCCGAAAAAAATGTTAGCGCGGACTTGTGGTGTTCCGGACTTTTCAATACGCGCTGATATTATGTGTTTGACCGCACTCAAGCATAGTAAGAACGCATGTGCTTTGCAAAAGATATATCATTACAAATTGTTTTTAAGGGCAATGCAATGCAACATTAACTGGGTAAATTTTTATAAATTAAAGCAAAGAAAAATGAACTAATGTAGCCTGATTATCACAAATCTGTAGCGGCCAAATACCTCATGCATAACTGGACAGGTAATACAAAATTTACATGTACTTCAGCTCGACGCTTGTTGCCTCGAGGAAAGTATAGGTAAATCCGCTGACTGAAGGTAATCTTATCGATAATCTATCAGTGGTCAACGGGAAAATAACTGCAAGTATCGATTCGGAATATTTGACGGAAATGGCACGATTAATTAATATTGTCCTTGACTGGACAGCAATTTATATCTGGGTATGTTATAATTACTTAAATACCATTATACTTTTGATGTACTTTTGATGTATTGTACTGCGGCTCAGCCATAACTTTATTTGTGTTTATGTGCAAAATGTAACGTGATATTTATAATGATGTCAACATTTCACAAAAATTTAAATGTTTGAGACACAGTCTGTGTTTAAAGATCATAGCTAAAATAGCGTAGATATTTACTGTTTATATTCCATATTCTGTACACCCACCCAATTTTTAGTTGTTGGTTTGATAAAAATAGACAACCGACTCACTATGTTATTTTTGATGAACTGATATTTGATTTAAACGTAGTGCGTTATACAACGAATGCTTACATCACGAGTAGCCTTATTGTTGAGAGTCTTTCATCATTAACTCATGCGCTATACTGATAAAGTTCTGCAAGATTAGTTCACCCAGTTGCAGGAAATTTTGTTACTAGTTGGTATCGGTTTTGACCGTGTACATGCCTACCTTAGAATCTGCCTGAAGTTTAGATTCAATATCTTGTTTGGATTTGCCTGAGACATGAAAGGTGCGATCATCTGCAAATAAATCTGTTGAACAATGTTTCATTGAAAAAGGCAGATCATTTATAAATAATAGGAATAACGTTGGTCCCAGAATAGACCCTTGGGGCACACCGGACAATAACGGTTCCTTAACCGTGCCAAGATCTAGGACTGCCATTTTTGATGGCTCTTTTTTGTGCTCAGCGCCAAAATTATGGAATCCCTCCCTTATTTGATAAGATCAGCACCCTCTTTAAATGTTTTTAAAAAAGTCTGTCAAAGAATATTTCTAATTTTATCCCAATTTTATCTAAGTTTCATATTGATTTTCAGAATATACGTACCCTTTGAGCGCATATATTTAGATTATCTTAAAATGTGTATACTTGATAATCTTATACGCCCTTAACAAGTATGCTGCCAAAGTTAAACTAGCTATGTGTATTAAATGCTGAATATGCATGTAATTGTTTTTTTTTAAAGTATGTGTGGTTTTAAATAGTGCTTGAATGCGGTTGGTAGATATGTGTATGTTTATGTACAGTTTGTTTCACATGTTTTATGTTTATATTGTATATAGTATTTCATGCATGGAGGGCCCCATGGTAGAATGGCTTCACAGCTAAATGTGTTACCCTCTTGAAACATTGTATAAATAAATGCATAAATACATAATTAAAATGTGCCAAAAACAGTTTATAACAAACTTTTAACTTTACTAAACAAATGATCAATGGAACTGTGTCGTATGTCTTTATCAAAAGTTAAACTAATCTAATTTAAATAAATGATCTACTGAAGTGTGTCGTATGTCTTATTTTACCATTCCCTATTAGAAAATTAAAGTAATTTAGAACGTAGCAACTGTTTAAGGAGCAGAATTAATACTGGTATCTGTTTTGTGTGTAGAAAAAGCCCGTGCAGGCACACTAATTCAGTGTACCTTTTCGGACATTTTCCGGCACAATCGTTTTTTTTTTTGCCAGGAAAAGTAGTCATCACTCATGTTATTTTATTTTATTTTTCCTGTTCCATTTATTTTGAGGAAATATATATTTATTAGTTTATCTAATAAACTTAACTATCACTTTGTGAGTAAAATGAAAGCTGTCATTATTTAGGGATACCTGTACTAGGAAGGTAATAGTCAGTTTTCCTGGTCGCAAATTTCGTTTTATAGCGGACCGTCGGTGGAGCTGTAAAACGGTGTTTGCGACCACAAAACTGATGATTCACTTCCCCAAATGACAATATTAAATACAGTTATTCCCATTCTTATACACTTTTCACAGTTTCGCCTTTCAAAGTTAGCTTTGTAGCTAAATCCGGAGCTTTCAGCAAAAATCAGACGTAAGCCAATAAGAAGCGACGTTACTTAAAGAAGTCGGGTTTTCAACAGTATACGAGGGTCAGTCAAAAATAACTGAGCTGTACCGCATAACTTTTTCATTAATAGACACACGGTAATAACATTTGGCACAACGTTTCGTGCATCGTTTGCGCGACAAAAACTGACGTTACGTGACGTCACGTACGTGACGTCATTTATTTAACGTCATGGCGGATGGTGCGTTTACGCTGACGCGCGAAAAACAGATAGCATTCATTAAGATTGAAGACTGAAATTCTAAAAGGTCTTGAGGAAGTTGCTTCAGAGTCTATATTCGGATGCGATGGGTGCGAGAATTTAATAATGGAACAACTATCGATAGCAACAAGCACCTGTGCGGAAGTTCTTTGTCAGCGACAGATGACGAAAATGTTGTAAATGTAGCAAAACTACTTGAGGCTGATAGAAGATACACATGTGATGAGATAGCATATGAGTTGGACATAAGTCACGAGTCGGCATATCACGTTTTGACTGAACGTTTGTAAATAAGGAAGATCGCCGCTAGGTGGGTACTCCAGATGCTCTCAGAAACGGAAAAACACCAACGAGTGAATATTTCCCGCTCAGTCCTACAAAGGTACGATGAAGAAAGCGATTAAATGCTACAAAGAATCGTTGCTATTCATGAAACTTGGATGCGATCTTTTGAACCTGATTTATTGTAGGCCTAATCGTTTTAATCCAAGCCCTAATGGCTGAAGTGTCTCACCGGTTAAATGTATCTTCAGTGGTAAAACCCAATACTTTCTTGTCGGTACAGTGTACATTTTAAGGAATTGAAGCGACAGAGTAGCGAAATGCACACTAAAAACTCGCCTAGACCGATAAAATTCCGCCGAAGTCAGAATTGTCCCAAGATGATGATGATATTTGCGTATGATTACCGTGGCGTACTGACCTCACATAGGGTACCGACAGGTGAAGCAGTAAATAAAGAGTACTAGATGTATCTTAGGACAATTACGCCGAAAGCGCTCCGAGCTCATTGACTGCACGCCGCTCAGTTTGCAAGACAACGCGTCACCCACAAAAGTAAAGTTGTCAAGGAGTTGTCAAGGAGCTGTTGGAGGGATATGGCTTGGAAGTGCTTGATCATCCGCGTATTCTCCAGATCTTTCTTTCCGCCCCGCATCCCCACCATCCCCAAACTTTGATTTGTTCCCAAAGTTGAAAGAACCCCAGAACCCCTACGAGGAATTCGTTTTGATAGTTAAAATGAGTTAGAGGGTGCCGTGAACGGGGAGGCTCGACGAATCAACTTCAGTTGCCTAGCAACCGGTATCCAGGCATTGCCGAGGAGATGGAATTCGGTCATTCAGTCTAAGGGAGATAACTCTGAAGGATTATAAACAAGTAAGTTGTCTGTTAAACTTATATAAAAAGTTATGAGGTAGGGCTCAATTATTTTTGACTGACCCTCGTATCATAGAATATACCATTTCGAATTTCGACGTCATCCAATCAGGCGTCGCGTTACATACGTAAGTGCATTTGATTTCGACGTGAACACCTGTAGACAACTGTAATTTGGATGTTGCTAAATTTTGATTCTCAGATCCCTTAGGCATACCGAATCTATTATCTATTGTGTCTTTATTAGAGAAATGTCTTTTTTTTCTGATGACTTAAGGTACACTTTTCTTGCAAGCAACTAGACAATAACATTCCTCCTAGAGGAACAATTTTGTCCTTTAAGAATTGTCCTCTTTTTGGAAGGGGCAACTCGCCCAGGAAAGCAAACAGGAAATCACAAATTTGTTCTACTATGTTAAACAGCGGAATTATGTGGAGGTACATCCATACTCCTTAGGTAATTTATTTTTTCGACAAGAACCGACGCCTGGAGCTTTGTGCATTGTCGGAAATGACTTATCTCATAAGATACACTTTGTAGCTTACTTTGGATATCCAGGGGCCAGTTTCACAAACGATCTAAGCAAGAACTTTTGACTTAAGTTATAACTTAAGTCAAAAGTTTTTACTTAAGTGGTTTAACTAAAAATCTTAGTTTAAACTCTTTGCTTAGATTTTGCTATATATTTAAGTCAACCAGCGAGGCGACTTAAGTTCTCCCTTAAAATGTGTAAGGTAGATATGCTGATGATAGGCTGTCATATTTCAGGAGATACCACAAAATGCGTGAGTAAATGAGAAATGCGTGAGAAAACATATAATGCTTTCATGGAGGAATATTGAAAATTGTCGCTAAATTATCCGTGCTTCCCCCTCTTATCTAACTACTGAAAGAGGGACTCTACCTTTTGGCACAGACCATTGTACACACTGTTGATAACGTCTAACTGTCTCAGCAGTTCTAAACATTTCTGATGCCAGCAATATCCTTTCCATTGATCAAGTTTTCGACCAGACAACTCTATCACTTCCGCACAGTGGCACTTACTGTGTCTGCCGCAGTTGAACGAAGCATAAAAAGTTGGTGATTTGGTTGGTTGGTCGGTTTTGGTTTAACGGCTATTTGAGACAGTCTTTCAGTCTATATTGAACCGTCTCTCAGAGAGAGAGAGAGAGAGAGAGAGAGAGAGAGAGAGAGAGAAGGAAAAGAGATAGGATAGGAGAGAGAAAAAAATGTCCAAACAATACCTGCCCGCACCTACTGCAAGCACAGTTGGCCCTTCTCCCACTATTATCCATATTAGGAGGACGCCCTAGCACTGAAACTTACTCAGCTCCATCTCTCGACTACGACCATCCCCGAAAGATGGGGAAGCATAGTTTTCAATAACGACAAGCATGTCAGGAAACTTCGTATACTCCTTTTAACTTCAGAATGCATATAAAATTAGGGAACACATTCAAAGCAGTACCATATTATATTAAAGTACCGTATATAAATAACAAAAAAAAAAAAAAAAAAAAAAAAAGGAAAGGGAAAAGCGGAGATTCGAACCCGTCGCTGTCTTTGCTAGAGCGCAAAACGCTGTCCACTACACCACCGCCTCAGATACGTACCGTCATGTGGTTTGGTACATAGAAGTATATTGCAGACATTTAACACGGCTAAAAATAGACTCATAAAAGTCAAAACAGGTTAAGTTTTTGCTAAGATACATTTGTGAAACGGCTTAAGTAGGAACTTAAGCCATTCTTACTTTTTTACTTAAGGTATAACTTAAGTTGTAACTTAAGCACAAATCTAAGATATGTTTATGAAACCGGCCCCAGATCTCTTCTGACTTTACCGTATTTATTCAGTTATGAGAAGCATATTTCCTTTCTAAAACATCAGGGTGGTTCTTAATTTAGTATGTGTCCAGATAACAAAGAACAACGTAAATGTACCGACGATTTCTTTTAATTTTAATTTGTCATGTGGTATTGTAGTATAAAGCGTAGAGAAATCGAAGATTTGGTGTTGTCTACTTTACAAAGTGTTTGGGCTTTTAAACTTTCTAAACGTAATTTGAATTCTTTTCGGATCCACGTCTGTTTACCATGTCTACCGAATGAAAATTCAACTTATTCTGCAGATCATCCGTAGGTGACATAAGGGTTATTGTTCAGACTAGGAAGAGCACTTATCCGAGCCCGTCCTATATCGTTGCTTCTATGGATCTTTATGTAACTGTGGGACCCAGGTATGGTTTGGAAGGTCTACAGTTTTCTCCGCTGTGTAAATTTTTCAAAAGGAAGCAGAACCGTCTCATGGTTTCTCAGAATTTTCTCCTTAGAAACGATTTGCATGTATATTCTTAACTTGAAGTCATTAAAATGCTGAGAATTTATATCGACAATATTTACGTAGAGATCAGCGGTCAGGTTTTTTAACAGGCAATCCGCATTTCAATGTGCACTAACTGCACCATTTAATTGGTCGACTTATTTCTTTTCGGGTATTAGGCAAAGTTCATTCCAGCACAGCAACTAAGTTTCACCCATAAGTATATGCAAAATGATCTATCTTTGAATGATTCCATGATTTCGACAATTAGTGACCTCACATACCCATGTTTACTTGATTTAGGATACTACAGAGTCCAATTCAGCAATCTGTTTTTTAGATTGCTACATGTAAATTGACAATGGATAACTTGTTAATTACTGCTGGTGAGTCGCACAGTAGTGGCAGTGTTTTATTTACTTTTTAAATGTCAACAATACAGTGAAGTTTATTGATGAATGGCCTTAAAGAAAAGTCACGACTTAGTAGCTCAAAAATACCATTTGAAGCTTTAACGTAAGAATTGCTTCTTATTTATAAATATCAGCGATACCATAGTGAAAGTAGATCAAATTTATTCCCTTCATTCGCTTGAGGCGGATAAGCTGAGCTCTGCTATATATCTAGTCAGTCACCAAATCAAAATAAACACAAAATATTAACATTGCCAAGTTATCGCGTCCGAACAATGGGTTTTTAAAAAAAGTAGAACGACTTCAGTTTTCCCATTGTCAATTTTGAGTAGCAATATTCCTTCAGCAACACCTGCATACGGAGTTCATGTCTTTCAGTTAGTCTGCTTAACTAGAGGTTGCTTCACATTAAAAGACTTTTATGGGAATTAAAACGTTTTATGTGAGGTATTTCCAAACTCATTTGCGTTTGATGGCCACAGCCGAAACTTTAAATGGATTTCAGCTACATGACGTTCATTTTCACTGACTAATCGACATGTGGCGCGTGTTTTAACTGGTGCCGTAACCCGTTACCATGACGGCTTCCATGTGGAGTAACATGGTTATGCTGTGGCCCAAAATATAAAAAAAAGAATAAAGAAATCTAAATTTCTGATACATTGGATACAAATAAACTGCAAAAGATCAAATGAATGACGTATGGTCTTAACCCGGATGTTCCACATACTCAGATATATTACTTGTTACCCAGTATAGGCGTTTCTTCTGTGCTATATTTAGCAAGTTAGTTCAATGAATATTGTCTAAAGTTGAATATTGTCTAAAATATACTCTGGCCGCCTGCAAAGAATGTAAACAAATTGATGTATTAATACAGTTTGTATGTGACACGATGATCAAGCTGATCCTTTATTTTTGCATATGTTTGCTCGTAAGGTATAAGGCCAATTTGATGTATATGTAGTATGTCTAAAGCGGAGGGTTATGAAAAATCGTTTCTTCCAATTACGGCTGCACTAGCCAGTCTTTGTAATTTGTAAGCCCTGCCACTCCGGCTCACGATAGAATTGTTTCAGAAAACCCTAGATTATGTGACCACTACCAGTAAACCTTTGCATGTTCTCCTTTAAATATGATCATCCCAGCAAATCTGTGACCCCAGTTTGATAAACACACAACTCACTGATTTTAGATTGAGACAATGAAGAACCGCACGCCACGTCAAACCACCGATGGATGTACTTAAGTGCAGTTCCTCTACTTCTCTTTCTCTTCTTCTTATTTGATGATAGCCATTGCACAAACATCTCATTAGCATTAACCTTAAATGAGTTTTCAAGTCATTTCACTATCTGATGAAAATAAAGAATATTTATTTTAGTTAAATAATCGTTACCAAATACATGAACTGTATTGGTCCCAAACCATAGTGCAAAAAAATCCTGCGGAAACAGTGTAGACATATAAAGGTGCAATATGATCAGGGATATATAGTTTTATCCGGAGAATTTCTGGACAAATTGTCAGACGGTAAATGAATCAAAACAGTGTAATGGATAATTATAGTAACTGGATACGGTGTATTGGTAGATTCCTATATTTTATCGCCACAGGGAGAACTAATTTCGTGACATAACTGTCTGTTTGCTGTCCTTGACGACAAACCCTTCCGAGAAGGGATTTGCTGTTTAAGGAAATTGTGTACCCAGAGGAGCAAATCCTTTTCTTAAACATTTGACCCCTTTTTCGAATGGAGGCAAGATGAAAATGGAAAAGTTGCTCAGTCTCCTAAAAATGTAAAGATATACCTTCAGATAATTGTAGTAACAAGTAAAAACATTTAAAGCATTCCAGTTGTTAGAATTACGGGCATCTAGGTATTTCTTTTGGTTTTCACTTTGTATATTTTCATCTAAACTTTGAACAGCAGCATATTAACGATAAAATTAACCAGATTGTTTCCAGAGTTAGATACTGCTTGAAACTACATGAATCGCAGAGTGCATATTTTGTTACATATATTGTTGCCCTCTTTAGAAATGTCTCTGTGAGGCTGTTCCTATTTTGGGTCACCCATATGCATTTTTCTGAAATACGATGCACAGCACAAAAACAGAAATCGAAAAAGATTCCATTTTTTGTCAAAACCTACTTTATCTGCAGAGCTTTCGTGTTTGTAAAGCACTGGATTCACAAATCAAGACATCAGTATAGTCAGTTTGCTCCACAGTGCAAATGGGTTTTGATTATTTTCTGAAAGTCCCATTTAAAGTTCTAATGCCCAAATAACTCCTATAACCATACTTAACAGAGTACGAATATAAACAATCCAAATATATTTACCAGAAACAGAGCAGTTTGGCTGAAGGGTGTCGTAAACTTGTTAGAACAGCCAATATAGTGTTGGTTGGCAAAGCGTAAGCTAGTTATTTACTGCAGTTGTGGGCGTATATGAATGGACTAGTACAAATTTATTCACCTGTCCGCACGCGTAATGTATAGTGCCACTGGTCAGGTGACATTATATTGTAAATAAACATGGAACTATGATATAGTTTTCAACGTAAAAAGTTTATTTTTTTAAAATTTGATAATATTCAGGTGAAACAAAAAGTTGAACAAATGATTTCAGAATAAAGTTTCAATTAATTATACAAATTTGTTCTAAGGATAGCACACATTGGTCCCATGCTATAATGAGTAAGACTAAACGGGATTCCAAAAGACAAGTAATTCTTCCTTGTAATTAAGAGACAAAAATGACATATTAAGGTCCTTTTTTGTACAGAAGCATTTTTATGCAAAACCTCACAGTATATTTTAAGAATTATGATATTCTTATGCATATAATAAAAACTAAGAATGAGATAATCTAAAATTTTCTATCTCTCGCCAATTTTAAAAAAAATATTGGGAATGCCGTTTGCATTTGGGAGCAAACGGACTATATCAGAAAATGTCTGCTGATAATTTTTCAAAGGGTTTAATCCTGTTAAACTTGCTGACAAGTCCTGACTATTGTTACTTTATCAGCCACACCACAGCCCGTTATAATTCCATTCTATCAGATTGAAGACATACTACTTTCTATCTCTAACATACGCCTACCTTTGCTTTATTTTTTTTTATAATTCTTCTTGTCTTTTTTTCTCTCGGTTGTTGTTGTAATTGTTGTTTTTGTTTTTCTTCTTATTCTACTACTTCTTCTTCCCTTCTTCGTATTTCGCTGATGCAGATAAAAAAAGCAAAAACTTGTGGTAACATTTAGGCAGACCCAAATGGTATTCTTTCTTCGATTTTCAGTAGAATCAGTCTGCATGGTTACACTAACAGGTAGCATAATTAAGGCAGTGTTTAATGAATTCTTATCGCCAGTGTTCGGTGTTTGTTTTTGATGCGTAGACGTTCGCTTTAGGACTACTTTACTTTAAAATTGAAATTTGATTTTTCAGCGTTCATTGTGTGATGAAGCCAGTAGGCGGAGCTTAAATTCCAGGAAGCGCAAAGCGCTTCTTGTAGAATTTTAAGCCCCCCTCACACATAGGCGAATCCATTTAACGAAGCCTTGCGAACACGGAAAATTTGTAAATTCTAGCGAATTCTGACCGAAACTGTTTGAAAATTTGTTGCATCGTTACGAAAGTATTCGTAGGGGAACTATTTGTTGCGAATGATTAACGAAGTGTGACGAACTGTTACTATAATTCGTTAGAATGCGAAGGGTCGCGCAAACAATTTCCGTTCTTTCCGTTAGCGATTAGAAACGAATAGGAGCGCAAACATACGAACTTAAGCGCAAATTTGCGCATATTGGCGCACGCCTCCGAATGTTTCCGAAACGGTATTTCCGCATTCGGCCGTTAACGGACACTATAAACTAACTAGTATTGTTGTGACTGCTGATTGTGCAAGTCAAAAACATGCCACCAAGGGGATGAGGAAGAGAATACTAGAGCGAGGAAGGCTGCTGCTATAGAGTCAGAGAAACCTATGGAACCTGAGATGCAGTCTGATGAAAAGCATAGTAATGTTGAATAGAAAATACCCAGTATTCCTTCCGTGTTAGTTTTTGCTGTAAGATTTACTTTTTATGCTCTCGAAAGGGAAACCATATACATGTAGTAGCCGATTTGTCTGTCTGTCTATCATGCCGCCTGTTCGTCATTTCGTTCGTCACGCACAACGGTCTCCATAACTCTGGGTTTAATAATATTGTTAATTCCCTTGTCATATTTTATATTGACAAGGAGCATTATCTGTGTGATTGACCCTTGTTAAAACTAATTCAAGTTCTTGTATCGTATGTCCTGCTTATATGTTAGGTGTCGGTTCAAGTCATCTGCAGTCTTTATTTGCACTTCAGTACTGATATATGTCAGTACTGAAGTGCAGGTTATAGTATTTGTAGCCCAGTTATGGCATCTATTTTGCATTTTTTTTAAATTCTAGTGTCTACAACTTACCATGCCATGTTTAAGGAAAAGGAATTTCAGTAAATGTCAGTCAATATGTTGGTATATACACAGTAAAATTGTTCCCAAGTGTTTGCTTACAGTTAATTATATTTGTTTTGTACATTTTTATGTTTAGTGGCGGTGATATACAGCAGTCCGCTCAAAGGTCCCCTACCCAATCTTCTGAGAAGTCTGTGGGCTTGGCGGTTTGGTCACCTGTTTTGCTACCCAATCTGCCTTTTGTTTTGTTTTGTTTTGTAAGATAAAAATAAAAAAGATACAAAATAGATGTTGATGCTGTTTTGATTAGGGGTATCTGAATGACCACCATTGGGAAAGAGCGGCTCATTCGGTTTACCGAGCGCGTCTTTCGTGAACTTGTGTAATTTTTTCCGTGTGTGCGTCTTTCCCTATTGGTTTTGAGAGCGGGATGTGGGATTTGGTTGTATTAATTCCTGATAATTGCCTATCTTTTTACCTTGGAACTTGACAGTGAACACAGAAAAAAGATCTTCCATTTTGACGAAGGAATAACTAATTACCTTGAAACTAACCACCTCCTTTATATATGAACTAAAGGCATATATGTCTGCATAAAATTTTTAAGTACTCAAAACTGCTCAAAACAATTGCAGCGCTATGACTCGCATGGATTCGTCCGTCGTAGTTACCCTTCGTATTGATTCGTATGCAAGCGTATACCGTTCGTTTTCTGAACGTAAAGTTATCGCTATAATGTGCTTTCATGCGTAGGATTCAATTCGCTACAATACGCAAATAATCGCTACAGTTCGCAAAAGTCCGCAAATTATCGCAAAGATTCGTCTTGTGATCGTCCTCTTTCGCTAGATATGCAAATCAGTCGATCAAGATATGCAAATCAGCTGAGACGAACGCTATGCAAAGCCTTTCCGATTGGTCAACGTATTGAAACGAATTCTAGCAATTGATGGACGAAATTTTTATTCGCCACAAAATTATCAACATGTTGAAAATTTCCCGACGAACAAAACTAGTCGTAACGGACGCAAAAGCTCACAAACGCATCCATACGAACGCCACCAACGATGTACAACGTACATATACTAATGAGAACGAATTTTGCCGAAGTCCTATTCGCCAGTGTGCGCAAGTTGACGTCGGGGGGTTTTCGTCCATATGAAAGGAGGCCTTTAGCGACGAACACTGGCCTTTTCCACGATGAACGCTGAAAATGTAGCCATGGTTTCTCAACCACCCAGAACTAGCCACAAGAAAAGCCATGCCACAAGAAATGAAAGGATGAAGTCAAGAGTTTTCTCTATCTACACAGAGTTTATTCAGGACGTAGGATTATAGAATCATCTCACAGGAGGAAAAATAAGTCTGGACAAATGAATTCAGACCACCTCCATTCTCACAAATACAAGCGCTGTGACTGTGCTGTGCTGTAGAAGACTGGCTCTGTGCGCTTTTAACTGAAAATAGAATCTACATCTTCAAAGAGCAACTTCAAATGTATGGATACATTTTATGCAAAATTCATCTTCAGAGCCACAAATCAGACATGTTGCATGTTTCAAAGCCGAGGAATAAGTGACAAGAAAGCTCACATCATGTACAAAGTTATGAAAAACAACTCACAGACAGCCAACCAGATTTTACCAATAATTGCTTTTCACCTGGAAAAACGAGTTCACTTTAATAGATTTTCAACAAGTAGTAGCTTTACACAAAAGCTTGTAAGCATACAACTCATTTGTTGGTACGCCAAAACTGATATAATATATACAATAAGAAAACCAAGACATAATAATAATAATAAGCTAAAATATAGTAAAATATACTCCAGTTACACCCTCCCCCTCTACCAGAAAAATGACGTCCTCGTCATTTACAACTGATATAATTAGATGCACAGTAAAGAAAAGCAATATATTATGAGGCTTCTGTAATGCCTTTCACGACTGCGCAAATAATTTTCGGATCAAGATCCAAACATGCACCTGACGACAATACAGACTGCAACAAATAACTCGGTTTTTGTATATTGAAACAAAAATCTCCAGAATCCTGCCACGCAGGTTTCTTCTTAACCCTTGCTGAACGTCTTGGGACGGTTTCTGATCTAGCTTGTGCGCACTGAGTGTTACCGTCACATCTTTGTTGACCTGAAGCATCAACCTCAGTATCTGTATTAATCGAAGTTTCTTCTCTAGACTCTATATTCACTGAATTCTCATTTTTAGTGTCAACAGATCTCTCCTGAAACTCAACATCATGCTGATTATCTGACTGATAAGCGTCCTCATCAGTCATCGGATCATCTTCCGGTTGATCTAAAGTAAATAAAATAGTACCTTCACCAGTACTAGTATGTACAGAAGTATCAGCCACTTCCGTAATATCTTTCCGAGTCTCAACAGTTGTTTTTGTAACTACTAGTTCATCATCACTACTGTCATCGTCTTTTTCTCCGTCTGTAGATTTTGGTGCATGTATGACGCGTTTTCTGGGTTTTGGGACTGGTTTTGTCATCTCTTTGTCCAATTTGTGTTTTGGGTCTCTATCTATATTCTGAAAATTAGAATTTATTTTAGACGTATTCTGCGTCTTTTTTTCTTCAACTGTATCCTTCACTGGTTCTTCTCCAGACTTCCGCTGAAAACTAGAACTTTCTATAAGATTTTCGCCAAGATGCAGCAGGTGATTTCTGTGCAAAGTTTTTACACCACCCTCACCATCTTCTCGTTTTACTCTATACACTGGTATATCTAAATTTGACTGTTCTATAACAACATATATATCTTCTGCCCATTTGTCTGATAACTTATGTTTGCCCTCATCAGCTAAAATTTTGACAAGAACCCTGTCATCTATATGCAACTTAGCTGCTCTTGATTTTAATTCATAATATGCTTTTTGTTTATCTCTAGCCTTTTCTGCATTTTCATGAGCTATTTCAAATGCTTTTTTGATCTTACCCTGCAAATCTGAAATATAATCTGAATATGAACCTTTATCTTCAGCTTTGTCAGGTAAGCCAAAAGCAATGTCAACGGGCAATCTAGGTTCTCTGCCAAAAAGAAGCATATATGGAGAAAAACCTGTACTCTCATGCTTAATACAGTTATATGCCTGAACAAGCGGTGCAACATGTTTTTTCCAATCTTTCTTCTGGTCACTTTCTAAAGTGCCTAACATAGAAATTAATGTACGGTTAAACCTTTCTGTCATTCCGTTCCCAGGGGCGTGATAGGGACTAGTTCTTGCTGATTCCCATGATAGAACATAACTCTTTTATGAGACAACTTTCAAAGTTGGCACCCTGATCAGCATGTAAACGTGCAGGTATTCCATATCTGACAATGAAGTCATTATATAGCACATCTGCAGTTGTTTTTGCGGTCTGATTTTTCGTAGGGACTGCCATAGCAAACCTTGTAAAGTGATCAGTAATGACTAGTATGTTAGATATGTTCCCTTTGGATGGCTCAAGTGTTAAATAGTCAATGCATACCAGTTCTAATGGATATGTAGTAGTGATATTAACTAACGGGGCTCTTACATCCGTCTTTGATTTTCTTCTGATACATCTACTACAGTTTGAGATCCATGATTCTGTATCAGAGAACATGCCTGGCCAAAAGAACCGGTCACGTAGTAATGACAATGTTCTGTCTTTACTAGGGTGTCCCATATCATTATGAAGGCCAGATAAAACTGTCTCTACATAGCAAGCTGGAAGAACTAGCTGACATTTTCTCTCATTCTCCGATTCAACTTCTCTGTATAACACCCCTCTTATCATTTTGAGACTGCTAATTTTTTTTAGCATAACAGAGTCTTGCCTAGTATGAATTTCACCTCTATTAGGCTGTCTTCTGTCTCTTACTGACCTCACCCAAAATCCTAGAAAACTATCATTTAACTGTTGCTTCCTGATTTCTCTCAAATCCATTTGTGCCATTGTTTGGCCGGGAAATTCTGTAGCTTCTAAAATATCTACAGCTGTAACAAACGTGCAGAGATGGGGGCTGACTATAGCTCCACACACAAGTTTCACAGACTCACTTGAGATTTCTTGAACACTATTTCCAGGATATCTACTGAGTATATCTGCATCTTTGTTGGCGCTACCTGGTCTATAAATGATATTGAAATCAAAACTAGCCAAAGCAGACAACCATCTATGCCCAGTGGCTTCCAGCTTTGCCTTAGATAGAGCATATTTCAAAGGATTGTTGTCCGTGACAACTGTAAACTCATTCCCATATAAGTAATCATTGAACTTCTCTGTTTTATTGACCATTTTAGAGCTAAAAACTCTAACTTTGAAGCTGGATAATTCTTCTCTGCCTTTTTCAAGCCTCTGCTAGCAAAACTTATCGGTCGCAACTTACCTTCCTGCTTTTGTTACAGTATTGCACCTAAAAGTAAAAAGTATGCAAAGACCAGGAACTGAAACAATCAAAATCCAAATCCAGCCCTCAAACCATAGTTGGAAACAACTAAGATTACAAATAATCAAGATACAGAGAACATATGGCCAACCGAGTGAGCAGCTTGTTCCCAAAAGGTGGCCACTCAGCAACCCAAACCGAACCAAAAATAATAAGAACATACATAAGGTAAAACATCACAGAAACTCTGACACCAAAAACAGGCACCAGAAAACCCCAACAGAACTACCGCCTTGGAACGGTCAGTAATTACTGGGGGGCTTAAATCGATTTTACAGGCCCAATCTTACCCTCAGTTTCTGAAGTGGTACAAAACATTTAGTTGGTTGTTCGGTTCGCATGATAACCCTCTAACTCGTCAATGAATCATCACGGTAAACACATAAATCAAAGGACCTCTGACAGTATCAATGCATATTTGCCCATTTTTCGACAAATTACTGCACCTTCCTCGGGCAGCAAAAGTTTAAATATTTGGCATTAATATGTAGCCTTGTGTACTATAAAGACATTTTAACCGTGATTGTGAAAAATTATCATGCCTCTAGACTAACATAGACCAATTTTATCAAGAGGGGTATGTGAATTTTTCAGTCTCTGAAAATAAGTCCATTTATTTGGTTTTCTAAGATATCGAAATCTTAATTGATATCTATGCTAAAACTGACATAAACATTACTGTTACTGATATTATGCAGTATTTTTTCAGTACTAAGGACTTTCGCCTATTTTTAGATATAAAGGATGTAAGTACCCCACCCACTTTTTCAGTTTTTCAGCTGTAGACTATCTTTTCCCCCCGTGCCTCAGCAAGCCACTCACATATAATGTGTATTATGATAGTACACACATACATGCAAAGTGGCTAGCTGAGGCACGGGGGGAAAAGTATCTTTAAAAAACTTTTCCTGTTTCCATTACGTTTAATTACAAAATTTGGCTTTTTCCACCAAAAATTGAAGTCTATGTGCAAAATAATCAGAAATTAAATTCATGGCTAGTTAGGGGAAGTTGAGAGCAACAAATTTCAAGAGAAATTCTTGGGTAAATCAAAAATTTAATTTTGACTATTTTTATAGGCAAATTAACATTACAACCGTCAGAGGTCCTTTCAACACCATGAAGAAGCAAAGACGAGGACTCAACAGATACAACGGGCCGTCTGACAGGTGGAGATCCCTGTCCTGCCAAACAACCCCACTGGAAATCTGAAGCAAAAGAAGGTCACCAGTTGAGCCCCTTTTTGGCTAGCATCTGTATGCACTTCAAATGGGATACTATAATTTGCATATCCTAAAACTGGGGGTGAAGATAACGCCTCTTTCAACTTGCCAAAAGCATCCTGCTGCTCTTGACCCCACTGAAATGGTTTTGCAGAGGTTACCTTTTTACCATTTTTAAAGCAAGTATTGGGGTGAAGCTCTGTTAAAGGCTTTGATATTTTGGAGAAATCCTTTATAAACCTTCTATAATAACCCGCGAATGAAGTAAATTGACGGACCTCTTCAGCATTTTTGGGGGTGGGCCAACCTACCACTTTTTCTATCTTTTCTGGGTCTGCTTCTACCCCGTCTTCTGAGACAATATGACCAACGTATTTCACTTTTCTTTGCAAGAATTTACACTTCTTTGGGTTCAACTTTAGATTGCACTCTTTTAACCTTCTTAACACTTTATCTAAACATTCTAAATGTTCTTCCAAAGAACTGGAGAAGATAATGAGGTCATCAAGGTAAATACAACATATTTTCATATTCAAATATCAGTATCACCTGTTGAAAATATATCTTGATGCTGAATAAGAAGGTGCTTTATTTGATCAGCTTCATCGGTCGACAGGCCAGGTGTTTCAATAGAAACTTTATCTATGAAAGATTCTTTCTCTGTATCATCAGACTGTAAAATCTTATAATCTAATTCAACTTGAACTGGCTGCAATTCACATAAAATTGCTCTTGGGGCGACTGTGAAAGTTGATGTGGTTACATTAGTAATCTGAACATTGATAACACCATTTTGACCTTGAGTATAGTGAACTACAGCTGGGGTAATGTCAAAATCTTTAGGAATAACAGACTCTTCTGTTTGTACTAACATAGCACATGTTGGATGGTAATCTAACTCTTTACTTGTTATGCCTTGAATTGTAACTGTACTGTTTGCTGGAATAGTAATATTACTATTTTCAATGCTCCTGATTACTGCAAGGCTATTTTTATTTCCTTTTAACTCTTTCTGTCTAACATTCATGCACCTAAATGCTAAGTACCAAGGAGTATACAGTGCAGCATTCTGCAGAAAATTTTCACCTAATTTCTCTTTGCAGTCTATTAAGAATTCTCTTAGCACTTTTGTTCCTAGCAGTATTGGCAATTTCAAATTGTACTCTGTATCTGGAACTATTAATAAAATGCAACTTTGAACATGGTCTGTTGGAATACCTATAGTTTGTATGTCAACTTGTATGTAACCAAAATATGGCATTATCTCCCCATTTGCACATTCTAAAGCTACAAAATTATCGAGAGGCATAAGCTCTACACCATTTAAATTGTTTTCAAAGAAACTCTTACTGCAAGTGCTAACACAACTACCAGTATCCAACAATGCTTTAGTTTCTAAATTGTTTATCAAAACAGTTGATTCATTACTGCTGCCTACGATCTCAGATACTTTGGGGCATTTTCTATTTCCACTACCTACAGACCACCCCTGTCCATAGGTCTCATTCAGTTTAAATGATGCTTACTATGATCCATTCTAGTAACTGGACATCTCCACTGGTAGTGTCCATATTGCCTACAACGGAAACACAAAGGACCTGTGTTAAAATTATCAGACTCAGGGTTATCTGTCCTTTGATTTTGCCACTGCTGTTGATTATGACCTTGCATTTGCCCATAGCTTTGTTTTCTGTTAGCTGGATTATACTGTGGTCTAGGGGTATTTATAAAACCCTGATTATTAAAATTGTTTTGGGACCCTTGACGCGACTGTCTTTGATTCATATTACCCGAGTTGTTGCAATTTGGGTTATTATATGCAAATCGGTGACCCTGACTTTGACCTTGACCCTGAAAATTACCACGACCCCTTTTTCTGCTTTGATTTATATTATATGTAGTTGGGGTTGATTATCTTCTGAATTTTGAGGAACATCAATTTTTTTCTCAAGATCCTTCACAGTGTTATTTCAGACTTTTCTTCTGACACCACATTACAATGAGTGGTTTTGTCTTTGTCCGATGAAGGAGCAACTAAATGTTCTTGTTCAAGCTTTCTTATTTCAACTCTTAGTTTGTCAAAATCTTTAATTTGCTCGAATTTGTATCCCGATATGTTTTTTAATGCAGGTTTCAGACCCTAATAAAACATATTGTGTAACATTTCATTTACTTTACTCGGGTCAACTAATTGCCTCTCGACAGCAC
Source organism: Ctena decussata (assembly GCA_963989385.1). Lineage (NCBI taxonomy): Eukaryota > Metazoa > Mollusca > Bivalvia > Lucinida > Lucinidae > Ctena > Ctena decussata. The sequence goes on along the minus strand of OZ022503.1, from coordinate 39,448,119 downwards.
TTGCTAAAATATCTTCTAATCTGCATGACCATTAGTTACATCTTCATCGTCACCTTGCTTTGCACTATAGAACTTTGCTAGAAGATTTTCCTTTGTGTCCACAGCACCATAAACGCTCTTAAACTTATCTAAGATATAAGGTATTGTGGCACCTATACCTAGGCGTCTAACCAAATTGCTTGCTTCCCCTCTTAATGACCTTATAGCTTGAGCTATTGCCTCTGGTTTATGTGTTTTTTCTACTAGTAAACATTTCACTTCATAGACCCACTGGTCATATGTAGCTTCCCCTTTTACTTTATCACCATAGAATAATGAAATTCTAGGTTGCTGATTAGTAGAAACACTAGTCACAGTGGTAGTGCCAGGTTCAGTCGCTTTAGCTACACCTGGTTCCGTCTTAATGGACAAATCACCTTCAGTGCCATATGACTTCAGCCAAGCATCTAATTGCTCTTTTGTATCAAACTTTGGCTTAAGTTTCAACTGATTGAATTTTTCAATCAATAACCTACCCTCCTCTTCAGATAAGTTTTCAGCCATATTTACTGAGATACACCTGACCTTAAAAATTCAATGTAAAATTTCTATTAAAAGTAAATAAAAATTACAGAGAATATTATGTCTCGTCTGTAAGCACACTCAAACAGTGAAACTCTATGCTAGTTATTCACCGGACACCGCTGGTGCTTGGAGATCAACAATACTTATGTCCCACTTTCTGCTAATCTCAGATAAGACAATAAAACATACGACTTAGTCGGCTTTGATACTCAATTCTGTCTACAGCTTTAAGAAGCTGGGTCAGTACATCCGATGTCTGATCGCAATTAGAATGACACAGCCACTTTTCTTGCCAAAAGCAAGTTCACCCTTGAAGCAAAAATATTTTTCTTTAAAATTGGAAAACACTATGAGTATGAGCATATACACAAAAGAGTCAATACGAGAATGCTTCTGGTAATCAAAGTCTGACCTAAGCAAATGAGTTGCTTTACTGTACCACTGTGAAACTAACTGTGTCATACGATTTTTCAAACATATATGAAAACTAGTCAAAAGTTATTGAAAATTAGCACCATACTAAAATATAATGAGTATTTTGATTCAGGAAAGGTATGGCATACACAATGTATAGACAAGTATCCTTCCCGGTCTCAACCCACAAAGGTATAATTTAGTAATCAATGTTTAATTTACTTTTTCCACATCTATATCTAGACATATATGTTAGATTAGATTCAGGAAAGATATGGCATACTCAATGTATAGAGAATTATCTCCCCTGGTCCAATCCAACAATACAACTGTTAATGATTCCACGTAAACAAGGATTTTCTTTCCCAAAAAATGATAAACTGACACTAATTCACATTTGGTAAAGCAACTGGACACCAGCAAATAATAACTATTCACAAATATGAAATGATCTGAATATATCACAGATTTGCAAATGAAGTAGAATATTTCAATGACAGTGTTCAGTGATTCACGATTGATGTACCTGAAAGTGTTCTCCACAGGATGAATGACTAAAAATATCTGTACATACACACCACAGAATATAAAGAATCACAGAAAATCTTCACAGCTGGAAGGATATCAGACAGGTCTCAAATATATAAACTTTAAATGTATAGGAATACACTGAGTACCAATAGGATTTTAAACAAAGCACTGTTTCAGAACAACTGCATCCACTATACCCCTAAGCCAATATTTGCTTAATATATCACTGGGATGAATACCATCCTTCAATACACCAAATGAGATTTTCTGTGTTCTGTAAACTGTATTACTTTTTCTGAATTTCTTTAAATCCAGACTAAATCTTGGAACTGAAATGCTATTTTGCTCATTTATATACTGTAATCTTAAGTTTAATTCATCAATTTTGTTTTCTAATAATTTGTCATCTATGATAAATTGATCCCTGAGAGTACCACATTTAGTTTGATTCCAAATGGATATAGAATAATATGGACACTCTAAGAAAATTACTTTAACTCTGTTACCATATAACTCACAAATTGACTGAATTCTATTGCATTCTGAAATAATCTGATCTACTGTCACATTATTAAGAACAATGTTTCGACCTGGCTTATCTGTGAAGTCACAAGTAAATGTCCAAATTGCCAAGAGAATGTTGTTATAACAATCAAGATACTTTTTTAAGTTATGTTGTACAATATCAACTGCTTGCTTGGTGGTTCGCCCTACATGACTATCAAATTCAATGTTTTTTTTATATATGTCTCCCTACATCTATCTAATGAAAAGCCTTTACTATCAGAAATAACGATCAGTTTGCGTTTCTGCTCTGACACCGGTAAGTAAATTGGATCTTTCGATAAATATTTTTCAAAATCAAGACTCCACATTAATATATTGGTAAACACAGATTAAAGTAAAACAAAATAAATTCTGATTTGAAAAGTTATAACACTTTATGCCAAAATATCACTGACTTTAAATTTCTAAACTATTACCAATACACTTTAACAATGGCTCTTAATGTTTATATTGTTGTTATTTATTTTCTGAATCTAAACTTGAATCAATTTTATGAATGATTCATTATTAATCAACTCAAGTATATGCAAATGCTTTATAGTCAAAGGGAAGCAACCTCTACTGAACTAACTTCAACTGTCTAGTACACAGTTACATACAAACTACTTATGACTCAACGTGTACATATTAATATTAGTAGAAAACCAATAATCATGCAAAAATGTGCAAATATGTTGTTTTGACTTTCTGACTTTCACACTTACAATTGACTTCTCAATCTCTCTAAACACAATAAATATGTAAAGAAAATGCGTAGGAGTACCTAGAAAGATAAACAACTAATTTTGTAGTTTACGACCCTTCAACATCATGAACATAGTATTTGGTCATTTCGGGCTAAAAAAAAATTTAATCAGACTTTTCCTAACTTTTTAGACAGCCAAACTGACAGATATTCTATTGAAGAATATAAGGGTTAACAATTTTAGGGTTTATCAACAATCTAGTGAAATAAGAGCAGACAAGCAATTATGGCATATCACCAATATTATAGCAGTTGAGGTATCACACAACTGTTACGGTTGCATAAACCTACAATCTGACAATAAATTTCTAACAGGGCTGCAAATAGAAAATATTAAGACCTTTAAACAGACAGGCAAGGCTGACCTTAGACAGGCGTGCAGTTATGAAATTTTGGAGACTTTAAACTGACAACGCTGCTCAGACAGGGCTGCAGTTTTAAAACTTTTGGTGAAACTGACCAACAAACAGGGTTGAAACTGAAATATATGCAGATGTTCACTATTATTTGTTTGGCATAATAAGACTTAACACCTCAACATCACAAAATTGGACCAAATTATTTGGAGCAGCCTATTAATTTGCATAATTCAAACCTGAAATACTGTTAATTGCCGTAAAGTATATACTGACTGAAATTCTGAAAATAAACAACTGATTCAGAGAAAAATAATGTACAAAAAAGGAATATGTTTTGTAATTTTTAGCTCACCGATCGATGATAGCAGTGGATATTTCATCTGGGTAGACTCACTCTGTGCTCACATGAATGATACTAGCAAAATAAGTCACTAAACACTCAAAAGAAGGAATCACTATAATTGTCAGTTCACAAATAAAGTTCCTAGAGGGTAGTGGATGTCATCTCAGTCAATCAAGGAAAGAATCTGCATCAAGTAGTCTCTGCTGACGAAAACGTCCCAGCTCCATTATACACGAACACCAGATCACAGCTGACAATGTCCTAGAACCATTTATACAGGAACACCAGATCACAGTCCTGAACGTCTCTGCACATATAGATGGGTAACGTTTGCACGTTTGGGCGCCAAAATGTAGCCATGGTTTTTCAACCACCCAGAACTAGCTCGGAAGAAGCCACAAGAAAAGCCATACCACAAGAAATGAAAGGATGAAGTCAAGAGTTTTCTCTATCTACACAGAGTTTATTCAGGACGTAGGATTATAGAATCATCTCACAGGAGGAAAAATAAGTCTGGACAAATGAATTCAGACCACCTCCATTCTCACAAATACAAGCGCTGTGACTGTGCTGTGCTGTAGAAGACTGGCTCTGTGAGCTTTTAACTGAAAATAGAATCTACATCTTCAAAGAGCAACTTCAAATGTATGGATACATTTTATGCAAAATTCATCTTCAGAGCCACAAATCAGACATGTTGCATGTTTCAAAGCCGAGGAATAAGTGACAAGAAAGCTCACATCATGTACAAAGTTATGAAAAACAACTCACGGACAGCCAACCAGATTTTACCAATAATTGCTTTTCACGTGGAAAAACGAGTTCACTTTAGATTTTCAACAAGTAGTAGCTTTACCAAAAAGCTTGTAAGCATACAACTCATTTGTTGGTACGCCAAAACTGATATAATATATACAATAAGAAAACCAAGACATAATAATAATAATAAGAAGCTAAAATATAGTAAAATATACTCCAGTTACAATTTTTGTTCTTATATTTACACTTTATTTTTAGAGCTTCCTGCGCTGTTTTCATGGTCATTTAATTCAGAATATGTAAAGATATGCGCCGAAGAAATGATAGTAACTACATGTTCGGCCATTACGTTAAACAGCCGTCGTCATAACGTGGCGTCAGTCGAACGTTACGTGGTCCAATCAATACGTTTGTTTACCTTAGACGTCGCTTGAGGACAACGTCACTTGATCAATTATCGTTCATCGGTGTATGAAGCCAGTTGCTCCAAAAGGCTTGTCTATGGAGGGTCAGGGGCAAGTGTAAATATTAAAATGTCACGGATGAGTTTTCGATCCATCTGTATAACGCTGTTTCAGCGCTACTATTCTTTGGAAGCCACTGTTGATTGTGATGTGCATCACTTGTTTAAACACAGTATAAACTTCAGTGCTCCAGATAAAAAAGGGGTAGCAGGTACAATTTAGGGATAATTTCCTTATTATTCTATACAATAACATATCCTTATTATTCTATAAAATAACATATGTTGTGACCCTTGTATTAGAACCGTCTGGCTGAATGAAGGTCATGACATATGATAACGTCAAGAAATAAGAAAAATCATTTCTGAATTATCCTATAAAACCCATGATCTGGAGTACTAACAAACACAGGGAAATATAATGCACATGTACTTTTAATATACCAAATGTAAATGCACGGAATATTTAGTGAGGTCGGTATTTCGCTTATTTTTCGAATGGTCAGTGCTATGTAACTTTCTCTGAACAATATTACACTGTAACTCGCTAAAGGTATTTTGATTAAAAAAAAACTATAACTGTTAGGAAAGGAAAAGCGTTTAGTTCGCGTGATTTCGCGTTTATAGACGTCCGAAAGATAAAACATTTTCCAAGTTCACGAATGATTCATACATGCATGGATGTATAAACGCGAACATCTAAGACAATAATTTTTAAATTTATTTAAACGTTTGTTTAAAATTAAAGTTTCATTATGACTTTTTTATATACATTTTGCACCATCTGGCAGAAAAGGCGTTACGGTGAAAAATCGATAGCTCTATACTACCTGTAAAATTTAGCCCTTGACCACAATAAGATTGCTTCCATTGCCAGTGTCTTAACGCTTTATAAAGAGATTTTAGAAAATTTTCGACCAAGCTTCGAATCAAAAGTTAGCAAAATTAGGCGTTCAGGGAAGAAATTTCCCATTTAGCTATCTATGTAAAATACATGATTGTAATCAATGGAAAAACAGCTTTCAGTTCATACATTATAATAGATTCGCAATTGCTAATTTATGTATGTTATTTAGGTCCAAATACGAAGAGTCGCATAATTTGAATAAATTGTGTTTAGAAACTTATGGTTAATTACGAAAGCCTATAAGGACATTTTCAATACAAGAAAAAAATAAATTTCTCGAAATAACGAGAAACCAACTCGTAATAACGAGAAGCCAACTCGTAATAACGAGAAACCAACTCGTTATAACGAGGAACCAACTCGTTATAACGAGAAACCAACTCGTTATAACGAGAAACCAACTCGTTATAACGAGTAACCAACTCGTTATCACGAGAACCAAACTTGAAATAACGAGAAACCAACTCGTAATAACGATAACCTACTCGTAATAACGAAAAACCAACTTGTTATAACGAGAAACCAACTCGTCATAACGAGAAGCCAACTCGTAATAACGAGAACCCATCTCGTAAAAACGAGAAACCAACTCGTTATAACGAGAAGCCAACTCGTCATATCGAGAAACCAACTCGAAATAACGAGAAGCCAACTCGTAGTAACGAGAAACCAACTCGTTATAACGAGAACCCAACTTGAAATAACGAGAAACCAACTCGTAATAACGAGAACCTACTCGTAGTAACGAGAAACTAACACCATATAACAAGAAACCAACTTGCTATAACGAGAAACCAACTCGTAATAACGAGAAGCCAACTCGTTATAACGAGAACCCTTCTCGTAATAACGAGAAACCAACTCGTTATAACGAGAAGCCAACTCGTAATAACGTGTAGCCAGCTCGTAATAACGAGAAACCAACTCGAAATAACGAGAAGCCAACTCGTAGTAACGAGAAACCAACTCGTTATAACGAGAAGCCATCTCGTTATAACGAGAAACCTAATCATTATTAGAAACCTTCGAGAAGCCAACGATACAATAGCAAGGGCAATAACTCGCATAAAATTCTGTACCGGCTGGACCAAAAGTTTGTGTTTCTATACCCAACTGAGGTGTTTGAGGGACGGTATTATGATTTAACACGCTACATCGGGTGTTAATAATACAATGTGCTGTCCATGGTGGAATGCAGGAAAGAGTTATCGACACCTGTGGTCACGTGACCCAAATTGGTGTTGAAGCTTAGAACCGTTATTCATTTCTTCATTATTTTTATCTGTTTCTTCTTCTTTTCCTGCTTCCTCTTCTCCAGTCTTAGCTAGAAAATCTTGACCATATATATAGGGTTGACGAAAACTTCCTTCACCAACCTGCTTGTAAAAGAGAGAGAGAGAGAGAGAGAGAGAGGGGGGAGAGAGAGAGAGAGACAGACAGACAGGCAGACAGACAGACAGACAGACAAAGGGAGATAGCGGTGGAATTTTTGAAACCAGTGGTGTGTTCTGTTCATTCTGCTGAGTACAAAGGTAAATGCAGTATACATTCTTAAGACATAAATCTTTTATACGGTCCATGTCAGTCCCATGAATGGGCTACAACATAAAGATTGTTCACAGCACAAACCATTGATGACTGAATCATGACTGGTAAAGATTGTTCCTGCTCAGGGTGTAGGAAGAATCGTGCCCTGGCATCATGTATGAAATTCAATCACAGAAGCTGGCTTTCATTTTCTCAGACACTGATGTACTGGTTAACCGCTTAGGAGGTCTAGGCCTGCCCAGGAATAGTGGACCGTCCCGACATGACCATAGCTGTTTACCGTGGACGTTAAACAATAACACAAGAACAACAACTGATGTCTCAAAGCATCCTTTGATCACAGAATATATAGTTTCGGTACATTTCCTATTTTTCTTTACATTTCAACACCTCAATCTCAAGCTGCTGGTATCTCAAAGTAAATTTTCTGGGACCTGAAAAATTACTTCAAGGTGATAGTTTGGCATGACCTTCGACTTCGAGATATCGAGAGTTTACTGAATAGTGACAATGTTCACTACATTTTATGTGTAAACGATAAGCCATTACGTGCTTGATTTCAAAATTTGGAAAAAAGACAACAACAACAATGATCTTTTTTTTAGGATAATTCCGGGATGATTTTTCTTGTTTCTCGACGGGGGCGTATGTTCTGACTCCTCATTAGAACCGTCTCAGTGAGACGGTTCTAATGATGGGTTATAGCATGCGTTTTTCGTGGAGCAATGCGGAAGGTTGTCCCTGGGTTATCGCTGGCGAGATGGTTCTAATGATCGATGGGTCATAGCAGCGTATTTTTCTTGTCTGGAATGTGGAAGGATGTCCCTGGGTTAGCGCTGCTACTCCTTCTTATCTGGAGCACTGAGTATTTGTAACAGCAATTTTTCTTCTGGCTATTCTTGTAATATTAGGGATTAGGTATATTGCAAATTGTTTAAAATTCGTCATACTACCATCAAATACTTTATGTTCTATCCTCATGTTTCACCTTGTGTGCTGCGAGTGAAAATAAAAGTTATGTTATGTTAAATAATGTATGTTGAAACCTGTATTTTATTTAAAAGCTCATACTTGTATTTTTAAAAGGGAGGTAGAGCTATTTGCGCACCCTAACCACCTCTTTATGAGAAATATCCTCAGTCTGAATCAGTGTATTTTAGATAGTAATTACATATATACTATTTTACAGTAGTATGATGTCTGTCTTAATTAGATTAACGATAGACCAATGGAAGGAAAGAAGATCACTATATTCAAATTTTAAACTAATTTTAATTTGATAAATAAATAATTAATATATTTTTGCCGAATATTTCTAATAAGGCGGTATTAAGATATCTATATTATAAATTTGTAAGAGGTTATCCACTTGTAATTTGCATTCTTTTTATCCACTATCAATGTACTGTTGTAGACTTCAAAAACAAAAGACAGATACTCAGTAATATGTATACAAGAAAGTATGAAATGTATACGGGCTAATCATACTAGAAAAAGATGGCAGTGATGAGTCTGAGTTGCCTTCTTTTGAATGCACAAGGGTTACGTAGTTGAATTACCCATTTCCATCTAATTTTAGCTGCTCTAATAATAGTAAATTTTCGGTTCTCGTTATTACGAGAAGCCAACTCGTATTAATTAACGAGAAACCAAGTCGTAATAATGAGAAACCAAGTCGTATTAACGAGAAACCAACTCGTTATAACGAGAAGCCAAGTCGTTATAACTAGAAGCCAAGTCGTAATTACGAGAACATATTTAACTCAGATACGTTTCGGTTAAGTGCTGGCCTGCTGATCTAGAGGTCCAAAGTTCGAGCCCTGCTGGAGGCGGAAATCTTTCCAACTATAAACGGGGCTTCATTGCACAAACGTACCTTTCATGATCACCCTCTCATCTTCATCATATGACTGAAATACTGTTGAAAAAGACATACATTGTAATCTCTTTATCCATCTATCACGTATATACGTTTTTCCGAGCCTTCTGAGAGAATGTGCGGAATGCGTGTGTGTGTGTGTGGCGAGGGGGTGAGGATGGAGGATTTGGGCTATGTAAACCATGACTAGGATCGCTGACGCTGGTCCGCGTCTAGCACGAGAGCCTGTACATGAAGAACTGCAGCTTTTTCTGTCAGGATGCTGTAACCATGGTAACCATTACTAAACTTAGGCTTTTACTGTGACGGATCGAGAGTGCCAGGTACTAACCAGCTTGCTCACCTTCTATGCAGATCGCGACACAAAATATATGCCTTAAACCTCATACTGTAATTGTGCACTGCTTTTAACAGCTTTAATTGGATGCGTGGATGGCTTGAGATTTTACGTCTTTTTTAACATTACTTCAGTCATATCAGGACGATGAGAGGGTGACTCTGTAAGGCTGTGTGCAATGGAACCCCGCCTATGGTTGGAAAGATTTCCGCCTCCAGGTCTTGAGCCCAGGACCGTTCGATCAGTAGGCCAGCGCTTATCATACTGAGCTACCATGGTCAAATAGCTTTCAGACATGGCTTTGCACATCTTTAACATCAGATATAACCATGTAATAATATCAGACAGATTTGCGCATAATATCTCAGACATAGTCTGCACATAACCTCATAAATGTTTGCAAATTCTTAGAACTCAGACATATGAGACCTCAGTTATCGTGCAGCCTGTCATCGTGCTAATATAAACATTACTGAAGATATACAGACATTACTTTTGACAACTGGTTTATGTTATTCCCCTTGATACTGAATTGCTGGTTTCTCGTCATTACGAGTTGGCTTCTCGTTATAACGAGTTGGTTTCTCGCTATTACGAGTTGGCTTCTCATTATTACGAGTTGGTTTCTCGTTATAACGAGTTGGGTTCTCGTAATTACGAGTTGATTTCTTGTTATAACGAGAAACCCGAGTTGGTTTCTCGTTATAATGAGTTGGTTTCTCGTTATTACGAGTTGGCTTCTCGTTATTACGAGTTGGCTTCTCGTTATTACGAGTTGGTTTCTCGTTATAACGAGTTGGTTTCTCGTTACTACGAGTTGGTTTCTCGTTATAACGAGTTGGTTTCTCGTTATTACGAGTTGGCTTCTCGTTATTACGAGTTGGCTTTTCGTTATTATGAGTTGGTTTCTCGTTATAACGAGTTGGTTTCTCGTTACTACGAGTTGGTTTCTCGTTATAACGAGTTGGTTTCTCGTTATTACGAGTTGGTTTCTCGTTATTACGACTTGGCTTCTCGTTATTACGAGTTGGTTTCTCGTTATAACGAGATGGTTTCTCGTGACTACGAGTTGGTTTCTCGTTATAACGAGTTGGTTTATCGTTATTACGAGTTGGTTTCTCGTTATTACGAATTGGCTTCTCGTTATTACGAGTTAGATTCTCGTTATAACGAGATGGTTTTATCGTTAATACGTGTTGGCTTCTCGTTATTATGAATTGGTTTCTCGTTATAACGAGATGGTTTCTCGTTATAACGAATTGGCTTCTCGTTATAATAAGTTGGTTTCTCGTATTAACGAGTTGGTTTCTCGATACATCACTTTTCATTATTACGAGCTGGTTTCTCGTTATAACGAATCGGCTTCTCGTTATAACGACTTGGCTTCTCGTTATTACGAGTTGGTTCCTCGTTATTACGAGTTAGCTTCTCATTATATCGAATTGGCTTCTCGTTATAACGGGTTGGCTTCTCGTTATAACGAGTTGGTTTCTCGATTTTACGAGTTTGCTTTTCGTTATATTATGATTTAATATCGGAAAATATATTAAATAAGAAAATGAAATTTATTTATGAACTTCTATGCATTTCCCTATTAAACTGAGAACCGTAGACAGGTAACTGCTTATCTCCGGCCCGCTCGGAGATTATCGGAAAATCCCATGACTATAACGATTGTGCCCTATGTTCCGGGTTCTGTTCGGCATACTCAAGGATAACCTTCTCAGATGATGTCGCACGCAAAGGCGCAGCAGCCTGTGTGCAAATACGCAATTGCAAAAAAAAATTTTGTCAAATTGACAAAATTTCAACCAACTGCCAACATACATGAACCTATGAAATATCTTAGGGGCCATATTCTTAAGATTACCCCTAAAGGATTATGAAACATGATTGTGTGTATCAAGTAATTGCTCCTACCTACGACCCTGGCCTGTACATAATCGTCGAAAATGCTAATATCTTTTTGAAAAAATGTAAACACAAAAAACTCGCACCACATTTTTTTTATAGTCAGCAGTCAGAATTGTAACTGTAACACATATGTAAATTATACTATAATATTGTAAAGCACTAGTTCACGGTGGTAAAACCAATCTCGCTACCTATGCTGTCGACCTAGATTGTACTATGCAATGTGGCTGTCGACCGAGTATTACGGTTTTTTTTTTACCGTAATACTCGGTCGATAGCTACTCTGCATAGTACCGTCTGGGTCGAAAGCACAGGTTGCGATATTGGTATTACCATCGTGTGGTTATTTAAAAAAAATTTATATGCCGTCTAGATCTGATAAAATATTTACTTTTGTGTTTGCTACGGTAACCGCAGAGGTCGAGCAATGACATTGAAATGCACTAGCTGTATATTTTAAAGGCGTTTAGTACAAATTTGCAAGTGTAAATCTAACCTTCTTATGTCAGTTATATCTTTATCTATCATGAGTTTTGCTGTTTATACTTCACTACAGAAAACAATTTTCGATATACGAGAAAAGGAGCTTTACCTGAAAAATCGGATCCACACAGGCTGATCTGAGTATTTGCCTTTTGCTGTATACATGTATCTTCCTCGGCCTTCATGAATAGATCTAGTTCACACTGCATGGATAGACAGACAAATCAGATTGCAAATGGCGTAAGACACCTTTGTATTGCATTCGTATTCCGATGACATTGAGTGTTGAATATTTTTTGTCGGATTCATAGGGATTTAAGATAGATTTTATATGTTATAACTACAATGAAGCCATGTTAAAAACTGAAGGGTTATTTTGTTTAATCGGAGGCTTGCAGATGATTGTGCTAAGCTTAATTTGCATTTTCGGACTACACATAGTTGCAAACGCTGGGCTGTATACAGATAGTGTATTAATTACAATAGTAGACGGTGAATTTGATGTTGTAAATTCCATTGTGAAAAGCTATGGATTCAAATATCAAAGACAGGTAAACACAGATAACAGTAAATGACGTTGAAACGACGTCGTACTGACGTCGATGCGACGTAATGACGTCGCATCGACGTCAGTACGACGTCATTTCGACGTCATGTGTCCGCTGGGAAAATTATTTCTTTCAGGATACGAATAAATAAAAAAATATGGATACCTTAAGGTAAATGGGTACACTTTCAGATCATATCCGTTATTTCTTATATTTGCCTCTCTTCTCAAAGAGAGTCAACTTATAAAGAAAAGAATTTGCTCCTCAAGGAGCAATTGTTTTCTTTAAGGGTAGACTTTTTTTATTTTTTAATGTCCAGGGAAACAAGCCGGATTTGACGAAAGTTGTCTTCCTTTGAAAGGGAAACAGTGGAGGAATTACATAATGGTGTACCCATACGCCTTAATGTTATAATATGAGCTGCGACACGAGAAAACCAACAAAGTGGTGTGCGCCCAGCGCTGACACAGATCAGCCTGGGCACCCATCCAGTCTGATCAGACTCTTTGCTAAACACTTAAAAGGTAGCTTAGGTTCTACGCTACCTTCATGCGCACAGCGAAACCTCTGATCAGACTAGGCGGATGCCCAGACTTATCTGAGTCTGCGCTGGGCGCACGACCACATTGTTGGTTTTCTCATGTCGCGGTTCAGATATGCCTTTCACTATCATTTTCTGGCTGCCAGATTATCTATGTCAACGTCATTGTAGCTATTGGTGATGTCAATGCTACATTAACATAGCAACAAAGGGATTTATGCTTCGTGTTTCTTAACTTTCTAGGGATGTCAATAACGTAAACTAATGGGTACATTTTCAGGGGAAGTAACTTTGCCGGTTTCATTTTTGCCTTCCTTCTGACCGAGGGTCAAATCTTGAAGGAAAGCATTTGCTTCCAAATCCCCCAAAATTTTCTAAAATGTAACTCTTAAGATACATAGTGTTTTCGTCAATTATCTCTAAAATCTGGGATGTCTTATATCCCAATATCGCTGAAATAAGATAAGTTTCTTCAAACTAAAATGCATGTTTTTCATGCTATATCCCTGTATCCCAGCAAACAATAAACACCCGTGTCGAGACCGTGCAGTCATTGCTTTTCATGACCTTTATGATTGTCTTATTTCAGATTTATATCTACTGTGTTTATTGCTTTATTGTTTATCTGTGTGTAAATCTCTAAATTATATTTACATTCAAGTGTTTATTAAACATGTGTAACTTAATATTCTAAAATATATGAACATTACATTATTTTATGGCTGAGCAGAATACCTGAACTGCATACTAGTTTGATACTGGTACATGTATTGAGCTTAAACTTTATGCCAAACATTTCGGATTTGTTAATATTTCTACTCCGCTTTGAACCTGACCGGCAATGGTGCTGGGTAACTTTCAGTACCTACTAATTTGGATAATAGTAGGGCAAGGGCCTAATGTGCCTTCAGTAGGTGCGGTGGGGTTTGTTTGGGCATTTCTCTCTCGCCTATCATCTCTTTTCTTTCTCCCTGTTTCTGGGTGACGGCTCGATATAGACTATTATACTGTCTCATTGATCCATTTAACCCAAAACAACCCACCAACCTTGAACCTGGCCATTATGAAACGTTTTAATGCATCTTCTATAAGTTTGGACGAAATTGCAACGCAAATAGTATTTAAACATTGTTGTATGGTTTCACTACGCCGGCATTTATAAGCATGCCATTTTCGTCCAAACTTTTAGAAGGTGCATTAACATGTTTCATACGGCAGGTGGAATAGAATCTTGACTTATCAAGCCTCAAATAAATGTACTGAAACCTTGCAGAGACAAAATGGTGAAATAGTAATTATACAAAACTAATGCAATATCATCTGTTATCGGTTAAGAAACCTCGCACGGTTTCTATGCCTCTACATTGTATTATAAATAATGCGACATTCAGTTTATTTTTTAAGTGACTTGCTATTAAGTCACTTAAACAAAACATAAAAACATAAACACGCAAATCATAGACACTACTAAGTTACAGCGGTCTCTACAAGACAGTCGAACTATGAAAATGCCCTATCACTTAAAACAGAGACAACTACAGCATAACTACATCGATATGATTTTTTTCTTCTTTTTATTTTCAGATTCTACCGAGGGTCCATGAATATGAATATAAACCTGAACCAGGGCTGTCTAAGTTTTATATGGGTCAGAAGTTAAGAGCAATAAAAGCAAAAGCTGTGAACAAAGTATGTCGGCTACTTATTTATTGATTATAAAATAAAAGTAATAACATTATAAGTAAGTAGGAAAATTCTCAGGAACTGACTCAATTTAATCCAAGATCCCACCCAAGACACATGTGGGAAAAAGACAGCATAAAATTAGTCACTATCAAAGACATCAACAGCGGCAGCCATGTGAACAGCCATTTCCCATCAAGGTGGCCAAGGTAGCCTTAACATCATAAACAGCGTATCAATAACAGACATATCAACAAACAACACAGAGAGCAAACAAGGAAAACCAAAACAGAAATGCCGCTTCGGGACACAGCAAGTAATGAAATTATGGGGGGGGGGGGGGGGGGGGGAGGGGGCGGGGCGGGGGGAGCGCAGGAGCTTAAACGGTTTGTGGTCGACCAATCCTCGCCCTTTGGTTCTGCCTTGGTTCGTCGGAGACTTTGTTGTTCAACCCAACCAAAACAGTTACCACCCAAACAGCAGATCAACGAAAGGATCTGTTTTGTCAAAGAACTATTTTTACTTTAATTTCTTTCTTTCTTTTTTTTTTTTTTTTTTTAGGACTAACCTTAACATCACAATATATCAATAACATACAAATAAACAAAATCACATTTAAAACAACAAAGAAGAACCAAAACAGAAGTGCCGCCTTTTGACAGCCAGCGATGAAATCACTGGGGGACTAAACCGATTGGCGGTCAACCAACCCTCGCCCTTAAAAGCTGCGAAATCAGCATACCGATTTTAGCGCCCAAAAGCCGAAGGCTTCAGGTAGGTGTCTTATGAAAACATCTTCCTTGAAGCAGTTAGTTAGTATTCGAATTTCGCTTTTAAAGTGGTTTCCGTAAGCATCCATCAGAATCAATGTCAACAGAAAAGATTCATATCATTTGCTTCTGAAGTATATTAGTCCAGTGTTCCAGATAACAAGTGGTAACAGGGGTAATTTTGGGATATTTTCTTTCTTATTTCTCACTAAAAACATTGTGTGAGCTTTTATGGAGAAATATGGTTTATCCCTTAATTATCCATTTTACCCCTTGTTGTCTGAAGCAATGATTAATTTTTTACAGATTCTAGATATTTACCACCAAGAGTTAATCAGACTGCCTCGTGACATTGCGACTACCAGGAGCAAACTTAGCCAACTCTTTTCTAAGCGAGTGCGGAAACGAAGTCTATGTGTAAGTTTGTTTCCATATTTCTTTATTTATAATACGCATTAACACAGATGAATTTGTTTTCAGGGTTATCCCAGTTACGGGCTTAGCATAAACGTGCAAAGCCTTTTATGAGGACAGAGTATAACCAACATGCTAAATCTTGGACATAATGATCCTGTTTCAGAGAAATGTATTTGTCCATTCATTTAATGCAGCTAAAGATGATTGGTTGGATGGTTGTTTTGCGTTTAACGCTCACTTATACAGTATTTCAGTCTGTATCGATCGGTCTCCCACGGCGAGGAGAAAGAAAAAGAGAGTAAAAGAAACTCTATACAACCTCCATTCCTCTCCCGCTGCAAGCACAACCGGCTCTTGCCTTGTTATTATCTAAATATATATAACGACCCGGCACTGAAAAATCGACCCGACCACCTCAAAATTCCAAAGCAAATCATATGATATTTGAAATATAAAGAAGGGCTATCACTTGTCATTGCCTGGAATAGCTGTCATGTCTTATATATAAAATTCTTACTTTAGTAAAATTAAAAGTGGTCAAAGCATCCAAATCATTAGCCCTAACTGATATCATAAAAATTGGATCCCAAAAGTAATACCAAAAGGTAATGTATTGAATGAACAAAAAATTATGGGTATGGGTAAGCTGATATGAATACAAAGAATACGCGGCAAATGTATGTGTATGTGTCTGTATGTTTTACTAAACAAATATCATTAAACAGAGAATGCATAGCATCCCATAAAAATGAAATAGGCAAACAATGCAGACCCAGATCAGAACGCGGTGTCTACCTTGATCTACACTAATTGCATAAAATTTAAAGCATTTTTTTTAAAACTGATACAAAATAAATACATCAGACAAACCTTTAAATGAGAATGGACTAGTCAGGTTTATAAGGCTAGAAGAATCAACTGGGCGTAAGTTGGCTCATTCAATTTCAGGAGTTGCTTGGTTGTTCTCCGTACTATGGTATGCAAATAATGGACGTATGGGGCCAAGGATACAGAGGAGAGGGAGTATTGGTTGGTGTTGTGGATACGGGTGTTGAAGTCACTCATCTAGATCTGAAAACTAATATAGTGTGTATATCTATAGCTTCTAAAACGTGACCCGTTCTTTCAGTCTTTCAAGTAGAAATTCCCGTTTATATATTACAAATACGAAATAAGAAACTATTTTCATATGTTTGTTGACTTTTTTTTTATCTTTTTTATTTATGTCGCAAATGGAAAGTGGACATGTCCCAGGGAATACAGATATCACCACGACATGTTCATAAATATTGTCTATAATGTCTCAGCTTTGCTTTCAGTTGTTAATGCCTAACACTTAACAATATTTGATGACACAAATTACGCTGTTGGATCAGAAAATGGTTTTAATTGCCTAGGCTATGAGCGATTCAGAAAGAAAATCATTATTAATTAACCTTGTAAACATTTTGGATTGTTAGGACCCATCATACAAACACATAACACCATTATACGAGTATAATACAAATAAGCTTGTCTGTAAGTGCGTCACTTGTGAATTTTCAGTAGGTGGCATATATCTGTTAAGTATCAACTGAATTGAAAATCACGATGGTGATGCCAGACTGCTTTCTAGAAATATGTGTATATTGATGTAACCCCATACCTGACAATCTTTTCAAAATGCAGCTCACTTCTATGAATTATTGGAATTTTGCTTTTTTCTGTTGCAGGATATGAAATTATCTCGAAACTTTGTGAGAGGAAGGCCAGATACTGATGTTTACCCTGATATTTTACCGTCTTACCAAGAATTTGATATTTTGTCGGAGTAAGCAAGTCGAAATTTAATATTCAAGTAGAATGCGCAGAGTTATATCGTATTTGCCTGAAAAAAAATATTCGTAAATATTCAGGCAAAGTATGCATTGCTATATCATCTTTGTCTGACAAAATATTCGTGAATATACAAGAAGAGTATGCACTGTTATATCGTTTTTGCCTGACAAAATATTCGTGAATATAAAAGAAGAGTATGCACTGTTATATCGTTTTTGCCTGACAAAATATTCGTGAATATACAAGAAGAGTATGCACTGTTATATCGTTTTTGCCTGACAAAATATTCGTGAATATACATGAAGAGTATGCACTGTTATATCATCTATGCCTGACAAAATTAGCGTGCATATTCCAATAGAGTGTGCACTGTTATATCATATTTGCCTCCGTAACTAAGTTGTTTTCTCTGACGATTATTTGCACACGTTTTATTTTTGTTACGTGCTGTACATTTGTGTCAGTTTATACAATGAAATATGCAGGAATACACTTTTGATATAGTTTGATATATTACATGTAGACATATACTGTATATATCAATCACTCCCCAAGGTTTGAATAGCGCCAGGATGCCTTTCCATAGTTATGTTGTATTTCCTTTCAGCCATGGCAATAACTGTGCGGGACTTATTGCGGCCATACAGGAAAACGGGGTTTGTAGTTCCGGAGTGGCTCCTGATGCACAAATAGCAGGTTGGATGTTAAACTGTTTGTAATCGAATGTTTGATGAAACATTGTGTGTATTTGTATTTGTAATGCTACCTTACTGTGCTTAATATTGGGGCACCTAAATCCATAAATTTTTCATTTGTCCCAAATGGAGAATAAATGGATTTTAAGTGTCCCAATAATTAAGCACATTAAGTATTAAATTCTCTTTTTAGCTCACCTGAACGAAAGTTCGAAAGTTCAAGAAGAGCTATTGTTGTCACCCCGGCGTCGGCGTCAGCGTCCGAATTGGATGTTTCAGTTAAAGTTTTTAGAGGCCTATATCGTCGCCGGAAGATCGTGAGTTCGCGGCTCACCGTCGCCATCCGACGACTTGGAAACTCTCTCTGTCAACCCAGCAGTAAATGGGTACCTTTTTCGAATTAGGGAAGGTTAAGGCAGCGAAAGGAGAGAGATGGGCTCCGCCTTTCATCAGCTGTGCTCAAGATACAGTGGGTCTCTAACCCTTTTTGCCTCTACGGCTATTAGGCTATGGGAAACCTTTACCTTTACCTTTTATATCTCATTAACCCATGGATGACTTCTTTTGATACTTGCACTGTAGATAGATATTGGTCCAAAGTTTTACAAGGTACCACCCCGTCCTACTCAGTGACCCTGATGTCTAGGTCATGGACTTAGAAAATCGGTGATTTTTTGACTGGATGTTTTGGTTAAAGTTTTTTAAGCCTATAGATGGATTCTTGTGATATCTATACTGTAATCAGATATTGGTCTAAAGCTTTCCTAGGTACCAGCCCACCCCACTCAGTGACTAGATGTCAAGGTCATGGACTTAGAAAATTGTCTTTCTATGTATTGGATGTTTTCTATGTATTGGATGTTTTGGTTAAAGTTTTTTGAGAGCCATATCTCCTGAACCCATGGATAGATTCGGTGATATTTGCACCTTAGTTAGATATTAGTCCAAAGTATAAGGGTACTACACCAAATCCGCTCAGTGACCCTGATGTTTAGGTCATGGACTTAGGTAATTTTGTTTTTTTTTATTAAAGTTTTCTAGTTGCATACTGATCCTTAATGATTGGCATACATTAAGTTTACGCTTGAACTGATGTTAGACACTTGTTTTTATACCCTGTCACACGTTAGTGGTGGAGTATTATGTTTTCCCGCTGGCTGTCTGTGCGTCTGTCCGTCCGTCATACGTACGTACGTCTGTCTGTCTGTCCGTCTACCGTGAGCACTTCGTGTTGGTTTGATAACTTGAGTATTTGTTAACAGGTTTTCTTCAAACTGTGCATATAAGTTGGTGCATATAAGTTGGTCTTCAGAATTTCTCGGTTGGGATTGGTAATGGGCAAATTTCGATATCTTGTAACAGAGTTATCGTCCTTTTTAATGTGGCAAAAGAGGTTTTGGTCTGTTATTTCTTTACACTTTGAAATACGGTGATGATATCACAGAAATGATTGAAATAATATATTTTTTCTGTGGGTAGCAAAATTTTGTCCACCAGGGTTATCTGCCCCTGCCCTGGTGTTATATACATGTATAAAATCATGAAGAATTATGTATTAAATTGGAGTTAAAAGATAATGTCTTGAAAGTTGCAACAGCTTATCGAAACAATTAAACTTTCTGTCATGAACAATTTTTTGTCCCAAGGGGTTATCTGCCCCTGGCACAGGCCTTTATACATGTATAAAATCATGAAAAATCTATATAACATCATATTTTTGGTATATTTTTTATGAAATTTCACAGAAATGATATAACTAACATTAGCTTCATTTTACGACCAGAATTTACTCCAGAAGGGTTATCTGCCCCTGTCACGGGCATATATACATGTGTAAACACATGAAAAAAATATAAATATATATAGATATAGAATCAAAGTTGAAAGGGATTTTCTGGAAACTTGCAGTAAATTATCAAAGTGATATAAGCTTCCTTTTATGATTAACCTTTGTCCCGATGGATAATCTGCCCCTTACACAGAGCTAATACACGAAACAAATCATTAAAAAATCTGTATAAAATCAGAACTTAAAGGGATTTTTATAAAACACGTAACAAATAGTTAAAGCAGTAATAGCTTCCAGTGATGGTTAAAAGTTTATCAAAAGGATTTTAATTATCTTGTCCCGATCCTGGAGCTTTATTAAAGTATGAAATTATGCAAAAATAGCCATCAGAGGAGATGGCAAATACACCGACCAAAAGCCCTTTGCGCCTTGGTAAACAGGATGCACTTCAAAACACATATAAGTAATATATTGTCATTCTTTTATGCTCCTGATTGACATTATCTGTTTAGCAGATTCATGATTATCTAACACTAAGACCAAAACAGTATGCCAGACAGCTAAAAAGAGGTAAAATCTCAAACAGCCACCATGTACACAATGTATAGCATATGATACACTCAGCATTTCAAAATGTGTAAATAACTTCTAAAGTATAAAGCCTACAAATCTTCAAATCTAATTTTGAGCTCTCTAGTAAGTGAATTTGGACAAAGAATCCAAATCTAATAAAATGTATGTGGGGGGTTGGGGGGGGGGGGGTTACGGAGGGGGTCACAGAGAGTTAGGAACATGATAGGATATCATGGCATGATCATCAATATTCTTTAAGTTATAAGGGTATTAAAATTGTGGAGCAAGCCAATACTATACAGATATAAAGCCGAGACAGCAATCTGCAGCTCCAACTTCCAAAGGGAAATAACTCGGACAGTATGAATGACAGATCTGTCATTCAAGTATGAGACTAATTTTCCTGACCTATTTTGCATATCTACGCAGTTTCATTAAAATATTTCAAAGGGTATTCAAGTTATGGAGCAAACACAAAATCACAGCTAAAACCATCAAGGGGAAATAACCCAAAAAGTAAGAAAGCCAGAGTTGTCATTTTTGTTGGCGACCCATTGTCATAACCTGTTCTACATACATCTTTCTTGAAATATCATGAAAATGTTTCAAAGGGTATTCAAGTTATAGAGCGGACATTAAATCACACCTAAAGCCATCAAGGGAAATAACTCAAAAAGTGCAATAGCAAAAGTTACCATCCTTATTCGCCACACATTGTCATGACCTGTTTTATATATCTGTGAAGTATCATGTAAATATTTCAAAAGGTGTTCAAAATATAGAACAGACGCGAAATCACACATAAAAGCATCAAGGCGAATAACTCAAAAATTAAGAAAGGAAGAGTTGTCATTATTGTTCGCGACACTATATCATGTGAAGTATCCTGAAAATGTTTCAAAAAGTATTCAAGTTATAGAGCAGACACGAAATCACACCTAAAACCATCAAGGGGAAATATCTAAAAAGTAAGAAAGCAAGAGTTGTCATTCTTGTTCGCGACATATCGCCATGACCTGTTCTACATATCTGTAAAGTATCATACAAATATTTCAAAGGATTTTTAGAATCAAGGCGTTGTCATTATGGACATGCTTGTCGGAAGTTTTATGCAATGCAAGCCACACCACCATAACGACTGTGCAATGGGTAGGCACAAATTCAGGCGAGCTATGCTGTCAGGCGACATCTCTCGTTTATAATGGATTCTGCTCTTAACAGATATCTAAATTAAGAAATTGTGAACACACAATTTTGATGTAAAACAAAACCCAACGATAATGGCTTCAAAGCTTGCTGTATTCATGCCCTCAATTTTATGAATAACTTATGATGACATATATTTTACACACTGGTTGTTTTTAAAAGTGTGTCCATTATAAACGGTATCTAACTGAAACAATGACTGTTATACTTCTCATCACACCCATTGTCTCTGATGTTACCAGCTGAAACAGTGGTCTGAGTTTATACACTATTTTAAAAGTATTTCAGTTATATCGAGAGGATGGAAAGTGGACCAAAAAGGCAACGATCAGAAACTGACACATTCGCTAACCACATCCTGACCTAAACACCAAATGAGCCGCGACACGACAAAACCAACAATGTGTTTGTGCGCCCAGCGCAGACTCAGACCAGCCTGGGCATCCGCCCAGTCTGATCAGAGTCTTCGCTGTCCGCATGGTGGTTGCTTAGACCCTTAGCTACCCTTTGAGTTTTGAACGAAGAGTCTGACCAGACTGGGCGAATGTCCAGGCAGATCTGAGTCTGCGCTGGGCGCATAACCACTTTTATGGTTTTCTCGTGTCGCGGCTCATTAATGTGAAAGGAAACAATAAAGACGGTATTAAAGGCAAAAAGCCAATAGTCAGCACTTTCCCAAGGGTAATAATGAAAGGCTGTATGCAGTGGAACCTTTTTTGCGGTTAAAATGAATCTGCTTCCAGAGGGATTCGAACTGAAACTGGAGGCTTTTGTTGAGGAGACATTTGATGTACTTTGAACATGCATGTTACTTTCTGGTTTTGTAGACTTTATCGATTTTATTATTTGTAGTTATGTACCAGATTTGAAAAATATTTGAATGAACCCATTTATGCCTAGTGTCTCATATAAGGGACGTTGGAAAATAGCGCAGACCAACATCTGACGCCACAGAATACGGTATCTGATCAGAGTCTACATTGTTTGCAGAAGAAAAATGGGCACTACTCCTTTTAAAAACTGATCAAAATTAAAACCCCCAGACACTTCGTTATAAACGAATGGACTGACACAATATGTTGGAATAGCATATAGCATTCCACTAAGCATACATGGGTCAAACAGCATTGAGAGGAGACCCTGTTTGAAAAAGCTACATGGTCCAAGGAAGTTAAAAGGAAATCATAGTAGCTGTTCCCTTTTGTAAAAATTACAGAAAATGTGGAGATATACCCTTACACTAAACAAACAAATAATTTCATCATTTTCTGATGCCATGGCTGCGTTCTCATTTTCAAACAAAGCTGAATTAGATACTGATCTCGACACAATATTCCAACTGTATTTATTTCTGATTTTAGCTTTGAAATTCTTGGGACTGAATGACCCTAGCAAAAGTTCCAGTATATTCAACTTCAAACCCACAAGCCTTGTCGAGGCATTGATGTTTAAACGTGATCAAATCCACATATATTCAAACAGCTATGGGCCTGGGGAAAACTTTGCTTCATCAACATTTGTTGTTAATGAAGCTTTCAGAACCGGGACAATCCAGGTAGTTTCAAAAAGTCACAGCAATAATACTCAAATTATAATTTACTTTTTATGGTCTTGCTTTAGTTTATTTTAACCATGTTTTAAGTTTGCTGTCTCGCTCGTGACTAGCATTTGAAGCCAGACAGTCCAATAAAGATTGAAGTTCTGCTTATTTCCACTAATTTTATTGGTTTTTTCCACTAATTTTATTGGTTTTGGTATACTATTAGTAATGGATAACTCAGTCTTGAAAATAATTGATATGTATAAACATTTATAGATGTCACTCTATCATCAAATAACAAATGTAATAAACATATAGAATTAATGTTGGATTGAATGAAATTAACCACAGACAATTAATCTTAAAAAATTTCCTCAAGAGTAGAGAACACATTCAAAACAAGGAACATAGCCACACTTCGAATTTCCGGTTATCCAAGTCTCATCAGTGACCCTTACAATATCTGGTGACGAAAGCCAGAGAAAAACCTACTGTAATTTCTCTAGAAAAAACATATATGTACCATAATTTCTCAATATTCATAAGGAAGTCGATTCAAAGATACAAATCTAAAAGGGGTCCAAATGAGTAAAGAGAGATAATCTAGAATAAAAATCTAAACCAATCGAAAATGAATATATCCTCTGATTTCGAAGGACAAAAATAAAGTATAATTTGCACTATGGATGATGTACGGGGATTTATTTTACAGCCGCCAAACGACACAACAGAAGCTGCAGTGAAGTCAAAATTAAATTTAAAGCGTTACCTCAAGAGCGGAAAATACATTTAATAAAAGAACATGAGCCATACCTTGAAGTTACGGCTATCCAAGCCTCATCAGTGACCCTGACAATATCTGGCAAAGAAAGCCAGAGAAAAGCACTCTGTAATTTCTCAATTTACATTAGGAAGTCGATTTAAAGACTGATTTGTGTCAAAAAGGGGTCAAAATGAATAAAAAGAGATACATGTAGTTTAGAAGAAGAGTCTAAACTAATCGAAAATTTCTGATTTCTCAGAATACGAGAAATGTAGGGTATCCTCTGATCTCGAAGGACAAAAATGAAATATAATCTGCACTATGGATGATGTACGGGTAGACGCTTTTCTGACGCCACACGGCACAACACCAGCTGCAGTGAAGTCAAATAAAAATCTTAAAGAGTTCTCTCGAGAGCAGAAAACACATTCAAAAGAAGGAACATGGGTCATACTTCGAAGTTTAGGCTATCCAGCTATCCTGACAATATCTGGCGACGAAAGCCAGAAAAAAATCTTAATTTTAATAAGGTAGTCGATTCAAAGACAAGCCCATTTGTGTAAATGTCTTAAATCGTCATTAAATATAACATGCATATTCTGAATATTTCTTTACCAATAACTAAGTGATGTATCACCAGCACGTAACCTCGCTGTTTCTTGTCAGTTTTCAGACATATCATTAATATATATAAAAATAGTGTCTCAAGTACTAAGCTTTGGGTACACCAGCAGTTATGTTTATTGAAACAGAGAAAAAATCATTGACGCACACTTTTTGATTTATTCTTCCTGAATAACTTTCCATACCTTTCCATTTTTAAAAGCACGATTACGATGCCAAAACCGATCAAAAGCATTCAATATCACAAAATATTTGGCAACTTGTCTCAAAATTTTCTAATGCTATACATGTGTACATGTATTGTGGATACTTTCTATAAGATGATGAATGGTTGAATGAGCCGGATGAAACATTGGCTTCTATTTCATATAATAAAGAATTTCTTTCTATCCTATTGATTGTAAACATGTTTAAATCAAATGCTTTCGAAAGTTTCCCCTGCACAGCGGATGAGTGAAATAGGCCTGTAGTTCCTGGGAAGTGATTTGTCTTTTTTTTGACAATTGAAGTAACATGTGCTATTTCCATAAACTTGGGTATGTATGCAGCCTAGGAGATAAGTTGAAACGCATACACACAGGAATGGGCGTGACATAAAACAGTTTTTTAACATACGATGACTTATTCCGCCTGTACCCGTTGCTTTGTTAGCTTTTAGCGAATTTAATATATCAGCGGCCTCAGACCGTGTAATAATTATAGGTGGTACTAAAATACCGGTTCTGTTTAAAAAAAAACTGGAATCCCGACGTTAAGGTCATCAATCAGGTATAATATTTCCAAAAATGTTCATTTTAGGACGTCGCTTTGTCTTGATCCGAGAATGAATAAGTATCATCAGCATTGATAAGAGGTGGTACTTTAAACGAATATTGATTTTCCCCCATAAACCTTACCATTATTTGCCAGACAGTCTTACTATCGATTTCTGATTTAGAAAGTATATCATCTATTGTGTCGTTGAAAGTTTCTCTAGCGTCCTTTTTTATATTATTTACCCGATTTTGCTGCCGTTTGTATTGAATTTTGTGAAAGTCGTTATTTGTTTTAAATGCTTGTTTGTTAGTCTATCTCTTTATCTCATATCTTAAATCCGAATTGAACCATGGTTTATCGTTTGGATGTGTAAAAACCTTTTTCCGCGGAATGCATTCTTTACAAAAATCGAGAAATACACTGGCGAACTTATTGCACGGGTCATCGACATTGACTTTATTATTTTAAAGATTGTATGAATACTTCCGTAACTTTTGTTTATTTTATCTGTTTATCTATTTATTTATTTAATTTAGGGAAGACATGGAAAGGGATCGATCTATGTTATTGCCACAGGAAACCAAGGGCAATATAAAAATGTAAATCTTGACGGCTATGTGAACAGCATGTATACCATAGCCATAAGCAGTGTTGGGGTGAATAGGACGATTCCTGGATTTGCACAGCCTGGCACCTGCATCATGGCATCAACATATGGAGAAGGACTAAATAAACTTGGGAAAACTATAGTAGGTCCTTCTTATATTATTTTATTTTATGGTACTAGTTTTGACAAGTATCAATACATCAAAGATTTCTAACATTATTTAGTATCACAAAGTGAATTTTATGGACATATGGCTGTATACCCTGATGCTCGTTAGCAATGGATGATTTCTGTCCCTTTATTACAAGTAAACTACCATAATAACATAGATGTTATATAACAGATTAAGATTAAAATTATATATTATTACAGCTTCTGTATATCACAGTGAGATGTTCAACACTAAAATATTTATTGGTTAGACATAATTGTATTGCACCTACACACGTGTTTGTAAATACATATTTAGCGGTACTCAGCCAATTGCTTATCATAACACTTAAGACAAAACAAAAGAAAGAAACAAAATAATAAAAAAATGAAGCAAGATGCCAAATTAGATACTGCAAACACTTACATTTGGCGTTTACTGAATTTTGGCGATATTGGCGGTTAAGGCAAATAGCGGTTAAATATTAGACCGCCAATATTTGATTTTTGATACACTTACTTACGCACAGCTTAACAGAGGCTCATATAGAAAGGAAAACCTGGTGAGTATTTAAGATATAACCTATACGGTGCCATGGAACTATACATTGTGGCATCCCTTTAGAATCGCCTAACTGAGGCGATTCTAATTGTTGCCACAATGTATAGTTTAATAGAAAAGTAAAAATATATTGTTACAAATTTACATCAAATTTTCATTAGTATCTAGAGTCATGTAATATGATCATCGCTAAAATATATGAGCCGCGACACGACAAAACCAACAATGTGGTTGTGCGCCCAGCGCAGACTCAGATCAGCCTGGGCATCCGCCCAGTCTGATCAGAATCTTCGTTGTCCGCATGGTGGTAGCTTAGACCCATAGCTACCCTTTGAACACTTAACGAAGAGTCTGGTCGAACTGGGCGGATGGCCAAGACGATCTGAAACTTCGCTGGGCGCACAACCACATTGTTGTTTTTGTCGTGTCGCGGCTCAAACCGCGCAGTAATTTTGATACCACAGAAGTTAAGCGTTTTACCGTATTAAGATCATAAGTGAAATAGACGAGAAGGCAACAATCAGGGCCGTATTCATAAAGCCACTTAAGTCGTTGCTATGCGGTTGCTCAGGCTAACTATCTATAAAGGAGATTCCCTACAACTATGAAAGTAAAAAGTATGCAAAGACCAGGAACTGAAACAATCAAAATCCAAATCCAGCCCTCAGACCATAGTTGGAAACAGAGAACATATGGCCAACCGAGTGAGCAGCTTGTTCCCAAAAGGTGGCCACTCAGCAACCCAAACCGAACCAAAAATAATAAGAACATACATATGGTAAACCATCACAGAAACTCTGACACCAAAAACAGGCAACAGAGAACCACAACAGAACTACCGCCTTGGAACGGTCAGTAATGAATTACTGGGGGGGGGGGGGGGCTTAAATCGATTTTGACAGGCCCAACCTCACCCTCAGTTTCTGAAGTGGTACAAAACATTTAGTTGGTTGTTCGGTTCGCATGATAACCCTCTAACTCGTCAATGAATCATCAAGGTAAACACATAAATCAAATTTCAACACCATGAAGAAGCAAAGGCGAGGACTCAACAGATACAACGGGCCGTCTGACAGGTGGAGATCCCTGGCCTGCCAAACAACCCCACTGGAAATCTGAAGCAAAAGAAGGTCACCAGTTGAGCCCCGGTGGACCAAGCAACAGACAAAAAGGCTCCGGTCTTTAAGACTGTTCCTCCAGAGCAAATTTCATAGTTGTAGAGAATCTCCTTCAAAGAAATTTAGCCTTAGCAACAGCATAGCAACCACCTAAGTCGTTTTATAAATACGGCCCCTGGAAACGACACAACTACTTCCACATGAGCATAAAGTTAGTTCCTTTTTCTTTTACCCGATTCCTTTTCCTTATTTTGTTTCCTTTATTCGACGAAGATGAGCAAAAATGTAATAACAGATAGATTTCAACACTAATACTGCAATTAACCTGACGCGAAAATTGATTGACAATTGTGACTGACCAGTGAAAATGACATAACGCTAACACAAAACTTGGACAGACCAATACATATGCTTTGGATCCCATACGAAATGCATTAAACACGTGTATTTGTTTGTCCTGGCTTTTTTGGAGGAGCGGAGCGAACGTCAGTTTCGCGTCAGGTTAATTATGCGTGTTCGCATCTGGCACATTTGCTGTGCTTAACAGTGGAACAATATAAAAATCATTTATGGATATCATATGTTTATCACCCGAGTGAGGAAAAAAGGAATATGAAAAACGGAAACACTTAATGCTTATTCTTACCGGATTCTGTCCTTAACATCAAATGAGAAAGGAAACATAAGAGCAAAAAGACCATATGAAAACGATCGCTATATTGTGCCGCAAGTATTGTTTAATGATTATTGTCTATGTAGCGGTTTGTTAGGTTTACGTTGTTTTAAACACTATGTACGCATACGAGAGTAATCAAGGTACTGTGCAATAGGAGGGCTTTTAATGCAAAGGTTTCGGCGATACCGGCGGTACAATTGCACAAACACGAACAAATTTACAAGTGAGACGGTGAGAAAATTGCTACATTCACGTTTATAATTCCTTCAAATAATACGAATTTGTGTTAAAATGATAAACTTATATTTCAAACCTCAAAGAAGAGAAAGTTATCATTTCAGACTACTAAACAAATATGGTCGCCAGGCAGCATAAGAATATTGCAGAATTTTAACAAATTTCTAGTTTTAAACGAGGCTCGCCGTTTCTATTTATCTTTAATTGTTATATTTTTAGCATCTCGCGAACATTTGTTTAATAGCTAACAGAAGCCATTGTAGGAAATGATTCATGTGTTGGGAACTCACTTTTCATAGCCACATATTTTATACGATATTGATGCTGCCAGGAAAGCATGGTTATTTTACTTTGGACAAAAATTATATCTTGCATCACCACATTATTTTGGTATCGTATACCTACTTTAGTATTGTTAATTAAGGATACTGTCAAAACTCAGTCTTGTACGAGCGTTTTGAACAAAGCTAAGGAACTGTAAAGAGGCGACCAGAGACGGCCGACGCACCAATAAATGTTAGTAATCTTCCGTTATCTAGCAACTGGATTTGCAAGATTATGACATTCCTAGAAGTTGTTGACCGAAATGTAAGATGCATTGGGAGAAGGTAGACTGCATGCTTCGCCAATAGGAAATCGGTTGTTTACAGGACTTATTGGATGACCCTCGCAGTGTCGATCTCGTCTTATTGCTTTTATTCGTATAGTTATTAAAACGTTGAAAGACTGTAACAAAATCCCATATTAGTAAACAGTATACTAGAAACCAAAAACTAACCGCTCTTTCATTCATATGTATGGAAAACAGAAAGTTACAAAATATTGACAATTGAGGTAGACATGTTTAATCTGCAGGTCACAACGTCTCATGGAAATTCGTGTACAACGGAATTTAAGAGGACCTCTGCTTCTGCTGCCATTGCTTCTGGTATCATAGCTCTGGCTCTTCAAGCTAAGTAAGATTTTTGTTTGGCAAACTGTAATATCAGAATATCTACAAAAGATCTTAGGTGTTTTGTCTCAGGCTAGTGCATATTTGATGAGCAAATAACCATTGATGCTCCAATTTCTGGCTTTCTTTTTTTAAGAATAGGTTTTCTTTCTACATATTATGACCTGAAAGAAATGGGTTTTTTAATACGATGTATCAAACCAGCATATAAGAATTACAATAAACACAATACTTGCTTTTGATTAACAATGGCATTGTTCTCGTGATAGAAAATTATATGACAAACGGGATGATTAGATTTCGGATTTCTTAATTTTAGCTTCTTGTCTTTGTGACTGTCTTACTTGTTTCACCTTCGTATTTATATATTTCCCATCAAAAGTAAAAAGATAGGCAATGATCAGAAAGTTATACAATCAAATCCTACATCCCGCTCTCAAAGCCAAAAGGGAAAGAAACACACACACACACACACACACACACACACACACACACACAAATTGACAAAAGTTCAAGAAAGAAACGCACGGTAAAGCGAATGAGCAGCTCTTTAAGCGGTATTTTTAACGATTAGATAAAATGCATTTGAAACGCTGTACAGCACTCTAACAGTGCCTGTTGGTATCCGAATTTTATAGGGATTAAGCTTAAGAGACGTTGAAACGAATAAAAATGTATATATAACTCCATAACAACACCGATATTAAAGTACAAAAAACCTCTGGTGACATGGATTAATCTTTAATATGTATACGATTCGAGCAAACTAAACTTTAAATTACATAGATTTTGTGAACTTTCTAAAATATTTTGATAACTATATAATGTATTCAGATGAATAAACCGGATGTTTAAACTTCTCGGTTTGATTTGAATATTACTTGAACTGCTGTCAGCATATGTATATACTATTTCCACTATTGGCTTTCAGGGAGATCTACGGGATCTGATTATATAAGTTTCTGGATATTGCCTATATTTTATTTTACAAAAGTTGTTGTTTGCAGTCCAAACTTGACATGGAGAGATGTCCAACATACCATTATCAACACATCAAGTGTCTATGGTCTGGAAGGTTTTGACCGTGTGACGACAAATGCCGCTGGATTTTCATGTACGTTATCAAGACAGCTGATCTGATGAAACATACTTCAGCTATCTTGTTTATACAGAAACTCTTCAAGTCTTAGGATATCATTAAAAAGTACATCGCAACCTTTTATAAAAGGGGGCAAAATAGCTACGTTGTAATACGTATTAGCAAAGCGTGAGACTACCAACTGAAGAGAGCCTTTGGTTGAAATATTTCTTATACGACAATATTACTATGTTGTTAATCTTACTAAATGGTTGTCTTTTATATTATTATCATTAGCAAGTTTTTGTCTCTGGTACATTATTGTATTTTTATAAGATTATCTTTACGATTAAATTCATTATGCTCTTGTCGTTCGTAGTCTCATAACAATGTCCTCCAAGAGGCAAAATTCATGTATTTTGATGTGTTTGTTTATAATTTTGCAATGGGTGTATCTTACAGACCATCCCATCTTCGGCTTTGGGCTAATGAATGCCTCTGCGCTTGTGGTCACTGCCAAAGACTGGAAGTCAGTACCAGTACAGAACAGTATTCACGCATCAACATTTGTACGGTAAAAATGGTTTACTTTTTTTTAATTTTTGTTTGTGACAATCATATTCAAATATATATATTCTCAATGCATTTATTGAAAGGCCCTATGGGTAAACCATTAGAACGTAATGTAGTTTATACTTCACTAACTACGTCGTTACATAAGGTAAAGTGACGTCAAAATAAACCATGGTTCTCTCCGATCCGATTGGACGTAGGCGTGTTATGACGTCGTTGACACTGTTCGCTATTAGTAGAAAAACCGCGTATAAATGCTTTTATGCTTCAACTGTAGCCCCTGAGGCAAATTGGTGATCAGGTAATAGATAGATATAAGCAATAAACTTAATTTTTCCGTTTTTTTATCGAAGTATAAACTACATTGGGTCGCTAGCAAAGTTTACATGAACCCTTTCGGGATTCACTTACTTTGCACGCGACCCAATGTAGTTAACACATTGTGTGAGATTCAAGAACTCCATATTTAATTCATATAAATAACAATGAAACGTACCTGCTAGCATGTCCATAAAAAGAGTACTGGCATTTACACTGGAATTAAGGAATGAATTACATTTTTCTGGTGTGTATCAAAGTATAAACTACATTGGGTCGTGTGCAAAGTAAGTGAAACCTTCGGGGTTCGCTTACTTCGCTCACGACCCAATATAGTAAGATGTTATTCATTCCTTAATTCCAGTGTAAAAGCCAGTACTCTTTTTATGGACATGCTAGCAAATACGTTTCATTGTCATTTAATATATGAATTAAAAATGGAATTCTTGATTCGCGCAGTGCTCATTGTTTTTGTCAGAATTGTTTGAATAAACATTTTCATGATTTGCTATAAGTTCAGTAAAACTGGGTCTTTTAAGCCAACCTTGCGCTTTATATTACATAAGATCAAAAGTATCCCTGTTAATCTACGCTTACGTATTTGTTTCTCTCAACAGGGATCGTGAAAGAAAGAGACCCGCTCACACTTTATCACTCGACATTTGCACAGAAAAATCTGCTTGTTTAGTATTCACAGAACATGTGGTGGCTTATATAGAATATGTTTCGAATTACGACCAGCTAGTAGAATTTGAGATCTGTGCTCCAACAAACACGTGCTCGCCAATCTTGACCAGACAAGAAGTAAAGGAACCTCTCTCGGTGAAGCGAGAGACAAGGAAATGGAATTTTATGTCACTTCAATTTTGGGGAGAAAAACCAAAGGGAACATGGAAAGTACTAATGTATCTGAACACTTCTGGAAGAACCACAATAGGTATGTCATTTAGAAAACAAACTGCATGTCTGGATTTCATGATTGTTTAACGTGTATAAGTACACTTCAATGTTTTTCTGCCATTTTACAAAGGGATACTACTGGCGTGACTACCTTATTGCTTCACTGAAGGAGGAATCTCTTCCAAAGGGATCTAACCTTGATCTGTCTACTTGTGATAAAGATAATGGATTCCGTTGTTTTATTTTTTGCTTTATGTGGTTTAATGGATTCCGTTATTTTATGTTTTGCTTTGTGTGGTTTGTCGTAGTTAGTAACTATGTTTTAATTGAGAGAAAACGAAGCGGTGAGATAAACATTCAGTTTGCTAGATATATTCATACCCCCGACATAGGAAGTATGTCGAGGGGTATATAGCTTTCGTCTTTCCGTCCGTTCGTCCGTCTGTCCGTCCGTCCGTTCGTTCGTTCGTCCGTCCGTTAACATTTGCGTTAAAATTTTGTGTTAAGTTTTTGAATTTTGCTTATGTTTCCAATATCCTTTGATGGAGCCTGTGGTATGTAACCATGTATACTTATAGGTTCATGCAGAATAGCTGACATCATCTGGATGCTGCTGCTGACCTAGGGTCAAGGTCACAGACTTAAAGTTTTGCATTAAAGTTTTGCGTTAAGCTTATATTCCTCTTTCATATTTCCAGTTTCCTTTGATGGAACCTTTTTATATTTGACTAAGATTACTTTAAGGTTCATACAGAGTAGTTAACATCATCTGGATGCTGCTGCTTACCAAAGGTAAAGGTCACAGACTTGCATATTTGTGTTAAAGTTTTGCGTTAAGTTTATATTCTTTGCTTATATTTCCAATATCCTTTGATGGAACCTTTGATATATGACAAGTTTTGTTTCTGTGTTCATGCAGAATAATCGACATCTTCTGGATGCTGCTGCTGACCTAAGGTCAAGGTCACAGACTTAAACATTTGCGTTAAAGTTTTGTGTTAAATTTATATTCTTCTTTTTTATTTCCAATATAATATGATGGAACCTTTTGCTATATGTGTAGGTTTACTGCTATGTGTTCATGCAGAATCTAGTTGATATCATCTGGGTGCTGTTGCCGTTGAGTAAGGTCATGGAACACACTTGTATGTTTACATTAAAATTTTGTGTTGAGTTGGGAAATTTTGCTGATATTTATAATAAACTTTGATGGAACTAATTGATAGGTGACTAAGTTTACTTCTCGGTTCATAGCATGTATAAGACTGGTTTAATTAGGTGGTGGTTTCATTAGGCGGTGGCACTTGTCGGGGGTAAACGTGAGCCCTTGCTCGCTTGCTCTAGTAGAAAATGTACTGTGTAACTACACAGACCTAGCATACTATATTTGTTTTGATTTATTTTTTTTAGATAAAATGTATTCCATCATTCAGTTCAGTCTGACAGTGTATGGCTATTCAGAAGAGTCCAGTTACAAATCAGAAGTATATGAGGAACCGACACAGATGGAAAATCAAGCAGCGATGATAATTCTATATATCGTCTTAGCGGCAGTTGCAATAGCTGCATTTTTCTTTTTCGTGCTCCCAGAATCTGATCATCACAGGCGTCATAGATTTGTGGAAAAATGCCGGAAATTCTTTAGAAATATATGGGAAAAGTGTAAACTGTTTTGTTGTTGGCTCAAGCATTTACCAACATTGATTTACAAACCTGTAAATAGTAATGAAGATGATAATGAACCTGTTGATAATGAAGAATCATGATGATAAACATGTATTAAATGCTAATGTCCTAACATTCTAGAAGCTGCATAGAGAACAGATCTGTCTTAATGTGAATTGGTATACTTTCAGGGGAAGCGACTCCGTCATTTTTAGTTTGCTTCATTCTTAAATGCTGTCATTACTTAAAGGACAAAATTGGCTCCCTAATAAATAAATTCTTTCCTTTAGAAGTAGATTTCATTTTGGAAGGGCTTCGTCGGCCGGGGAGGAAAATAGTGAGTTAAAAAAAGCTGTAGCCCATAAAAATCACTAAAAGCATGGGGCTGCACCCAGACACTTTAGGTAAATAGAGATACAACAAAGAAAGATCTTTCTGAAAAAAATGTTTAGTTTTCCTCACTTAAGGTGGATGGGTACACCTCTAAGTCACCATTTTGCGAAAGGGAACAACTACCGTGGTCTTCCGTTTGCCGCGCTGCAAAACGAAGCATTTCCAATATGAAATCAACTCTTAAAGCAAAGAATTTGCTCCTAGAAGAGCAAATTCTTTACTTTAAGAGATGATTTCTACTGTGAAGGTGGAAAAAGTGAAATGGAATATTTTCATCTACTGTAAGTGTAACCATTCGCCATAAATAAGTTTCTTTGTTTTTTGTCCTGTAAGAATAGCCTCCTAGAGGAAGGAATTTCCTGCCAGGAAAGCAACAACTGTTCTACCAAAAATTGCCTCATTTAGAGATAAAGAGGCGGCTACATAGTGGCGGTATATAACCATGCACTCTCTGGCATATCCAAACGCGGATAACTAAGCGAGTATATGCACATTTGCGAAATCAGAGTCCAGTTATTCAAAACAAACGACGTGTTAGTAAACGAGACATTAGAATTTCAAGCGTACTCTATGCGAAAACACTGCCTGTTTCGAAAAAAAAATGTGGGAGCAATCGCTTTTGCACTGCCAAAGCTCCTCACATTAACTCAACAAAAATATTAAGATACATTTTTTGTGTGTGTGCCAGAAGAATTTAACGAATCCTTGACTAACGATTTCGTCAGGCTAACGATAATTTGAACAACTGGGCTCTGGTTAACATATGCGCTAACCTTTAAATTCTTCAAGTTACAAATTTATCTGGAAATTTGTGCATGTTTTGATCAGGCTGCATATTTGCAATATCAGGCTGCTCTCGGCATGCACGGTTCGCAGTGCCTTCAGCTGACGTTCGCATTATAAACCTCATAGGGCATTTGTTTAGTAGAAGCTATTTATACTTTTTATACTTCTTTTTTTGTGGCACTACAATGTCAATTAAAATAGAGAATCTTGAAACTGTTGTTCATTTTTGGGATTGTAGCAACAGAGAAAATACTGTCCGGTGTAACGAAGTAAAGTGACCACTATAGAATAACGACCCCGGGCATTATTCTTTAAAGAAAAGTGTCTCCCTGGTCATAAATTTATGACTCCCCGGTCATAATATTATGACCCCCACACACGAAATAAATCGACCCATCGCGAAGAATTGTGACCCCCATAGAATAACGAGCGCCGGTCATTATTCTTTAAAAAAGTGCCCCCCCCCCCCCCTGCCGGTCATAAAAGTTTTACCCCTCTACGCGAAGTTAAATGACAATTAGCGAAAGACAAAAGAACATCACCCCGTCTCCCCGACCCCCATCCCCGCCTTCCCCATAACCATCCCGTACAAAAAATAATAAACAAATAAATAAATAAAGATAAAGTCGTTCCGAGTATAATGTACGCAGTTAGCACCTATCGGTCATCCGATTTCATTAACCCATTTGAGCCTAGCGTCCCTAAAAAGGGACATAGGCAAACGTGCAGACCAAGATCAGACGCAGCAGAAATGCGCGTCTGATTATTTTCTTCATTGTTTGCATAAAATTTACAGCAATTTCTATAAAATGAAAAGCAAGAGAGCATGAGGTCCTGAATCACTCATCGGAGTAAAAAAGGGTGAACAAACCTGATACTATATGAATCCCAAAATGCTGGATATCATATTTTTAATATCATAAGATGTTTGGGAGAAGAAAAATGTTTAAAGATTTATAGCACATGGGCATAACGACAATCTCGGTCATATGACCAGAACCGTTCAAGCAAACTGTTGTTTCCCTGAATCAAAAAGGTTCCATGTGACATTTTGCTTCGATCAGCTGAGTCGTTTCGTTTCACAGAGATATCTAAAGCTGTTGAAATACGATCAAAGAATGCCCTTTATCTCTGGTACTAAAATTCTTCAACTACTTATTAAGTTGATTGGCTATACCAAAGTCTTCAAAAGTATGTTATGACATTTTCGAATATAAAGAAAAATTTGACCTTATTGTAAAAAAGATGAAGGTCAATCCAATATCACCATTCGAATAAATCTAATAGAACGTCAGTGCCCAATGCTATATACAAGTTTCAAGGCCATCAATCTTTTGGTTCAAGTGCAAAAGATTTTTAAAGATTAGTTTCCATGAACTCTTATGTTCAAGCATTTTCCCACATAAAAGCACCAAAAGCAAATTTAGGTCGTCCCAAGGTCATCACTTTAACAATGTTGGTAGTACTTGAGTACCTGATGCTACATATCCAATTTCAAGGCCAAGAGTTGACTGGTTTTACTGGGAGATCGTTATTCTATGGGGAACCCATAACTGTTTCTAGAAGATACTGACTCCCGTAAACCCCTCGATGATAGTTATAAAATATTAATCCCTACCTTTTTGACCACTAGCTGATATAACTTCTGCAAGTTTTGTTATTGGTCATACGCGTTGATGTTTGTGTTGCTACTGCAGCTGCTGCTGCTATCGCAGCAGTAGTAGTAGTGCTTACAAATTTCATGACGAAACTTTTTTTTCGTTCTACTCAAGGAGATCTGACAAATCTTCCACCCGCAAAAGGACCAAACACATGTCATTTCGATGAGTTTGTAATTAAGTATCATTCTACTCAAGATACTTCTCTTTAGAAACTTATGGCCGGGATCAATTAAAAAGAGTGACGGGGGTCGTTATTCTACGCGATCACAATTTTTAATGAGGAGCGATTTAACTTTGCGTGGGAAGGATGTGTGTGTGGGTGGGTGTGGGTGGGTGAGTGGGTTGGACGGGATGCGTTATAATATTATAATTTTATGACCGCGGAGCCATATATTATGGCGGGGTAGGGGTCACTATTCTTTCAAGAACAATGACCAGGGGTCGTAATTCTATGGGAACCCATAGAATAACGACCCCGGTCATTAATCTATACAATAAATGGCCCCGCTCTAAAAGATACTGACTCTCGTTAACCCCTCGATGACAGCTATAAAATATTTATCCCAACCTAATCGACCACTAACTGACTGTTAACTACTGCAAGATTTATTACATGAATTCGTAATTCTTGTTGATGTTGTTGTTGCTACTGCAGCTGCCTCTGCTATCGCAGCAGTAGTAGTGATTACAACATCTATAAGTATTACCAAAAATTAAACTTGCAGTAGTTAGAAGTCAGTGGTCGATTATGTGGGGATTAATATTTTATTGTTATCATCGAGGGGGTTAACGGGAGTCCGTATGTTTTAGAAACGGAGTCATTTTTTCTATAGAATGATGGCCGGGGTCGTTATTCCATGAGCTCCCCATAGAATAACGATCCGGTCATTATTCTTTTAAGAATAATGACCCCCGGTCATAATATGATAAGTTTATCCGGTCATAACATTATAATATTGTGACCCCCCCACTTCCCCCGGCCACACACCTTTCCCACGCGAAGTTTAATGACTCCTCACGAAGAATTGTGACCGCCTAGAATAACGACCACCATCACTCTTTTTAAGAAAATTGACCCCAGTCATTATTTTTTTAAAGAAAAGTACCCTGGTTATAATATTTTGACTCCTCTACGCGAAGTTGAATGACGATACACGAAGAAATTGCTTATAAAGGGGCCAAAAATGAACTTTCGGTGTACTTTAAAATTTCCTTTAAAAGGATGTTGCTTTGAATTCCCCATAAATAGCACATTTTTCATTTTCCAGCAGACAGACTCAGACATTTATGATTGAATGTATTGAAAAATAAGCAAAGTTTTATAGAGATACTTTCCCCCAACCCCCGTGCCCCAAACAAGCCACTTTGCATGCATGCGTGGACTTTTAATATATACATTATATGTGTGTGGCATGCTTAGGCAAAGGGGTGGGGGAGATATATGTAGTATACAGCTGGAAAACTGAAAAGTGAGTTGGGTAATTAGACCCTCTGCATCTTAGAATAAGGCTAGCGTACTATTCATTTACAATTATTGCATGCTAGTAGTTTTTTTTTTCATTTCAAAGCACATTTCAAAATAAATTCAGTAAATAAGAAAAATCGAAAAATATATTTGGAAGTCTGAAAATGGCATGTACCCCTACTTGAGAAAGGCAATGA
Organism: Ctena decussata; assembly: GCA_963989385.1. NCBI lineage: Eukaryota > Metazoa > Mollusca > Bivalvia > Lucinida > Lucinidae > Ctena > Ctena decussata. Next base: position 39,409,245 of record OZ022503.1, on the reverse strand, counting down.
GAGTAAGTGTGCAGATTTGATAATTTTTCAAAATCAACAGCAAAACCTCTTTATCGTGCATAAGTCTACCTGTTAATGCTAAAATCTTATATTTTACACAATGTCATTTATTTTATTATGTTTTTAATTTTTGAAGCGGGGACCTCTATCTTGCACGCGATACATCGTCTTTATGTGGCTAATATTTGTTTCCAGCTATTTGAGAGTCTAATCACAAATGACAAAGTTACAGGTCAGACACGACATTCTGTTTGCTAGTCATATAGCAGGACACCATTATCTTAGAATGATCTCTGTGATCTTGACCTTCGACTTAGGCACCTAGGCCTTGCGCGCGACACATCGTCTTGACATTTGTGCCAAGTTATTTTAAAATCCATCATCAAACAAGAGAGTTGTAACAGATCGGACACAACATTTTGTATGCCATAAGCGTATACTAAGACACCAATGTTTCATGGGGAGTCATAATATTATGACCGAGGTGGGGATGGGGGTCACTATTCTTTAAAGAAAAATGACCGGGGGTCACTATTTTATAGATATTATCGGGGGAGGGGGAGGTATTATTTTTTAAAGGGAGTCAGTATTTTATAGAAAAGGGGTCACTTTTTCTGACGAATAATGACCGGGGGGTCGTTATTCTATGGGGGTCACTTTACTTCGTTAATCCGGCATTATATTTGTTTTTGGTTTCGTCTACGTCCTTTCAATGTTCTCTTTATTTCTGGGAAAGTGTGGCCCTTTCAGGCTCAAACAATAATAAAATGATTAGGAAATAGGCGCTTAAGGTGAGGTGGGAGTAATTGACAAAACACATGATTTTATTCATACTTCCTTATATTGTATATTTTCAGTCCCTCTTTCAGAAAATGTAATAAAAAAAGGGGGGGGGGTCGCCGATGTCGTTTTTAAGATATCTGACCTCGAAAACGTCAATATTTCTACTTTTTCGACCGACGTTATAATGGCGTTCTATGGAAAATGCACTTTTTTGCTCGTACCTTTTGGATAAAAACCTTCATTCTGAGAAAACAAAACACATTTTTTTCTTCAAAACTGACACAGTATCACCCAATGATAGAAGTCCACATTAAAGCAATAAAAATAGTAGGTCGCCGACTTAACTTTCGAGTTAAAGTGCATTAAATGCCCGGCCTGCCGTCTCTTTAGACTGAAATGTTGACTTTGCGCATCGTGACGTTTACGTTACTTAACTTTTCGCGCCACTTATCAACTATCGCTTTATGTAGGCTACCGGCAAAATTTGTCTGGAACTTTCATCACTCATGATTGTCATTGTCTGGAAAGTGCAGGATGAAGGCAGATGTAATACGTTTCTCTAAATCTCTGCATTATCCGTCTTAACTAGTATCTTTAATTTAAAAAAAAAGCATTGCCATTATGCCCTCCCATACAGCTGACGGGCACCCGAGACAGTTGACGGGCACCCGAGTTGGGGCGGGCTTCCACGTGTTATGACATTTGAATAATTCCCTTGTCCACTTGGCTTTTGTACAGTGTAAGCGAGTCAAGTTTTCCAGTTCCTGACCCGACCCAAGAAAGGGCCTAATATATTCTGCACGGTAACCTAGCGGTCCAACGACTGGACTTCGTCGACTCTCTGTCTTTCTCTCTCTATCTCTCTCTCTCTCTCTCTCTCTCTCTGTAAAAATGATAGGCAGCTCTGATTCATTTTAGCTTCCAGGAGATAATTTGATATACACTTGAAACAGAAATAAGAAATGAAAAACAGAAAAGTGAAAGAAAGGCAAGGAAAAAGAAACGCCACATTGTTTTTAGCTTATTGACAGAACAGATGCTGAATTATCGTATCAACGTCGATAAAAGATTCTGACGACATTGCGTCGACGTTGATAAGGCTGATTGGCGGCGTTCAAATGCTAGGGACAATGTGGTCTAAGAATTTTTGAAATAACTGAAATTTGGCATAACTTTTGCTGATTAGTATTTAAAGTGTGGGTGGTATGATAACGACTGTCTATGGCTGCTACCATGCTAACTGCTAAGTACGTGGTGGAAGTGTAGACAGTGATCTAACTATTCATTGTACGATTCTGGATTCCATTGTGCGATTCTGGATTCAATTTCACAAGGCTTTGTTATTGCAACTCAACAGCTGCGAACTCCATCTAACAAACTAATGAGGAACTGTCAGAGAACAGCTTTCTCCCCACGGAATACTAGCTACATTTTATCACTTTCTAACTCAAAAGCTGCGAACTCCGTCTCATAAACTGTTAAGAAACTGTCAAATATCCCACAAGTAGTCTTCCGCACGGAAAACTAAATATCTTTTTCAGTTTCTCCTATACGGCACTTTCTACTTCCTTTAAATTTCGCCCAGCGCTCAGCCTCCTTGCATTTTGTGAGCAGACCATGAAGTGATCACAGGAGTGGCTAACGTTGACGCCATCTTGTTTTTATCAAATGGAACGTTCGACGTCATTACGTAGCGTAGTGACGGAAACTGCCGCACGGCGGCGCTGAATTACTCCCACCTCACCTTAACATGAACCACGGAGCACGGTAACAGCGACAATCACTGAGCACTGAAAATAACAGCCAAAGCGACATAGCCTGAGAAAAAAGGCAACAATCAGAGCGCAAGATAACGGTCATCGCTACATTGCCTGAGAAAAGAAGGCATCACTTAGAGCGAAAGATAGTGGTCAACGCTACATGGCCTGAGAAAAAAAGTAGAGAATCAGAATGCAAGATAACAATCAACGCTATATTATCTGAAAAAAGGGCGACAATCATGGAGCTCAATAACGGCCAAAGCGACATTGCCTGAAAAAAAGCAACAATCAAAACACAAAATAACGGTCGATCCTACATTGCCTGAGAAAAAAAGGCAACAACCAGAAGGCAAAAGAACGGTCAACGCTACATTGCCTGAGAAAATAAAAGGCGACATAAGAATGCAAAAGAACGGTCAAGCTACATTGCCTGGAAAAGGCGACACTCAGAATGCAAAAGAACAGTCAACGCTACATTGCCTGAGAAAGTAAAAAGGCGACATCAGAATGCAAAAGAAAGGTCAACGCTACATTGCATGAGAAAACAAAGCGGCATCAGAATGCAAAAGAACAGTCAACGCCTTATTGCCGGAGAAAAAAAAGGCGACATCAGAATGCAAAGGAACGGTCAACGCTCCATTGCATGACAAAACAGGCGACGCAAATGAATGGTCAACGCCTCAATGCCGGAGAAAAAAAAGCGACAACAGAATGCAGAAGGACCGTCAACGCCTCATTGCCGAAGAAAAAAGGCGACAATCAGAACGCAAAATAACAATCAGTGCTTAAATGCCTGAGGAACAAAGGCAAATGTTGTTAAAAAATAATAGTTTTTGCTACATAACCTAAACAAAATGTGAAATGCGCAAAATAAAATAGATGCTTCATTATCCCAAGAAAAAAATACGACCGTAAAAAGAATGCAAACTATCTGACAATGTTATATAAAAGTAACAGAGGCGACGGTCAAAGTGCAAAATTAAGGTCAGTACTTCATCGCCTAAAACAAAACCGACAAAAATTTAAGTTGTCGCATTGCCTTAGAAATAAAAGCGACAACAAGTGCACCAAATAATGGCCAATAATACGTTGCCTAGGAAATTATAGTAACTGTTACAGTCAGTGCATAAAGAAACGGTCAGTATTACGTGGTCTAAAAAAAAGCAACAGTCAGTGCACAAAATAACACTGCCTGAGAAACAAAAGCAACAGTCAGTGAACAAAATAACGGTCAATATAACACCGCCTGAGAGACAAAAGTGACAGTCAGTGCACAAAATTACGGTCAGTATTACGTTTTCTGAGAATCAATATTACGTTGCCTCAGAATAAATAACGACACCTCCATGTTTTTTTTTATGTTTTTTATGCCCCCAACTTCGGAGAAGTTGAGGGGGCATATTGGTTTGGGCCTGTCCGTCCGTCCGTCCGTCCGTCCGTCCGTGAGTCCGTCTGTCCGTCCGTAACGCTTTTTGGCAACTGGGAAACTCAAGAACCGCTTATGCTAGGATCTTGAAATTTTATATGTGGCATGTACATGAAAAATAAGCAGACCCGTATTTTTTCTTTTTTTCGCGGGTAATGTATTTACAGAGTTATGCCCCTTTTTCAACTTAGTCTATGGAACCTTGTGAACAAAATATCTCAAGAACCCCTGATACTAGGATCATGTAATTATGCAGGAAGACATTACCCAAGGTGTAGATGACCTCATTAACTTTTGGGAAAAAATTATGAATTTTTGACCGAGTTATGTCCCTTTTTCGACTTAGTGCATTGTAGGCATATGGAACCTTGTGAACAAAATATTGCAAGAACCCCTAATGCTAGGATCATGATTTTTTGCAGGAAGACATTGCCCAAGGTGTAGATGGCCTCATTAACTTTTGAATAAAGTTGGTGAATTTTTGACCGAGTTATATCCCTTTTTTGACTTAGTGCATTGTAGGCCTATGGAATCTTGTGAACAAAATATCTCAAGAACTCCTAATGCTAGGATCATGTTTTTTGGCAGGAAGACATTGCCCAAGGTGTAGATGACCTGATTAACATTTGAAAAAAAATGGTGAAATTTTGACTGAGTTATGCCCGTTTTTCTACTTAGTGCATTGAAGCCTATGGTACCCTTACATACTGTCAAGAACCGTCAGTGATAGGAACTTGAAATTTTATATGCTGCATGAACATGAAAAGTAAGCGGACCCGCATTTTTTTGTTCTTCCATCAGTCTTATCTTTCAGGAGTTATGCCCCTTTTTCGACTGTGTTTTTATATAGGAAACATCTTTGTGACCAAAATATCTGAAAAATGGCTTAAGCTAGTATCCTGATACTTGGCATACAGCTACAGATCAAGATGTAGATAACCTGATTCACTTTTGAGCTTATTTTGTAAATGTTTAGTTAAGTTATTCCCCCTTTACTGACATAGGCATATACTATAGGAACAAGCTTGTGAACCAAATATATGAAGAACCTCATAAACAAGGATCCTTATATTTGGCATGCAGATTTTGATCAAGGTGTAGATGAACATATTAACTTTTGAGCCTATTTTGTAAATTTTTGGTTGAGTTATTTCCCTTTTTCAGAAATAGGCATTTTATATAGGAACAACCTTGTGAACAAGATAGCTGAACAACTGCATAAGCTAGCATGTTTAGATTTGGCATAGTTACAGACCAAGGTGTAGATGAAATGAATAACTTTTGAACATACATGTATATTTTGTAAATCTTTTAATATATTTATACTACTTTTTTGGACATAAGCATTTTGTATAGAAACAAGCTTGTGAAAGGCATTTTGTATAGAAACAAGCTTGTGAAAAAAATATCGCTTAAGCTATGATCCTCATATTTGGCATACAGTTACAGGTCAAGTTGTATATGACCTAATTCCTGTTTTAGTATATTATGTAAAACTTCAGTGGAGTTATTCTACTTTTTTATACATAGGCATTTTGTAGAGGAACAAAGTTGTTGGTTCTGTTTTCTCTTTTCAGGTGACGGACATTACACACTAAGTTCCAGATTCAGAGAAAGCATACATCTAGGAGAAATGACTGGGAGAATAGGCAATTTTATAGAGGAACCGTCAGTTACTGCTGTTGATTGACAAATGTGCCGTCCTCCAACTGTATTTCAGTTATTTCAAGAAAAAGTGACAGCTCTGCTATTCATTGGATACTGTGTAATGTATCTTTCGAACCTTCTGTCGAAGGTTAGGTTTTGAGAAAATTCTGTAAATATTTTTAACCTTGTGAACAGTTTAGAAAGGAGCCTCTTTTATAATGACAGTGTTCCGAATCATTTTGAAGTTAAACTGAATTTGCTGTTATAAAGAATGCATATTTTGAGCAATAACGCCAATTTATGCATATCAAAATGATGTTTTAAACAATGATGCTGTTGTAAAGAATGTTGTTATAAAGAGGGTTCACTATCTTAATAATTTCAATATTTGTCATTCATTAGATTGTGCTGTCAGATTGTGATATGTGTTGACTTGGTTCTATTTTCTTTTTTCAGGTGAAGGACGTTAAACACCACATCAGAGCATACAACACCTAGGATAAAAGACAGGAAGCATAAGCAACTTAGTAGATGAACAGTCAGTAACTGCTGTTGATCTACCAAATTGCTGATGGTGTAAAACGTCATCCAGCTGCATTTCAGTTATTTCAAGAAAAAACATGACAGCTCTGCTGTTCAGTGGAAACTTCGGAGTGCATCCTGGCCCCGAGGTTATAAAACTTTGTTCATGCTCAACTCAGCTGAGCACGGAGTTTTACCTGCAAATAAATTACAAATTACTGATAATTACAGTTGTTTTCATGCTCAGTTTTGCTGAGTATGAAATTTTCTCTGCTTATGAATATGAAAATGCCACGATTAATTGGCATTTTCATATTTATCAGCAGAGAAAATTTCATGCTCAGCTGAGTTGAGCACAAAAAAAGTTTTATAACCTCGGGCCTGGGAACCTTCTGCAGAAGGTATGATTTTGAGCTTCCTAACACAGGTTTCCTTTCTCGTTTCAGGTGAATAAAGATGAAAACTAAGCAGCGGTCACAAAAACAGAGGAGAGAACAGCGCCGAGAGCTTATGAAACAGGGCAGAGAGAAAAGACACGAGGGAGAAGAGGCCACTGCTGAGTTGTCTCCTGGAAAAAGTCTGGAGCACATGTCTGTGGGTCATGATAAAGCTTGGGACAGTTCCAAGGAAGAATTCCAAATGGAAGATATGCTAGATTATTCAAAGGACAATAAGTCATCTGTAAATCATAATGAAGACATTCTAAGGGAGAGTATGGCTTGTACTTCAAATCAGAAGGAACCAGTCCCTGTCAGATATGGACGGGACCATTTTCATGCAGAGACAGTGTCTGGTATGCTTGACAGAAATAAAAGTCAAAATCATGGTAGTGTAGTACCTTATCCTGGACTTACAAGTATTTGTAACTCCTCAGATTTTGCAGGAAACATTTTGGATGGTGAAATTTCTATAGAAATTTTGGACTTTTCATCTGTTGTGTTGAAGCGTCAGTTTTCTGTTGAACATGGACTACTGCTACCTTCACGTGTTTATGCTCACGTTTTAGAAAATCGTCCGCTTCCTGCCAGTGACAGTATTCCTTCACATTGCACAGCAGTACAGATACATTATGTCCAAGGGCATTATGTAGTATCCTATCAGTTCATGAAAAGTATTACCATTTATGATAGTCTGCCATACATAGGGAGACTTGAGCAAGTTATGCCGCAGTTAAAGATTTTGTACCAGAGTTTCGTAGAAAATCCAGAAATGCCAGTATCTTACTGCACACCACAACATCAAGGTAATTCGACACTATGTGGAGCATTTGTTGTTGCATTTACTGTAGCCCTCCTTGTAAAACAAGCTCCTTTACAGAGAACAATTTTCATTTTAAGAGATATGAGGGCACATTTACTAAATTGCTTAAAGCAAGAGAGCTTTCAGTTTTTCCCATCTGCAAGAAATGAGGTGCAAAGCCTAGAAAATTATTTCCACTCTCAGGCAAGTCTTCAGGCACAATATGAAAAGGAAAAGCTCAAGAAAAGTGTTGAGAGTAGAAACAGGGTTGAAAAGCACCGCTTAATGCTAGAAAAGTCACTAACACCTGAGCAAAGGATAGAGATAAGAAAAAAAACAGGCAGCCCTACGCAGAAGGCAGCGAGAGTTGCTGCCACCAGAGAAAAGATCAGCAGTTAGAGCAAAGGAAAAAGTTGGTCGAAGGAAGAAAAGAGCATTGTTGCCTCAAGAGAAAAGGTCAGTGATCAGAGGAAAAGATAGGGCTTATCATCAACAGCAAAGAGAATTGCTCCCTATGGAGATACACTCAGCAACTACAAAAAGGGAAACAGCTGGTCGAAGGAAGAAAAGAGAGTTGCTGCCCCCAGAGATACAGTCAGCAACTAGAAAAAAGGAAACAGCTGGTCGAAGGAAGAAAAGAGAGTTGCTGCCCCCAGAGAAATGGTCAGTGATTTGTGGAAAAGATAGGGCACACCATCAGCAGCGAAGAGAATCACTGCCCCCAGAGATACAGTCAGCAATTAGGGAAAAGGAAACAGCTGATCGAAGGAAGAAAAGAGAGCTGCTGCCACCAGAGATCCAATCTGCAAGTAGAGAAAAGGAAACAGCTAGTCAAAGGAAGACTAGAAAGCTGCTGCCCCCAGAGACACAGTCAGCAACTAGAGAAAAGGAAACAGCTGGCCGAAGGAAGAATAGAGAGCTGCTGCCTCCAGAGATACAGTCTGCAACTAGAGAAAAGGAATCAGCTGGCCGAAGGAAGAATAGGGAGCTTTTGCCCCCAGAGATACAGTCTGCAACTAGAGAAAAGGAAACCGCTGGCCGAAAAAAGAATAGAGAGCTTTTGCCCCTAGAGATACAGTCAGCAACTAGAGAAAAGGAAACAGCTGGCCGAAGGAAGAGTAGAGAGCTGCTGCCCCCAGAGACACAGTCAGCAACTAGAGAAAAGGAAACAGCTGGCCGAAGGAAGAGTAGAGAGCTGCTGCCCCCAGAGATACAGTCAGCAACTAGAGAAAAGGAAACAGCTGGTCGAAGGAAGAGTAGAGAGCTGCTGCCCCCAGAGAAAAAAATGGACAAGCAAGTAAAAGATCAGCAAAGAAAACGTGCATCACGGCATTCTGTTGACGTCAAAGAGGCAATGAATAAGTTTCTTGGACATATTAAGGATTTCCCAGAGTATATTTGTACCTCCTGTCATAGGATGCTTTACAAAAAGTCTGTCACACAGATACAAGGTAAATTATTTAAAGATGTAAACCCTGAACTGACAGAAGCTTGTTGTACAGGAAAAAGATCTCCAGATGGAAAAGAATGGATCTGCAATACATGTCTTAAGTATATAAAGCGTAACTCCTTGCCCCCTCAAGCCAGTGCTAATAATCTTGCATTGCCTGACACGCCACCAGAATTATGTAACTTGACAACTTTAGAGGAAAGGCTTCTCTCACAAAGGTATCCATTTATGAAACTTTTGGCTTTACCAAAAGGGAGACAAACTGGAATCAAGGGTGCTGTTGTTAATGTTCCTGTCCAGGCAGAACAAGTTTGTAATACTTTACCAAAAACCCCAAATGAAGCAGGATTTCTCCCATTAAAATTGAAACGAAAGCTGCAATACTCGGGTCACCACACTTTTCAATATATCCGACCAAATATAGTTAAGCAAGCATTCAAGTGGTTAAAGAAAAACAATCCTTTGTACTTCAATGCTGTAGAGAGGAAAGAATGGGAGGATGTATGTAGACAGGAAGATGAGGCAGTTTGGAAAGATCTAACTACTGATGACATAAATGAGGGGCAGCAAAGAAAGGTTGATGAGTATAATACACACAAAACACATGGCATCCCAGACTGTGATCGGGAGCCAACAGATAACAGTCATGACATCCCAGACTCAGTTTGGGAGTCACAAGCCAGTAATCAGGAGCAACAAAGAATAGCTCATGGCATCCCAGATTCTGATCGGGAGCCATCAGGTAACAGTCATGAAATCCCAGACTCAGTTCGGGAGTCACAAGGCAGTAATGATGGCATCCCAGACTCTGATCGGGAGCCACCAGATACTAGTGACACCAGCCCAAAAACTACTGAGGAACCACAAAGCAGCCAGATAGATAGATCTGCAAGAGAGGAAGATATATCTCAAACTGAGGAAATAGAAGAGAGCATTGATTCACAGTTACGGGGTATTAAATTTGACACCTGCATTCAGCCAGATGATCTTGCCTTACAAGCAAACAAGATTATTTCAATGGCTCCTGGAGAAGGTAAAAGACCAATAAATATCCTCACAGACAAAAACTTTGAAGAAATGAGCTTTCCAACATTATTTCCTTCTGGTAAGTTTGGGCTGACACACCCTAGACCTGTGACACTCTCTGCCAAAAAATATTTCCAGCGGAGAATTCTGGAGAGTGGTGGAAAATTTGCATCTTATATTGAATATCTATTCGTTGGACAGTTTGTGTCAGAATGGCAGCAGATACGCAGCTCAATATCAGTGGCGTTGAGGAAGTCATTTTCTGCTGAAGAAAGTGGAGGGCCATTCACAGCATCACTTTTCAAAAATCCAGACAGAATTAGGCCCCTGCTGATGAAGGATGATGCTTATCGGTTCTTGCGCCCAATTCGTGGCAGCCCCCCATACTGGCAGCAAGTGATGTTCAAGTTGTTAGCAGCTATAAAGCAGCTGAAGATATTTACTTGGTTTTTGACCCTGTCAGCTGCTGACCTGAGGTGGACTGACACTTTACAGGGAATAGCAAGGCAGCAAGGCAGAATTCTGTCTGAAGAAGACATAGCAAGAATGTCTTGGGAAGACAAATGCAATCTTCTTCGCTCTAACCCTGTGACTGCTGCTAGACACTTTCATTATAAACTACAGTGTCTTTTTACTGATGTCATTTTGTCAGATGCTGCTCCACTTGGTAAAGTGATCCATTATTTCTACCGAATAGAGTTCCAACAGAGGGGATCCCCCCATGCACATGCCATTTTATGGGTTGAAGGAGCACCACAGCCAGATGCTGATAGCCAAGTAATATGTGGTTTTGTTGATAAATATGTTCAGGCTTCCATTCCAGAATCAGATGAAAGTCTAAAGACACTTGTCACTGAACTGCAGAGGCATTCTCACTCGGCATCATGTAGAAAGAAAGGCTCATTATGCAGGTTTAATTTTCCACGCCCTCCTACAGACAGAACACTCCTGTCCAAAGCTATGCCAGCTGAAAATGAGGATACATTAGACCTTGTAAGGAAGCGCAAGTGTGCTCTGGAAATTTTGGCGAAAGTGATGGACACTATAGATCAGTTAGATGACTTGACTGATGTCACTTTGGAAGCCTTATTATCAGAATCTGGGGTCTCTTCTGAAATGTATCATAATGCTTTGAGTATCGTCACAAAGGACCCTACACTTCATCTTCACAGAGACCCAAAAGAAGTATACATCAACAATTACAATACTTGTATTTTGTTGTGCTGGAAAGCAAATATGGATCTTCAATTTGTAGTAAGCCCATATGCTGCAATTCATTACATTACAAGTTATGTAACTAAAGATGAGAGGGAAATGGGATTAATATTGCAGTGTGTCAGCAAAGAAATGAAGAATTTAGACATTAGCAAGCAAATGAACAAAGTGGCAGATGCATTTGCCAGTTCACGAAATGTCAGTGCCCAAGAAGCTGTCTATAGACTTCTTGGTCTTCCCTTGTATGTCTCTAACTTCAAGACAGTCTGGATACCAACAGGGTTTCCTCATCAGAGGGTTAGAATTCTTAAAACCCAAGCACTGATAACTGCTATGGAAGATGATGAGCCAGACATCTTTGTGGCAAATCTTCTCGACTGCTATGCTGCTAGGCCTGCTGTTCTGGATTCACTTTGTTTAGCAGAGTTTGCCATGTGGTATGAGATATCACAGAACAGAGAACCAGATGACAGCTCTGATTTCACTCCTACAGCTGATACACACCATGAGGACCAGTAATGAACTGCCACGCACAGTTGTCCTTTCAAATGATCTTGGAACTATGAAAAAAAGTGTTCAATGACAAAAGAACCAGAGCTGTACTTCTACAACAAAATGCTCCTGTTTCTTCCATGGCGGAATGAGGCCCCAGATATGCTTGCGGGCTATAAAACATACTGTGAACATTACCACAGTGAACGAGAACTCATTGAGATGAAAGAAAAAATGATCATGACCAATTCTGACATGGTAGATGAGGCGGTGGAAAAATACCAAGAGCAAGGCCCTCCAACACACATGTGGGATGAGATTGCCCCTGAAACTGAGCATACAGATGCAGACGCTATAGAAGAAGGTGCCCAGGAGGATGCAGAACATTCTATTCTGTGCCCTGATGGTCAGCCAAACCTTAGATTTACCAGTGATCCTCTTAATGCATCAACTCAGGCATTGGCAGTTGAACTCATTCCAGAGTTTCTACCTGAACCAGAATATCGCAAACTCGTTCAGTCATTAAATTCAGAACAGCGGATCATATTTCAGTACTTACTGAATTGGTGTCATGCTAAAGCTAGCAGTCCTTCTAAGACACCAGCAGAGTATATGTTTGTGACAGGAGGTGCTGGTACAGGAAAGTCTCATCTGATAAAAGCTACACACAATATGGCAAATTTTACTTTCAGAAAAGAAGGTCAAAATCCCACTCAGATACATGTTTTACTCATGGCACCCACAGGCACTGCTGCATTTAATATTGGTGCACCTACAATACACTCTGCTCTGCTTCTACCTAAAAACTTAAAAACATACATGAAACTATCTGATGATAAGTGTAATACTTTGAGGGTAAAATTGCAGTCACTTCGAATGATTATCATTGATGAAATTTCATTAGTAGGCAGTGATATGCTTGTGTACATTAATAAAAGGTTACAACAGATAACAGGTTGTTCCCAACCATTTGGGGGAGTTACTGTTGTGACATTTGGTGATTTGTACCAGTTACCTCCTGTTGCTCAGCCTTTTGTGTATGACTTGCCATCTGATAATTTTGAGCGTCTTTCTGGATCAGTCTGGCAATGTAACTTCAAATCTGTTGAGCTTCAGCAAATAATGCGGCAAAAGGAAGATCAAGCATTTGCTTCCCTTCTCAATAGAGTGCGAAAGTCTGAGCATACTCATGAAGATGTGCAAGTCCTACAGAGACGGGCTATTGATCCTTCTGATGTTAACTACATGTCTGACTCTCTTCATATTTTTGCTAGAAATATTGATGTTGATGTTCACAATGATAAAATGATGCATTCTTTGAAGAGACCTGTTATATCACTCAAGGCAAAAGAGAAACGCCCTGCTTGCTTGAAGGGTTATGTAACTTCAGAAGATTCCAGATACACTGGAGGAGTTGCCAAGGAAATATTTGTATGTGAAGGAGCAAGGGTAATGATCATTAGGAATATTGATGTTCAGGATGGGCTAGTGAATGGGGCTCAAGGGACTGTCCTTGGCTTCATCCCAACAAATGGAGAAAATATCAGAGCTGTTCTCATTCAGTTTGATAAACCAGGTGTAGGTTCTACCGCAATTGCAGCCTCAAGGTTTGATTTGTCCAGTTTTCCAGCTACAGCTGTTCCTATTACACCGGTTGAAATCCGGTTCACAGTTTCAATATCTAAACAAGGCCTTGACATATCGTGGATCCAGTTCCCCTTAAAATTGGCATTTGCATGTACAATTCATAAAGTGCAAGGAGCAACCCTAGATAAGATAGTTGTTTCCTTCAAGAACCGCTTTTCCTCAGGCCAAGCATATGTAGCCTTGAGTAGGGCCAAAACTTTGGAAGGACTTCAGCTTTTAGACTTCAATCCAGATAAAATTCGAGCTAACAGAGGTGTGCAGGAGGAGATGCAAAGGATTTTGTCTGAAATGCACCTGCCATCACCATATCTCCAGCTTCTATCTCCACTGACGTCTTCAACAGTACAACTTGCCCTCCTGAATGCCAATTCAGCCAGACTCCATTTCAGTGATATTTCATCTGACCCAGTCTTACTATACAGCAATGTAGTAGGTATAACAGAGACTCATTTCACAGAACGAAAAAAGAACGATTATCAGCTGCAAACTTTCAGACTTTTCATGAATGAACAAAACACAAGAATAAATCATCATGGTATTGCATTGTATGTTTCTGAATCTTTTGAGTCAAAACTCTTCTGTTTCCCATTTTCTGTTGGAATTGAAATTCTGTGTGCAGATATTAGAAGTGAGCCAGGATCCAGTTGTAAGGTTGTCCTTCTATATCGGTCACCATCTGTATCTCAGACAGAGTTTCTGAATGACCTGAATACTGTACTGGCATATCTGCAGGAAAATCAGATGGATGTTTCAGTCTTGATGGGAGACTTCAATATAGATGCTCTGAACATATCAGCTTCTTCAGCTCTTGACAGACTGATGAAAAGGTTTGGATGGAAGCAGATGGTAACATTGGCAACACACAGATCTGAATCCTGCTTGGACCATATATATATCCATCAGACATCATATGGGCTAGTTTCAGTTCTACCTACATATTTTTCAGACCATCATTTTGTTCATATCCAAAGATTGAAGACCCCAGGAGATGAGGATTTATCTGAAATGAGGGAGTAAAAAGACAGCACTGATTTACAGTAACAGGGTATTAAATTTGACATTTATATTCAGAGAAGGGTTGATAAGTATCATACATTCAACACATGACATCCCAGACATTGATCGGGAGCCACAAGATAACAGTCATGACATTCCAGACTCAGTTTTGGAGTCAAATGACGGTAATCAGGAAAAAACAAGAAATGGTCATGGCATCCAAGACTCTGATCAGGAGCCACAAGATAACAGTCATGACATCCCTGACTCAGGTGGACAGTCACAAGGCAGTTATCAGGAGCAACCAAAAGCGCATATGGCATCCCAGACTCTGATCGGGAGCCACCAAATAACAGTCATAGCATCCCTGACTCAGTTAGGGAGTCACAAGACAGTTATCAGGAGCAACCCAGTTCGGGAGTCTCAAGCCAGTAATCAGGAGCAACCAAGAAGGCATATGTCATCCCAGACTAATTGGGAGCACCAGGTAACAGTCGTTACATCCCAGACCTAGTTCGGGAGTCACAAGGCAATTATCAGGAGCAACAAAGAAGTCATAATGGTATCCCAGACTATGATCGGGAGCCACCTGATAACTGTCATGGCATCCCAGACTCAGTTGGGGAGTCACAAGACAGTAATCAGGAGCCTGCAAGAAATGTTCAAGACACCAAGAAATGCTCATTTTGTTCCAGACCGTGAACGGGAGCCACCAAATAACAATCCTGAAGGCCCAGACTCAATTTAGGAGTAACAAGGAAGTAATCAGAGCAACAAAGAACTGCTCATCGCAACCCAGACTCTGATCAGGAGCCACAAGATAACAGTCATGACATCCCAGACCCAGTTCGTGAGTCACAAGGCAGTTATCAGGAGCAACCAAGAAGCTCATATGGCATCCCAGACTATGATCAGGAGCCACAAGATACCAGTTGTAACATCCCAGACCCAGTTGGGCAGTCACAAGTCGGTCGTCAGGAGCAACCAAGAAGCTCATATGGCATCCCAGACTATGATCGGAAGCCACAAGATTACAGTCAAGACATCCCAGACCCAGTTCGGGAGTCACAAGTCAGTTGGCAGGAGCAGCCAAGAAGCTCATATGGCATCACCAACTATGATCGGGAGCCACAAGATAACAGTCAAGACATCCCAGACCCAGTTTGGGAGTTACAAGGAAGTTGCCAGGAGCAGCCAAGAAGTTCATATGGCATCCCAGACTATGATCGGAGCCACAAGATAACAGCCATGACATCCAAGACCCAGTTCGGGAGTTACAAGTCAGTCGTCAGGAGCAACCAAGAAGCTCATATGGCATCCCAGACTATGATCGGGAGCCACAAGATAACAGCCATGACATCCAAGACCCAGTTCGGGAGTCACAAGTCAGTCGTCAGGAGCAACCAAGAAGCTCATATGGCATCCCAGACTATGATCGGGAGCCACAAGATAACAGTCGAGACATCCCAGACTCAGTTCGCAAGTCACAAGGCAGTTGTCAGGAGCAGCCAAGAAGCTCATATGGCATCCCAGACTATGATCGGGAGCCACAAAATAACAGTCATGACATCCCAGACCCAGTTTGGGAGTCACAAGCCAGTAATCAGGACCAGTTAAGAAGCACATATGGCATCCCAGACTATGATCGGGAGCCACTAGATAACAGTCAGGACATCCCAGACCTAGTTTGGGAGTCACAAAGCACTTATCAGGAGCAACCAAGAAGTTCATGTGGCATCCCAGACTATGATCGGGAGCCACCAGATAACAAGTTATGACATCCCAGATTACAAGGTAGTAATCAGGAGCAACCAAAAAAACACTCATGGCATACTAGACTCTGATTGGGAGCCACCAGTTTCCTCACGTTGGGCAATTTTATCCAGTCATTGCATCAAGACAGCAAGCTGAGGGTGATGTTATCCTGTTACCATCAAGACAGCAAGCTGGAGGTGTTGCTATCCGGTTGTTCCCATCTAGACTGTCTGCTGGGGGCATTGTTATCCAGTTGACCCAGTTATCACATTATCAGGTGGTACAGGTACATTCTTATGACAACAACTTTGAAGAGGCATATTGTTTTGGTCCTGTCTGTCTGTCCACTCATTACATTTTTAGTTTAAGCAGCTGTGATACTCAAGAATGTTTGAGATAGAATCTGGGTTTGAGATAGAACCTTGGAAATATATTATATGGAACAGGCATAAAAACAAATAGATTTACTATTTTCCCTTCGTCCAGCTGTCTTTTTTTTTGAAGAGTTATCCTTTTTCGGTTTAGGCATTCCATATAGGGACAACCTAGTGAGCAAAATAACTCAAGAGCTGCTTTAGCTAGAATCTCTATATTTGCCATACATTTACAGACCAAGATGTAGATGACCAGATTAATACAGTTATGGTCCTTTATGTAGATGACCTGATTGACTTAAGCAAGTAACCTTGTGACCAAAATACTTAAGAACTTTATGGCATACAGTTATGAACCAGGGTGTAGATGATCTGATTAGCTTTTTAGCCAGTTGTATAAATACTGGGGTGAGTTATACCCCTTTCTGACATCTACATTTTGGGATGAACCCTTCTTTGGAGGCAAGCATATGGTTGGGGGCATAGTGTTTCATAAACACATTTTCTAGTTTTAATATAAAGGGAAATAACTTTTTGATTTCCTGCTTGATTCCCTGGACGACGAGCCCTTTCGTAATGGGCTTTACTTGCTCCAAAGGGAACGATTATTCTTTAACCCTTTGTTGACTAGTGGACTTGTCCATCCTTATCATTTGGATGAGTCCATATCTAGTTTTAGGAGTTACTGGTGAATGTTTTCACTTTTTATTGTATTTTGCATAGAAATGCCTTTAAGCAAACAGTGTAGATCCTGATCAGACGCCGCATGTTGCGGCGTCTGAATTGGATCTGGGCCGTATTCATAAAGCCACTTAAGTGGTTGCTATGCGGTTGCTAAGGCTAAATATCTATAAAGGAGATTCCCTACAACTATGAAATTTGGTCTGGAGGAGAATTAACCAGGCAAAATAAAAATGAAAGAGATGGTTCTCTTAAAAGCATAGTACAGTCAAACCTGTCTTAAGGGGTCTACGCAGGGGACCTTCAAAACCGGCTGCTTAAGACAGGTGACACCTTAATACAGGTTCATTTGCACTGTATTTCTGTTCTAGGGACCCAAAGAAAGTGGCTTCTAAAGACAGGTGACCCCTTAATACAGTGACCCCTTAAGACAGGTTCGACTGTAATTTACCTTAAACGTATCATAATTCAGATCAAGTTTCTCAGATTCTTGTCTTAACAGACCAGAATATTCTTTTTAAATTGAAACTTTATACTAAAGTCCATAAAATGACGATTAATTTAATAGAATGAAAACAATATTTGATTTTTGTCACACGAAGGTTGAGTTATGAAATGTGCAAGCCTGCTTGTGCATTAGTCACTCGTATGTATAGTTTGTGGCTATCCAAAACACTTTAGATTGACGTCGGCACTGAACCGTATTTGTAAAGGTGCAAGTGGATCTAGCTGGTCTCTATTTACACAAAGATAAAGAGATCTTCACCCGACCTGACTGGAATTAGAATAAATAATTAATTAGATAAATAAATAAATACAGAAAACAAACAAGCAAACAAACAAAAGTCTGTAGCCCAATACACGGAAGAAAAAATAACCTTGTCATAAGTATTCCCTACTAGCCGATTATCATGTATTTATATATTTTCTTAAGAAAAACAATTTCATTCATAAAAGAAAAAAATGCGGATGAGATAACCGCAATGCCCACGCATATTGGTTTCTTTTTTTCTTTAAATCTATTTAAGCCGCGACACGACAAAACCAACAATGTGGTTGTGCGCCCAGCGCAGACTCAGATCAGCCTGGGCATCTGCCCAGTCTGATCAGAGTCTTCGCTGTCCGCATGGAGGTAGCTTAGACCCTTAGCTACTCTTTCAGCACTTAATGAAGAGTCTGATTAAACTGGGCGGATGCCCAGGCTGATCTGAGTCTTCGCTGGGCGCACAACACCATTGTTGGTTTTGTCGCGGCTCAATTCTTATTTTTATAACGACATGTTGTAGGTGAATGAGAGACCCGGGATAAAACGTCCAGCCAGCACAAAGGTCATAAGGAGATGCTTTATGACATGAAACACATTGTGGCAGAAATTTCAGACCAAACCAACATTAGACTTTATCATGCATCTGCTGCAAAATTCACCTGATAACAGGGGTATGATAACATGATGTGATATCAGGTCACTGTAGAACTGCGCTTGCGCGAATGTTATCAGGTCACGCCTAATGAAGCGATCTCTGAAGACAATTGGCTACATACTGACGTTGGCCGTGATATCAGCGTTCGATTGGTTAATTGACGTCACCGACTTACGTCATAACGCATTCGCGACGTCAGCAAGTTCGAACAAAACTCCGTTTGCTTACCACTTGTTTCTCGCTCTTAACGCTGTAAAATCTTCTAATGATGCATGATAAATAGAAAACCACGTAAGTGTCTTTTGATATCAAGTTTATCAGGCTCGACCAGAAACACGTCGGACTGGCTCGGCAAGCCTCGCCATTCCTACGCTGTTTCTGGTCTCGCCTGATAAACTTGATATCAAAAGACACTAACATGGTATTCTCTATGTTCCTTTAAGGTACCTGGATACACTGTCAGGGAAGTAACTGCCATTTTCATTTCTGCCTTCCTTCTCCTAGAGGCTATTCTGACAACGAATTTGCTCCCCTATGACCAATTTTTTA
The DNA here is from genome assembly GCA_963989385.1 of Ctena decussata. Taxonomy (NCBI): domain Eukaryota; kingdom Metazoa; phylum Mollusca; class Bivalvia; order Lucinida; family Lucinidae; genus Ctena; species Ctena decussata. The sequence goes on along the minus strand of OZ022503.1, from coordinate 39,390,262 downwards.
AAGGACAGTTCGCTCCCTATAGGACTTCTGCACCCAAAGAAGCAAACAGGAAGTCACCAATTTGAAAGTTATTTTCTCTTTAGTAGCAATGGCAGATAACATGAGGCGGTAACATTACACTGTAGGACTGTTCCAAGGAGCAGAGCAGTCCGATCACGAGCTACATTGTTTGACATCCAATCAGCAATTCAGAACTATTTTTTTCAGACAGAGAACCACACGGGTTCGTATTTCCGTGTATTCACTATAGCTTAGGGTGCATGGGTACATCTCCATGTTTTCTACCAGTTGTATAAGGGAAACTACTTTGTGATTTCCAGTTTGCTTCCCTGGCTGACAAAGCCCTTCCAAAATGGGGTTTACTCTTTCACTTTTTTATGCCAGGTATCCCATAAAAGAAACAATGGCAAAAAGTGGTGACCCAGATCAGACGCCGCAACACGCGGCGTCTGATCAGGGTCAACACTATTTACAGAAGACAAATGGACACTTCTCCTGAAAATAAAATAAAAATTATGAATATAAACTAAAACAGACATCCCTTAACTGACAAATAGATTCATCCATTTTATAAGGATAGAAAAGTCAACTGGGCATAATTGGGTTAAAGGATTAGTGATAAGAATTTGCTCCAAGATAAGCAACCTATTTCCTTTAAGAGTAGACCTCTGAGGCGGGAGACAAGGACGAAAAATGACAGAGTGTGCCCATTCGCCTTAAGATATCCAAAATTTAGGATAATTACAGTATTTTGAAATATGCAGATGGTGACTTCCTGAATGAGTTTATTATAAAAAAAAAAGAAAGCCAACACCATCTAAGTACTGACTTTTTACCTGCGTTTTTGAAATAAATAAGTGCAAATTTTGAAAAGTTATTTACTGAAAAGGAACAACCACGAAAATATATATATATATAAAAAAAAGAAATCGTGATTACAAATAAGGTCGGACAGCAAATTAGTGGACATAACGTCACTGAAGATGGCAAAATGGTTGTTAATAGGCCTGTGTCTGTTTTTGTTTGTTTACGAAAGGTAAGTAGTTTATGTCTGTCTTTAATCATTAAAGCGCTAAAAAAGTAGACGACAAAACGTTTGCCAAATTTCAATAAGTGATTCGTCCAAGATATACCATAGGAGGTATTCAAAGAATAGAGGGCAAACAGTGTATAACTAAATGATTATGAGCCGCCACGAGTGAATCAACGCTGTTCTTAAATCATTAAAATATTACATTCAACACTCGATATCCTTTACAATGATATCTCCAAGTATATTCTTATATCAAAGAATATATTTCCTATTTTTATTTTCATTTAAACTCCTATTATCTCAAACTACTGATATCTCCAAGTAAATTTTCTGGTACCAGAAAATTTACTTTGAGATATCAGTAGTTTAGGTTGAAGTTCCACTTCGAGATATCGAGAGTTGACTGTATTATCATTTTTGGCGCTTTAAGTGTTAGTCTTAAACTCTCTCTCTCCCTTTCTCTGTTTCTTTACCTGAGTATGAATTATTTCGGGGCCAAAAAATCTCTTTATGTCTTTTTGTATCTCCTTTCTCTATCCCAATCCCTCTTTCCCTCCCAAATTAAATTTTAACCATGACCTCATTGATCTATCTACATCTACCTAACTACCTATACTGCACCTCAGACAAATGTCTGCCAACGACGCTCAAGTGGTGCCCGTCATGCAAGGATAGTTCTGGTTCTCAAAGAAAATCAATATGGCTTCTCAACACTGCATCGTAACATTATTTATGCTTTTGTTTACTAGTTACCGCTTTTAAAACTTCCACATATCTAAAGTGTATGCATTTCTCGGTTTTTTTTTCTCAGTGGGCACATTACGTCGACGATGATTAAACGTCATGATATTGAATCAGTGTTGATTCGTGTTGAGTCGAGGTTGTGTACCCAGAGCTTCATATCTAAGTCGTCTTAACCCCGGTATGAAAAGCGGCTCAATCTTCACATTTGATGATAAAATCAGTCATATAGACCTGACAAAAACTACGGGGAACATGCCTTTTTTTTTGTTATTGTTTTTTCGCGCCACAAATTACCGTTTCATTTTCTGGTTCCCCGTTGAGCGGTGCAATAAAAATAAATGCGGAACAATGGATGCGGCCCATGGTTGTACGTTGTATTTTTACCATTTTTGTTCAAGTTTATGACATTGAAAGTAGGACAGAAATCATTGTTTAAAACTGTTTTATGCGAAACTAAATATTTCATATGTTTATACCTGGCTAGTTAGGTCATTTACAATAAAGAAACTGAAGCAAACAGTTTGCTGATGATATTACCTGTACATGATTTCTTTTTCCAATGATAGAGCAATAGGCCTTTAAGTTAATAATGATACCGAAAGTAGGTCATTTTATTGCCATCTTAAATAACCCGAATCATTGTTCAACAATTTTATATGCGAAACCCAACGATATTTTATCTTTTCAAAGTTGGCTAATTATGGTCGTTTTCAATGAAGCTTGTTGCAATACCTTACGACAGAATATTATTTGAATTTATACCGAGAACTAGTACCGCTGATAGATTAACAGGGCCTTTAAGTTTGAGCTGTTCAGGGAAGTATACATTAAACAGAGGATTAAATTCTTTTGGATGAATCCGGAGTTAATTTGGGCACTCACTTTGTTTCCACGGGTGTCGTATCTTGCCCTTTACGATGTACAGCACGGGGGTCCTAAACGTGTATGATTACATCAATTCATTATAGATTCACTGTCAGTTCATTTAATAGAGGATCTTACATGAGTGCTCATGTATTATTGAATTTATTAAACGAGTTGGGGAAAGAGATAAGATGCGAGGCTATGCCGAGCATCTTATCGTTTTCACCAACGAGTTTAATAAATTCAATAATACAGGAGCACGAATGCAAGATTCTATTTATCATATGACACTAAAATCGCATTTTATTGGCAAATTTTGCTCTAAAGCGTCACGATTTCGCCATTAGAAAACGCGACGTTTTATGGACGCCAACGCCTAACGTTACGACGTAATTTGCATATTTAATCCACTGGTGGATTATCGTTTTTAATGCATGGCTTTATTACACTCTCAGATGCGACGTCATAATTATGATAAATTAATTTCTTGTAGCGCACAGATGGATGGATGGATGGATGGATGAATTTACAGCTATTTCAATAGTACTTCACTTATATCGGGTAAACAGACAGAGGGCTATCAGTTTGAAGAGTAGCTCTGCATTCGGTGCATGACATGTTTTCTTCTGTATGAAGATACCCAGGTTTGGTCATCCTAGATTAGATAGACAGACTGATTCCGTAACATAGGCATGCTGAATACAAATTTAGTTGTTCGCTCGTCCATTGGTTTCTTTGTCCCCTTCTGAGGCTGGAATTATAACTTTCTTTTGAGTCCATTCGAGTAGTACTGAAATGCGTTTTGAAACAATTAAAATAACATGTAATTACTAACTCTAGAGTAAGGGTTTGAATTATATTTAGCAAATGCAGATATATCGAATTCAAAACAGTCTATCACTGCCAAACCACACTCAACAGTTCAAGGCAGCATATATCATTTCATCATTTCATGACACCCCACGCCCCGCAGCATCAGTCCAAAATTCTAACCCCCATAGCAGGGTTTCAAATTCCCCCCCACGCGCCTAAATTCCTCCCCCAGCTGATAAATAATGACCATTCCCTAAGGTATCTGTATTTTCAACGAAGTAGCTTAAAGAGTCAGCGCATGGGAAAGATGTTTCCTTTGGTTCATAAAGCTAGAAGAATTCAGAATTTCCACATGATTCTGATAGCGGTCTCAGTCTGTCAGTTATCGCTTAACATAGTCCAGCTGTGAAAATTTAAACTAATCCACTTGTTATCTATCATATAAACTCTTTGCAGTATGACAGCCAGTGTCACTGTAGATATGGTGTGTGACTAAAATGATAATGATGTTGTTGACCCCTCTGCAAGAAAGGCTCAGGCTCATTTTCAGATTTTATGTTGTAAGCTCGGCAAGCCTCGCATGAGATTAAATAATCTGAAAACTGACCTGAAATTTCCTTGTTTTGACCTCAACCTCAACATGGATTCTGTTTATAGCCATATTGATGTGTATCCACGTACCTAGATTTATGAATTATCTTTGACAATTTTCAAGATCGCAGAATCTAGTGTTTCTGACAGAGGCTTACTATATACCTTCTGTTCTCTCCAGTACTAAACCCACCATGCCATAGCTTATGCAGCAGTAGCCGTATTTACAGCGACGCATGTTTGTTTACAATACAGCTACGCAAATACGGTAGCTAGTTTGTTCGCAAGAATAAAGCTAACCGAGTAGCTGTATTCGAAGGTAGCCAACCTATACGAGCTCACATAACGAGTTTCTAGGTGTACACATGTAATTACTTTGTGAGTGATCAACTCTGTAGTAACATTTCCAATAAGACGTTAAAATTAGCCTTTTATCAGTCCAGCTTGATTGTCCGTTAACGAGAAGTTTGATCAGAATCTGTACTGTTTTCTATTTTACCGGCGTTCCGAGAAACAATCAAAAAGCGTATACTTTCTCTTCCTTCCGAGTATACATCTTTGGTTGATAAATTCAACTTATTTCACGGTGAATGGACCTCGGTATTTATGATCATGATGGCAATTTCTTACTCTTCAGGCTTGGGTACTCGCTCATAGGGGCTTGTGACATAGAGTGGCTGCATGGTCCCTCTGCTTCCGAGCTCCTAGTAGCTTTGGCAGGACGTGAGTTTGTCATTCGTCTCAGATTAGGCAAATGTGTATGAAATATACTCACCGTAAATAAAAACGCACCAGTCTTATAATGTCATAATTTTTCTTGCATTCAATGATCATACTATATCAAGAGGGTTTAGTTATCATATTGAATCAACTTATTACGTCCATGATGTCGTTTTTGCCTAAAGGTACGCCGTGCGTGTCTGACGTAACGTAAGCTCTGAAATCAAGAAAAAAGGAATTCCAGCATAATTTCACATGGTAGAGATTCCTCAATGATAGATTTTGCTAGATAATAGATAGTCTATTTTAAAAATCGCCATAGAAAAGAAATCCAGACGGCCGAATGCAACAAAGTGACTTGGATTCAAACGTCACTATGTTGTCACGCTCATCGAACAATGGACAGAGAAAAGTAACTTACGGTAAATAGGTTACTTTTTTGCAACCCAAAATGCTGAGATCAGTAGAAGAAACTGAATTTCAGAAATTTTGCAGGGCAAACGTCAACCAATATCCAGTCCGAGCATGACGTTTCATGTATAACGTCACCCTTATTTGCCAATCCGCGTCATAATTCCATGGAGCAAAGGTGTTTTTATGTCAAAAGAGCGTTCAAAAATAATTCATTTGCATCAAATGTGTGGCAGAGCGCGAAATATGGATTTATTACGCTGTAAATGTGTTATTTGATATTGACAGTTTTCAAACACGTCAGTATTAACGTCCCGCTTGATAGCGCCGACTGACGAATCAAATCGTTTTGTAAACATCCTACATCAATACTACAAAGTAAAGATTCACTTAATTATCTAGTACAGAAAACCAAACATTAAACGAACATAATGTACCATAAGTTCCAAACTGGTGCGTTTTCATTGACGCTGAGTATATATTGCTGTCCGCAAACCACGTCAATTTTATACGGGTATTCCTTCATTAACTCTAAGGTAAAATCACGGACTTATTTTGGGAAATTCAGTACTTGCGAGTTTATTTCTGGGACTATGATACCTGCTAGGTTGTCATTGCACTGGCCAGTTATACACTATTAGGTTACTTTACTATCAACTTAGCCATCCTCCTTATCCGCTCTTCAATTATTTTTGGACAGAAAGCTTTGAGCAAGCATTGCAGATCCAGATCAAAAGGAGCAGTCTGACCAGGCTTTTCACAATTTGCCATTACATCTGCATCTTTGGACGCAATATTGCATTGTATCCTTTTTGGACAAGCTGGCCCGGAGGTTATAAAGCTTGAGTACATTCTCAAACTCAAGATAAAGCACACTGATTGGCTGCTTCCGAGCACAGCCTATCAGTGTGCTTTATTTTGAGTTTGAGATTATACTCAAGTTTTATAACCTCGAACCCAGGGTAATTATCTTAAATTCCCCAATCTTTAGAGTTTTTACGGTGCCCTTATTTTGTTTCAGTGTTGAACTGACATGCTATGAATGTACGGACTGTCGAGATCCTTTCAATTCCAGTTATGCAGGTGTTATGGACTGTTCTGGGACATGCGCGAAGACAAAACGCGAAGACTGTACGTACTTTGTTCTAAACATGCAATTTGATAGTTTATATGGTGCTCGAACATTTCGGCCACGGACGTTTTGGCATAGGACAGTTCGGCACAGGACATTGCGACCAGTGGACTTGTCATAGGTGGACATTTCGGCCAACATCCCCAAATTTTTTTTCCTGTTTGGTTGCTGTTCACGGACAAAGCAAGGTTTTGCATGTAGTGTAGATTCAGATCATACAGCTTCTGAAGAAGCTGATTTCTAGATTTACATTGTTTGGCCCTCAGAATTTGAATATATAGCAATTATAATGTACGAATTTTCTCAAAACTTGTCTTCAGGGTATCTCTTCTGAAACGTATTGTCTTGCTAATTTAAACGAAGCTGTGTCTATCTTACAGACAAGACACATGTAGCGGCTTCAGAAACTTTATTGAAAATAAACCATAGTGAAGCTTACTGCTGGCTGGCCAACTTGGATACTGCAGAACCAAAATTGAGCCGCGACACGAGAAAACCAACAAAATGGTTGTGCGCCCAGCACAGACTCAGATCAGTCTGGCATCCGCCTTGTTTGATCAGACTCTTCGTCAAGTGCTCAAAGGGTAGCTAAGGGTCTAAGCTACCTCCATGCGGACAGTGAAAGTAAAAAGTATGCAAAGACCAGGAACTGAAACAATCAAAATCCAAATCCAGCCCTCAAACCATAGTTGGAAACAACTAAGATTACAAATAATCAAGATACAGAGAACATATGGCCAACCGAGTGAGCAGCTTGTTCCCAAAAGGTGGCCACTCAGCAACCCAAACTGAACCAAAAATAATAACATACATAAGGTAAAACATCACAGAAACTCTGACACCAAAAACAGGCAACAGAGAACCACAACAGAACTACCGCCTTGGAACGGTCAGTAATGAATTACTGGGGGGCTTAAATCGATTTTACAGGCCCAACCTCACCCTCAGTTTCTGAAGTGGTACAAAACATTTAGTTGGTTGTTCGGTTCGCATAAGACCCTGATCATACTGGGCGCATGCATACTTTAAATCAATTTGTTTTTCCCTTAATGACAGTGCGGCACAATCACTCATTATGCAAATCATCTATACAACAACAATGATAGTAGCGGCGTTTAATTTCAAATATTTTAGTATTGGAATTTGGCCGAAATGTCCATGATCGAAATGTGCCTGGTTGAGGTGTCCGTGGCCGAACTGTCTTTGGCCGATCCGTTCTAGCCCGAATCGTCCTACATTCAAGTTATATGCGCAATTCAACTTTCATTAGATTTGAATCTTTAGAACTTTCTAAATACGCGTCATAATGAAACATGGCAATGGCGTCGCGCACGATGTTCGTACAGTTCACCCTTCTAATTCAAAGCCGAAAATATTTATGTTATACAATAAATGAAAGCTAAAACTCTGCAGAATATGCCTGTGTAATTTTAGCTTTGTAATAGCTATACGAAATTTAGTCTTAAATCGCATGTCACGTTTTTCGGCCACCTTGTTATACACAAGTACAAATAAACACGGAAGAAAAATGAGGATGGGTTATATTACAATTTGTCTTACATGCACAATGATTAATCATTATGCTATACTGCAAGAAAAATAAAAATCTTAAGACGCCGATTTCATTTTCTCAATAATTGTCCCCAGACTTAAAAACGGACTCCCAATTTATCAACTGTTTTTAGCAAATTTAATTTGGCAGATTTTCAAGTTACGTGTCATTTGATTAAGCGAAGTTTATACAAAATGCACATTGTTTGTAGATTACAGAAATATGCAACTGTATGCAACTTTATGAGTTGTGCTTTATATAATACACATCGACAAAAGTTTAGCATATTTCAGTTTAACGGTCACGGTTCAGTTTTTGATTAGTTGATTGATTTGATGCTTAACGTCCACGGTAAACAACTATGGTCATGTCGGGACGGTCAGTTAACCTAACCACACTATTCCTGGGCAGGCTTAGACCGCCTAAGCGGTTAACCAGTACTAAGTGCACATACTTTCGTCAGTAACTGACAGCTGCCCTTCTTGAATCAGCGGAAGGAGAAACGAAAGTATATGGCCAGACCGGGTTTCGAACCCAGGACCTCTGACTTATGAGTCACGGTTCAGTTACACATCCTGCAGAACCATTATAAAAAATTAAACAACGATATAAGTTTTTGACTTCGAAAGACAGTATGCATAGGCATATGCCTTTTCACATTTTGGTCCTCACTTATCATTTTTAAGATTAAGGTGTGTGTAATTGCAATGCATTTTCTAGTAATAAACACTATTTCAAATTCCAATTTTCCGCATATAAAACAGTTGTGCATTAACAAATTCGAGCTACGTCTGGTAGGAGACCATGTAACAGATGTGCTTTATAAAAAGTTTGAAGTTCCAGTATCAAAGACTACCAATTTTCCGTAAGACAAAAATGATAAGAATTGATAAATCCAAGTTTTGACAAGTTTGCCTCTAATGTCTGAATTTGAAATGGCATGGCCACAGTTAATGCAGCACATTAAATGTAGCTTATGCTAGTTTGGTGAAAATGAAGTTCGATTTGGTGATGTTTAGCACACAATTTTGAAAAGGGTCGAAAATTGTCATTGAAATACAGTGGTCTTAACTTTCGGCACTGTGTGACCAAACAAATGCTGAGTTTGAAAATTTCAGTGCCTCAGAATCTTCTGTTTACTTTATGACTTCGGATAAGACCAATGATGACAAACTTTTTGACATATCAGAAGTCCTATGTATCAGTTATATCTGTCGCTTAGGTCATCATTAATTTTGCTAAACTTTTGGAGGGGAGTATATTTTATAAATCAATAACATCATTTTGCTTTTTCACAAAATGCCCCCGGAACGCGATTGTTTAGCTTTTATGAAGTATACTGTAGTCATTCCATGAATTTTAATTATTTCAGTATGATTGTCCAGCCGTACATATATCTGGGTCCTATCTTTTATGTGAATTATTCATTATATATAAACGACATTTTAGTAAAAGGAGATACTTTCTTATTAAGCAGCTTCAGCTTTTGACAATAATTTGTAAATTTTCAGTTATAATAAAAGTTCTAAAATTACGTAATCATGACGTCATTTGAGTATAGTAACGCTTTAAGACGAACATCGTGCCCGACTTCGAGATATTACTGAACTGCAGTTTTTGTACTGCTTCATATCAAGATTAAAGAAAAGTATCAAGACATATCATGTTCAAATGCATTTTTTAAACATAAATTAAGGCAAAACGTAAATAAAAGAATATTGAACTGAGCTTTTTTTTTTAAATAATATGATGACACTGGTTATGATAAAGGATTAAACAAAACTTACAACAAAAATGTCTAATATCCAATCGATCAAATGACACAGCTATCTTAAACCATCATCAGTCCGGCTTCCTCTTCTTTTTTTCAGCTGGTCTGGTGACTAGATTTTGCACACCTGGATTCCCGGGAACAAAGTGCCAGTCAATAGATTCTGCGAAGTGGGGTCATAAACTAGACGTCTGCACTTGTGACTCTGACTTGTGTAATGCTTCATCTAAGAAAGACAGTGTTTTGGCTTTAATATGTGCTAATGTAGTTACTTTCACCTCATTATTCACAATCGTCTGAGTTAAGAAACTGAGCCGCGACACGTTGGTTGGTTGGTTGATTTGATGCTTAACGTCCACGGTAAACAACTAAGGTCATGTCGGGACGGTCAGTTAACCTAACCACACTATTCCTGGGCAGGCTTAGACCTCCTAAGCGGTAAACCAGTACTAAGTGCACATACTTTCGCCAGTAACTGACAACTGCCCTTCTTGAATCAGCGGAAGGAGAAACGAAAGTATGTGGCGAATCCAGGACCTCTGACTTAGCCGCGACACGTGAAAATCAACAATGTGGTTGTGCGCCCAGCGCAGACTTGGATCAGCCTGGGCATCCGCTTAGTTGCACCAGACTCTTTGATAAGTGCTCAAAGGGTAGCTAAGGGTCTAAGCTACCTCCATGCGGACGGCGAAGACTCTGATCAGACTGGGCGGATGCCCAGGCTGATCTGAGTCTGCGCTGGGCGCACAACCACATTCTTGGTTTTCTCGTGTCGCGGCTCAACTATTTGAAAGAAATTATTGTGAATGGACACAGCTTCATGTTTTCAGCCATTCCTTTTTTTTTCGAAGAAAAACAGTCTTTTCGACTGCTTCTGACAGAGCTACAACATTTTGAGCTAATTTTTACCGTATAGAGTCATTACGCGTTACGTAATCGATAAGCCGTCCGCCATATTGGAGGTATACCGCCAACCGGTGTTAAGGTAAACACACACGGAAGATCATATCATTTTAGCGAGTTCAACATTATTTCATAAGACAATGGTGAATTACTGTCGAGTTCTTGGTTGCCACAACAAGTCAGACAGAGAAACTGATCGTCAGTATTATAGACTGCCCGAAATTATTACAAGAGAAGGCGAAAAAACTCAGCAATTATCAACAGAGCGTCGCAGGCTATGGCTAGTTAATCTGAACCAGGATTTCACAGGAAAGAACTTGAAAAATATACGTGTCTGCTCGGATCACTTCGTATCAAGTGAGTTATATTTTGTACCTACGTATCATGATTACTTTGCTTTTTAGCATGTTGATTATTTGAGTACCAATGAGCACCTCTGGTGTTTGTAAGATTGCCATTATCAGGACTAATACAGGTTGCTGTCAGAATGAGTGGACAACACAGTGTTTGTCAAAATCGTGTTTTCTCTAAGACTCAATATATCTCAAATGTTTTTAATAGCACGAATTCATGTTATGGTCCTTCCTTGAAACATGCTTTACATCTGTCTGGAAATAAAAGCTTGAACATCAAGATTTTATTTTAGCTTGGTAGTGTAAACTGAAAACTAGAAAATATACACCGCCATAACATAGGAGTCCTGGCACAGTAGCTGGTTGGGTTAAGTGCTGGCCTGCTAAGATAGTGGTCACGGTTTGAACCCTACTGTAGGCAGAATTCTTGCCACAGGTTTGCAGAATTGCGGTGGCTCAGTGGTTAGTGCACTTGACTCTGAAGCCAGAGGTCGTGGGTTCGATCCTCACCCAAGGCAAAATCTTCCTATGTCCGAACGCGTTTTTCTAGCATCATTTGCAGGGATGATGCTCACATGTGTGCCGTCCTTCGGATCGGGACGTTAACTGGAGGCCCCATTTGCAGGGAGGGTCATCCCCTGTACAGGTTAAAGATCCCTACTATAGCTATATAGCTATATGTAGGCTTTCATCCTGCACCACTGGAGTGTACAAAAGTACACCTGCTCATAATACTCTGAAAAGAGGGTGTAGCAGTAAATATAGAAAGAAAGAAAGGGTTTAGTCACTCTTTCATCAGCTTGATATGACTGAAAATCTGTAAGACCCGTAAAACCACAAGTCATCCATCTACCCACCATTAATGGGTGCTCTTTTTAATGGGATCACCTCTTTTAGGAAAGAATTTGTTTCCAGGTGCAAATTCTTTCCTTTGAAAGAAGTCTCAATTTTGTAAGGGCTCTTTTTCCCAGGAAAGCAAATATGAAGTCACAATATGTTCCTCATTGCACAGTAACAATGACAGAAAAGCATGGAGTAGCACCCATACGTTTTGTGGTATTCCTTTGTAGTTTCAAACACAATAAAAGGGAGCCATGACATGTTAGTGTCACATCCACAATTGGGCTATAATGGTTGGCTGTTATACATGGAACTCTCTTATATTTTTTTTTCAGAACAGAGATCAGCCTTGTATGACCGTGATAACCCTGACTGGGTGCCAACAGTCAACATGGGATTTAAGCAGCTTCCATCACCACAAGTTGCAAGCAACAGATACCAACGCCGTGTAGATAGAAGCAGGAAGACAGATGCAGCTCAGACACTGTTGAGATTCAGCAAGCTAGTCGAAGCAGATGTACATGAAGACGAGACTGATCGAGAAGATGGCACTGCCTGTCAAACAGATATGTCCTGCAAAAGCATCGATGCCATGCAAAATGAGATAAGTTTTCTCCAAGACCAGAATGAAGAGCTGAAGCAACAGCTGAGACGAGACTCACCTTATTCGATGGAATCTCTAAGAGACAATGATGAAAAAGTAAAATATTTCACTGGATTGCCAGCATTCTCAGTGCTCCTTACTTTGTTTAAATACTTAGAAGAATATTTAACAGCCAGAAATTCTATGTCAAAGTTTGAGTCACTTGTCTTAGTGCTTGTAAAGTTAAGGTTGAATCTTTCCAATCAGTTCTTAGCATATGAGTTTAACCTAACGGCAGCAACTATTTCCAGAATATTTTCCAGTGTTGTGGAAGTAATGTTTATACGCATGCAACCATTTGTGTTTTGGCCAGACAGAGAAACACTTAGGATGACAACTCCAATGCAGTTCCGAAAACATTTTGGCACTAGGTGTGCTGCGATTATTGACTGTTTTGAAGTTTTCATTGAGCGTCCTTCAAATATTAGAGCAAGAGCAGAAACCTGGTCATCCTACAAACATCATAATACTGTAAAGTTCCTGCTTGGTATAACGCCCCAAGGAGTTATATGTTTTCTTTCACGGTCTTGGGGTGGAAGATCAAGTGACAAGCATATTACAGAAAATTGTGGTTTTTTGGACAAAATTCTACCAGGGGATCTCATTCTTGCAGATCGTGGCTTTGACATTCAGGACAGTGTTGGAAGTGTGTGCGCTGAAGTTAAAATCCCAGCATTTACCAAAGGGAAGTCGCAACTGTCTCCAATTGACATTGAAACAACCAGAAAATTAGCTAATGTTAGGATACATGTAGAGCGGGTGATAGGACTAGTAAGACAGAAGTACACCATTCTTAGTTCAACCTTACCAATTGACATGTTATATACTAGAAACCCAGATGACATCCCAACAGTTGACAAAATAACTCTCATATGCTGTGCTTTAGTTAACTTGTGCGAATCAGTCGTAGTCTTTGACTAAATACATTATATTCATGTAAGCCAGTGAAGATATTCATCTGAATGGACATATTGAAGGTCCTGATGTGACCTAGTTTACTTTTTGTTCTGCCAGAGCTCTAGATAAGATGAACATTTGATGATAATTAAAGGGTATTTTTTCTCAATTCTGCATAGGTGCCTCATTAGAAGTCTCAGGCACTTCTATTGAAGGGCCACGACATAATTGTTCATGTATATACGCCTGATTAGCTTGAATTATCTCCAAATGCTTCTTATCTAAGCTGTGTTACAATATATCACAGGAGTTTTTTCAGTTATTCAATGAAATGACAAAAAAGTTAGATTTTAAAAATTAACGTACAATAATATAAATACATATATACATATTTATATTACTGTCATGTATCTGTAGAATTTTTATTGATAAAATTTCAAACTCCTGTGAGTATACTCACATCTCCATTTCATTTGCAATATCAGAGCCCTAGATAAGAGGAAGTATTTGGTGATAATTAGGGATAATTTTTGTTAATTCTGGATAAAAACATATGTTGTGACCCCTCATCTGAACCATCTCCACAAGACGGTTCATATGAGGGGTCACAATATATGGTTTCAATGAGAAATAAGAAAAAATTATCCCTCAAATATCATCAAATACCCCTCTTATCTAGAGCTCTGCAATATGAAAGTAAAATAAACAAAAAATCAGCTGTACAAATTTATTTTATTATTTTCGATTTAATGTAGCATCAGATATGACTTGAAACCTAGCTGGCCGAGCAGGCACATAATGCTGAATCAACTCAGATATAACTTCATGATGATGTTGAATCCACGTTGATTCAATGTTTATTTAAGGTTGTAAGCCCAGTAGAGATTCCATTACATGTAACCTTTCAAATCATGAGTCGTTCTGACTGAAATACTGTCAACTATGTCTTACGAAGAAGGGACCTCAGTTGTAAGTCTCATCCGAAAGACCGGATAAGCAACCTTGTGACCCCTGGATTGGGACTCCAGCGTGTTATCCACTACGCTATGACCACTCCTGTAGACCAAGGGTCATTAGCTTGACAAAATGTGAAATGTTTGTAACAGTTTTTACCTTCCAAGTGCAGGGAATAGACTATGAAAATAACTCGGATAGTGATAGCAATCCCAGATGTTGAGCATGGTTACCCTCGGTTGGGGTGGGATACTTTTGCCAGGGATTTAATCAAGCTTTGGCAGGGCAGAGAGAAAAGTTAAAAGTTCCCACTACTCCCCAGTCCTGGGGGAATGTAGGACAGTTCGGCCACGGACGTTTCGGCCTAGGACATTTCGGCCTAGGACAGTTCGGCCACTGACGTTTCATCCACGGACATTTCGGCCAACGGACGTTTCGGCCAAAGTTAAAGAAAAGGGTAATGAAACTATGCTACCTTTAACAATCAAAACAACTCAAGTTTTCTGGTTTTTTTGGCACACGTGACACAAAAATGTGTGGCTGAGCTAAAATAACTCCAACAATATCCCTTAAGGCCAAAGTATGAGTGCACAGCAGATGATATTGCTGCAGGCATATGTTTACACATCAAGATACTACAGGCATCACATAACTGAAAAAGGCCAACATGGCCCATGGGTGGGGATGGCAAAAGTGCCGTACTATGCTCAAAATAACCTTATAAGTGTTTATGAGTCATAAACCTAAAAACAACACTAAACTCAAACGTCATATAGGGCCCTAGCTAAAGTAATTGAAACAATTGTTCACAGTATTTTTGCATTGGTATGCTCACAATGACCTTTAAGATGTTGAAGGTCCATAAAAAATCAAGACAACAATTACAAATCATTCGAGTTCATTAAGACTAGCCTAAGGTACTCATGTTACCACTTAATTTAATAATGAAAGGTAATTTTTGGATAAAGGCCGAAAGGTCCGCCCTTGACAATTTCTGTGGCCGAAATGTCCATGGTCAAACTGTCCTAGGCCGAAATGTCCTAGGCCAAAACATCCGTGGCCGAAATCTCCGAGCACCGTCCTGGGGTATACAGACTGAGTTGCAAATGACTGATCCAAAAATCACCTTCAACTGGATCAATATATATAAAGCAAAATCTGTACCAACCTTGGCTCTGACAATATGTTTCCCATCCATCACTATGGTTGACATTCCAGAGACCCAGCCTGCCAGAAACTGTTTATGTGCATCAAGTCCTTTATAACTTTTCAAATCATCTAAAGTAAATGGGCTGGGAGTAAATAACAGATAATTCACAATATCCGGATATGACACTGACGGTAAAAGTTTAACATCAACACTGTAACTCCCCAGTTCATAAGGATCATTTCCACCTATTAATTTCAACTTTTCCTCGTATCTGGCCCTATCTGTCTCATCTAAAGTGTCCTTGTATGACAGTTTAATTTGTTTTGACCTGCTGACCTCTTTATCTGACATAATTCAACAGCTTTACACACAAACACAATAGAATATTGAATGACGCAGTTGTTTACGCTTCGGGGAATACCTCCAATATGGCGGACGCGGCGGTGTTGTAGTAAAAACTTCCCTCGCGCGTAAGGGGTCTATAGGGCTACCTTCGAATATTACTACTCGTTTAGCTCTACTCATACGAGTTTGAGTAGCTGTATTCGTGAACAAACAAGCGTGACTATGAACGCGGCCACTGCTGCATCGATTATAGAATGACGGTTTTAGTACCGGGGTTGGGAGGGAGATAATCGGTTAGCTTCCGTCCGTCTACCCAGAAAACCTGAATCCTGCGATCTTGAAAAGTGCTTTTTGGAATATAAACATATAAAACTTGATGATATATGAATATAGGGCACTTAGTAGAGACAGCAGCCCCGGATCCAGGGGGTGGGCTTTGGGGCTTCAGCCCCACCACTTGGACCTGGTTAGATTAAAATATATGTTGTGACATCTCATTAGAATCGCCTCGGCGAGGCGATTCTAATGAGATATCACAACATATATTTCAAGGCAAAAATACATTATCAAATATTCTCATCCAATTGATCCCTTATTATGTCATATTTCAAACCTTTCTCCCCGCGCCCCCTCCCTTCCCAAATACATCTCTGAACCTCCCAGCCCACCAGTTATCCAGAGCCCCACCAGTATATGGTGGTCTGGATCCGGGCCTGTTGTCAGCCAGAGATTCTGGTTGCTATAGAAAATAGAGCATATGTACCCTGCGATAATTCTTAAAACTATGCTTATGAAACTTACTTCGTTGACAGAATATGAGCTGCGATACGAAAAACCAAACAATGAGGTTGTGCGATAAGCGCAGACTCGGATCAACCTGGGCATCCGCCCAGTCTGATCAGACTCTTTCCCGAGCGCTTAAAGGGTAGCTAAGGGTCTTAGCTACCTCCATGCGGACAGCGAAGACTCTGGTCAGACTGGTCGTATGCCGACGCTGATCTGAGTCTTCGCTGGGCGCACATTCCCCTTTGTTGGTTTTCGCGGCTCATATATAAATCGTTTGAACCCCACTAGAATGCGTCTCTGATACATAGACTTGCAGTCCTTCGACTGATATGTCAGAATTACGAGTCAGAGGTGCCAGATGGGTGCGTTTTAAAGAGGAGGAGGTTGCGCCGCCTCTGCATCTTCATGGTTGATGACAGGGAAAATTTAGGGTTAGCATAGTCCGGCCAAGTAACAGAAGACTACTAGTATACTACTTATAATAGGGCAAAAGAAGTCTTGACAGCAGGCATGAAATATCGGATATTTCGGGCCAGGCATTTATGATTCCAGTCTCAGGGGCGGATGAAGGAACCAACAGACAGATAAACAACTCAAAAATATTATTCAACATGTCTGTAGCATTGAAACTATATAGTGCAGATTATATTTTCCTTTTGGTCCTTTGAGATCATGGAATATATTCTGAGAAGTCAGAAATGATCATACGTTTAGATTCATTTTCTAAACAAATTTGAAATATTTTGGTATTTTTCGACTTATATCAGTCTTTGAGACGACTGCCATGTTAAACCTGCAAATTTACTGTTTTTTTTTCCTCTGGCTCCTTGTGCCAGATTTAAAGGGTCACTGATGAGGCTTGAATAGCCGAAACCGCGGTATGGCCCAACTTCTTACTTATGAATGTTTTCTTTGCTCTTAAAGGATCTAAACTTTTATCATTATTCAGTGTCTTTGTAATCTACGACCAAAAAGCTTCGTACGAAGGAAAAGATGTCATGGTCCAAAAACAAGAAAAAAAAACAAAAAAAAAAAAAACTCAACACGATAGCTCTAAACGTATGAATACAGCTACGCAATAGCTCTAATATAGGCTTCCTCCGAATACAGGTAACTTGCAGGGGCGTAACTAGGGGCAAGTTCATGATACGCACAACCACGTTTTATGGTCTACTTCTTGAAAGGAAAGCTAGTATTTCAGCCACTTTAGTATAACTGGTATTGAAATCTTGTCTAATTTATAAAATTTCAGCATGCAAATATGCAGGTGCGTTTTGAAATTTTGTCAATTTTGACAAAATTTCAATACGCGCTTGCGTATTTGCCGTATACGTAGCTACGCCCTTGCCTTGGTAGCTGTTTTCGAAGGTAGCCTTATACGGTACATGAAAGCTTAATTTTGCAGGAATTCTTGAAAGTATTCCACGAGATGATTTGAAGTAACTACGTGTATAGAACTGATGGTGATTAAATCACACAAAAAAAAAAAAAAAATGAAGAAGAAAGAGATAGACGTATTAACTATTTAGTTTCAGGTGGAAATATTTTGGAATGAAATACAGATGCAGATGCATTCAATTTGTCTATGTAGAAATTTATTCTTTACCATGAATTCGAACTGAGTCACATTTGAACATGTTTTTTTTTTGTTTTACAGACATTACAATAAATGTTTAAACATTTCCAGTTATTGTAATTGTCGGCCACTTTGTCGGCCATTTTATCATATTTCATATTTGTTTGTTTGATTATCTGAACAAAAATGACATAATGCATGAACGAAACCAACAGAGCAAAAGCTATTTGAAATAAATGCAAACTTTGTTAGAAAGATATAAATGGCTTTGTCATTTCTATATTGCATGGGAAGAAACATAAACACTTGAATTTTTTCAACATGAAAATTTAAGTTTTTCAGGGAAGAAGATAGACATCATACAGCGAAACAGTGTAGGAATTTGTTGTACGAGAAGCTTACCAAGTTTCATTTCAGTTGGTTTAAAACTGCTGGAGGACTTCCAACCTCAGTGTATGCAATTCAAATTGAGCCGCGACGCGAGAAAACCAACAAAGTGGTTGTGCGCCCAGGCCAGACTCAGATCAGCCTGAGCATTCACTCAGTCCAATCAGACTCTTGACTAAGCCCTTTAAGCATAGCTAAGGGTCTCAAATACCCCCATGCGGACGGCGAAGACTCTGATCAGACTGGGCGGATGCCCAGGCTGATCTGAGTCTGCGCTGGTCGCACTACCACTTTGTTGGTTTTGTAGTGTCTCGGCTCAAATGGTATAACCATATACATACAAAACATACTCTTGTGTGTTTTATTTTTGTGTTGTTCTACCATTCTTTTTAAAGTGCAAGCAAACCAACTCAAATGAAACTTGGTATGCTTGGCATGGTCTGGAGATTGAAATTGAAGTTTGTTCAGTCAGCTTCATACGTGATACATGTATACTGAGCAGGTTTTGTATAGTCCGTTTGCTCCCAAATGCAAACGGCATCCCCAATATTTTCTCAAAATTGGTTAGAGGCAGAAGATTTTTGAATTGCTCATTCTTAATTTTCATCCTATACATAACAAAATCATAATTTTGTAAAAATGTGAGGCTTTGCATAAAAAAGTTTCTTTACAAAAATGGACCTAAAATATGTCATTTTCACCTCTTTGTTACAAGGGAGTAAAAGTTGGCTGTTGGAATTCCCGTTTAGTCTTACGTATTAGAGCATGTGACCAATGTATGCTATCCCCGGAACAAAATTTGCATAATTAATTGAACTTTTATTCTGAATCCGGTTTTTTTTTCTATATTTTGTTTCACCCACATATTAGCAAATGTTGAAACATAAACCTTTTACTCGCAAAACTATATAAAAAGTAAAAATTTATTCACAACATAGTATCATCTGACCGGTGACACCATGCGTTGCGCGTGTGGACATGTGAATACATTTTACTATTTCATTCATATACGCCCACACCTGTAGTAAACAAGGAGTTTACGCTATTTACTATCAACAATGTTTTGGCTGTTCTTACAAGCATATGACGCCCTTCAGTGAAACTGCTCAGTTTTTGCATTACTGTTAATGGAAAATATTTTACAAAAACATCCAAAAATTTGGATTTTTCGTATTCTGTTATGTATAGTTATCGGAATCATTAGGACATTAGAACATTTGATGGAACTTTCATCGTTTTCAAGAAAGTAAGCAAAACCTCGTTTGCACTTGGGAGCAAACGGACTATACTATTTGAAGATTTAACTCGTTCATTTTATGGGTGCAACTCGGTGTTCAGATGAGAAGGCGTAACAGGGATAATCTATGGATAATTTTCCATGTTTCACCATAAAAAAACATACGGGTATGCTGAGAAACCTCATTGGAACCGTATCTAAAGAGGGAGACGACATATGTTTTCGTTGAGAAATAAAAAAATCGGTGTAATCCCAAAACCCCAATAGAATTAGCCGAAAGCTTGCAACTTTTATCTATATATAATTCCTTTTGGCATAGCCTTCAAATATGCATTCTTAATGCGTGACATCGTACGCACAGACCTAAGCCATGGGTATTATAAAATGTTGTACATTTTGTCCTCCAGAAAGCCAGTAAAAGAAACAAATAGTAAAATGAGCCGCGATACGAGAAAACAAACAATGTGGTTGTGCGCCCAGCGCAGACTCAGATCAGCCTGGGCATCCGCCCAGTCTGATCAGAGTCTTCGCTGTCCGCATTGAGGTAGCTTAGACCCTTAGCTACCCTTTGGGCACTGAACGAAGAGTCTGGTCAATTTGTGCTGCTGCCAAGGCTGATCTGAGTCTGCGCTGGGCGCACAACCACATTGTTGGTTTTCTCGTGTCGCGGCTCAAATGTATTTGGTTTAATTTCTTTCTGTGTTGCGTAAAAGCTTGGTCTATAATAATCAAATTGATAATTTGCTGAGAGAGTTTTTGCTCACTTCAGCTGAATCATCGGTGGTGGGTGGCGGAAAGTCAAGTTGTTTGTTGTTTGTATTGAGCTGCAGCTTAATGTCCCAGTAACCAATATTTCAGTCATGTCAAGATGAATTTGTAGGACCTTTACCAGACGTGTGATAAATGACACTTCGGTCCTACTACAGCTGCTACTTGTAGCAGCTCTGCCGCAGAGGCACTAGGCAGCCTATCTGGTTCGCAGGCCCCGATGGGCTCGGACCGTGACAAGTCACGCAATTTTAGCTAAGAGATAGGTTGGTGTGTGTGTGTGTGTGTGTGTGTGTGTGCGTGTGCGTGCGTTCGACACGTGTGAAATCTGCGGAATGTTAATAGTCTCGCAAGATTACATGTTTCGTTCTTTTTTCAGTTTTGGGCTCCAGTGTTACCAGTGTAACTTTTGTGGAGATCCTTTTAACCATCTCCACGCAAATATAGTAAATTGCACTGGGTCTTGCGAGAAGGGAAGCCGCAATGATGGTACGTATTTAAGCTAAAAGATTTCTAGGTGCCTACCCCAAGCTTTTATTCCATACACCACATCACTCAGTAAAAATAATAATGACCTGCCACTGGCCACATTTGCGTACTGGTCAGTAAATATTTTACTTTAGACTGTAAAGATCAGATTTATCATTTTGCGAAAACACAGTTTGCATCTTTGCATACCTGACCTAGACTAACTATCATTTGCAATACTCAAAGAAGACCATGCAACTGAAGGGCTGGGGCCATATTTATAAAACGATTTAAGTGGTTGCTATGCTGTTGCTAAGGCTGAATTTCCATGAAGGAGATTCCCTACAACTATGAAGTTTGCTCTGGAGGAACAGTCTGAAACGACTGTTCCTCCAGAGCAAATTTCATAGTTAAAGGGAATCTCCTTCATAGAAATATAGCCTTAGCAACAGCACAGCAACGACTTAAGTCGTTTTGTAAATATGGTCCCATGTCATTTTGAAACGCAGAGCCTGTCTCTTGGATGACTGTCGATGAAATAAGTATTTGAAACTCTCGTAAATTCAGCAGCAATTGTCCGGAATGTTGTTTTTAGTAAAATCGTCACAATTATAACGTTTTTTCGTTAAGTGGGTAATAAAATTAGCGTTAAACAGTAC
This sequence comes from Ctena decussata, assembly GCA_963989385.1. NCBI lineage: Eukaryota > Metazoa > Mollusca > Bivalvia > Lucinida > Lucinidae > Ctena > Ctena decussata. The sequence goes on along the minus strand of OZ022503.1, from coordinate 39,368,665 downwards.
TGTCACCGTGTTCATTGGCTATAAAACGGTGTTTCAGAACGACACGAATTATTCAAATCAATCTTATCAAAATATGGTATGAGATGGGTTTTTCCCTTTTTTAACAATCCCAAAAATCTAGATCCATCTTATGAGATGGATCTAGATTTTTCGGATTGTTGTGAAAGGAAAACGAGCGTCTTATAAGATAAAAATTACGACATCAAAGTACTTTAACGTGTTCTTTTTCAGATGTCGTTAGACTGTGCTCCCCAGAATACATAGAAGACAATTGCAGAAAGTTGTATAGTCATAAAAATAGAAACAAGAAATACGCTTGTGCCTGTAATAATGATCTGTGTAACGTCGCAGCTACAACAGGATCTACAGTGACGTTACTGATGTCAAGTGTGTTAATCTATCATCTGGTGAAATTGAGTTAATTTGGTGTTTGTCGACACTGCAGAAGAACATTGGCACTTAGTAAATCGACTACCAGTCGAACTTCCTTTAAATGTGACCAACGGATAACGCATTTATTCGGCTATAAAACGCCCCAACCTCCCTCAAGAACGACTTCAAATATTTAATTCAGTTTTTTTGCTTACTATCCCGCGGGCACCTGATCACACCTCTGTTTTGGGGTCCATGTCTGTGTATCTAAAATATTCCGGAATTGTCTATGTTTAAATGACTTACGAGTTCGGACTTATGATTTGGGTACCTTGACCACTATCATTTATTCTGCTAAGGTGGGATTTTTTTTTCCTTCGGAAACAATCCGAAAAATCTAGATCCGTCTTGTAAGACGGACACAGATTTTTGCGATTGTTTCGGAAGGGGTAAAGATGACTCTAGATATTGATTGGCAGAGTACACTAATAAATGCAATCGCACTTGAGGTTAACATGACGCACCGAAGTCGGCTCTAGTCAGCACGAGGAGCCGGCGTAAAAAACAAAACCTTTACCAGCTGTGATTACGTTTTATTCTTAAGCCCATCTCGAATTCATTTGTAATGACACTGGGCGCACGGACCATCGGTAACATTATTGTTTATGGTTCTGATTTATTCCATGGCTTAGTCAGTAAATCGACTACAGTTCTGTAACTTGATCTTGCAATGCACTGGTATAAAATGCATTTACCGAAAATTATTGTAAATACGAGCGTTTTAGCACTATTATTACCGCTTTCCTATGACACAAAAATAACAAACATGATTCTTGATCCCTTTTTTCTTTCTCGGTGACCATGCAATCCCAGTAAGCATATGACGTCGAAATGACGTCGCACTAACTTCGAAAGGACGTTATCACGTCGTACTGACGTCCGTGCGACGTCATTCCGACGTTTTGTGTCTGGGATTAGTTTGTGTGTCGACATTCTTTTACAATGCACTCATACAGAACATTTAGCTCGCTCCGGAAACCAGAGATATGTCCACTAATTTGTTCCAACATATATTCTACTAATTAACACTAGGGAATGAAACACTGATAAAATACAGTTCTTCTTTCTTGTCTGTCTTCAAATAGTAATGAAGTGTTTGTCCATTTCAGTAATGCCAAAATGGAAGAAGTCTAACTTTTGGCTGAAAAAGTGAAAACAAAGATGTTCATCACAAAGCGAGCTAAATGTGTTGTATACTCGAAACACGCGACCACATAAAGTGTCCATTGAATCGATGCTTCGAGAAAAAAAAAAGAAAGAAAAGAAAAGCACACAGTGCGTTATAAACGGAAATAGACACGCAAGCTACTGCATGAAATTTTAAAAAAATACGGAATTGTGTTTTTGTTGTTGGTTCATGAAAATGCAGTAATACTTGTTCTAAAAAGTGCGTACAACGTTTTTAGGTAGTCGCATTTGATACCAATACATTGCAAGGTCAAGTTCCAGAACTGAAGCCGATTTACTGACTTAAGCCATGAAATAAATCCCCAAATGCTTTACAGAGCCATAAGCAGTGATCTGGGTGGTCCGTGCACCCAGCGTCATCTCGAATAAAATCGGAAAAGGTGAATTTTTCCGTCATTTTACGCCGGCGCAAGTGCGGAATGGAGCCGACTCCGATGCGTTATGTTAACTCTTGGTTCTTATACATTTGCCAGTGTGAGCGGGATGAATCAAAAGCCAGAGCAGCACGAAAGTGTAAGGCTGTATGCTAAATGACAATAATATCAATGAAACACGGTATCTTGTGACAATGTGAATTTAATTTCAGATAATGAAGTACATGACAGGTTTCATGATATTAAGCAAATATTTGTTTCTTTATTTTCCGTCCAACTTTCACAATGGTGTTCCCATAATGGTGTTCTCTCGGCGGCTCAAGGGAACAAATCCATAAGTTGCGCCTCCCAGTCTATTAACGCCCTGTCCACTTCAAAGCAGAGAGCTGTCATTGAAAAATATGACGCATGAAAACGTACTTAAAGCCACGTGCGTTCTGAAAATACCCAAAACAAGCCTGCGCATGTGCGCAAACTAATCACAGTTTTCGCTTTTCACTATTTAGATTCCCCAGGATTCATAGATTGACTAATATGAGTTTTTGCTGCTCGCATATGCCATAAGGTAATTTTCATGCTACGCGAATCTTATGTTTTTTCTGTATTTTTCTATTATAAAGCAGTTGTTTTCCCTTCCTAAACAACTCCCATAAATCAAGATCCGTCGTATAAGACGGAGCTAGATTTTCAGGATTGTTCTGGAGAGGAAAAGCGCATCTTATAGCAGCATTTCATAGGACTGGTTGATATATTTGAGCCGCGACACGACAAAACCAACAATGTGGTTGTGCGCCCAGCGCAGACTCAGATCAGCCTGGGCATCCGCCCAGTCTGATCAGAGTCTTCGCTGTCCGCATGGAGGTAGCTTAGACCCTTGGCTACCCTTAGAGCACTTAACTAAGAATATGATCAAAATAGGCGGCTGCCCCGATTGATCTGATAATGCGCTGGGCGCACAACCACATTGTTGGTTTTCTCGTGTCGTGGCTCATTTGTGGTCATTATAGAGAGGGGGAAACCCCGTTTTAAAACCGAAATAATACGGTATATGACTGCAGCCTGCCTTGCGTGTTTACAGCGATGGTCAGATAAGCCGCAACACGACAAAACCAACAAAGTGGCATGTGCGCCACACGAACACTCAAACCAGCCTTGGTGTCCGCCTATCTGCACAGAGTATTCGCTGTCGGCAAAGAGGTAGCCTAGACCATTAGCTACCATCTAAGCGCACAGCAAAGACTCGGATCAGACTGGGCGGATGCCACTTTGTTGGCTTTGTCGTGTCGCGGCTCAATTTATAATTGAAGAGACGAGGCTATTTCCGTAGATTAGATTATATTCAAGTGATTATCAAGAGCTTCCTGGTACAAAACGAAATCCGGAATAACGCAACTCAATTACTTTATAGTACTTTTGGTACAAGTTATTTGCACATCTTGATATAAGTGTCCATTTTAATTATCTAATTATAACAAATTAAGATTTGATTTGGCGGTTGCTTTTGAATAAAAACGCTGTTTATCAATTCGTATGAACAAAATAACCCACTGTTGTATTATTTCAAATGACTGCTGTTGGACTTTTTTTCTAGAAAAATTAAATTGAAAAAAAAAAATGTTTTAAATCAAATACAATAATCTGTGATGAGTAAATGAACAGTTTATAAACAGTGCGTTTTAGCAATAAAGAAATTTCTGATGGCGCACTGGCCGTTGATTGGCATTCCTCTGTTATTGTTTATCCATGAAAGGTGAGTTTTGTTTCACATCTTTTCCTCTGATTTATTTTGAGATGTTGTATATACATACTGTCACTACACTGTCAAAGTAGACATAGTGTGAGATTCCGTGTCTCATCTGATCGGTTTTCTTTGCACTGTTTCTCGAAGAACACTAGCAATAATGTTCAGATGAGATACAGCATCTCACACTTAGTTCCATCGCAAAACATTATGTTGACTAAAGTATAATGTTTTGCGATGGAACGAAGTAATATTCAAAAAAAATTATGGAATGACGTTACGACACTGCTTGCGACATAAAACAACTTACCAAGTATATGATCGAATGACGTCGCGTGAAAAGAAACCTTCCGGTCAGACAAAACAAACAAAATCTCAGATATGTCTGCGCATCCGCAAGGCCTTATAAGAGTCTTCCTATTTTGCGTTCGATAACTTGAGTACATGCATTTATTTATGGGTTTCATTAAAATTTTGCATATGCATTTGTACCATTTGCTTGGGATTGTTAATGGGCAAACTTCGATAATTTCTGGCAGAATTATGGCATTTGTCAATGTACAAAAAATGTTTTTGGCCTCTAGTTGCTTTACTAATCGGAAATATCACAATGAGGCTTTACAAAAATTGTAACTAAAAACAGCTTTGTTTTACCACAGAAGTTTTGTCCTCAGGGCTTATCTGTCCCTGCCCTAGGGCGAGATACATGTATAAAATTATGAAAAAAATCAATATAAAATCAGTTAACAAGCCTTTGTCTGAAACTTACAGCAAATGATCAGAGTAATAAAAGCTTCTGTGATGCCCAATATTTCCCCCATATGATTTTTGTTGCCCCACCCCGCCCCTTCAACCCTCGAGCTATAAACATGCAGAGCAGAAAATAATGACAAAATCTATATAAAATCATAATTTAAATAGATTTTTTCTGAGCCTTGCAGTTAATGATAGAAAAGTAATAAACATGTCTTTTGATCAAAATTTGGCTCTGATGGGCGTTGGGAGAGAGAGAGAGAGAGAGAGAGAGAGAGGGGGGTTCTGTTCCTGCCTCCTGGCCATATAAATGTATAACATCACAAAATATGTATGATCAGAGTGATTTTTCAGAAGCTTTCAGCCAGTGATCAGATTAATGTATCCTGTTATCGTTGTTCATACCCCATTAAACTATGGTAACAAAGGGGAAACTGGATTAATGTCAAATCTGACTAGGAAATGGGTTTGCTTATCCTGGGCCAATGAACAAACACTCAAATTGCACAGAGATTGACATTAAAGTCAATACTCTCAGCCGAAATCGTTTTAGGCGAATGTAGCTTATATACGCTTCCTTAGCAACTCACGTGGTGATATCGCTTACTGCGATATTAAGTATTAAGATGCATATGTTCCTCTCCGTGATTTTCCAGCCGTTTTTACATAGGAACACAATTTTAGTGACTCCCTGTTTTCTTCCCTTGACGACGTAGTTGTCTGACAATGAGGATTTACTCTTCAATGAAAGAATTTGCTCCTCGGCACATGGAACTGAAAGAGTTACCTTCCCTGAGAGTGCATCCGTTTACAGTAAATGGACTCTATCACGCATCCTTTTGCGTAACATGGCTTATGAACATTTGCATATTTCCTAGTTATGGGTGAGATATGTTGTCGATTTCTAAAGATAGATGGAAGGACTTTGCGTTTAGGTCCTTTTAACAGTATTTCAGTCATACTAGTACTATGGTAGGGAGGTTATGAAGGGCTCCGTGCATTGAAGCGCCGTTTAGGCTAGGAAAGGATCTCGCCTCCAGTTGGACTCTAACCCGTGACCCATTGATCCGAGGTCTTTTCAGAACAGTTACTGCAAACGGAACGTCCGCATGAAGGATCGGACGTAGATCTTCGTCTGAGTGCTGATCTGCGTTGTCCCCGCAACCCCACATAAACCCATTTAGCCGCACACTGCTATTTAACAGAGCTATTCTTTACCAAATCAAGACTACACAATCCTTATTTGTGAGGACGGGGATAAGCGTACCTATGGCCATGACTGATGACTCATGCAAATCATTTACTGATGATTGAGCTATGTGTGGTGAAACCAGGGTTCTTATTAACGCCAGTCTTTGTTGGTTTAGCCGGTCTTGCCGTCTTCAGATGCTCGGAATGTCATCATCACCAGGTCATGGTCACTTGCCATGTCTCTTCAGGAAACTTTCTTTTGTTTTTGGCTATACATCCTGATGGAGTAGAAACACACATAAATAATTAAATCATATTGTATTAATATATTAAATAATGCGAAGCTAAATGACACAAATATACGATAAGATGAAACAAAGTCAAATTAGGATTAATGCTAAAAATTAATGCATAAACAGTTAAATGAAGAAGTGGACAGGTTACGTCGGATACTGTCTGGGGGCAGTTTAGAGAATTATTCTATTCTATTCTATCCCATAATCTTGCCACAGATAACTTCGAAACAATTCCTTTCCACCTTGTTCTGTTTTCAGCTGCCCTAGTTGAGCTGGCAAAATCCATCCCTGTCCATTCTTTAATATCTTCTTCCCACCTCTTCTTTTTTCTGCCTCGTCTTCTTTTTCCTTTCACTGTGCCCTGTAGAATCGTCTTTCTAAACCAGAAGACCTTGAGACGTGACCAAATCACCTGAGTTTCCGTTTCTTGACCTGCGTCAGGAGTTTATCATATTCTCCAATGGCTGCTTGGATCTTTCTGCGAACCTCCTCATTGGTTATATAGTCTTTGTACGTAATATTCAGTAATCTTCGTAAGCATCTCATCTCAAAGTCCTGCGTTTTTTTCTCTTACTCTGCTGTCAAGGTCCACGATTCACAGGCATACAGAAATATTGAAATGACAAAGGAGCGCATAAGTTTCACTTTCGATCAAAGAGATTCCACATTGGTTTCAGCTTGGTAAAAGCATAAGCGGCTTGTGCAATACTTGAGAGAACCTTTCTGAGCCATCATCTGAGACAACTGTATTTGAAGCTTATTACAGTACCAAGCTTCTGTCCTTTTACCTTGATAAAATCTGCACTGTTTGTCATCAGTTTGGTCTTCTCAGCATTGATCTCCATCTTATACCTTGTGCAGGTTTTGTTGAGACTTTCTACTAGCGCTTCTAGTTCCTACTCTTCCTCAGCTTAGAGAACATGTGCTTTCAAATGGGTACGCTAAACATGTTAGGTACAAGCAATGTGCTATTTTCTATCAAACTTACTAATATCTAGATATGTGAAAATAGGTGTTGCCACTCTGAAATACCACTTTTAAGTATTTACCGAAGTGTCTAAATTACCCACTTAATATCGTGGGAATAAACCACGACAAATGCTAATTCTTTTGTTAAAGACTCTTTAAATATGACAAAATTAAGTTTTATTCTCTCTCGAAAAAAAACAAACAATTTGAATACGAAAATATGAAAATAGTTTCCTAAATATGGTTATAAAGATTGACAACCAAACATTCGTTAGAAAAGAGGCATTTAGGCTGTATTTACCCCACCCACTACAGCACATTTGTCATTTCTGCATAACATTATTTTGGGGGCTTTCAATTCAGCTTGTCATCACCACAATAAGGTGTTAATTGGTTGCATTTTAAGGAAGAAAGTATGAAAGAATATAATGCACAATTTCAATGTCGATCAGTTTCCACATATAAATGCGGAAGGCAGTTTGAAGGCAGCCTCATTTTCATTTTTTTATTTTATAATCACTTTCCAACTTGATGATTTCCAAATATTAGAATAACTACTATCTAATCAATATTTATTACCCCCCGCCGAAGGCAGAGGGATATAGTTTTCTCCATGTCCGTCCGTCCCTCCCTCCGTCCGTCTGACCGTCCTTCCTTCCATCCGTCCGTCCGGAGCCATTTCTAAGTAACCACTGGACGAAATTTCATGAAACTTAAAATGAATAAATATCACCATAACGCGCAGTTTTAGTGGGGGTAAAATATCTAATTTCCGAGATTTCTCACGAAACAAACTCGTCTTTTCTTTTCAGTTTTATTCTTATTTTTTATCTGGTCCTCTTAGATACATTTTTGGGATTCCAAATTGTTTTACTACTGAAGAAAATCGGAATTCAAAACAGATTTAACGATATTCTAGCACTTTTGAGGTTCAACTTTTAGGCAGAAAGCCATTTCAAAAGAGAATGCCTATTACAATTTTGAATAAGCTGATGCATTCTTATGCAAGAATGTGGCGAAAAAAGCTTATTACTTGTCTAGAAAAAACAGAGCTCAAATTTACGACTAATAAGTCCATAATCTGATAACCAGATTTCCTATTGTTTTGATTTAAAGGGAGGTAATTTACAGTCTCGTACATTTTAAGATGCAATCTTTGCCATTTGAAGGATTTTCGCGTTTGATTTTAGATATTTCTGGATTGTCGGATTTCTCGTGGATTAACTGAGACAAATATAGCGGTACTACGCCCTTGCAGTGAATGCCTAGCCTTAGTTTGTATTGTTTACTAGTTATGCGAGGTAACTTTATACATGCAAGCAGGAAACTGAAAAGTTAAAAACTTTCCGTGAACAACTGTTTGGGCAATCAATTGAAAGTAAAACGCTTTGAAAAAATTATATCTGAAATGCCAATATCACGATAAAAATTGCAGCGGAACTTATTTTGGCTACCATAATATTAATTGTTGTATATGATATTGAAAACTTAGTATTGTGCCATGTTGCTTTACAAAACGGTTTATACAGGGTAAGATTTCGACAGATCCACAACAAAGACAATCCTGCTTTATTACTAACATCTCAGTATACTAGTATACTCTTTGACAAACAGGTGAGAAAATTGATAATAAGGTAGTAAGACTTAAATCCAGACAGGAACAGTTATTGAAAATCTTATTCAATGACATAAATGAGAACATTTACAAACTACATTTTATAAATAGTGTTACTGCTTTTGATCTTTTAATGCAAGATCAAGTTTATGCTATGAAAATTTGAAGGCCTACAGCTACAACTTCTATCGCTTTTTCCTTTCCTCTACAAGTCTTGGTCAAATTTGTTGAAATTCTTAAAAAATAAGGTTTATTCTCTCTTCAGCTGATAACATCACAATTACAAGAATAAATGAAAAAACCTATCAGGCAGTCCTCCTACCTGACTTAATATAAATGACAGCGTTATTCAGTAAGGCTCCATGATTACATTTGTTTTCATGCCCCTGTTATGTTTGTATTCTGAGTATTTATTCTTTTTTATGCCCCCGCCACGAAGTGGGGAGGGGCATATAGTTTTGCCCTTGTCCGTCCGTGCATACGTTGACGTACATACGTCCGTACGTCACACTTTGTAGTACTGTTCTTGTCTCCGCAACTCCTCCTACAGTATTCAATGCAGGGAGTTGAAACTTGGATCACAGTTCAGACATGCATTGAACATGTGCATAAAGGAAACATAACTTTGATTAAGATCTTTATTGCAGAATTATGTCCCCTTGAATAATAAACATATTTTGACCATATTTCACATTTGAGTACTGTTCTTGTCTCCGCAACTCCTCCTACAGTATTTGATTTAGGGAGTTGAAACTTGCAACACAGTTCAGACATGCATTAAACATGTGCAGAAAGGAAACAGAACTCTAATTAAGGTCTTTATTGCAGAATTATGTCCCCTTGAATAACATAAATATTTTGACCATATTTCACATTAAATTTTGTAGTACTGTTCTTGTCTCTGCAACTCCTCCTATGTAACCACTGTTGTCTCCGCAACTCCTCCTACAGTATTTGATATAGGGAGTTGTAACTTGCACCACAGTTCAGACATGCATTGAACATGTGCATAAAGGAAACAGAACTTTGATTAAGGTCTTTATTGCAGAATTATGTCCCCTTGAATATCAAATATTTTGACCATATTTCACATGTGAGTACTGTTCTTGTCTCTGCAACTCCTCCAACAGTATTTGATGTAGGGATTTGAAACTTGCAACACAGTTCAGACATGCATTGAATATGTGCATAAAGGAAACGGAACTTTCAATCAGGTCTTTATTGCAGAATTATGTCCCCTTGAATAACATACATATTTTGACCATATTTCCATAGCTTAAATACAATCTCACCTTTTATCGTCGCTCTAGCGGCCTCATTTATTAACAGATTTTGGTATTACATCACAGCTTTATTGGGTATGACAGTACCTTGAACAACTTTGCGTTTCAGGTTTGTAGGATGAAGGTCAAGGTCACAGTTGCTATTTTCAGAAAAACTAGGGCATTGCTCCAGCGCTTTCATATATAGATCGATTTTGATGTAACTTCACATAAATGTTAAGTTTAACAATATCTTGAATAAATTACTGTTTCAGCACCGCAGGTCCAAGGTCAAGGTCACAGTTGCTATTTTTAGAAAAAAAAACTTAATCATTCCTCTACTCCTCTATTTATTGACAATTTTGATGCAACTTCACTCAAATGTTTAGTGTGACAATATCTTGGACAAGTTCGTGATCCAGAATTTCAGGGTAAAGGTCAAGGTCATATTTGCTATTATAGAAAATATGCTGTCATCCCTCTGGAATGATTTTGGCATAACTTGACACAAATATTTAGCTTGACAATATCTGGGACAAATTTACATTTCATCATTGTAGGTCCAAGGTCAAGGTCACAGATGCTATTATAGGTACATGTAAATCTTTGTCATGGTTCTAGCGCCTTTATTTATTAACTGATTTCGATAGAACTTCACACATATATTAAGTATGACAATATCTTGGACAAGTTAACCTTTCAGGGTTGTAGTTCCAAGGCCAAGGTCACAGTTGCTATTTTTAAGAAAAACTCAGTCATCCCTCTAGCACCTTTATTTATTGACAGATTTTGATGTAATTTCACACAAATATGTTTTAACACATTACTTTTCTAGTGAGGCATATGGCGGGGGCATTCATCACCTTTAGTGATTGTCTAGTTTATTCTACTCTTGTGTATGTTACTATCATGACTGTTGACTGACATTTTCAAAACTTCGTTTTGCTTCTTGCATATTAAATGACTGGCAATTTAGTAAGTATATTCATGATTTCAATATGTTTTGTGCAGTTGTGTAGCTCTTACTTTTTCAAATCATTTTAACTGTTTTGAAGGGTAATGTTATAATGATAAAACGAAACAAGAAACAAAAAAAAAAAAAAAAAAAAAAAAAAAAAAAACTACGCAATTGCCACCACGTGAACCATCACATGTACTGGATGGTGCAAAATAATAAGGCTGTTCTTGATCATTGCGATGAAATTTTCGGGTTTATGCCATAGTTTCGTGTTATTATACGGTAATCAACGTTACAATTGCTGGATTCAGATGTTTTATCAACAGCTGAAAGTAATTTGTTGAAGTCTCTCAATGTTTGCCAGTCTTTTAATGCCAACATTTCTTTGCCATCATGTTTCTAACACTTAACAGATTCTTTATTTAAGCGTTACAAACCAAAGCTGATATGCAGGGGATATTTAAAGTGCATAGTTATTACTCTACAATTGATTCTTGATGAACGAAATTTGCATGTTATAGCGGTAATAAATCATCAATTATAAAAAATGATATAAACATTTTCAGACTCATGTGGCATATTTTCCATATCAAAAGATTTTAGACCCGTTATATACTTAAAGGACTCTTGTAATTTATAGTAGGTGGGGTCAATACAGGCTTAATAATGATAAAACTGTATTTTTGCATTTCAGTATTTCCTAAAATGCATTTGCTGTATTTGTCACGCCTATAGTCATTGAATTTATCAAAGTGAATAACACTGCTTGGCTATTTTGGCCATGGTGCTCTCATTATATGTGAAATGTAAGCTTACGGATTCCAAATTAATACAAAGTAGAACCTATTTCATTTGAACTTGTGCACCATTTAAATCAATTATTTCGAACTGGCAACCCCCTAGGTCTTGTCAGGAATTCATTTTTTTTTTAAATTGAGACCGGTTGCCAGTTTGTACCCAGAAAGTTTAGCGTAACTTTTCTTTTTCGATTCTGCCCACAGTCATAAACCTATACAGTAATTTTCGCAGTGTTTCATTTTTCGCGGCATTTCGCGGTCAGTTAGAAACCGCGAATGTTAAAATCGCGAAATAATTTCCTGTGTCTAACAAAGTATCTTCTGTAGACACAGTGTCATATATTTTGTATCTATTTGCTTCAGTAATTGCTGGTACGTTTCACTTGACCCAGGTATTTCATTAGCCTGTGGCTATCCCGCCGCAGGTTAATGAACGAACTGGCTCCAGTGAAAAGAAGTAGTTTTACTTTTCGCGCATGTTGCTAACCGCGAATGTTAAAAATCGCGAAAATTAATGTTTATGTTTTTACACTTAACCGCGAAAATTTGAACCCGTGAAAATTACCGAGTATACGGTATCAGTTCTGTCTATTTTCAGTTCTGCATTGCAATGCTACTCATGTACATATTGTGGAGACCCATTCGACCACAGACAAGCAAACAAAGTGAATTGCTCTGGCACATGTGGGAAGACAAACCGCGATGATTGTACGTATATCAGTTTAACTTGTTTTCATATCTACCTGCAGCCGATAATGGGGGTGGTAGGAGCGGGCGAAAATGTGAAACTTTCGGCACTGGGGCGGGATGGATGGATGACTTGCGATTTTACGTTTGTTTCAACAGCATTTTAGTCAAATCAGGACGATGGGAGGGTAATAATGAAAGTCTGTGTGCAATGGAGCCCCTTTTATGGTAGGAAAGATTCTCGCACTACATATATTGGCTTAAAGTCGGGCAAGGGCTGACTGTGGTTGCAGTAGGTGCGGGAGGCTGTTTAGCTTTTTCCCGTTTGTTCTATCTCTAGTCCAAAACAAGCAACTAAGAAACTGCTGATGATGAATTTTAAAAATAGTTGTCAGCAAAAACGTCAGCTTTGATATTGCTATTTCATTACAGTGAGTACATGTACATTGTATACACTTTCAAGCGTCGGGAACAGAAAATAAGGACGCTGTTGCTTAATTGCAATACCAATGGATTGGCACACTTTAATGTTTACATTTTCAGTGCAAAGCTCTCTGTAAACCCATCTAAGTGATGCGGGAGCTAATGTTGTTTACAAGTCAATAATTAGATTGTGCCACGTGGTTTTGAGTGATAGCTCACCTCACTAACTGGCACGTGGAATTTGCAATATACAATGTACTTGAATGGCTGGCAAACATTGAATGACAGCTCCCTACGCTTACTTGCACGTGAAATCTACGACAGGAGGTGGATTTTACCGGTAGGCAGTGACAATGTGGCTGTTCCAAACGATAGTAAAATCCGGCCGGTAATGTTTCAAAACCGATTCTTATATGTGCATCTCTTTTTGTTGTATCTGTTTATTGATGAAAGGCGTCATTTAATGACATAAATATAAGGAATAAACGTTATTTTCAACGTTTACTGAAGTATGAACTACATCGAGTCACGAGCAAAGTTTACATAAACCCCTTCGGGGTTCAATTACTTTGCTCGTGACCCGATGTTGTTTATACTTCAGTAAACGTTAAAACATATAGCATTCATTCACTAAGAGGAAGCAGCTTTACCACTTTCTTTTCTGCCTTTATTCTCAACGGGGGTAAAACTGTTAAATGAAAAAAAAAATGTTTCTCTAGAAAAAAAAATCCTCCTCTAGGAGCATTTTTGTCATTGTTTTTGAAGGAAATACAGAAAGTCACAGAATTTGTATTTCTTTGAAAATGAAACATAATGAAATGACGAAAAAGCATACGGTGTATTTATATACATGTACATTCGTATATTTTAAGCATGGTGTTTCTTTTGTAACTTTGAGAAGATACGTGTATGCTACTATGGACCATGGAACACTCCCAAAAAGAGGACCCGATTTTGGGAGCGGTCCATTGTCTATAAAGAAATCAAATTCCCTCCTTTAAGAGTGGTCTCCCTTGAAAAGGGTAGCAAAAATGAAAATGGCAGAGTCACTTACCCTGAAAATATATCCAATCACCTTAAAATGGCAATTTCACTATCAGGCAGTGGGTTATAAGGCATTTTTATGGCATAAAGTTTTTTTTCAAATAAATCTGCTACAATGATTTTTTTGTTTACCCTGTTTGCAACAAGAATGGTGAAATTATTTATTTCTAAAATGTGACCAAAATCTTATAAATGACGTAATTCTGAATAGAGAAATAGTTAGTAGAATAGTAATGCTGCAGGATAATGAAATTCAGAGCCAAGAACATAAGGTGCCTGGAAATAGGGTCACATGTAAGCTAGTATCCTCTAACAAGCGATGTCGGTGTACCTGAAACATTATACATATTCTGAAAAACCTGTTTGAATATTCATATTCCTCTAAAATAAAATCCAAATTAAATTCAGATCCTGAACAGTGATGATTGATGCATAGTTCGTATATAAACGGACCGGTACGGATTTGCATGGCTCGTATTACGACTGGTGTTGATCGGATATATTTTTAGTCGAATGTGCCCTTTGTGTTTCATTAATTTATTTTCAGCCGGGTATGTTGAACGGTTTTGCCAGCCCGGATTTCCGGAGACAAAGTGTAGAACGATGGACTCAGCGAAATGGACAGATGATATAGACGTTTGTGCTTGCTCTACTGACCTATGTAACGCAATGTCAAGGACAACATTCACTTTGACTTTAATAGCTGTTTGTACAATTTCTCCCTTTCTCGCTAAGAGACAGTGTCACTGAAACATACGTATGACATTGCAGACCAGAGTTGATATGGAAATGATCTTACCTGAGGAACAGATCTTCGCAACAAAGAATACTAAATCTACTTTGTTCCTTACATACACTTGGCCGACGGGGTATTCGTAATTCGAATTTCACACTGCACTATATCATTTAACGCGAGCAACTTCCATCGCATCCAATCAATTTTTCCGTAACAAAACATTTCCGCATAACAGGCACCCTTGAAAAATATCGTGTTTACCAAAACAATAGGAGATGGTCAAGATTCAACCAGTTCGTCAGTGGTTTTGAACAATTTTGCAAAGTTGTGAGACAACTGTGTTTTGCAACGGATCCTCCGATTGGTCTAAAAATAACACGCACCAAGGAGAACTCGCTGCAGCCAAGAAGCGACACTGCAGGCAATCTGATTTGAGAATGGGCCATCGGCCAAGGGTACGTAAGGAACAAAGTACCCTTAGTACCCATAGCTTGCAAAGATAGAGGGAACTTAACATCTGTAACATTCTGACTTGCTAATTTAACATACCCTTTAATTAAGGTATAAAAGCAACTTGACATTCCTAAAAATTATGGCATCGCCCATATTTGACGGGCACACAATGTATAGACTTGCAGTGTCGTTGCAGATCAGAAAATACTGAAGTCATAACATTGAGGTGAATAGGTACACGTTCAGGGAAGCAACTCTGCTGCTGTGTTCGTTTTTCCAGCCTCCCCACGCCACTTTCCCACCCCACCACTTTTTCAATGGGGATCAACTCTTTCAGAAAATAATTTGTTAGTACAGGAGAGATTCTCAGTTGTATGAATTCAAATACGGTATCAGTGCAATTTCGTCATTGTAATTGGCCGTGATTGTCCTACTTTACATAAATGAGTTATCCTTGTGTTTCTCGTATAAAAGTGTTGAAAAATGATCTTGGTCATTAGCTGGCTATCAAAATGACCTACTTAAATATCATAAACTCAAATTAATTACTATATGGTAAAATCGCAATGCACAGGCGTCAGACTCCGTTCGTTGTCTCACTTTTGTTTATGTAGCATTATTCCACAGGAAACAAAAAAAAAATGAATGCAGCTATGTGTCAGTTTTCAAAATATATGGGCACATCAGATCACATCCAGATTCGGATGTTTAACTTACAATTTTCATGACTAGTTATGCATGTAATCATTATTTGTTGTCGAAGAATATGCGGATTTTGGTCATGTCATAATCCATGGCGCACGTGGCAACTGTTTGTCTTGAGTGCAGCGCACGTGGCAACTGTTTGTCTTAAGTGCAATTGACATGATGGATCAGCAATAGTTTTGCTCATCATGTAGAAAACAAGAAGCAGGATATGGCTGGGAAATGGCCACTTTAATGTAATCTTAAGCAAGATACAAAGATACAAAACACTTATAGAGAACGAGATTGCATGTCCCTATACGATACAGACATGAAGAACTGTATGTGTGTGAGTGTCTGTTTGTCTGTCTGTATTTTGTGTGTTGAGAGTTTACATTTCGTAATTATTGTCATTCAAAGAAACGTTTTATTTACATGTAGTTATAAAGATCACGTGTATTATACAATAATATTCAATGAATAATACCTCAGTAGAATAAAGGATTATTTGAATAATATTCTTGTTAGTTTTTATTTTTATTTATTTGCTTATTTATTTGAACATTGTAATGCGAATAAGCTACCTTATTTCGAGTGGCCATATCTTATTTACAACCAAAGAGTATTTAATACTAAAATAAAGTATAGAAATTTTCTAACTTAAACGCCTCTTGGTGTGTAGTTAGATTTGGCCGAGCAGAGGTGCGTTCAGCTTTGTTGGTGCTCTGGCGAGCGCTTGATAGGATTATTTTTGTGCTCATGAACCTCTTTAGGCATAAACAATTTAAACGTATCTAAACCGAATTTAATGCGACTGACGCACATTCTTCAGTGTTGCTGGCCCCAAAATGTTTGAAAAAAAATGTGATAGGCAGGTCTCGGCAGGCAACGAACAACCCCCTCCGAGCCACACACTTAATGCCGCATTTCGCGACAAACAGTACATGTAGCTGCTGACATCAGGTAAGAGACTCCTACAATCGCAAGCGCAAGCGTCCCCACCCCACCCCGCCCCGCACCTATCCCACCTCAACCCCTGTGTCTTGAGAAACGAGACAGACAAGGCATCAGGAAGGAGATGACCGATGCAGAAAGAACCTACAAAATCCAACGAGTTATTAATATTTTACTGCAATACTACAGTATATGTCACTACGCGTTTATACAAGCCAATCCAGTCGAAATATTGTCTACAGAGCAAAGGAGATACACATTCGAAGCTTAGACTGGGGGCAGAATCGAAAAAAGAAAAGTTACGCTAAACGTTTTGGGTACAATCTGGCAACCGGTCTCAATTTAAAGAAAATTGAATTCCTAACCCTAGGGGGTTTTCAGTGCGAAATAATTGATTTAAATGGTGCACGAGATCAAATAAAATAGGTTCTGTTTTGTATTAGTTTGAAATCCGTGAGCTTACATTTCACATATGATGAGAGCACCATGGCCAAAATATACCAAGCAGTATAAGCAACTTTGATAAAACGAATAACTATAGGCCTGACAAATATAGCTAGTCTAATGCATTTTTGGAAATAATGAAATGCAAAAATACAGTTTTATCATTATTAAGCCTGTATTTACCCCACCCACTATAGATTACAATAGCCCTTTAAGTATAACCTTTGTAAATAGCAAATTGTGTACCCTCCAATACATATGAAGGTTCAGTGGTGGCAATCGCGTTTTTTTTTTTTTTCATGTTTTTTTTTCTTGTTTTGTTTTTCATTTATAACATTACTCTACAAAACAGTTAAGATGATTGGAAAAAGTAAGAGCTGTACAAAACATATTGAAATCATGAACTTGCTTACTAAATTGCCAATCATTTAATATGCGAGAGGCAAAATTAAGTTTTGAAAATGCCAGTCAACAGTCATAATTATAGTAACGTACACAACAGTAGCATAATAAGAGAATAATTCTTAGAATACAAATATAACAAGGGCATGAAAACAAATGTAATAATGTGGCCTTACTGAATAACGCTGTCTAGTGGGAACGCGTATCTATGGCGGAGTGATATTTTTAAACAGATAGTAACGAAAAAACATTCTAAATTTCTGCCATTCAGATTCAATCGACGAACGTGTCGCAATTTCGGCACTGTATTGTCGGTGAATAAAAATACATACAGACGAAAATAATATAGGATTTTATTCCTTACATCTTAATTTAATTTCCCAGTTCTCTTAGATCCGAACTAACATCGAGATACTCGGCATTCGAACAGTTTACACGATCGTAGAAAGACGACTTATTCCGTCAACTTCAAGAGCAATCTTCAAAATAAATCGACTTTCTCCCGCCGGCGGACATATGCCATGAAAAATGATGGTATTCGCCCTTTCTCCGTGATAAAAATCAAATAATTCGGAGTGTGGGACAATTTTCTTTGTTAAATAATCTTTGGGTACCCTACGCATTTTGTTTTGAACACAAATGGCGGATAACAGGTGTAATCACTGCCCAGGCTACACATTTCTACGTTTGCGACAAAGTCGAGAGAATCATTATTCCATGTATTGCTAGACTACCAATCGCGAATAAATTAAATATGTTTTTTTTAAAGTACAATGCATGGCAGATGTATATCTTTATATTTTATTCAAAAATAACCCCAAATCCATACCCACCCGCAGAGTTTGTAAACAAGGAAGCTAGCTCATTAGTGCTGGGTACGTCATGAAATTGTGACGTAAACAGTAAACTGATTGAAATACTGATATTAACTTGTTAGTCGGCTAACAGCCAGTGTGCCAATATTTCAAATGCTATAATCGCGTCCCTGTTTGAAAAATTAAAGCAAGACAAATAGCGCTGCACCACTGAACAACTATTCAATTAAGACAGCGCGCGAATTTTCACTTTGGGAGAGAAAACTTAATGGGGTCCTACATCTGATCAGGCCCATACACATAATTTTGCAAAGGGGTAGGGGCGGAGGGTAGGGAGGTGTGGCTGGAGAGAATTTCAGTGTGAGTGGGGAGGTGGCGGGTGGGTGAGTGAGTGAGTGAGTGAGTGAGTGAACTCGGGTTTAACGTCCCACCAACAACGAGGTCATATGGAGACGGGACCTCGGTTTTCGGTTTAAAGTCTCATCCGAAAGACCGGAGAAGCGGGGGATCGATCTTGCGACCCCTGTATTGGTAGTCCGGAGTGTTATCTACTACACTACAGCCGCTCCTGGGAGGGGTGGGCGTTTGGGGGGGGGGGGGGTAAGGAAGTTAAGAAAATCCAAATTTTAAGGCCACCTTTAGTTTAGTGTTAACTCGCTTTCTGGCAGAAAATTGCATGATTTTGATGTAATTTGCTCGGTTATGGGATGCGCACCCTCCGCTCTCCGTCTACGTACAGGCCCGGTGTGCTAATTGGTGAGAATGCCGGTAGGAGTGGGCGGGTGTGGGGGACACCGACTCTGTCGCCTGACAGCTTTGACAATGGCTGCAACTTTTCGCAGGTCAAACATAAAACAAACAGCGCAAATAGGTCCACCACGGGGGTAAGGGGTAATACCAATTTGGCTACCTGTGCTTTAGACCGAGTCTGTACTATACAAAGTGACTTTCGACAGAGGATACGATCGTAAGCATTACCAATAACGGTAAATTGTACAATAGTTAATGGCTGTCGACCGAGCTGATACTACTGTCGATTGTCTCGGTCGACAGCCACTTTCGCAAGTATGGTAATTGACTGACTCGGTCGAAAGCACAGGTAGGCAAATTGCTTTTAACCTCGTGTTCACCTTATTTATTTATTGTGTCATATGCTATGATTATGTTTTTAAGCACCAATTTATAGATGTGTATGTGTGTTTTTGTTGTGATCTCATCAGCCACAACACTCGGAACAGACATCGATTACAAAGACCTACAAATTTGTAGTTTCCTCTTTCTAGAAATCGTATGAAAACACAACCCATTCTAGAGTCTGAATCTAGAAACCAAACATTGTTTGCAACTCGTGTGACTCATATCAAACCGAAATGCTCTCGGTAGCGCAGCTGCCACGTGGAGTCTCGCCGGTAAAATTTACTTGTTCAGTCGACTTTCTCTTTAATAAATGCTAACTCAAAATAGGTTTTACATTCATGGGGTAATATTCAATGAACTGACATGGAATACAGAATCACAAAGGATGAAGTATTAAAGGTTCAATGCTGAATCAATGTTGAGAGTCAGTGCTGAATCAATGTAGAATTATACATTGAATTGAATTGAAGCCTCAATATTCGTTCAAGTGAAATTAACGAATTTGATGAAAAAGTGATTTAAGTTCGATTAAAGTGCGATAGATCCCGAAGCAGGATCTACGCTGTTTGTCATTCCATCTGCATCTTTAGACACATTACTGCAGTGAAAAACAAAACATCAGTTTTAAGACAGTTATGGTCAATTCCAATCTTTATAGTTTTTGCGGTACGTCAGCCAGTTCAGTATAAGGGAAGTTACTTCTCAAATCACTGTTATAATTCTTCCTGCACGAGTTTCTTCCCATGTGTTTTGCCAAAAAACAAGCTCTCTTTTTCCCCTTACTGAAGAGATTGACGGGGCGTGTGTGTGTGTGTGTGGGGGGGGGGGTATTGCGTTTGCCTTGTTGTCCAGGCGTGATTTTCATGCAGTTGTCAGCTGCTTAATCAATGACACAGTGCAAGTGCAGTTATTATTCTTATTTATATTCTTTTATGTTGAACCACACCCAATTCACAAATTGAATTGGGCAAGATTCAACATAAACTGCACTTTGTCGCTCAGGAGTCCCAAGTGGGAATCACATTTTGTATTGAAGGGTCCCATGCAGCAAATTTAGGGTCTTTTCTCTTACCTATATATTTTAGGTATTTCCTGTTCTTCTATTTTGTTGAATAAATAATTTAGATTGATCCTTTAATCGTATCCAGGTATATCTGACACCAGAATTCATAACCGGTTTTCCCTTTTGTGCATGATTTTGCTTCATTTACTCGCAGAATCATTTCTGGGACTACCACAAATTATGTTATTAGCCCTCTGGGGCTGGAAAACATGCCCACCTAGCTAGTATACGCTATAGTAAATCCATACCATCTATTTATGGCAGTTCCTTTATGGGTCAAGCGATGACACAGCGGTCCCAGCCACACCCAGGCTCAATTCCCACTGGAAGAAATCTTTCAAGGCCCAATTCCACACCTGGCCACTTTCATTATCTTTCCCCCATCGTGTTGCTATGACTGAAATACTGTTGAAAAGAACGTACAATTGCTTCTGAAAAGTACGTACAATTGCAAGCCATTCGTCCAACCATGTCTGGGAAACCAGAGTTGGAGCACAGGTGAGGTATTATCTGTGACCCTCAGGGTGGAAAATGAAAAAGAAAAACGAAACAAAAATGTCATTGTACCAGTATATCTCTTCGTATGTACAATGACAATTTTTTTGGTTCCAATACTTGAGGGTCACAGGTACGATACCACCACCTGTGAGTTGGAGCGGTGAGGTCAGATTAAATCAGGCTTTGGGCTCTGGCAGCCTCTGGCGAGATCATGCCATACTTGTACGTAAACATTCACATTCTAACAACTCGCCCCAAAGACATTTCGCCCCAAGACAACTCGCCTCACAAAAGTCTCGCCCCAAGACAACTCGCCCCATCTTTAGAGGACAACTCGACCCACTTTCAGGCGACAACTCGCCCCCCATTCTGAGACACTCACCTTACTAGAATATCTAAGTTCTTGTCCCAGATCCAGAAGACAGCTCGCTGTATTTTTAAAGCTAAGTTGTTCATTGTTGAAAATGACTGACTTGATCGATTACATCGTTATTTGAAGAGTAATTATTAAACTGTGGTTGGGACGCATGCTACAAACATTCATTAATGCTTATTAGTATTTGTTGTCCCCTTTTTCGACTAACGGGACGGGGTTTTGACAAATTTATGAGGTAGGGCAAGCTGTCTCTTTTACTTTTTGTGATATGCCTTCTGAAAGGGTGTGTGTGTGGGGGGGGGGGGGGGGAGGAGGGAGGGGGGGGGGTGTCGTCCGGGACAGAATTCTTTAGAAGGGTGAGCGGTCTCAGAATGTGGGGCGCGTTGTCTTGGAGTGAGTTGTCTTTGGGGGGCGAGTTGTCTCAGAATGTGGGGCGAGTTATCACCTGAAGGTGGGGCGACTGGTCTTGGGGCGAGATTTTTGTGGGTCGAGATGTCTTGGGGCGAGTTGTCCTGTTATTCTACTAAAGCATGTAGCTTTCACTTAAAATATTTATTTAAGATATTTATTATCATTCCCATGCTCTTTCTTGTTCCACTATCAATTAAATAGCCTTTCAATCACTCAATGTTTTTCGTTTGTCAAACTTTGTGGTTAGCCAGTGTGTTTGTTTTGCTTTCTCTCGCCTCTTTCTCGGCGTGTAGCCTAAATTCAGAAGCCCAAAAAATCACAGGCAGGCAGACTGACGCAAAATCGTAATAAATGCACAGTATGCTAAATGATTACAGACTTTACTGTAACATAAATGAAGAAACAGTTGGTCTCCTCAAGTCGATCCAGCAGAAAAATGTCTGTGTGTTGACAAACGCACGTGCCGTGAATACGTAAAAATGACCAACTTCAATATAGATTTTCAACGAAAACAGACTTTCTCCCAAAGATATACCTCGCTAAAAGACGGTCGAATGTATGAATTAGGGTTCAGTCATAACGGCATCTGATTTGGTTTGTGGAACAATTTTCTTTGCAAAATAACTTTGGGGTACTGTCTTAGGGTTTAACTTTTCTGAAAAAAAAAAAAAAAAAACGATTGTGAAACTGTGATCGTTGTTTTGGGTGTGCAAACTGCATTGATGTACCGATATGCATCTGATTTCAATAATAACACCTCAAATTTCATTGTAATCTGGTCCGTTGGAAAACTGTGACTGCATGTCTTATCAAACGAGCATTATTTTGGGACTGTTTCTGTTCGAAACTTGCCGCCATTTTTTTTCGGCGAAAAAAGGGATTATTTCTTTGTGCGTAGACGACCGCTCAGAAAATGATTTACTCAAATGTGATGAGTCTGCGGTCCCACTGGTCATTTATATTCAGTCGGTTAGGAGGACTACTTTTAATTAACTTATGTAGTTGTGATGTTCTTATGTGAAGAGACAATGGAGCTTATTTTCAAGAATTTAAACAAATTTGACAAAGACTTGTAGATTAAAGGAAAAAGCGGTAGACGTTGTAGGTGTTATGTGTAATCCGAAATTTGTGTTACATCTAAGAGCAGTTTCGGTTTGTCAACTCGAGTAACTCGAGTAACTAGAGTTACTGACCGAACAACACGAGTAACCGCAATACGCATGCGCAGTACTGCGCACATATTCGTATTTACTCGACTACCGTAACCCCCATCTCACCTCAGATAGCCTGGATTAAAGATGGCGGAAAGTGAACTTCCGCTGTAAAAGAAGCTAATTCTTTGGTTTTGCCTTCACAATAACACATTGTCACGCCAATGATTTGCCCTTTTTCTGTTTAATAATAGCGAGAATGGGATAAGAATGTTCATCATACTGATGATTATAATTATTCTGCTTGTGCTTTTGCCATATTCAGCAGGTAGTTACTCTTTAAATTTACAGCAGAGCCAGCCAGTAAAATGAAATCAGAATTGTAATTTCCCATTACAATTTAAAAATTCTTGTGAGTCCTGACTCTTGTGAATATTAAACACCTGAGTTTTAGAAGAAAATTGCGGGAATAGGACTCTGGACTTAAAGGTAAAAAGATCGATGGTCGTCGCCATTTTGTTCTTTACTCGAAGTGTTCGGCACGGCAGTACACGAGTACCTTTGTACGCATGCGCCAAATTTCAACCCGAGAAAGACGAGTTGGCAATTCGAAAATGCTCAACAGTAGTCAGGTGGACATGTTACCATAGAGAAACGTCTTTGTTATAGACCTTCAAATTTTAATAGCATAAACTTTAACTTGCATTTAAAAGATCAAAAGCAGTAACGCTATTTATAAAATGTAGTTTGTAAAGGTGGGGGGGGGGGGGGTATCATTAAGAAGGGTTTTCTGCATCCTACCAAAGTTTTATTTTTTTGACTGATGGTATACTCCAGTGTGTATAGTTTATTGAACCATGTGTGACTTTAGTCGGAAAGCCCTAGTTACTGAGCTATGGGTCCACAGAAGTGGGTGGGGTAATTCAACATGGATTTAGCTGGTCTTGTAAAAATGTTCTCATTTGGTAGAAGAGTACAACAGACAGACAGTGTTTGATAAAATAATTAACAGAACATCTTAAATGTATTTCCATATCATTTTATTAGGTTTAATTTGAAAATATGTGGACAAAAAAGACTTCCTTTGACATTCAGCATTTTTTATATTTTTGTCCTCTATTTTCAATATTTCTTGGCATCATTGCTAAAAAAACTGACCAGTTATCATCAAACTGATGTCAAGGAAGCACCTTGACCAGTACCATTGGATGATATGACCAGAATTTCACAATGACCTAGTTTTCATGGTTGACTGAATACATACACTTGCTTAGAAGATGGTTATATTCAATTTTATGACATAGAATTACGAAACTTTGGTCAAATTAATATCTTAAATGCTATATTATGCCCCACACCCCCGCCACTAAAGGTGAGAGAATACATATTGGCTTCAGGTCACATGATAAACATGGCCACAATGTCCATATATGGTAAAAACGTTTTAAAATCTTCTTCTTAAAAACCAGTTGACCAATGGCCATGAGACTTGGTAAGTAGCATCAGGTACTCAAGTTCTTCCAAGATTGTTCAAAAGATGAATTTGGTTTGACCTTGACCTTTTGTACGGCAAGGTCAAATATTGGAAAACGCTAAAACATAAGATTTCATGGGAAGTTTTGAAGATTTTGGCTTAAAAATTGGTATATACAGTTGACTTTATGACATGGCAACAATGCCTTTATATGGTAAAAACCTTTCAAAATCTTCTTAAGAACCAGCTGACCAATGGCCTTGAGACTTCGTAAGTAGCATCAGGTACTCAGGTTCTTCCAATATTGTTCAAATGATTACCTTGAATTGACCTTGACCTTTTTTTACGGCAAGGTCAATTATTGGAAAATGCTAAACCATAAGCTTTCATGGGAAGTTTTGAAGATTTTTGCTTAGAAATTGGTATATACGGTTGTCTTAATGAGGTCATGAAGAATTATGAGTACAAGAGGTCAAGATCATTCTTTGGCGCTTAACCCATGTCTCTCATATTTTGACATTTTCAGACATTTCCTCGAAAGCCAAAAGGCCAATAATTATTGTAAACACATTTCATATAGAGCCTCCAGGGGTTGATTGAACAAAAAATCGTTCAACTGGACCAGGTCACATGACCAACCCATTTATGGTATAAACCTTTAATATTTTTCTTCTCCAGAACCAATACACCTATGGCTTGGAAACTTGGTAAGTAGGATGGAGTACTAGAGTACTACCAAGACTGTTCATATGATGACCTTAGATTTACCGTGACCTTTTTTGGGGCATGGTCAAATATGAGAAAATGCTAGAACATATAATTTCATGGTTCTTAAGAAGAAGATTTTTAAAGCTTTTCACCATATATGGGCATTGTGGCCATGTTGTGGCCATATCATTAAGGCAACTGTATATACCAATTTTTAAGCCCAAATCTTCAAATCTTCCCATGAAATCTTACGTTGTAGCGTTTTCCAATATTTGACCTTGCTGTAAATAAAAGTCAAGGTCAATCCAAGGTCATCTTTTGAATAATCAAATAATCTATGAAGAACTTGAGTACCTGATGCTACTTACCAAGTCTCAAGGAAGGCCGTTGGTCAACTGGTTTTTCAGAAGAAGATTTTTAAACGTTTTTACCATATTTGGGCATTGTGGCCATGGTGATCATGTGACCTGAAGCCAGTATGTGTTCACTCACCTTTAGTGGCGGAGGTGGGGGGCATAATATAGCGGTTAAGATATTAATTTAAACAAAGTTTCGTATTTCTAGGTCATAAAATTGAATATAACCATCTTCTTAGCAAGTTTATGTGTTCAATCAACCATGAAAATTAGGCCATTGTGAAGTTCTGGTCATATCATCTAATGGTACTGGTCAAGGTGCGTCCTAGACATGAGTTTGATGATTACCTGTAAGTTTTTTTAGCTTTGATGCCCAGAAATATTGAAAATAGAGGACAAAAATATAAAAAAATGCTGATTGTCAAAGGAAGTCTTTTTTGACAACATATGTACAAATTTAACCAAATAAAATGATATGGAAATACATTTTAGATGTTCTGTTAATCATTTTATCAAACACTGTCTGTCTGTTGTGCTCTTCTACCAAACGAGAACATTTTTACAAGACCAGCTAAATCCATGTTGAATTACCCCACCAACTTCTGTGGACCCGTAGCTCAGTAACTAGGGCTTTCCGACCGAAGTCACATATGGTTCAATAAACTATACACACTGGAGTATACCATCAGTCAAAAAAAATAAAACTTTGGTAGGATGCAGAAAACCCACCTTATTGATACCCACGCCCCCCCCCCCCCCCTTTCTCATTTATGTCATTGAATAAGATTTTCAATAACTGTTCCTGTCTGGATTTAAGTCTTTCTACTTTAGGGGAGAGTCGGGTAACTTCGGACAGCGGGTAATTTCGGACAGTGACATTGTTTCCTTTATATGTCAGTTGTTTGGAACTAAAGCAAAAACAGTAAAATCCTGATGAGACGGCTCATTATGAGCCGTCTCATCTGGATTTACACTGTTTGCAATGGTATGTCCGAATTTACCCCCATGTCCGAAGTTACCCGACTCTCCCCTAGTATTAATTATCTCACCTTTTTGTTAAAGAGTATACTAGTATACCTAGATGTTAGTCATGAAGCAGGATTGTCTTTCTTGTGGAGTCTGTCGAAATATTACCCTTTATAAACCTTTTTTTGTAAAGCAACACAGCACAATACTAAGTTTTCAAAATCATATACAACAATTAATATTATAGTCGCCAAAATAAGTTCCGCCGCAATTTTTATCGTGATATTGACGATTTCACAAATAATTTGTTCAAAGCGTTTTACTTTCAATTGGTTGCCCAAACAGTTGTTCGCGGAGAGTGTTTAACTTTTCAGTTTTCTGCTTGCATGTACAGAGTTACCTCGCATAACTAGTAGACAATACAAACTGAGGCTAGGCATTTACTGCAAGGGCGTAGTACCGCTATAGTTGTCTCATTTAATTCACGAGAAACCCGACAATCCAGAAATATCTACAAACTCTAAAATAGCAAAGATTGCATCTTAAAATCATTACCTCCCTTAGAATCAAACCAATAGGAAATTTGATTATCAGATTATGGACTTATAAGTCACAAATTTGAGCTCTGTTTTTCTGCACATGTAGTCAGCTTCCTTCGCAAAATTTTACATAAGGATGCATCAGCTTATTCAAAACTGAAATAACCAGACTGTTTTGAAATGTTTATGACAATGCCACTGAAAATTTAGAAAATCTGGCTTTTCAGCCTAAAAGTTGAAATTTAAAAGTGCTAGCATATCATTAAAACTGTTTTAAATTCCGATCTTCTTCAGTATTAAAACAATTTGGAATCCCAAAAATGTATCTAGAAGGAACAGATAAAAAAATATGGGAATAAAACTGAAAAGAAAAGACGAGTTTGTTTCGTGAAAATTATCGGAAATTAGAAATAACCCCCACTAAAACTGAAATGCGCAAACTGTCGGTTTAAATTAAAGCTTATAAACTCGTCTATCCAACAATATAAAAATAACATGTCATTACTACAGTTAATGTTTAACTTCATTCATTATGTGTTTTTTCAGAAAAAGATGTTTAAGTTAATGCGGCGGATCTTAGTTTGACCAGTATACATATCCCTTGATTTAATTGATCAATAGTAAGTTTAGTGCCATTGTAATCCCGCTGAAGTGTAACCAACGTTACCCGTTTATCTTGTTCTGATCAGTTGTGCTGAATATGTTGTTATTATAAAGATGTAACCCCAGAAAATGTTATTTTTGTGAAATTTTCGACACAGTGTATTCCATCATAAGTTAAGTAGGAAAACTCTCAGGAACTGACATAATTCAATCCCAGATCCCACTCAATACACCATGAGGGAAAGAGACAACACACAATTAAGCCTGTTAAGTTCCCAAGAGCTTATCCAGACATGTTTTATAAGCACGAAAAAGATGTCACGAAAATGCACAATGCAGCTATTTTTAGAATAACAATAGTTTTAAATGAGCCATTTTCCTAGTTAATGTGAATTATTCCTTTATGTGTAAACAAGTATGGTTTGAGTACTCTGCTAGCAACTGTTAACGTTTGCATCAACATATAACTTTCAGTTTCTTTAAATATTTCAGTTTATATTTCTATTCACTTAAAGTAGCACATTTTTTCATTGGTATAAGACTTGGATTCTATTATAAAGAATTGTATAATTGTATCATGTTACATGTATTTACGTTACTACCAAAAGTAGCTGACAATAAATATCGACCAGACGGTAGTTGTTCTAATATTTGGAAATAATTAAGTGGGAAAGTGATTATAAAATAAAACAAATTGAAAATAAATCTGCCTTCAGACTTCCTGCCGCATTCATATGTGAAAATTGATCGACGTAGAAATGCTGCATTATATACTTTCATACTTTGCTTGCTTAACAATGCAACCAATTACACCTTACTGCGGTGATGACAAGCTGCATTGAAAGCCCCAAAATAATGTTATGAAGAAATACAAATTTGCTGTAGTGGGTGGGGTAAATACAGCCTAAGTGCCTCTTTTTCTAATGATTTTTTGGTTGCCAACCTTTATAACCATATATAGGACACTTTTTCCATGTTTTTGTATGCAAATGGGATTGTTCTCGAGTTGATAAAACATATTTTGTCGTATTTAAAGTGTCTTTAAAGAAAGAATTAACATCTGTTGTGGTTAAATCCCACGATATTAAGTGGATATTTTAGCAATTTCGGTAAATACTTAAATGCGGCATTTATGAGTGGCAACACCTATTTTCACACTTCTAGATATTAGCAGTTTTGATAGAAAATAACAAATTGCTTGTATCCAACATGTTTAGCCTAGCTTGTCTCGCGAGCACATTTTCGGTACATGCGTTAGCGTATGTATGTGTGTGTTTATCTGCATTATGTATGTTATAAGAGAATAAACAGCGATGGCGAGCGCCCACATTGCTGAGTCCCGTTTCAGCGAATATTGGTAGTTTTTTTCGGACCGGGTTGTCTTTGTACATAGAATTAGTTAGGGTCTATAGCATTATAGGTCCGAGGGAAACTCTGCCGATGTCTGGCTATTACTCAGAGTATCGAAAATTTTCCTGATTTTCATGCATTTGTCCTTGGTTTTCAAGCATTTTGCGTGATGCGTGATATGTGACGGTAAATCGGTAACATGAATAAACTTTGGACATGGAATGAGGAAAATATTTCAGTAGTGGAATGGGACAATATTTGGTGAGTGCAGGTAAAGAGTCTTTGTATTTATTGAAATCAGAGTCACAATTTGTCCGTATCAAGCAACAAGCAACCATGTGGCCGAAAATCGACCGAAAATCGTATATGAATCGGGCAACGAGCAAAGATAGATACGATTTAGATCTGTTTGTGCATCAGTGCAGTCTGATCCTTTGTTTTTCAGTATACATGTAATAGGTTTCCAAGAGCCATAGATTGCATGTGCACAGGCTGATCAGGGTATTTTTCAACGTCTTTTGTCTACGCAATACTATTACAATATTTCTTCGAGTATAAGACGAAGATTTTGCCGGCCAAAAACAACCCCAAAAATCTATGTCCGTTTTAAAAGACGGATCTAGATACTTGGGATGTTTGAAGTAATTGTGGAAGGGGAAAAGCAAAGGGTAGATTTAATTCTCATTATTGTTCAACGCGGCGTGCTGGTCGATATAGCTATAATCACACCCGGTTAACTATGTCTTCAAGGATTCTACGAAACGAAAAAGAGTTGTTACGAAACGAAGAAAAAGCTGTTATGAAACGAAGAAAGAGTAATAGTTATCAAACGACCTGGCCATCGGAAACGTAACGAACGAAAAAGAATAATAGTTACCAAACGAACTGGTCATCAGGTCGTTTGGTAACTATGACTCTTTTTCGTTTCGTAACATCTCTTTTTCGTTTCGTAACAGCCCTTGTATATACATGTACATAGTAACCCTGGGGTAACAATGCAAAATGAATAGTGATTCTCCTTATTCTACGTATTCCTCAGTCTTTTTGATCGATGAGTACCGTATTTCGTCGGTTATAAGACGAGTTTTTCTTCCCTTCCAAAGCAATCTAGATCCGTCTTATAAGACGAATCTAGATTTTTGGGATCGTTAAGATGGATATTTTGGACTGTTTGGATGGGGAAAATCCATATTATAACAGAATTTCATGACTTATTTAAATATTTTGGTGATTATAAAAAGAGGAATACCCCTTTTATAGCCGAATAAATACGATACACGCGCAATGTTGGGTCGATGGACAATATCGGGCATTTAACGAACAAACGAGGAAG
The DNA here is from genome assembly GCA_963989385.1 of Ctena decussata. Classification (NCBI taxonomy): domain Eukaryota; kingdom Metazoa; phylum Mollusca; class Bivalvia; order Lucinida; family Lucinidae; genus Ctena; species Ctena decussata. Next base: position 39,338,482 of record OZ022503.1, on the reverse strand, counting down.
TGTGCGATCAGATAAACATGGAGAGTCATATCTTTACGACGGCCGGCGGTTCAAGAAGATTGGATCGTTTGTTTGACCTTAAGTTCTGACTTGCCTACCTGAAGAGTATATCGAAAGTGCAATCGGTAGGGGAGGTAATTAGCTGTTCATTTTTCACGTAACGTCAGAGTTCACCGCGCAGGGATCACCGTATCAAGAACTACGAGAATTGACTTGTTTTTATTTCTTTTTTTCTCGATTTTTTTTCAACAGATATTTCCCCCTTTTCCCTCTCTTTTGCTCTCTCTTCTGTTTTGTCTTTATTGTCCATTTGTCCCATTTTTTTGTTTTGGCCCTGCTTGTTTGATATGCTCAATAGGACTTGTAAAAGAAGACAAGATCAAAGTCGATTTTCAGAAGTAGCTTTTTCAAGATTTTTCGCTTTTCTTGTGCCCTCCCAGTCTGTGTTTTAGGGATGGTAGTTACAACATGCAAGGTTACGGTACTGGCATATACAGTGAACTAAACATACATCTAGTCTAGTCTATCCCATAACCTTGTGAAGTCGTTGGGGCACCATCGATGACTCTACAACAATTTCTTTCTACCTAGTCCTGTCTTCAGCTGCCCTAGTTGAGCTGGCAAAATCCATCACTGTCCATTCCTTAATATTGTCTTCCCAACTCTTCTTCTGTCGACCACTCTTTCTCTTTCCTTTCACTGTGCCCTGCAGAATTGTCTTTGATAAACAAGAAGACCTTGAGACGTGGCCAAACCACCTCAGTTTCCGTTTCTTGACCAAGGTCAGGAGTTCGTCATAATCTCCAATGGCTGCTTGGATCTTCCTGTGAACCTCCTCAATGGTTATAATATTATGTCCAGTAACCTTCAGTAGCATCTCATCTCAAAGGCCCGCGTTCTTTTCTCTAACTCTGCTGTCAAGGTCCATGACTCACAGGCATTCAGAAAAATGACGAGGGAGCGCATCAGTTTCACCGTCGATCAAAAAGAAATGTTGTTATCTCTCCATATTTGCTTCAGCTTTCTTAGAGCTACAATGGCTTGTGCAATCATTGAGAGAACCTCCAGTTTTGAGCCTTTATCTGAGACAATTGCTCCAAGGTACCTGAAGCTTGTAACTGTTCCAAGCTTTTGTCATTTAACCTTGATCTCCCTCTGGCTGCCGCTGGCGCTATTTCTCATTAGCTTGGTCTTCTCAGTACTTTTCTCCATTGTATACCTTGTGCAGGTTTTGTCAAGACTTTCGACTAGGGCTCCTAGTTTCTGCTCTTCCCCAGCCAGAGCACCAATGACATTGGCATACCGCAGATTGGAAATATTTCTGTCGCCTATGCTAACCTTTCCATCATAATCTTCCAGAACATTAGACGTGATACTTTCAAGAAAATGCTGAAGAGGGTAGGTGAGAGATGGCATCCTTGCCTAACTCCAACTATTGTTCTAAACCATTCTCATGTGCTGCCATTCATCTTAACTGCACTTATAGCCTTGGCATAGCGGAACTCATTGGCACAAACTAGATTTGTATTGATATTGTGCTTCAGCATGGTGGCCTATAAGACTGCTTGCCATACCCTGTCAAATGCTTTTTTGAAACCTATGAAGACATGGTTCAGATTCAGCTGATGTTGTCGGTATTTTACACATAGGATTCTAATGTTGAAGATCTGTTCTTTGGTGCTTCTTCCAGCTCTGAGCCCAGCCTGTTCTTCAGCGCTAATCTCTTCTACCTGGGGTTTGAGCCTATTCAAGATGATTTTCAGCATGACTTTACTCGGAAGCCTAATGAAGCTAATGGTTATGTAATTCTGGTAGAGCTATGGGTTGCCCTTTTTAGAGAGTGTAATAATCAGCGACTGAGTCCATGGGGTTGGCTATTCTCCTGTTCTGCAGATCTTATTACAGATTTTTGTCAAAACGTCAATCATGGTCTCGCCCACCTGCTAGAACAAGTTCCTCTGGTATATTATCAACTCCAGCAGCCTTTTCCTTTTACAGCGCAGCTACAGCAATCTCAACTTCCTCCCGAAGCTGTAGATCTTCTGGGTGCTGACTGCAGTCCAGAGCTGTTTTGTCACCATGCTATGGTAAAGAAACATATATAGAATGCTTAAATATATAAGGTCGTGAGGATCGTTCAAAAAATCATTGTCAGCAATTACGCCAATATACGCTATGCCTGTGGAAAGGATATATACCCATACACCATAAATGTTCTATCTGCGTAGGCCATCAAGTCTTTTTAAAAGCATTTCAGTCATACTAGGACAATGAGAGCCTGATGATAATGAAGAGATTTGTGCAGAGAATCATCGTCTAGGGGTCATATTTATAAAACGACTTAAGTGGTTGCTATGCTGTTGCTAAGGTTAAATTTCTATGAAGGAAATTCCCTCCAGCAATGAAATTTGCTCTGGAGGAACAGTCTTTTTCAGACTGTTCCTCCAGAGCAAATTTCATAGTTGTAGGGAATCTCCTTCAAAGTGATTTAGCCTTAGCAACAGCATAGCAACCATTTAAGTCGTTTTATAAATACGGCCGCTGATGATAATGAAGAGCTTTGTGCAGAGAAAATCATCGTCTAGGTTCTCATAGAGTCTCGCTTCCAGCAGGGCCCTATTTTCAAGTGATCCAAAGTCGGAATCGCAGACCACTCGGTCATATGAACACTTCTGAAAAACTCAATAGTATTCTGAATTCAGAGTAAAAACAGGAGTTGCTCCACCGCGGGCCTGAATTCAGATAGCACAGCAACGTGTCAAGCATTTAACAACCATTCATCTAAAAGTACATTTTATTCTTTATTCGTCTTTCTGTTGCAGTGTTTTTCTGGAATGTTATCAATGTAACTTTTGTTCGGATCCTTTCAATGTCAATGAGGCAAATAACTGTACTGGATCCTGCGAGAAGGTGAAACGTAATAAAGGTAAGTCTCTCTCTCTCTCTCTCTCTCTCTCTCTCTCTCTCTCTCTCTCTCTCTGTCTCTCTCTCTCTCTCTATGCGTGTGTGTAGAAGGATAAAAAGCCGTTTGCGATGATTTTGTATGCTTACCTCATTGCATATTGGGTATTTTTGTCGTCTGCTGAAATTGTCGTCTGCATAAAACATTAAGAATATTTTGACAATATTGGTCAAACCAACTCCTGTAGAAATGATGTCTAGGCAGTAAACAGTTTGGATCTCGGATCAGGCCTCACTTTTGTGGGGCCTGAACCGAGATCCAAACTGTTTGCCTAGATACCCCTAAAGAGGTAATTCCGCATGGAATGGGTTAAACAGATGATGGTATTTCTGTTCCACTGTGTATCCATAATAGACTCGCCAAGATCCCTTGGCTCCAATTTGTTTGGTTGATTTGTCAACTAGCAAATAATTGACCTCAGTCAGTCTGGCGACATTTTCACAGCGTATAAACCAGTCCGCCAATTTTTGCTTCCTGCAGAGACTGTCCACGATGTCTTGCTTCCTGCCGAGACTTCTGTACATGATGAATGGCTTCCTGCAGGGACTGTCCGCGTGATTCTGCTTCCTGCCGAGGCTCTCTATAGAGGCTCTCGGCAGGAAGCAGAGTCACGCGGACAGTCTCGGTAGAAAGCCATTTTTCGAGGACAGTAGTCTCTGCAGAAAGCAAGAGATCGCGGACAGTCTCGGCGGAAGCCAAATGTGACGGACATTCTCTGCAGGAACCGAAAATTGGCGGACTAGTTCATACCCTGTGATTACCACAGCAGGATGCTACTTAAGTTTCCTAGGCTTATCAGTCATCTATATTAATCAGTTCAACAAATTCAATAAACAGTTCTACCTTAAAAAGTTCCCTAGAATGTAGAATTCGTGTATTCGTGATTCCATTGAACACATTGTAAAACATTAACACAATCAATACCCAGCAGGCACACAAGGTTGAATCAACCTTGATTTAGCCTTGATTCACCGTCACGCACACAAGGTTAAATCAACCTTGATTCAACGTCACCAAATCAACCTTAATTTAACGTCTTGACGTTGAATCAAGGTTGAATGAAGACTGATTCAATCTTGTGGTCCCAGTGGGTATGCACAAGCTGCTAGAAGGCTTTCCTAACAGTTCCCATAGTTCAATGAACATGGATGCAACTCAAAGAGAGCGCTGAGAAACCGCAATATTCACAGAACGCATTTTTCACACGTGTGTTATGAATACGGTCGTCTTCACCACATTTTGCGAGTGTGACAAATGCGTTCGGATTTTGTAGCGATTTTTAATAGAAACGTATTTTGCACACATTCGGAAAGGTAAGATTTAGAATGAATGATTTGTTGTCCCTTTCAAACTACAACTATGACTTTGAGCCCCAACTGCGCCGAACTTTCGGCTCCTGGGGAGTTTATAGGAAAGGCAGTTCCCGTTGTCCGTCGTCTGTCAAAACCTTCGAGCTACTATGGCTTACTTCGACTCGGACTGTAGCAGCTACTATATTAACTAAAGTTCCAATCAAACTGCGATGGTAGCTACTAAAATGCCGTCACAGTGGGAACGCGTATTCATGGCGGAGTGATATTTTTATACAGATAGCAACGAAAAAAACATTCTAAATTTCTGAGACTCAGATTCAATCGACGAACGTGTCGCAATTTCAGTAATGCTTTGTCGGCGAATCAAACTACACAATGCCGAAAGTAAGATATGGTTTTATTCCTTACATCTTAATTTAATTCTCTATGCCTTTAAGAGCAGAGCTAAACACCGAGATATTCGGCAATCAAACGTTTTACGTAATCATGTAAAGACGACTCTTATCCGCCAACTTCAACAGCAATTTTCAAAATAAATCGACTTTCTCTCGTCGGCGGACATATGCCATGAAAACCATGGTGTCTGCCCTTTTTCCATAATAAAAATTAAGTAATTCGGTGTGTGGGACAATTACCTTTGCAAAATAATGTTTAGGTACTGTATTTCATTTTCTCAAAAAATGGCGGATTTTTAACCTGATCGATAGACAGCAAAATAATCTGTAATAAAGTCAAACATTACGGAAATGTTCTTGAATCCTGAAATCCGACACACGAAGAGGAACGCATCTTGTAATTCAATATACAACAATATTTTTTCTGTACTTTCTTCAGAATGGTTGGAAAAAGAATTCTGATCAGTAGCCTACACCATACTGTAAACAAATCGATCGATTTGTGACAGTTGTGACGCAATTATATAACTGCGTCAACTGTTTCAGCCTTCGCATTTACTTGCTTATAAGTTATTAAGACCGGTACATTGTGGTCAAAATCAGAGGGACTGCTAGAAAAAAAGTAATTTTGCCATCCTATTAATCCTGCACGTGCCAATATTTCAAAGCTTCTCCCGCAACTCACACGATCACCCTACCCAACTTAAGGCCCCTCTACCCCACCCCCCTTCCTCCCCCCACCCCTGCACACCCCTGCACACACACACACACACACACACACACACACACACACACACACAATAAAATCCTCTGTGAAAATGCTTTTTAATAGGTTGCTCTGTGTGTGTGTGGGGGGGGGGGGAGGGTAGATAGGTTGGAGCTACCTCTCATTCAACTGCACTAAACTTTACTCCCTTTACAGTCATGACTCATCATTTAATGTCTGTCATCAAGCTTTTCTCCCTAGTAACTTTATAACTGATAAGTAATTACAAGTTTCTTTGCTTTGGGCAGAAGCTGCAAACATTTAAGTTGGATTAAATTAATCAGGAAATATAAAAATATTTTTTATTTTTCAGTTTATGGTATCATTTCTATTGATATAACTTCAATATGAGCCTTTTATTTTTTTTTTATGAGATTTAAGCTAAAACATCATTTTTGGCATTTAATTCTATAGAATATATATTTCTTCATGCCCTTCATCCCCCTCTTCCCATCTCAGCAACAGGCCAATCATTAAAAGTATTTTGTTTGCAGTTGCCTATTAACTAGGATTTTTTGGAGAGTAGGTAGGTAGGCTTTCTTTTTAATCCCTGCAAACTATGAAAACAACAAAAACAAATAATAGTTCTTCATAAAATGTCACACACAGTTACAGTATTTACCCATAATACTAAGTTAACAGCATCCTACATTTTGAACATATCTATGTCACCCACAAATGGTGTACCAAAAATCTGCAGGTATGAGGAAACAATTGCTGACCAAGATCAGACTGCCCCTGGGTCTACACTGCTTGCTCAGACCTGTTTGTTTGTTTGTCTTACTATGCAGGTTGATCACGGTAAATGTGCCCTTAAACGAAAAAAAAATAGATCTAGGGTGTCCCAAGTGGCCATTTTTTTGGGGAGGGGGGGGGGGGGGGGGGTAAGGTGAATTTTGGTGAGTAGGTAGGCAGTTGCTATCTACCCACCAAAAGTGCAGGGTCAGACTTTTTTTTTGGAAATTTTGGGTGGAGCCAGGTTATTTTTTTTTTCACTGATTTTTGAGGCCAGATTATTTTTTGAAATCCCCTTATGAGCTATTTTTTTTTCTTGCATACCCAAAGACAGGGAATTTTTCCGAAAAATATACCAGCCCCGCCCCCTCCTCCCCCCCTCCTCCCCCCCAGAATATCAAATGGTCGGTCCCTTAGCGCCTAGCGGGACAGGGTTTTGACAGATTTATGAGGAAGGGCAAGCTGTCTCTTGTACTTTTTGTGGAATGCCTTCTGAAAGGGTACGTGTGTGTAATTGTTGGGGGGGGGGGGGGCGGGGGGCGTCGCCCGGAACAGAATTCTTAAGTAGGGCGAGTGGTCTCAGAATGTGGGGCTCGTTGTCTTGGGGGAAGTTGTCTGGGGGAGTTGTCTCAGAATCTGGGGCTAGTTGTCACCTGAATGTGGGGCGACTTGTCTTGGGGCGAGATTTTTGTGGGGCGAGTTGTCTTGGGGCGAGTTGTCCGTAATTCGATTAAAGCATGTCCTAGGTTTCACTTAAAATATTTATTTAAGATATTTATTATCATTCCGTATGCTCCAGTTTGTTCCACTATCAATTAAATAGCCGGTCAATCACTCAATGTTTTTCGTTTGTCAAACTTTGTGGTTGACCAGTGTGTTTGTTTTGCTTTCTCTCGTTCTCGGCGTGTAGCCTAAACTCAGAAGCCCAAAAATCGCAGACAGACAGACTAACGCAAAATCTTAATAAATTCACAGTATGGTAAATGATTACAAGCTTTACTATACCATAAATGAAGAAACAGTTGGTCTCCTCAAGTCGATCCAGCTGAAAAAATGTCTATGTGTTGACAAACGCACGTGCCATGTATACGTAAAAATGACCAACTTCATTATCGATTTTCATCAAAAATAGACTTTCTCCCGAAGATATACCCCGCTAAAAGACGGTCGAATGTATGAACTACGGTTCAGTTATAATGACATCTAATTTGGTTTGTGGGACAATTTTCTTTGCAAAATAACTTTGGGGTACTGTCGTAGGGTTTTACTTTTCTGAAAAACGGTTGTCAAACTGTGATCGTTGTTTTGGGTGTGCAAACCGTGGGGCAGTTAATGTTAGAACCCAACGTGTCTCGGCACAACATACGAAAGACGGATTGCATACCATTCCTTTCGCTGCCTTTCACCTGCTCTAAGTCGAAAAACGTATCCAGTTTGCTGCTGGGTTGACAGAGAGAGTTTTTCAGTCGTTGGCGTGGCTGGCGACTCGAAAAAGCGACCTTCTGCGCGGAAGAGAAGAGCAAATTTTTATTTGATTTATTTATTTTTTTTTTTTTTTTTTTTTGCTTGCTGTGCCGTTTTTCCGTCCACTATAACTTTCATAATAACAAGGTTATTAAAATGTCAAGCAGTGAAAAATGCGTTTTCGTGATATCTTGTAATATTTTAGGGGTGTTGCATGCGTTTGGAAAATTACGTTTTCATGGTACATATCAAACGCAGATTTCACAGATATGTGAAAAATGCGTTCAAAGTCTGTGAAAAATGCGACCGGATTTGTCATGTCTGTATGTGAAAAATGCGTTTTGTGAATATTGCGGTCTCACAGAGCGCTCTCTTAGTTGAAAGGTTGTGTCAAAGGGAAGTCCCCCTGGCAAAAAGAATAGCCTATATTATCAAAGGGAGACAACTGTTTGCTTTCCAGAGTGACGAAACTCTTTCACAACCAGCTCTACTCTTAAAGGAAAGAATTCGCTCCTATGAAAGCAAATTATTTCATTTAATAGTAGGCGCCCAGCAAAACGTCAGGCAAAAATGAAAAAAAAAAAGAGTAGATTTGCCTCCCTGAAAGTGTTACCAGATGAAAAGGAGGCAAGCACCTGCAAGACAGAGAGATCTTCCTTATTTAATAATAGAGCCATTCGTGTTTCAGCACGGACTCACATACAGACATGCTTGTCTTTGTTTCTTTCTTTCTTTCTTTCTTTATTATTATCATCATCATTTTATTTTATTTTTCAGATGTAGCCAGGCTCTGCTCACCAGACTACATGAAAGACAACTGCAGACGACTGCATTATTCCAAAAGTGGAACCACAAAATACGGCTGTGCAGGCAACATTGATTTTTGTAACGCCGCGACAATGTCAGCCTCTGCAATGTCCTTAGTTTCTTTTGCACTAATGGTTCTTTTGAACATTATGATCTAAAGCATTGCTTACAAAATGAACTTTGAAAGTCCGGACAGGCGCCTGGTGCAAGACGGAGCCAAATGCAACTGCTAAGGGTCTCCCTTGTTTGTAATGGCAGTAGCAATTCCTTCGTCGAATCGCAAGATAATGTTATCAGACTGCCAGAACTTGGGCTTCGAGAGCACGTATATTAGTGTGTGTGTGTTTTTTTATGGTATAATGGATGTAAAACACATTTTAAGCTTTTCAAAATTTGTTTTTTGTCAGTTTTCGATATAATTGGAAAGTAACCAGCGACAATGAACTATTGCGAAAGCAGATACGAATATGCCAATCTGGCTTCTCATCAAACCAGGCCACAATGTTATAAGTTATAAAACTATTTTGATGCTAAACTCAGCTGAGCATGAAATTTCACCTGCTAATATATAGCAAATTACTGATAAGTACAGTTGTTTTCTAGCTTACTTTAGCTGAGTATGAAATTTTCTCTGCTGATAAATATGAAAATGCCAACATTTCATATTTATCAGCAGAGAAAATTTCATGCTCAGCTGAGTTGAGCATTAAAAAAGTTTAATAACCTCGGGGCCTGACTTTGTTAAATTTCCTTGTTGGTAAAACACTGAAATGTACCCAATATATGAACATAAAAAATTCTAAAAATGGGACACAATAATAATTAATACCGTAATGATTCTGCTAACGGAACAGTTAGGTTTTATAGTGCAGTAATTTGTCCAAAACAAGAGCAAGGTTCTTCAAGTTTTGAGTTGTTTAAAGCAAAGTTCGATTCCGATATTAGTCTAGTCTTGTCCATCCCATAACCTTGTGAGATCACTAGGGCACCACAGTTGACTCTACAACAATCCCTTTCTTCTAGTCCTGTCTTCAGCTGCCCTAGCAGAGCTAGCAAAATCCATCCCTCTCCACTTCTTAATATTGTCTTCCCACCTCTTCTTTTGTCTATCCCTCATTGTCTTTCCTTTTACTGTGCCCTGTAGAATCGTCTTTGCTAAACTAGTAGACATTGAGACGTGGCCAAACCACCTCAGTTTCCATTTCTTGGCCAAGGTTAAGAGTTCGTCATATTCTCCAGTGGTTGCTTGGATCTTTCTGCGAACCTCTGATATTAAGTTCTATATAAAGTTCAAACATGTGCACACCATGTTGATCAAGCACATTCTGCTGATCAAGCAAATCGTCCGTACTGGCTAAGTTGCAGCTGAGTTGAGTGAGGTCATATAATCCTAGGCAAAACAGGCTCTGTCCTGTATTCATTGCAGGATCAATTGAGGATAAGCATCACCATTGGTGCTGTTGCTAGGTTGCATTGCGTACAGGTCACTTAAAGTGGATTTAAAGAAAGAAAAAAAAAACTGAGTGTCTATCTATCCCTTCGCCCTGTTTATTATTATTATTATTATTATTATTATTATTATTATTATTATTATTATTATTATTATTTTATTTTTTTTTTGGTGGGGGGGGGGGGGAAGGGGTGGGGTGGGGGGGATTTGCAATTTAATGTCTAAATATCTTTTTGAAGCACGTGAGATATTATAATAACTTTTTTCCGAATGGAAAAAGAAAGGCGTTGTCGTCGAGTGGTTAGAGGCGCTTGGTTATTGTGCAAAAGTTCGCGTATTCGAATCCCCAAAGGGCAGCCAGCGACTGTAAAACTCTTTCTGTCAGCCCAGCAGTAAATGGGTTCCTTTTAGCCGGGGAAGGTTAAACACAGCGAAAGGAGAGGGCCGGGCTCCTGTGCCTAAGATACGGTTAGCTTCTAGAAGGCCAGAAGGTTACGGGAAACCCTGCAACTATATAATGTAGGTGAGCAGACATTTATGTAAATACTATCAAAGGCAAATAAGTTATCGGTCTGGCATTGATAGAGTAAATGATTGTTTGTTGTTAAGTTAAAATGGGTACGTTTCATGGGGAGCTATTCTGCCATTTGCATTTTTGCCTCTTGTATAAGCAGTGGTCAACACGTAAAGAAAATAATTCTCCTGGAGTAAAAATGAAGGAGATGCCCTATAACTATGACATTTGCTCTGGAGGAACAGTCTTTTTCAGACTGTTCCTCCAGAGCAAATTTCATAGTTGTATGGAATCTTCTTTATAGAAATTCAGCCTTAGCAACAGCATAGGAACCACTAAAGTCATTTTATAAATACGGCCCCTGGTCTATTTTGGAAGGTTTCTTCGTCCAGGGAAGCAAACAGTTGATTTCCTTCGTAAAAATGGATGATGAAGATGGCGATGTACCCATATACTCTAGGAGCCAAGTCAGCTAAAAATTGAAAGAGGTGGCACCCTCTGCTATCCTTGGTTTGACTACGTTTTCTTCTAGCCATAACCTTTTGAAAGGAGGTTTGATTGTTCGGCTCTCAAAATTTTATTGTTATGATGCTTTAATTCACATGTGTATCTTGGTACCCTACAGTAGAAAACAACACCATTAAGGCATGTATTGTTGCATTGTTACACTTCAGTGGAAATCATGTTTTGAAGCAATGCCATTCTTTTTCTACTTTAGGGATATCGTTTCAATACAGGTGTTACTTATTAGAGGCATAATGCATCAAGACGATTTTCTGCTTTCTTTTTTGAGCATTCTGCTATATGAATTTACCCCACCCACTTGAGGAACAGGTAGGCTAAATTGTTCAATGAGATAAACCCTCAATAACCGTGTCCATTAAATAGCATTGTGGTTAGGTAGATTTAAGTGTCCAAAAAACAAACAAAATATGTTCCGCACTCAAATCTGATTGGCATGGTATTGTGTATATATACAATGGTTCATACTACCCATGCAGAAAAAAAGGTCCAAAGAAATATAATGAAACATGTAAAAAAACACCATTTTAGGTCAAAGGCCTAATCTTTGCCCTAATAATACTGAACTGTTTTCTGCATGCATTCAGTATAATAAATCAAAACAAACTGCACGTCTATTTTACTACCCCATAGTATCGTCTTACTACTTGTAGTTAGTACTTTACCTTTATGGTGCTATTTCCAGTTTGATGTCGTGGGTTGGTTGTTGCACAGAGAATCAATTCCTAAATGTTGCCTTTTACACTATTTTATCTGTTTTGATCTTTTCCTATAAAACCTTTATAATAAATCACAGATTTAAAAATGATTGCCTTATCGCATGTATTTTTACCAAAGTAACGTATATAACACGTTAACGGTAAGAGACATTTTACTTAAATACAGGACTTCTCTGCCGCGGGGGTGGGGGGTCTGTTTCCCAGCATATAGCAATGTTACCTGTACAGGTAAAGGTGTGAAAATATAGTCAACCAATAAGTGGACCAGAATTAACAGTTTTGATGATTTCATTGGCTGAGCGGAGGTGTTAACTCTATGAGATCAAGAAACAGAATGACACTGTGGCTCTTAATCCTCCTTATATAGTACCATCCCTGTCTTTAACTGCCACAAGCATAAAGAGACGAGTGGCTGGAGTGAAAAGCTCTCTCTTACTTCATCAGAATGAAAATCACGTTTATGATCATTTGGGCTTATTCTGAATCAGTTTGAAAAAGGACCTTAGCTTAAGCTATTGCTTGGGGGCATTGGTAGTGTAGTAACATTACATTACTGAACACACGCTCAGTTAAACCGAGATTTATGTAGTGTTTATCCGATGCGTAACTTGCTTCCAGAGAATATTTCTTTGTAATTTAGTTTAGCTTTTATCATTCCACCAGACTTAAAAGAGAACGGATATAACGTGGCGCAATATAACTCAGTCATTTTTTTCATCTAAGCCTCCTTTCTTATTGCGGGGAGGGAGAGTGGGATGGGGGTGGGGGAAGCAAGGGGATTAAGAATTGACCATTTTTGGAAGGATTTCATATCTAGGGAAGCAAACGTTGTCTCCCATCAAACAAAGGGCAATAAAAGATAGAGGTGTGCCCACACACATTTATACAGTATTGTTCCATGACATGCTTGAAGATAATTTAAAAGCAAAAACCGCCTGCGAGGAAAAAGAAAGCAGATTTGGTTTCATTGATTTTGTCCTTGAAAGTGCAGATGATATTTCTAGCCATGGTTAATATGGTTATGACTTATTGTCATTATCTTCAGTTCATTATCAACATGACTTTTAAATCAAATCAATGAAAAGAATCACTTCCTGAAACTCCTAGTTTGGATGTCAAAAAAGGTAACGTATTCAACAATAAAAGAGTTGCAGATTACTTTTACTGTTAAGAAGTGTTTATATTTATGCTTGAGTAGCCTTTAGCAGAAAGTAACCGGTCCAAAAGTAATCCTCAAATGTTGAAAGCAAAACATTGGGCTTCCGAATGTTAACTTAACAGCAGTATAGCCATGAATCTCTGAAGATATTTAAATATTTGATTTATCCATTTTATTGCTTCGAATCGCCATTGTTACAAACAAAACGTGTAATAGTAGCATAAATCCACATAAAATTTCTATATAGTGCCTAATTTACATTGCCATTATGCCTGTTTAAGGTGTTTTGCTTGAAAACGGTTATTTTCTGCACCTGGTAACCCGAGCATAAATATGAAAAGTAAATGACAGCTAATGATCAGGAAGTAATACAATCAGATCCCACATCCCACCCTTAAACTAAAAGGGCAAGAAGCACACACACAAGTTGACAAAAGTTCACGAAGACATGCGCGGTAAACTAATTTAACAGTTCTTTCCAGAACAGGTGGTCATTCAGCAAACCCATCTGAAAGCAGCCAGAACATATTTTGTACCTATTTTATAGTACAAAACAAAACAGAATACAGCAAAATGGGCAGCTGACGGTAAACAAGCCAACTTCTTAACAATAAAAGGGTTTGTTCGGAGGACTGAGGAACCATCAATGCTTTATCTGATTGAATTTCAAACATTATTTATAGTATCATTAAAACCACAATATTTCATCTCACAACATGTTTACATTTAAATGTTGTATGCGTTACCATTTTTACTATCAAACAAATGAGACAAAGTAAGTGAATTATTATCGATTCAATTAATTAATATCATTTTGATAATGTCATTAGCATATCATTCGTGGCTAGACAGTTTCATCTACACTTTCCAGTAATCTGCTATGTCCTTCCTTCCAGATCGTCTTCAAACATGTCATGGAAATGATACTGTATTAATGTAAATGGACACACCTCAATGTTTTACTGCAATTTGTTAGAACCAAAACAAGAGTTTCTACCTCCTATTGCTTCTGTGGCTGGTTAAACCTTTAAAGATTTAATTTCAACAGAAACTATTTTTCCTACAAAGGCAAATTCTTTCTTTTAAGAGTTTATTCCCATTAAGGAGGGAAGGAAAGGTGAACTTAGCAATTATTTCACGTAAAATTGTATCCATTCACCTAAAATTCTTGAAATAATAGGAGCTTAGAGCTTAACTAAATTGTGATTGCAGATTCTCTGGGAGTAAAAAGTGCATCACAGAAAACAAAGACACCAACCTCAGTGTCTGGGAATAGAATAGTATAACACTGCCAATGCCCCCTAGCACCATCTTCAGCTGATTTCTTATGAGCCTAAATGATGCCTAATGACAAGGAAACACATATTTTCCAAATAAATGAAGTACAGGGAAGCATTTTGCCGTAGCCATATGGCACTTTATACTTGCAGTGGAGTAAAAATAACACTTTTTAAAGTGTTATATACGTGACTTTGGTTATATATATATAAATATACGCTAAACGCCCAAAATACTTTTCACCATGGTTTTAATATTGCTTTCAAATGATAAGCTCAAACAGATAAAGTAGTGTAAACTGGTAGCGATCAGGAATGAATTCAATTGGTGCCACAACCCTCCCATGATACCAAATTAGAAGTTGTAACATAAAGTAAAAAGAAAAGTACTCAAGTAATACTAGCAAGTAGCAAAATAAACATGCAGTCCATTCCATGCAGATGACCTCAAAGCTAGCCTTTCACCAACTTAACAAGGCACACACACAAAGTCTATTTTCAACAGGATAATGGCGAATTACAGACAAAATAAACCAATGTTTCGAAGACAACAGAACAGTGGACAGCACAAACTTTAACATCAATATACCACAATGGATAAGCTGCCTTGGAAATATCGCTGATAAATTACAAACAGTATGTTTAAAAGATTTCACATTCATGTAAAAATAACTCAAACTACAAACTAATGCGGCCTTGGCGTATTTTTTATTTGCAATATCTAATCTCAAGGAATATTTTTAAATAAAGGTTAGAAACCTTACCTTTCTGAGTACAAAACTGTAATTTATCATAACTTAGTTTTTATTTTGTGATTCTTATAAATCATTGAGATATTAATGAATATAAACAGATTTAGTACTTTTCCATGTACAGATTTATTCACGAGCATTTTTTTTTCTTTTTGGGACCTTTTCAGTTTTTCTTGTCATGTAAACAACATTGTTTGCTGTCAGAGTAGGCGATTAAAATATGCAAAAAAAAAAAAAATACAAATAATAATATAATTAGCCTAACTTTGGTAATTTGTTTAACAGGCAAAGTTCCAAATGAGAGTATTCCTGGAGGAACGATAGTCTTTATATGCAAACCTGTTAATCTGTTAAGTACGTTACTTTGATAAAGAAATGTATTGTATGCTCAAAACTTATTTAAACTTATGTGTTGTATCATGTTTAGCATGATCTTAATGAAACAGGTCAATTTTTCTGCTTTAAATAGCTTATTAGCTATGTTTTGTCAAAGAATTGCGTTTTCAGTTTTAAAGGGGTACATGAATTATTATAACAAAAATAACAGCCCCAACATTCTTGACCTTTTCTGTGTAGCTTAATTTATAGCATATTAACTACTCTTAAAGAAAATATTGAGATTTGATACAGTTGAATCATTACGGCATATTTCTCATCGATTCTTATTTTATATAATTAAAATTTAATAGAGTAACGAAAATAACTGCCCATTACAGAGTTATGCAAGTTTTTTAAGATGACAAACGCTGAATCTGACCACTACAGATCAAGATCATGATTTTGATATGTAAAAACAAATGTTACACCCTGTAGACCACTATCTCTCTTTTCTAAGCCACTTATGGAATCATATTTGCTCCACTATAGGTAGTCACATCCATCACTAAGTTTGACTATTTTGACAATAAAATTTGACGAGCAGAACCATCAAACCTAGTTTCTGAAGGTTCAGACTATTCAAAAATACATTCAAACTAAGTATAGCAGAGGGTGCCACCTCCGACCCCTTTTTTGGCAAGATAGGCGATTTTGGCTCCTAGAGTAATAATTGAGCCGTGACAGTTTTAAAACCAACAAAGTGGCATATGCGCCCAGCGAGGACTCAGACCAGCCTGGGCAGCTGTCCAGTCTTATCAGAGTCTTAGCTGTGCGCTTAAAGGGTAGCTAAGGGGCTTAGCTAGCTGCATGTAGACAGAGAAACCTCTGATCAGACTGGACGGATGCCCAGGCTGGTCTGAGTCCTCGCTGGGCGCACATGCCACTTTGTTGGTTTTGTCGTGTCGTGGCTCAGATTAACTGAGGTGTCACGACCTGTATCATGACTGACATTGCCAACTGGACTCTTCCATCAGTATATATATATATATATATTTTACCTCCTTTTTGTTTGTTATTGTTCTGCTCAGGATAATGATTGAAGACATGTTTTCCGATCAACACAAAACGTTGAAACTATTGTGTACAATTGCCTCTCGTTATCTCGAACATGGATATCTCAAAGTACCCTCTAATATCAAAGAATAGAGGTCGGACGCATTTTGCTATTTTTGTTCACATATAAACTTACGTTTTGTGAAACCACTGGTATCTTAAAACAAAATTAAACTTTCTGGGACCTAAAATTTTACTTTAAGATATCAGTACTTTGAGATGGACTGCGACTTTGAGATATCAAGAGTTGACTGTACCACAGTTGCTTTAATATCATAGCATTGCATTGACGTTGAAACGACATTGTTTTAGAGCCGTGTGTATGCTTAATGGGTATGAAGTAACAATTTGACATGTCTTGATATCTGTATTTTATTTGGTACAAATGAAGTGTCCAATTTTACAAGTGTTTAAGTTGTTAATTGCAACGAAAACAGAGAACAGGGATATGAGCACTCATTGTCATCTTGAGAGTGATAAGATCGCTACTGATCTGCGTTTAAGTTGGAGAGATACACAGATAGCTTCGATGGATAATAGAGGTTTAAATTCTTTTGCGTTAGGCATACACGCGTATGGGACAGGAAACCTTTATTTAATAGTATTGTTTTAAAATAAGATAAAATCTTATCCGTTTTGATTTTTCTTGTATCTCTGAAAAGTGTTCGTCCAGATAAATGCATGTACTTGCTTTCAAAGCGTAAAAGGCCGATGATCTCTTAACTTCATCTCTTGCAGCTTTAGTTTGGAGTGCTATCAATGTAACTTTTGTAACGACCCTTTCAACTCCAGAGCTGCAAATATAGTAAACTGCACCGGCTCCTGCGAGAAGGTGAAGAAAAATACAGGTATTCACAGGGTATAATCGATTCCGCTAATTTTCGCTTCCTGCAGAGACTGTAAATCATATTTGGCTTCCGCCGAGACTGTCCGCGATCTCTTGCTTCCTGCCGAGACTTCTGTACATGATGAATGGTTTCCAGCAGAGACTGTCCGCATGATTCTGCTTCCTGCCGAGGCAAGAAGCAGAGTCACGCGGACAGTCTCGACAGGAAGCCATTTCTCGAAGACAGTAGTCCCTGCAGGAAGCAAGAGTTCGCGGACAGTTTCGGCGGAAGCCAAATATGTACAGTCTCTGCAGGAAGCGAAAATTGGCGGAATCGATTATACCCTGTGGTATCCATATGTATGTATGTGTGTATGTCTGTCTTGGCTACAGTGTATATGGTGGTCTATTTCCTTGCAGAAATGGACCCTGCAGGCACAAAATGTTGAATCAACATTGAAGCGTAATGACGTTGATTCAAAGTTCAATATTTACATTCTTGGTGTGTTAACTGAAAAGATCTATAGTAAACCAGTAACACGTAATGCACTTTACATTCCAATAATTACATTTAGCCACGCGACGTCACATGACTTTCAATGACGTCAAAATAAACCATGACTCTCTACAATCTGATAGGACGTCGGGGACGTCATTTCGTCATTGACGCTGTTCCACTGTTAGTAAACAACTGCGTGTAAATGTTTCACTGCTTCAGTTTTGGCGCTATTAGAGATTTTTCGTCAAGGTTTTGATAGAAACGAATGTAAATACATGTACACTGTATAAGCAATGGACTTAACTTTTCTGATGTTTATCTAATGTTAAACTAAATTGGATCACTAGCAAAGTTTATATGAACCCCAAAAATCATTCACTTTGCATGCAACTCAATGTAGTTTACACTTCGATAAACCTCAGAAAAATGAATTTCAATCCTTGATTCAGCGTTGTGTGTCCGATAATAAAATGAGGAATTAAGTCTAATAGTGGCCCCAAAAATTAAGTGACGTTGAAAAAAATATAACTTACAGCATTTTCAAACGAGAAGACAGAGACAAGCCTGTCCATTTGTGTAATAAGATTGGACTCCTTAACTGTTTGCGCAATAAATGTATTACTGTTAAGATTTTTTTTGTCGTTTACACAAGGGTCAACTATTAAACTGGGTATCTTTTTTCAAATTTACGTTGTTAAAAAAAAGAGGGGGGAAAGAGTCAGAGACAGAGACTGAAGAGGCGGAGACAGACACAGACAGACAGACAGACAGACAGACAATATGAACCGTTGGTTTCTATGATAGGAGAGCTACCTTGCCATTGCAATGATGATCATGACAAATAAGAATTGCATACACCTAAATTTCCTCAATCAAATAACTTATTCTCAAAACATTTGATTTCGTGATTTGCAGAGAGTTGGCTTCCCAGCAGGCACACATCGTGGAAACAACATTGAATTGAATTCAATGTTGATTCAATGTTGAGTGCCCAGTGGCTGACAATTGTTTCAACTTTTCAGATGTCGCCCGACTCTGCTCGCCAAAGTACATGGAAAGTGATTGTACATCAATGAGGACGACGACGAAGACACGTGGCAGATACACCACAAGGCAGGCCTGTGCTTGTAACTTTGACCTTTGTAATGCCGCACCAACATCTGTGCCTTCCATTTACATAATTGATTGTAGTTTGTTGTTGATTCTTCGAAATACCTTATTTTGAGACATTAATGTTTAATAAATTATCTGCATGTAGATAATTTGTGTTGTGTTGTTCTCCAGAACTTATCCTAATTGTTGTAAAATTACAGTTTACACGTACGGGGGTCATCCGAGAAGTCTTGCAAACGCCACCATAACTCCTTTAATAACTGAGCTAGGGTAATCAAACTGCACCATAAGCCGATCACACATAATATACACGTATGTGCTAAAATCATATATGTGGCGTAGCTTTCTCAGAAACTGGAGGGTCTTGAATTCAAAGGTGTAGGCAAGAACCGCGGTACAATTGCACAAACATGACATCTTTTACATGACGTGAGGGGAAGAAAATTCCTGTATATCTGTTTGTAACTCTTTCAAATTATAAGAATTCGTTTTCTTAAATGCCTGTCTTATATTTAAGAACACAAACAAGTGACAGTTATCATTTCAGAATACCAAACACATGCGGTCGCTAGGCAACAAAAGAATATTACAAAATGATAACAGATTTTTAGTTTTTGACGTTTGCTACTGGTTTTCGAAGGCTGCAAATGATAATTAACGAGGCTCGCCATTTATATTTTCTTTAATGCATCTCGCGGGTACTGTTTGATAACAAATACATGCACTTTAGGTAATACTTCGTCTGCTGGTAAAGCATATTTATTAAATACTCATTTTATTTTATATTGTAGTTACTCGAAAAAACGTGGTGATTTTACTTAGAAATACAATATTATCTTAACTGACGACGAAATCTTAACTCTGATACCGTATACTTACTTCAGTATTAATTCTAGAGTCTCACAGCAAAATTCAGATATGTTCAAGTGTTTTAAACTAAGCTGTGGGGTCTTAAACAGACAAGTAGATGCATCCTTAACACTAGTATTCTTCCGTTTGTCAGCAACGGCATTTGCCAAATCATTATGCTCCTAAAAAGTGTTGCCTAGAAAAACGGGAAGATGCAACGGTGGAATGTGAACCGTTTGATACGCTATTGATTATCATTTGCCAGACACTCCGTCATTTGAAGGACTTATTGGATGACCCTCGTAATCATTTTTATCCCAATTTTGCTTACATGCACTTCACCATTAAAAATGGACGCAATGTCAGATGAAAGTTGATCAGTGATCAGTTTAACAGGTATTGTGATCAAAAATTAATGTTGAGGAGCAACCCCATTTAAAAGTGATCCCTGGGGTCGATTTTCCACATGGAAAGTAACACATGATGCCAGTTAACGTCCAACTTTAATGTTTCAGCAGCCTTTAACGCCTCTCGGTAACTCACTATAGTTAAATATATAAGCCGCGACGCGACAAAACCAAAAAAGTGGCATGCGCGCCAAGAGAAGACCACAGATCAGCCTGGAAATCCACCCAGTCTAATCAGAGTTTTCGCTGTCCGCATCGAGCTAGCTAATATCGTTAGCTACCCTTTAAGCGCACAGCCAAAACTCTGTTCGGACTGGGCGGATGCCCAGTCTGATCTGAGTCTTCGCCGGGCGCACATGCCACTTTGTTGGTTTCCCCGTGTCGCGGCTCCACTTTCATCTGGCAGAAAACTCGTTACGGTGTAAAATCGATAACTCTGTACTACCTGTAAATTTTAGCCCTTGGCCATAAATGGAATTGCTTCCCTTTCCAGTGTTTTAATGGTTAATAGAGAGAACTTAGAAAAATTTCGACCAAGCTTCGAATCAATAGTAAGCAAAATTAGGCGTTCAGGGAAGAAATTTCCCAATTAGCTATGTATGTATAAAATACATCATTGTAATCAGTGGAATAACAGCTTCTAGCTCATACGTTATAATAGATTCGCAAATGTTAATTTATATGTGTTATTTAGGTCCAAAAACGAAGATTCGCGTAATTTGAATAAATTGTGTTAAGAAACTTATGGTTTATAGAAAGAAAACTATGGGCTCTGATGGAAGAAACTTCTCATTGACACATTTCTATGATTTTTATACCAGATTAAAGAGCTTGAAATGCTCTTTCGTGCTAGACGTTATAATTTAATGTCGGAAAATATATTAAATAAGAAAATTTAATTTATTTATGAGCTTCTATACATTTCCCTATTAAACTGAGAACCGCATACAGGTAACCGCTTATCTCCGGCCCTCTTGGAGATTATCGGAAAATCCCGTCACTATAACGAGAATTCTTCCCTATGGAATACTGTTTAATAAGATTTAAACAGTGGCACAATAAAAGTTTCACCCTGTAGCACGCCAAGAAACAAGTGCATAATTGATGTGTGTGGTAGTGTGTGTGGGGAGGAGGGGGCGGGGGGTGTGAAATGTCCTTTCAAGGCAGGTGAGGGGTATTAACGAATAGAAAGCTATGGAATTTTCGTTTCTCCAAATCTGGGTCCCTTCCTTTTTTGTTCTAAATAAAAATGAAAGGGGAGTAACAAACTGAGTGAATCTTTCGGCTTTTTCAGGCTTAGAAGCGATTTTATTTTCTTCATAAAATGATGTTTTAAAATACGCACTTAATCCTTCAAAACGTTTGTACTTTCAGTTTCTAATTATAGATGCGTTGTAATATCATGTAGCTTCTATCCGAATGTATGACCTTGCTAATTATCTGTGTGTACATAAAACAAATCTTTTAAAATTATGAGCTGTTTTATAGGTGTGAAAAACTTTCGTTCCGAACCTTTAAGGAGAGATCCGGCACTGCTTAGACTAGTCTGCGTAAATGCGCATTCTATTCGGAAAATATATAGTACTCACTGAAATTGATATGATGTTGCGTGTTTTGATAACCTGACTCTCCCTGCACTTACAGAGCAGACTGCGCATATGTGAAAGCTGATATGCACAGTTCGCTTATGCTCACCTGAAGTGTTTTTTCGCGCGACACAACTCTAAATATTCTAACCACATTCAATGATTACAGATTTGTGCCTCAGGTTCAGCTGACACAGAACGCTGAAACAACGGCGGGGCACTGACGTTGATTAAACGTTACTATGACGTTGAATTGACGTTGATATTGACGGTTTACATGTAACTTGAGACATAGCTGATTATATGAGGTGCAAATTTGTACTCAGTAATAAGGAGGCTCATTAAAGATGTTTTTCTATAGTTTATACACTGGGCACACACCATTGAATCACATTGAATCAACGTTGATTCACTGTTGATTCAGCGTTGATTCAATGATGATTCAGCATTTAATTTCCGCAGGCTTGGTGAGGCTGAACCGCAAACAGCGCAGATCCTGATATGACTGCTCTGCTAGGCCCGCAATGTGTGCCCCGGTAGTAAGAACAGCAGGATATTATAACTTTTACTGATCTCAAACTCTCGCGGCAGTGCAGGCTATCTCGTAAACGATGCACTGCACTTACTCTGACAGACAACGCAGTTACATGGACTTATCCTGGTACCCACTGTTTGTGTATAGCGTCAAACATATTTTACCCGGACAGGGCTAATAACATTCAAAACAAGAGATGAGCATAAAATGCACGTGAAAATAAGATCGACACTTGATTATCCTGATTGCCAATGATGTAACCCAAGAGCCGCACCCTCGGAAAATTGCCACATGCGACGAGAAGAATCAGCCCAGTCTGTGGTAACATGTATGCTTTCACAACATGTATAAGCAATCTTGAGCATCATACACTGTGGCGTCGTAAAGAGCGCGAAAAGAAAAGACACTAATGGGACTGCATTCGCTTTTCCCAAGATGGGGTGAAATACATTTTCCCTTGCGCATACCTCGTGTCATGATAAAACCAGTCTTATTTCATAAGCAAAACGCGCGTGTCTTGACTAGACGCATTCGCAATCAGAGCACGGTAGACTACACATGAGCGTAGACATATCTTGGTACCTCCTGGTTGCGTATACATACATATTTCGCTGAAAATATTATGGGTTGAAGCACATTTTTACCTTGCGCAGGCCATTTGAGTCGTGTCGTGATAAAGTCAGCCTTGTGGTGTATGCAAAACGCCTATGTCCAGACTAGTCTGTGCACTAGCACAATCAGAACAGGTTAGGCGCAATAAGTATGCCTTCTGGAAATCAAACGGTGAACTGTTCTTACTCTGACAGACTACGCAGTTGCATAGACTTATCTTGGTACCCACTGTTTGCGTATAGTGTCAAACATATTTTGCCCGGACAAGGCTCATATCGTTTAAAGAGATGAGCATAAAATGCACGTGCAAATATAACCGACCCTTGATTATCAATGATGTAATCCAAGAGCTGCAAGATTAACAAAAAATAAATAAAAATAACCGCAGTGATCCAAAATTTTGGGATAGATGTATCTGAGAAATCACTTTAGAATCAGATCAAGATGTGCAATGCGTCATATCCTATCAGTATTTTTGACACACTGTCCGCTACTTTTAGCATTTGTTTAAATTTTAGAATAATCTGGTAATTTAAAGGTGTCCCAATAGAGAGAGTAAATAAAAACGATGGAAATTGTTTGAACAGCATTGCAAGACACCCAGCAGGCACATGACGTCGTAATGATGTCAAAATGGGTCGATGCGACGCCACCATGCCGCATAGACGTCAATACGACATCATTTCGACGTCATGTGTCTGCTGGGCAGTAAGTATTTCCCAGCGGGCACATGACGTCAGAATGACGTCGATGAAATGTAATGTTTGCGTCGACGTCAATGCGACGTCATTATAACGTTGTGTGCCTGCTGGGTAGTATGTATCAATGTGAAGATCTGATCCGTCTCCTTGAGCTTCCGATTAGGTATCCGTTTATCTGAATCAGAAAAAATGAGCCGCGACACGAGAAAGCAACAAAGTGGAAGTGCGCCCATCACAGACTCAGATCAGCCTGGGCATCCGCCTAGTATGATCACAGTCTTTTCTGAGCGCTTTAACGGTAGCTAAGGATCTAACGTGGCGCGCTACCTTCATGTGGACAGCAAAGACTCTGATCAGACTGGGTGGATGCCCGGGCTTATCTGAGTCTGCGCTGGGCGCACAACCACTTTGTTGGTTTTCTCGCGTCGTGGTTCAAAATAATGATATTGGAAGTCTGCCCACAGTCATAACTAATTTATTCTAGGTCCACGTTTCATTAACATCGATCTTCAGACGAAAGAAGCTATTCTCTAGGGAAAAGAAATAATGCCAGAATTTGTGCATATTGCCAAAATTGATAAATTCTGCATTTCTATCATACAAAACTAAAATTGACAAGAAAAATGTCAGAACTGCCTTTTTAATTTACTTGTTATTTTTTTATTTGTTTTAACTATTGCAGAACTTAAATGTACAGAAAATTAGATGTGCCTGCGTGTGGGTTTTACTGCCCAAATATAGGTATGTGCTACATAGGAATATTTGCAATCCTTTATTAGTCTTACGGGCCACCAGGGTTCATCTCCCATAAAGTGCAGGTTACTATGATGCTTATGTTGGTTTCATCTGTTTGTGCGACTCCACTTTGGTTGAAGGTACATCATTTTAGAGTCCAGATGCGCTGAAACAGGCGCACATGCTGCGACTTTGTACCCATGCCCCTGTGCTTGCACCACATCCATGTTGTAGCAGACAGACCGCAGTAAACAGTATCCAGGACGCAGTAGACAGACAGTAGACACTTCACTGGACAGTAAATAGTATACAGAAGACTGCGAACAACATGCACTATTTTTCAGCATGCTCCAAAGCGAAGGGCGAGTGGACAGTGCACAGCAGACGGTAAACGGTCTATAACGTTGAGGGAAAAGTATTTTCCTTCGCACAGCTTTGAGATACATATATAGTGATCGTGAAATTGGGGGAAGAAAACTATCAAAGAAAAAAAAAGAAATAAAAATAGAAAATAAAGAAAAGCAGACAAAAGTCTTCAGCACCCGGTATTCCCAGAAGGTCACCCATCCAAGTACTAACCGGGCCCGACGTTGCTTAATTTCCGTGATCGGACGAGAACCGATGTTTTCAATGTATTATGGCCGTATACAACAAAGTACCGATTTTCAACATTTACAAAGTGTACTTTTGAGAGTTTGCGATCAGTAATAGCCTATCCTGCAGTTCTTACTACTGGGACACACATTGCAGGCCTAGTAGAGCAGTCGTATCAGGATCTGCGCTGTTTACATTTCAGTCTCATCATGCCAGCAGACAAAAAAAGTTGAATCATCATCGAATCAACGTTGATTCGATGTGATTCGATGTTTTGTGATCATCGATTAAACTATGGCAAAACATCTTCGATAAGCCTCTTTATTTCGGAGTACTAATTCGCGCCTCATATGATAAGCTTTTGTCTGAAGTAAAAAGTAACCGTCAATATCAACGTTAATTCAACGGCACAGTGACGTTTAACCAGCGTTAATGGCAGGACGTTGTGTCAGCGTTGTTTGTCAGCTGAGCATGAGGAATAAATCTGTTATCATTGAATGTGGCTGGAATATTTAGTGTTGCGCCACGCGAAGAAAGTCTTCAGATGAGCATATGCACAGTCTGCTCAGTAAGTGCATGGAAAGTCAAACACGCAACATCTTACTAATTCCAGTACGTAATACACTTTTTCTGACTAGTCTAACATCTGGCAGAAAACTCGTTACGGTGTAAAATCGATAACTCTGTACTACCTGTAAATTTTAGCCCTTGGCCATAAATGGAATTGCTTCCCTTTCCAGTGTTTTAATGGTTAATAGAGAGAACTTAGAAAAATTTCGACCAAGCTTCGAATCAATAGTAAGCAAAATTAGGCGTTCAGGGAAGAAATTTCCCAATTAGCTATGTATGTATAAAATACATCATTGTAATCAGTGGAATAACAGCTTCTAGCTCATACGTTATAATAGATTCGCAAATGTTAATTTATATGTGTTATTTAGGTCCAAAAACGAAGATTCGCGTAATTTGAATAAATTGTGTTAAGAAACTTATGGTTTATAGAAAGAAAACTATGGGCTCTGATGGAAGAAACTTCTCATTGACACATTTCTATGATTTTTATACCAGATTAAAGAGCTTGAAATGCTCTTTCGTGCTAGACGTTATAATTTAATGTCGGAAAATATATTAAATAAGAAAATTTAATTTATTTATGAGCTTCTATACATTTCCCTATTAAACTGAGAACCGCATACAGGTAACCGCTTATCTCCGGCCCTCTTGGAGATTATCGGAAAATCCCGTCACTATAACGAGAATTCTTCCCTATGGAATACTGTTTAATAAGATTTAAACAGTGGCACAATAAAAGTTTCACCCTGTAGCACGCCAAGAAACAAGTGCATAATTGATGTGTGTGGTAGTGTGTGTGGGGAGGAGGGGGCGGGGGGTGTGAAATGTCCTTTCAAGGCAGGTGAGGGGTATTAACGAATAGAAAGCTATGGAATTTTCGTTTCTCCAAATCTGGGTCCCTTCCTTTTTTGTTCTAAATAAAAATGAAAGGGGAGTAACAAACTGAGTGAATCTTTCGGCTTTTTCAGGCTTAGAAGCGATTTTATTTTCTTCATAAAATGATGTTTTAAAATACGCACTTAATCCTTCAAAACGTTTGTACTTTCAGTTTCTAATTATAGATGCGTTGTAATATCATGTAGCTTCTATCCGAATGTATGACCTTGCTAATTATCTGTGTGTACATAAAACAAATCTTTTAAAATTATGAGCTGTTTTATAGGTGTGAAAAACTTTCGTTCCGAACCTTTAAGGAGAGATCCGGCACTGCTTAGACTAGTCTGCGTAAATGCGCATTCTATTCGGAAAATATATAGTACGCACTGAAATTGATATGATGTTGCGTGTTTTGATAACCTGACTCTCCCTGCACTTACAGAGCAGACTGCGCATATGTGAAAGCTGATATGCACAGTTCGCTTATGCTCACCTGAAGTGTTTTTTCGCGCGACACAACTCTAAATATTCTAACCACATTCAATGATTACAGATTTGTGCCTCAGGTTCAGCTGACACAGAACGCTGAAACAACGGCGGGGCACTGACGTTGATTAAACGTTACTATGACGTTGAATTGACGTTGATATTGACGGTTTACATGTAACTTGAGACATAGCTGATTATATGAGGTGCAAATTTGTACTCAGTAATAAGGAGGCTCATTAAAGATGTTTTTCTATAGTTTATACACTGGGCACACACCATTGAATCACATTGAATCAACGTTGATTCACTGTTGATTCAGCGTTGATTCAATGATGATTCAGCATTTAATTTCCGCAGGCTTGGTGAGGCTGAACCGCAAACAGCGCAGATCCTGATATGACTGCTCTGCTAGGCCCGCAATGTGTGCCCCGGTAGTAAGAACAGCAGGATATTATAACTTTTACTGATCTCAAACTCTCGCGGCAGTGCAGGCTATCTCGTAAACGATGCACTGCACTTACTCTGACAGACAACGCAGTTACATGGACTTATCCTGGTACCCACTGTTTGTGTATAGCGTCAAACATATTTTACCCGGACAGGGCTAATAACATTCAAAACAAGAGATGAGCATAAAATGCACGTGAAAATAAGATCGACACTTGATTATCCTGATTGCCAATGATGTAACCCAAGAGCCGCACCCTCGGAAAATTGCCACATGCGACGAGAAGAATCAGCCCAGTCTGTGGTAACATGTATGCTTTCACAACATGTATAAGCAATCTTGAGCATCATACACTGTGGCGTCGTAAAGAGCGCGAAAAGAAAAGACACTAATGGGACTGCATTCGCTTTTCCCAAGATGGGGTGAAATACATTTTCCCTTGCGCATACCTCGTGTCATGATAAAACCAGTCTTATTTCATAAGCAAAACGCGCGTGTCTTGACTAGACGCATTCGCAATCAGAGCACGGTAGACTACACATGAGCGTAGACATATCTTGGTACCTCCTGGTTGCGTATACATACATATTTCGCTGAAAATATTATGGGTTGAAGCACATTTTTACCTTGCGCAGGCCATTTGAGTCGTGTCGTGATAAAGTCAGCCTTGTGGTGTATGCAAAACGCCTATGTCCAGACTAGTCTGTGCACTAGCACAATCAGAACAGGTTAGGCGCAATAAGTATGCCTTCTGGAAATCAAACGGTGAACTGTTCTTACTCTGACAGACTACGCAGTTGCATAGACTTATCTTGGTACCCACTGTTTGCGTATAGTGTCAAACATATTTTGCCCGGACAAGGCTCATATCGTTTAAAGAGATGAGCATAAAATGCACGTGCAAATATAACCGACCCTTGATTATCAATGATGTAATCCAAGAGCTGCAAGATTAACAAAAAATAAATAAAAATAACCGCAGTGATCCAAAATTTTGGGATAGATGTATCTGAGAAATCACTTTAGAATCAGATCAAGATGTGCAATGCGTCATATCCTATCAGTATTTTTGACACACTGTCCGCTACTTTTAGCATTTGTTTAAATTTTAGAATAATCTGGTAATTTAAAGGTGTCCCAATAGAGAGAGTAAATAAAAACGATGGAAATTGTTTGAACAGCATTGCAAGACACCCAGCAGGCACATGACGTCGTAATGATGTCAAAATGGGTCGATGCGACGCCACCATGCCGCATAGACGTCAATACGACATCATTTCGACGTCATGTGTCTGCTGGGCAGTAAGTATTTCCCAGCGGGCACATGACGTCAGAATGACGTCGATGAAATGTAATGTTTGCGTCGACGTCAATGCGACGTCATTATAACGTTGTGTGCCTGCTGGGTAGTATGTATCAATGTGAAGATCTGATCCGTCTCCTTGAGCTTCCGATTAGGTATCCGTTTATCTGAATCAGAAAAAATGAGCCGCGACACGAGAAAGCAACAAAGTGGAAGTGCGCCCATCACAGACTCAGATCAGCCTGGGCATCCGCCTAGTATGATCACAGTCTTTTCTGAGCGCTTTAACGGTAGCTAAGGATCTAACGTGGCGCGCTACCTTCATGTGGACAGCAAAGACTCTGATCAGACTGGGTGGATGCCCGGGCTTATCTGAGTCTGCGCTGGGCGCACAACCACTTTGTTGGTTTTCTCGCGTCGTGGTTCAAAATAATGATATTGGAAGTCTGCCCACAGTCATAACTAATTTATTCTAGGTCCACGTTTCATTAACATCGATCTTCAGACGAAAGAAGCTATTCTCTAGGGAAAAGAAATAATGCCAGAATTTGTGCATATTGCCAAAATTGATAAATTCTGCATTTCTATCATACAAAACTAAAATTGACAAGAAAAATGTCAGAACTGCCTTTTTAATTTACTTGTTATTTTTTTATTTGTTTTAACTATTGCAGAACTTAAATGTACAGAAAATTAGATGTGCCTGCGTGTGGGTTTTACTGCCCAAATATAGGTATGTGCTACATAGGAATTTTTGCAATCCTTTATTAGTCTTACGGGCCACCAGGGTTCATCTCCCATAAAGTGCAGGTTACTATGATGCTTATGTTGGTTTCATCTGTTTGTGCGACTCCACTTTGGTTGAAGGTACATCATTTTAGAGTCCAGATGCGCTGAAACAGGCGCACATGCTGCGACTTTGTACCCATGCCCCTGTGCTTGCACCACATCCATGTTGTAGCAGACAGACCGCAGTAAACAGTATCCAGGACGCAGTAGACAGACAGTAGACACTTCACTGGACAGTAAATAGTATACAGAAGACTGCGAACAACATGCACTATTTTTCAGCATGCTCCAAAGCGAAGGGCGAGTGGACAGTGCACAGCAGACGGTAAACGGTCTATAACGTTGAGGGAAAAGTATTTTCCTTCGCACAGCTTTGAGATACATATATAGTGATCGTGAAATTGGGGGAAGAAAACTATCAAAGAAAAAAAAAGAAATAAAAATAGAAAATAAAGAAAAGCAGACAAAAGTCTTCAGCACCCGGTATTCCCAGAAGGTCACCCATCCAAGTACTAACCGGGCCCGACGTTGCTTAATTTCCGTTATCGGACGAGAACCGATGTTTTCAATGTATTATGGCCGTATACAACAAAGTACCGATTTTCAACATTTACAAAGTGTACTTTTGAGAGTTTGCGATCAGTAATAGCCTATCCTGCAGTTCTTACTACTGGGACACACATTGCAGGCCTAGTAGAGCAGTCGTATCAGGATCTGCGCTGTTTACATTTCAGTCTCATCATGCCAGCAGACAAAAAAAGTTGAATCATCATCGAATCAACGTTGATTCGATGTGATTCGATGTTTTGTGATCATCGATTAAACTATGGCAAAACATCTTCGATAAGCCTCTTTATTTCGGAGTACTAATTCGCGCCTCATATGATAAGCTTTTGTCTGAAGTAAAAAGTAACCGTCAATATCAACGTTAATTCAACGGCACAGTGACGTTTAACCAGCGTTAATGGCAGGACGTTGTGTCAGCGTTGTTTGTCAGCTGAGCATGAGGAATAAATCTGTTATCATTGAATGTGGCTGGAATATTTAGTGTTGCGCCACGCGAAGAAAGTCTTCAGATGAGCATATGCACAGTCTGCTCAGTAAGTGCATGGAAAGTCAAACACGCAACATCTTACTAATTCCAGTACGTAATACACTTTTTCTGACTAGTCTAACATCTGGCAGAAAACTCGTTACGGTGTAAAATCGATAACTCTGTACTACCTGTAAATTTTAGCCCTTGGCCATAAATGGAATTGCTTCCCTTTCCAGTGTTTTAATGGTTAATAGAGAGAACTTAGAAAAATTTCGACCAAGCTTCGAATCAATAGTAAGCAAAATTAGGCGTTCAGGGAAGAAATTTCCCAATTAGCTATGTATGTATAAAATACATCATTGTAATCAGTGGAATAACAGCTTCTAGCTCATACGTTATAATAGATTCGCAAATGTTAATTTATATGTGTTATTTAGGTCCAAAAACGAAGATTCGCGTAATTTGAATAAATTGTGTTAAGAAACTTATGGTTTATAGAAAGAAAACTATGGGCTCTGATGGAAGAAACTTCTCATTGACACATTTCTATGATTTTTATACCAGATTAAAGAGCTTGAAATGCTCTTTCGTGCTAGACGTTATAATTTAATGTCGGAAAATATATTAAATAAGAAAATTTAATTTATTTATGAGCTTCTATACATTTCCCTATTAAACTGAGAACCGCATACAGGTAACCGCTTATCTCCGGCCCTCTTGGAGATTATCGGAAAATCCCGTCACTATAACGAGAATTCTTCCCTATGGAATACTGTTTAATAAGATTTAAACAGTGGCACAATAAAAGTTTCACCCTGTAGCACGCCAAGAAACAAGTGCATAATTGATGTGTGTGGTAGTGTGTGTGGGGAGGAGGGGGCGGGGGGTGTGAAATGTCCTTTCAAGGCAGGTGAGGGGTATTAACGAATAGAAAGCTATGGAATTTTCGTTTCTCCAAATCTGGGTCCCTTCCTTTTTTGTTCTAAATAAAAATGAAAGGGGAGTAACAAACTGAGTGAATCTTTCGGCTTTTTCAGGCTTAGAAGCGATTTTATTTTCTTCATAAAATGATGTTTTAAAATACGCACTTAATCCTTCAAAACGTTTGTACTTTCAGTTTCTAATTATAGATGCGTTGTAATATCATGTAGCTTCTATCCGAATGTATGACCTTGCTAATTATCTGTGTGTACATAAAACAAATCTTTTAAAATTATGAGCTGTTTTATAGGTGTGAAAAACTTTCGTTCCGAACCTTTAAGGAGAGATCCGGCACTGCTTAGACTAGTCTGCGTAAATGCGCATTCTATTCGGAAAATATATAGTACGCACTGAAATTGATATGATGTTGCGTGTTTTGATAACCTGACTCTCCCTGCACTTACAGAGCAGACTGCGCATATGTGAAAGCTGATATGCACAGTTCGCTTATGCTCACCTGAAGTGTTTTTTCGCGCGACACAACTCTAAATATTCTAACCACATTCAATGATTACAGATTTGTGCCTCAGGTTCAGCTGACACAGAACGCTGAAACAACGGCGGGGCACTGACGTTGATTAAACGTTACTATGACGTTGAATTGACGTTGATATTGACGGTTTACATGTAACTTGAGACATAGCTGATTATATGAGGTGCAAATTTGTACTCAGTAATAAGGAGGCTCATTAAAGATGTTTTTCTATAGTTTATACACTGGGCACACACCATTGAATCACATTGAATCAACGTTGATTCACTGTTGATTCAGCGTTGATTCAATGATGATTCAGCATTTAATTTCCGCAGGCTTGGTGAGGCTGAACCGCAAACAGCGCAGATCCTGATATGACTGCTCTGCTAGGCCCGCAATGTGTGCCCCGGTAGTAAGAACAGCAGGATATTATAACTTTTACTGATCTCAAACTCTCGCGGCAGTGCAGGCTATCTCGTAAACGATGCACTGCACTTACTCTGACAGACAACGCAGTTACATGGACTTATCCTGGTACCCACTGTTTGTGTATAGCGTCAAACATATTTTACCCGGACAGGGCTAATAACATTCAAAACAAGAGATGAGCATAAAATGCACGTGAAAATAAGATCGACACTTGATTATCCTGATTGCCAATGATGTAACCCAAGAGCCGCACCCTCGGAAAATTGCCACATGCGACGAGAAGAATCAGCCCAGTCTGTGGTAACATGTATGCTTTCACAACATGTATAAGCAATCTTGAGCATCATACACTGTGGCGTCGTAAAGAGCGCGAAAAGAAAAGACACTAATGGGACTGCATTCGCTTTTCCCAAGATGGGGTGAAATACATTTTCCCTTGCGCATACCTCGTGTCATGATAAAACCAGTCTTATTTCATAAGCAAAACGCGCGTGTCTTGACTAGACGCATTCGCAATCAGAGCACGGTAGACTACACATGAGCGTAGACATATCTTGGTACCTCCTGGTTGCGTATACATACATATTTCGCTGAAAATATTATGGGTTGAAGCACATTTTTACCTTGCGCAGGCCATTTGAGTCGTGTCGTGATAAAGTCAGCCTTGTGGTGTATGCAAAACGCCTATGTCCAGACTAGTCTGTGCACTAGCACAATCAGAACAGGTTAGGCGCAATAAGTATGCCTTCTGGAAATCAAACGGTGAACTGTTCTTACTCTGACAGACTACGCAGTTGCATAGACTTATCTTGGTACCCACTGTTTGCGTATAGTGTCAAACATATTTTGCCCGGACAAGGCTCATATCGTTTAAAGAGATGAGCATAAAATGCACGTGCAAATATAACAGACCCTTGATTATCAATGATGTAATCCAAGAGCTGCAAGATTAACAAAAAATAAATAAAAATAACCGCAGTGATCCAAAATTTTGGGATAGATGTATCTGAGAAATCACTTTAGAATCAGATCAAGATGTGCAATGCGTCATATCCTATCAGTATTTTTGACACACTGTCCGCTACTTTTAGCATTTGTTTAAATTTTAGAATAATCTGGTAATTTAAAGGTGTCCCAATAGAGAGAGTAAATAAAAACGATGGAAATTGTTTGAACAGCATTGCA
Organism: Ctena decussata; assembly: GCA_963989385.1. Lineage (NCBI taxonomy): Eukaryota > Metazoa > Mollusca > Bivalvia > Lucinida > Lucinidae > Ctena > Ctena decussata. The sequence continues at coordinate 39,305,175 of OZ022503.1, read as the reverse complement.
AGACACCCAGCAGGCACATGACGTCGTAATGATGTCAAAATGGGTCGATGCGACGCCACCATGCCGCATAGACGTCAATACGACATCATTTCGACGTCATGTGTCTGCTGGGCAGTAAGTATTTCCCAGCGGGCACATGACGTCAGAATGACGTCGATGAAATGTAATGTTTGCGTCGACGTCAATGCGACGTCATTATAACGTTGTGTGCCTGCTGGGTAGTATGTATCAATGTGAAGATCTGATCCGTCTCCTTGAGCTTCCGATTAGGTATCCGTTTATCTGAATCAGAAAAAATGAGCCGCGACACGAGAAAGCAACAAAGTGGAAGTGCGCCCATCACAGACTCAGATCAGCCTGGGCATCCGCCTAGTATGATCACAGTCTTTTCTGAGCGCTTTAACGGTAGCTAAGGATCTAACGTGGCGCGCTACCTTCATGTGGACAGCAAAGACTCTGATCAGACTGGGTGGATGCCCGGGCTTATCTGAGTCTGCGCTGGGCGCACAACCACTTTGTTGGTTTTCTCGCGTCGTGGTTCAAAATAATGATATTGGAAGTCTGCCCACAGTCATAACTAATTTATTCTAGGTCCACGTTTCATTAACATCGATCTTCAGACGAAAGAAGCTATTCTCTAGGGAAAAGAAATAATGCCAGAATTTGTGCATATTGCCAAAATTGATAAATTCTGCATTTCTATCATACAAAACTAAAATTGACAAGAAAAATGTCAGAACTGCCTTTTTAATTTACTTGTTATTTTTTTATTTGTTTTAACTATTGCAGAACTTAAATGTACAGAAAATTAGATGTGCCTGCGTGTGGGTTTTACTGCCCAAATATAGGTATGTGCTACATAGGAATTTTTGCAATCCTTTATTAGTCTTACGGGCCACCAGGGTTCATCTCCCATAAAGTGCAGGTTACTATGATGCTTATGTTGGTTTCATCTGTTTGTGCGACTCCACTTTGGTTGAAGGTACATCATTTTAGAGTCCAGATGCGCTGAAACAGGCGCACATGCTGCGACTTTGTACCCATGCCCCTGTGCTTGCACCACATCCATGTTGTAGCAGACAGACCGCAGTAAACAGTATCCAGGACGCAGTAGACAGACAGTAGACACTTCACTGGACAGTAAATAGTATACAGAAGACTGCGAACAACATGCACTACTTTTCAGCATGCTCCAAAGCGAAGGGCGAGTGGACAGTGCACAGCAGACGGTAAACGGTCTATAACGTTGAGGGAAAAGTATTTTCCTTCGCACAGCTTTGAGATACATATATAGTGATCGTGAAATTGGGGGAAGAAAACTATCAAAGAAAAAAAAAGAAATAAAAATAGAAAATAAAGAAAAGCAGACAAAAGTCTTCAGCACCCGGTATTCCCAGAAGGTCACCCATCCAAGTACTAACCGGGCCCGACGTTGCTTAATTTCCGTGATCGGACGAGAACCGATGTTTTCAATGTATTATGGCCGTATACAACAAAGTACCGATTTTCAACATTTACAAAGTGTACTTTTGAGAGTTTGCGATCAGTAATAGCCTATCCTGCAGTTCTTACTACTGGGACACACATTGCAGGCCTAGTAGAGCAGTCGTATCAGGATCTGCGCTGTTTACATTTCAGTCTCATCATGCCAGCAGACAAAAAAAGTTGAATCATCATCGAATCAACGTTGATTCGATGTGATTCGATGTTTTGTGATCATCGATTAAACTATGGCAAAACATCTTCGATAAGCCTCTTTATTTCGGAGTACTAATTCGCGCCTCATATGATAAGCTTTTGTCTGAAGTAAAAAGTAACCGTCAATATCAACGTTAATTCAACGGCACAGTGACGTTTAACCAGCGTTAATGGCAGGACGTTGTGTCAGCGTTGTTTGTCAGCTGAGCATGAGGAATAAATCTGTTATCATTGAATGTGGCTGGAATATTTAGTGTTGCGCCACGCGAAGAAAGTCTTCAGATGAGCATATGCACAGTCTGCTCAGTAAGTGCATGGAAAGTCAAACACGCAACATCTTACTAATTCCAGTACGTAATACACTTTTTCTGACTAGTCTAACATCTGGCAGAAAACTCGTTACGGTGTAAAATCGATAACTCTGTACTACCTGTAAATTTTAGCCCTTGGCCATAAATGGAATTGCTTCCCTTTCCAGTGTTTTAATGGTTAATAGAGAGAACTTAGAAAAATTTCGACCAAGCTTCGAATCAATAGTAAGCAAAATTAGGCGTTCAGGGAAGAAATTTCCCAATTAGCTATGTATGTATAAAATACATCATTGTAATCAGTGGAATAACAGCTTCTAGCTCATACGTTATAATAGATTCGCAAATGTTAATTTATATGTGTTATTTAGGTCCAAAAACGAAGATTCGCGTAATTTGAATAAATTGTGTTAAGAAACTTATGGTTTATAGAAAGAAAACTATGGGCTCTGATGGAAGAAACTTCTCATTGACACATTTCTATGATTTTTATACCAGATTAAAGAGCTTGAAATGCTCTTTCGTGCTAGACGTTATAATTTAATGTCGGAAAATATATTAAATAAGAAAATTTAATTTATTTATGAGCTTCTATACATTTCCCTATTAAACTGAGAACCGCATACAGGTAACCGCTTATCTCCGGCCCTCTTGGAGATTATCGGAAAATCCCGTCACTATAACGAGAATTCTTCCCTATGGAATACTGTTTAATAAGATTTAAACAGTGGCACAATAAAAGTTTCACCCTGTAGCACGCCAAGAAACAAGTGCATAATTGATGTGTGTGGTAGTGTGTGTGGGGAGGAGGGGGCGGGGTGTGTGAAATGTCCTTTCAAGGCAGGTGAGGGGTATTAACGAATAGAAAGCTATGGAATTTTCGTTTCTCCAAATCTGGGTCCCTTCCTTTTTTGTTCTAAATAAAAATGAAAGGGGAGTAACAAACTGAGTGAATCTTTCGGCTTTTTCAGGCTTAGAAGCGATTTTATTTTCTTCATAAAATGATGTTTTAAAATACGCACTTAATCCTTCAAAACGTTTGTACTTTCAGTTTCTAATTATAGATGCGTTGTAATATCATGTAGCTTCTATCCGAATGTATGACCTTGCTAATTATCTGTGTGTACATAAAACAAATCTTTTAAAATTATGAGCTGTTTTATAGGTGTGAAAAACTTTCGTTCCGAACCTTTAAGGAGAGATCCGGCACTGCTTAGACTAGTCTGCGTAAATGCGCATTCTATTCGGAAAATATATAGTACGCACTGAAATTGATATGATGTTGCGTGTTTTGATAACCTGACTCTCCCTGCACTTACAGAGCAGACTGCGCATATGTGAAAGCTGATATGCACAGTTCGCTTATGCTCACCTGAAGTGTTTTTTCGCGCGACACAACTCTAAATATTCTAACCACATTCAATGATTACAGATTTGTGCCTCAGGTTCAGCTGACACAGAACGCTGAAACAACGGCGGGGCATTGACGTTGATTAAACGTTACTATGACGTTGAATTGACGTTGATATTGACGGTTTACATGTAACTTGAGACATAGCTGATTATATGAGGTGCAAATTTGTACTCAGTAATAAGGAGGCTCATTAAAGATGTTTTTCTATAGTTTATACACTGGGCACACACCATTGAATCACATTGAATCAACGTTGATTCACTGTTGATTCAGCGTTGATTCAATGATGATTCAGCATTTAATTTCCGCAGGCTTGGTGAGGCTGAACCGCAAACAGCGCAGATCCTGATATGACTGCTCTGCTAGGCCCGCAATGTGTGCCCCGGTAGTAAGAACAGCAGGATATTATAACTTTTACTGATCTCAAACTCTCGCGGCAGTGCAGGCTATCTCGTAAACGATGCACTGCACTTACTCTGACAGACAACGCAGTTACATGGACTTATCCTGGTACCCACTGTTTGTGTATAGCGTCAAACATATTTTACCCGGACAGGGCTAATAACATTCAAAACAAGAGATGAGCATAAAATGCACGTGAAAATAAGATCGACACTTGATTATCCTGATTGCCAATGATGTAACCCAAGAGCCGCACCCTCGGAAAATTGCCACATGCGACGAGAAGAATCAGCCCAGTCTGTGGTAACATGTATGCTTTCACAACATGTATAAGCAATCTTGAGCATCATACACTGTGGCGTCGTAAAGAGCGCGAAAAGAAAAGACACTAATGGGACTGCATTCGCTTTTCCCAAGATGGGGTGAAATACATTTTCCCTTGCGCATACCTCGTGTCATGATAAAACCAGTCTTATTTCATAAGCAAAACGCGCGTGTCTTGACTAGACGCATTCGCAATCAGAGCACGGTAGACTACACATGAGCGTAGACATATCTTGGTACCTCCTGGTTGCGTATACATACATATTTCGCTGAAAATATTATGGGTTGAAGCACATTTTTACCTTGCGCAGGCCATTTGAGTCGTGTCGTGATAAAGTCAGCCTTGTGGTGTATGCAAAACGCCTGTGTCCAGACTAGTCTGTGCACTAGCACAATCAGAACAGGTTAGGCGCAATAAGTATGCCTTCTGGAAATCAAACGGTGAACTGTTCTTACTCTGACAGACTACGCAGTTGCATAGACTTATCTTGGTACCCACTGTTTGCGTATAGTGTCAAACATATTTTGCCCGGACAAGGCTCATATCGTTTAAAGAGATGAGCATAAAATGCACGTGCAAATATAACAGACCCTTGATTATCAATGATGTAATCCAAGAGCTGCAAGATTAACAAAAAATAAATAAAAATAACCGCAGTGATCCAAAATTTTGGGATAGATGTATCTGAGAAATCACTTTAGAATCAGATCAAGATGTGCAATGCGTCATATCCTATCAGTATTTTTGACACACTGTCCGCTACTTTTAGCATTTGTTTAAATTTTAGAATAATCTGGTAATTTAAAGGTGTCCCAATAGAGAGAGTAAATAAAAACGATGGAAATTGTTTGAACAGCATTGCAAGACACCCAGCAGGCACATGACGTCGTAATGATGTCAAAATGGGTCGATGCGACGCCACCATGCCGCATAGACGTCAATACGACATCATTTCGACGTCATGTGTCTGCTGGGCAGTAAGTATTTCCCAGCGGGCACATGACGTCAGAATGACGTCGATGAAATGTAATGTTTGCGTCGACGTCAATGCGACGTCATTATAACGTTGTGTGCCTGCTGGGTAGTATGTATCAATGTGAAGATCTGATCCGTCTCCTTGAGCTTCCGATTAGGTATCCGTTTATCTGAATCAGAAAAAATGAGCCGCGACACGAGAAAGCAACAAAGTGGAAGTGCGCCCATCACAGACTCAGATCAGCCTGGGCATCCGCCTAGTATGATCACAGTCTTTTCTGAGCGCTTTAACGGTAGCTAAGGATCTAACGTGGCGCGCTACCTTCATGTGGACAGCAAAGACTCTGATCAGACTGGGTGGATGCCCGGGCTTATCTGAGTCTGCGCTGGGCGCACAACCACTTTGTTGGTTTTCTCGCGTCGTGGTTCAAAATAATGATATTGGAAGTCTGCCCACAGTCATAACTAATTTATTCTAGGTCCACGTTTCATTAACATCGATCTTCAGACGAAAGAAGCTATTCTCTAGGGAAAAGAAATAATGCCAGAATTTGTGCATATTGCCAAAATTGATAAATTCTGCATTTCTATCATACAAAACTAAAATTGACAAGAAAAATGTCAGAACTGCCTTTTTAATTTACTTGTTATTTTTTTATTTGTTTTAACTATTGCAGAACTTAAATGTACAGAAAATTAGATGTGCCTGCGTGTGGGTTTTACTGCCCAAATATAGGTATGTGCTACATAGGAATTTTTGCAATCCTTTATTAGTCTTACGGGCCACCAGGGTTCATCTCCCATAAAGTGCAGGTTACTATGATGCTTATGTTGGTTTCATCTGTTTGTGCGACTCCACTTTGGTTGAAGGTACATCATTTTAGAGTCCAGATGCGCTGAAACAGGCGCACATGCTGCGACTTTGTACCCATGCCCCTGTGCTTGCACCACATCCATGTTGTAGCAGACAGACCGCAGTAAACAGTATCCAGGACGCAGTAGACAGACAGTAGACACTTCACTGGACAGTAAATAGTATACAGAAGACTGCGAACAACATGCACTACTTTTCAGCATGCTCCAAAGCGAAGGGCGAGTGGACAGTGCACAGCAGACGGTAAACGGTCTATAACGTTGAGGGAAAAGTATTTTCCTTCGCACAGCTTTGAGATACATATATAGTGATCGTGAAATTGGGGGAAGAAAACTATCAAAGAAAAAAAAGAAATAAAAATAGAAAATAAAGAAAAGCAGACAAAAGTCTTCAGCACCCGGTATTCCCAGAAGGTCACCCATCCAAGTACTAACCGGGCCCGACGTTGCTTAATTTCCGTGATCGGACGAGAACCGATGTTTTCAATGTATTATGGCCGTATACAACAAAGTACCGATTTTCAACATTTACAAAGTGTACTTTTGAGAGTTTGCGATCAGTAATAGCCTATCCTGCAGTTCTTACTACTGGGACACACATTGCAGGCCTAGTAGAGCAGTCGTATCAGGATCTGCGCTGTTTACATTTCAGTCTCATCATGCCAGCAGACAAAAAAAGTTGAATCATCATCGAATCAACGTTGATTCGATGTGATTCGATGTTTTGTGATCATCGATTAAACTATGGCAAAACATCTTCGATAAGCCTCTTTATTTCGGAGTACTAATTCGCGCCTCATATGATAAGCTTTTGTCTGAAGTAAAAAGTAACCGTCAATATCAACGTTAATTCAACGGCACAGTGACGTTTAACCAGCGTTAATGGCAGGACGTTGTGTCAGCGTTGTTTGTCAGCTGAGCATGAGGAATAAATCTGTTATCATTGAATGTGGCTGGAATATTTAGTGTTGCGCCACGCGAAGAAAGTCTTCAGATGAGCATATGCACAGTCTGCTCAGTAAGTGCATGGAAAGTCAAACACGCAACAGCTTACTAATTCCAGTACGTAATACACTTTTTCTGACTAGTCTAACATCTGGCAGAAAACTCGTTACGGTGTAAAATCGATAACTCTGTACTACCTGTAAATTTTAGCGCTTGGCCATAAATGGAATTGCTTCCCTTTCCAGTGTTTTAATGGTTAATAGAGAGAACTTAGAAAAATTTCGACCAAGCTTCGAATCAATAGTAAGCAAAATTAGGCGTTCAGGGAAGAAATTTCCCAATTAGCTATGTATGTATAAAATACATCATTGTAATCAGTGGAATAACAGCTTCTAGCTCATACGTTATAATAGATTCGCAAATGTTAATTTATATGTGTTATTTAGGTCCAAAAACGAAGATTCGCGTAATTTGAATAAATTGTGTTAAGAAACTTATGGTTTATAGAAAGAAAACTATGGGCTCTGATGGAAGAAACTTCTCATTGACACATTTCTATGATTTTTATACCAGATTAAAGAGCTTGAAATGCTCTTTCGTGCTAGACGTTATAATTTAATGTCGGAAAATATATTAAATAAGAAAATTTAATTTATTTATGAGCTTCTATACATTTCCCTATTAAACTGAGAACCGCATACAGGTAACCGCTTATCTCCGGCCCTCTTGGAGATTATCGGAAAATCCCGTCACTATAACGAGAATTCTTCCCTATGGAATACTGTTTAATAAGATTTAAACAGTGGCACAATAAAAGTTTCACCCTGTAGCACGCCAAGAAACAAGTGCATAATTGATGTGTGTGGTAGTGTGTGTGGGGAGGAGGGGTCGGGGGGGGGGGGTGAAATGACCTTTCAAGGCAGGTGAGGGGTATTAACGAATAGAAAGCTATGGAATTTTCGTTTCTCCAAATCTGGGTCCCTTCCTTTTTTGTTCTAAATAAAATTGAAAGGGGAGTAACAAACTGAGTGACTCTTTCGGCTTTTTCAGGCTTAGAAGCGATTTTATTTTCTTCATAAAATGATGTTTTAAAATACGCACTTAATCCTTCAAAACGTTTGTACTTTCAGTTTCTAATTATAGATGCGTTGTAATATCATGTAGCTTCTATCCGAATGTATGACCTTGCTAATTATCTGTGTGTACATAAAACAAATCTTTTAAAATTATGAGCTGTTTTATAGGTGTGAAAAACTTTCGTTCCGAACCTTTAAGGAGAGATCCGGCACTGCTTAGACTAGTCTGCGTAAATGCGCATTCTATTCGGAAAAAATATAGTACGCACTGAAATTGATATGATGTTGCGTGTTTTGATAACCTGACTCTCCCTGCACTTTTTGAGCAGACTGCGCATATGTGAAAGCTGATATGCACAGTTCGCTTATGCTCACCTGAAGTGTTTTTTCGCGCGACACAACTCTAAATATTCTAACCACATTCAATGATTACAGATTTGTGCCTCAGGTTCAGCTGACACAGAACGATGAAACAACGGCGGGGCATTGACGTTGATTAAACGTTACTATGACGTTGAATTGACGTTGATATTGACGGTTTACATGTAACTTGAGACATAGCTGATTATATGAGGTGCAAATTTGTACTCAGTAATAAGGAGGCTCATTAAAGATGTTTTTCTATAGTTTATACACTGGGCACACACCATTGAATCACATTGAATCAACGTTGATTCACTGTTGATTCAGCGTTGATTCAATGATGATTCAGCATTTAATTTCCGCAGGCTTGGTGAGGCTGAACCGCAAACAGCGCAGATCCTGATATGACTGCTCTGCTAGGCCCGCAATGTGTGCCCGGTAGTAAGAACAGCAGGATATTATAACTTTTACTGATCTCAAACTCTCGCGGCAGTGCAGGCTATCTCGTAAACGATGCACTGCACTTACTCTGACAGACAACGCAGTTACATGGACTTATCCTGGTACCCACTGTTTGTGTATAGCGTCAAACATATTTTACCCGGACAGGGCTAATAACATTCAAAACAAGAGATGAGCATAAAATGCACGTGAAAATAAGATCGACACTTGATTATCCTGATTGCCAATGATGTAACCCAAGAGCCGCACCCTCGGAAAATTGCCACATGCGACGAGAAGAATCAGCCCAGTCTGTGGTAACATGTATGCTTTCACAACATGTATAAGCAATCTTGAGCATCATACACTGTGGCGTCGTAAAGAGCGCGAAAAGAAAAGACACTAATGGGACTGCATTCGCTTTTCCCAAGATGGGGTGAAATACATTTTCCCTTGCGCATACCTCGTGTCATGATAAAACCAGTCTTATTTCATAAGCAAAACGCGCGTGTCTTGACTAGACGCATTCGCAATCAGAGCACGGTAGACTACACATGAGCGTAGACATATCTTGGTACCTCCTGGTTGCGTATACATACATATTTCGCTGAAAATATTATGGGTTGAAGCACATTTTTACCTTGCGCAGGCCATTTGAGTCGTGTCGTGATAAAGTCAGCCTTGTGGTGTATGCAAAACGCCTATGTCCAGACTAGTCTGTGCACTAGCACAATCAGAACAGGTTAGGCGCAATAAGTATGCCTTCTGGAAATCAAACGGTGAACTGTTCTTACTCTGACAGACTACGCAGTTGCATAGACTTATCTTGGTACCCACTGTTTGCGTATAGTGTCAAACATATTTTGCCCGGACAAGGCTCATATCGTTTAAAGAGATGAGCATAAAATGCACGTGCAAATATAACCGACCCTTGATTATCAATGATGTAATCCAAGAGCTGCAAGATTAACAAAAAATAAATAAAAATAACCGCAGTGATCCAAAATTTTGGGATAGATGTATCTGAGAAATCACTTTAGAATCAGATCAAGATGTGCAATGCGTCATATCCTATCAGTATTTTTGACACACTGTCCGCTACTTTTAGCATTTGTTTAAATTTTAGAATAATCTGGTAATTTAAAGGTGTCCCAATAGAGAGAGTAAATAAAAACGATGGAAATTGTTTGAACAGCATTGCAAGACACCCAGCAGGCACATGACGTCGTAATGATGTCAAAATGGGTCGATGCGACGCCACCATGCCGCATAGACGTCAATACGACATCATTTCGACGTCATGTGTCTGCTGGGCAGTAAGTATTTCCCAGCGGGCACATGACGTCAGAATGACGTCGATGAAATGTAATGTTTGCGTCGACGTCAATGCGACGTCATTATAACGTTGTGTGCCTGCTGGGTAGTATGTATCAATGTGAAGATCTGATCCGTCTCCTTGAGCTTCCGATTAGGTATCCGTTTATCTGAATCAGAAAAAATGAGCCGCGACACGAGAAAGCAACAAAGTGGAAGTGCGCCCATCACAGACTCAGATCAGCCTGGGCATCCGCCTAGTATGATCACAGTCTTTTCTGAGCGCTTTAACGGTAGCTAAGGATCTAACGTGGCGCGCTACCTTCATGTGGACAGCAAAGACTCTGATCAGACTGGGTGGATGCCCGGGCTTATCTGAGTCTGCGCTGGGCGCACAACCACTTTGTTGGTTTTCTCGCGTCGTGGTTCAAAATAATGATATTGGAAGTCTGCCCACAGTCATAACTAATTTATTCTAGGTCCACGTTTCATTAACATCGATCTTCAGACGAAAGAAGCTATTCTCTAGGGAAAAGAAATAATGCCAGAATTTGTGCATATTGCCAAAATTGATAAATTCTGCATTTCTATCATACAAAACTAAAATTGACAAGAAAAATGTCAGAACTGCCTTTTTAATTTACTTGTTATTTTTTTATTTGTTTTAACTATTGCAGAACTTAAATGTACAGAAAATTAGATGTGCCTGCGTGTGGGTTTTACTGCCCAAATATAGGTATGTGCTACATAGGAATTTTTGCAATCCTTTATTAGTCTTACGGGCCACCAGGGTTCATCTCCCATAAAGTGCAGGTTACTATGATGCTTATGTTGGTTTCATCTGTTTGTGCGACTCCACTTTGGTTGAAGGTACATCATTTTAGAGTCCAGATGCGCTGAAACAGGCGCACATGCTGCGACTTTGTACCCATGCCCCTGTGCTTGCACCACATCCATGTTGTAGCAGACAGACCGCAGTAAACAGTATCCAGGACGCAGTAGACAGACAGTAGACACTTCACTGGACAGTAAATAGTATACAGAAGACTGCGAACAACATGCACTACTTTTCAGCATGCTCCAAAGCGAAGGGCGAGTGGACAGTGCACAGCAGACGGTAAACGGTCTATAACGTTGAGGGAAAAGTATTTTCCTTCGCACAGCTTTGAGATACATATATAGTGATCGTGAAATTGGGGGAAGAAAACTATCAAAGAAAAAAAAAGAAATAAAAATAGAAAATAAAGAAAAGCAGACAAAAGTCTTCAGCACCCGGTATTCCCAGAAGTTCACCCATCCAAGTACTAACCGGGCCCGACGTTGCTTAATTTCCGTGATCGGACGAGAACCGATGTTTTCAATGTATTATGGCCGTATACAACAAAGTACCGATTTTCAACATTTACAAAGTGTACTTTTGAGAGTTTGCGATCAGTAATAGCCTATCCTGCAGTTCTTACTACTGGGACACACATTGCAGGCCTAGTAGAGCAGTCGTATCAGGATCTGCGCTGTTTACATTTCAGTCTCATCATGCCAGCAGACAAAAAAAGTTGAATCATCATCGAATCAACGTTGATTCGATGTGATTCGATGTTTTGTGATCATCGATTAAACTATGGCAAAACATCTTCGATAAGCCTCTTTATTTCGGAGTACTAATTCGCGCCTCATATGATAAGCTTTTGTCTGAAGTAAAAAGTAACCGTCAATATCAACGTTAATTCAACGGCACAGTGACGTTTAACCAGCGTTAATGGCAGGACGTTGTGTCAGCGTTGTTTGTCAGCTGAGCATGAGGAATAAATCTGTTATCATTGAATGTGGCTGGAATATTTAGTGTTGCGCCACGCGAAGAAAGTCTTCAGATGAGCATATGCACAGTCTGCTCAGTAAGTGCATGGAAAGTCAAACACGCAACATCTTACTAATTCCAGTACGTAATACACTTTTTCTGACTAGTCTAACATCTGGCAGAAAACTCGTTACGGTGTAAAATCGATAACTCTGTACTACCTGTAAATTTTAGCCCTTGGCCATAAATGGAATTGCTTCCCTTTCCAGTGTTTTAATGGTTAATAGAGAGAACTTAGAAAAATTTCGACCAAGCTTCGAATCAATAGTAAGCAAAATTAGGCGTTCAGGGAAGAAATTTCCCAATTAGCTATGTATGTATAAAATACATCATTGTAATCAGTGGAATAACAGCTTCTAGCTCATACGTTATAATAGATTCGCAAATGTTAATTTATATGTGTTATTTAGGTCCAAAAACGAAGATTCGCGTAATTTGAATAAATTGTGTTAAGAAACTTATGGTTTATAGAAAGAAAACTATGGGCTCTGATGGAAGAAACTTCTCATTGACACATTTCTATGATTTTTATACCAGATTAAAGAGCTTGAAATGCTCTTTCGTGCTAGACGTTATAATTTAATGTCGGAAAATATATTAAATAAGAAAATTTAATTTATTTATGAGCTTCTATACATTTCCCTATTAAACTGAGAACCGCATACAGGTAACCGCTTATCTCCGGCCCTCTTGGAGATTATCGGAAAATCCCGTCACTATAACGAGAATTCTTCCCTATGGAATACTGTTTAATAAGATTTAAACAGTGGCACAATAAAAGTTTCACCCTGTAGCACGCCAAGAAACAAGTGCATAATTGATGTGTGTGGTAGTGTGTGTGGGGAGGAGGGGGCGGGGGGTGTGAAATGTCCTTTCAAGGCAGGTGAGGGGTATTAACGAATAGAAAGCTATGGAATTTTCGTTTCTCCAAATCTGGGTCCCTTCCTTTTTTGTTCTAAATAAAAATGAAAGGGGAGTAACAAACTGAGTGAATCTTTCGGCTTTTTCAGGCTTAGAAGCGATTTTATTTTCTTCATAAAATGATGTTTTAAAATACGCACTTAATCCCTCAAAACGTTTGTACTTTCAGTTTCTAATTATAGATGCGTTGTAATATCATGTAGCTTCTATCCGAATGTATGACCTTGCTAATTATCTGTGTGTACATAAAACAAATCTTTTAAAATTATGAGCTGTTTTATAGGTGTGAAAAACTTTCGTTCCGAACCTTTAAGGAGAGATCCGGCACTGCTTAGACTAGTCTGCGTAAATGCGCATTCTATTCGGAAAATATATAGTACGCACTGAAATTGATATGATGTTGCGTGTTTTGATAACCTGACTCTCCCTGCACTTACAGAGCAGACTGCGCATATGTGAAAGCTGATATGCACAGTTCGCTTATGCTCACCTGAAGTGTTTTTTCGCGCGACACAACTCTAAATATTCTAACCACATTCAATGATTACAGATTTGTGCCTCAGGTTCAGCTGACACAGAACGCTGAAACAACGGCGGGGCACTGACGTTGATTAAACGTTACTATGACGTTGAATTGACGTTGATATTGACGGTTTACATGTAACTTGAGACATAGCTGATTATATGAGGTGCAAATTTGTACTCAGTAATAAGGAGGCTCATTAAAGATGTTTTTCTATAGTTTATACACTGGGCACACACCATTGAATCACATTGAATCAACGTTGATTCACTGTTGATTCAGCGTTGATTCAATGATGATTCAGCATTTAATTTCCGCAGGCTTGGTGAGGCTGAACCGCAAACAGCGCAGATCCTGATATGACTGCTCTGCTAGGCCCGCAATGTGTGCCCCGGTAGTAAGAACAGCAGGATATTATAACTTTTACTGATCTCAAACTCTCGCGGCAGTGCAGGCTATCTCGTAAACGATGCACTGCACTTACTCTGACAGACAACGCAGTTACATGGACTTATCCTGGTACCCACTGTTTGTGTATAGCGTCAAACATATTTTACCCGGACAGGGCTAATAACATTCAAAACAAGAGATGAGCATAAAATGCACGTGAAAATAAGATCGACACTTGATTATCCTGATTGCCAATGATGTAACCCAAGAGCCGCACCCTCGGAAAATTGCCACATGCGACGAGAAGAATCAGCCCAGTCTGTGGTAACATGTATGCTTTCACAACATGTATAAGCAATCTTGAGCATCATACACTGTGGCGTCGTAAAGAGCGCGAAAAGAAAAGACACTAATGGGACTGCATTCGCTTTTCCCAAGATGGGGTGAAATACATTTTCCCTTGCGCATACCTCGTGTCATGATAAAACCAGTCTTATTTCATAAGCAAAACGCGCGTGTCTTGACTAGACGCATTCGCAATCAGAGCACGGTAGACTACACATGAGCGTAGACATATCTTGGTACCTCCTGGTTGCGTATACATACATATTTCGCTGAAAATATTATGGGTTGAAGCACATTTTTACCTTGCGCAGGCCATTTGAGTCGTGTCGTGATAAAGTCAGCCTTGTGGTGTATGCAAAACGCCTATGTCCAGACTAGTCTGTGCACTAGCACAATCAGAACAGGTTAGGCGCAATAAGTATGCCTTCTGGAAATCAAACGGTGAACTGTTCTTACTCTGACAGACTACGCAGTTGCATAGACTTATCTTGGTACCCACTGTTTGCGTATAGTGTCAAACATATTTTGCCCGGACAAGGCTCATATCGTTTAAAGAGATGAGCATAAAATGCACGTGCAAATATAACCGACCCTTGATTATCAATGATGTAATCCAAGAGCTGCAAGATTAACAAAAAATAAATAAAAATAACCGCAGTGATCCAAAATTTTGGGATAGATGTATCTGAGAAATCACTTTAGAATCAGATCAAGATGTGCAATGCGTCATATCCTATCAGTATTTTTGACACACTGTCCGCTACTTTTAGCATTTGTTTAAATTTTAGAATAATCTGGTAATTTAAAGGTGTCCCAATAGAGAGAGTAAATAAAAACGATGGAAATTGTTTGAACAGCATTGCAAGACACCCAGCAGGCACATGACGTCGTAATGATGTCAAAATGGGTCGATGCGACGCCACCATGCCGCATAGACGTCAATACGACATCATTTCGACGTCATGTGTCTGCTGGGCAGTAAGTATTTCCCAGCGGGCACATGACGTCAGAATGACGTCGATGAAATGTAATGTTTGCGTCGACGTCAATGCGACGTCATTATAACGTTGTGTGCCTGCTGGGTAGTATGTATCAATGTGAAGATCTGATCCGTCTCCTTGAGCTTCCGATTAGGTATCCGTTTATCTGAATCAGAAAAAATGAGCCGCGACACGAGAAAGCAACAAAGTGGAAGTGCGCCCATCACAGACTCAGATCAGCCTGGGCATCCGCCTAGTATGATCACAGTCTTTTCTGAGCGCTTTAACGGTAGCTAAGGATCTAACGTGGCGCGCTACCTTCATGTGGACAGCAAAGACTCTGATCAGACTGGGTGGATGCCCGGGCTTATCTGAGTCTGCGCTGGGCGCACAACCACTTTGTTGGTTTTCTCGCGTCGTGGTTCAAAATAATGATATTGGAAGTCTGCCCACAGTCATAACTAATTTATTCTAGGTCCACGTTTCATTAACATCGATCTTCAGACGAAAGAAGCTATTCTCTAGGGAAAAGAAATAATGCCAGAATTTGTGCATATTGCCAAAATTGATAAATTCTGCATTTCTATCATACAAAACTAAAATTGACAAGAAAAATGTCAGAACTGCCTTTTTAATTTACTTGTTATTTTTTTATTTGTTTTAACTATTGCAGAACTTAAATGTACAGAAAATTAGATGTGCCTGCGTGTGGGTTTTACTGCCCAAATATAGGTATGTGCTACATAGGAATTTTTGCAATCCTTTATTAGTCTTACGGGCCACCAGGGTTCATCTCCCATAAAGTGCAGGTTACTATGATGCTTATGTTGGTTTCATCTGTTTGTGCGACTCCACTTTGGTTGAAGGTACATCATTTTAGAGTCCAGATGCGCTGAAACAGGCGCACATGCTGCGACTTTGTACCCATGCCCCTGTGCTTGCACCACATCCATGTTGTAGCAGACAGACCGCAGTAAACAGTATCCAGGACGCAGTAGACAGACAGTAGACACTTCACTGGACAGTAAATAGTATACAGAAGACTGCGAACAACATGCACTACTTTTCAGCATGCTCCAAAGCGAAGGGCGAGTGGACAGTGCACAGCAGACGGTAAACGGTCTATAACGTTGAGGGAAAAGTATTTTCCTTCGCACAGCTTTGAGATACATATATAGTGATCGTGAAATTGGGGGAAGAAAACTATCAAAGAAAAAAAAAGAAATAAAAATAGAAAATAAAGAAAAGCAGACAAAAGTCTTCAGCACCCGGTATTCCCAGAAGGTCACCCATCCAAGTACTAACCGGGCCCGACGTTGCTTAATTTCCGTGATCGGACGAGAACCGATGTTTTCAATGTATTATGGCCGTATACAACAAAGTACCGATTTTCAACATTTACAAAGTGTACTTTTGAGAGTTTGCGATCAGTAATAGCCTATCCTGCAGTTCTTACTACTGGGACACACATTGCAGGCCTAGTAGAGCAGTCGTATCAGGATCTGCGCTGTTTACATTTCAGTCTCATCATGCCAGCAGACAAAAAAAGTTGAATCATCATCGAATCAACGTTGATTCGATGTGATTCGATGTTTTGTGATCATCGATTAAACTATGGCAAAACATCTTCGATAAGCCTCTTTATTTCGGAGTACTAATTCGCGCCTCATATGATAAGCTTTTGTCTGAAGTAAAAAGTAACCGTCAATATCAACGTTAATTCAACGGCACAGTGACGTTTAACCAGCGTTAATGGCAGGACGTTGTGTCAGCGTTGTTTGTCAGCTGAGCATGAGGAATAAATCTGTTATCATTGAATGTGGCTGGAATATTTAGTGTTGCGCCACGCGAAGAAAGTCTTCAGATGAGCATATGCACAGTCTGCTCAGTAAGTGCATGGAAAGTCAAACACGCAACATCTTACTAATTCCAGTACGTAATACACTTTTTCTGACTAGTCTAACATCTGGCAGAAAACTCGTTACGGTGTAAAATCGATAACTCTGTACTACCTGTAAATTTTAGCCCTTGGCCATAAATGGAATTGCTTCCCTTTCCAGTGTTTTAATGGTTAATAGAGAGAACTTAGAAAAATTTCGACCAAGCTTCGAATCAATAGTAAGCAAAATTAGGCGTTCAGGGAAGAAATTTCCCAATTAGCTATGTATGTATAAAATACATCATTGTAATCAGTGGAATAACAGCTTCTAGCTCATACGTTATAATAGATTCGCAAATGTTAATTTATATGTGTTATTTAGGTCCAAAAACGAAGATTCGCGTAATTTGAATAAATTGTGTTAAGAAACTTATGGTTTATAGAAAGAAAACTATGGGCTCTGATGGAAGAAACTTCTCATTGACACATTTCTATGATTTTTATACCAGATTAAAGAGCTTGAAATGCTCTTTCGTGCTAGACGTTATAATTTAATGTCGGAAAATATATTAAATAAGAAAATTTAATTTATTTATGAGCTTCTATACATTTCCCTATTAAACTGAGAACCGCATACAGGTAACCGCTTATCTCCGGCCCTCTTGGAGATTATCGGAAAATCCCGTCACTATAACGAGAATTCTTCCCTATGGAATACTGTTTAATAAGATTTAAACAGTGGCACAATAAAAGTTTCACCCTGTAGCACGCCAAGAAACAAGTGCATAATTGATGTGTGTGGTAGTGTGTGTGGGGAGGAGGGGGCGGGGGGTGTGAAATGTCCTTTCAAGGCAGGTGAGGGGTATTAACGAATAGAAAGCTATGGAATTTTCGTTTCTCCAAATCTGGGTCCCTTCCTTTTTTGTTCTAAATAAAAATGAAAGGGGAGTAACAAACTGAGTGAATCTTTCGGCTTTTTCAGGCTTAGAAGCGATTTTATTTTCTTCATAAAATGATGTTTTAAAATACGCACTTAATCCTTCAAAACGTTTGTACTTTCAGTTTCTAATTATAGATGCGTTGTAATATCATGTAGCTTCTATCCGAATGTATGACCTTGCTAATTATCTGTGTGTACATAAAACAAATCTTTTAAAATTATGAGCTGTTTTATAGGTGTGAAAAACTTTCGTTCCGAACCTTTAAGGAGAGATCCGGCACTGCTTAGACTAGTCTGCGTAAATGCGCATTCTATTCGGAAAATATATAGTACGCACTGAAATTGATATGATGTTGCGTGTTTTGATAACCTGACTCTCCCTGCACTTACAGAGCAGACTGCGCATATGTGAAAGCTGATATGCACAGTTCGCTTATGCTCACCTGAAGTGTTTTTTCGCGCGACACAACTCTAAATATTCTAACCACATTCAATGATTACAGATTTGTGCCTCAGGTTCAGCTGACACAGAACGCTGAAACAACGGCGGGGCATTGACGTTGATTAAACGTTACTATGACGTTGAATTGACGTTGATATTGACGGTTTACATGTAACTTGAGACATAGCTGATTATATGAGGTGCAAATTTGTACTCAGTAATAAGGAGGCTCATTAAAGATGTTTTTCTATAGTTTATACACTGGGCACACACCATTGAATCACATTGAATCAACGTTGATTCACTGTTGATTCAGCGTTGATTCAATGATGATTCAGCATTTAATTTCCGCAGGCTTGGTGAGGCTGAACCGCAAACAGCGCAGATCCTGATATGACTGCTCTGCTAGGCCCGCAATGTGTGCCCCGGTAGTAAGAACAGCAGGATATTATAACTTTTACTGATCTCAAACTCTCGCGGCAGTGCAGGCTATCTCGTAAACGATGCACTGCACTTACTCTGACAGACAACGCAGTTACATGGACTTATCCTGGTACCCACTGTTTGTGTATAGCGTCAAACATATTTTACCCGGACAGGGCTAATAACATTCAAAACAAGAGATGAGCATAAAATGCACGTGAAAATAAGATCGACACTTGATTATCCTGATTGCCAATGATGTAACCCAAGAGCCGCACCCTCGGAAAATTGCCACATGCGACGAGAAGAATCAGCCCAGTCTGTGGTAACATGTATGCTTTCACAACATGTATAAGCAATCTTGAGCATCATACACTGTGGCGTCGTAAAGAGCGCGAAAAGAAAAGACACTAATGGGACTGCATTCGCTTTTCCCAAGATGGGGTGAAATACATTTTCCCTTGCGCATACCTCGTGTCATGATAAAACCAGTCTTATTTCATAAGCAAAACGCGCGTGTCTTGACTAGACGCATTCGCAATCAGAGCACGGTAGACTACACATGAGCGTAGACATATCTTGGTACCTCCTGGTTGCGTATACATACATATTTCGCTGAAAATATTATGGGTTGAAGCACATTTTTACCTTGCGCAGGCCATTTGAGTCGTGTCGTGATAAAGTCAGCCTTGTGGTGTATGCAAAACGCCTATGTCCAGACCAGTCTGTGCACTAGCACAATCAGAACAGGTTAGGCGCAATAAGTATGCCTTCTGGAAATCAAACGGTGAACTGTTCTTACTCTGACAGACTACGCAGTTGCATAGACTTATCTTGGTACCCACTGTTTGCGTATAGTGTCAAACATATTTTGCCCGGACAAGGCTCATATCGTTTAAAGAGATGAGCATAAAATGCACGTGCAAATATAACCGACCCTTGATTATCAATGATGTAATCCAAGAGCTGCAAGATTAACAAAAAATAAATAAAAATAACCGCAGTGATCCAAAATTTTGGGATAGATGTATCTGAGAAATCACTTTAGAATCAGATCAAGATGTGCAATGCGTCATATCCTATCAGTATTTTTGACACACTGTCCGCTACTTTTAGCATTTGTTTAAATTTTAGAATAATCTGGTAATTTAAAGGTGTCCCAATAGAGAGAGTAAATAAAAACGATGGAAATTGTTTGAACAGCATTGCAAGACACCCAGCAGGCACATGACGTCGTAATGATGTCAAAATGGGTCGATGCGACGCCACCATGCCGCATAGACGTCAATACGACATCATTTCGACGTCATGTGTCTGCTGGGCAGTAAGTATTTCCCAGCGGGCACATGACGTCAGAATGACGTCGATGAAATGTAATGTTTGCGTCGACGTCAATGCGACGTCATTATAACGTTGTGTGCCTGCTGGGTAGTATGTATCAATGTGAAGATCTGATCCGTCTCCTTGAGCTTCCGATTAGGTATCCGTTTATCTGAATCAGAAAAAATGAGCCGCGACACGAGAAAGCAACAAAGTGGAAGTGCGCCCATCACAGACTCAGATCAGCCTGGGCATCCGCCTAGTATGATCACAGTCTTTTCTGAGCGCTTTAACGGTAGCTAAGGATCTAACGTGGCGCGCTACCTTCATGTGGACAGCAAAGACTCTGATCAGACTGGGTGGATGCCCGGGCTTATCTGAGTCTGCGCTGGGCGCACAACCACTTTGTTGGTTTTCTCGCGTCGTGGTTCAAAATAATGATATTGGAAGTCTGCCCACAGTCATAACTAATTTATTCTAGGTCCACGTTTCATTAACATCGATCTTCAGACGAAAGAAGCTATTCTCTAGGGAAAAGAAATAATGCCAGAATTTGTGCATATTGCCAAAATTGATAAATTCTGCATTTCTATCATACAAAACTAAAATTGACAAGAAAAATGTCAGAACTGCCTTTTTAATTTACTTGTTATTTTTTTATTTGTTTTAACTATTGCAGAACTTAAATGTACAGAAAATTAGATGTGCCTGCGTGTGGGTTTTACTGCCCAAATATAGGTATGTGCTACATAGGAATTTTTGCAATCCTTTATTAGTCTTACGGGCCACCAGGGTTCATCTCCCATAAAGTGCAGGTTACTATGATGCTTATGTTGGTTTCATCTGTTTGTGCGACTCCACTTTGGTTGAAGGTACATCATTTTAGAGTCCAGATGCGCTGAAACAGGCGCACATGCTGCGACTTTGTACCCATGCCCCTGTGCTTGCACCACATCCATGTTGTAGCAGACAGACCGCAGTAAACAGTATCCAGGACGCAGTAGACAGACAGTAGACACTTCACTGGACAGTAAATAGTATACAGAAGACTGCGAACAACATGCACTACTTTTCAGCATGCTCCAAAGCGAAGGGCGAGTGGACAGTGCACAGCAGACGGTAAACGGTCTATAACGTTGAGGGAAAAGTATTTTCCTTCGCACAGCTTTGAGATACATATATAGTGATCGTGAAATTGGGGGAAGAAAACTATCAAAGAAAAAAAAGAAATAAAAATAGAAAATAAAGAAAAGCAGACAAAAGTCTTCAGCACCCGGTATTCCCAGAAGGTCACCCATCCAAGTACTAACCGGGCCCGACGTTGCTTAATTTCCGTGATCGGACGAGAACCGATGTTTTCAATGTATTATGGCCGTATACAACAAAGTACCGATTTTCAACATTTACAAAGTGTACTTTTGAGAGTTTGCGATCAGTAATAGCCTATCCTGCAGTTCTTACTACTGGGACACACATTGCAGGCCTAGTAGAGCAGTCGTATCAGGATCTGCGCTGTTTACATTTCAGTCTCATCATGCCAGCAGACAAAAAAAGTTGAATCATCATCGAATCAACGTTGATTCGATGTGATTCGATGTTTTGTGATCATCGATTAAACTATGGCAAAACATCTTCGATAAGCCTCTTTATTTCGGAGTACTAATTCGCGCCTCATATGATAAGCTTTTGTCTGAAGTAAAAAGTAACCGTCAATATCAACGTTAATTCAACGGCACAGTGACGTTTAACCAGCGTTAATGGCTGGACGTTGTGTCAGCGTTGTTTGTCAGCTGAGCATGAGGAATAAATCTGTTATCATTGAATGTGGCTGGAATATTTAGTGTTGCGCCACGCGAAGAAAGTCTTCAGATGAGCATATGCACAGTCTGCTCAGTAAGTGCATGGAAAGTCAAACACGCAACATCTTACTAATTCCAGTACGTAATACACTTTTTCTGACTAGTCTAACATCTGGCAGAAAACTCGTTACGGTGTAAAATCGATAACTCTGTACTACCTGTAAATTTTAGCCCTTGGCCATAAATGGAATTGCTTCCCTTTCCAGTGTTTTAATGGTTAATAGAGAGAACTTAGAAAAATTTCGACCAAGCTTCGAATCAATAGTAAGCAAAATTAGGCGTTCAGGGAAGAAATTTCCCAATTAGCTATGTATGTATAAAATACATCATTGTAATCAGTGGAATAACAGCTTCTAGCTCATACGTTATAATAGATTCGCAAATGTTAATTTATATGTGTTATTTAGGTCCAAAAACGAAGATTCGCGTAATTTGAATAAATTGTGTTAAGAAACTTATGGTTTATAGAAAGAAAACTATGGGCTCTGATGGAAGAAACTTCTCATTGACACATTTCTATGATTTTTATACCAGATTAAAGAGCTTGAAATGCTCTTTCGTGCTAGACGTTATAATTTAATGTCGGAAAATATATTAAATAAGAAAATTTAATTTATTTATGAGCTTCTATACATTTCCCTATTAAACTGAGAACCGCATACAGGTAACCGCTTATCTCCGGCCCTCTTGGAGATTATCGGAAAATCCCGTCACTATAACGAGAATTCTTCCCTATGGAATACTGTTTAATAAGATTTAAACAGTGGCACAATAAAAGTTTCACCCTGTAGCACGCCAAGAAACAAGTGCATAATTGATGTGTGTGGTAGTGTGTGTGGGGAGGAGGGGGCGGGGGGTGTGAAATGTCCTTTCAAGGCAGGTGAGGGGTATTAACGAATAGAAAGCTATGGAATTTTCGTTTCTCCAAATCTGGGTCCCTTCCTTTTTTGTTCTAAATAAAAATGAAAGGGGAGTAACAAACTGAGTGAATCTTTCGGCTTTTTCAGGCTTAGAAGCGATTTTATTTTCTTCATAAAATGATGTTTTAAAATACGCACTTAATCCTTCAAAACGTTTGTACTTTCAGTTTCTAATTATAGATGCGTTGTAATATCATGTAGCTTCTATCCGAATGTATGACCTTGCTAATTATCTGTGTGTACATAAAACAAATCTTTTAAAATTATGAGCTGTTTTATAGGTGTGAAAAACTTTCGTTCCGAACCTTTAAGGAGAGATCCGGCACTGCTTAGACTAGTCTGCGTAAATGCGCATTCTATTCGGAAAATATATAGTACGCACTG
Source organism: Ctena decussata (assembly GCA_963989385.1). Lineage (NCBI taxonomy): Eukaryota > Metazoa > Mollusca > Bivalvia > Lucinida > Lucinidae > Ctena > Ctena decussata. Next base: position 39,281,860 of record OZ022503.1, on the reverse strand, counting down.
AAATTGATATGATGTTGCGTGTTTTGATAACCTGACTCTCCCTGCACTTACAGAGCAGACTGCGCATATGTGAAAGCTGATATGCACAGTTCGCTTATGCTCACCTGAAGTGTTTTTTCGCGCGACACAACTCTAAATATTCTAACCACATTCAATGATTACAGATTTGTGCCTCAGGTTCAGCTGACACAGAACGCTGAAACAACGGCGGGGCATTGACGTTGATTAAACGTTACTATGACGTTGAATTGACGTTGATATTGACGGTTTACATGTAACTTGAGACATAGCTGATTATATGAGGTGCAAATTTGTACTCAGTAATAAGGAGGCTCATTAAAGATGTTTTTCTATAGTTTATACACTGGGCACACACCATTGAATCACATTGAATCAACGTTGATTCACTGTTGATTCAGCGTTGATTCAATGATGATTCAGCATTTAATTTCCGCAGGCTTGGTGAGGCTGAACCGCAAACAGCGCAGATCCTGATATGACTGCTCTGCTAGGCCCGCAATGTGTGCCCCGGTAGTAAGAACAGCAGGATATTATAACTTTTACTGATCTCAAACTCTCGCGGCAGTGCAGGCTATCTCGTAAACGATGCACTGCACTTACTCTGACAGACAACGCAGTTACATGGACTTATCCTGGTACCCACTGTTTGTGTATAGCGTCAAACATATTTTACCCGGACAGGGCTAATAACATTCAAAACAAGAGATGAGCATAAAATGCACGTGAAAATAAGATCGACACTTGATTATCCTGATTGCCAATGATGTAACCCAAGAGCCGCACCCTCGGAAAATTGCCACATGCGACGAGAAGAATCAGCCCAGTCTGTGGTAACATGTATGCTTTCACAACATGTATAAGCAATCTTGAGCATCATACACTGTGGCGTCGTAAAGAGCGCGAAAAGAAAAGACACTAATGGGACTGCATTCGCTTTTCCCAAGATGGGGTGAAATACATTTTCCCTTGCGCATACCTCGTGTCATGATAAAACCAGTCTTATTTCATAAGCAAAACGCGCGTGTCTTGACTAGACGCATTCGCAATCAGAGCACGGTAGACTACACATGAGCGTAGACATATCTTGGTACCTCCTGGTTGCGTATACATACATATTTCGCTGAAAATATTATGGGTTGAAGCACATTTTTACCTTGCGCAGGCCATTTGAGTCGTGTCGTGATAAAGTCAGCCTTGTGGTGTATGCAAAACGCCTATGTCCAGACTAGTCTGTGCACTAGCACAATCAGAACAGGTTAGGCGCAATAAGTATGCCTTCTGGAAATCAAACGGTGAACTGTTCTTACTCTGACAGACTACGCAGTTGCATAGACTTATCTTGGTACCCACTGTTTGCGTATAGTGTCAAACATATTTTGCCCGGACAAGGCTCATATCGTTTAAAGAGATGAGCATAAAATGCACGTGCAAATATAACCGACCCTTGATTATCAATGATGTAATCCAAGAGCTGCAAGATTAACAAAAAATAAATAAAAATAACCGCAGTGATCCAAAATTTTGGGATAGATGTATCTGAGAAATCACTTTAGAATCAGATCAAGATGTGCAATGCGTCATATCCTATCAGTATTTTTGACACACTGTCCGCTACTTTTAGCATTTGTTTAAATTTTAGAATAATCTGGTAATTTAAAGGTGTCCCAATAGAGAGAGTAAATAAAAACGATGGAAATTGTTTGAACAGCATTGCAAGACACCCAGCAGGCACATGACGTCGTAATGATGTCAAAATGGGTCGATGCGACGCCACCATGCCGCATAGACGTCAATACGACATCATTTCGACGTCATGTGTCTGCTGGGCAGTAAGTATTTCCCAGCGGGCACATGACGTCAGAATGACGTCGATGAAATGTAATGTTTGCGTCGACGTCAATGCGACGTCATTATAACGTTGTGTGCCTGCTGGGTAGTATGTATCAATGTGAAGATCTGATCCGTCTCCTTGAGCTTCCGATTAGGTATCCGTTTATCTGAATCAGAGAAAATGAGCCGCGACACGAGAAAGCAACAAAGTGGAAGTGCGCCCATCACAGACTCAGATCAGCCTGGGCATCCGCCTAGTATGATCACAGTCTTTTCTGAGCGCTTTAACGGTAGCTAAGGATCTAACGTGGCGCGCTACCTTCATGTGGACAGCAAAGACTCTGATCAGACTGGGTGGATGCCCGGGCTTATCTGAGTCTGCGCTGGGCGCACAACCACTTTGTTGGTTTTCTCGCGTCGTGGTTCAAAATAATGATATTGGAAGTCTGCCCACAGTCATAACTAATTTATTCTAGGTCCACGTTTCATTAACATCGATCTTCAGACGAAAGAAGCTATTCTCTAGGGAAAAGAAATAATGCCAGAATTTGTGCATATTGCCAAAATTGATAAATTCTGCATTTCTATCATACAAAACTAAAATTGACAAGAAAAATGTCAGAACTGCCTTTTTAATTTACTTGTTATTTTTTTATTTGTTTTAACTATTGCAGAACTTAAATGTACAGAAAATTAGATGTGCCTGCGTGTGGGTTTTACTGCCCAAATATAGGTATGTGCTACATAGGAATTTTTGCAATCCTTTATTAGTCTTACGGGCCACCAGGGTTCATCTCCCATAAAGTGCAGGTTACTATGATGCTTATGTTGGTTTCATCTGTTTGTGCGACTCCACTTTGGTTGAAGGTACATCATTTTAGAGTCCAGATGCGCTGAAACAGGCGCACATGCTGCGACTTTGTACCCATGCCCCTGTGCTTGCACCACATCCATGTTGTAGCAGACAGACCGCAGTAAACAGTATCCAGGACGCAGTAGACAGACAGTAGACACTTCACTGGACAGTAAATAGTATACAGAAGACTGCGAACAACATGCACTACTTTTCAGCATGCTCCAAAGCGAAGGGCGAGTGGACAGTGCACAGCAGACGGTAAACGGTCTATAACGTTGAGGGAAAAGTATTTTCCTTCGCACAGCTTTGAGATACATATATAGTGATCGTGAAATTGGGGGAAGAAAACTATCAAAGAAAAAAAAAGAAATAAAAATAGAAAATAAAGAAAAGCAGACAAAAGTCTTCAGCACCCGGTATTCCCAGAAGGTCACCCATCCAAGTACTAACCGGGCCCGACGTTGCTTAATTTCCGTGATCGGACGAGAACCGATGTTTTCAATGTATTATGGCCGTATACAACAAAGTACCGATTTTCAACATTTACAAAGTGTACTTTTGAGAGTTTGCGATCAGTAATAGCCTATCCTGCAGTTCTTACTACTGGGACACACATTGCAGGCCTAGTAGAGCAGTCGTATCAGGATCTGCGCTGTTTACATTTCAGTCTCATCATGCCAGCAGACAAAAAAAGTTGAATCATCATCGAATCAACGTTGATTCGATGTGATTCGATGTTTTGTGATCATCGATTAAACTATGGCAAAACATCTTCGATAAGCCTCTTTATTTCGGAGTATAATTCGCGCCTCATATGATAAGCTTTTGTCTGAAGTAAAAAGTAACCGTCAATATCAACGTTAATTCAACGGCACAGTGACGTTTAACCAGCGTTAATGGCAGGACGTTGTGTCAGCGTTGTTTGTCAGCTGAGCATGAGGAATAAATCTGTTATCATTGAATGTGGCTGGAATATTTAGTGTTGCGCCACGCGAAGAAAGTCTTCAGATGAGCATATGCACAGTCTGCTCAGTAAGTGCATGGAAAGTCAAACACGCAACATCTTACTAATTCCAGTACGTAATACACTTTTTCTGACTAGTCTAACATCTGGCAGAAAACTCGTTACGGTGTAAAATCGATAACTCTGTACTACCTGTAAATTTTAGCGCTTGGCCATAAATGGAATTGCTTCCCTTTCCAGTGTTTTAATGGTTAATAGAGAGAACTTAGAAAAATTTCGACCAAGCTTCGAATCAATAGTAAGCAAAATTAGGCGTTCAGGGAAGAAATTTCCCAATTAGCTATGTATGTATAAAATACATCATTGTAATCAGTGGAATAACAGCTTCTAGCTCATACGTTATAATAGATTCGCAAATGTTAATTTATATGTGTTATTTAGGTCCAAAAACGAAGATTCGCGTAATTTGAATAAATTGTGTTAAGAAACTTATGGTTTATAGAAAGAAAACTATGGGCTCTGATGGAAGAAACTTCTCATTGACACATTTCTATGATTTTTATACCAGATTAAAGAGCTTGAAATGCTCTTTCGTGCTAGACGTTATAATTTAATGTCGGAAAATATATTAAATAAGAAAATTTAATTTATTTATGAGCTTCTATACATTTCCCTATTAAACTGAGAACCGCATACAGGTAACCGCTTATCTCCGGCCCTCTTGGAGATTATCGGAAAATCCCGTCACTATAACGAGAATTCTTCCCTATGGAATACTGTTTAATAAGATTTAAACAGTGGCACAATAAAAGTTTCACCCTGTAGCACGCCAAGAAACAAGTGCATAATTGATGTGTGTGGTAGTGTGTGTGGGGAGGAGGGGTCGGGGGGGGGGGGGGGGTGAAATGACCTTTCAAGGCAGGTGAGGGGTATTAACGAATAGAAAGCTATGGAATTTTCGTTTCTCCAAATCTGGGTCCCTTCCTTTTTTGTTCTAAATAAAATTGAAAGGGGAGTAACAAACTGAGTGACTCTTTCGGCTTTTTCAGGCTTAGAAGCGATTTTATTTTCTTCATAAAATGATGTTTTAAAATACGCACTTAATCCTTCAAAACGTTTGTACTTTCAGTTTCTAATTATAGATGCGTTGTAATATCATGTAGCTTCTATCCGAATGTATGACCTTGCTAATTATCTGTGTGTACATAAAACAAATCTTTTAAAATTATGAGCTGTTTTATAGGTGTGAAAAACTTTCGTTCCGAACCTTTAAGGAGAGATCCGGCACTGCTTAGACTAGTCTGCGTAAATGCGCATTCTATTCGGAAAAAATATAGTACGCACTGAAATTGATATGATGTTGCGTGTTTTGATAACCTGACTCTCCCTGCACTTTTTGAGCAGACTGCGCATATGTGAAAGCTGATATGCACAGTTCGCTTATGCTCACCTGAAGTGTTTTTTCGCGCGACACAACTCTAAATATTCTAACCACATTCAATGATTACAGATTTGTGCCTCAGGTTCAGCTGACACAGAACGATGAAACAACGGCGGGGCATTGACGTTGATTAAACGTTACTATGACGTTGAATTGACGTTGATATTGACGGTTTACATGTAACTTGAGACATAGCTGATTATATGAGGTGCAAATTTGTACTCAGTAATAAGGAGGCTCATTAAAGATGTTTTTCTATAGTTTATACACTGGGCACACACCATTGAATCACATTGAATCAACGTTGATTCACTGTTGATTCAGCGTTGATTCAATGATGATTCAGCATTTAATTTCCGCAGGCTTGGTGAGGCTGAACCGCAAACAGCGCAGATCCTGATATGACTGCTCTGCTAGGCCCGCAATGTGTGCCCCGGTAGTAAGAACAGCAGGATATTATAACTTTTACTGATCTCAAACTCTCGCGGCAGTGCAGGCTATCTCGTAAACGATGCACTGCACTTACTCTGACAGACAACGCAGTTACATGGACTTATCCTGGTACCCACTGTTTGTGTATAGCGTCAAACATATTTTACCCGGACAGGGCTAATAACATTCAAAACAAGAGATGAGCATAAAATGCACGTGAAAATAAGATCGACACTTGATTATCCTGATTGCCAATGATGTAACCCAAGAGCCGCACCCTCGGAAAATTGCCACATGCGACGAGAAGAATCAGCCCAGTCTGTGGTAACATGTATGCTTTCACAACATGTATAAGCAATCTTGAGCATCATACACTGTGGCGTCGTAAAGAGCGCGAAAAGAAAAGACACTAATGGGACTGCATTCGCTTTTCCCAAGATGGGGTGAAATACATTTTCCCTTGCGCATACCTCGTGTCATGATAAAACCAGTCTTATTTCATAAGCAAAACGCGCGTGTCTTGACTAGACGCATTCGCAATCAGAGCACGGTAGACTACACATGAGCGTAGACATATCTTGGTACCTCCTGGTTGCGTATACATACATATTTCGCTGAAAATATTATGGGTTGAAGCACATTTTTACCTTGCGCAGGCCATTTGAGTCGTGTCGTGATAAAGTCAGCCTTGTGGTGTATGCAAAACGCCTATGTCCAGACTAGTCTGTGCACTAGCACAATCAGAACAGGTTAGGCGCAATAAGTATGCCTTCTGGAAATCAAACGGTGAACTGTTCTTACTCTGACAGACTACGCAGTTGCATAGACTTATCTTGGTACCCACTGTTTGCGTATAGTGTCAAACATATTTTGCCCGGACAAGGCTCATATCGTTTAAAGAGATGAGCATAAAATGCACGTGCAAATATAACCGACCCTTGATTATCAATGATGTAATCCAAGAGCTGCAAGATTAACAAAAAATAAATAAAAATAACCGCAGTGATCCAAAATTTTGGGATAGATGTATCTGAGAAATCACTTTAGAATCAGATCAAGATGTGCAATGCGTCATATCCTATCAGTATTTTTGACACACTGTCCGCTACTTTTAGCATTTGTTTAAATTTTAGAATAATCTGGTAATTTAAAGGTGTCCCAATAGAGAGAGTAAATAAAAACGATGGAAATTGTTTGAACAGCATTGCAAGACACCCAGCAGGCACATGACGTCGTAATGATGTCAAAATGGGTCGATGCGACGCCACCATGCCGCATAGACGTCAATACGACATCATTTCGACGTCATGTGTCTGCTGGGCAGTAAGTATTTCCCAGCGGGCACATGACGTCAGAATGACGTCGATGAAATGTAATGTTTGCGTCGACGTCAATGCGACGTCATTATAACGTTGTGTGCCTGCTGGGTAGTATGTATCAATGTGAAGATCTGATCCGTCTCCTTGAGCTTCCGATTAGGTATCCGTTTATCTGAATCAGAGAAAATGAGCCGCGACACGAGAAAGCAACAAAGTGGAAGTGCGCCCATCACAGACTCAGATCAGCCTGGGCATCCGCCTAGTATGATCACAGTCTTTTCTGAGCGCTTTAACGGTAGCTAAGGATCTAACGTGGCGCGCTACCTTCATGTGGACAGCAAAGACTCTGATCAGACTGGGTGGATGCCCGGGCTTATCTGAGTCTGCGCTGGGCGCACAACCACTTTGTTGGTTTTCTCGCGTCGTGGTTCAAAATAATGATATTGGAAGTCTGCCCACAGTCATAACTAATTTATTCTAGGTCCACGTTTCATTAACATCGATCTTCAGACGAAAGAAGCTATTCTCTAGGGAAAAGAAATAATGCCAGAATTTGTGCATATTGCCAAAATTGATAAATTCTGCATTTCTATCATACAAAACTAAAATTGACAAGAAAAATGTCAGAACTGCCTTTTTAATTTACTTGTTATTTTTTTATTTGTTTTAACTATTGCAGAACTTAAATGTACAGAAAATTAGATGTGCCTGCGTGTGGGTTTTACTGCCCAAATATAGGTATGTGCTACATAGGAATTTTTGCAATCCTTTATTAGTCTTACGGGCCACCAGGGTTCATCTCCCATAAAGTGCAGGTTACTATGATGCTTATGTTGGTTTCATCTGTTTGTGCGACTCCACTTTGGTTGAAGGTACATCATTTTAGAGTCCAGATGCGCTGAAACAGGCGCACATGCTGCGACTTTGTACCCATGCCCCTGTGCTTGCACCACATCCATGTTGTAGCAGACAGACCGCAGTAAACAGTATCCAGGACGCAGTAGACAGACAGTAGACACTTCACTGGACAGTAAATAGTATACAGAAGACTGCGAACAACATGCACTACTTTTCAGCATGCTCCAAAGCGAAGGGCGAGTGGACAGTGCACAGCAGACGGTAAACGGTCTATAACGTTGAGGGAAAAGTATTTTCCTTCGCACAGCTTTGAGATACATATATAGTGATCGTGAAATTGGGGGAAGAAAACTATCAAAGAAAAAAAAAGAAATAAAAATAGAAAATAAAGAAAAGCAGACAAAAGTCTTCAGCACCCGGTATTCCCAGAAGGTCACCCATCCAAGTACTAACCGGGCCCGACGTTGCTTAATTTCCGTGATCGGACGAGAACCGATGTTTTCAATGTATTATGGCCGTATACAACAAAGTACCGATTTTCAACATTTACAAAGTGTACTTTTGAGAGTTTGCGATCAGTAATAGCCTATCCTGCAGTTCTTACTACTGGGACACACATTGCAGGCCTAGTAGAGCAGTCGTATCAGGATCTGCGCTGTTTACATTTCAGTCTCATCATGCCAGCAGACAAAAAAAGTTGAATCATCATCGAATCAACGTTGATTCGATGTGATTCGATGTTTTGTGATCATCGATTAAACTATGGCAAAACATCTTCGATAAGCCTCTTTATTTCGGAGTATAATTCGCGCCTCATATGATAAGCTTTTGTCTGAAGTAAAAAGTAACCGTCAATATCAACGTTAATTCAACGGCACAGTGACGTTTAACCAGCGTTAATGGCAGGACGTTGTGTCAGCGTTGTTTGTCAGCTGAGCATGAGGAATAAATCTGTTATCATTGAATGTGGCTGGAATATTTAGTGTTGCGCCACGCGAAGAAAGTCTTCAGATGAGCATATGCACAGTCTGCTCAGTAAGTGCATGGAAAGTCAAACACGCAACATCTTACTAATTCCAGTACGTAATACACTTTTTCTGACTAGTCTAACATCTGGCAGAAAACTCGTTACGGTGTAAAATCGATAACTCTGTACTACCTGTAAATTTTAGCGCTTGGCCATAAATGGAATTGCTTCCCTTTCCAGTGTTTTAATGGTTAATAGAGAGAACTTAGAAAAATTTCGACCAAGCTTCGAATCAATAGTAAGCAAAATTAGGCGTTCAGGGAAGAAATTTCCCAATTAGCTATGTATGTATAAAATACATCATTGTAATCAGTGGAATAACAGCTTCTAGCTCATACGTTATAATAGATTCGCAAATGTTAATTTATATGTGTTATTTAGGTCCAAAAACGAAGATTCGCGTAATTTGAATAAATTGTGTTAAGAAACTTATGGTTTATAGAAAGAAAACTATGGGCTCTGATGGAAGAAACTTCTCATTGACACATTTCTATGATTTTTATACCAGATTAAAGAGCTTGAAATGCTCTTTCGTGCTAGACGTTATAATTTAATGTCGGAAAATATATTAAATAAGAAAATTTAATTTATTTATGAGCTTCTATACATTTCCCTATTAAACTGAGAACCGCATACAGGTAACCGCTTATCTCCGGCCCTCTTGGAGATTATCGGAAAATCCCGTCACTATAACGAGAATTCTTCCCTATGGAATACTGTTTAATAAGATTTAAACAGTGGCACAATAAAAGTTTCACCCTGTAGCACGCCAAGAAACAAGTGCATAATTGATGTGTGTGGTAGTGTGTGTGGGGAGGAGGGGTCGGGGGGGGGGGGGGGGTGAAATGACCTTTCAAGGCAGGTGAGGGGTATTAACGAATAGAAAGCTATGGAATTTTCGTTTCTCCAAATCTGGGTCCCTTCCTTTTTTGTTCTAAATAAAATTGAAAGGGGAGTAACAAACTGAGTGACTCTTTCGGCTTTTTCAGGCTTAGAAGCGATTTTATTTTCTTCATAAAATGATGTTTTAAAATACGCACTTAATCCTTCAAAACGTTTGTACTTTCAGTTTCTAATTATAGATGCGTTGTAATATCATGTAGCTTCTATCCGAATGTATGACCTTGCTAATTATCTGTGTGTACATAAAACAAATCTTTTAAAATTATGAGCTGTTTTATAGGTGTGAAAAACTTTCGTTCCGAACCTTTAAGGAGAGATCCGGCACTGCTTAGACTAGTCTGCGTAAATGCGCATTCTATTCGGAAAAAATATAGTACGCACTGAAATTGATATGATGTTGCGTGTTTTGATAACCTGACTCTCCCTGCACTTTTTGAGCAGACTGCGCATATGTGAAAGCTGATATGCACAGTTCGCTTATGCTCACCTGAAGTGTTTTTTCGCGCGACACAACTCTAAATATTCTAACCACATTCAATGATTACAGATTTGTGCCTCAGGTTCAGCTGACACAGAACGATGAAACAACGGCGGGGCATTGACGTTGATTAAACGTTACTATGACGTTGAATTGACGTTGATATTGACGGTTTACATGTAACTTGAGACATAGCTGATTATATGAGGTGCAAATTTGTACTCAGTAATAAGGAGGCTCATTAAAGATGTTTTTCTATAGTTTATACACTGGGCACACACCATTGAATCACATTGAATCAACGTTGATTCACTGTTGATTCAGCGTTGATTCAATGATGATTCAGCATTTAATTTCCGCAGGCTTGGTGAGGCTGAACCGCAAACAGCGCAGATCCTGATATGACTGCTCTGCTAGGCCCGCAATGTGTGCCCCGGTAGTAAGAACAGCAGGATATTATAACTTTTACTGATCTCAAACTCTCGCGGCAGTGCAGGCTATCTCGTAAACGATGCACTGCACTTACTCTGACAGACAACGCAGTTACATGGACTTATCCTGGTACCCACTGTTTGTGTATAGCGTCAAACATATTTTACCCGGACAGGGCTAATAACATTCAAAACAAGAGATGAGCATAAAATGCACGTGAAAATAAGATCGACACTTGATTATCCTGATTGCCAATGATGTAACCCAAGAGCCGCACCCTCGGAAAATTGCCACATGCGACGAGAAGAATCAGCCCAGTCTGTGGTAACATGTATGCTTTCACAACATGTATAAGCAATCTTGAGCATCATACACTGTGGCGTCGTAAAGAGCGCGAAAAGAAAAGACACTAATGGGACTGCATTCGCTTTTCCCAAGATGGGGTGAAATACATTTTCCCTTGCGCATACCTCGTGTCATGATAAAACCAGTCTTATTTCATAAGCAAAACGCGCGTGTCTTGACTAGACGCATTCGCAATCAGAGCACGGTAGACTACACATGAGCGTAGACATATCTTGGTACCTCCTGGTTGCGTATACATACATATTTCGCTGAAAATATTATGGGTTGAAGCACATTTTTACCTTGCGCAGGCCATTTGAGTCGTGTCGTGATAAAGTCAGCCTTGTGGTGTATGCAAAACGCCTATGTCCAGACTAGTCTGTGCACTAGCACAATCAGAACAGGTTAGGCGCAATAAGTATGCCTTCTGGAAATCAAACGGTGAACTGTTCTTACTCTGACAGACTACGCAGTTGCATAGACTTATCTTGGTACCCACTGTTTGCGTATAGTGTCAAACATATTTTGCCCGGACAAGGCTCATATCGTTTAAAGAGATGAGCATAAAATGCACGTGCAAATATAACCGACCCTTGATTATCAATGATGTAATCCAAGAGCTGCAAGATTAACAAAAAATAAATAAAAATAACCGCAGTGATCCAAAATTTTGGGATAGATGTATCTGAGAAATCACTTTAGAATCAGATCAAGATGTGCAATGCGTCATATCCTATCAGTATTTTTGACACACTGTCCGCTACTTTTAGCATTTGTTTAAATTTTAGAATAATCTGGTAATTTAAAGGTGTCCCAATAGAGAGAGTAAATAAAAACGATGGAAATTGTTTGAACAGCATTGCAAGACACCCAGCAGGCACATGACGTCGTAATGATGTCAAAATGGGTCGATGCGACGCCACCATGCCGCATAGACGTCAATACGACATCATTTCGACGTCATGTGTCTGCTGGGCAGTAAGTATTTCCCAGCGGGCACATGACGTCAGAATGACGTCGATGAAATGTAATGTTTGCGTCGACGTCAATGCGACGTCATTATAACGTTGTGTGCCTGCTGGGTAGTATGTATCAATGTGAAGATCTGATCCGTCTCCTTGAGCTTCCGATTAGGTATCCGTTTATCTGAATCAGAAAAAATGAGCCGCGACACGAGAAAGCAACAAAGTGGAAGTGCGCCCATCACAGACTCAGATCAGCCTGGGCATCCGCCTAGTATGATCACAGTCTTTTCTGAGCGCTTTAACGGTAGCTAAGGATCTAACGTGGCGCGCTACCTTCATGTGGACAGCAAAGACTCTGATCAGACTGGGTGGATGCCCGGGCTTATCTGAGTCTGCGCTGGGCGCACAACCACTTTGTTGGTTTTCTCGCGTCGTGGTTCAAAATAATGATATTGGAAGTCTGCCCACAGTCATAACTAATTTATTCTAGGTCCACGTTTCATTAACATCGATCTTCAGACGAAAGAAGCTATTCTCTAGGGAAAAGAAATAATGCCAGAATTTGTGCATATTGCCAAAATTGATAAATTCTGCATTTCTATCATACAAAACTAAAATTGACAAGAAAAATGTCAGAACTGCCTTTTTAATTTACTTGTTATTTTTTTATTTGTTTTAACTATTGCAGAACTTAAATGTACAGAAAATTAGATGTGCCTGCGTGTGGGTTTTACTGCCCAAATATAGGTATGTGCTACATAGGAATTTTTGCAATCCTTTATTAGTCTTACGGGCCACCAGGGTTCATCTCCCATAAAGTGCAGGTTACTATGATGCTTATGTTGGTTTCATCTGTTTGTGCGACTCCACTTTGGTTGAAGGTACATCATTTTAGAGTCCAGATGCGCTGAAACAGGCGCACATGCTGCGACTTTGTACCCATGCCCCTGTGCTTGCACCACATCCATGTTGTAGCAGACAGACCGCAGTAAACAGTATCCAGGACGCAGTAGACAGACAGTAGACACTTCACTGGACAGTAAATAGTATACAGAAGACTGCGAACAACATGCACTACTTTTCAGCATGCTCCAAAGCGAAGGGCGAGTGGACAGTGCACAGCAGACGGTAAACGGTCTGTAACGTTGAGGGAAAAGTATTTTCCTTCGCACAGCTTTGAGATACATATATAGTGATCGTGAAATTGGGGGAAGAAAACTATCAAAGAAAAAAAAGAAATAAAAATAGAAAATAAAGAAAAGCAGACAAAAGTCTTCAGCACCCGGTATTCCCAGAAGGTCACCCATCCAAGTACTAACCGGGCCCGACGTTGCTTAATTTCCGTGATCGGACGAGAACCGATGTTTTCAATGTATTATGGCCGTATACAACAAAGTACCGATTTTCAACATTTACAAAGTGTACTTTTGAGAGTTTGCGATCAGTAATAGCCTATCCTGCAGTTCTTACTACTGGGACACACATTGCAGGCCTAGTAGAGCAGTCGTATCAGGATCTGCGCTGTTTACATTTCAGTCTCATCATGCCAGCAGACAAAAAAGTTGAATCATCATCGAATCAACGTTGATTCGATGTGATTCGATGTTTTGTGATCATCGATTAAACTATGGCAAAACATCTTCGATAAGCCTCTTTATTTCGGAGTACTAATTCGCGCCTCATATGATAAGCTTTTGTCTGAAGTAAAAAGTAACCGTCAATATCAACGTTAATTCAACGGCACAGTGACGTTTAACCAGCGTTAATGGCAGGACGTTGTGTCAGCGTTGTTTGTCAGCTGAGCATGAGGAATAAATCTGTTATCATTGAATGTGGCTGGAATATTTAGTGTTGCGCCACGCGAAGAAAGTCTTCAGATGAGCATATGCACAGTCTGCTCAGTAAGTGCATGGAAAGTCAAACACGCAACATCTTACTAATTCCAGTACGTAATACACTTTTTCTGACTAGTCTAACATCTGGCAGAAAACTCGTTACGGTGTAAAATCGATAACTCTGTACTACCTGTAAATTTTAGCCCTTGGCCATAAATGGAATTGCTTCCCTTTCCAGTGTTTTAATGGTTTATAGAGAGAAGTTAGAAAAATTTCGACCAAGCTTCGAATCAATAGTAAGCAAAATTAGGCGTTCAGGGAAGAAATTTCCCAATTAGCTATGTATGTATAAAATACATCATTGTAATCAGTGGAATAACAGCTTCTAGCTCATACGTTATAATAGATTCGCAAATGTTAATTTATATGTGTTATTTAGGTCCAAAAACGAAGATTCGCGTAATTTGAATAAATTGTGTTAAGAAACTTATGGTTTATAGAAAGAAAACTATGGGCTCTGATGGAAGAAACTTCTCATTGACACATTTCTATGATTTTTATACCAGATTAAAGAGCTTGAAATGCTCTTTCGTGCTAGACGTTATAATTTAATGTCGGAAAATATATTAAATAAGAAAATTTAATTTATTTATGAGCTTCTATACATTTCCCTATTAAACTGAGAACCGCATACAGGTAACCGCTTATCTCCGGCCCTCTTGGAGATTATCGGAAAATCCCGTCACTATAACGAGAATTCTTCCCTATGGAATACTGTTTAATAAGATTTAAACAGTGGCACAATAAAAGTTTCACCCTGTAGCACGCCAAGAAACAAGTGCATAATTGATGTGTGTGGTAGTGTGTGTGGGGAGGAGGGGTCGGGGGGGGGGGGATGAAATGACCTTTCAAGGCAGGTGAGGGGTATTAACGAATAGAAAGCTATGGAATTTTCGTTTCTCCAAATCTGGGTCCCTTCCTTTTTTGTTCTAAATAAAATTGAAAGGGGAGTAACAAACTGAGTGACTCTTTCGGCTTTTTCAGGCTTAGAAGCGATTTTATTTTCTTCATAAAATGATGTTTTAAAATACGCACTTAATCCTTCAAAACGTTTGTACTTTCAGTTTCTAATTATAGATGCGTTGTAATATCATGTAGCTTCTATCCGAATGTATGACCTTGCTAATTATCTGTGTGTACATAAAACAAATCTTTTAAAATTATGAGCTGTTTTATAGGTGTGAAAAACTTTCGTTCCGAACCTTTAAGGAGAGATCCGGCACTGCTTAGACTAGTCTGCGTAAATGCGCATTCTATTCGGAAAAAATATAGTACGCACTGAAATTGATATGATGTTGCGTGTTTTGATAACCTGACTCTCCCTGCACTTTTTGAGCAGACTGCGCATATGTGAAAGCTGATATGCACAGTTCGCTTATGCTCACCTGAAGTGTTTTTTCGCGCGACACAACTCTAAATATTCTAACCACATTCAATGATTACAGATTTGTGCCTCAGGTTCAGCTGACACAGAACGCTGAAACAACGGCGGGGCATTGACGTTGATTAAACGTTACTATGACGTTGAATTGACGTTGATATTGACGGTTTACATGTAACTTGAGACATAGCTGATTATATGAGGTGCAAATTTGTACTCAGTAATAAGGAGGCTCATTAAAGATGTTTTTCTATAGTTTATACACTGGGCACACACCATTGAATCACATTGAATCAACGTTGATTCACTGTTGATTCAGCGTTGATTCAATGATGATTCAGCATTTAATTTCCGCAGGCTTGGTGAGGCTGAACCGCAAACAGCGCAGATCCTGATATGACTGCTCTGCTAGGCCCGCAATGTGTGCCCCGGTAGTAAGAACAGCAGGATATTATAACTTTTACTGATCTCAAACTCTCGCGGCAGTGCAGGCTATCTCGTAAACGATGCACTGCACTTACTCTGACAGACAACGCAGTTACATGGACTTATCCTGGTACCCACTGTTTGTGTATAGCGTCAAACATATTTTACCCGGACAGGGCTAATAACATTCAAAACAAGAGATGAGCATAAAATGCACGTGAAAATAAGATCGACACTTGATTATCCTGTTTGCCAATGATGTAAGCCAAGAGCCGCACCCTCGGAAAATTGCCACATGCGACGAGAAGAATCAGCCCAGTCTGTGGTAACATGTATGCTTTCACAACATGTATAAGCAATCTTGAGCATCATACACTGTGGCGTCGTAAAGAGCGCGAAAAGAAAAGACACTAATGGGACTGCATTCGCTTTTCCCAAGATGGGGTGAAATACATTTTCCCTTGCGCATACCTCGTGTCATGATAAAACCAGTCTTATTTCATAAGCAAAACGCGCGTGTCTTGACTAGACGCATTCGCAATCAGAGCACGGTAGACTACACATGAGCGTAGACATATCTTGGTACCTCCTGGTTGCGTATACATACATATTTCGCTGAAAATATTATGGGTTGAAGCACATTTTTACCTTGCGCAGGCCATTTGAGTCGTGTCGTGATAAAGTCAGCCTTGTGGTGTATGCAAAACGCCTATGTCCAGACTAGTGTGTGCACTAGCACAATCAGAACAGGTTAGGCGCAATAAGTATGCCTTCTGGAAATCAAACGGTGAACTGCTCTTACTCTGACAGACTACGCAGTTGCATAGACTTATCTTGGTACCCACTGTTTGCGTATAGTGTCAAACATATTTTGCCCGGACAAGGCTCATATCGTTTAAAGAGATGAGCATAAAATGCACGTGCAAATATAACCGACCCTTGATTATCAATGATGTAATCCAAGAGCTGCAAGATTAACAAAAAATAAATAAAAATAACCGCAGTGATCCAAAATTTTGGGATAGATGTATCTGAGAAATCACTTTAGAATCAGATCAAGATGTGCAATGCGTCATATCCTATCAGTATTTTTGACACACTGTCCGCTACTTTTAGCATTTGTTTAAATTTTAGAATAATCTGGTAATTTAAAGATGTCCCAATAGAGAGAGTAAATAAAAACGATGGAAATTGTTTGAACAGCATTGCAAGACACCCAGCAGGCACATGACGTCTTAATGATGTCAAAATGGGGTCGATGCGACGCCACCATGCCGCATAGACGTCAATACGACATCATTTCGACGTCATGTGTCTGCTGGGCAGTAAGTATTTTCCAGCGGGCACATGACGTCAGAATGACGTCGATGAAATGTAATGTTTGCGTCGACGTCAATGCGACGTCATTATAACGTTGTGTGCCTGCGGGGTAGTATGTATCAATGTGAAGATCTGATCCGTCTCCTTGAGCTTCCGATTAGGTGTCCGTTTATCTGAATCAGAAAAAATGAGCCGCGACACGAGAAAGCAACAAAGTGGAAGTGCGCCCATCGCAGACTCAGATCAGCCTGGGCATCCGCCTAGTATGATCACAGTCTTTTCTAAGCGCTTTAACGGTAGCTAAGGATCTAACGTGGCGCGCTACCTTCATGTGGACAGCAAAGACTCTGATCAGACTGGGTGGATGCCCGGGCTTATCTGAGTCTGCGCTGGGCGCACAACCACTTTGTTGGTTTTCTCGCGTCGTGGTTCAAAATAATGATATTGGAAGTCTGCCCACAGTCATAACTAATTTATTCTAGGTCCACGTTTCATTAACATCGATCTTCAGACGAAAGAAGCTATTCTCTAGGGAAAAGAAATAATGCCAGAATTTGTGCATATTGCCAAAATTGATAAATTCTGCATTTCTATCATACAAAACTAAAATTGACAAGAAAAATGTCAGAACTGCCTTTTTAATTTACTTGTTATTTTTTTATTTGTTTTAACTATTGCAGAACTTAAATGTACAGAAAATTAGATGTGCCTGCGTGTGGGTTTTACTGCCCAAATATAGGTATGTGCTACATAGGAATTTTTGCAATCCTTTATTAGTCTTACGGGCCACCAGGGTTCATCTCCCATAAAGTGCAGGTTACTATGATGCTTATGTTGGTTTCATCTGTTTGTGCGACTCCACTTTGGTTGAAGGTACATCATTTTAGAGTCCAGATGCGCTGAAACAGGCGCACATGCTGCGACTTTGTACCCATGCCCCTGTGCTTGCACCACATCCATGTTGTAGCAGACAGACCGCAGTAAACAGTATCCAGGACGCAGTAGACAGACAGTAGACACTTCACTGGACAGTAAATAGTATACAGAAAACTGCGAACAACATGCACTACTTTTCAGCATGCTCCAAAGCGAAGGGCGAGTGGACAGTGCACAGCAGACGGTAAACGGTCTATAACGTTGAGGGAAAAGTATTTTCCTTCGCACAGCTTTGAGATACATATATAGTGATCGTGAAATTGTGGGAAGAAAACTATCAAAGAAAAAAAGAAATAAAAATAGAAAATAAAGAAAAGCAGACAAAAGTCTGCAGCACCCGGTATTCCCAGGCGGTCACCCATCCAAGTACTAACCGGGCCCGACGTTGCTTAATTTCCGTGATCGGACGAGAACCGATGTTTTCAATGTATTATGGCCGTATACAACAAAGTACCGATTTTCAACATTTACAAAGTGTACTTTTGAGAGTTTGCGATCAGTAATAGCCTATCCTGCAGTTCTTACTACTGGGACACACATTGCAGGTCTAGTAGAGCAGTCGTATCAGGATCTGCGCTGTTTACATTTCAGTCTCATCATGCCAGCAGACAAAAAAAGTTGAATCATCATCGAATCAACGTTGATTCGATGTGATTCGATGTTTTGTGATCATCGATTAAACTATGGCAAAACATCTTCGATAAGCCTCTTTATTTCGGAGTACTAATTCGCGCCTCATATGATAAGCTTTTGTCTGAAGTAAAAAGTAACCGTCAATATCGACGTTAATTCAACGGCACAGTGACGTTTAACCAACGTTAATGGCACGACGTTGTGTCAGCGTTGTTTGTCAGCTGAGCATGAGGAATAAATCTGTTATCATTGAATGTGGCTGGAATATTTAGTGTTGCGCCACGCGAAGAAAGTCTTCAGATGAGCATATGCACAGTCTGCTCAGTAAGTGCATGGAAAGTCAAACACGCAACATCTTACTAATTCCAGTACGTAATACACTTTTTCTGACTAGTCTAACATCTGGCAGAAAACTCGTTACGGTGTAAAATCGATAACTCTGTACTACCTGTAAATTTTAGCCCTTGGCCATAAATGGAATTGCTTCCCTTTCCAGTGTTTTAATGGTTAATAGAGAGAACTTAGAAAAATTTCGACCAAGCTTCGAATCAATAGTAAGCAAAATTAGGCGTTCAGGGAAGAAATTTCCCAATTAGCTATGTATGTATAAAATACATCATTGTAATCAGTGGAATAACAGCTTCTAGCTCATACGTTATAATAGATTCGCAAATGTTAATTTATATGTGTTATTTAGGTCCAAAAACGAAGATTCGCGTAATTTGAATAAATTGTGTTAAGAAACTTATGGTTTATAGAAAGAAAACTATGGGCTCTGATGGAAGAAACTTCTCATTGACACATTTCTATGATTTTTATACCAGATTAAAGAGCTTGAAATGCTCTTTCGTGCTAGACGTTATAATTTAATGTCGGAAAATATATTAAATAAGAAAATTTAATTTATTTATGAGCTTCTATACATTTCCCTATTAAACTGAGAACCGCATACAGGTAACCGCTTATCTCCGGCCCTCTTGGAGATTATCGGAAAATCCCGTCACTATAACAAGAATTCTTCCCTATGGAATACTGTTTAATAAGATTTAAACAGTGGCACAATAAAAGTTTCACCCTGTAGCACGCCAAGAAACAAGTGCATAATTGATGTGTGTGGTAGTGTGTGTGGGGAGGAGGGGTCGGGGGTGGGGGGTGGGGGGTGAAATGACCTTTCAAGGCAGGTGAGGGGTATTAACGAATAGAAAGCTATGGAATTTTCGTTTCTCCAAATCTGGGTCCCTTCCTTTTTTGTTCTAAATAAAATTGAAAGGGGAGTAACAAACTGAGTGAATCTTTCGGCTTTTTCAGGCTTAGAAGCGATTTTATTTTCTTCATAAAATGATGTTTTAAAATACGCACTTAATCCTTCAAAACGTTTGTACTTTCAGTTTCTAATTATAGATGCGTTGTAATATCATGTAGCTTCTATCCGAATGTATGACCTTGCTAATTATCTGTGTGTACATAAAACAAATCTTTTAAAATTATGAGCTGTTTTATAGGTGTGAAAAACTTTCGTTCCGAACCTTTAAGGAGAGATCCGGCACTGCTTAGACTAGTCTGCGTAAATGCGCATTCTATTCGGAAAAAATATAGTACGCACTGAAATTGATATGATGTTGCGTGTTTTGATAACCTGACTCTCCCTGCACTTACTGAGCAGACTGCGCATATGTGAAAGCTGATATGCACAGTTCGCTTATGCTCACCTGAAGTGTTTTTTCGCGCGACACAACTCTAAATATTCTAACCACATTCAATGATTACAGATTTGTGCCTCAGGTTCAGCTGACACAGAACGCTGAAACAACGGCGGGGCACTGACGTTGATTAAACGTTACTATGACGTTGAATTGACGTTGATATTGACGGTTTACATGTAACTTGAGACATAGCTGATTATATGAGGTGCAAATTTGTACTCAGTAATAAGGAGGCTCATTAAAGATGTTTTTCTATAGTTTATACACTGGGCACACACCATTGAATCACATTGAATCGACGTTGATTCACTGTTGATTCAGCGTTGATTCAATGATGATTCAGCATTTAATTTCCGCAGGCTTGGTGAGGCTGAACCGCAAACAGCGCAGATCCTGATATGACTGCTCTGCTAGGCCCGCAATGTGTGCCCCGGTAGTAAGAACAGCAGGATATTATAACTTTTACTGATCTCAAACTCTCGCGGCAGTGCAGGCTATCTCGTAAACGATGCACTGCACTTACTCTGACAGACAACGCAGTTACATGGACTTATCCTGGTACCCACTGTTTGTGTATAGCGTCAAACATATTTTACCCGGACAGGGCTAATAACATTCAAAACAAGAGATGAGCATAAAATGCACGTGAAAATAAGATCGACACTTGATTATCCTGATTGCCAATGATGTAACCCAAGAGCCGCACCCTCGGAAAATTGCCACATGCGACGAGAAGAATCAGCCCAGTCTGTGGTAACATGTATGCTTTCACAACATGTATAAGCAATCTTGAGCATCATACACTGTGGCGTCGTAAAGAGCGCGAAAAGAAAAGACACTAATGGGACTGCATTCGCTTTTCCCAAGATGGGGTGAAATACATTTTCCCTTGCGCATACCTCGTGTCATGATAAAACCAGTCTTATTTCATAAGCAAAACGCGCGTGTCTTGACTAGACGCATTCGCAATCAGAGCACGGTAGACTACACATGAGCGTAGACATATCTTGGTACCTCCTGGTTGCGTATACATACATATTTCGCTGAAAATATTATGGGTTGAAGCACATTTTTACCTTGCGCAGGCCATTTGAGTCGTGTCGTGATAAAGTCAGCCTTGTGGTGTATGCAAAACGCCTATGTCCAGACTAGTCTGTGCACTAGCACAATCAGAACAGGTTAGGCGCAATAAGTATGCCTTCTGGAAATCAAACGGTGAACTGTTCTTACTCTGACAGACTACGCAGTTGCATAGACTTATCATGGTACCCACTGTTTGCGTATAGTGTCAAACATATTTTGCCCGGACAAGGCTCATATCGTTTAAAGAGGTGAGCATAAAATGCACGTGCAAATATAACCGACCCTTGATTATCAATGTTGTAATCCAAGAGCTGCAAGATTAACAAAAAATAAATAAAAATAACCGCAGTGATCCAAAATTTTGGGATAGATGTATCTGAGAAATCACTTTAGAATCAGATCAAGATGTGCAATGCGTCATATCCTATCAGTATTTTTGACACACTGTCCGCTACTTTTAGCATTTGTTTAAATTTTAGAATAATCTGGTAATTTAAAGGTGTCCCAATAGAGAGAGTAAATAAAAACGATGGAAATTGTTTGAACAGCATTGCAAGACACCCAGCAGGCACATGACGTCGTAATGATGTCAAAATGGGGTCGATGCGACGCCACCATGCCGCATAGACGTCAATACGACATCATTTCGACGTCATGTGTCTGCTGGGCAGTAAGTATTTCCCAGCGGGCACATGACGTCAGAATGACGTCGATGAAATGTAATGTTTGCGTCGACGTCAATGCAACGTCATTATAACGTTGTGTGCCTGCTGGGTAGTATGTATCAATGTGAAGATCTGATCCGTCTCCTTGAGCTTCCGATTAGGTATCCGTTTATCTGAATCAGAAAAAATGAGCCGCGACACGAGAAAGCAACAAAGTGGAAGTGCGCCCATCGCAGACTCAGATCAGCCTGGGCATCCGCCTAGTATGATCACAGTCTTTTCTAAGCGCTTTAACGGTAGCTAAGAATCTAACGTGGCGCGCTACCTTCATGTGGACAGCAAAGACTCTGATCAGACTGGGTGGATGCCCGGGCTTATCTGAGTCTGCGCTGGGCGCACAACCACTTTGTTGGTTTTCTCGCGTCGTGGTTCAAAATAATGATATTGGAAGTCTGCCCACAGTCATAACTAATTTATTCTAGGTCCACGTTTCATTAACATCGATCTTCAGACGAAAGAAGCTATTCTCTAGGGAAAAGAAATAATGCCAGAATTTGTGCATATTGCCAAAATTGATAAATTCTGCATTTCTATCATACAAAACTAAAATTGACAAGAAAAATGTCAGAACTGCCTTTTTAATTTACTTGTTATTTTTTTATTTGTTTTAAATATTGCAGAACTTAAATGTACAGAAAATTAGATGTGCCTGCGTGTGGGTTTTACTGCCCAAATATAGGTATGTGCTACATAGGAATTTTTGCAATCCTTTATTAGTCTTACGGGCCACCAGGGTTCATCTCCCATAAAGTGCAGGTTACTATGATGCTTATGTTGGTTTCATCTGTTTGTGCGACTCCACTTTGGTTGAAGGTACATCATTTTAGAGTCCAGATGCGCTGAAACAGGCGCACATGCTGCGACTTTGTACCCATGCCCCTGTGCTTGCACCACATCCATGTTGTAGCAGACAGACCGCAGTAAACAGTATCCAGGACGCAGTAGACAGACAGTAGACACTTCACTGGACAGTAAATAGTATACAGAAAACTGCGAACAACATGCACTACTTTTCAGCATGCTCCAAAGCGAAGGGCGAGTGGACAGTGCACAGCAGACGGTAAACGGTCTATAACGTTGAGGGAAAAGTATTTTCCTTCGCACAGCTTTGAGATACATATATAGTGATCGTGAAATTGTGGGAAGAAAACTATCAAAGAAAAAAAGAAATAAAAATAGAAAATAAAGAAAAGCAGACAAAAGTCTGCAGCACCCGGTATTCCCAGGCGGTCACCCATCCAAGTACTAACCGGGCCCGACGTTGCTTAATTTCCGTGATCGGACGAGAACCGATGTTTTCAATGTATTATGGCCGTATACAACAAAGTACCGATTTTCAACATTTACAAAGTGTACTTTTGAGAGTTTGCGATCAGTAATAGCCTATCCTGCAGTTCTTACTACTGGGACACACATTGCAGGTCTAGTAGAGCAGTCGTATCAGGATCTGCGCTGTTTACATTTCAGTCTCATCATGCCAGCAGACAAAAAAAGTTGAATCATCATCGAATCAACGTTGATTCGATGTGATTCGATGTTTTGTGATCATCGATTAAACTATGGCAAAACATCTTCGATAAGCCTCTTTATTTCGGAGTACTAATTCGCGCCTCATATGATAAGCTTTTGTCTGAAGTAAAAAGTAACCGTCAATATCGACGTTAATTCAACGGCACAGTGACGTTTAACCAACGTTAATGGCACGACGTTGTGTCAGCGTTGTTTGTCAGCTGAGCATGAGGAATAAATCTGTTATCATTGAATGTGGCTGGAATATTTAGTGTTGCGCCACGCGAAGAAAGTCTTCAGATGAGCATATGCACAGTCTGCTCAGTAAGTACATGGAAAGTCAAACACGCAACATCTTACTAATTCCAGTACGTAATACACTTTTTCTGACTAGTCTAACATCTGGCAGAAAACTCGTTACGGTATAAAATCGATAACTCTGTACTACCTGTAAATTTTAGCCCTTGGCCATAAATGGAATTGCTTCCCTTTCCAGTGTTTTAATGGTTAATAGAGAGAACTTAGAAAAATATCGACCAAGCTTCGAATCAATAGTAAGCAAAATTAGGCGTTCAGGGAAGAAATTTCCCAATTAGCTATGTATGTATAAATTACATCATTGTAATCAGTGGAATAACAGCTTCTAGCTCATACGTTATAACAGATTCGCAAATGTTAATTTATATGTGTTATTTAGGTCCAAAAACGAAGATTCGCGTAATTTGAATAAATTGTGTTAAGAAACTTATGGTTTATAGAAAGAAAACTATGGGCTCTGATGGAAGAAACTTCTCATTGACACATTTCTATGATTTTTATACCAGATTAAAGAGCTTGAAATGCTCTTTCGTGCTAGACGTTATAATTTAATGTCGGAAAATATATTAAATAAGAAAATTTAATTTATTTATGAGCTTCTATACATTTCCTTATTAAACTGAGAACCGCATACAGGTAACCGCTTATCTCCGGCCCTCTTGGAGATTATCGGAAAATCCCGTCACTATAACGAGAATTCTTCCCTATGGAGACCGCTGAGCCAATTTAATCATTTTCAAACTACAGTTCTGCCCACCCAAGTGCTAGAGGGACTCAGCGGTAATCGTATGGCAGGTATAATGAATAAATTTAAGCAGCTAATATGTACTTGTGTAGCACCAGAAAGCATGGATATGTTGTTTCTATGGTATATGGGTGCACCTTCATGTTGGAACCGTCAATTTTACAAAGTTTATGAAGGGGAAGAACTTCCTTGATTCCTTGCTTATTTGTCTGGAAACAAATCCGTTTCAAAACGGGGTTTTCTCTTAAAGGAAAGGGTTTGCTCTTAGAAGAGTAACTTCTTTCCTTGTTAAACTTGACCCAAATACCGTATACGCGATAATTTTCGCGGTGTTTTATTTTTGGCGGTATTTCGCGGTCACTTAGAAACCGCGAATATTAAAATCGCGAAATAATTGCCTGTTTCTTACAAAGTATCATCAGTAGACACAGCGTCCATATATTTTGTTTCTGTTTGCTTCAGTAAAGTCTGATACTTTTCACTTGAGCCAGTTCTTTCATTAACCTGCGGCCGCAGGTTAATGAAAGAACTAGCTCAAATGAAAATCAAGCAATTTTGATTTTTGTGCATGTTGCTTACCGCGAATATTAAAAATCGCGAAAATTAATGTTTATGCTTTTGCCCCTTAACCGCGAAAATTTGAAACCGCGAAAATTACCGCGTATACGGTATGTCGAAGGGAGCCAAAATGAAAATGACAGAGTTGCTTCCCCTAAAAGCATCATGCCGCAGACACAGTGATATATTTCACCAAGTCATATAACACTCAAATCGACTTTTGATTTCTTCTGCTGAGGGATAAATGAGGGAGCAGTTAGTACCAATTTTATAAGTATCCATTTGGTAATGTTCGTCCTGGATTCGAACACATAACCTTACGCATCTGTTTTAGGGTCAGTAGCATGATACCGTGCAATATATTAAAAAGTACTATAAATGCCACAGCTCATTTGAAAAAAAAATGTCTTGCGTTTTCTGTATTTCCTGGTTTTCCTATGCCGTGTTCCAGAATTCCCAGGAAAAGGCCTCGGTGGAAACATAAGGGCGAAATAGCGTCGGATCATTCTGGTTGCATTGACATTTAGGTCTGTGTTGGTTATCTGCAAGTTTCACAACAATCCAGAATCAAGTAATCAAGGCTAGATTTCGTGTACCTTTATCGAAATCTTTACAGTGGCATTTCGTCTTACATACGATTGATAACTCTTTTCGAGCCCTAAATTTTATGGTGAGTTGAAATTAATGGTAGAACTGCTTTTCAATGACAGATTCTAGCTATTGGAATCGGCTTACACCGTCAAGTGTTCATCCGTTATAAAATATAGCACGGAATGAAATACCACATTGAATAAAGTTTTTCAACAGCAACAGAATGCTTTAAGCCTGAATTAAAATGTAATTTATGTAACATGTTTCTGTGCAATTGATTGTAAGTATCTAAGTAACGACATGGTAAGCAGGAGATACTACGTACAGCTAAAGATTTTGATAAACCACCAGGGCATAACCCAGTGCGATTGTTGATGCACCAAATCTTCCCTTTTCCCTGCCCCGATTATGTAATTGAAGCGTGACACAAGAAAACCAACAATGTGGTTGTGCGCCCAGCGCAACTCAGATCAGCATCGGCATCCGCCCAGTCTGATCAGAGTCTTCGCTGTCCGCGTTGAGGTAGCTTAGACCCTTAGCTACCCTTTGAGCACTTACCGAAGAGTCTGGTCAAACCGGGAGGATGCCCAGGCTGATCTAAGTCTGCGCTGGACGCACAACCACATTGTTGGTTTTGACGTGTCGCGGCTCATTTGTTACCAACCGTCCCAAAACAGAGCTTCTGTTTGGTTCATCTTGGTTGTTTTCATACCAGTAGATGGATCGTCCTTTGCGATGACTTGCGATGTAACGTCCTCTTTTAACAGTATTTCAGTCATATTTCATCGACGATGTGATAATGAAAGGCTGTAAAGCTGTAAAGACTGTCGCCTAAAACAAGTCTCGAAGCCGGGACCGCTTTGTCATCATATCAGCGCTTAACCAACTGAGCTACCGTATTTTCTTGCAGATAAAAACGTATAAAACTGGAAGAAACGTGTAAATGCTACTGGTGTCCTGATCATAGGAGAGAATAGAGATAAGACGGCAAAGAAGAGAAGTAAAGTTAGGTAGGTTGTCCCGAAGCTTCGTGATCACCTACCTACATCTTTTGATCTATCATTTCACCATTCGTTGTTATGGGTGGGGTGTGGAACTCGGCTCGGCGTTGTATTATATATCTCCTGGCTACACATTGTTGAATCAACACTTAATCAAAAATTTAAAGAGTAAATGCACTTCAGGAACTGACTGAATCAGATCCCAAACCCTATTCCCAACATCAAAGGGAAAGATTGACAACGACATTCCAACAAACAATAAATTACAAGTGATAAGCCGTGTCAGCAGCTCTTTCCCAAATAGGTGGCAACTCAGCTATCTTTACTGAACTAAATAATTAGACAAACAGAAGGGTTAAAATGAAAACACAATAAATTAAACAGCACCGATCATAAAACAAATGCAACCGCACCGAAAATACCGCCTTGAGACGGTCAGTAATAACTACTGGGGGGGGGGGGGTTAAACCGAATTTTTTGGACCCAAACCTTCATCCTCACCCTCCGCCGCGGTGCACACAATTAGTTGGTAGTTCGGTTCGTATGGAGGTTCCCTAACTCATCAGAGAGTCATCACGGGCAACAATTAAAATCAAGAAAAGACTGTGATGAAGCAAGGATGAGGACTCAAAGTTTATTCAACGTCAATGTTGTTTCAACTTTGTGTGCCTGCTGGGCGATCAAGTGTTTATTGGAAGCGTTACAAAGTATGTGACATAAAGCTTGTTTAATCATGTTCACGACTGACTATGTACTGCAGACATAAAATGCTTCAGGATGCACAGTTAAATATCGGAAACATTTACACGTAAGTACATGTATATGACGTTCAAATCTCAATGGATATTATCTTATCACATCAGCTAAGTGTAATTAAACCTTATTATTGTTTTCCACAATATGTTTGTAAAGCAAAGCTTTTGCGTAGAATGATACAATTTGATCGGTGCGTTAAACGAAATACGTTCAAATAATAAACCAGAGGACCAATGTTCCTGTAGCTCACCTGGCACCTTCTGTCAACAGACAAAATTTGTCATTTCGCTCATTTGTTACAAATTTAATTTGATTTTGATTTGTTGCTTAACGTCCACGGTAAACAGTTTAGGTCATGTCGGGACAGTCAGTTAACCTAACCACGCTATTCCTGGGCAGGCTTAGACCTCCTAAGCGGTTAACCAGAACTAAGTGCACATACTTTCGTCAGTAACTGACAACTGCCCTTCTTGTATCAGCGGAAAGAGAAACGAAAGTATGTGGCCAGACCAGGTATCGAAGCCAGGACCTCTGACTTATGAGTCAGGTGCCCTACCGATTGCGCTACGCGGCCCGGCTGTTACAAATTTAATACCAGTGGCTAATAAGGAGTGCATATTTTAATTTTAAAATCTCAGTGACCTAGAGCAAAGCTAAAACAATGATCTTGACCTTCGATGACCTAATGTCTTTATGTATTCATTTAGTTCCAATTATTATATCTAGGCTTAAAGAGTTTCCATGAAATCAACTGTTTAAGCATTTTCCCATATAAAAGGTTAACATACCAAAGTTGACCTTGCCATACATTAGGTCAAGCTCAATGCACAGTCATGATTTGTATAAACTACGATGAGCGTGAGTCCCCAATGCTACATACCATGTCAAAAGGTCACTGGGCCTTTGGTTCTGGAGAAAAAGATTTTTGAAGGGTTCTTTACCATATATGGGCAAGGCGGCCAACTTGGTCATGTGACAAAGTTTGGTTCCTTTGACCAAGTGGAGCTTCATATGAAATATGGCTCCAAACAGACAGGTAGCTTCAAAGAAGATGTTTGAAAATGTTGACCGGCAGAAGAATCTCAGTGACCTTTAGCAACATAATATCTTCATTTGCTCATTTTGTTAACCATATATACCAAATATTATACCTAAGACTTAAATAGCTTCTGAGAAATCCACTGTTGAAGCATTTTCTTATATAAATGCATAACGCATCAAAACTGATCTTGCCATAAATTAGGTCAAGGTAAATGCACGGTCATGATTTGGACAAATTATGATGGACGCAAGTCCTCAATGCTACATACCATGCCACAAGGCCATTAGGCCTTTCGTTCTGGAGAAGAAGATTTTTGAAGGTTTTTACCATATATGGGCATGGCTGCCATCTCTGTCATATGACCAAGACCATCTGGACCCTTTGATTTGTTTGGCCAAGTGAAGCTCCATATAGAATATGGCTTCTGAATCAATGACGCCACTGGCTCAGTGGCCTCAGAGGACACGATGTTTGAAAATGTTGATGGGTGAAGAATCTCAGTGACCTTTAACAATGACCTTGACATTTAGCAACATACTATCTTCATTTGCTCTTTTATTTAATCATATTATACCTTAGACTTAAATAAATTCTGAGAAATCCACTGTTTAGCCATTTTTCCATACAAAAGCACAACATACCAAAGTTAACCATGCCATAAATTCTGTCAAGGTCAATGCACGGTCATGATTTGTAAAAATTATGATGGACCCGAGTCCTCAATGCGTCATACCAAGCCACGGGGCCATTAGTCTTTTGGTTCTGGAGAGGAACGACTGTAGTGTAGTGGATAACACTTAACACTACCAATCCAGGGGTCGCAAGATTCACTCCCAGCTTCTCCGGTCTTTCGAATGAGACTTTAAACCGAGGTCCCGTCTCCATATGACCTCCTTGTTGGTGGGACGTTAAACCCGAGTTCACTCACTCATTCACTTGGTTCTGGAGAAGAATAGTTTTGAAGGGGTTCTACCATATATGGGTGTGGCAGCCATCTTGGTCATGTGACCAAGGCCATCTGAACAAACTTTAATTCCTTTGAGTCACTGAAGCTTCATGTGAAATATGGCTTCAATCGGCCCAGCGGTTTCAGAGGAGAGGATGATTTGAAAATGTTGACAGGAGACAGACTCTCAGTGTCCCTGAACAAAGGTCAAAGAACCACCTTGACCTTAAGCGACATAATTGCTTCATCTGGTCATTTAGTTAACGATATATAGCAAATATTATATCTTAAACTTTAATAAGGTAGTTTCTGTGAAATCCACTGTTTAAGCATTTTCCCATACAAAAGCATAATGTACCAAATATGACCATGTCAAAAATTAAGTCAAGGCCAACCTACGGTCATCATTTGTACAATTATAATGGGCTCGAATGCCCAATGCTACATACCAGTTACAAGGTCATAGGCCTTTCAGTCCTGGAGAAGAAGATTTTTGAAGGTGTTTTACCATATATGGACGTGGCCGCCATCTTGGTCACGTGACCAAGACCATCTAAACAAACGTTAATTCCTTTGGCCCACTGAAGCTCTATATGAAATATGGCTTCAATCGGCCTAGTGGCTTCAGAGGAGAAGATGACTGAAACTGTTGACAGGAGACAGAATCTCAGTGTCCTTGAACAAAGTTCAAAGAATGACCTTGACCTTAAGTGACACAATTTCTTCATCTGGTCATTTAGTTACCTTATATACCAAATATTATACCTTATATATATAACTTAAATAGTTTCTGAGAAATCCATACAAAAGCATAACGTACCAAAAATGACAGTGTCGTAAATTAGGTCAAGGTCAACCTACGGTCATCACTTGTACAAACTATGATGGGCTGTACCAGGTGTCAAGGTCATAGGCATTTCGGTTCTTTAAAAGTCTATGTTTGCCTTAGTTATTTAAAAATATTTCAAGGTTTAAATTAACAGCTGCAATTTAATGGGAAGTTCGTTAGTTAAAAATGTTTCAAAATTAACATTAACAGCTACAATGGAAAGGGAAATTCTTTAGTTAATTACCTGGATATCATCACCTATTTGTATTGATATTCTGAATGGCTCACGATTTTGCTGATTTGCTTTTACGTTTTATTCTTATCTTTTTTTTTTAAATCCATTATTATTTGAAACTTATGTATTTTTATGAACTAACATCCTAGATTTTGATGCGATGATAAACTGTCAAACGGAATTTAGTGTAAAGATTTTATAATTTATTTGAAAGTGGTGAAATAGTCAGGGAGTATATCTTTAAGGATAAGATTGTTTTAAATTACCCATTAAAAGAAAGATAATTTACTTCCAAATTTGGGTGGTCTCCCTTGGACGTGAACCCAATTCACCTCAATAAGTACTTTAGTCCAAGATTAGGAAAAATGATAAGTTTCGGAACTGACTAGTAAATAATCGACGTTTAATGACTCTAAATAATTAATAAATAGGAAATTGGTGATTGATAAATGAAGACATAGAACATAAATGATCTGCATATGTGGCGGAATAATAAGAAAATAAGAGATTAGTAGTACTGATTGAAAAACTAACTGGTGAATATCTGATAAGGAAGTAATGATGGCAATCTGGATGCTGACTGGCATTCTCCTGGTATTGTTTGGGCTTGAAAGGTAAAGTTTTTTCCGATTTGTACTCATTTTAAAGGTGAATTAGTACACGTTTAAAGAAAGCAACTCTTCCATTCTAAATTTTGCCTCCCTTTTCAATGGGGTTAACTCTTAGATGAAATCATTTTGCTCCCTTAGGTCCCTTTACTAACTTAGCTCCCTTAGGCACTAATTCTTTCCTTTTAGAGGTGACCCCTTTCAGGAGTGTCTACGTCCTCCAGGGAAGCAAACAAGCAATCACGAAAGTTGTTTCCCTTTGAGAGAAAAATGGGGAAACCATGGTGGTGTACACATACACCTTAACCTACCCGCACAACCCGTATGAAAATAAAGCCTACTTAAGGACTTTTAAAACGTACCATTTTTAATTCGCGTTCTATGGAAGATAACGGGAATCCTCGCTGTGACGTCACGTCATCGGATGATCACGTGGGTAGATACTTAGAATAAGTGCGAATATATAAGGTCTTAGTCACCTGTCATACGAAAAAGGAATAATTTAATTACCGGGAAGTTGAATTCATCTAGTAAAGCGTGAATTTGGGTATACCCATCACCTTAACCGAACTGGTTTTCTTAATCAACTACGATTGAAAAAAGGTTAACAGAATAAATGAAAATACTGTAGATCAGCATCTTAATCTTTTCTACTATCAAGTATATTTATTAGTATAAATAGGACTAGACGAAAAAAAAAGCAACAGAAAATAAATACTAAACTATTATATCTAAGAGAACTTAATCGGAATTACTATAAAATGTCGATCGGATTTAGGGACAAGAAAATTAAAAAGTAAAAAATAGTAATTAATAATGTCTATAATTGATGGTTGCGATTTATTAAAATTCTATATACAATTTAGAGTAAGATTTAAATAAAGAACTTTCTCTCTTTTGAAAAGAATATTATTGAGAACAGTATTAATTTTCAGACGATAATTTACTCCGAGTTCGTGAAATCTAAACGAAGATGCTACGAATAGATAAACTTTTAGTCTAGAAACTCTTTGTAAGACATAGCAATAATTAATACAAATAAAAACTCTCTCTCTCTCTCTCTCTCTCTCTCTCTCTCTGAATATATGTACTCTTGCACATTCTGATTCCAGATTTTTATGTGATGTTTAACGAAACAGAGTATAATATTATAATTTAAAGGCAAATACTCACTTAAATATAATCAGACTTCAAATAATAGATCTTGATTAGCAATTAAATTTGGTGAAAATTTCATGAAAATCTGACTTGAAATAAGAAAGATATGAAGATTTTTAAAAAAATCAAACTGGCGGCCCCGGAGGCCGCCATTTTTGGAAGTTCCTGTCACATGATACATATTTATATCTAGAATAAGAGCATAATTTGTTAACTTTTACTGTATTATTTAGTTTTAATTGTTTATTTTTCAATTGAAATATAGATTAACGATTTCATTTATCTACAGTTTGTTTAAAACTAAAGCTATTCAGGATTTTCATTTTTGACTGTGAGTTTATGACGTCATTAACTCACAGATTTACCGGTTTCCAGCTCAACATTTTAATATCTTTAAACTGTCATATTTTTCTTATTTTAAGTCCGATTTTCATGAAATTTGTGGCAAATTTCATGTTTTATTAGAATCTTTAATTTGAGCCTAACATGCAATTTAGTGAATGTTTTTCCTTTAATAAAAAGATCAGGCTGCTAAAACATTGTATTGTTATTTCAAATTGTCACCATAGGACACCAGCGGTTTTGAACTATGATAAGACGTCCTTGATCAAAGGATCCACTGAAGACAGATAAGATACTATTATACAACAGGAAACAAACATTTTTAATTCAAAAAATTAAAATAGAATACGGACTCAGATACATTTTATTAGAGTATCTATGATAAGAAATATATATTGTACTTTGTGAACGCGAGATCTAACAAGTTAAGAACAGTTTAATGCTAACAATAATCCAATGATAAAATTGAATTTCGCATTTCATCTCGTTTCAGTATAAGCTTTTAGCTACATCCTAAAACAAGTCAATGCCATCTAAAATATTGATTTTAAAACAGTTTATAAAATTCTACAATAGAGCTAAACCAACAATACTTCTTGAAAGTTACATGAAGTTCAAAAGCTTGAGCTAAGAAATATAAATGAAAAAAGATATGCATCTGAGTTATTCATCAACAATTCACTGCCATTTGTTCAGTCATTCATTCATTTAATGGTTTGTTTGTCGATTCATTCATTCGTTGTATTTTCCGATTCCCTTTTTACACGCTACATCATCTAGACTTTTTGTACATTTGCACTATAAACATGTGTGATAAAAAGGAAAAAATAAATTTTTGAAGCATCTTAACACGCAAATAAATTATGAAATTCAATTTTATAAAAAAATGTAAACCTTACATATTATCTATCTAAAACATTAAAATTTTGCTGTTTTAAATTCATATTTTACACACACAACCATGCGCATTAGCCGTATACTATAATACTGTATCACTCTTTCTGCCAACCACACTCGGGGAATCCCCCAGGTGTTTTATCAGTGACACGTCACGCTTTAATCTCCAATTAAATCATCCACGAGCACTTGACTGCGCTAATAAAATATGACTTTAATATATTTTAGCAACATTGCCCAACCGGGTGATGACGTCATATGATTTAAAGAAGGGAAGTTAGAATTGTCTGCAAGGCCCAGTAAAATCAGAAAAAGGCACAATAATAAAATGCAAACTTGTGTAAAGTTGTGTATTAGCTATTAGAGCACTGACGTCAGATCGTTTACATCTGGAAAACTACCTCTGATTTCACGAAACAAATGCCCATTTCGACAAATGGACGCACTTGAGTTTTAAGTGCTACATGGTTCATCGGTGAGCTATAAATACATCTATATATAGGTCACTGGGTACATGTAGGCATGAAGCAGAAGACTTTCTTGAAATCTAACTTTTTATGACGTCATGAAGGAATTTTATAACGGAATAGATAAAGAAAAGTATGACGTCCGATTTAATTTCTTATTGGAGCAATAATTCACTGGCAGGTGCGTTTTCAACTGACTGAAACAATTAAGAGTTTTATACTCTGTAGTGCTCCAGGTAAGGAGGGGTAAACGAAATAATTTAGGGACAAGTTTTCATATTTCTTCATAAAAAAGCATATGTTTTTAATGAGAAGTAAGAAAAATCATTTATCATATGACATCGCTGTTATTCAGTGGATAACGTCGTGTCATTAAAATCGTATGACCACACGTGTAATAACACTTTGATGCGTACACGTAACGTCATTGACAGCGTCCATGTCAGCAATGCATTTTCTTATTGAAATAATATTCAGTTTGAAGGCGTTAAAATCCCATTTTAAAAGGTCATATGATAAACAAATCTTACGCTCGTTGTCATTTCATTTGAAATTTCTGAAACTCTCCGAAGGCTCGTTTCATAAATTTCATATGACTTTCATACTTCCCTGATGCAGTTTCAGTTTGAAGTGTTATCAGTGCAACTTTTGTGACGTCCCCTTCAATTCCAAATCAGCAAACATAGTCAACTGCACCGGCTCCTGTGAGAAGACGCAAGAATATGAAGGTATGTATGCGCATGCAGCGTTTTTCTTTATGTGTGTCTGTATGTCTGTATGTATTCATTGGATGTATAAGTTTCAGTTCTGCAGTTAAGAAAGAGTATAACAGAAATACTTAAGAGATGCTTTTATTAATATCTGCAAAGAAACATATTTTGTGACCTCTCTGTTACGCAGAAGGTTTTACACACGGTCGACACGGGTGTAGAGCCTTATGCGTCGCCAGGACGGCGGAGGGTGACTTCCGGTTAAAGGGTTATCTACTAGTGTAATACGCTAACAAGGAAACCCTAACAACGTTAGAATTTTTGAAGTTTATATATAATGTAAATTCTATATACAACAATACAATTTACAACTGTCACAATTACAATAATATACAACACATATCAGTTCATGTCGCTGGCCCAAGTAAGGTGTTTGTTTCAAATCTGTAATCGATTTGCGTACAATACGCAAATAGATTACCGTCTGACGTCAACACCGTACTCGGCTCAGCGCCATGAACTAAAGGAAAACACAAAGAACAAAAGACGTCAGTTTGAGCTCATACAAAAAACCAAGGCCTTATGTTGGTAGACTTCAATTCGTCGTTCCCTGGATCATGTCATGGGCCAGTCCATATATCATGAGGAACACCAACTCATATAAACACGTGCACGATTATATACTGGTCGCTCCCTGGATTGTACCAGGGACCAGTCTATATATATTAAAACACCTTAGTGGACGAACACTGTCCCACACTTGATGTGACCTTCAGATCTTATCACAGAATCTGGCAAAACTGTGCTAACCACTTCCGCCTACATTTTGTGCTTCCCGCCTCTGCTTGGGAACCTTGCACAAACGGCGTTGTAACTGCCTCTACCCGGGTTGGTATTAACCTGGAGACGTATATCGCATCTCCAGGTGAGACGTGGCTCTAAGCCCTAACAGCTGACTGCCGGACTTGATGTGCCTAAAAATAACGAACTTACACTTAATACATTGTAACTACATAATAACAATGCGTAAGACTTGGGCCTGTCTTGGAAATACCATACAACGCCCTCGGCGAATGCCGAGCATAACGTGCACACGCCAGCCGTGTCACTAGACACGACTCGCGCTCATGATGTAAAGCTAAAAGTGTGCTTACCACTTCCGCCAATGAAGAAACGTAGATCCTACCACGCATGTGCGTCGAAGGATCTGACGTCAAACATTGTCAAGAAGTATACTGACGTCAACAGGCATTACCATGACATACCCCACATAAAACATGAATAATCTAAACAATGACCTATTTACATTAAATTGATCGACCAAAATCTAACTTGCATATTTATTAATTCATTTCTTTAAACTAAGCGTAATACCATTTGCCATAGAATATAATAACTGAATAAGCGTTTCTAACACATTTGGGATCATAACGTTTGATCTGACATCATGACATCCATGATGTTATACCATATGACGCCGTCTAATGAAGGCAAATCAAACGCATGATGACCAAATGCTACCATTATAACTTATGGAAAAAACCCTTAATGAAGTGCATGCTATGGCGTCAATTGACGTCACGAGTATATAAATTAGTTCCATTACAAATCAATCTACTTCTATAGGCCACGTATACGTGAAACTAATATAAAAAGTGCTGACGTCGCAATAACATGAATGCAACTGACGTCACATGAATAACATGAATGCAACTGACGTCACTGGACGTCAAATAGACGCACACCATTGCAACCAACATCAGTGATATAAACTATTTCCGAAATTTACAAAACTTCCTAATATACAAATATTATGCGCAGCATGCTTACTAACAAAATCGGTCGACACATGCGCAGCCTGATCACTGCCAACAAAATCAAATCAGTCGACACATATAATCATACCATATCAATCAGAAGTCACATTTTTCATTCTTAGCCAAACTATTCTAAATAAATATAATAAAATCTTACCCTTCTAGGTCTTAACACAGAATCTGGGCACACAACAATATAACATCCATCAAGAATTAAACAGCCACGTCTAACTTTTCATTAAAAGATAGGCGTATAAATACTATGCGTCTCACATTAAAATCATGCAATACGCTGTCCACGAGAGGTATTCACAAACAACCCATGCATAACGTAGCCACAATTTCCGTAAATGTTTTATTACCACAGTTACCCTAAAAACTGTAGCCTTACTGATTGAAAGGATTAAAATAATCTCGACGACATAGTGGACGATTAGATCCATTTCGTAACATAGGTTTCCCCTTAGGGAGAAAAAAACATAACAATGTTTCTTTTCTGAAATAGTACGAAATGCGATCGAATCGTAGGCTATGTCAAAACTGGAAAACTAGCTATATACACAACAACGGTGCGATGCATAACGTGGCCAAACTATCTACTAAGGTAGTCCGCCCCCAAATTATCTTGGCAACTGATCTATCTAATCCCAAAGTCAATCAATTCTCTGTGTCGTACCTGTCGTGCCTCAAATGGAATGGGGAAGTATGGGTAAGTCTGATCGAACACTAGGTGGAAATCGCCACCTTTAAGTGTATCTGACGTAAAATTAACGCTGTCCTTGACATTACACCTACTTCGCACGACAGATCCCACAGGATCCGTTGCCTCTAACCTACTATCGCCACCGTGTTCTTCCATGTTTGCTTTCTGAATCGACGTTACGTCGTCGGGCTTTACGTTTTCACGTATGAAGTCAAATTGGGATACGTCCTCTGACGTACAAATGTTAACTCTTTGGACATTCGGATCACTGTGATCCTCTGATCCAACATTGTCACGTGCATTAACAACTGCAGACGACACGTTCTTTTGACGTTGAACGTACTGCTTAATCATGTTAGCAGGATAAGTATTCACGACGCCCTTGACGTTAATCTTGTAGTTCATTGTATTGACTACTTCGACAACTTCATATGGCCCGTTCCATTGAAGTAACAATTTATTGCACTCATTCGGGAGTAGCAAAAGTACTTTGTCTCTGACGTCAAACTTACGCGACCTCGCGCGTTTATCA
This sequence comes from Ctena decussata, assembly GCA_963989385.1. NCBI lineage: Eukaryota > Metazoa > Mollusca > Bivalvia > Lucinida > Lucinidae > Ctena > Ctena decussata. The sequence goes on along the minus strand of OZ022503.1, from coordinate 39,244,123 downwards.
TAATAAGCATTCTGCTTTACGTCCATTTTCCGGACAATATCCTGTGCTAACTTACACGTTCTCTCTAAACGTTCTTTTAGATCAATAACGTACTGATACGTCAATAACGCACGTTGGTCAGTTTCCTCTACAGACCACAATTCCTTTAATATTTGCATAGGACCCCTAACATTACGCCCATACAACAGTTCAAACGGGGAAAAACCTAACGACTCTTGCGGAACTTCCCTTACTGCGAATAATAATGCTGGGAGATACCTGTCCCAGTCATTCGGACGTTCTACGCACATTTCACGTAATATCTGTTTCAATGTATCATGGAATTTCTCCACGGGTCCTTTACCAGTAGATTGATAAGGAATAGTTGTCAGATCTTGAAGCGACAACAACCTACTAACCTCTCTCATGACGTCAATCGTGATCTTACTATCATGCTCGATTAGCATTTCACTCGGTATTCCTAATCTACTGAACATTTCAACTAACGCTTCGGCTACGCGTCCCGTTTCAATGCCGGGTAACGCTACCGCCTCGGGATATCTCGTCGCATAGTCTATCATTGTTAAAATATAGCGGGATTTCCTGTCAGAACGAGGTTCTATCGGTCTAACTATATCAACAGCGACTCGTTTAAATGGTGTGTCAATCTGTGGCAACTTTCCTAAAGGAACCTTAGTGACACGACCTTTTTGAATAGTCCTTTGACATATGTCACAAGATTTACAAAACCTTGCCACATCACCACAAACTCCGGGCCAAAAGAACTCAGTTAAAACTCTATCCATAGTTTTCTTTATGCCCAAATGACCTGACATCAAGGTTTCGTGCGCCAATCTTAACACCTTTTCACGAAAACCTTCAGGGATAATAAGTTGCAAAGTGACCTTGTTTCCCTTAGTAAACTGCCTATACAATAAATCTTTCTTTCGGATAAACTTAGTTTCACCTCGGTTCAATCCACGACTAATAGTCACATTCCCAGATTCCACTCTTTGCCTTATGCCATTCAATTTAGGGTCAACAACTTGGGCCTGCTTCAATGCCTCCTTATCACTAGCAATAATTTGATCAGGAACTTTAAGTTTCCTATAGACCTCTTCACCTTGCTTAGCCTGTGACCTAGTCACTGCCGCCATTGCAAAATGGGACATATCGGGAAGTTTTGACCCGTTAATATTTCCAATAACCAGGTCATACAATGTATCTTCCATGCACAATGCCTCAGTTTTTCCTGTGAAAAATGGACAATCTATGTCAACCATTGCTAAGGGATACCTTTGGGTAGATTCATCAATCAAAGTTACATCAGATTCTCTACCAAGTAACTGATCATTAGAAACCAAGTTTCTACGAACGACACACCCAGTACAACCTGTGTCCCTTAAAACTACAACAGTCTTACCATTAACCGTACCCTGCGCTGTTGGTAATCGCGACCTTAAAAAGTAACAGACACCTTCCCTATCCACGTTATCATTGATTAGTGGACTTTCTTCCTTACTCTTATAGAGACCTTCAATTTCATGAGACCTATTCATTGTAGTTTTACAAAAGCTCATTTGATGTCCGCCACCCCGACCACGTCCGCGGGAATAACCCCGACCACGGCCACGATCTGAATTACTACCCTTCGTCTGTACAGTATCGCTCTTACTCTGTGATCTTTGTGTCTCATCTTTCGGTGCATAACTACTCCCCTTACTTCCGCTATACCCGCTTGCACTTGCACCTACCTCCGCACTATATGCTTGCTTCCTATCGGGATTCTTAAAACATTTATATGTTAAATGTCCCTTACCACAAATAGTACATTTTATCTCTGGCTTCGCACTCGGCTTATTATCAGATCTACTCTGAGTTACGCCCTTACTATCACGCTGCCCCTTATTAACACAAGCGTAGACACCGCCACGTGCTTCTGCAAATAAATCTGCTTCCCTAGCCATCTCACCTAGATTCGTGAATGTTTTCGGTTTCAAATGAACATATAGTTCTTTACTACAAGATTCTAAAAACTGATCTCTAGCGAAAAAATCGCAAACAGATTCATAAGACTGGTCTACCTTCGCCATTTTCAACCATTTATTAAGATACGACCTAAGTCTACTACTAAACTGAATAAACGTTTCGGACTTTTCAGGCCTATCATAGCGAAATTTCTTCCTAAATCCGCGTTCAGTCATATCGAAATTCTTTAACAACGCATCTTTCAACTTGTCATAATCTGCTGCATCATCTACTGACAATCTATCATAAACATCAAGCGCGCGACCTTTAAGTAATGCGCTTAAATATGCAGCCCAAACGTTTTTATCCCATTTATTCGCCGTCGCGCATTTCTCAAACCTTAATAAGTAACTATCCATTTTGTCCTTACTTTCATCAAAATACGGTAACTTGGGATCTCGCGCATGCGCTAACTTTTCAGCCTTCTGTTTTTCTAATTCAACTCTAAACGTTACCTTCTGCAAATCTATCTGATTCTTCAACTCGCGTTGCTGCAATTCAAAACTATACTTCAACTTTTCTAACTCAACTTCGCTCGACAACTTCGCTTCCTTATCGCTTTCGACTTGAGACAACTTAGCTTCCCTATCTTTCTCGGCTTGCCGCTCTATGCTTTCAATTCGCGCCATCTCGATTTCCCTATCCGCCGCAATCTTAGCTAGTTCTACTTCCCTATCCTTTTCAGCCTGCGCGATCCTAGCTAACTCAATTTCCCTATCTTTTTCGGCCTGCGCAATCTTATCTTTCTCCGCCGCGATCTTCGCTAACTCAATTTCCCTGTCTTTATGGGCCTGCGCAATCTTTTCTTTCTCTGCCGCGATCTTCTCTTTATCAAGTTCCCTTACCGCGTGCCTTTCTGCCCTTTCAGTCTCTTGCTGTTGCTTTACAAATTCCTGCAATGCCTGCCCTTCATAACCTAACTCCTTTCCCGTCTTAACTAACTGATCCATGATACTTAACGTAATGCTCACGTCAACTTAACTGAAACCGACGTTCACTTATAGTCACACACGTTAACTAAAACGTTAACAATAATAATAACGAACTAATCCAACTAAAACGTTGATTAATTAGTATACTCGCGATCTGGACGTAGCCATTAAAGTTACGTTCATAACAGACCGGAAATGACGTCATAAACTGACGTTGACTTTGCCGAGAATTACTTTTCACTATTAGATGACGTAATTAGATGACGTAAATAACCCACATACAATTACGCCCAACTTGATCTAGCGTATCGGATATACAAACGTAACGTATGTAACGCAACGTATTAACACTGACACGACAACTGTACGTCCTACATTACAAAACCATATTAGATACCAACGGTAAATCAAACTTAAGATTCCGCTATTAGGTTTAATTCATTGTAACGATATTATATAACGTTACGAGTGACCTATGTTACTAAATCAGGACATAAAATGGACCTCAGTAACGGTTACGACACAACGTACAAAACGTTTAGGTTAATAAACTTACAGATTGTCATGCAACAGCAGTGCCAAGGTACTCAACCGGACCTTAAAACTAAATACGTATCATCCGTGCCAAGACAATTCAGGTCTATATACCTCAGTTTCCCCACTCAGATATGCAACCTGTTACATTTTATCACAAATTAATGCATGGGCTATCGCACTTCATCACGCAGGGAATAAGGATAGTTGACCTTAATTGAGTGTAGGTTACATTTACAAAGAATTTAGTGGCAAAATTGCTCCCCTAAAATTCACAGCCTTACGTCACCTTAGAAAAGAACAACCAGAAAGTCAATAATAATAATAAAAAAATGTCTGACAAAATTGTGCCTAGATTCTGTATATATTGTCAATGTGTTACACTGGCAGATATTAACCGGAAATCAAATCCCACTTCTGACACCATGTTACGCAGAAGGTTTTACACACGGTCGACACGGGTGTAGAGCCTTATGCGTCGCCAGGACGGCGGAGGGTGACTTCCGGTTAAAGGGTTATCTACTAGTGTAATACGCTAACAAGGAAACCCTAACAACGTTAGAATTTTTGAAGTTTATATATAATGTAAATTCTATATACAACAATACAATTTACAACTGTCACAATTACAATAATATACAACACATATCAGTTCATGTCGCTGGCCCAAGTAAGGTGTTTGTTTCAAATCTGTAATCGATTTGCGTACAATACGCAAATAGATTACCGTCTGACGTCAACACCGTACTCGGCTCAGCGCCATGAACTAAAGGAAAACACAAAGAACAAAAGACGTCAGTTTGAGCTCATACAAAAAACCAAGGCCTTATGTTGGTAGACTTCAATTCGTCGTTCCCTGGATCATGTCATGGGCCAGTCCATATATCATGAGGAACACCAACTCATATAAACACGTGCACGATTATATACTGGTCGCTCCCTGGATTGTACCAGGGACCAGTCTATATATATTAAAACACCTTAGTGGACGAACACTGTCCCACACTTGATGTGACCTTCAGATCTTATCACAGAATCTGACAAAACTGTGCTAACCACTTCCGCCTACATTTTGTGCTTCCCGCCTCTGCTTGGGAACCTTGCACAAACGGCGTTGTAACTGCCTCTACCCGGGTTGGTATTAACCTGGAGACGTATATCGCATCTCCAGGTGAGACGTGGCTCTAAGCCCTAACAGCTGACTGCCGGACTTGATGTGCCTAAAAATAACGAACTTACACTTAATACATTGTAACTACATAATAACAATGCGTAAGACTTGGGCCTGTCTTGGAAATACCATACAACGCCCTCGGCGAATGCCGAGCATAACGTGCACACGCCAGCCGTGTCACTAGACACGACTCGCGCTCATGATGTAAAGCTAAAAGTGTGCTTACCACTTCCGCCAATGAAGAAACGTAGATCCTACTACGCATGTGCGTCGAAGGATCTGACGTCAAACATTGTCAAGAAGTATACTGACGTCAACAGGCATTACCATGACATACCCCACATAAAACATGAATAATCTAAACAATGACCTATTTACATTAAATTGATCGACCAAAATCTAACTTGCATATTTATTAATTCATTTCTTTAAACTAAGCGTAATACCATTTGCCATAGAATATAATAACTGAATAAGCGTTTCTAACACATTTGGGATCATAACGTTTGATCTGACATCATGACATCCATGATGTTATACCATATGACGCCGTCTAATGAAGGCAAATCAAACGCATGATGACCAAATGCTACCATTATAACTTATGGAAAAAACCCTTAATGTGGTGCATGCTATGGCGTCAATTGACGTCACGAGTATATAAATTAGTTCCATTACAAATCAATCTACTTCTATAGGCCACGTATACGTGAAACTAATATAAAAAGTGCTGACGTCGCAATAACATGAATGCAACTGACGTCACATGAATAACATGAATGCAACTGACGTCACTGGACGTCAAATAGACGCACACCATTGCAACCAACATCAGTGATATAAACTATTTCCGAAATTTACAAAACTTCCTAATATACAAATATTATGCGCAGCATGCTTACTAACAAAATCGGTCGACACATGCGCAGCCTGATCACTGCCAACAAAATCAAATCAGTCGACACATATAATCATACCATATCAATCACCATATCAATCAGAAGTCACATTTTTCATTCTTAGCCAAACTATTCTAAATAAATATAATAAAATCTTACCCTTCTAGGTCTTAACACAGAATCTGGGCACACAACAATATAACATCCATCAAGAATTAAACAGCCACGTCTAACTTTTCATTAAAAGATAGGCGTATAAATACTATGCGTCTCACATTAAAATCATGCAATACGCTGTCCACGAGAGGTATTCACAAACAACCCATGCATAACGTAGCCACAATTTCCGTAAATGTTTTATTACCACAGTTACCCTAAAAACTGTAGCCTTACTGATTGAAAGGATTAAAATAATCTCGACGACATAGTGGACGATTAGATCCATTTCGTAACACTCTCATTAGAACCGTCTCTCCGAGACGGTTGTAATGAGTGGTCACAACAGAGATTTTCATTGAGGAATAAGAAACCTATCTCAGAACTGTCCTTAAAAATCTCATCTTATCTGGGGCTTTGTTAGTTGTATCTTGATGTGAGCCGCGATACGACAAAACCAACAATGTGGCATGTGCGCCAGCGTAGACTCATATCAGCCTGGGCAGCCGCCCTGTCTGATCAGAGCCTTTGCTGTGCGCCTAAAAGGTAGCTAAGGGTCTAAGCAAGCTCTTTGCGGACAGCGAAGGGTCTGATCAGACTGGGTGGATTATTCAGACTGATCAGAGTCTGTGCTTGGCGCACATAGCACTTCGTTGGTTTTGTCGTGTCGCGGATCGATTGCAGTTACGAGTGCTTTTAGCAAACAGCCAGTTTTTTGGGATACTGCCAAGAAGAAGAATGGTCAAAAGTAGGAGTGTGATTTTTAAGGACTGTGTTTGTACCGTGACCTTGAAATGCGGTCAAGGTCACATAACCATAGTCAAGCCTATCCAGAAATGTCAGTTAATAGTACAGTTATTTGACCTATTCCGACGCACGTTTCAGTCGACCGTGCGCTACAGTCTGAATACACTGTCAGTTTTTAATTTATTTGTGTCAGTAAATGAATAAAAGCTCTTGTTTAAGGCACTTTGTTTGGGTTCACAAACTATTTGAGGAAGATAGAGAAATCTGACGACGACCAGACGTTGTCATTTATCCTATTTCGACGCACCTTCTTCTATCCCGGTGGATCTGTATTTTTTTATAATACATCGAAAGAACCACCGAGGGGCGCCTCGAAAGTAAACTTTCGAATTATTACTAGCTCGATGAAAGATGATTTTATTGCAAACAAATGTCTATTTGACATAATTGATTATTTAAAACATCTGATTATACACACGGCTTCGCTGAAAAATTATTTCGGTGATTCAGTGCCCGTTAGTACAATGTTTGATATTTTTATCCAGGATTCTATGATAAATGACAATTCAAAATAAAGCCTTATGGAGTTTTACTTACATATTCAAACTGCATGACGAGAATGCAGCACTAATATGGATTTCAGAACTCAGAGACATTCCCCAAATATACTATCCGCCGGAATAGGCTAAATGAGCTAATAAATTAAAATTTCAATAAACCTTAGTAACTGATTTTATTTCATTTTGACATTTATCGGTTCCGATAGCTAATAAAATGAGCAATCGACAGACATATAGGTTTACGACATATTTGTTTAAACAAACATTGTCCGACCCTATTTTCACAGTTGGCCTGAAAACATATGTCATTTTTCTTGTTAAATATGCATTAATAGCCACTTTTAAACTCAGTTTTCCGTATCGTCGATTGATAAATGAGATCCTTACTGTATGTGGGTTTGACAAATAAATATTGAAAGCAATTACCTAAAAATCATTTCGCTTCTATCTTTTTTCGTTGCAGAGAAAGAAACAGGATACACCGGAATAGGTGAATCCTCCGGAATAGGTCAAATGAGTGTATTCGTTACACCGCACTCCTTTTAAACAGCTATTACGAAATATTTACCGGATGAGTGCGAGGGATGCATGAATTGTAAAGACCTCAGCCAGTGGAACTGTGAACAGTTTACACAGGGTATAATCGATTCCGCTAGTTTTCGCTTCCTGCAGAGACTGTACATCATATTTGGCTTCCACCGAGACTGCCGAGACTGTCCGCGATCTCTTGCTTCCTGCCGAGACTTCTGTACATGATAAATGGCTTCCTGCAGAGACTGTCCGCGTGATTCTGCTTCCTGCCGAGGCTCTCGGCAGGAAGCAGAGTCATGCGTTCAGTCTCGACAGGAAGCCATTTTTCGAGGACAGTAGTCTCTGCAGGAAGCAAGAGTTCGCGGACAGTCTCGGCGGAAGCCAAATATGACGGACAGTCTCTGCAGGAAGCGAAAATTGGCGGAATCGATTATACCCTGTTGTTTACAGTTCCACGTGCTGCAGATCAGCCAATTCGACTGTTCATCACGTGGGTAATACCAGGCCCCGAGGTTATAAAACTTTTTTCATGCTCAGCTCAGCTGAGCATGAAATTTTACCTGCTAATAAATAGCAAATTACTGATAAGTACAGTTGTTTTCTTGCTCAGTTTAGCTGAGTATGAAATTTTCTCTGCTTATGAATATGAAAATGCCAACTTATGTTGGCATTTTCATATTTATCAGCAGACGAAATTTCATGCTCAGCTGAGTTGAGCACGAAAAAAGTTTTATTACCTCGGGGCCTGTTTGGCTACTGTGCTTTCGACCGAGTCATTCAATTACCATACATGCAAAAAGGGCTGTTGGCCGAGACAACTGACAGCAGTATCGGCTCGGTCGACAGGCATTAACAAGAGTAACAATTACCGTTATTGGTAATGCTTACGATCGTTTTCTCGGTCGAAAGCCACTTTGTATAGTACAAACTTGGACGAATGCACAGGTAGCCAAATTGGTATTACCCCCGTGGTCATCGTCTCCTTTATGAGAAAATCTGTCTCAAGGCATATACGAACTGTGTATGGCCAGATCAGCCTGTACACATGCGCAGTCTGATAAGTGTCTAGATTATTAGATTTATTGGTGCCTACTGACAAGACTGCGCATGTACATACCGCAGTGCTTGGAGATGGAATTTCTCTCTACGCTGCTCAAACTACAATTATCAAGTCTGCTCAATCTCGTCAGTGTCTGTGTTGTTCGAAACTATTAGAGGTTGTGTTTTTACTAGTTTTTACCAGTGCAACGTCTGATCCCGCATTTTATCTTGATTAGGTCGTATATGAACGTGTGAAATTGCACGCAACCAGGTTTTTCATGCATGAAACACCTGGACACGAGCGTTTAAACACGCGGGTCTTCAGAGTGGCTACTAATGGAAGCGAAGTGTAAAGTATTCTACATGTTACAGTAATATTTCTACGGAAAATTGCATCATAAATAATGCAATTGTGTGTGTGTGTGTGTGTGTGTGTGTGTGTGTGTGTGTGTGTGTGTGTGTGTGTTAAGAACGAGGTCAGTTGAAAAAAGAATATTTTGAGCCGCGACACGAGAACACCAAAAAAGTGTTTGTGCGTCCAGCGCAGACTCAAATCAGCCTGGGCATCCGCCAAGTCTGATCAGAGTCTTCGCGGTCCGCATAGAGGTAGCTTATAGCCTTAGCTACCTTTTTAAGCGCGGATGCCCAGGCTGATCTGAGTCTGCGCTGGTCGTTCAACCACTTTGTTGGTTTTCTCGTGTCGCGGCTAAAATATTGTGAAGTAGGTCATACAACTGGGCACGCAGTGTTGAAACAACTTTGACCCAGCGCTGATTCAACGTCACGACGTTGTATCAACATTGACTCAACGTTGTTTAAACGTTTCATATATTGTTGGCTTTTACATTTTAGATGTCGTCAGACTCTGTTCACCAGAATTTGTAGAAAGCACCTGTTTGAAAATGAGGCCCCTCAAACCTATTGACAGATGGGTCTGCGCTTGTAATTCTGATTTTTGTAATACCGCCTCAACATCAGAGTCTACAAATACGTTAACGTCTACTGTGATGGTGATTCTTTGGAATAGCATCTTTTGGGACAGATAAACGTGGTCATTAACAGTAAACTCCCCATATCTGAAAGTAGAAGTTCATCTTATACTACTGATGAATCAGTTTTTCTTGTCCGAGAAAATGTACTATGAGATATCAGTAGTTCGAGGCAACAGGAGTTGAAATGTAAAGAAAATCAGGAAATGTGTCAAAAACTATACTCTTTGATATATAATACATGTGGGTTACTTTGAGTTATAAGTGTTTGAGACAACGACAGACAACTGTCCATTGAAAGAGATGAAATTTTTTCCTTCCTTTTGAAGAATGACTGTTAGGGTGACTTGCGATTTTACGTCCTTCTCAACAGTATTCTAGTCATATCAGGATAATGTGAGGGTGGTAATGTAAGGTTGTATGCCGTTTACGGTCGAAAATATTTCCGCCTCCGATTGAAGGAAAGGATAATTCTTGAAAGAAAGTGTGGTATTCACAAAAGGAGAATCTTTAGGCAAATGCATACTGCAAATATATGAAAAACATTAAGATTCTGCTGGAACCAGAGGACCAATGGTCATATAGCTCACCTGGCACCTTCTGTCAACAGACACAATCTGTCATTTCGTTCATTTTTACAAAATTGAAACCAGTGGCTTATAAGGAGTGTATATTTTAATTTCGAAATCTCAGTGAACTTGAGCAAAGTTCAAAAATGACCTTGACCTTTGATGACCTTATGTCTTCATGAATTCATTTAGTTAACCATATTTTCCAATTTTTATAAAGATATTTTCTAGGCTTAAAAAGTTTCAATGAAATCAACTGTTTTAGCATTTTCCCATATAAAAGCATAACATACCAAAGTTGACCTAGCCATAAATTAGGTCAAGGTCGATGCACTGTCATGATTTGTATAAATTATGATGGACCCGAGTCCTAAATGCAACATACCAAGCCACAAGGCCATCAGGCCTTTGGTTCTGGAGAAGAAGATTTTTGAAGGATTTTACCATATACGGGCGTGGTGACCATGTGACAAAGACCCTCTGAACAAACTTTGGTTCCTTTGGCCCATTGAGGCACCATACGCAATATGGCTTCTATCAGCCCAGTGGTTTCAGAGAAGAAGATGTTTGAAAATATTGACAGAAGCATTCCAGTGTCCTTGAACAAAGGTCAAAGAATGACCTTGACCTTAAGCGACATAATTTCTTCATCTGGTCATTCAGTTAACCATTTATACCTAATATTATACCTTAGACTTAAATTAGTTCAGAGAAATCCACTGTTTAAGCATTTTCCAATATAAAAGCATTACATTCCTAAGATGACCATGTCGTAAATTACGTCAAGGTCAACCTACGGTCTTCATTTGTATAAACTATGATGAGCTTGAATGCCCAATGCTTCATACCAGGTTTCAAGGTCATAGGCCTATTGGCTCCGGAGAAGAAGATTTTTGAAGGGTTTTTACCATATATGGGCGTGGCAGCCATCTTGGTCATGTGACCTAGATACCTCGTATAAACTTTTGTTTCCCCGGCCTAGTTTGGCTCCATATGAAATATGGCGTCAATCGGCCCAGTAGGTTCAGAAGATAAGATGTTTGAAAATGTTTAAAGGAGTCACAATTTCACGCTACTTGAACAAAGGTCAAAAAAAGAATGACCTTGACCTTCAGCGACATAATTTCTTCATTTGGTCATTTAGTTAACCATATATACCAATTATTACACCTAAGACTTAAATAGTTTCTGAGAAATCCACCGATTAAGCATTTCCCATATAAAAGCATTACATACCTAAGTTGACCATGTCATAAATTAGGTCAAGGGCAACCTACGGTCATCATTTTTATATACTATGATGGGCTCGTATGTCAAATGCTTCATACCATGTTTCAAGATTATAGGCCTTTCGGTTCTGGAGAAGAAGATTTTTGAAGGGTTTTGACCATATATTGGCGTGGCAGCCATCTTGGTCACGTGACCCAAATACCCGAACAAAATTTCGTTACCCTGATCTGGGTTGGCTCCATATGAAATATGACTTCAATCGGCCCAGTAGCTTCAGAGGAGAAGATGTTTGAAGACGTTTAAAGGAGAAAGAATTTCAGTGTCCTTGAACAACGGTCAAAGAATGACCTTGACCTTAAGCAACAAAATTTCTTCATTTGGACATTTAGTAAACCATATATACCAAATATTATACCTTAGACTTATATAGTTTCTGAGAAATCCACTGATTAAGCATTTTCCCATATAAAAGCATAATGTACCAAAGTTGACCATGTCGTAAATTAGGTCATGGTCATCCTACGGTCATCATTTGTATAAATTATGATGGACTTGCATGCCTGATGCTACATAAGAGGTTTCAAGGTCATATGCCTTTCGGTTCTGGAGAAGAAGATTTTTAAAGGGTTTTTACCATAAATGGGCGTGCGGCCATCTTGGTCATGCAACCCAGATGCCCCGAACAAACTTTCGTTCCCCCAACCTAGGTAGGCTCCATATGAAATATGGTTTCAATCGGCCCAGGGGTTTCATAGGAGAAGATGCTTGAAAATGCTGACGACGGGCGGACGGATGGACGGACGGACGACGGATGCCTGGCTATACTTTAAGCTCACCTATTAGCCCAAAGGCTCAGGTGAGCTAAAATGCGAAGTTGAAAATAAAATCTAATTTTTTCCCATACTTGCAAGAAGGTGCTTAATGCAAATTTTATCAAATAGGACTTTTTGATGAAATATGATGCTGGGATGTCTCAAGATTTTATGACCATATCTTCATAAATAAGGCAATTATTGAACAAAAGCAAAAGGTGGTAACGAAATAATTACAGATGGACGTCTATAGGAAGGTGCTGATAATATACCATTCCCGTACTGCAAGAAGGGTCTATCAAAGTGGCATATGGCTCTTTCTTGTGGTATACAACATACACACTAGGTATTTATTATTTTACTACAAGAAGGTTATATCTAGATTATGTATATACCATGAGTTTTTGTAATTGTTAGGAGGGAAATACAGTGTATCAAATTACAACAGAGCAGCTTCCCAAAGACTGTAGACAACACAATTAGTTTATTTCGGAGCTTTATAGTAATAACATTTGAATACTGGTAGTTTGAATATATATGATTGTGTCACACCAAAGAAGAAAGAACTTTCTCTTAAGAAAATAGCTCAACCAGAAAAGTGAAAAAAATACAAATAACATAAGAAACTTAGCTGTGTTGGTGCTGACTATATTTCAACATCAGGTAAGAAAATACCAGAGAGAAAAGTAAAACCAGTTGATTGTTCAAGCTCCCGGTACAAGTGTTCGTCAAAAGTAACTGAAGAACAGCGCCAGTCCATTTTTAGCTCACCTGAGCCGAAGACTCAAAGATGAGCTTTTAGTATGGCAATGCACCTTAGTCCGTCCCTCCTCCGTCGTCCGTCCATCCACCATTTTAAAATCTCTTCTTCTCCAAAACCGCTTGGCCGATCAAAGCCAAATTTTATATGCAGCCTCCATGGGTTGGATGTACGAAAGTTTGTTAGGGGTATCTTGGTCACATGACCAAGATGGCCGTCACGCCCATATATGGTAAAAACTCTTCAAAAATCTTCTTCTCCAGAACCCAAAGGCCTATGACCTTGGAACTTGGTATGTAGCATCGGCCATGTAGGCCCATCGTAGTTTCTACAAATGATGACCTTGCGTTGACCTCGACCTAATTTATGTCATGGTCAACTTTGGAACATTAGGCTTTTATATGGAAAAAACCGCTGAAACTATGGATCTTTAAGAAACTATTTAAGTCTAAGGTACAATACTTGGTATACATGATCAACTAAATGAACAAATGAAGATATTATGTCACTCAAGGTCAGGGTCATTCCGTCCGTCCATCTGTCTTCAAAATTTTCAAACATTTTCTCCTCTGATGCCACTGGACTGAGTGAAACCAAATTTCATATGGAGTCTCACTGGAATGGGCGAACGAAAGATTGTACCCGGGGTCTGGGTCACATGACCAAGATGGCCGCCATGCCCATATATGGTAAAAACCCTTCAAAAATCTTCTTCTCGTGAACCCCCCAGTAGTTATTACTGACCGTCCCAAGGCGGTACTTTCGTTGCGGTTGCATTTGTTTTATGTTGGTGCTATTTGGTTTATTGTGTAATCATTTTAACCCTTTTGTGATAAAAAAATGGAAATAGATAAAAATAGTTGTTAAATGTTTTTCGTATAATTTGCTGACTCTGTTGTAACCCTTCTGTTGGTCTAAATCATTTAGTTTGGTAAAGACAGCTGAGTTGCCACCTATTTGGGAAAGAGCTGCTGACTCGGCTTATCTCTTGTAATTTATTGTTCGTTGGGATGTCTTTGTCAATCTTTCCCTTTGATGTTGGGGATAAGGTTTGGGATCTGATTCAGTCAGTTCCTGAAGTGTAGTTACTCTGTAAATTTTTATATGGGAAAACGCTTAAACAGTGGATTTCTCAGAAACTATTTAAGTCTTAGGTACAATACTTATTATACATGGTCAACTATATTAACAGATGAAGGGATTATGTCAATTAAGGTCAAGGTCATTCCGTCCATCCATAGGAAAATTATTGTCTGGTAAAACAATACCTGAAGCAGATGTTAATTTCGTACACGTCCATATAAAACGTCTTCAAACAGTTAAATCACACTGTTTTAGAAAAAAATCGTAGAAGAAAAAATGTCTTAGGGGTGAACTGAATATAACGAAAATGCATACTTGTACAAAGAAAAGTGTAGTGCGAAACAAAGAAAATTGTTTAAGTGCTAAGTTTATAGAAAAACATTTTGTGAAAACTACATCTACTCTTTTCGTAAACCAAAAAAGGACCAGGGTTTAGTGCGTTATCTTTATGAGCAGCATAAACTGAACAACACTCTTTACAGCGATTTTGAGAAAAAATATCAGGATCACCAAAGGCTTAAAGAGCAGGCGAGGAAAGAAAAAGAAATAGATAAATGCAAGGAAGACAAGGCTGTTCGTGCTTGCACGTTTGATTTAGAGGCGGTGCTGTCAACTCCGTACAGTCTGATAGGAGAGTTATACTATAAATGAAAATATCCTTTTAGAACTCAACATTCTATTCTTTAGGGGACAAAAAGGGCTTATGTAACGTATAAGGTATGAGTGTCAAGGAGGTAGAAAATCATCTGAAAGTGTATGCTTCTGTATATTTCAAGACTGACAGAAAAACTTTCAAATATCAAACAAATAACATTTTACTCGGATAGCTGCGGAGGATAGAATTGGAACCACTTCGTGGCATCAGCTCTTTTCTCTTCCTTATGAACTATGAAAACAGAAATCAGAAATCAGAAATTCTTTGAAAGAGGACACTCAGAGATGGAGGCAGATTCAATGCACTCTGCAATAGAAAGAGCTAAAAACGCACATCAACATTTGATCTTTCAAAGTGGTCAACCATAATAAGTATGGCTAGAAAGCATGATCCATATGTTGTAATTCCATTGAAATAGGATATGTTTAAGGATTTAAAGAAATTAGAAAGAAAGCAGTGCACCAAATTGAAGGTTGACATTACAGTCAAATCCGTTACTTGGCTTCAGCTTTAATGGATACAGTGAACGAGAAAATTTAAAGAGTAACTACACTTCAGGAACTGATTGAATCAGATCCCAAACCCTATCCCCAACATCAAAGGGAAAGATTGACAAAGACATCCCAACAAACAATAAATTACAAGTGATAAGCCGAGTCAGCAGCTCTTTCCCAAATAGGTGGCAACTCAGCTATCTTTATTGAACTAAATGATTTAGACCAACAGAAGGGTTACGACAGACTAAACAAATCAATACGAAAAACATTTAACAGTTATTTTTATCTAGTTTCTATTTTTATTATAGAAGGGTTAAAATGAGAACACAATAAATTAAACAGCACCGAACATAAAACAAATGCAACCGCAACGAAAGTACCGTCTTGGGACGGTCAGTAATAACTACTGGGGGCGGGGTTTAAACCGGTTCTACTGGGTCCAAACCTTCACCCTCACCCTCCGACGCGGTGCACACAATTAGTTTGTAGTTCGGTTCGTATGGAGGTCCCCTAACTCATCAGAGAGTCATCAAGGTCAACAAATAAAATCACGAAAAGACCGTGATGAAGCAAGGGTGAGGACTCGACAGCCAAAACGTGTTGAGACACCTGGAGATCCCTGGGGCGTCAGCAACACCACTGGAGCACTGGAGCAAAAGAAGACCACATGATGAACCCCGGTGGGCCAAGAAACAGACAAACATCCGGCCCCAACCAACTAATATATAGCTTTATGTAGGGGCCATCATAGAGTCTGAGCCCAGACCCACCGGCGTACAATTAAAGAGGACAGCAAAGTTGCCAATCGTGATTGGGTTAACCACTAAGCATGCAGACTGTCGCGTTACATCTATGTTATAGCCAATGCGTTTAATCGTATGACAATTGCCTTAAATTGATCAGGAAATTCTGTTTCCCCTACGATTTTGCGTAATTTAAAGCCGCCAACAGTATTTTCTTAAACTATATTTTCGATGAAAGTCTTTTCAAAGAAGTGCGCAGGGAGAAGAACTCTATAAGCACTCAGCTTTCGTTCTAATCCCAAGATTGTATTGTATATATATATATGTATGTATGTTACAATTTAAAAAACGAATAAAATATGTTTAAACCAAAGAAGTGCGCATTAGAGCAACAAGAAAAAGAGGAACTAGAAATGTTTTTCAGAGAAAAACTGATGTCCCCCCACCAGCCCATTTCCCATTCCCTCTAATGAAAAAAAGCCTGTACAAGAACTCTATCTAAGCAAGTTTGGAGAAAATCCATCCACTGGTTCTAAAGATATCCTACAGAGATGACTATGTACTTTCAAAATGGGTCAAGGTCACCAAATACTAAACATGGATGTGATTTCACTTCTTATTTTTAGTTTTATGTACTGTTGATATAATTTTGTTTGAAAGATTCTTACATGGTAGTTCTAGAAATTTGAAAGTACAACACCCTTGGTATAATAAAACAGGACAGTAGCGACTTTCTTGTAAGTATGGACTCAATGTACCATGAGTACTTTTTTCTCAGTCACAACTTATTGCATTTTACAGCCGACAAGTATTCATTTTTTGGGGTGACGAGTAGCATTGGTAAACCTCTTACTCAGGTTTTCAACCGTCCGATGAGTCATCATTACCATTATATGTCAATCGGATTGGAATTACGATCTTTCCAAAACTTCTGTGTTATAAAACAAAACCACAAATGGTAAATAAACTTTTCCTTATAATAAGGCATAATCAACCATGATGATATTGAAAACTGTGTCAGGATGCAGAAACCCTAGTCATGACAAATCGTCATTCAGGCCGAAGGGCTATCTTTGTATTACCAGATTACGATTAAATTGTACCAATATTGAATACACTAAGGTTATACCAAGCCTGATCCTTATATGGGATTATCATTTGACTCCCGTGCGATCTGTGCACCGTCCTGGGTACAAACGACATGCCCTCCTCTGTTAAATTTATTTCACTACTCGGATGCACGCCTTGACTGAGCACTAGCTTGCCAAGTATCGTTTTGAAGATTTTTTTTTATATTTTTCTAAAACAACTGACGCTGAACCGCATTCAGAATTTCACAGACGTGGCATTAACCAGTGTTCCCTATTGCACGAAAAGATTTATGGAACATAAATGCACAAACTAACCATTTAAGTACAGTATTCTATATCTAACTGAGCTTAGAAACTAAATTAGCTGATGTTTAAGTATGTTTTCAGATAGCTGGGGGTCTGCAGGGAGAATTTTTCATTCATTTATTATTTAGATCAAGAAACGTTAAATCTTTTCATCATAAATTAACACAAATGTATTACATATTTATATACTTAAAAACAATACATGTCTACACCAAAACGATATTTTTGCGCAGGTTTTAAGTTACTGTAATTTTACCCTGTTTTCATAGAGAATGTCCACTAAGTTTAAGCATTTGAAAATGGTACATGAAATATGTACGTGCCCAAAATAATCTCTTAGAAATGTTTTCATATACGTTATATTTACGTTTTACATCCCATTTTCGGAACAGAAGCCTATATGATATATGGGACCATTACGGAAAGTGTTACTACAAAAACATAGGTTACAACGACCTCACATTATACTTCCCACTGTATCCTTATACAACATAAACTGAATTTAAAAGTATTATTAGTGTAGAACACTAATATTGATTTGACGAAATACGAATAAAGTGTCCCTGAACAAGTGGTGTATTACAGATTATCGACAAAAACAAAATACCTTCTAATACAAAGCGATTTTGGGGTATTTACAAATTATCTCCCTTGTGCAATTATGCCGCATTTTCATACTTGGCAACGAAGCAAAACGTGTACCTCAAGGATAGCCCTTGATGATAAAACAAAGAAATTGCTGTTATACGCTGAGCACTACGTTGCCAAATTATTACCCGATTGGACCCCGGACTACAGTGCATTTTTCAATAACACCAATGCTAGAAAAAGGTTCTATCTTAATTTATGCCACATATCTCTGAAAACTCAAAAGCTGCTGATCTTATTCTGGGAAGCATGAAAGCTATACTAACAAGTGCTGGGCTTATAATGAACCAGGCAAGAGTAAGCATTTGATATTTTTGAGAATCAAAAAAACTTGTTTTTCTCGAAAGTGTATAAAATGCACTTAGCACCTTCTTTTATTTCATTTCAAATTTAATCGGATCGTAGAACTACAATATCTATCTATATTTTATTATAAATTGTGTTTAATGTTTATGTGTGTAGAATTAACAAGGATAAACTTACAAAAATGCAAGCATTTACAGTTGCAGAATGAAAATGAAAAGGATAACGTAGCTTACAAAACCAAAAAAACATATCTCTTGTACTCGACAGCAAGTTTGTCTGAATGAAATAAAACTTTTCAACAACCGTTTCAGCAGCAACCTGTAATAACTACGTTTAATAGGTCTGAATATGAATAATAGCGCTGCTTATTTCCAAACTTTGAAATTAATTCACAGATCTGTTAAAACCAAAAGCGTCTAACTGAGTCTAGTAAAATGTAACTGCTAATTCCATATGAATATGAATGACGTCTGTTATCTCAATCTTCTGAGACACTTTGTCTTAAACACTTGGACACCTTGAACGATATGCCATTGGCCCATTATGTACCTATTTTCCCCTTTTTCATTCGTTTGTCCGTCTGTCCGTCCATACGACTTTAATATTTGCCTAAATGTTCTGTTTTAGTTCTATGTTATTCTCGAGACCTTAAATTGAACTTGTTCTTTCGTACTTAGTGCTATTGCAGGATAGATATTTATGAATATACTAATTTACATGGTTTAAATGATCATGTTAACCTTAGGTCAAGGTCACAGACTAAGAAACACGTGTAACAGTTGCGTCAAATCTTCTGCTGTGGACTATGTTGAATAATAGGTTTGATGCACACTGTCTGTCTGTCCATCCTGTATGGGTCCATTAATATTGACATTAAAGTATGTAATAAGTTGGTTTTATCAGGCGGTGGTGCTGGTGGATGGTATGCATAAGCCACTGCTTACGTACTTTAGTTTTGTCGTGCATTTATGACATTACGCAAAAACGCTAGTAACGTAGCTAACACAGCGTAGCTTAAGCAAAACTAGTTGGAACTAGAACTGTCGGACAAGCCGACTATACCCCCGCTTAACAGCTTTAGTAAAATTGTGTTATTTTTATTACATGGAACATAGAGAGAGAGAGAACTCATTGTCAATATGTATAGCCAATATCGAATGTTCTAATAATATTTCTATGAAACACAGAATAAATATTTCACAAGGACAGAAAAAACAAGCCCCTGTCAACTCATACACCAAATATGAACCAGCTACCTTCAACAGTTGCAGATAAAATTTTTACGAAAAATTACAGTACTGTATGCATTGACAGAATGCACCGAGAAAAAAAAGTGGAACAAATACGGAGAAGAACAAACTAGAGAAAGCCGGTTTGCTATCCCACAATACAAGTTGTCCTTGTCAGTCTGAATACCAAATATAAACTTTCTATCATACATGGTTGAGAAGATATTGGAGTGAAAGAAAAAGGAACAAATTCAGGGGAAAACAAGCTGGTTCTCAATCCCACGATATACAGATATACAGGCAGATGATGATGTGTTGTATCGTGGGATTGCAAACCAGCCTTCTCCTGCTTATTCTTCCCTTTATTTGTCCAATTTTTTTTCTTTCCATACTTTGAATAATTAAATTTTTTATCAAAGATTTCTCCACAATCATGCAAGCTAGAATGGTCAGATTTGGTATACATGTTGGTGATGATGTGTTTTGAAAAAGTGGGGGGTATACTGGTTTACATCTGTTCGTCCGTCCGTCCTTCCGTAATTCCGTAACACTTTTTTATTTATCTACATATTTTAAGAGAAACAACACACCCTCATCAACCTGCATGCCAAATCTGACTATTCTAGCTTGAATGGTTGTGGAGGAATCTTTGACGAAAAATTTCATTATTCAAAGTATGGAAAGAAAGAAAATCGGACAAATAAAGGGAAGAATAAGCCGGAGGAGGCTGGTTTGCAATCCCACGATACAACACTACATTACCAACATGTTTATCAAATAAGACCATTCTAGCTTGCATGGTTGTGGAGAAATCTTTGACGAAAAATTTCATTATTTAAAGTATGAAAAGAAAGAAAATCAGACAAATAAAGGAAAGAATAAGCCGGAAAAGGCTGGTTTGCAATCCCACGATACAATACATCATCACCAACCTATATTACAAAAATGATCATTCTGGCTTGCATGGTTGTGGAGAAATCTTTGACGAAAAATTTAAAGGGAACGGACGGAAGGACGGACGAAGGGACGAAAAATTTCATTATTCAAAGTATGGAAAGAAAGAAAATCGGACAAATAAAGGGAAGAATAAGCCGGAGGAGGCTGGTTTGCAATCCCACGTTACAACACATCATTACCAACATGTTTATCAAATAAGACTATTCTAGCTTGCATGGTTGTTCAGAAATCTTTGACGAAAAACTTCGTTATTCAAAGTATGGAAAGAAAGAAAATCAGACAAATAAAGGGAAGAATGAGCCGGAGAAGGCTGGTTTGCAATCCCATGATACAATACATCATCACCAACATGTATACCAAAAATGACTATTCTGGCTTGCATGGTTGTGGAGAAATCTTTGACGAAAAATTTAAAGGGGACGGACGGAAGGACGGTAGAGGGACGAAAAATTTTATTATTAGTATGAAAAGAAAGAAAATCGGACAAATAAAGAGAATAATATTAAGTGGAAAAGGCTGGTTCTCAAACCCACGATACAAAACACCCTCATCAACCTGTATGCCAAATCTGACCATTCTAGCTTGAATGGTTGTTGAGAAATCTTTGACGAAAAATTTCATTATTCAAAGTATGGAAAGAAACAAAATCGGACAAATAAAGGGAAGAATAAGCCGGAGGTGGCTGGTTTGTAATCCCACGATACATTACATCATTACCAACATGTTTATCAAATAAAACTATTCTGGCTTGCATGGTTGTGGAGAAATCTTTGACGAAAAATTTCATTATTCAAAGTATGGAAAGAAAGAAAATCAGACAAATAAAGGGAAGAATAAGCCGGAGAAGGCTGGTTTGCAATCCCACGATACAAAACATCATCACCAACCTATATTACAAAAATGATTATTCTGGCTTGCATGGTTGTGGAGAAATCTTTGACGAAAAATTTAAAGGGGACGGACGGAAGGACGGACGGAAGGACGGACGAAGGGACGAAAAATTTCATTATTCAAAGTATGGAAAGAAAGAAAATCGGACAAATAAGAATAATAATGAGCCGGAGGAGGCTGGTTTGCAATCCCACGATACAATACATCATTACCAACATGTTTATCAAATAAGACCATTCTAGCTTGCATGGTTGTGGAGAAATCTTTGGCAAAAAATTTCATTATTCAAAGTATTGAAAGAAAGAAAATCAGACAAATAAAGGGAAGAATAAGCCGGAGAAGGCTGGTTTGCAATCCCACGATATAATACATCATCACCAACCTGTATACCAAATATGATCATTCTGGCTTGCATGGTTGTGGAGAAATCTTTGACGAAAATTTAAAAGGGGGTGGACGGAAGGACGGACGGAGGGACGGACGGAGGGACGGAAGGACGGACGGACAGATGTAAACCAGTATACCACCCACTTTTTCAAAGCGGGGGTATAATAAAGGAAAAGTCCTCGTCACCTAAAGGTTAAGATAAACCTTGATAAGGTAGCTTACATAATTACCTATTCTGATAAATGTGTATTGCTAAGAAAAACAATGCTTTCCATAATATTCAGTGCATTCGCACATGTTTATTTTATTTATTTATCTACATTATTTTAAGAGGGTAAACACATTTAACTGCATAGCTAGTCTACCATGTGGTCCATTCTAAAACATGTAAAACATATATACAAATAAAATATTTACAAACAGCATACAATAAAATCAACACAAGAGAGCAAAGCATGAAATACTAGAGGCTAAATCAACATCCATTTAGATATCAAGATGCAATATTAATTAAAATATAGCGTTCGCCAAGCCACTAACCGCTCCAACCATGCATAAAACGAATATCTCCCTTGCCGGGTCCGAGTAGACGGAACACATGTGGCTGAGCCATTGTCCAGACATGTGGTGGTTTGTTGATTTCAAAAGGCATAAATGTATCAAATACAATTTTATATTGAGGTGAAACATGGCTTATTGCTTGCTGGCTACTCTTTTAGATGCATATAACGTAGCTTACAAGAATTTTTGCGACAATGCTGCTAAGATAACAGAAATTGTTAAAAAAGTGTGATACATTAAATAATGTTGCAGTTTTAAATGAAAACATATTTTCGATGAAAGTCTTTTCAAAGAAGTGCGCATTAGAGCAACAAGAAAAAGAGGAACTAGAAATGTTTTTCAGAGAAAAACTGATGTCCCCCCACCAGCCCATTTCCCATTCCCCTCTAATGAAAAAAAGCCTGTACAAGAACTCTATCTAAGCAAGTTTGGAGAAAATCCATCTACTGGTTCTAAAGATATCCTACAGAGATGACTATGTACTTTCAAAATGGGTCAACTTCACCAAATACTAAACATGTTCCAAATGTGTCACAACGATATATTCACGTCAAGGTCACCAAAGTCTTAACAGCTCTTAAGCTAGTCCCAGTGATGTATCCATGCAAGTTTGGTGAAATTTAATCCATAGGTTCATGAGATATTATGGGTACAAAAAATTGCCATCAAAGTCCTCCAGTGACCTTGAAAATGAGGTCAAGATCACCAAAATCTAATCAGCTTTTAAGCTATTCCCGGTGATGTATCCATGCAAGTTTGGTGAAATTCCATCCATTGGTTCAGGAGATATTATTGTTATAGGCAACTGTCACCCCTGTCCTCCTGTGACCTTGAAAATGAGGTCAAGGTTGCCCAAATCTAATCAGCTCTTAAACTTGTCCCAATAATGTATCCATGCAAGTTTGGTGAAATTCCATACATTGGTTCAGGAGATATAGTGGGTGAAGAAACTGTCAACTAAGTACTCCAGTGATTTTTAAAGTAAGGTCAAGGTCACCAAAATCTTATCAGCTCTTAAACTTATCCCAATGATGTATCTATGCAAGTTTGCTGAACTTCCATCCATTGGTTAAAGAGATATCATGCATACAAGAAATTGTCATCTAAGTCCTCCAGTGACCTTGAACATGAGGTCAAGGTCACTAAAGTCTAACCAGCTTTTAAACTTGTCCTAGTGATGTAGCCATGCAAGTTTGGTGAAATTCCATCCATTGATTCAAGAGATATCCTACATACAAGAAATTGTCATCTTAGTCCTCCAGTGACCTTGAAAATGAGGCCAAGGTCACTAAAATCTAATCAGGTCTTAAGTTTGTCCCAATAATGTATCTATGCAAGTTTAGTGAAATTCCATTTATTGGTACAAGAGATATTGCGCATACAAGAAACTGTCACGCCGACGCTGACGCCGACGCCGACGCTGACGCCGACGGGATCCGCACTGAAAACAATATGTCCCCCTCACCTTTGGTGGGGGGACATAATTAAGGCTAAACCTCAAGAGGCAACTACTTTATACTCAAATAAAGTCCAAGTATCACAGGCGAAGAAGGCAGCCCTTACGCCACTTTGTGCGTCAGGCATTATCCCTAGTGAGTTTTGTAAGTATTATGAGGATCTGCCTACTAAAAAAACTTCAAGGAACACAGTAGATGATGATATGGACACAGTTACAGATGGATGAAAATTAATTTACAGCTAGAATGAAAGAAAAATACACTCCCACATTATAATAAAGAATATGTCTTCACTGTGTGTACTATGAACAGTTTAGAAATACTCTTATTCTGCAAACTTGCATCTGTTATTTATATTTATGTAGAATTAGTACAGGTATACAATGTGACAGTTTCTTTTCACTTATGTATATCATTTTCAAGACATGAAAAAACATGGCTGATTATAAAGACAGCTTTTCTGGAATGATCATAGTCAAAAGTTACTATGCAGTGACTTTAAAGACTATTTTTTGGAATTAAGCTAGAGATAGTATGCTTGCAAAGCATGCACATATATATCACCTTCTTTAGTACTCAAATTATTATTTTCTCTAAAGGTTTTTCCTGCAAATAGGTGACATGGTAAGGTATCACCTTTGTACATTCATGAACCCCATTTAACCTAAACATATTTTCATGCAAGAAAGGGTTATCTGAAAATGTCACCTTTATGCAGGAAAAATGTATGAGAAAGAGATATATTCACTTAGGACTTTCTTGCAATAGTACGGGGTCCAACTTCGCTAGCTAGCTCAAATTATGAGCACGTAGTACTCAGCGTATAACAGCAATGTTTTGATTGATTCAAGCTGATAAAAGGCTGAAGTTTATCGCTTGAAATGTTGCCAAGCCTAAAAATCGGGCATAAATGTATGACACTGGTTTAAAGGTGACGTCATATTTGTTTTAACCTACAATTTATAATGAATAGTAGACATGTCTTTGCTTCGGAAAATATAACTGTAACAGGAAGGGCATTTTTTTCAATGATTGCATTGAGATGAATTGATATCTTTTTTCTCTTCTGTGTAGTTCCATGGTGGACTTATTGTGCCATAACTAAACAGGCTATATTAAGATATGATTGATTTTTTCAAAGGGGATTGTGTCAAAAGCTATATCTTTTTCCAACCTCATCGGAAATATATAAAAACTTGGTATAAAGTAACAGTGGTATTTGGCTCATTTGTATTTGGTCCCAATTTTGAATTCAATTGACCCCAGGGGTCATGATAGGTCACAGTAGTGAATACAGGCATTTTAATAGATTATCTTGGCTTTGAGTTAAGTTGAGACTAACTTTAACATTATGATACCCCGACATATGAAGTATGTCAGGGGGTATATAGTTTTAGTAATTCCGTCCGTTTGTCACTTCGTTCGTCCGTCAGTTCTCCCGTCCGTCAGTTCGTGTACTTTTCGTCAAAGTTTGGCGTTTGACCTTTTTGATCGCTCATATCTCTGTTACCGCATGTCAGATTCTTATTATTTATGGTTCAGTTGATCTTTATAACATTGTCTATGATATAGAATACCTAAACACTTGAATAAGGCCCCTGGGTGGGGCCAGGAGTTAATAGTTAGGACTTAGTTTACGTCAAAGTTTTGCGTCAAACCATTTGATTGTTCATATCTCTGTCACCACATGTTGGATTGTTTTCATATTTCACGCCTGGTAAACTATCACAGGTATCTCCGGCGGAGGTACCGATAAAAAGTTGTGACAGGCACCTGGAGCTGCCTGTGACTGTCCAAAAAATGACAACAAACGATAGGTTTTCCTCTTTTTAGACAAAATATAAAATAACCAGGGAGTTTATTAAAAATCAAAAAGTGCTATTCGACCCCTATAGACATACTGTTTTGTCACACATTATATCCCCCAGAACTTTCCATATTAAGCAAAGATACGACTTTTGAAGTGACTTTGATGTCAGCCCACCGTACTCAAAACATAAAGATTTCGGCCGTTTTTGGTCTTAAATGCAGTGATCTTGCTTACGAATCTGTTTTTCTCGGCACACTGGTGTTAAGGTCACCTCCTTGCTCAAATGTAAATGTCGATTGACTACAAATAAGGCTTGATTTTTTCAAAACAACAGCTGGAGGCGCCTGCAATGGTGTGGAGGTGCCTGTGATGTAAGCAAATATAGTGAAAATCTGAATAGTTATTGCAGCTGGAAATATTGACATCTTCTCTAAACCACACTGTAAAAAAAATCCGTAGATTTTACGGTAGAATAACTGGCAACCAGCTGCCACTCATTTTACCGTTACTTTTACGGGCGCCCGTAAAAAGTGCAGAAATCATCAAGCAGAGTGGGACAGAATAGAGTAAGTGTCGCTTTGGTGAGATATCCCTTCAACAATATAAAGTAATTTTCGAGAGCGTCCAGTTATTATAAAACTTCCATTTCGTGATTTCCAACAATGTCTTACAGGCAAACGCCCGTAAAAATAACGGGAAAAGGACTGGCAGCTGGTTTCAAGTTATTCTACCGTAATATCTACAGTATTTTTTTTACAGTGCACTGCCTGGAAAGAATCATTCATTCAACGTCCCATGAAGCTATCATAATGCGTGTATCATGAAATTCCATGTTAAAATTTCTAAAACACCATCTCAATGAGTTATTGCCCAATTTGTTTCCGCTTCTGTTAGTCAAACTTGGGCGAATTTCACATAGTTGCTGAAAATTAACTGCCTAATTCAGTGTTAGAATCGTTATGAAATGTGCGCTTAAATAAGAGTCAACAATTTGTGACTGGTGATGACTGTGATCGGGATGTGCTGGCTATGAGTCGTTCCAACTTGTCAGAAATTGCCGAGGTCACACGTCATGCCAGCTACACGTATGGTGTGTCAAGTTGTCAAAATTGCCGATACCCGTCAACAGGCATACACGTACAGGTATTTATAGTGTTGATCCTTTTGGTACCTCACATGTGTCACTCGCATGTGTCGTATGAC
Source organism: Ctena decussata (assembly GCA_963989385.1). Taxonomy (NCBI): domain Eukaryota; kingdom Metazoa; phylum Mollusca; class Bivalvia; order Lucinida; family Lucinidae; genus Ctena; species Ctena decussata. Next base: position 39,217,358 of record OZ022503.1, on the reverse strand, counting down.
GCTCGCTGTATGTGTTAACTTTGTGGTAACTGGAGTGATAGGTGCTACAAGTGATTCAGTCTGGCTAGTTTTGAATTGTTGGCGCTAGAATCCAAATACATCCGTAAGTCCTACAGATTACATCATCGGCAGGTGACATGTTCTCAATATTACACCGTTAAGTATGTTGAAGTGATCGGAATCTTACTGTAAATAACGTGTAATTCAAAGTCTCTGAATAGCCACTGCATCAAATTTGGTAACAAAAGAGCATTTTTACTACATAAAAGTCATCTTCTGAAACGTTGTTTTTGCAAACGTTTCGAGTAGCTAGCATGGCGTGTGACCTCGACAATTTCTAACGATTTGGAATGACTAACAGGCAGTCATCACCATTCACAAAAACGCTGCCTCTTATTTAAGCGCATTTCATAACTATTCCAACACTGAATTAGGCAGTAAATTTTCAACAGCTACGTAACACTCATCAATGTTTGACTAACAGATACGGAAACTAATCGGACAATAACTCTTTGAGATGATCTGCTTTGGATTTTGGATTTCTGTTGTGAAGCATCAATGTTACGTGTTCTTATGTCCGCTTGTCTGTAGTCTTCTGGCAGTAAGGTCCTGTACAGCTGCCCACTTATATAAGATAGGTAAAACAGAAGTTAGCGTTGTTTTCATTAGGGGTAGGTGAATTTCCACCTGTCTGGGAAAGACTTCTTTATTCGGTTTACCAAGCATGTATTTTATGAACTATTGTCAACGTATACTTACTTCCATCTTGGTTTTGAGAGCAGGATGTAAAATCTGATTGTACAAGTTCACGACCATTGTCTGTCGTTTTAACAAAACTATGCTTGATATTCGCATTATGACTAAGATTAAATTGCGACGTTGAATGAACGATTCTTTCAAGGCAGTGGTCTAGAGATGAAGAATATCAATATTTGCAACCGCTATAAATCTTCAGATTTTCGCTATATTTTCTTACATCACAGGCACCTCCATTCCGTCACAGGCACCTCCAGTTGTTTTTTTACCGATCCAGCCTTATTTGGAGTTTATCGGCATTTATATTTGGGCAAGGAGGTTTACTTTACGTCAGTGTATCCAGATCAACAGATTCTTATGCAAGAAAAGTGCATTTAGGACCTAAAACAACCGATTTGTTCTTGTTTTGAGTATTTTCGCCTGACCTTAAAGCCACTTCAAAAGTCATATCTTTTGTATATATGTAAAGTTCCAGGGGATATACTGTGTAACAAAACTTAATGTATATAAGGGTCGAATAGCATTCTTTGATTTTCAATAACCCCCCTGGTTATAATGTTTTTTATAAAAAAGACGAATACCTACCGTTTTTTGTTTATTTTTGGTCCGTCACAGGTAGCTCCGGATGCCTGTCACAACATTTTATCGGTACCTCCGCGGAGGTACCTGTGATAGTTTACCAGGCGTGTATTTGGTACATGATATATCTGTAGCATTTCCTTGGCTATTGAATGTCTAAGTGTTGTGGCTGGGCCTCTGGGTGGGGTCAGGGGTCAATAATTAAGACCTAACCTAGGTCAGAGTTGTGCTTTCAGATAAAAGTTTCGTGTTAATCCTGTCTGATTGCTTATATCTGCTTGTTACCAGATGTCAGTTCCTTATCATAAATGGTTTATGATACTTTTAAAGTATTTCATATGAGCTGAAACATATAAAGACTGGTGTCAGGCTCTTGTGAGGAACCAGAGGTCAATAATTTGGACTTAGTTTACGCCAAAGTTTTGCGTTAAGCCTTTTTGTTTGCTAATATCTCTGTTACCACACAATGGATTGTTTAATACATATTTGAGCCGCGACACGACAAAACCATAAAATGTGGTTGTGGGCCCAGCGCAGACTCAGATCAGCCTGGGCATCCGCCCAGTCTGATCAGAGTCTTCGCTGTCCACATGGAGGTAGCTTAAACCCTTAGCTACCCTTTAAGCGCTAAGTGAAGACTCTGATCAGACTTGGTGGATGCCCAGGCTGATCTGAGTCTGCGCTGGGCGCACAACCACATTGTTGGTTTTCTCGTGTCGCGGCTCATTTAGTGTATGATATACCGGTATCTGTAGCATGTCCTTTGATATGGATATCTAAGTGGGTCGGGTCCCTGGGCGGGGCCGGGCCAATAATTATGATTTAGTTATCGTCAGAGTTTGTATTTAATCTTTTGATTGCTCATGTCTCTGTAATAACATTTTGGATTCTGTTCTTATTTGATTTCCGATATATTTGTTGCATTTCCTTTGATATTGTTTATCTAAACAGTACGGTCGAGTCCTTGAGTGGGGCCAGGGTCAATAAGTAGGCCTTAGTTAGGCGGTTGCTCTGGTTGGAGGTATACCTGAACTCACATGCTTTTGTTTCTGAGTAACAATTTCTTTAGAACGTAACATATACCAGAGTCGTTTGAGTGTCTGATATTCCAGGTGCTGGAATATAACAGTCAGTGTCAAGTTAATGTGCTCAGTGTCACAATAACCATCATTCATGTACTTTGCTTCCATATTAAAATTAATGTTACATTCCTGTGAGACTAGTTGACATATTTATGTGTTTTTTACCATCATCAACATTTCCATCAATATTTTAGTCGTTTTAAATCGATTTGAAAGCAATGCTTGTATCAAGTGTTGCCTTTTAGCTTTTTCTTATCAAGAGATCACAGCCTTTTGTCATTTTCTAGATGTGATTTCACTTCTTATTTTTAGTTTTATGTACTGTTGATATAATTTTCTTTGAAAGATTCTTACATGGTAGTTCTAGAAATTTGAAAGTACAACACCCTTGGTATAATAAAACAGGACAGTAGCGACTTTCTTGTAAGTATGGACTCAATGTACCATGAGTACTTTTTTCTCAGTCACAACTTATTGCATTTTACAGCCGACAAGTATTCATTTTTTGGGGTGACGAGTAGCATTGGTAAACCTCTTACTCAGGTTTTCAACCGTCCGATGAGTCATCATTACCATTATATGTCAATCGGATTGGAATTACGATCTTTCCAAAACTTCTGTGTTATAAAACAAAACCACAAATGGTAAATAAACTTTTCCTTATAATAAGGCATAATCAACCATGATGATATTGAAAACTGTGTCAGGATGCAGAAACCCTAGTCATGACAAATCGTCATTCAGGCCGAAGGGCTATCTTTGTATTACCAGATTACGATTAAATTGTACCAATATTGAATACACTAAGGTTATACCAAGCCTAATCCTTATATGGGATTATCATTTGACTCCCGTGCGATCTGTGCACCGTCCTGGGTACAAACGACATGCCCTCCTCTGTTAAATTTATTTCACTACTCGGATGCACGCCTTGACTGAGCACTAGCTTGCCAAGTATCGTTTTGAAGATTTTTTTTTTATATTTTTCTAAAACAACTGACGCTGAACCGCATTCAGAATTTCACAGACGTGGCATTAACCAGTGTTCCCTATTGCACGAAAAGATTTATGGAACATAAATGCACAAACTAACCATTTAAGTACAGTATTCTATATCTAACTGAGCTTAGAAACTAAATTAGCTGATGTTTAAGTATGTTTTCAGATAGCTGGGGGTCTGCAGGGAGAATTTTTCATTCATTTATTATTTAGATCAAGAAACGTTAAATCTTTTCATCATAAACTAACACAAATGTATTACATATTTATATACTTAAAAACAATACATGTCTACACCAAAACGATATTTTTGCGCAGGTTTTAAGTTACTGTAATTTTACCCTGTTTTCATAGAGAATGTCCACTAAGTTTAAGCATTTGAAAATGGTACATGAAATATGTACGTGCCCAAAATAATCTCTTAGAAATGTTTTCATATACGTTATATTTACGTTTTACATCCCATTTTCGGAACAGAAGCCTATATGATATATGGGACCATTACGGAAAGTGTTACTACAAAAACATAGGTTACAACGACCTCACATTATACTTCCCACTGTATCCTTATACAACAGTAACTGAATTTAAAAGTATTATTAGTGTAGAACACTAATATTGATTTGACGAAATACGAATAAAGTGTCCCTGAACAAGTGGTGTATTACAGATTATCGACAAAAACAAAATACCTTCTAATACAAAGCGATTTTGGGGTATTTACAAATTATCTCCCTTGTGCAATTATGCCGCATTTTCATACTTGGCAACGAAGCAAAACGTGTACCTCAAGGATAGCCCTTGATGATAAAACAAAGAAATTGCTGTTATACGCTGAGCACTAAGTTGCCAAATTATTACCCGATTGGACCCCGGACTACAGTGCATTTTTCAATAACACCAATGCTAGAAAAAGGTTCTATCTTAATTTATGCCACATATCTCTAAAAACTCAAAAGCTGCTGATCTTATTCTGGGAAGCATGAAAGCTATACTAACAAGTGCTGGGCTTATAATGAACCAGGCAAGAGTAAGCATTTGATATTTTTGAGAATCAAAAAAACTTGTTTTTCTCGAAAGTGTATAAAATGCACTTAGCACCTTCTTTTATTTCATTTCAAATTTAATCGGATCGTAGAACTACAATATCTATCTATATTTTATTATAAATTGTGTTTAATGTTTATGTGTGTAGAACTAACAAGGATAAACTTACAAAAATGCAAGCATTTACAGTTGCAGAATGAAAATGAAAAGGATAACGTAGCTTACAAAACCAAAAAAACATATCTCTTGTACTCGACAGCAAGTTTGTCTGAATGAAATAAAACTTTTCAACAACCGTTTCAGCAGCAACCTGTAATAACTACGTTTAATAGGTCTGAATATGAATAATAGCGCTGCTTATTTCCAAACTTTGAAATTAATTCACAGATCTGTTAAAACCAAAAGCGTCTAACTGAGTCTAGTAAAATGTAACTGCTAATTCCATATGAATATGAATGACGTCTGTTATCTCAATCTTCTGAGACACTTTGTCTTAAACACTTGGACACCTTGAACGATATGCCATTGGCCCATTATGTACCTATTTTCCCCTTTTTCATTCGTTTGTCCGTCTGTCCGTCCATACGACTTTAATATTTGCCTAAATGTTCTGTTTTAGTTCTATGTTATTCTCGAGACCTTAAATTGAACTTGTTCTTTCGTACTTAGTGCTATTGCAGGATAGATATTTATGAATATACTAATTTACATGGTTTAAATGATCATGTTAACCTTAGGTCAAGGTCACAGACTAAGAAACACGTGTAACAGTTGCGTCAAATCTTCTGCTGTGGACTATGTTGAATAATAGGTTTGATGCACACTGTCTGTCTGTCCATCCTGTATGGGTCCATTAATATTGACATTAAAGTATGTAATAAGTTGGTTTTATCAGGCGGTGGTGCTGGTGGATGGTATGCATAAGCCACTGCTTACGTACTTTAGTTTTGTCGTGCATTTATGACATTACGCAAAAACGCTAGTAACGTAGCTAACACAGCGTAGCTTAAGCAAAACTAGTTGGAACCAGAACTGTCGGACAAGCCGACTATACCCCCGCTTAACAGCTTTAGTAAAATTGTGTTATTTTTATTACATGGAACATAGAGAGAGAGAGAACTCATTGTCAATATGTATAGCCAATATCGAATGTTCTAATAATATTTCTATGAAACACAGAATAAATATTTCACAAGGACAGAAAAAACAAGCCCCTGTCAACTCATACACCAAATATGAACCAGCTACCTTCAACAGTTGCAGATAAATCTTTTACGAAAAATTACAGTACTGTATGCATTGACAGAATGCACCGAGAAAAAAAAGTGGAACAAATACGGAGAAGAACAAACTAGAGAAAGCCGGTTTGCTATCCCACAATACAAGTTGTCCTTGTCAGTCTGAATACCAAATATAAACTTTCTATCATACATGGTTGAGAAGATATTGGAGTGAAAGAAAAAGGAACAAATTCAGGGGAAAACAAGCTGGTTCTCAATCCCACGATATACAGATATACAGGCAGATGATGATGTGTTGTATCGTGGGATTGCAAACCAGCCTTCTCCTGCTTATTCTTCCCTTTATTTGTCCAATTTCTTTTCTTTCCATACTTTGAATAATTAAATTTTTTATCAAAGATTTCTCCACAATCATGCAAGCTAGAATGGTCAGATTTGGTATACATGTTGGTGATGATGTGTTTTGAAAAAGTGGGGGGTATACTGGTTTACATCTGTTCGTCCGTCCGTCCTTCCGTAATCCCGTAACACTTTTTTATTTATCTACATATTTTAAGAGAAACAACACACCCTCATCAACCTGCATGCCAAATCTGACTATTCTAGCTTGAATGGTTGTGGAGGAATCTTTGACGAAAAATTTCATTATTCAAAGTATGGAAAGAAAGAAAATCGGACAAATAAAGGGAAGAATAAGCCGGAGGAGGCTGGTTTGCAATCCCACGATACAACACTACATTACCAACATGTTTATCAAATAAGACCATTCTAGCTTGCATGGTTGTGGAGAAATCTTTTACGAAAAATTTCATTATTTAAAGTATGAAAAGAAAGAAAATCAGACAAATAAAGGAAAGAATAAGCTGGAGAAGGCTGGTTTGCAATCCCACGATACAATACATCATCACCAACCTATATTACAAAAATGATCATTCTGGCTTGCATGGTTGTGGAGAAATCTTTGACGAAAAATTTAAAGGGAACGGACGGAAGGACGGACGAAGGGACGAAAAATTTCATTATTCAAAGTATGGAAAGAAAGAAAATCGGACAAATAAAGGGAAGAATAAGCCGGAGGAGGCTGGTTTGCAATCCCACGTTACAACACATCATTACCAACATGTTTATCAAATAAGACTATTCTAGCTTGCATGGTTGTTCAGAAATCTTTGACGAAAAACTTCGTTATTCAAAGTATGGAAAGAAAGAAAATCAGACAAATAAAGGGAAGAATGAGCCGGAGAAGGCTGGTTTGCAATCCCATGATACAATACATCATCACCAACATGTATACCAAAAATGACTATTCTGGCTTGCATGGTTGTGGAGAAATCTTTGACGAAAAATTTAAAGGGGACGGACGGAAGGACGGTAGAGGGACTAAAAATTTCATTATTAGTATGGAAAGAAAGAAAATCGGACAAATAAAGAGAATAATATTAAGTGGAAAAGGCTGGTTCTCAAACCCACGATACAAAACACCCTCATCAACCTGTATGCCAAATCTGACCATTCTAGCTTGAATGGTTGTTGAGAAATCTTTGACGAAAAATTTCATTATTCAAAGTATGGAAAGAAACAAAATCGGACAAATAAAGGGAAGAATAAGCCGGAGGTGGCTGGCTTGTTATCCCACGATACATTACATCATTACCAACATGTTTATCAAATAAGACTATTCTGGCTTGCATGGTTGTGGAGAAATCTTTGACGAAAAATTTCATTATTCAAAGTATGGAAAGAAAGAAAATTAGACAAATAAAGGGAAGAATAAACCGGAGAAGGCTGGTTTGCAATCCCACGATACAATACATCATCACCAACCTATATTACAAAAATGATTATTCTGGCTTGCATGGTTGTGGAGAAATCTTTGACGAAAAATTTAAAGGGGACGGACGGAAGGACGGACGGAAGGACGGACGAAGGGACGAAAAATTTCATTATTCAAAGTATGGAAAGAAAGAAAATCGGACAAATAAGAATAATAATGAGCCGGAGGAGGCTGGTTTGCAATCCCACGATACAATACATCATTACCAACATGTTTATCAAATAAGACCATTCTAGCTTGCATGGTTGTGGAGAAATCTTTGACAAAAAATTTCATTATTCAAAGTATTGAAAGAAAGAAAATCAGACAAATAAAGGGAAGAATAAGCCGGAGAAGGCTGGTTTGCAATCCCACGATATAATACATCATCACCAACCTGTATACCAAATATGATCATTCTGGCTTGCATGGTTGTGGAGAAATCTTTGACAAAAATTTAAAAGGGGGCAGACGGAAGGACGGACGGAGGGACGGACGGAGGGACGGAAGGACGGACGGACAGATGTAAACCAGTATACCACCCACTTTTTCAAAGCGGGGGTATAATAAAGGAAAAGTCCTCGTCACCTAAAGGTTAGGATAAACCTTGATAAGGTAGCTTACATAATTATCTATTCTGATAAATGTGTATTGCTAAGAAAAACAATGCTTTCCATAATATTCAGTGCATTCGCACATGTTTATTTTATTTATTTATCTACATTATTTTAAGAGGGTAAACACATTTAACTGCATAGCTAGTCTACCATGTGGTCCATTCTAAAACATGTAAAACATATATACAAATAAAATATTTACAAACAGCATACAATAAAATCAACACAAGAGAGCAAAGCATGAAATACTAGAGGCTAAATCAACATCCATTTAGATATCAAGATGCAATATTAATTAAAATATAGCGTTCGCCAAGCCACAAACCGCTCCAACCATGCATAAAACGAATATCTCCCTTGCCGGGTCCGAGTAGACGGAACACATGTGGCTGAGCCATTGTCCAGACATGTGGTGGTTTGTTGATTTCAAAAGGCATAAATGTATCAAATACAATTTTATATTGAGGTGAAACATGGCTTATTGCTTGCTGGCTACTCTTTTAGATGCATATAACGTAGCTTACAAGAATTTTTGCGACAATGCTGCTAAGATAACAGAAATTGTTAAAAAAGTGTGATACATTAAATAATGTTGCAGTTTTAAATGAAAACATATTTTCGATGAAAGTCTTTTCAAAGAAGTGCGCATTAGAGCAACAAGAAAAAGAGGAACTAGAAATGTTTTTCAGAGAAAAACTGATGTCCCCCCACCAGCCCATTTCCCATTCCCCTCTAATGAAAAAAAGCCTGTACAAGAACTCTATCTAAGCAAGTTTGGAGAAAATCCATCTACTGGTTCTAAAGATATCCTACAGAGATGACTATGTACTTTCAAAATGGGTCAACTTCACCAAATACTAAACATGTTCCAAATGTGTCACAACGATATATTCACGTCAAGGTCACCAAAGTCTTAACAGCTCTTAAGCTAGTCCCAGTGATGTATCCATGCAAGTTTGGTGAAATTTAATCCATAGGTTCATGAGATATTATGGGTACAAAAAATTGCCATCAAAGTCCTCCAGTGACCTTGAAAATGAGGTCAAGATCACCAAAATCTAATCAGCTTTTAAGCTATTCCCGGTGATGTATCCATGCAAGTTTGGTGAAATTCCATCCATTGGTTCAGGAGATATTATTGTTATAGGCAACTGTCACCCCTGTCCTCCTGTGACCTTGAAAATGAGGTCAAGGTTGCCCAAATCTAATCAGCTCTTAAACTTGTCCCAATAATGTATCCATGCAAGTTTGGTGAAATTCCATACATTGGTTCAGGAGATATAGTGGGTGAAGAAACTGTCAACTAAGTACTCCAGTGATTTTTAAAGTAAGGTCAAGGTCACCAAAATCTTATTAGCTCTTAAACTTATCCCAATGATGTATCTATGCAAGTTTGCTGAACTTCCATCCATTGGTTAAAGAGATATCATGCATACAAGAAATTGTCATCTAAGTCCTCCAGTGACCTTGAACATGAGGTCAAGGTCACTAAAGTCTAACCAGCTTTTAAACTTGTCCTAGTGATGTAGCCATGCAAGTTTGGTGAAATTCCATCCATTGGTTCAAGAGATATCGTACATACAAGAAATTGTCATCTTAGTCCTCCAGTGACCTTGAAAATGAGGCCAAGGTCACTTAAATCTAATCAGGTCTTAAGTTTGTCCCAATAATGTATCTATGCAAGTTTGGTGAAATTCCATTTATTGGTGCAAGAGATATTGCGCATACAAGAAACTGTCACGCCGACGCTGACGCCTACGCCGACGCTGACGCCGACGGGATCCGCACTGAAAACAATATGTCCCCCTCACCTTTGGTGGGGGGACATAATTAAGGCTAAACCTCAAGAGGCAACTACTTTATACTCAAATAAAGTCCAAGTATCACAGGCGAAGAAGGCAGCCCTTACGCCACTTTGTGCGTCAGGCATTATCCCTAGTGAGTTTTGTAAGTATTATGAGGATCTGCCTAGTAAAAAAACTTCAAGGAACACAGTAGATGATGATATGGACACAGTTACAGATGGATGAAAATTAATTTACAGCTAGAATGAAAGAAAAATACACTCCCACATTATAATAAAGAATGTGTCTTCACTGTGTGTACTATGAACAGTTTAGAAATACTCTTATTCTGCAAACTTGCATCTGTTATTTATATTTATGTAGAATTAGTACAGGTATACAATGTGACAGTTTCTTTTCACTTTTTCACTTATGTATATCATTTTCAAGACATGAAACAACATGGCTGATCATAAAGACAGCTTTTCTGGAATGATCATAGTCAAAAGTTACTATGCAGTGACTTTAAAGACTATTTTTTGGAATTAAGCTAGAGATAGTATGCTTGCAAAGCATGCACATATATATCACCTTCTTTAGTACTCAAATTATTATTTTCTCTAAAGGTTTTTCCTGCAAATAGGTGACATGGTAAGGTATCACCTTTGTACATTCATGAACCCCATTTAACCTAAACATATTTTCATGCAAGAAAGGGTTATCTGAAAATGTCACCTTTATGCAGGAAAAAATGTATGAGAAAGAGATATATTCACTTAGGACTTTCTTGCAATAGTACGGGGTCCAACTTCGCTAGCTAGCTCAAATTATGAGCACGTAGTACTCAGCGTATAACAGCAATGTTTTGATTGATTCAAGCTGATAAAAGGCTGAAGTTTATCGTTTGAAATGTTGCAAAGCTTAAAAATCGGGCATAAATGTATGACACTGGTTTAAAGGTGACGTCATATTTGTTTTAACCTACAATTTATAATGAATAGTAGACATGTCTTTGCTTCGGAAAATATAACTGTAACAGGAAGGGCATTTTTTCCAATGATTGCATTGAGATGAATTGATATCTTTTTTCTCTTCTGTGTAGTTCCATGGTGGACTTATTGTGCCATAACTAAACAGGCTATATTAAGATATGATTGATTTTTTCAAAGGGGATTGTGTCAAAAGCTATATCTTTTTCCAACCTCATCGGAAATATATAAAAACTTGGTATAAAGTAACAGTGGTATTTGGCTCATTTGTATTTGGTCCCAATTTTGGATTCAATTGACCCCAGGGGTCATGATAGGTCACAGTAGTGAATACAGGCATTTTAATAGATTATCTTTGCTTTGAGTTAAGTTGAGACTAACTTTAACATTATGATACCCCGACATATGAAATATGTCAGGGGGTATATAGTTTTAGTAATTCCGTCCGTTTGTCACTTCGCTCGTCCGTTAGTCCTCCCGTCCGTCAGTTCGTGTACTTTTCGTCAAAGTTTGGCGTTTAACCTTTTTTATCGCTCATATCTCTGTTACCGCATGTCAAATTCTTATTATTTATGGTTCAGTTGATCTTTATAGCATTGTCTATGATATGGAATACCTAAACACTTGAATAAGGCCCCTGGGTGGGGCCAGGAGTTAATAGTTAGGACTTAGTTTACGTCAAAGTTTTGCGTCAAACCATTTGATTGTCCATATCTCTGTCACCACATGTTGGATTGTTTTCATATTTGGTACATGATATATCTGTAGCATTTCCTTGGCTATTGAATGTCTAAGTGTTGTGGCTGGGCCTCTGGGTGGGGTCAGGGGTCAATAATTAAGACCTAACCTAGGTCAGAGTTTTGCTTTCAGATAAAAGTTTTGTGTTAATCCTGTCTGATTGCTTATATCTGCTTGTTACCAAATGTCAGTTCCTTATCATAAATGGTTTATGATACTTTTAAAGTATTTCATATGAGCTGAAACATATAAAGACTGGTGTCAGGCTCTTGTGTGGAGCCAGGGGTCAATAATTTGGACTTAGTTTACGCCAAAGTTTTGCGTTAAGCCTTTTTGTTTGCTTATATCTCTGTTACCACACAATGGATTGTTTAATACATATTAAGTGTATGATATACCGGTATCTGTAGCATGTCCTTTGATATGGATATCTAAGTGGGTCGGGTCCCTGGGCGGGGCCGGGCCAATAATTATGATTTAGTTATCATCAGAGTTTGCATTTAATCTTTTGATTGCTCATGTCTCTGTAATAACATTTTGGATTCTGTTCTTATTTGATTTCCGATATATTTGTTGCATTTCCTTTGATATTGTTTATCTTAACAGTACGGTCGAGTCCTTGAGTGGGGCCAGGGTCAATAAGTAGGCCTTAGTTAGGCGGTTGCTCTGGTTGGAGGTATACCTGAACTCACATGCTTTTGTTTCTGAGTAACAATTTCTTTAGAACGTAACATATACCAGAGTCGTTTGAGTGTCTGATATTCCAGGTGCTGGAATATAACAGTCAGTGTCAAGTTAATGTGCTCAGTGTCACAATAACCATCATTCATGTACTTTGCTTCTATATTAAAATAAATGTTACATTCCTGTGAGACTAGTTGACATATTTATGTGTTTTTTACCATCATCAACATTTCCATCAATATTTTAGTCGTTTTTAATCGATTTGAAAGCAATGCTTGTATCAAGTGTTGCCTTTTAGCTTTTTCTTATCAAGAGATCACAGCCTTTTGTCATTTTCTAGATGTGATTTCACTTCTTATTTTTAGTTTTATGTACTGTTGATATAATTTTCTTTGAAAGATTCTTACATGGTAGTTCTAGAAATTTGAAAGTACAACACCCTTGGTATAATAAAACAGGACAGTAGCGACTTTCTTGTAAGTATGGACTCAATGTACCATGAGTACTTTTTTCTCAGTCACAACTTATTGCATTTTACAGCCGACAAGTATTCATTTTTTGGGGTGACGAGTAGCATTGGTAAACCTCTTACTCAGGTTTTCAACCGTCCGATGAGTCATCATTACCATTATATGTCAATCGGATTGGAATTACGATCTTTCCAAAACTTCTGTGTTATAAAACAAAACCACAAATGGTAAATAAACTTTTCCTTATAATAAGGCATAATCAACCATGATGATATTGAAAACTGTGTCAGGATGCAGAAACCCTAGTCATGACAAATCGTCATTCAGGCCGAAGGGCTATCTTTGTATTACCAGATTACGATTAAATTGTACCAATATTGAATACACTAAGGTTATACCAAGCCTGATCCTTATATGGGATTATCATTTGACTCCCGTGCGATCTGTGCACCGTCCTGGGTACAAACGACATGCCCTCCTCTGTTAAATTTATTTCACTACTCGGATGCACGCCTTGACTGAGCACTAGCTTGCCAAGTATCGTTTTGAAGATTTTTTTTTATATTTTTCTAAAACAACTGACGCTGAACCGCATTCAGAATTTCACAGACGTGGCATTAACCAGTGTTCCCTATTGCACGAAAAGATTTATGGAACATAAATGCACAAACTAACCATTTAAGTACAGTATTCTATATCTAACTGAGCTTAGAAACTAAATTAGCTGATGTTTAAGTATGTTTTCAGATAGCTGGGGGTCTGCAGGGAGAATTTTTCATTCATTTATTATTTAGATCAAGAAACGTTAAATCTTTTCATCATAAATTAACACAAATGTATTACATATTTATATACTTAAAAACAATACATGTCTACACCAAAACGATATTTTTGCGCAAGTTTTAAGTTACTGTAATTTTACCCTGTTTTCATAGAGAATGTCCACTAAGTTTAAGCATTTGAAAATGGTACATGAAATATGTACGTGCCCAAAATAATCTCTTGGAAATGTTTTCATATACGTTATATTTACGTTTTACATCCCATTTTCGGAACAGAAACCTATATGATATATGGGACCATTACGGAAAGTGTTACTACAAAAACATAGGTTACAACGACCTCACATTATACTTCCCACTGTATCCTTATACAACATAAACTGAATTTAAAAGTATTATTAGTGTAGAACACTAATATTGATTTGACGAAATACGAATAAAGTGTCCCTGAACAAGTGGTGTATTACAGATTTTCGACAAAAACAAAATACCTTCTAATACAAAGCGATTTTGGGGTATTTACAAATTATCTCCCTTGTGCAATTATGCCGCATTTTCATACTTGGCAACGAAGCAAAACGTGTACCTCAAGGATAGCCCTTGATGATAAAACAAAGAAATTGCTGTTATACGCTGAGCACTACGTTGCCAAATTATTACCCGATTGGACCCCGGACTACAGTGCATTTTTCAATAACACCAATGCTAGAAAAAGGTTCTATCTTAATTTATGCCACATATCTCTAAAAACTCAAAAGCTGCTGATCTTATTCTGGGAAGCATGAAAGCTATACTAACAAGTGCTGGGCTTATAATGAACCAGGCAAGAGTAAGCATTTGATATTTTTGAGAATCAAAAAAACTTGTTTTTCTCGAAAGTGTATAAAATGCACTTAGCACCTTCTTTTATTTCATTTCAAATTTAATCGGATCGTAGAACTACAATATCTATCTATATTTTATTATAAATTGTGTTTAATGTTTATGTGTGTAGAATTAACAAGGATAAACTTACAAAAATGCAAGCATTTACAGTTGCAGAATGAAAATGAAAAGGATAACGTAGCTTACAAAACCAAAAAAACATATCTCTTGTACTCGACAGCAAGTTTGTCTGAATGAAATAAAACTTTTCAACAACCGTTTCAGCAGCAACCTGTAATAACTACGTTTAATAGGTCTGAATATGAATAATAGCGCTGCTTATTTCCAAACTTTGAAATTAATTCACAGATCTGTTAAAACCAAAAGCGTCTAACTGAGTCTAGTAAAATGTAACTGCTAATTCCATATGAATATGAATGACGTCTGTTATCTCAATCTTCTGAGACACTTTGTCTTAAACACTTGGACACCTTGAACGATATGCTATTGGCCCATTATGTACATATTTTCCCCTTTTTCATTCGTTTGTCCGTCTGTCCGTCCATACGACTTTAATATTTGCCTAAATGTTCTGTTTTAGTTCTATTTTATTCTCGAGACCTTAAATTGAACTTGTTCTTTCGTACTTAGTGCTATTGCAGGATAGATATTTATGAATATACTAATTTACATGGTTTAAATGATCATGTTAACCTTAGGTCAAGGACACAGACTAAGAAACACGTGTAACAGTTGCGTCAAATTTTCTGCTGTGGACTATGTTGAATAATAGGTTTGATGCACACTGTCTGTCTGTCCATCCTTCATGGGTCCATTAACATTGGCATTAAAGTATGTAATAAGTTGGTTTTATCAGGCGGTGGTGCTGGTGGATGGTATGCATAAGCCACTGCTTACATACTTTAGTTTTGTCGTGCATTTATGACATTACGCAAAAACGCTAGTAACGTAGCTAACACAGCGTAGCTTACATGATACAACGTGACTCAGCATAGTTTGTGCAAGTAAAGAGTTTTTATTAACATTCTCACTTCCTCTATAAGCAAAACTAGTTGGAACTAGAACTGTCGGACAAGCCGACTATACCCCCGCTTAACAGCTTTAGTAAAAGTGTGTTATTTTTATTACATGGAACATAGAGAGAGAGAGAACTCATTGCCAATATGTATAGCCAATATCGAATGTTCTAATAATATTTCTATGAAACACAGAATAAATATTTCACAAGGACAGAAAAAAACAAGCCCCTGTCAACCCATACACCAAATATGAACCAGCTACCTTCAACAGTTGCAGATAAATCTTTTACGAAAAATTACAGTACTGTATGCATGGACAGAATGCACCGAGAGAAAAAAAATGAACAAATACGGAGAAGAACAAACTAGAGAAAGCCGGTTTGCTATCCCACAATACAAGTTGTCCTTGTCAGTCTGTATACCAAATATAAACTTTCTATCATACATGGTTGAGAAGATATTGGAGTGAAAGAAAAAGGAACAAATTCAGGGGAAAACAAGCAGGAGAAGGCTTGTTCTCAATCCCACGATACAACAGGTCACTGTCAACTGATACACCAAATATGAATCATCTATCTTCAACAGGTGCTGAGATATCTTTTACGATAAAAATACAGTACTGAATGCATAGAGAGAAAGAAAAATTAACAAATACATGGAAGAATAAATTGGAGAAAGCTGGTTTTCTATCCCACAATACAACTTGTCCTTGTCAGTCTGTATACCAAATATAAACTTTCTATCATACATGGTTGAGAAGATATCTTTGACCAAAACACTGGAGAGGTAAAAAAAGGAACAAATACATGGAAAAACAAGCAGGAGAAAGCAGGTTCTCAATCCCACGATACAGCATGTCATTGTCAAGTTATACACCAAGTATGAACCTTCTATCTTCAACAGTTGCTGAGATATCTTTTACGAAAACAATACAGTATTGAATGCATTGAAAGAAAGAAAAATGAACAAATACAGGGAAGAATAAATTGGAGGAAACTGGCTTTCTATCCCAAAATACAACTTGTCCTTGTCAGTCTGTTTACCATATATGAACATTCTATTGTACATGGTTGTGGGGATATCTTTGACCCAAAAATTTGAAAGAAAATAAAGGAACAAATACAGGGAAAAACAAGCAGGAGAAGGCTGGTTCTCAATCCCACGATATACAGATATACAGGCAGATGATGATGTGTTGTATCGTGGGATTGCAAACCAGCCTTCTCCTGCTTATTCTTCCCTTTATTTGTCCATTTTTTTTCTTTCCATACTTTGAATAATTAAATTTTTTATCAAAGATTTCTCCACAATCATGCAAGCTAGAATGGTCAGATTTGGTATACATGTTGGTGATGATGTGTTTTGAAAAAGTGGGGGGGGGGGGGGGGTATACGGGTTTACATCTGTTCGTCCGTCCGTCCTTCCGTAATCCCGTAACACTTTTTTATTTATCTACATATTTTAAGAGATACAACACACCCTCATCAACCTGTGTGCCAAATCTGACTATTCTAGCTTGAATGGTTGTGGAGGAATCTTTGACGAAAATTTCATTATTCAAAGTATGGAAAGAAAGAAAATCGGACAAATAAAGGGAAGAATAAGCCGGAGAAGGCTGGTTTGCAATCCCACGATACAACACTACATTACCAACCTATATTACAAAAATGATCATTCTGGTTTGCATGGTTGTGGAGAAATCTTTGACGAAAAATTTAAAGGGAACGGACGGAAGGACGGACGAAGGGACGAAAAATTTCATTATTCAAAGTATGGAAAGAAAGAAAATCGGACAAATAAAGGGAAGAATAAGCCGGAGGAGGCTGGTTTGCAATCCCACGATACAACACATCATTACCAACATGTTTATCAAATAAGACCATTCTAGCTTGCATGGTTGTTCAGAAATCCTTGACGAAAAACTTCGTTATTCAAAGTATGGAAAGAAAGAAAATCAGACAAATAAAGGGAAGAATAAGCCGGAGAAGGCTGTTTGCAATCCCATGATACAATACATCATCACCAACCTGTATACCAAAAATGACTATTCTGGCTTGCATGGTTGTGGAGAAATCTTTGACGAAAAATTTAAAGGGGACGGACGGAAGGACGGACGAAGGGACGAAAAATTTCATTATTAGTATGGAAAGAAAGAAAATCGGACAAATAAAGAGAATAATAAGCTGGAAAGGGCTGGTTCTCAATCCCACGATGCAAAACACCCTCATCAACCTGTATGCCAAATCTGACTATTCTAGCTTGAATGGTTGTTGAGAAATCTTTGACGAAAAATTTCATTATTCAAAGTATGGAAAGAAAGAAAATCAGACAAATAAGGGAAGAATAAGCCGGAGGTGGCTGGTTTGTAATCCCACGATACATTACATCATTACCAACATGTTTATCAAATAAGATCATTCTGGCTTGCATGGTTGTGGAGAAATCTTTGACGAAAAATTTCATTATTCAAAGTATGGAAAGAAAGAAAATCAGACAAATAAAGGGAAGAATAAACCGGAGAAGGCTGGTTTGCAATCCCACGATACAATACATCATCACCAACCTATATTACAAAAATGATCATTCTGGCTTGCATGGTTGTGGAGAAATCTTTAACGAAAAATTTAAAGGGGGCGGACGGAAGGACGGACGAAGGGACGAAAAATTTCATTATTCAAAGTATGGAAAGAAAGAAAACCGGACAAATAAAAAGAATAATGAGCCGGAGGAGGCTGGTTTGCAATCCCACGATACATTACATCATTACCAACATGTTTATCAAATAAGACCATTCTAGCTTGCATGGTTGTGGAGAAATCTTTGCCAAAAAATTTCATTATTCAAAGTAATGAAAGAAAGAAAATCAGACAAACAAAGGGAAGAATAAGCCGGAGAAGGCTGGTTTGCAATCCCACGATATAATACATCATCACCAACCTGTATACCAAATATGATCATTCTGGCTTGCATGGTTGTGGAGAAATCTTTGACGAAAATTTAAAAGGGGGCGGACGGAAGGACGGACGGAGGGACGGACGGAGGGACGGAAGGACGGACGGACAGATGTAAACCAGTATACCACCCACTTTTTCAAAGCGGGGGTATAATAAAGGAAAAGTCCTCGTGTAGTGTATACATCACAGCTGTTCCATTCTATTAATGAGGACATTAACCTTTCAGATACGCCCAAATTCTTGATAGTATATTGTTTCTCTAAGATAGCATGCTTGTGTAGTATTAAAGTATATTTAGAGCAGTCAAGTTGGTTTTTGTTTTACTGTTGCAAACATAACAAATTGGCGACGAGGATAACGCTTTTTCTGTCTTTGACTAACTAACAATTCAGAGGACTTCTTCATTTATTTGTGGATAAATTGTGAGATTTTCTTGGTTGTTATTAACAATGACAGTGTATATAGGCAAAATAGAACCTTACGATGAGGGACTAGAAAAATGGTCAAGTTACCAGGAGAGGCTGGAAGAATATTTCACAGTAAATGAAATAGCGGCAGAAAAAAGAGTGCCTGCATTATTAACTCTCCTTGGTGGGAAAACATACAGTTTGCTCAGGGACCTGACTGCTCCAGACAAACCGTCTACGAAGACCTATGCGGAACTAGTTGCTTTACTGAGAAATCATTTGTCACCAAAACCGCTAATAATCGCTGAACGTTTCAGGTTCCATAAACGTAGTCAGCATGAGGGCGAATCAGTTAATCAGTTTTTAGCAGAGCTGAGAAAATTGGCAGAATTTTGTGATTTTGGGGCAAACTTAAATGACAGTCTACGGGACAGATTCGTATGTGGACTAAAAGATGAGCGAATACAAAAACGCTTATTATCTGAAGCGAATTTAACATTGGCCAGAGCATTAGAAATAGCTGTAGCAATGGAAACTGCTGCTAAGGATGCTTTAGAGCTTCGGTCAAAACAACAGGAGGCAACAGTTCACAAATTCTCAAAAGGGCAAAAGTCAACACAGAAGTTTAAGCAGAAAGCTAAACCGTGTTATCGTTGTAATGGGACGAACCATACTCCAGATAAATGCAAATTTAAAGATGAAATTTGTCATGCGTGTTCGAAAAAGGGACACATTAGAAGGGCTTGCTTGTCAGAAAAGAAATCTAAACAGCAGAAACAGAAAAAGAAGGTTCATGCTGTTGAGGAAAATTCAGAGGACAGTGATGATGATTATTTCATATCCACTCTGACAGCGGATTGTAATAGTGTAAAAGACAAAAAGTCTGTTTCAGACATGATATGGATTACACCCCGTGTAAATGGGAAACTTTTAAAGATGGAGCTTGACACTGGCTCAGCAGTTTCAGTTATTTCCCAGAATGATTATAAGTCCAATTTTGGGGACCATGTTTTACAGGACACGTCTGTAACGTTGAAAACATATTCTGGAGAGAAAATAATACCTCTTGGTGTCTGCAAAATTAAAGTAGAATACGAGGGTCAATCTGCTATGCTGAATCTGTACGTTGTGGAGAAAGGTGGGCCTGCACTTTTTGGTCGTGAATGGCTGGAGAAAATTCAGTTAAACTGGAAAAATATTAAGTGTTTACACCATGTTACACCAAATATCAACCAACATGAAAATTTGGATAAAATTTTGAATAGCTATCCTAGTGTTTTCCAGGATGGTATTGGAAGTGTTAAGGATATAAAGGCTTCTTTACACCTTAAACCGGATGTTTCACCTAAATTCATGAAACCAAGGCCTGTAGCATACTCATTAAAACCCAAGGTTGAGGAAGAACTTGATAACCTTGAAAAACAAGGAATTATTTATAAGGTCGATACAAGTGAATGGGCTACACCAATTGTTGCAATTCCTAAGAAAGATTCTTCAGTTCGAATCTGTGGTGATTTTAAGGTTACACTCAATCCAGCACTACAAGTTGATCAGTACCCGCTACCAAAAATAGAAGATATTTTTGCTAGTTTGGCAGGTGGTGAAAAATTCACAAAGCTTGATCTTAGACAGGCTTATCTTCAGCTACACTTAAGTGAAGAATCCAAACCCTTACTCACCATCAACACACATAAGGGATTATACCGCTATAACAGGATGACCTACGGAATCTCACCAGCACCATCTATTTGGCAGAGAACAATAGATACTATTCTGCAAGGCTTACCTGGAGTTCAGTGTATTTTGGATGATATGATTATTACTGGTAAAAATGATGTTGAACACCTAGAAAATCTTGACAAAGTGTTGCACCGCTTAGATCAGTATGGTTTGAGAGTGAATAAAGACAAATGCTTTTTCATGCAGGAACGTGTTACTTACTGTGGTCATGAAATTGACAAAACTGGATTATGGAAAACAAAAGACAAGGTTGATGCAGTGTTAAATGCACCTGTTCCTGAAAATGTTGCGCAACTGAGATCACTTTTGGGGTTGATTAACTACTATAACCGCTACCTTCCAAATCTTGCGACCGTAATCAAACCATTGAATGAGTTACTAGAAAAGAATCGAAAATGGGTCTGGTCTAAGGCATGTCAAAGAGCGTTCGAAAACGTAAAACGCTTGATTACATCAGAACCTGTACTTACGCACTATGACCCCAAAGCACCGGTAAGAATCGCGTGCGACGCTTCACCTTATGGCTTAGGTGCCGTTTTATCTCACGTGATGTCCGATGGCTCCGAAAAACCGATCGCGTTTGCGTCAAGGTCACTTACAAAGGCCGAGCGTAATTATGCACAGATTGACAGAGAGGCATGTGCAATTTTCTGGGCTGTGAAAAAGTTTCATGCATATTTATTTGGAAGAAAGTTTACGTTGTTAACTGACCATCAGCCGTTAACATCGATCTTCAGTCCAAGTAAGAGCATACCAGTCACATCAGCTGCAAGACTGCAAAGATATGCATTGTTTCTATCGGGTTTCAATTATGACATACAGTTCAAAAGTACTAAACGTCACACAAACGCCGATGCCTTAAGTAGGTTACCACTACCTACATCAGGTGATGATAATGAAACGAGTGCGGAAGATATTTTTCACATATCACAGATAGAAAAACTGCCAATAACACATGCTGTTATTCAGCGCGAAACCAAACGTGACAGGATTTTGTCACAAGTATATGGGCAAGTACAAAACGGTTGGACATTTCAACCGAAGGGCAGTCCGTTAGCGCCATTTTACAATCGTAGGAATGAAATTACGATTTACCAGGGTTGTTTACTTTGGGGAATAAGGGTAATTATTCCTAGCAAACTTCAGAGTAAAATTCTGAATTTACTCCATTCGACTCACCCAGGGATAGTTCGAATGAAATCGCTTGCAAGAAGTTATGTATTTTGGCCGGGAATTGATAAAGATATCGAAAATCTTATCAAGCAATGTCATGGTTGTCAAAAGCAACAAAATGCACCAGGACAAGTATTTTTGCATCCATGGGAATGGCCGACTTCTCCATGGGAACGTGTTCACATAGATTTTCTAGGACCATTTATGAACAGAATGTTCTTTGTCATGGTTGATGCACATTCTAAATGGCCTGAAATCTTCATGATGAAATCGACTACTACCACAAAAACCATTGAAATCATGAGAACTGTGTTTGCCCGAAATGGTCTATGTAAACAGATAGTGAGCGATAATGGGCCACAATTTATTTCGGAGGAATTCGCAGAGTTCATGAAAAGCAATGGTATACTTCATTTGAGGTCAGCTGCGTACCACGCTGCAACAAATGGCCAGGCAGAGCGCCTAGTGCAGTCATTCAAAAACAGCATGCGCGCAATGAAATTTGAATCTGGGGACATTAGCAAGAAGATAGCAAACTTTCTGCTGAGTTATCGAAACACAGTGCATTCTACTACAAATGAAACTCCTGCAAAATTGTTCCTAGGTCGAAATTTGCGTACCAGATTAGATTTAATAAAACCTGATATTAAAGGTACAGTTGCCGATTCTCAAATGAAATCGTCATTTTCTTCTAAACAGGGGAAAGATAGAGAGTTTACGGTAGGTCAGTCAGTAATTGCGAGAAATTATCGCGATAAGGACAAATGGGTACCGGGGCGTATACAAGAACGCATTGGACCGTTGATGTACAAGGTTGACATCGGCTCTAATTCATCGTGGCGCCGACACGCGGATCAGCTTCGCGATAGTAATCTGAGCATGATGCCTGAATCACAGTTAGACACTGCGCAGACTGAGAGTGTCATACCCACTGTTGTAGAGCAATCGCAGACTGGATCACCAGTTAAGGCAGAGGTTCCAGTAGTTTCTACACCCAGAATGCCTGAAGTTGCGCAGCCTTGTGTAAGGTCCGAAAAGCCAGAAAAGACTGTGGTTGAAACTGAAAGACGTTATCCACTCAGGATAAGAAAACCACCAAAACGTTTAGAACTGTAAATAGTGTTCATATACAGTGTAGTTTGCTTTACGCTTACAGCAACTGTTTCTTTTAAAATCTTTATTGCCTTACTTTTTGCTTTGCATTATAGTCTGTTTTTATTATGTGTCAGTTTCTGAAATAAGCACAATTACAGGCTACTTTCTCATGAACTTTATCTTGACAAATTAAGGGCAAGTTGTTCTTTCTTATCTGGACAATAAACTTAGCAGGGAGGAATGTAGTGTATACATCACAGCTGTTCCATTCTATTAATGAGGACATTAACCTTTCAGATACGCCCAAATTCTTGATAGTATATTGTTTCTCTAAGATAGCATGCTTGTGTAGTATTAAAGTATATTTAGAGCAGTCAAGTTGGTTTTTGTTTTACTGTTGCAAACATAACACCTCGTCACCTTAAGGTTAGGATAAACCTTGATAAGGTAGCTTACATAATTATCTATTCTGATAAATGTGTATTGCTAAGAAAAACAATGCTTTCCATAATATTCAGTGCATTCGCACATGTTTATTTTATTTATTTATCTACATTATTTTAAGAGGGTAAACACATTTAACTGCATAGCTAGTCTACCATGTGGTCCATTCTAAAACATGTAAAACATATATACAAATAAAATATTTACAAACAGCATACAATAAAATCAACACAAGAGAGCAAAGCATGAAATACTAGAGGCTAAATCAACATCCATTTAGATATCAAGATGCAATATTAATTAAAATATAGCGTTCACCAAGCCACAAACCGCTCCAACCACGCATAAAACGAATATCTCCCTTGCCGGGTCCGAGTAGACGGAACACATGTGGCGGAGCCATTGTCCAGACATGTGGTGGTTTGTTGATTTCAAAAGGCATAAATGTATCAAATACCATTTTATATTGAGGTGAAACATGGCTTATTGCTTGCTGGCTACTCTTTTAGATGCATATAACGTAGCTTACAAGAATTTTTGCGACAATGCTGCTAAGATAACAGAAATTGTTAAAAAAGTGTGATACATTAAATAATGTTGCAGTTTTAAATGAAAACATATTATGTTCTAACTGGACCTTTCCTTTTATGTGTAAGTACAAACATTTTATGGCAAATGGGGCGCAGTCATGTGTACCATGTAAAAAGACATGCAATTATCCGTTTTCAGCCTCTTTATCCATCTATAATGAAACAACCTTGTCATTAAAATATTTTGATCTGCTATTGTAAATGGGTAAACACATCTATTACATAGAGTAAAAGTGTATATTAGCAGTTGGTTGTACTTTTTTTAAGTGTTTAGACAACAAGATTTCCATTTTAGGCACTTAATCGTTTGTCTATTCTGAAATCAGGTGAGAAATCCTTTGGCTAGGTCGACAGATTGCACTCTTTACGTATGCAAGTTGGTTTAAAAGGATCGACACAACTGACTTAATTAGTAGGAAAGTCAGAAACCATTGCTACCCAGTGAGTAGTAGTAGTAGTATTTCAATTCTCAGATCCGACGTTCCCCACGCACCTCAGCGGAACGGATCCATAGCCGCAGTAACGGGGTGCCGATCGTCCGTCCATTATTGTCTATCGTTAGTCTGATTCGTCCGTCAGTTCTGCTCATCAAGTTCCTACGGCTGCTGCATGCGTGGAAAAGGAGTACGTTAGCCCGAGCTTGTAACTATTTAAAAGCCTATCCATGACTTGCGGTAAATGAATTTGTTTAAGCTGTTGACTTGCAGATATGAAATGTTTCAGGATATACCGGAAAGCGTTACTCACTTGCACCTAAGTGTTACTTGATATTATCTCAAGACATTGTCTATGAAACAAAGCTTTAAAAATCAGATAAATCCACAATAAGTAATTTCCACAGTATGTTTGTAAATCAATAGATTTTGCACTAGGGTAAAGTCGGGTAAATTCGGACAGTGACATTGTTTCCTTTATATGTCAATTGTTTGGAATTAAAACAAAATTAACTGGGCAAACAGTGAACCCCCTGATGAGACTGCTGTTTACACTGTTTGCAATGGTATGTCTGAATTTACCGGCTGTCCGAATAAACCCGAATTTACACTAATTGGTACAGTTTGATATGACAATTAAGGGAATACTGCTTAAGGGAAAAAGAAAATTGTTGTTTATAGTGCAAAGAGATATGTTAAGGTGCCTCCTTTATGACATGATGTCACTCTAACTGAAAAAAGCATTTGCCTGAGAGATCTGTATTTTACGAGATTTAATGACTTTTTAAAGGTAGCTAATTGGGTAGGAAATTGGTAATTGAAAAATGAAAACATAGAAAACATGTGACAACCACATGTAAATGAATTTAACGATGGAATTATTTGAAATAAATCGTTTAACTACTAATAAATGAAGCAATAAATACTTTTTTAACTGGTGAATATTTAAAAAACTAGTGCTGAAGAAGAAGTGAGTGTTATGAGAATAAAAACAAGAACAACGATGGCAAACTGGCCGATGACTGGCTTTCATCTGTTATTACTTGTTCTTAAAAGGTAAAGTTTCTTCCCTCTGTTATCTTTTGTTATGGTGAAAGGGTATACTTTAAGGGGATATAACGTTTTCAGTTTGATTTTTGTCTACCTTTTTCATAGGGATCAACTCTCACATGCAAGAATTTTCCTCCCTTCGCAGCATATTGTCTCCTTTAAGAGGTAACCTTTTTATTGAAAGAAATACGTATCAGTTTGTTAGGCTTGTCTTTCATACGGTGAATGGGTACACTTTCAGGGGAAACAACTCTTCCATTTAAAGTTTGCCTCCCTTTTCCATGGGGACAACTCTTAAAGGAAACACTTTGCAGAGTTGACTCATTTTTAGGAATGTATTGGAAGGGCTACGTCCCCGTGGAAGCAAACAAGAAACTAGAAATGATTTACAGAGAAAAATGATATACCCCCACCAGCCCATTTCCCATCCCCTCTAATGAATTAAAAGTCTGAATAAATAAAATATCTGGGCAAGTTTGGAGAAAATCCGCCCACTGGTTCTTAAAATATCCTACATAGATGACTATGACCTTGAAAATGAGATCAAGGTCACCAAAACCTAATTTGCTATACCTGCCCGAATGATGTATCCATGCAAGTTTGGTGAAATTCCATCCATTGGTTCAGGAGATATATTGGGTACAAGCAAATGTCATCTTAGTCCTCAAGTGACCTTGAAAATAAAGTCAAGATCACCAAAATCTAATCAGCTTCTAATCTTGTCCCAATGATATATCCATGCAAGTTTGATGAAACTCCATCCATTGATTCAGGAGATATAGTGGGTACAAGAAATTCTCATCTAAGTCCTCCAGTGACCTTGGAAATGAGGTCAAGGTCACAAAAATCTGAAACTTGTCCCAGTTATGTATCCATGCAAGTTTGGAAAAATTATATTCATTGGTTAAGGAGAGATAGTGAGTACAATAAAATGTCATGTAAGTCCGCCAGTGACCTTGAAAATGAGTTCAAGATCACCAAAACCTAATCAGCTATTAAACTTTTCCCAATAACGTATCCATGCAAGTTTGGTGAAACTCCATCCCTTGGTTCAGGAGATATAGTGGGTACAATAAAATGTCATGTAAGTCCTCCAGTGACCTTGAAAATAAGGTCAAGGTCACAAAAATCTGATCACCTCTTAAGCTTTTCCCAATGATGTATCCTTGCAAGTTTTGTGAAATTCCATCCTTTGGTTCAAGAGATATCACTGGTACAAGAAATTGTCATCTTAGTCCTCCAATGACCTTGAAAATGAGGTCAAGGTCGCCCAAACATAATCACATCTTAAACTTGTCCCAATGATACATTCAATCTAGTTTGGTGAAATTCCATTCATTGGTTCAGGAAATATAGTGGGTACAAGAAATTGTCATCTTAGTCTTCCATTGACATTGAAAATAAGGTAAAGGTCACCAAAATCTAATCAGCTCTTAAACTTGTCCCAATGGTGTATCCATGCAAGTTTGGTGAAATTCCATCCATTGGTTCAAGAGATATCGCGCACGCAAAAAGTCTGTCACAGGGACGCCGACGCCGTCGCCCGGGATCCGCACTGAAAACAATATGTCCCCCCTCACATATGGTGGGGGACATAATTACGAAAGTTGTTTCCCTTTGAGACGAAAAGTTGTGAAAGACGTGGTGTACCCATACACCTTAACTTAGTACTGCTCGTATGAATATATACTGAAAGACTGAAAACGAATCATTTTCAATCGGCCTTCCATTAAACTAGCGATGTGTGCACTTCACAATGCTAATAAAATCGGACTTTGATATATCTTCATTAAAACTGCCCCGATTAGGGAACCGGTCCTTTCGGTGTGATGACATCATATGATTTAAGTAGAAAATACTGTTTCCTAGACTCGCTAAAGCAAAGCTAGAAATGCAGTTGTCTGCAATGTCCAGTAAAATCAGAAAAAAAAGCAAATTTGTGTAAAGCTGTGTGTAAGTTATTAGCGCACTGAAGTCAAATCGTTTACGTCTGGAAAACGACCCCTGTTTTCACAACAGAAATGATGACTTTGACAACTTGCCCACTTGAGTTTGAAGTGCTACATAGAACTTATAGGCAAGACACAGAAAGCTTTCTTGCAATTAAACTTTTGTGACATCATAAAATAGATAGGCTCTAACAATCCATCGGAAGTGTCCATGTAGGATGGGACATCTCACTCTCGGAATCGAAATTTCAACCAGTGACGAGGCTTGCCGAGTCCCTGGTTGAAATTTCGATCCCGAGGGTGAGATTTTCCTTTCCTACATGGACTGGCTCATGATGGATTATTTTTCTCCCACTGTTAACGGATTCTAAACCTGAAGTCAGATAAGGCTTCAGAACATGAAAATATTAACTTTTTGACCAGTGATCTGAAGTATTAAGTAAGCTTAAAGTTAAGACTTCTGCCTCTAAAAGGTTCTAGAAAATCTATCTTATTTTGCGATTTTACATGCCTTAGTCCAACAAATTGATATGAATTACTGAAAATGCTAGTACAATGGGAGATCACAGCTAGAAATTGATATTCCACCAGGCAACTGCTTTACTGAAACAACTAGGATTAAAATATTATGAAAAATGCAATTCTCAATGATTTCCGGTCATGCTATATTTTCATACTTCCCTGTTGCAGTTTCAGTTTGATGTGTTATCAGTGTAACTTTTGTGACGTTCCCTTCAATTCCAAATCGACAAACATAGTCAATTGCACTGGTTCTTGCGAGATGACAAAAATTAGAGACGGTATGTATGCACATACGCACGTTTTCAAGGGCCAAGAAAAGTGAGTATTTGAAGATAGTTCTAGGATATTTTTTTATTTCTTTATTTCTCCATTTAAACCTATGTTGTGATCCTTCATTAGAACCAAGTCTCTCCAAGACGGTTCTAATTATGGGTCACAACATTTGGTTGCGAGACTGTTCTAATGAGGAGTAAAAACATATGGTTTAATGAAAAATTTACAAAAATATCTCTGAATTAGATTTGAAAACTCATTATATCTATGCCTTTGGTTAATCTCTGTTCCTGTTCCTGTGAATATAAATTGGTTTAATATTTCAGTTGTGTCTTGCTGTGCTTGCGTGTTTCGAGATTAAAATGCTTTTAGTACAAAGTACAAAGCGAATTTTGTGGTAGTAGGGGAGAGCAAAGATGCCATGAAACTTCCATACTGATATTTACCTAGCAAGAGCAAGGTAAATAGAAAACTCTGAAACTCTGCATAAAATATCTAAAATACAAATGATCATCCAAAAATCTTAGCAGATGCCTTCTTTAGTGCTGTAAAGGGCTTAAATTAGAAAAGAGCTCTCTCTCTCTCTCTATCTAAATGAAGTTTCAATAACAATCTTGTGCAGTAAATTACCCTTTGATCTTTCCTTATTAAAAAAAAACACTTTTTACTCAGCATGTCTCTCTTTTTATGCCCCCGAAGGAGCTTCGGGTGGCATATTAAAATCGCACCGTCCGTCCGACAATCGCACCGTCCGTCTTTCCGTCCGTCCGTCCGTCCGTTGCAAATCGTGTCTCAGCTATAACTTTAAAACTACTGGAGCAAATTTGCTGAAACTTCACAATAGTTAAAGGATAATGTGAAGGTGTGTAAATTACCCTTTGATCTTTCCTTATTAAAAAAAGAGATAGAGTATAAAATTGGTCCAAAATATTGAACCACCATGAATTTGTTACTTGTGTAATATAAGTAACGTTAAGTAACAACGTATTATAACAATGCGACTATAAGGGAATATCACTGAAACACTAAGACAGAACATCATAGTCACATATGAATAACATCAAATAATGTATCCAATATTAACGTTTTTACCGTATACATGGGCTGTAACGCTGTAACATTGTAACACTGGATTTGTGGAGAGGGCATATCGAGAATGCGCTGTTACTCTTGTAACATCAGTGTTTGGACCAATTTTGTGCGCTAGATGTCCAACACTGCAAAAGACATTTGTTGTAACAAGATTTTTAGACTTTTTAAGGAGGATCTGACTGCCAATGTATACTCTTCCATTCTCAAGTTAATTTCCTTCAAGAAATCATGAAAATCTATGTTTTTACCATTTTTCAAATCATCAAGTACTTTCTTGATCCTTTCCCAGTTCTTTTCATGCATTTTTTTCTCTTCTACTGAAGTTTCTGGACCCAAGGGCTCAAGAATGCACGTTTCTGGCATTGGTGGCATTGGAAAATTAAACCTACATTCATTTTTATTTTTGCGTTGACATGTCCTGGATTGAGAATGTTGTTGTAGAACATCATCCACAGACTCATCTTTACTGCAGGTTACATACTTGTCTACAAATGCAATGACCCTGGCTTCAGCATCTTCACAAACATCAAGAGTTGGTGAATCTTCAACCCAGACAAGCATGTGGATATGAAGAGAGCCCCTCATTTGAAATTCTACTTTATAGAAATAATCTGAAACTTTTCCTATTATACTGGCTGGGCTCTGAAGAACATCAGTAATTATTTTTTTGACTTGATGCTCAAAGTGTCTAGCACATGTGACCGGGTCACTCTTGGTCAGTTCTGACTTCTGGAACCAGGTGAGCTCTGATGCTTCTTGGTCAGAAAGTGTTTTCTTATGTAGAGACTTGTATAAATTCTGAAGAAGGTGAATCCACCTAGTTTCTGCTGATGAAAATGATGTGAACCATGTTGGAATCCCTAACTTGCGTATCATAGCAAAAATGTCCTTTTTAGTCTGTTCCCAGTATGGTGGAGACCCTCGTAGATCCTTAAAAATCCTAAAGCATTCATTCAAACGACACAGTTTTTCCACATTTTCCATTGATTTTAGATGCCCTGCAGTCAAATCTTGTTTTCCTTGGGCTTTCCTAATACAGATATTGGCTTTATCCAGAATGTGCTTTGTCTGTAGTTTCTTAAACTTGATAAACAAATTGGGAATGTGACTGGCCATCCTTCTATCGGACCTTCGCAATTCTGATTTGCAAATATCAGCATAGCTTATCTTGACCGGTCTCTCCATGTTGTCAGGGCGGGCTCTTCCACAAAATAATGTAGGAAAAGCCAGTTCTTCTGCATTATGATCCATAAAAATACTGACTGGAGTATTTCCTTCAGCAGGAGCAAACGAAAATATGCGACAAGCCTCATCAGTCAGATCCTGGGGGACAAGAAGGGTATCCAATATGCCCACTGGTTGTTCTTGAGCTGCAGTTTCATCCCAAGGATCTGGTTCATCTGTTGATTCATCTGGATTATCATCATCATTTGTTTCAACAATATCATTTGTTGGATCCCTGGCATCATTTACAATAACACCTTCCTCCTGATATAACTTGCTATTTGCTGTTAACCAATTAATTGCAGATATGATTTTTTGAGGACGTATATTTTTAAAAGCAACATGGTGCCCAAAACTCAGTTTTCTTTTCAGCTTAACAGGAATGCATTCACTGTCATCCATATTTCTAGGAAGTTTCAAAACTGTATTAGTCACATTGGCAGGAACATTGACAACATTTCCATTAAGGCTAAGCTGGCCACCACGAGGAAGTTGATGCAGACTCATAAATGGGATGCGTGTTGCTACCAGTCTTTCTTCCATCTCTGTCAAATTCAGTTCCGGAGGTTTTAATGGAAAATCCATCAAGTTGGCTATGGCACAACTAGGAATTTTTTACACCTAATGACACTAAAACATGTATGACATATCCACTCTTTGTTATCCACACTTGTTGTACCTGTAATCAGCATTCTTTTCAATTTTTCTTCAATATTAATTGATTTTGGAACTAGCCTTACGCTTTCTCGGTACATCATTTGACTGCAACATGTGCACACATATAAGGGCCCACTCTGAACAGCTATGTGAAAGTTTTTTTATAATCTGGGGAACAGAGATTATTTTTCTCTCCTTTTTTTCTTATTTTCTGATGCTCTATAAGATTTACTTTCTCTTGTCAATTGTTTATGTTCTTTTGCTTGATGCCTACTTGCAATTGTTTTCTTGCTCATATTGTCCACGTTTCGGATTGCAACATCCTTTTGGGCTTCATGTTTACGCCCTCTATTCCTGACATGACCATCTGGATTAAGCCTTTTCTTTCTATTTTCCATGTTTCTAAGTTCAACTTCATTTCGAACCTCACGTTTACGCTCTTTGTTCCTGACATGACCATCTGGATTCAGCCTTTTCTTTCTATTTTCCATGTTTCTAAGTTCTACATCCTTTCGGGCTTCATGTTTACGCCCCCTATCCCTGACATGACCATCTGGATTCTGCCTTTTTTTCCTATTTTCCATCTTCCTAAGTTCTACATCCTTTCGGGCTTCATGTTTACGCCCCCTATCCCTGACATGACCATCTGGATTCTGCCTTTTTTTCCTATTTTCCATCTTCCTAAGTTCTACATCCTTTCGGGCTTCATGTTTACGCCCTCTATCCCTGACATGCCCTTCTGGATTCTGCCTTTTTTCCTATTTTCCATGCTCCTAAGTTCTACTTTCTTTCGTGCTTCTGATTTACGGTCTCTATCTTTTCTGTGACCAT
Organism: Ctena decussata; assembly: GCA_963989385.1. NCBI lineage: Eukaryota > Metazoa > Mollusca > Bivalvia > Lucinida > Lucinidae > Ctena > Ctena decussata. Next base: position 39,185,438 of record OZ022503.1, on the reverse strand, counting down.
CTGGGTTCTGTCTCTTTTTCATGTTTTCCTGTTGTCTTTCTTCCTCAGCTAGTCTCTTTTCTCTTTTATGTTCTGCCTCTTTTCTTCTCTTTTCAAAATTTTGCCCTTTTCTCAAATTTCCCATCTCTCTTACATTTGGTAATTTCCTTTTCTTCTGCATTCGTTCTCTATCATTTTGATTCTGTTTCTTACTCTGTCCACTACTTACGATTTCCACTACTTCAACATTTTTTTTGCATTTTTTTATATTTTCATTTATAGAGTCATAATCATTTGGCAGCCTCCTTTTATTGTTGCTGCTGCCTGTTTCTGTGCATGTATTACTGGAGTGTATAGTTGGAAACGCAACTATTTGTCTTGATTGTTTACAAAGCCTTAAGTGGGTTCTCATTTGCAACTTATCGAAGTTTTGCAAACTGGGTGACATCCCTAAACAGTAGCAGAATGCATAAGCAACTGCAAATGCCCCACATGCGGGATCTGCTCCCTGCTGGGTTACTGGTATGAAATCTACTTTACTTAAAAGCTCACTGCCATACAGAAACCTAAGCTGAGGTACAATTTGTGTATAATGTTCAATTCTACGAAGGGAATCATACACCAAGATTCGCCCAATTTCCGGGTTATATACTGATGTAACCCAATGATTACCTATATTATGTATATTGATTGATAGTTCACTGTCTGGAACTGGCGGGCTAGCTTCTGTTGGGTTTGAAAGAAACCATGTCATTTCAGCGGGTGTAATATACCCATGGTAGTCTGAACCAGTATACTGTCTGATCATGTCCAGTGCCACAAAAATAACATCATCAGGGATAAAATTACTACATCCTCCCACCATATCAGCTACTATAGACATGTCTCTTACAGGTTCAGAAGTCATTCTAAACTTTTTATTCAAAGCTTTGTTAGTTTCCTGATATTCAGTCTTTATAGCTTTGGAACATGCATGTGACAAAAAGTTCTTATACGTAGTAAAGATGGTGACACAGGTATCACAATATGTACATTTATGATTTACTAAAGTTTTTCTTGTCTTATATGACCGCTGACATCTTTCACAAATTAGAGTTTCCATGTTATTCTGAGATGAGCTTTGTCTTACCTGAGCAGCACATATATTTACTTTAGTATCAGTATGTTCCTCTTCATCTTTATTTGTAACCACGAAGACTGCTTTAGTACATTTGTGTTGCTGGAACTTCTGGTAAGAACTGAAGATTTTGTCACAGTCACAGCAGAAAGAATATCTGTGGTTCAAGAGAGTTTTTGCGGTTTTAAACCATTTTTTACATGCGGAGCATTGCTCCATACCATTACCATTATATATATGTGGCCCTTTGTTTCCAAACAGGATGGCCAGTACCAGTGTACTTGAACCTGAAACAAATGAAAGAGTTTCCAAGCAATCATTATCTCAAACAAAAGATTATAACAATAAAATCAAAAGCTATAAATTTATGTGACATCAAATGAAATAGTTAAGTTAGTTTCAGGTTTTTCAGTTGGTATTGCTACAGACCATAATAATTGTTTCATACACCGGTCATAAGTTGTGAAAACCACGGATGAAAATAAGGATCATACATGTTCAATCATGGATTAATATTTGCGAAGTCTAAAGAAAATATCTGGCAACAAGCATTGGAACAATTCTAGAAGAGAAGCAAAAGTTAATACAGGTAATGAACGTGAATGATTGCTTTGCCGTATTAAACTGTGCAAGCCTAACATGAAATCATGTTATAATATAATAAGAAACAGTCAAAGCTTACATGTATCATGTTTGTCAAAGCAATTTTACTGTTATGCAGACAGTTTTTCTATAAATAACAGAAAACTTGGGAGGAATCAATTAAGTGTGAACAAGACTCATAGCTATTTAAAATATGAAAGTTTAATATTTTCATACAAAAGTAGCAAAAAAGTGTAACAGGGCAAGTCACTTGTTTTTGTGGGTGTATCTCGGATGGGGTGGGGAGGAATTTAGCTAATTAAGCTACTCCTTCACACCCACTGAGGCACACACATATACTGACACACAAATACAAAGTAAAATATTCCCAAGGCTCCTGACAAGGTAGATTATAAAAATAAATTCTGGGAATCAACTTTAATTTCTAAGTAAAATCATGCAGAGAACCCTAATTCAAAGTACCTCAGTAAGGCAGTTCAAGTGAGGGGTAACAGCATGTGCATTTAATGTCCCCATAATTATCATCCAAATCCACCATTATCTGGAGCTTTACTTTCAAGAAATTATAGACTTACCGGGGTCAAGTGTTGTACCTGTGTAGTTCCATTCTGGACTTGAACAACAATATCTTCTTTCAGCTGAATAGACTGTCATAGTTGAGTGACACTGATTAAAATGTACCACTTTTCTTTTTCTCATAAAATGTAGGGCCATCATTGGTATTACTGCAAGGAAATATCAATTAACTGATGTAATATAGTACATGTATAATTCATGCAGTCACATGTAACAATTTTTAATATATTAGCAGTGAAAACTAAAGAAATTGATTTCAGTTACTGAAATTAAAATTGAAATATATAAAGCTAAATGAAAACAGCTTTCTCCTAGTTTAAAATATAAAATAACTTCCACACAAATGCATTAAATTGTTCAGTGAGCGACTGTTTTAAAATAATTATAATATACGCATTAAACATTTTTCTTTCGTGTTTTCATTCTGTGAACTTAATGTAAATGGGTACACCTCCATATTTTCTGCCATTTTTTAAAAAAGAGAACAACTTCATGACCTCTTTGCTTTATGGAAGACCAAGCCTTTCCAAAATGGAATCTACTCTTAAAGGAAAAGATCTGCTCCTAGAGAAGCAAATTCTCCCCCACTGATAAGGGAATGAAAAATGAAAATGGCACAGTTGCTTCCCTTAAAAGACCTAGTCAACTTAAATCTTTAAATACAGTAGTTGGTTTAAAATAATGTACATGAATATTATACCATGCATAACTTGTTAGATTTAGCCAAACATGATCCCTTTATCCACAAGGCCAGTGATGAAAATGTCTACTAAAATGGTGCAGAAAAAACACTTTTAGATATACATGTAGAAACAAAACATTATTCTACTGATGGGACATGGGTTTCATGTGCTTATTTTCTTCCTTTCTGTCTTTTTAAAATAAACTTTTAATAGTGTTGAATAATTATGTTTAATGAAATACATTGTAGTTCATAATTAGCAAAAAAATGCATGCTGATCTAATTTTTCATTGTTTCTTTTCATTTCTAAAACAACATTGAGAGTACAAGTACAATGAATTTAACCTTTCATGTCTCTTGTTTATATGCATTATCTTTTTCAAAATGTATAAACATCTGCTATGTGGCAAATTTGGAAAGGTGAATATTAAAGAACAATGTGATGATACATGTAGTTTCTTCCTTGCATGACAAGGTTGTACTGACCTGAAAGAAATCCATCACCAGGTATTAATTATATCATGCAAACAAAGAACAGAAATCCTGAGGCTCTAAAGTCTTCAGCAAAGACTGCCCATTTCAAACCTCCCTCATCTAGTTTAAACATATTTATTTCAACAATTGTCTGAACACTTTTACCTGAAAATTGAGTCAAGATGGAACATAACAGAAGCATTAGTTAAGAACAATAAACTGAACTGGTTCAAAATTAAGTTGTCCAACAGGGCTTATTCTATACGAAAGATGTATGCAGAGAGTGACTAAAAATTTAACTTTTTACTGCAAATGGACAATAGTTTTTTACCCTTGATTTATTTACTTGTTTAACAATCCACAATTTAGTATTGTGATAAGTCTTCAGAAATTTAACCATTACTGAAATTCTGTTCTGGCATCTTACATCTCTGATTTCAGATAACTCCTCTTAGTGTATAAGGATATGTTACTCAAATAGTTGACTGAATGAATTATCCTGTAAAAGCAGTCTGATTGTGGTAAGCAACACCTGTTCCAAAATTTAACAAAATGTCCTGCCTGTTATTACATTCAATAGGGTTTCAAATTACTTGACAATTATGACTGGAGTCAGCATTACATACAGGTACCAGAATAAACCCTGCTATAAGACTAAGTGTGTGCAACTGATAATTTGGCATAGAGGGTAAGAAAATACGAAAGCAGACTAAAAATACACTGTGGAGGCCGACATATTTGGTTGGATTCACTAGCACACACTGGAGAAATAATCTGCTTGCAATTTTAAATTTGATAAGATAGAAGACTTATTATAAATTTAATTCTAAATTTAGAATGCAAGTATTTGAATATATCAGTGATATACAGACTTTATATGCCACAATACTGAGTTACACACTTGCCCTGTATACTTATCTACTCTTCATTTGCTTACTCACCATACATCTGATGATGCACAAGGTTTCTGGTGAAAGCTGTCTGACAGAAAAACACTGTATTTACAAAAGAGGCACTGTAAAGCAACATAATGTAATAGCATTACTATGATGACTGTAAATAACGGGAAAGGCTCAAATAAACATGTACCCTGCTAGAACGACATCAAAATGATGTTGGACTGACATCGATGCGACATCGTCACATCGCATTGATATCAGTGAGACGTCATTATGATGGCATGTGCCTGTTGGGTATACTCTGCCCAGAAGGCTTATATTAGAGAAGTCTAACAGAGTCTGAAATGTTTGCCAAGAAGTCAGAAGTGCAATTTGGCAAACCTTTAGATCAGTATCAAACATCAGTTATCAACTTAATCCATCATGGCATTGTAGAACTCTCATTAAAAAAATTGAACAAAAACACTGATGTAAATTTCATAACCATTGCTTTAACTTCAAAGTCATCCAGCAAGATAAAGTGGTAGTATGTAAAATTCAAAACATTATCTAAAATCAGTTGGTCCAATTATTCACTAAATCTGTCATGCATTGTGAAACTACAAACTTCTAACTAAACACTTTTACCTAAAACTTCCAAGTCCTGAACCTTGACTCCCAGATCACCATGGGGAGTGAAGATGGTAGTATGTAGAACTTTTGACTAATCTACTCAATGCATTCATTGGTTAAGGGGATAAGTCCTTAAAAATTTTAGTAAAAAAATCCAGTCCAGGCACTGATGCAGACTCCAAGGTGTCAACAACAGATCTTCTGATAATTTTGGACAGGTGAGCTGAAAACTTTCACATATATAAATATAAAGCATTAACCAAAATATTTAAGACAAAATTCTAAGTCGATGACCTTGACCTCAAGATCATCCAGTGGGGCAAGTATAAGGTGTCTTGTAAAAACTCAAAAAAGTGTCTAACATCAGTTCAAGTATAAACTAATTCTCTGCAAAGTATTATGAATCAGTATCCAATTACAAAACTTTAATAAAGACCTAAATTTCTTAAGTCCCTCACCTTGACATCAAGATCACTGAGTGGGGTTGGGGTAGAACTCTGTAGATCTAACTACAGTGCAAATATGAAAATAGCCATCAGAGGAGATGGCAAATCCCCCGACCAAAGGCTCGTGCACCTTGGTAAACAGGGTGCATTTCAAAATGAGCATATAAATAGAATACTGTCATTCTTTTATGCTCCTTATTGACATTATCTGTTTAACAGATGCATGATTATCTAACAATCACCAAAACAGTATGCCAGATTGCTAAAAAGAGGTAAAATCTCAAATAGCAACCATGTAGACAATGTATTGCATATAATACATTCAACAATTCAAAATGTGTTAATAACTTCTAAAGTACAAGCCCTACAACTCTAATTTTGAGCTCTCTAGTAAGTGAATTTGGACAAAGAAACCAAATCTGATTTTTTTTTTGGGGGGGGGGGGGGGGGGGGGGGGCAGGGCAGGGGGGTCGGTAGTGGAGTCAGTTAGGAACACTGATAGGATGTCATGGGGCATGATCATCGAAATTCTAAAAGGTATAAGGGTATTTCAGATATTGAGCAGAGACACAAAACTGCAGCTCTAACTTCCAAAGGGAAATAACTCGGAAAAGTATGAAAGCAAGATGTGTCATTCTTGTATAAGACAAACTGTCATGATCTGATCTCCATATCTGTGAACTATCATGAAAATATTTCAAATGGTATTCAAGTTATGGAGCGCACACGAAATCAAACCTAAAACAATCAAGGGGTAATAACTCAAAAAGTAAGAAAACAGGAGTTGTCATTCTTATTTGCAACACATCAGCATGACCGGTTCTACATAACTGTGAAGTATCATGAAAATATTCCAAAGGGTATTCAAGTTATAGAGCGGACACGAAATCACACCTAAAACCATCAAGGGAAAATAACTCAAAAAGTAAGAAAGCAAGAGTTGTCATTCTTGTTTGCGATACATCATCATGACCTGTTCTACATATCTGTGAAGTATCATGAAAATATTTCAAAGGGTATTCAAGTTATGGAGCAGACACGAAATCACACCTAAAACCATCAAGGAGAAATAACTCAAAAAGTATGAAAGCAAGAGTTGTCATTCTTGTTCGCGACACATTGTCATGACCTGCTCCACATATCTGTGAAGTATCATGAAAATATTCCAAAGGGTATTCAAGTTATAGAGCGGAAACGAATCTGCCAAAAATTCACCAATGGGGAAATAACTCAAAAATTACAAAAGTAAGAGTTACCATTCTTGCACGCGACACATGGCCATGACCTGTTCTACATAAATGTGAAGTATCATGAAAATATTCCAAAGGGTATTCAAGATATGGAGCGGACAAGAAAATGTTTACAGACGGACAGACAGACTGACGGACGGACGGACTCCAGGCTCATCGCTATATCCCCCAAACCTTTCGGTCGGGAGATAAAAAGAATTCATCTATGGGTTCAGAAGATATGTGTCTTTAAAAAACTTTAACCAAAACATCCAATCAATAAAAAGACAATTTTCTAAGTCCATGACCTTGACATCAAGGTCACTGAGGGGGGTGGGGGTAGTACCATCGAAACCTTTAGACCAATATCTAACTTCAGTGCAAGCATCAAAGAAATCCATCCATGGGTTTAGGATATATTGGGCTTTATAAAACTTTAACCAAAACATCCAGTTACAAAAAATCCCAATTTTCTAAGTCCATGACCTTGACATCAAGGTCACTGAGTAGGGTGGGGATGGTACCCTGTTAACCTTTAGACCAGTATCTAACTACAGTGCAAGTATCAAAAGAATCCATCCATGGGTTAAGGAGATATAGGTCTTTAAAAAACTTTAACCAAAACATCCAATTCGAACGCCGACGCGGACGCGGACGCTGACGCTGACGCCGTGGTGACAACAATAGCTCTTCCTGAACTTTCGTTCAGGCGAGCTAAAAAAGGCACCCATTTACTGCTGGGTTGACAGAGTTTTCCAGGCGTTAGATGACAACGGTGAGCCGCGAACTCACGACCTTTCGGTGACTTTCTGCACCATAACCGAGTCACTCTAACCACTCGGCCACAGCGCCTCTCCCTAGTGTTTAAGTCCACCTATATCCTGAGGTGGACTTTCACCAAACTTGCATCGATAGATCATCGGGACAATCCTATGAGATGGTTAGGTTTTGGCGATCTCGATCCAATTTTTAAGGTCGGATGAGAATTTTGAATGTTAACCCTTAAACTGCTAGAAAAATGATTCACCTGGCCCTAAATTTGGGGTAGGGGTATCTCAGAAGCCATAACTTCCACAAACTATGATCGATTTGCTTGAAACCATCACTGCGCCGTTCCTAGACGTCTTCAAGACTTCAAGACAAGGATGGGTGCAGTATTTCTATAGCCCGAGCATATGGCAAGCCATTTTACTATTTATTATGGAATGTAGATATCTCATTTATTATATCAGATATCTAATATATTATATAAGATATCTTATTTATTATATATGATATCTTATTTATAAAAGATATCTTATATAATAAATAAGATATATAGTACATAAAATATCTAAAACAAGAGCTGTCGCCTGACAGCATAGCTCGCCTGAATAGGTGCTTGCCCATCACACAGTCGCTATGGTGGTGTGGACTGCTATGCATAAAACTTCAGGCAAGCATGCCCATAATGACAACATATTCATAAACAAAAGCTATCTCAGAAATAAGTCTTAAAATATAAAAAAAAAAATCCACATGAAATTTCAAAGTCCATTGGCTTGAGGTCAAAGAACTAAGGTGTGTGTGTGTGGGGGGGGGGGGGGGGGGGGGGGGGGGGGGTGAGCTAGGATGTATCAAAACCTTGAACCATTATCTAACATCAGTCCAAGTATTAGTATCAACTGAGCCCATTGTGGCACTGTGAAATTATGTCTTCATTAATATAAAACTTTAACCAAAATCTTTAAGACAAAACTCAAAGTCCATGACCTTGACTTCAAGGTCATCCTGTGGGGTAAGTATATAGTGTTTTGTAAAAACTCAAAAAAGTGTCTAACATTAGTTCAAGTGTAAACTAAATCTCTGCCAAGCATTGTGAATCAGTATGCAATTAGAAAACTTTAACAGAGACCAAATTTCCTAAGTCCCTGACCTTGACATCAAGGTCACTGAGTGGGGCTGGGGTAGTACTCTGTAAATCTCTGGATTAATATCTAACTACAGTGCAAATATGAAAAGAATTCATCTATGGGTTCAGAAGATATGTGTCTTTAAAAAACTTTAACCAAAACATCCAATCAATAAAAAGACAATTTTCTAAGTCCATGACCTTGACATCAAGGTCACTGAGGGGGGTGGGGGTAGTACCATCGAAACCTTTAGACCAATATCTAACTTCAGTGCAAGTATCAAAGGAACCCATCCATGGGTTAAGGAGATATTGGGCTTTATAAAACTTTAACCAAAACATCCAGTCCAAAAAAACTCCCAATTTTCTAAGTCCATGACCTTGACATCAAGGTCAAGGAGTGGGGTGGGGGTGGTATCCTGTTAAACTTTGGACCAATATCTAACTACAGTGAAAGTATCAAAAGAATCCATCCATGGGTTAGGGAGATATAGGTCTTTAAAAAACTTTAACCAAAACATCCAATCCGGACGCCGACGCTGACGCTGACGCTGACGCGGACGCGGACGCCGAAGCCAGGGTGACAACAATAGCTCTTCCTGAACTTTCGTTCAGGCGAGCTAAAAAGTAAAAAGTATGCAAAGACCAGGAACTGAAACAATCAAAATCCACATCCAGCCCTCAAACCATAGTTGGAAACAACTAAGATTACAAATAATCAAGATACAGAGAACATATGGCCAACCGAGTGAGCAGCTTGTTCCCGAAAGGTGGCCACTCAGCAACCCAAACCAAACCAAAAATAATAAGAACATACATAAGGTAAAACATCACAGAAACTCTGACACCAAAAACAGGCAACAGAAAACCACAACAGAACTACCGCCTTGGAACGGTCAGTAATGAATTACTGGGGGGCTTAAATCGATTTTACAGACCCAACCTCACCCTCAGTTTCTGAAGTGGTACAAAACATATGCCAATTAAGATATCTAATATGCCAATTAAGGTATCCAATATAACATATAAGATATCGTATATCCTATATTGTTTTAACCTGTTTTAATCTGCACTGTGGACTTCCGTCGCACATGTACATAACACACGAGTGAGAATGTTCCAGAGGTACCCAACTCAATATTGGAAGATGAAGATGAAATTTTCACTCAATAACACCAATGTGTGTGCCGCCAATTTTTGAAGTGACTTGCCATACTTCGATCTCACGTGATACACCGGGAACTGACATAGACACTGGCAAAAAAAAAGAATACAAGATATATGTTTTGTATGACAAATGTAATTGCTTGTCTGAGGCCCGGTGTTATTGCTGAATATTTATCAAGAGAGAAAGTTTGGAAGGATGAAGACTAGTTTTCAAAAACCGGGATCAACTAAGTAGGGATATCCACCTGAAAAGCTGATGTTGAAAATATCATAATTTTTTAACATGTTCTCCCAGTTTTAAAGTCAACGGGTACGTGTACTTACCGGATCAGACCAGATCGGACATAATCACCGATTCGGACCGGATCGGACCCGAATTTTACCATTTATAGCTATTTTATCATACTTTCTTTGCCAATTTTATGCATAATATAGTGTATCCAACAGATACATTACTTTAATATGTGGGTTTGCAGGAGTCCTCGTCGTATCTCTGTCTTGCTAACTTGGTGTATCCAGCAGGTTTTATTTCTGCTCTAACTGCCTCAATTGCCTGTACCCACATTTTATGTTTTGAACAAAAATTAGAAAAAAGAAATAACATTATACATCTGATCTGACAATTTTCATTTTCACAGCCATTAAAATCACATTGTATTGCATATATGCATGTTTAGGGACCGGCCATTTGATATTCTGGTGGGGTGGGTGGGGGTGGGGGGTGGGGAGAGCTGGTACATTTTTTTTAAAAAAGTCTGTCTTTGGGTATGCAAGAAAAAAATAAATTGGCTCACAAGGGGGGTTTAAAACAAGAGGGCCATGAGGCCCTGAATCGCTCACCTGAACAATTGGCAAGGTGGCTTATACTTATCATGTCTGACATTGTCAAAATATGAGTTTTGGGTCAAAAGTCAAAGAATGACCATGACCACTTGTACTCATAAATCTTCATGTACTCATTAGACATCCATATAATACCATTTTTAGGCCAAAATCTCTAAAACTTTCCATGAAATCTTATGTTCTAGCATTTTCCCATATTTGACCATGCCGCAAAAAAGGTCAAGGTAAACCCAAGGTCACCATTTGAACAGTCTTGATGGTACTCTAGTACTCCATGCTATTTACCAAGTTTCAGGGCCATAGGTGTATTGGTTCTGGGGAAGAAAAATATTAAAGATTTATCCCGTAAGCGGTAATGGAGGCCAAGTTGGTCATGTGACCTGGACCGTTTGAACAAATTTTCATTCAATCAACCCCTGGAGGCTCTATATGAAATGTGTTCAAAACTGGCACTTTGGCTTTTGAGGAATGGTTGAAAATGTCAAAATATGAGCAATCTGGATCAAAGGTAAAAAAATGACCTTGACCTCTAAGTCTTGTACTCATAATTCTTCATGAACTCATTAAGACAACTGTATATACCAATTTTTAGGTCAAAATCTTCAAAACTTTCCATGAAATCTTATGTTCTACCATTTTCCCATATTTGACCTAGCTGCAAAAGGTCAAGGTCAACACAAGGTCATAATTTGAACAATCTTGATAGTACTCAAGTACCCAATGCTACTTACAAAGTCTCAAGGCCATCGGTCAATTGGTTCTGGAGAAGAAGATTTTTAAAGGTATTTACCATATATGGGCATGGCGGCCATGTTGGTCATGTGTCCAGGACTGTTAGAAAATATTTTCATTCCATCAACCCCTCGAGGCTCTATATGAAATTTGGTTTCAATTGGCACAGTGGTTTTAGAGCAGATTGTTTGAAATTGTCAAAATTTGAGATTTCAGGGTCAAAGGTCAAAGAATGACCTTGACCTCTTGTACTAAAAATTCTTCATGTACTCATTAAGATGATTCTATGTACTAATTTTTAGGCCAAAATCTTCAAAACTTTCCATGAAATCTCATGTTCTAGCATTTTCCCATATTTGACCTTGCCGTAAAAAAGGTCAAGGTCAACCCAGGGTCATAATTTGAACAATTTTGATAGTACTTGAGTACCCAATGCTACATACCGAGTTTCAAGGCCATCGGTCTACTGGTTCTGGAGAAGAAGATTTTTAAAGGTTTTTACCATATATGGATGTGGTGGCCATGTTGGTCATGTGACCTGGACCGTATGCACAAATTTTCATTCCCTCAACCCCTGGAGGATCTATATGAAATTTGGTTACAATTGGCCTTGTGGTTTTTGAGGAGATTGTTTGATATTGTCAAAATATGAGAGTTCTGGGTCAAAGGTCAAAGAATGACCTTGACCTCTTGTACTCATAAATCTTCATGTAGTCATTAAGATGACTGTATGTACCAATTTCTAGGCCAAAATCTTCAACAGTTTCCAAGATATCTTATGTTGCAGCATTTTGCCATATAAAAGCATGAGTAAGCAAATTTGACCTTACCGTAAAAAAAGGTCAAGGTCAACCCAAGGTCATAATTTGAACAATCTTGGTAGTACTCGTGTACCCGATGCTACATACCAAGTTTCAAGACCATCGACTTATTGGTTCTGGAGAAGAAGATTTTTTCAGGTTTTTACCATATATGGGCATGGCGGCCATGTTGGTCATGTGACCAGGACCGTTTGAACAACTTTTCGTTCCTAAGGTCCCAGGAGGCTCTATATGAAATTTGGTTACAATCGGCCTAGCGGTTTCAGAGGAGAAGTTGTTTGAAATTGTGGACGGACGGACGGACGACGGACGGACGACGGACGCCGGAGCCTTACCATCCTATAAGCTCCCCCGGAGCCTCTGGCTCAGGTGAGCTAAAAATAATCTGGTCTCAAAACTAAGTGAAAATAAGCTGACTCCACCCATAATTTAAAAAAAAAAAAAAGGTTGCAGATAATTCCATTTGAATTGAGTTTTTAATATGTCGCTGGCTTATGAGGGCTGCGCCCCCCAGATTTATAGTAATGTTTTAATATTATCTACAATTTATTTTACACCAGCAGCCGCCCATGTGCATACATTTACAAAAACATCCTATACAACATTCAAATACAGTCATGTATAGATAGAATTTCTAGCCTGTCGTCTCAAAAGGTCGCCGATTCCATTCGAACCTTGTATTTGGGTAACCACGACTATACATGTAGCAAAACAACCGTCCGCCCTTCTCCGTAATATACCCGAATGCACTCGTCGTTATCCGTCAGCATAGTGCTCGGTATAACTATTGAGTAATAATGCCAAAAACTACACTGTCCGCCGTGGCGAAGTGGGTAAAGCGACAAGCACTGCGTATGTAACACATATTTTGCATGGGTTGGGTCAGCGTTATTATTTTTTTTTTTCAGCGGCAGGGGCGGGGCGTGGGTATTTTTTTTCTCCGATAAAGCATGACGGTACGATTTTTAACTGTTTATGGGTCCCATTGGCACTAAGCAATTTATTCTATATTACCCTTTTTGGAAGACTCATGCTCGTGCATATCCAACAGAGAAGGAGCGAAAATCAGTCTCAGCGCAGCATGCAGCCTGACCAGGATATTGCTGATTAGACTTATTTAGTTCAATAAAGATAGCTGAGTTGCCACCTATTTGGGAAAGAGCTGCTGACTCGGCTCATCACTTGTAATTTATTGTTTGTTGGGATGTCTTTGTCAATCTTTCCCTTTGATGTTGGGGATAGGGTTTGGGATCTGATTCAGTCAGTTCCTGAAGTGTAGTTACTCTTTAGATTAGCAGAAAAGTCCCCTCAAAATGTTGGTTGGTTGGGTTTAACTGCGCAGTATTTCAGTCTATATTGAGCCGTCTGTCAGAGAGAGAGAGAGAGAGAGAGAGAGAGAGAGATGGGAAAAGAAAAGATATGATAGGCGAGAGAAAAATAGGCCTGCCGAGACCTGCCCATCATCTTTCTTTCAAACGTTTGGGGGTTAGCGACACTGAAGAAGTTAGAAAAAGAAACGCGCGTCTGTTGCACTAAATTTGGTATGAATCGCACTAAATTTGGTATGAATACAAATGTACGTTTATATTTGATACAAACTACTCTAAGACTTATGCATTATATAAACCCTAGCTACTGTGTGTATTTTCGTATAAAGTCATACCAAAACAAGAAGAGGGGAATTCATTATTAGACGTGGAGAAATCAAAATGAAATAAATTTAATAAAAAAGAGAAAAAAGAAAAGAAAGAAATAAAAATAAATAAGTAAAATGAACAACAAAAACAGAAAAAAAGACAGACAAATACGAGGTTTGAACCACTGACAGTGACCCATAATAATATTTTGATACTCTGATTCTACAAGTTGAGCCTCTGGACCACACTGAATTGTATCAAAATCGGTGTGAATGGTAATGTATAAAGGTGTTCTGACTGATACGAAAAGAGCCGACTTTTTTCCGTGACAAGCTGCTCAACCTATTTCAAGGTTTGGTCCAAAATTAAAAGTGCATTGGCACGACAGTAAACAAACTTTTATCTGTAGACTATTATTGATCTGCCCCCCATGTGCATACATTTACAAAAACATCCTATACAACATTCACATACAGTCATGTAGACTATTATTGATCTGCCTTCAGTACCTGTCTCTGTGAAATGTCAAATATGCTAACCCGATAGCAACAGTAAGTTAATTAAGTCCAAATTTTACTGTTATATAATATGTTGGATACACTATCTTACGCAAAATACAAACATTAAACAGCCAAAGAGCTGCAAATGGTAAAATTCAGGTCCGATCCGGTGAATTTACGTACCGAAAGTCAACAAATCAGTTAGGTGGGTAAAACTTTGCTCTTGTAGAAAGAAGATTCCCTCCTGCATAGGACAACTGCAAATGATGGGGTACCAACGGCTTAGCAGTCTAAGGGTTAACAGAGGAAAAACTAAATTTTCAAATTTGCCCCTTTATGGCCCAAATTGCCATAAAATGTAAAATTCAGGTGAAATTGGCATGTTTGATTTTTCGCACTACTTTCTGTTAAATATCTCAACTTTTTCTCTCCAAATTTTGAATTTTCACCAAGCTTACATAAATCTATCTTAGGGACAAGCTAAGAGATGCCATCTCATCAGGATCTAAGCTGTCTGCTCTTTAGTCTTTGAATTCTCAAAATGATATAGCTTGCAGGAAATGTTGTTGTTTTTAATTTTGCAGATGTACATTTTGTCATCTGCTTTTTGGTGCTTTAAAGATTAACATGTAAATTGGTTCACCAGAGTACTTACCCAATTTTATTGTTCACTAATGCCAACGAATTTGATATTTTATCTACCGTTTTCGTTTCTTTTGATTCTTTTGAATTTTACAAGTGATATATTTACCTGTACAAAAAAATTATTTGCTCAAAGTAAAACCAAAATAAATGTATTTTGTTGATGTTAGTAGTCTTATTCTTTCAGTGACTACAACCCTAATCATGACTGTCCTTGACCTTCATATCCAAAACTCCCTGATGGGACATTTTGCAACAATTTGAAATTGACATATTGGTCCTATAAAACACTTTTAGCAGTTTGCTTTCAACCAAACATTTAAAATGGTAGTAGCTTACAGATAGCTCACACCTTTTCCCACATGGCTACCAAGCAAGAAGCAGAAGTCAGAATTTGACTTGTGCTTCATTCAAGGCTATGAGTGAGCTGAAAAAAAAATCAAGCTTTACTGGCATTGCCTCCATGAGCCTCTAGTGCCTGGTAACATTAAAAACCAAATCAGTCAGTCAGACTATAACCTAAGTGCAGAAACACATACACGTATTTCTGTTGCCACTTGATTTGATCTCTGTATCATATTGATTGGATGTATGTCGGTCATAGGACCATATAAGATACTTTTGTGTCT
The DNA here is from genome assembly GCA_963989385.1 of Ctena decussata. NCBI lineage: Eukaryota > Metazoa > Mollusca > Bivalvia > Lucinida > Lucinidae > Ctena > Ctena decussata. The sequence goes on along the minus strand of OZ022503.1, from coordinate 39,169,959 downwards.
CGTGGTCTTGAGGTATAGCTCAGTTCTTTTCCTTCTTTTTTTTCTTTGTTTTCTTTTGGGTAAGAGATGTTTGGTGGGTGGGTTTTGAGGCCCTGTAAGAATATCGCACTTATATTGAGGCAGTTAATTAAAAACTGGAGTTCTCAGAGACACATCACCTACCTTCTGCAAGCAGAACTTGGCTTTCTCACTTGTGCTCCGAGCAAACATTGAAACCACAGGCTTATCAAGAGTTGGCACTCTTAAATAATAGCAACACTGGCTGAGAGCTAGGCAAATCCACTAGATGTAATATCTGGGTCAGTCAGAGTAAGTTACTACTGTTTATCGTTTAAGATGGATGGGGACACTTTCATGTTTTTCATCATTTTTTAAAAAAGGGGAACAACTTTTGTGACTTCCTGTTTAGTTCCCTGGGTGACAAAGACTTTTCAAAAATAGGGTCTACTCTTAAGGGAAAGAATTTGCCCTAAGAGCAAATTCTTTCCTTTCAGAATTGACCTCTATTGAAAAGGGAGGCAAAAATGAAAATGGCAGACTTGCTTCCCCTGGAAGTGTACCCATTCACCTGAATCGCCATCATATTATTTAGTCTATTCAGGTGAGGAAGCAATGCTGTTTTCATTTTTCTACTCTTGTCTGTCTTTTCTCTCTTTGGGAGATGGCTCCATATATACCGATAGATCTAAATACCGTCTCAAAGGGCTGGTAAACCCCAAACAACCAATGACTCAATCAACTCCAAAACCAGAATTCCCCTAAATGCAATGTCAAACCCGCTTCACCTGTCCACAGTTGCCATTAGACTACATTAGGATATGTTCAAGTACATGTGTATGTTAAGACAGAAAAAGAAAATACTGGATCACTGTATCACACCTTGCAGGGGCAACAAAGAACCAAGACTTATGTTGTTCTTTCAACTTTATTTAAACACTGGCTACAAAGCCCAAAACAAATATAGTGAAACATCTACAAAGGGTCACCTTCAGACAACAGCCACCTCCTTCAAGCATGCAATTCCATTCCCACTCGGAACTTCTGTAAGAACTCGACCAGATATAGCAATGCTTTTCAACTTATAGGGCAATTCTTTTGCACAAGTTTTGCTTTGCAGTTACATAAACTGGTGGAGTTCTTGAAAACTCCTGAAAGTGGCCAAACTGAAAATTTTCAGTTTGGCCACTTTCAGGATTTTTACAGAACTTTACCAGTTTAACTTTTACAAGGCTGAAATTATTGCACCAATAACTTTATGCACATATTAGACAAATATTAGTATTATATTTTGGCTATCCATTCACGGAAGCTTGCATTTTAAATTACCGTGTGGGAATGGAACTGTGCCTTTTAATATCATGCATGTCCCTGTAACTTATATTTTTTGTTGAATTTGCCAAAGTGCAGTTTATATACTAATACCATATTAATCCAGCTATAAAACAGTGCCTTTTCATCTCTAAAATGACCCCATATATCTAAATCATCTCCTTAAATTTTGCTATGAGATGGGGTTTTCCCTTCTACAACAATCCCAAAAATCGATCCATCATGAAAGAAAGATCTAAATTTTTGGAATTGTTTTGAAAGGAAAAACTCCAGTCCTATAACCAAATACAGTTTACATACTGATGAACTCCCTACATGTACATCCACCAACTTGAAGATGTATGGATACATCTCCATATTTCTTTTGGCTTTTATTACAAAGGGGGGTAACTTTTGTGACTTTCTGTTTGCTTCCCTACTCCATGAAACCATTCCAGAAAGGGATATAGTCTTAAAGGATTTGCTCCACTGGAACAAATGCTTTTCTTGAAAGACAGGTAAAGGTGTGAAAATTAATTCAACTAATCAGTGGACCAGAATTACGAATTATGATAATTTCATTGGCTGACTGGAGGTGTTGACTCTGTGTGAGCAGAAGACAGAATGACACTCTGTTCTGTTTCAATTCTCGTAATGCCTTCTTCAAGTGTCTCAGCGGTATGTAACCACAGTTGCACACACCTGGCACCAAGTGTCTGTCCATGAATGACACTCGTGAAGTTAATCTTCTTTATATAATACCACCCCTGTCTTTAAGAGCTGACGCCAAAGAGAATGGAGGTAAAAATCTTGTCAGAGTTGCTTCCCCTGAATGTGTACCCATTCACCTTAAATTTTATGTTTCTCCTTCCGCTGATTCAAGAAGGGCAGTTGTCAGTTACTGGCAAAAGTATGTGTACTTAGTACTTGTTAACCGCTTAGTAGGTCTAAACCTGCCCAGGAATTGTGTGGTTAGGTTAACTGACCGTCCCGACATGACCATAGCTGTTTACTGTGGACTTAAAACAACAAATCAAATCAATCAATCCATAACAGTACACTGTAACTGGCTACTGCATCCCATTAATTTGATTGGGCATAGCAGTTTTCATTGTCTTTGTACACAGTCCATGAGCTTAACCATAATTTGCTTACATTATGTCAGTAAGTCTTCCACCTTTGATTTTGGACACCTTACATGATTCTGAGGTAAAGTTTTACAGATCAATACCCTGATAAGACTTCTTCTCAGCAGCCTGATCCTTGTCTTCAATGTTTGCAAACAAAAATCATATTTCACCTCCAGCAGATGTTTCTCCAACAGTTTTACTTTCGACTTCCTGTTTGCTTCCCTGGACCACAAAGGCCTTCCCAAAAATAGGGTCAACTTCTAAATGAAAGAATTTGCTCCTGGGTGAGCAAATTGTTTACTTGAGAGCTGACACCCACTGAGAAGGGGGGCAAAGGGTAATTTCCCCTAGAGTGTACCCTTTCAAGGTTACTTGTGTGGCACTGTTATGTTGTTCTGATAACATTCAATTTCTGCCTGAATGTTGCATTACTATGGTTTTGTGAGACAGAGATATGTTACCTCCCCTAACCTCAACAGCAGTAGTTTAAATGACCTTCCATCTATTTTTAGCTGTCCAGAATAACTGACATTTTTAGTTAAGGGAGATTACTTTTGTCTCCCTCTCATAGCGGATAGGTTGCGTTTTTCTCTCTCTCTCTCTCTCTCTTTATTTCTTCTTCAGTGCTTCTTCCAAGTCTTGAGATTTATACATTCTGAAATTAAACAAATAAGGATGGAAAATGGAAAATATACAGGCTGATCAGGGTCTTTGCTGCATAAACCACTTCTTTTAAATCTCAAATTGTTTAAAACCTTAAAGTGGCAAAAAGTAGAAGACGAAATTCACCTCTACAAAATTTTCAAAAGCAATGTAGTTGTTTTTTATTAATATCATTATATTTTTCTAAAAATGTGGTAAACAGTGCAGATCTAGATGAGGGGGCTCATCTTAAGCCTCCCCATCTGGACCTTAGCTGTTTACAAAGTCAACAGTCTACTGCTAAGGTCTACTACTAAAGGAAGATGATGCAATAAAACAAGAATTCCTTGGAATGCCATGTCTCATCTGTCTGCAGACTGTCACAACCCGAATACTCAACCCAAAGTTTATGCCGATACCAACACCTATGTCTCGGTCCTGCATACTGCAGGCAGGTAAAACATGGCAGGATTGTTGGGAAGTGCTTACTCCAGGCAGGTAAAACATGGCAGAATTGTTGGAAAGTAGGTAAAACATGGCAGATTTGTTGGAAAGTATATATACTTTCCAACAATTCTGCCATGTTTTACCTGCTTGCAGTAAGCATATCCACTCACCTTAAATGCAATGCATTGGAATGGCATCTTGTTTTGTAATTGGCTATGGCAAGCTACACATTCCTATTCCAGCCTCTGTGTATGTGCAGTCTGGTCAGCATAAGCCCAGATCCCTTACTCAAGAATTTGGCGGAATGGGGTGTCTAGCCTGTCCACATATTGTTATAAAATTGAGCTACACCAGAATACTCAATGCAAAGTTTACACCACTGATCAGAAAACTCAATGCAAAGTTTACACCAATGGCCAGAAAACTCAATGCAAAGTTTACACCATTGACCACTCAATGTAAACTTTACACCAATGGCCAGAAAATTCAATGCAAAGTTTACACCATTGACCAGAAAACTCTATGTACAGTTTACACCACTGACCAGAAAACTCAATGCAAAGTTTACACCACTGACTAGAAAACTCAATGCAAAGTTTACACCACTGACCAGAAAACTCAATGCAAAGTTTACATCATTGACCAGAAAACTTATTGCAAAGTGTACACCAATGACCAGAAAACTCTTTGCAAAGTTTACACCATTGATCAGAAACTCAATGCAAAGTTTACACCACTGACCAGAAAACTCAATGCAAAGTTTACATCATTGACCAGAAAACTCAATGCCAAGGGCACACCACTGATGTCCCAGCTCTGCTACTTGCAGGGGTGACAAAACTATTGCAGCTTTTAGAAATAAAAACAAATAGCACATGCACAGACCCTACTGCTCATGAGGTCATATCTCATTGTATTTTTTTACAGCTTATCTGTTGATGAAAATTTCACCTCTAAATTTCTAGGGTTGCTTCTTTCCTTTTTGAGTATGGACAAATCTATTAATAGGAAAGGGGTATTCGACCAAATTTTGAAAACAGATAATAAACTGTGTAGATTCTTATGAGATGGCTCATTATGAGCCATCTCATAAGAATCTGCACTGTTTGCAATAGTTCCTAATTTTTGTCTATCAGATTAAATGAAATAGTTCAAACAAACCTGGCAAGTTCTTCACCACCTTTTTCCTTCACAACAGCTCTCATTGCCTTGTCGTTATTAGCAGCGGTTGTCAAAAGCAACAGAAAGCAACTACAGGTTTCCTCTTCAACTCCTCTTCCTAGCAAAAAGATAAAAAGAAATGTGACCGTTTCAAACATCGTAGAAGAGTGATCAATCTGTGGACGCACATGCATTTATTCCCATATGCAGTCAGTATTTTGAAGTTTATTCAAGTATAAGAGGTATTTTCCCCTCCAAAACAACCCCCTTATAAGAGGTATCTTGATCTTTCATGTCACAAAAAATTACCATGCTTTCTGTGACAAGTTTATGGTATCTATTGGATATACTGCCATTTTTCAGCAAATAAGACCTGTCATCGGGACAGGATAGCTCGCCTGACAGCACCTTGCCCATAATCTAAAACCAGAGGACCAATGGTCCTGTAGCTCACCTGACACTTGGTCCTGGTAAATATTTTAATGGTTTTAAACATGTATATACCACCAGGGCAGGGGCAGATAACCTCCCTCCCTTGGGGATCAATGATGTGTGCTAATTCTATATACCAAGCCACAATGTCACTGGACCTTTGTTTCTGGACAAAGATTTATCATATATGGGCGTGGTGGCCACCATGTTCATGTGACCATGACCATCTGAACAAACTTTGATTCCTTTGACCCAGTATAAAAGCTCCATATGAAATACAGTAATCATTTGTATAAACTATGATGGGCCTGAGTGCCCAATGCTACATACCGGTACCAAGTTTCAAGGTTATAGACCTTTCAGTTCTCGAGAAAAAGACGTTTGAAGCGTTTTTACCATATATGGGCATGGTGGCCATCTTGGTCAAGTGACTAAGACCATCTGAACAAACTATGGTTCCTTTAAGCCGGTGAAGCTCCATATGAAATATGTCTTCAATTGACCCCGGTGGCCTCTGAGAAGATGTTTGAAAATGTTGACGGGTGACAGAATCTCAATGACCTTGTACAAAAGTCAAAGAATGACCTTGACCTTTAACAACAAAATATCTTCATCTGGTCATTTAGTCAACCATATATACCAAATATTGTACCTTAGACTTAAATAGTTTCTGAAAAATCCACTGTTTAAGCATTTTCCCATATAAAGCCTACATAATGTACCAAAGTTGACAGTGTCATAAATTAGGTCAAGGTCAACGCACGATCATTTGTATAAACTATGATGGGCTTGAGTGCCCAATACGGGCATGGCGGCCATCTTGGTCAAGATCCCGAGAACAAACTTTTATTCCCTGATCACACTTTTGCTTCAATCAGACTTGTGGTTTCAGAGGAGAAGATGTTTGGAAAATCTTGATGACGGACAGACCGACAAACTGACCTTGACCTTCAGTGACATAATAGCTTTATCTGGTCATTAGCTGACCATATATACACCACGTATTGTACCTTAGACTTAAATAGTTTCTGAGAAATCCACTGTATAAGCGTTTTCCCATATAAAAGCCTAACATACCAAAGTTGACCATGTCGTAAATTAGGTCAAGGCCAATGCAAGGTCATTATTTGTATAAACTATAATGGGCTCGCATGCTCGATGCTACATACCAAGTTTCAAGATCATAGGCCTTTTGGTTCTGGAGAAGATTTTTGAAGGGTTTTTACCATATATGGGCATGGCGGCCATCTTGGTCATGTGACCCAAACTCGGGTATAAACTTTAGTTCCCCTATCCCACTGAGCCACCATATGAAATTTGGCTTCAATCTCCCCAGTAGTTTCAGAGGAAAAGAGGTTTGAAAATCTTGATGACGGACAGACCGACATCATGACCTTGACCTTCAGTGACATAATATCTTAATCTGGTCATTTAGTTGACCATATATACCACATACTGAACCTTAGACTTAAATATTTCTGAGAAATCCACTATATAAGCGTTTTCCCATTTAAAAGCCTAACATACCAACGTTGACCATGTCGTTTATTAGGTCAAGGTCAATGCAAGGTCATCATTTATACAAACTATGATGGGCTCGCATGCCCAAAGCTACATACCAAGTTTCAATGTCATAGACCTTTTGGTTCTGTAGAAGGAGATTTTTTAAAGTTTTTTACCATATATGGGCATGGCGGCCATCTTGGTCATGTGACCCAGACCCCGGGTATAAACTTTCGTTCCCCCATCCCACTGAGACTCCATATGAAATTTTGCTTCAATCACCCCAGTGGTTTCAGGGGAGAAGATGTTTGAAAATCTTGACAACGGATGGTCAGACGGAATGACGTTGACCTTTAGTGACGATATCTTCATCTGGTCATTTAGTCGACCATTTATACAACATATTGTACCTTAGACTTAAATAGATTCTGAGAAATCCACTGTTTAAGCATTTGCCCATATAAAAGCCTAACGTACCAAAGTTGACCATGCCATAAATTAGGTCAAGGTCAACGCAAGGTCATCATTTGTATAAACTATGTTGGGCCCACATGCCCAATGCTACATACCAAGTTTAAAGGTTATAGGCCTTTTTGTCTGTAGAAGATTTTTGAAGGGTTTTTACCACATATGGGCGTGGCGGCCATCTTGGTCATGTGACCCAGATACCGCGAACAAACTTTCGTTTCCCCAACCCATGGAGGCTGCATATGAAATTTGGCTTCAATCGGCCCAGTGGTTTCAGAAAAGAAGAGGTTTGAAAATCTTGACAACGGATGGTCCGACGGAATGACCTTGACCTTTCATAACAAAATAACTTCATCTGGTCATTTAGTCGACCATGTATACCAAGTATTAAACCTTAGAATTAAAAAGTTTCTGAGAAATCCATTGTTTAAGCTTTTTCCCATGTAAAAGCCTAATGTACCAAACTTGACCATACCGTAAATTAGGTCAAGGTCAATGCAAGGTCATGATTTGTACAAGCTATGATCGAATGACCTTGACCTTTAGTGACATAATATCTTCATCTGGTCATTTAGCCGACCATGTATACCAAGTATTAAACCTTAGAATTAAAAAGTTTCTGAGAAATTCACTGTTTAAGCTTTTTCACATGTAAAAGCCTAACATACCAAACTTGGCCATACCGTAAATCAGGTCAAGGTCAATGCAAGGTCATGATTTGTACAAGCTATGATGGGCCCGCATGCCCAATGCTACACACCAAGTTTCAAGGTCATAGGCCTTTTGGTTCTGTAGAAGATTTTGAAGGGTTTTTACCATATATGGGCGTGGCAGCCATCTTGGTCATGTGACCCAGATACCGCGAACAAACTTTCGTTTACCCAACCCATGAAGGCTGCATATGAAATTTGGCTTCAATCGGCCCAGTGGTTTTAGAGGAGATGTTTGAAAACCTTGACGACGGATGGTCCGACGGAATGACCTTGACCTTTCATAACATAATATCTACATCTGGTCATTTAGTCGACCATGTATACCAAGTATTAAACCTTAGAATTAAAAAGTTTCTGAGAAATCCATTGTTTAAGCTTTTTCCCATGTAAAAGCCTAATGTACCAAACTTGACCATACCGTAAATTAGGTCAAGGTCAACGCAAGGTCATGATTTGTACAAATTATGAGAGGCCCGCATGCCCGATGCTACATACCAAGTTTCAAGATCATAGGCCTTTTGGTTCTGGAGAAGAAGATTTTTGAAGGGTTTTTACCATATATGGGCGTGGCGGCCATCTTGGTCATGTGACCCAGATAGCGCGAACAAACTTTCGTTCCCCCAACCCATGGAGGCTGCATACAAAATTTGGCTTTGATTGGCCCAGCGGTTTTGGAGAAGAAGACCTTTGAAAATGGTGGACGGACGACGGACGACAGACGGACTATGGAGCATTGCCATACTAAAAGCTCACCTTTGAGCCTTTGGCTCAGGTGAGCTAAAATTTTTAACACAAAACTTTAACATTTTGCTAACGCTGACGCCGCCACCAACGACAACGCTGGGATAGTACAATAGCTCTTCCTGAACTTCGTTCAGGCGAGCTAAAAAGGAACAATCTCAAACTACAAATGTGTCCACAGGCACCTTAATTAAGGTACTGGCACTTGTGGGACAACTAGGTTTATAGAGGCAGACTTGTATAATATAAAAGGCCATAAGCCAAGTAACGCCCGAAGTTTGAAATGTGAAACAAACTGCAGCCCTTTATTAAGTTTAAGAGTCACTATATGGCCAAAGTAGAACGTCAGCGGACAGTGAGTAGAACGTCAGGGGACAGTGATATATAGATCATCATAACCTGATTCTTGTAAATTCCTGTTGCACTTATAGGTATAAATTCTCATACGAAATTTCAAGCTGCTACAATTATAGGAACCCTCAAATCTACCTCTTACAACAAGAGGGCCATGAGGCCCTGAATCGCTCACCTGGGCAATTGGCAAGGTGCCTTTTTCTTATCATGTCTGAAATTTTCAAAATATGAGTCTTGGGTCAAAAGTCGGTCAAAAGTCAAAGAATGACCATGACCGCTTGTACTCATAAATCTTCATGTACTCATTAAGACAACCATATATACCATTTTTAGGCCAAAATCTTCAAAACTTTCCACGAAAACTTATGTTCTAGCATTTTCCCATATTTCACCATGCCGCAAAAAAAGGTCAAGGTAAACCCAAGGTCACCATTTGAACAGTCTTGGTGGTACTCTAGTACTCCATGCTACTTACCAAGTTTCAAGGCCATAGGTGTACTGGTTCTGAAGATAAAAAATATTAAAGATTTATACCATAAGTGGTAATAATGGCCATGTTGGTCATGTGACCTGGACCGTTGGAACAAATTTTTATTCAATCAACCCTTGGAGGCTCGATATGAAATGTGTTTACAATTGGCCTGTTGGCTTTTGAGGAATGTCAAAATATGAGCAATCTGGATCAAATGTCAAGAAATGACCTTGACCTCTTGTACTCATAATTCTTCACGACCTTATTAAGACAACTGTATATACCAATTTTTAGGCTAGCATTTTCCAGTGTTTGACCTTGCTGTAAAAGGTCAAGGTCAACACAAGGTCATAATTTTAACACTCTTGATAGTACTCAAGTACCCAATGCTACATACCAAGTCTCAAGGCCATCGGTCAATCGGTTCTGGAGAAGAAGATTTTTAAAGGTTTTTACCATATATGGGCATAGTGGCCATGTTGGTCATGTGACCAGGACCGTTGGAAAACTCTTTCATTCCCTCAACCCCTGGAGGCTCTATATAAAATTTGGTCACAATTGGCCTAGTGGTTTTCGAGGAGATTGTTTAAAATTGTCAAAATATGAGCGTTCTGGATCAAAGGTCACAGAATGACCTTGACCTCTTGTACTCACACATCTTCATATACTCATTAAGATGACTGTATATACCAATTTTTAGGCCAAAATCTTCAAAACTTATCATGAAATCTCATGTTCTAGCATTTTCCCATATTTGACCTTGCCGTAAAAAAGGTCAAGGTCAACACAAGGTCATAATTTGAACACTCTTGATAGTACTCAAGTACCCAATGCTATATACCAAGTCTCAAGGCCATCCATCAACTAGTTATGGAGAAGAAGATTTTTAAAGGTTTTTACCATATATGGGGGTGGTGGCCATGTTGGTCATGTGACCTGGACCGTATGAATAAATTTTTGTTCCCTCAACCCCTGAAGGCTCCATATGAAATTTGGTTTCAATTGGCCCAGTGGCTTGTGAGAAGATTGTTAGAACTTATCAACATATGAGAGTTCAGGGTCAAAGGTCAAAGAATGACCTTGACCTCTTGTACTTGTAAATCTTCATGTAGTCATTAAGATAACTGTATATACCAATTTTTAGGCCAAAATCTTCAAAACTAATCATGAAATCTCATGTTCTAGCATTTTCCCATATTTGACCTTGCCGTAAAAAAGGTCAAGGTCAACCCAAGGTCATAATTTGAACAATCTTGATAGTACTCAAGTACCCAATGCTATATACCAAGTCTCAAGGCCATCGGTCAACTAGTTATGGAGAAGAAGATTTTTAAAGGTTTTTACCATATATGGGCGTGGTGGCCATGTTGGTCATGTGACCTGGACCGTATGAATAAATTTTTGTTCCCTCAACCCCAAAAGGCTCCATATGAAATTTGGTTTCAATTGGCCAAGTGGCTTTTGAGAAGATTGTTAGAACTTATCAAAATATGAGAGATCAGGGTCAAAGGTCAAAGAATGACCTTGACCTCTTGTACTCATAAATCTTCATGTAGTCATTAAGATGACTGTAGATACCAATTTTTAGCCCAAAATCTTCAAAAGTTTCCAAGATATCTTATGTTGTAGCATCTTGCCATATAAAAGCATAAGGAAGCAAATTTGACCTTACCGTAAAAAAGGTCAAGGTCAACCCAAGGTCATAATTTGAACAATCTTGGTAATACTCGCATGCCCGATGCTACATACCAAGTTTCAAGGCCATCGGCCTATCGTTTCTGGAGAAGAAGATTTTTCTAGGTTTTTACCATATATGGGCGTGGCGGCCATGTTGGTCATGTGACCAGGACCGTTTGAACAACTTTTCGTTCCTAAGTTCCCTAGAGGCTGCATATGAAATTTGGTTATAATTGGCCCAGCGGTTTCAGAGGAGAAGTCATTTGAAATTGTGGACGGACGACGGACGGACGGACGACGACGGAGCCTTACCATCCTATAAGCTCCCCCGGAGCCGCTGGCTCAGGTGAGCTAAAAATCTTAACCTTGCAAAATTTGCCAAAGTCCGAAGTCAGTGGACTGTGACATATGGATCTTCATGACCTGATTCTTGTGTATTCCTGTTGTACTTACAGATATAAATCCTCATACAAAATTTCAAGCTGCTACAATAATAGGAACCCTTAAATCTACCTCTTACAAAAATCTTAACCTTGCAAAATTTGCCTAAGTCCGAAGTCAGTGGACCGTGACATATTGATCATCAAACCCCGATTCTTGTGTATTCCTGTTGTACCTATAATTATAAATCATCATACAAAATTTCAAGTTGCTACAATAACAGGAACCCTAAAATCTACCTCTACAAAAATCTTAACCTTGTAAAATTGACCTAAGCCCAAATCAGTGGACCGTGACATATGGATCACCATACCTTGATTCTTGTATATTCCTGTTGTACTTATAAATATTAATCCTTATATAAATTTTCAAGTTGCTACAATAACAGGAACCCTGAAATCTACCTCTTACAAAAATCTGAACCTGAATCTAACAGGATCACGTACGTACAGACAGACAGACCGACAGACGTACTTAATAAAGTACGAACGTATGCACAACCGAAACACAGTATGCCCCCGCATCATATGATGCGGGGGCATAAAAATGACCTTATAATAAATAGAATCTCATACTTGAAGTATATTTATGAAAATTGCTGCCTATTATTTCATAAAGATCACATGAAATGTCAATTTGTGTGAGATCCTATATGTACTTACTGACCTTTGATTTGAAGTAATGACTTTATTAATGCTGGTACCCATCCTGTCTTCAGTATCACAGAGGGAAGCTCACTGAACAATGGGATACAGGCACAGAAGGCTGAAAATTATAAAGCATATAATGCGGAAAATCAACTCACGTAATCACTAGGAATCTCAAGGAACAATAGAGAACAGGCAAAAAATGCTGATTTTTTTTCCAACACACAATGCTGAAAACCAGCTCACTGAACAACAGAATAGTCATAAACTGTTGAATACACTTACAGAAAACTCTGAAAACCATCTCAAATAATTCAATGACCTGAGGTTAAATTGTGGAGTAAGATGACCTGCCTCATCTGGATCTACACTGTTTGCAAAATCAACTATTTTCACTTTAAACCAATAAAGAGTGAACCCCAAACATGTAAATGTGAATGACTACGTGACAACAACAGCTTTGCCTGAACTTTTATAATGAAAAAGTAAAGTATGGAATTTTTTTTACAGCAATTTTTTATATATTTGTTGATACTGATACCAAGACCGGGGCCATGGCAGCAGCTCTTTCTATAGTTTTGTACAAGTGAGCAACAAGACCTGTCAGTATACAGGATAGCTCACCTCACAGCACCTTCCCCATCACATTACAGAATTAACCAAAACATCCACTGGATGCCAAAGCAGATATTAAGGTGACAACAATAGCTCTAATGTACTTTTGTACCGGTGAGCTATAGATAAACCCCCACCTTGCATACTAAGAAACCAGGTTTGACATATCTGATCCCATGTCTGTCTGTAGCCCTCTGATATAGTTATACCATTCGCAACCTTCTTCTTGTACTCTACAATGTAGGCGCTACTCAGAAATCTCACGGCTGATACAAAGAATCTGTTTATACTCTCTGTTTCTAGGAAACTATCTGTAAAGAAAGGGAAATACTTTTTATCATATACACCATAATAACTCTAAAAATTGGGGCACCTAAATAATTACCGTAATTGTCCTAAACCTGGAACAGTTTGGTTTTACAATGAAGTAATACTTCCAAAAGATGCATTCGGAATAGCAAACAGTGTAGACCCTGATCAGGCTGCTCCTCTTTGAGCTATCTGTTCTGGATCTGCACCGTTTGCTTCGAGGAGCAGTCTGATCATGGTCTACACTGTTTGCTCAGACCTATCTGTCCAAATACTTAGAATTTCTACATTTAACAGGGATGTCGTTTGTAGGCGACTGGAGCGACGTGGTCGCCCTGGCATACCCGATGTCACCCTCGAAAGTCTTCCGGGCGAAGTTCTAAAATTTCGGCGCAAATCTTTTTCTTCATGCGGTAGTTGTCTTTCTTACCGATAATCAGCACCTAAAGCGACCTAATTATACATCATTTTAATCCTTACCTGTTTAATGTGCCGCCGGCGGTATAATAAACTTTTAATCCTTCACACGTTTTCGATGACAAGAGTGTGGCACAAATTAACAATGATACGGGTATTGTGTCTATCAACTGAGCGACGCGCGAAAAGGAGCTTAATTGAAGTACCAACAGCAATGTTTAGACCAGCAAGCGCATGTTTGCAGTCTGGTCAAAGTCTTCGCTTTAAAAAAAAAAAAAAAAAAAAAAAAAAACGGTGGCATCTGAAGGCACCAAATATATAAAAGCTTAAGTAGAAAATGACAGTAGCCGAGTTTTTGCTTTTGCATGTATACATAATACTGGTTTGCGTGTTACGGCTCAGATATCTTATGAATTTTATCGGTCAGCTATTGATTTTTTTCGGCCACTCTAAAAAGCTGTCTTTGTCTTTGAAGATCCTCCGACGCACGTGTCAGATTAGGCATAGTTAATCAGTGCACGTAGGCATAGAATGAAGAACTGACCAACCGCGAAAAGTTTGTGAATGAGAATGTAATCACAAACGCTAACCGCAGTTCTTACGAGTTCAAAATTGATGTTAACTTTTGCCTTTAAAACCGATGGACTTGTTATGGTCTATTCTGTCGGAAATGTAGTCTCTAGGAATACGACGAACTTCCTCCGCGAACAACGAACAGTGTAGATCCTACGCGAAGAGACACTGTTCATACTAATTCCCGACGCATTATGGTCTAGGCTCTTGTAATATAATACACTGTTTCGAATGGAACAATTTAAATACGATAACGGAAGCGTCAATTTCACAATTTTCCGAAAAGAGCGAAAAATAACATATTCTGATCAGGGTCTACCTAATTGTTAGGTGTAATACTAGCTTCGGTACGGAAATAAAAGTTCGTTTATGGGTCAGACCAATACACGTTCTGTCTTTGATGTGTAGATTCAGAAGACGCCGCGGTGAATATAAGTGTGCCGATTATTCGTGAGATGGATAAGGACACCTCAGTACATACACACTGATAACTGTTACTTATATCAGCCTGCGAAAAAAAAACCCTGTCAGACCGGTTTTTCCTGTTCGCAGCTTACATGTATCAGGAACGTCTACCTAGCGACAACCGAATACGTCCTTGATACGTTCCGTTAGTCACAGTATTTGCGACGCGGCCCATATGTCTAGCGTGAATACTTATGCAATCTGGGTACCGTAATTATACGGTAATAGTAAAAACAGGCCAAGCAGCCATCGGAACTGGTTCGAGTCCTCAGTTTTCAGAATACTCATGATTTATGGATTGTTTAAACAACAGGAATGCACACCAGCCTCCCTGCGTCATCCTTATTCCTTATTCGCACACAACGGGGTAGAACCAAAAAGATCAATAGAATGGCAGAGAGGATAGTCATGTGTCCAGTCATTCCTAAAAACTTCAGACTTCCAAAAAATTCTTTCCAGACGTCCACAATTGACATCATGGAAGTATAAACTTCCAAAATTTGAAAAGTTTATAGTGTAAGCCCTGATATGTTGATTCAAGCTTGTTGGTCTGTCATTTCAGTCTATGTGTATTTGGAACACTGAAAAGCATTTGTGTACCCGATTCTAACTTCTCCCTGTTTTCAGAAAACTTCTCCCTATTTTTCTGGTAGGGAGAAGTCATTTCTCCCTAAATTTTTGGGCTAGCGTGATCCCTGCATTAGTGATAAAGTACGCAAGGGCTCATGAATACATCCAATCAATGCCACTGCACAATTTAGTTAAATAATATTAACTTAATATAAATGTGAACAGACAGACAGATGATTGGACAGACAGATGGAGAAATGTATGGAAAGACAAGAAACTGTGGAATGCTATGTCTTACCTGTCTGCCCATTCTCAAAAAACAGATAAATCAGAAAACTCAATGGAATTCATGTCATAGACAACAACACTGGAAAAGACATACTAATGTCACACTTCTGCAAGTCACAGGGGTGACAAAAACTATATACCACTCGACACTCTGGTATCCTGGAAACATAATAAGCTGGGTCCCTTATAATTAGCTAAGTTCCATGGACTGAGACCAGAAGGGGTCACAACCATTAGTTTTTTATGGATGATTGGTTGGTTGGTTTCTTTGAGACATACTGTCTATATCAAGCTGTCTCCCAGAGAGAGGGAGAAAGAAAGTAGATATGATAGGAGAGAGAAACAAGACCTGTCACAGGGACAGGATAGCTCGCATGACAGCGCCTTGCCCATCACATAAAAAACTTTAACGTAAAACTTTAACTTTTTGCTAACGCCGACACCGCCGACGCCGGGGGTAGTGCGATAGCTCTTTCTGTTCTGAACTTCGTTCAGTCCAGCTAAAAATGTCCAAACAACCCCAACCCATACCTACTGCAAGCACAGTAGGCCCTTGCCTTACTATTATCCAAATCAGAAGGACGCCATGTTAGCCAGCACCATCGCCCAACCACAACAACCACGCCCCTCAATTATCCCTGTTATCCCTTCTTATTTGGGCACTGTTTCAAGTCCTTTAGTGCAAGCTTTTATGGCAAAATAAGAAAAAGAATGAGCTCCAGATAATGCTTAAAATTCTGGGATGAAGATTTTGATTTAAAACATCAAAATTTTCATCTAAAAATATTAACATTATCACGCTGTGTAAGACTTACCAGTCTTCTTTGATAATGCTCTCATCAGCATGAGACCAAGTGTTGCCATGTGTGACCATACTACTAGATAATCACCTTCTAATTCTGAAATATACATGTATATATATGAGCCAGTCTCTGTGAAAACAGGGCTTAATGACATGATAAAAATTTAGATTTTCTCTGAACTCATAAGTGTTCAGTAATATTTCAACGTTTAAAGTATTTTCATGAATATAAAGAGACCTCTGAAAAATCATAATTTTGTGTGTATTTCAAATGTTAATGTTCAGTGTTATTGTTATGTAATGTCATTCAGCCGAGTTACCACAGAGAATGGCCCATATACAATGGTTACATATATGGTACTGTACTTACATATTCAAGCGCATGTTTATATAATTCCATTTAAACATAACCTGTAAGATGTGTTGCTAAGTGACAGCATGGACTATTATCTTAAAAGTGCCTGATCAATTATTTGAATTGATGATGCTTATATATGCAAAACTACCCATTAAATGATATTGGAAGCCACGTATCATAAACAGAAGTGTACTTGTATATCAGTTTAACTTGGATTATTCAGAACTACCATCTATACCAAAGGTCACTTAAGCTTTTCCAGATTTTACTTTGACAGTGGCAATCCAGTGATATGCTTTTATAACATAAATCAGCCACGATATGAGAAAACGTGGCTGATTTATGTTATAAAAGCATATCACTGGATTGCCACTGTCAAAGTAAAATCTGGAAAAGCTTAAGTCAAAGTGGTTGTGCGCCCAGCGCAAACTCAGATCAGCCTGGGCATCCGCCCAGTCTGATCAGAGCCTTCGCTGTCCGCATGGAGGTAGCTGAGACCCTTAGCTACCCTTTAAGCCACTAGGGAAAGTCTTATCAGACTTGGTGGATGCCCAGGCTGATCTGAGTCTTCACTGGGTGCACAACCACTTTGTTGTGTCGAGGCTCAAATTACTTCAATAGGATGATAATTATACCAGTGCTCCAGATAAGAAGGGGTTTTATAGAAAATTAAGGGATAATTTTCCGTATTTCTCCATGAATACATGTTGTGACTCCTCATATGAACGGCCTCGCCAAGACGGTTCTAATGAGGGGTCACAACATGTTTTCATTGAGAAATAAGACAAATTATCTCTGAATAATCCAAAACCCAACCTTATCTGGAGCCCTGAATACAAAAATCCATACCTAACTCTTTGACAGCCTTCACAACCAGCAACAAAACATGGCAAAATTCTTCTCGTTCAACGACTAGCTTGGGTTCTATAATCACCAGATTCAGTAGTATATTACACAGTATCACTAGGCTGGACTGAAATGTAATCAAAGATGTTAATGTGTATGGATACACCCCCATGCTTTTTAGGCATGCTTTCAAAGAAAGACAACTTTTTTGTGACTCCTCATTTGCTTCCCTAGGTGAACCGTTTATGTGCCACTGTGTGCATTGAAATGCTGATACAAAATATCAGAATCAGCATCATTAAATTCTTTTAAGGAAAGACATTATTTTCCATCTCTGACTGGCTGTAAACAGGCAAAGAAGTTCTCGTCCCTTATGGAACTCTGTAGGTTAAGCACCTCTTCATATCTGATGTGATATAAAACTGAACCTGGACAGCCTGTATATTAAAACATGGGAATTAGCATGGGGTTTCCAGCTCTAACATAAACTTGACTGTCCCAAAAAATTACCCATCATCTTTTCTATAACGCCGTCAGTTATCATCAAATACTACCTCTTGGCATTCATCATCCACTTCCAAATTCCCTCATATTTTCTAATTTTCCATACCCTTTACAGATCCAAAACTAGATTATACACATTTTAAGGTGAGGTGGAGTAACTGACTAAACACATGATTTTATTCATACTTCTTATATTGTACATTTTTAGTCCCTCTTTCAGAAAATGTAATAAAAAATAGGGGTTGCCGATGTTGTTGACGCGCACCCAAGTTGACAAACTCTCAGAAGCAACAACTAGTCTAAGAGCAGACTTCCAATTGTTATGACATTTGTCATTTGTACAGTGTAAACGAATCAAGTTTTCCAGTTCCTGACCCGACCCAAGGAAGAACCTATAATATTCTGCACTATAACCTAGCGTTTCAACGACTGGACTTCGGCGACTCTCTCTCTCTCTGTAAAAATAATAGGCAGCTTGGATTCACCTTAGGAGATACAATAAAACGACTCTTTGACATACACTTGAAACAGAAAGAAGAAATGAAAGACAGAAAAGTGAAAGAAAGGCAAAGAAAAACACCACATTGTTTTCAGCTTATTGACAGAATAGATCGTTGAATTATCGTATCAGCATCGATAAAATATTCTGATGACATTGCACCGACGTTGATACGGCTGCCTGCGTTGTTCAAATGCTAGGAACAGTCTAAGAGTTTTTAATTTAACTGAAATTTGGCATAACTTTGCTGATAAGTATTTCAAGTGTGGGTGGTATGAAAACTGCTGTATATAGCTGCTACCACGTTAACTGTAAAGCGTGTGGTCTAAGTGTAGACAGTGAACTGACTACTCACTGTACGATTCTGGATTCAATTTCATGAGGCTTTGTTGTCGTATAAAAATTTGTAATGAAATTATTGCAAGTCAACAGCTGCGAACTCCGCCTAATAAACTGATAAGAAACTATCAACAATCCCGCATGTAGTCTTCCGCACGGAAAACTAACTTTACTTTTTTCAGTTTCTTCTCTACGGCAATTTCTATTTCCTTTAAATTTCACCTAGCCCTCAGCCTCCTTGCATTTTGTGAGCAGACCATGTAGTGATCACAGAAGCGACTAGCGTTGACGCCATCTTGTTTTTATCAAACAGAACATTTGACGTCATTACGTAACGTAGTGACAGAAACTGCCGCAGGGCGGCGCTGAATTAACCCCACCTCACCTTAAACATTGTATCACTTCAAAATCATGATTATACCTATCTTAAACAGTGTTAAAGGCTTCACTTCAAAATTGTGTTCACTCTTGAAGAAAAGAATTTGCTCCCCTTGGGAACAATTTTTTCCTTAAAGAGTAGCCCCAAGTGAAGAACAAAGTCCTGACCAATAACAAAATTCCCAGACTTTTCCATGACTAGGCAAAAATCTTTTTTCATTTTTTTCAGATGCTATACCCTTACTCTGGCAACCCTGCTCTAGAGCTCTGAGTCCATATTTTTCTTTCTCACCTGTACTTCTCTACTCTGTGGGTTCTGAGAAAACAAACTCCACTGTCTCCACATGTAAAGATCCAGCAGTCCCAGAATTCCTTCTTTAATCAGCACCATCCTTGGCAAATCTTCCGATGTGAGATGGCACAATCCTGGTAAGAGAAATCTAAAAATATCCACCCTTACATGTAGATCTTGTAACTCTTTCTCATCCATTTCAGAGTCTGTATTTGTTTGATCATCATTTACAAATGAGTCAATTGTTCCTAAAGGTTCTTTACTTAAAGCACTCTCTTTTTTATTTTTAGAAGCTAATTCTTGTTCTAAATTTGAAGCACTATTATTTATATCTTCTGAACCAGATCTGTCTTGTTGCATTTTATCTTTACTTGATTGGTCCTCAGAATTGGAATGTTGTATAGCACTATGAATACTTTTATCACCTGACTTGTCTTCAACATTCACATGATCACATTTGATCACATGACCATGGCTGGAATGCTCTGTGTTAAAACTAACATGTTTCTTAGAATCATGATCTGAATCAGTCCTATGAACAGCTTCCTCTTGCTTCATATCAGTTTGTCCCCCATTTGTTGACTGTGTTTCATGAGATTTATTTGAATTATCATCTAACATATCTACACTAATATTTGATTTGTTGTTTTGAGATTCTTTAGACAGCACTATGGTATCACTATTTGAGTTTTCATCACATTCAAAGTTTGGAGTCAATTTTGCTTCACAACTCTCATTAATTTCTCCTTGAGCACCATTTTCCACTTCAGACTTGTTTTCTGCCTCACCATGTCCATCTTTTGAGGCACTTGGTTTTACTATATTCAAAGCTTTGTCTAATGTCTCAGTGAGAGAATCCATAACAACATCTGAGTTTGTTTCACTATTGTCACTAACACAGTTATTTCCCCTGGGACTGGAACCCTTTGCTACTGAAGGTTTATTCAGAGTATTTCCTTTCTCAATAGCCTCTTCATATGGAGGAACACATTTCTTGCTGCAATGAATAGGATAATACTTAACATATTTCTTCAGTTATCAGACAGAGGTTTTTCCTTTCCAACACAATCCCAAACATATATATCTGTCCTATAACACCGATCTACATCTTTGGGATTGTTTTGCTAGGGAAAACTCCATATTATAGCAGAATTTCGTTAGAATGATTTATATATAATAGGTATGGTAACTTCAGAAATGGTTAGGTTTTGATCACAATCAATTCTGCCACAATTTCCATTAGATCTCTGTGAAAAACATGTTACGGCCGAGCATTTGCACTGCCTCGTGAAGCAATTATTGTAAGTTTTTGTATGAACTAAGGACAAAATTTTCTAAGAAAACAAACTGCCAAGTGTCTCTTTTCTCTTTGGATACTCCAATGTCTGGTTATGTTGGTTTACTTTAGTTGTGTGAGAAAATCTCCCCTTTTTACAAAGGGAAACAACTTTTGTGGCTTCATATCTGCTTCCCTAGAGGGTGAGACCCTCCTAAAAGCAATCTACTCTTGAACAAAAGAACTTGCTACTTGAGTAGCAAATTCTTTCCTTCAAGAGTTGACCACTTTTGGAAAGGGAGGCATAAATCAATAGTGGCAGGGTGGCTTCCCTGAGAATCTACCCATTGATCTTAAGTCACAAAAAGAGCTATACACAGTGGGCACATGGAAATTGCTCAACAGTCCATGAAAAGTAAGTCAACATTACAAAGTGATGCTGGTGTTGCAAAGACTAAGTCAAAAAGGAAACTTGCTCAGCTGACAAAGTTTCATTACAAAAGTTCTTTTATTTTCTGAGACATAGAACTTAACTAAGTGAGTAGGCAAAAACATGACTAAGTTCAACAACAGATGGGCAAGTACTGTTTGCTTTAGTAGAAATTCTCACTATATGGCTCTCATCATCTTGGCCCAGTGTTAGCTTAACAAAGTCAGTAATCAAGCATTTGTTAAGTCTCCCAGCATACATCTCAAGTGTGCTAATATTTACTGTTGAAAAAATGTGAGGAGGTTTTGCAATGCAAAAGCCTCTCATATTTTTTCCAGCAAAACATAGAAGTGTTTTGCACACAATGCATTTGAAAATTTAGCATCTTGTGCCTTATAACACAGGGATCTCGGGGACGCCGAATTCGGCGTCCCTGGACGCGAAAACTCCGACCCGGACGCCAATAATTGCCTTCCGAGGATTCCCACGGACGCGGTATTTTTCCGGCTGTACTCCTATAAAATCTCCTAAAATGTCAGTTTTCACAAGTTGTGAAGAAGACACATGTTGCTGACACCTTTAACAGAACTATAAAGGAGCCATTTATCTGAACCGATAATCAATAAAATCGTCGTAAATGCTAGCAGTTATTTACCTGGAATTTCACACCTTCTTAATCCCCACTACTGTAGCAGGGCACATGTCAGTATTACTTTCATAATCGCTAATAACCGGCGATCTTTTGATCAATATAAACAAATTGGATCAACACGGTATCTTTGTCTTAGATCTACCGCCTCGCACGATTGGTCAGTCTACATCTTTATAAGTAGCCTACCGCATGGCATTAATTGACAGAAGGTGGGACTTTTACAAATTACAATATATTACTGTCGCCAATGGGATGAGAGCCCGAGAGGGGCAACTGCCGTCTCATAAAAGAGTATCTTTTACAAGAAAATTTTGATTTTCAGGTAGATCTAGCCTGCTGAAGTATGAGTCTTTTCTAAGGCACGTTTTCTATTTCCCGACTGTTTGTAGTACGCTCGCGCGCTGTGCTTGATGGGCGTTACACGTGTGTATTAAATCAGGTATTTTTAACTCGGAAAATGCAATCGGTAATTTCAAGTTGCTAGAAGCGTCAGAGGTAATTATACTATATTTTAGCAAGGCCAGTTGTTGCAATTCCCGGAAACCGGTGACTTTTTAGACCTTCGGTTCGTGCACTTTAAAATTCTTTCCCGCCGTTTTTAGTCTGTTTCCCGCCATGTCTCGCACACCACGTGCTGATCGAGTACCAGTGAAGATCTATAAATAAAGCTTTGGGAAATCCGCAAGTTCTAAACAGACATTTCAACACGCGGAAAAGGAACTCTTATTGATGCAGATATGCGCTGTTAATGTATAATTCAATAAACGGAAGATTTAACGACAGGTATACATTCATTCAAGTGTAAATCAACTGGATTTGGACATAAACAATCAGTCTGTGTCTCAAATTAAGGAAGGCAAAATAGATCTACATGTAAACGGATTCCTGCGTTTGATGTCAGCGGGTGGGGTAAGGTGCGCTGATGTGGGGGGGGGGGGGGGGGGGGGAGGGAGGGGGCAGATGGTTGAGATAAGTTGTAACTATTACTGAAAGCAATGTTGCAGTGGACTGGACATCACTGAATAGTACTGGGCTGTAGCTATTACATGTTACACTTCTGCTGAAGGGAAAAGTAAATCTAATACCTTTGACTTAAAAAGGAAGATTTACCAAACATTTTTTACATTTCTATAACATAATCATTTGATGCCCAATCACAAAAGCATTGCCCTTTCCCCGTCCAGTCCTGTACAGGCCCTTTTCATCTTTTGTATCCCTCAGGGACAATATCAAAGACAATTTTAAGTAGATGAATAAGATTATTTATAGGCTAAATTTTGTTAAAACATATGGGACTCCAATTTTTCAGGATGGGACTCCTACTTTTCAGATGGGAC
This sequence comes from Ctena decussata, assembly GCA_963989385.1. Lineage (NCBI taxonomy): Eukaryota > Metazoa > Mollusca > Bivalvia > Lucinida > Lucinidae > Ctena > Ctena decussata. Next base: position 39,146,873 of record OZ022503.1, on the reverse strand, counting down.
TCCTATTTTTGGAAAAGGAGGAGTCCCGGACTCCTATTTTTAAAATTCAAGTGAGAACCCTGATAACAGTATTAGTTTGGAACAACTGGGCCCTGAACATCAATCACTTTATGAATATCTTTTACAAAAATCAAAGATAAGACAGACCCGATATCAACAAGGAATGGAATCAACTCATACACTTCGTTCCGTATCGCTGAAGTTTCCTCTGACAGCCAAGCTGCTAGCACTCTAACTGTAGCTAGAACCACACTGTCCCACTGAAAAGGCAAAATAAGAACTACCGTAATGTGCGTATATATTGGGACACCTTAAAATAATGAATTTTCCATTTGGGACAAATTGAAAATTTATTATTTTAGTTGTTCCAATACATAAGTACATTAGGTTACCATAATTTCCCAAAATATCACGATATCTTAAGATGTCCAGACTGTGTGTTTACATTTCCAAGAGAAAAAGGAGAAATTACTCTGATATGAAAATATTTGTCTCCCTGGGGCAGGTTGGGTGTGTGTGCAGGGGGAGGGGGGGGGAGTGGAGATAGGGGGGGGGGCTTTTCTTTAATAATAAGAATTTACTCTCAAAGAACAAATCTTTCTAATGAGAAACCTCAACTGGAAACTGGGAAAGGAATTCACCTACCAAAGGAGCAAAGACTTTTCTGATAAAGTTTTCTCCATTGTAAAAATAGAGGCCAATCACAGTTGTTATTATCGTAAATTCCAAGCAAGTAGATTTTCCAATTCTTTGGGTTAATTTTATTTCAGGAGTATCTTCTCCAGAATTTATCTTCACTGCAGTTGTATGGCCACTGTGTAAAGTCTCCCCATACATCACATTTTCTGGTCCTTTGGGATCATTGGGCTCATTGAAAATAGAGTTCTCAGTGTAAGAACAGAGTTCTGATGAAGCTGGTCCAAGAGGCCATGGCAGGTTTGCTACATTACATTGATTAATATGTCCAGGCAAAATTAAGCTGAGTCTGTTATTTTCATTTCTCTGATGCATTCTTTGCTTCTAGAGGTTCTATTGTCAGAATTTAAATGAGCCACGACACGACAAATGTAGTATGTGCACCCAGTGACGTCTCAGATCAGCCTGGGCATCTGCCCAGTCTGATCAGACTCTTCACTGTCTGCATGGAGCTAGCTTAGACCCTTAGCTACCCGTTAAGTACACAGCAAAGACTCTGATCCAACTGGGTGGATGCCCATGCTGAGCTGAGTCTTCGCTGGGTGCACATGCCACTTTGTTAGTTTTCTTGTGTCAGGGCTCATTTTAACTTAACTGCAGCTTGTGTTAAATGCGGTGTAGCATTTTCAGGGTCCCCACAGGGGGTTGAAGAAAATCAATAAAATGTAAGTAGCCGGTTACAACTTTTATCTAGAAAAACTAAATCAGTTTTGTGCAATTCAGCTATAAAATGAGTTTTTCTCTTCCAAACAATCCCAAAGACCTAGACCCATCATACAAGATCTTATAAGATGGATCTAGATCTTTGCAATTTTTTGGAGGAAAAGAAAAACCTGTCTTATAACCAAATAAATATGGTGCAATACATGCACTGCACCTACCTGTATTTTATTGTCATCACTGACCCTTTTCAGAAAGTGCAGGACTGCAGAAAATGCTCCAACCATTGCTGAGTGGAGCTGCATGACCTGTCTATCATCTAGCTGGAGGGAGGGGCCTGCAGTCATGTGATTAATGATGGTTTCTAGGATACTGTAACAGGATGAGAGTAGCCTCCCTTTCTGGAATGCCTGAGAAAGAAATGACACCTGTGAGAATGCAGACAGTATCAGGCAGCATTTTGATGCTGATTGTGAAAAAATTTCTGAAAACTCTCAATCAAACGAGCTGCGACACGAGAAAACCAACAAAAAAGTTGTGCGCCCACCGCAGACTCAGATCAGCCCAGTCTGATTAGAGTCTTCACTGTCTGCAGAGAGGTAGCTTAGACCCTTAGCTACCTGTTAAGCGCTTAGCAAAGTGTCTGATAAGACTCGGTGGATGCCCAGGCTGATTTGAGTCTGTGCTGGGTGCACAACCACTCTGTTGGTTTTCTCGTGTCACGGATTAAATATTATGCTTTGGGTCCTCATCAGAATATCCACCACCTGTAAGATTAAATTCCATATTTCTACCATTGCAAGGAACTTGCACAGGCTTGTCCCTATTTTACACTTATCTCCAGTCACTCCAGTGTAATTACACACGGGTAGCTCCAATATAACCCATGTATCATTAAAGACATGTGGATTAAAGACCTGGGTGGACTATATGACGAGGATTAACTTCAACAGTGTCATTCTGTCTCTTTATCACATAGTGTCAACACTTCCAGTCAGCCCACTGGTTGGCTGAATAAATTTTCACACCTTTACCTGTAAAGGTAATATGCTGTGTGTGAGATGGGAACCAGACCCTAACCCCCCCCCCCCCCCCCCCCCAGAAATCCTGCCTTTAAGCAAAGATCCAAATGAGCTTGGATTTTGCAGCCACATGAAATTCAAGAAAACGTTTTTTTTAAATAAAAACATATTTTGTGACATCTAATTAGCACCATCTCAATAAGATGGTTCTAACTTCAACAGTGTCATTCTGTCTCTTTATCACATAGTGTCAACACTTCCAGTCAGCCCACTGATTGGCTGAATAAATTTTCACACCTTTACCTGTAAAGGTAAATATGCTGTGTGTGAGATGGGAACCAGACCCTAACCCCCCACCCCCCCAGAAATCCTGCCTTTAAGCAAAGATCCAAATGAGCTTGGATTTTGCAGCCACATGAAATTCAAGAAAACGTTTTTTTAAATAAAAACATATTTTGTGACATCTAATTAGCACCATCTCAATAAGATGGTTCTAATGATGGGTCACAATATACCTTTTAGGAAGAACTCTTGGAAATCAACCGTAAATTATCTATGTTACCCCTTCTTAACCGTAATACTGGTGAAACCCATGAATCCTGTCATTTATACAGGTGTCTGATTTCTGAACAGCTCAGGAGTGTTATTAAAGTACTCACAACATTGATATCAGTATCCTCTAACACCATTCTGACTTCTACACAGCTCAGATGTGTAATCAGGAGAAACAGTTTACTATCGCTAACAACTGGTGGGATAACACACTGTATCCCACAGACATCTATTAACATGGCTGTCAGTTTCAGAGCTGGTTCTCTCTGTGGGGACCCTGAAAGGATTAAACATAGTCCAATTTTCTCCCTAAATCATATGCCATGACAAGTCTCATACAATAATTCCTTATCCTTTTATGAAGCACTGAAAAGAATAAGAAATAGTGTCCGCTATATAAAAGATGCCACCACATCCAAAGTTGCCCAAATAACTATGTGAAATGTGATAATAATATTAATCTGAGAGCAAAGATGCTATTTATTTTTTGTGGATTTTACCGATGTGTAGACGTGGGTGAATCATTCACAAACTGAATAAAGCCCAAAGGGCTTTATGTTAAGGTTGTGAGTGATTCGCCAGCATTTACACATTCATAAAATCTGCTAAAATAGAATTCATTTCTTATATAATTTCAACTTGGTAATTTTTATTTAAAAATTGTCAGCTATACCCAGTATTTTAGAAACTGCCACAAAGAAAATACTCCAAGTATTTCCCAGTTTTTGATTATTGGGATTTATCGACGTATAAACTCCATTTTCTCTATATATGCTCTTGAACAATAAAATTGAGTAAATTAGCTGTGGAAAATTGATTTGAAATTATAACCTGAGAGACTCCATGCATGCAAGGATATGCAAAGATGAACGCACACATATTTAAACAAACCGGCCCGTGATAGTAAAACTTTATGTTCAACTGACACTGTGCTCAAACATTAAACTCTCTTCATTAATTCTGAAACTGGGTTTTTCGCTGCTCATACTTTTATAGTCTAATCAATCCAGGCAAGACTGTGCGTAGCGATAAAGCTCTACTTCCGCCGATTTCTCATTAAGGCCTCATGTATCTTAGCCTGGCGTCTGATGCTGCAGTTACGTGCACGAAACAGCAAATTTCAAAAACCCATGCGCAAACTAAGTCCATCTGATGAAAATTGACAGCCTAAAGTCATACATATTCACATACATTCCACGTGGGTATCAAGCCAGTCTTTCGGATAATAAGTGTTGGTCCGCCAGCAAAATCACACGAAGGCTGATTCCAGAAAAAAGGCGTTTTGAAGTCCGGCTTTTTCCAAACAAACAAACAAAAAAAAGAAAAAAAAATCAAATAACTGCATGCGCTATATTTTTTTTCAGTTTTGACTGCGCTTGATTTAAGGATGTGAAACCAGACTCCGTTTCTTTACCATATTTTGAACACTAATTCTGAGTCAGTTTGAAAATAGAGTTCCGCTGAACCCGGTGCTAGGCGTTGGCAGTGTTGCACCAATACATTACTGCACATGAACAGACTCAGTTAAACCGAATGTGCTATTTTCCTGGCTTCCAAAGGATCTTCATTCAGATCTTATTGTACTTGTTTGTGTCAGTTTGAAAATAGAGTTCTGTTGAAGCCGATGCTACTGAACGTTGGCGTGTCCAGAAACTAGGGTAGAGGTTTGGGTGGTATATTGACTAAGAAGGTGTGTGTTTGGGACGGGGGTCATGTCGAGGGGTGGGAGTTTGGGTGGTAGACTAAATGAGGGTAGAGGTTGTTGGTAGGGTGGGTGACATTATATTATAGGGAAGAAAGTCATGTAAGACCACACGAAATATTATATTACCCTATATGTGTATCAATCTCCATGATGTATGTATGTATGTATGTATGTATGTATGTCCCCTTCATCTCCTAGTCTCCGAGTCTCCAGGTCTCCAAATCGTCAATGTATGTATGTATGTATGTATGTATGTCCCCATCATCTCCTAGTCTCCGAGTCTCCAGGTCTCCAAATCGTCAGTGTATAGGTGTATGTATTTATGTCAAGGTTGGGCGGTCGAAACCATCCCTGGTTTTAACCAGTGGTTTTAACCCGTTATAACCGCCCTGGTCAATACTCCCCAAAGTGGTCAATACTGGTCAATACTAGTCAGAATGGTCGATTGGAAATTTTAAGTGGTTCTTTGTGTTTTAATGGTGGACTGATATATTTGGTCAGGTTTTAATATGTTCTATATATTGAAAAAAATGAAGTTTCGTCCCTGCCAAGGGTACTCATCATGTGTGATTTCAGTCTCAAGACCTTAGCACTGACTTCTGCATTACAGTCCAGGCACCTAACAACAGTCTTTTTTTTCATCATCAAGGGCAGAATAGAAGTTCCATATAGGGTCTTTGGGCTTCATTTTGACACTATTATGACACTTTGATTAACTTTAATTATTAACTTCACTGATAACAGCAGATAACAGAATGGCCACTCTTTCACATATCTAAATAAACACAGGTGTCACAAAATTACCCTGTGCATTTTAAGCCCAGTGATTGGATAATTCTCATAAACTGGACACACCTTCTTCAGTTTGAGAGACAGGCCCAGTATTTTGACAGTTTTGTTTGTTCTGGGGCAGTTAAAGTTAGAATTACACCTTGTTTAACAGTTAGTGTTTTCATTACAATTTTCACACTTTTGTCTTCTTATGTAAGAAGCCAGACCAATTTGCATTTTAGCAAATAGAGCCTCACTAATTAGAACAAGATGATCTCTTTGAAGTAAATTGTTTCATTTATTTTGTAACATTCATTCAGTTAACTGCTTCAGTTAAATCTTTTACTGAGCTAAATATTTTTAATGAATATGAAAAAGCTACTTTTAAAATTTATTAATTTTTATTACTTGCATTTGCTTTCCTATTTATTTTTTATTAACGGTTACAGAAAATAAGTTAGAGGTCTCTAGTCTGAACTGAAAGTTGGGTGGTAATGATTCAGTCTGATTGAGACTGAAGATCTGAAACTATTAACATTCAGATTTTGTATGTTTTATGGCCTCTTAAATACAGTTCTGAGCAACAGCAACTCATAAAACACATTTTCAATTAAGCCTGTATTATCTTGTATTGAAACTATTTAAATCTGTTTATAGACTCCAGTAAAAATGGGATAACAAATGCTAAGTATCTTCAACTGACCATGGTTATTTCAATCGACCAATTGACCACCAATCGACCAGTAATAACCGGTTATAACCAGTAATGACCACCGGTCTGGTCAATACTCATATTGACCGGTCATTTGCCAACCTTGAATGTATGTCCCCTTCATCTCCTAGTCTCCGAGTCTCCAGGTCTCCAAATCGTCAGTGTATAGGTGTATGTATTTATGTATGTCCCCTTCATCTCCTAGTCTCCGGGTCTCCGAGTCTCCAGGTCTCCAAATCGTCAATGTATAGGTGTATGCATATATGTATCTAATTTTAAACAGTCTCCTAGTCTCCAGTCCCCGTGTCCCCAAACAGATAGTATCGTGTGTGCCTGCACATTCATGTCACCCTGTCTGCAACAGATCCCTGTATATTACGTACGTCTATATATAGCATCCCCTACATGTACAGTCCCCGGAGTCTCCGACAACGTATTTGTATGTTTATATCTAAAGTCCCGAGTCTCCAAGTACAATGTGTGCCTGCATATTTATATCCCTTGTCTCGAAAATATTCTTGTATATGTATGTACATATGGGATCCCCTAAATATACAGTTCCCTGAGTCTCCAACATCGTTTTGTATGTTTACATCTAAATGCCCCCCTCGCATCCATACGATGTGTATACAGTATACTCGGCTCGGCTTCTTTGTATTTATATCTATGTTCATGTATTGATCACTATTGATAACAGCTTCTGAACAACTGAAATGTACCTTCTGGAGACACGCGCAGGCGAACGGCTGGAAGGACGAACAGAGAGAGAAAGAAAGAGAGAGAATCGGCCTATAACATTTCAGTATCAGAGGAGCTCCACGTACATAACTTAAACAGGTGACTAGTACATATACACTTCAGACCAACAGAGCAACGTTAAAGTGGTGATTTGTGGCAAATACAAAAATCTGAATAAAACCATAAAAATTTAATGCATTTCTCTGAAAATTAGCAACTTCGCAAAAGTTTACATCTTTACTTACCTTCGAGGGCGGGTTCATTATGGCTTAGCGCGAACTCTCAGTTGGATTTCATACACGAAACCAGACAAAAAAATACTTTTTGAAAATCATACTTGTTATTTTTATTTATGTAAGCATCTCCATAAGTACCCTTTAACCTGGTTAACATGTATTCAACGTCAAACCAATATCTAGTATACTGAACGACAAAAGAAACCAGACACATCATGTTGGTAAATTTTCTTGCAGAGGAGATCGGGTATTAATGAACCACAATTTCATTTTTGTAGGCTTATGATGTTTTCTCTGGGAGTATACAGTTTTCAAGTATCTAGGAAGAGCAGTTTTTCGGCTCTATTTAAGGCTATTTGGTCTTCAGAAATCACCTCTAATTATGTTCACCAAATAAGACGTCAAGAAAATAGTTTTTTCGTCAGCCACTAGATAATGGTAAATTTATCATTGAAATGAGTCTATCGGAATTTTGCGCGTCTATCACTAAGGACGAAAATGACATTAACTTACTCAACCTAACGTTATCCTCCTGATTCGTTCATCCCGTAATTCATCCAGCCCCGGTCTCCCTACTAAATTCAACCACAGTGCATTTATACTCTCCCTTCCCAAACTTGCACCATTGAAGCTGAAGATGAATTGAGCTTTTTGAAACAAACTTGCAAGGTTATATGTACACAAACGACCCGATGAGTTACCCATCAGATTTTTAAGCTTTCATTTTTTTAGGGTCAGTGACGTATTAAAAATTTCTTTTCTATCATAATGATGTTTTCGAAACAATTTAATTACAATTCTTGATAATTTGCATTCAAGGAATGCCCAGTCATATTGGAAAAATAACATTCCGCTCAGCGGCCAGGTGCACGAGAATTTTTACGAGATATATGAGGAAAATTTTCTGATTCTACAATATCTTTTATCAGAAAAAAAAGCTACCATGCCAGTGCGAACGGATCCATATTATTGATTATCTCAGCTTTATAACAGTGCATTTTGCATATTTTGTCTTTATATGAAAAAGGTCCTCTTTTAGGAAAAAACAGAACACCCACTAAATGCAATAAATATGTAGGACATCTATCAAATTTAAGCAAATCTTAGGCCATTAAAATCGAATTTACTCTAAAAGTTATATTGTATTATACCAATGCGAAAAGGTTCGGCTAGGAAAATATGTTACTTTTAATTTGGTGTATTTCTTAAGTTTATTGAAGAATGCGCAAATAGTCTGGGGCCCCCGAGTGCACAAAGGAGGCGTAAACTACCCCGGCGTAGATTACAAACGTTGGCGCAACTAAGTCCATCATACGACTGTATTTAAATCCAAGTGCACAGAGCGGGCGTACGTCAGGCGTAGTTGCGACTGGGGTACGACTAGGCGTAGTGCTCTCTTATAAGATAAGCACGTGTGTTTCATGACCCGTTATGATAAGAGCTGTGTCAGGTATAAAAGTTGATTAAGGTACTTGGGAACAGCCAAGATCCAAACCAGTCTGTGACTCCGTGAATTGAGGTAGTTCCTTCCCTTTGTATCTACGGAATCCTCAGGATCTATGCATAGTATTTTCAGATTGCACACATGCGCAGGCTAGTCTGAGCATTTGTTGGTATCATAAAGGAAGAGGCGCCGTTTTGCTCGGTATGTTCACTATTTGCAAGCTACACTTTACACTTGTTGTAATTTCTACAAAACAGATGTTCATTACAACATATTGTGGCAACGTACATGTACTTTCGAATTAAAACAGAAAAAAAAAACTTTGAAGATTATGAAATATTGAATGTTAGCTACGTAGTAAGACAATTCTGAGATCTAGATTTTCAAATGTATCAACGAAACAAGAGGGCCATGGTGGCCCTGAATCGCTCACCTGAGCATTAATCAGTTCACTGGCTCTGGTGAAGATTTATAAGAGTTTTTACCATACTAACATTTGACCTAGTTTTTGACCCGACATGACCCAGTTTCAAACTTGGCCTGGATATTGTAAGAATAAACATTCTGACACAGTTTCATTGAGATTGGATCAAAACTGTGCCCTCTGGAGCGTATACAAGGTCGTTCTTATATTTGACCTAGTGACCAAGTTTTTGACCCGACACGACCCAGTTTCAAACTTTACCTAGATTTCATTAAGATAAACATTCTGACAGAGTTTCATGAAGATTGGATCAAAACTGGGCCCTTTAGGGTGTACACAAAGTTTTTCTAAGATTTGACCTTGAGCCGACGTGACTCAGTTTCATAGGGGGCTTAGATATATGGACAATAAACATTTTGACATAGTTTCATGAAGATTGGATCAAAACTATGCCTTCTAGTGCTTACACAACGTTTTTCTAAGATTTGACCTAGTGACCTAGTTTTTTACCCAACATGACCTACTTTCAAACTTGGCCGAGAGTTTATGAAGATAAACATTCTGACAAAGTTTCATAAAGATTAGATCAAAACTGTGTCCTCTAGAGCGTACACAAGGTTTTTCTCTGATTTCACCTAGTGACCTAGTTTTCAACCCGACATGACCCAGTTTCAAACTTGTCCTACATATTATGAGGATAAACATTCTGACAAAGTTTCATGAACTTTGAATCAAAACTGTGCCTTCTAGAGCGCACAAAAGGTTTTTCTAAGATTTGACCTAGTGACCTAGTTTATGACTTGACATGACCCAGTTTCGAACTTGGCCTAGAGTTTGTGGAGATAAACATTCTGACAATGTTTCATAAAGATTGGATCAAAACTGTGTCCTCTAGAGCGTACACAAGGTTTTTCTATGATTTGACCTAGTGACCTAGTTTTTGACCCGACATGACCCAGTTTCAAACTTGTTCTAGATATTATGAGGATAAACATTCTGACAAAGTTTCATGAATTTTGGATGAAAACTGTGCCTTCTAGAGCGTACACAAGGTTTTTCTAAGATTTGACCTAGTGACCAAGTTTTTGACCCGACATGACCCAGTTTCAAACTTATCCTACATATTATGAGGATAAACATTCTGACAAAGTTTCATGAACTTTGGATCAAAACTGTGTCCTCTAGAGCGTACACAAGGTTTTTCTATGATTTGACCTAGTGACCTTGTTTTTGATCCGACATGACCTACTTTCAAACTTGGCCGAGAGTTAATGGAAGTAAACATTCTGACAAAGTTTCATAAAGATTAGATCAAAACTGTGTCCTCTAGAGCGTACACAAGGTTTTTCTATGATTTGACCTAGTGACCTAGTTTTTGACCCAACGTGACCCAGTTTCAAACTTGTCCTACATATTATGAGGATAAACATTCTGACAAAGTTTCATGAACTTTGGATCAAAACTGTGCCTTGTAGAGCGTACACAAGGCTTTTCTAAGATTTGACCTAGTGACGTAGTTTTGACCCAACAAGACCCAGTTTTGAACTTGGCCTAGAGTTTATAGAGACAAACATTCTGACAATGTTTCATAAAGATTGGATCAAAACTGTGTCCTCTAGAGCATACACAAGATTGTTTCTATGATTTGACCTAGTGACCTAGTTTTGACCCGACGTGACCCAGTTTCAAACTTATCCTAGATATTATAAGGATAAACTTTCTGATGAAGTTTCATGAACTTTGGATCAAAACTGTGCCTTCTAGAGCGTACACAAGGTTTTTCTAAGATTTGACCTAGTGATCTAGTTTTTGATCCAACATGACCCAGTTTCGAACTTGGCCTAGAGTTTATGGAGATAAACATTCTGACAAAGTTTCATAAAGATTGGATCAAAACTGTGTCCTCTAGAGCGTACACAAGGTTTTTCTATGATTTGACCTAGTGACCTAGTTTTAGACCCGACGTGACCCAGTTTCGAACTTGTTCTAGATACTATGAGGATAAACATTCTGACAAAGTTTCATGAACTTTGGATGAAAACTGTGCCCTCTAGAGCGTGCACAAGGTTTTTCTAAGATTTGACCTAGTGACCTAGTTTTTTACCCGACATGACCCAGTTTCAAACTTGGCCTAGATTTAATGAAGATAAACATTCTGACAAAGTTTCATAAAGATTAGATCAAAACTGTGTCCTCTAGAGCGTACACAAGGTTTTTCTATGATTTGACCTAGTGACCTAGTTTTAGACCCGACGTGACCCAGTTTCGAACTTGTTCTAGATACTATGAGGATAAACATTCTGACAAAGTTTCATGAGCTTTGGATCAAAACTGTGCCTTGTAGAGCGTACACAAGGCTTTTTATAAGATTTGACCTAGTGACCTAGTTTTTGACCCAACAAGACCCAGTTTCGAACTTGGCCTAGAGTTTATAGAGACACTATTCTGACAATGTTTCATACAGATTGGATCAAAACTGTGTCCTCTAGAGCATACACAAGATTGTTTCTATGATTTGACCAAGTGACCTAGTTTTTGACCCGACATGACCCAGTTTCAAACTTATCCTAGATAATATTAGGATAAACTTTCTGATGAAGTTTCATGAACTTTGGATCAAAACTGTGCCTTCTAGAGCGTACACAAGGTTTTTCTAAGATTTGACCTAGTGACCTAGTTTTTGACCCAACATGACCCAGTTTCGAACTTGGCCTAGAGTTTATGCAGATAAACATTCTGACAAAGTTTCATAAAGATTGGATCAAAACTGTGTCCTCTAGAGCGTACAAAAGGTTTTTCTATGATTTGACCTAGTGACCTAGTTTTAGACCTGACGTGACCCAGTTTCAAACTTGTCCTAGATACTATGAGGATAAACATTCTGACAAAGTTTCATGAACTTTGGATGAAAACTGTGCCCTCTAGAGCGTACACAAGGTTTTTCTAAGATTTGACCCAGTGACCTAGTTTTTGACCCGACATGACCCAGTTTCGAACTTGGCCTAGATTTAATGGAGATAAACATTCTGACAAAGTTTCATAAAGATGGAATCAAAACTGTGTCCTCTAGAGCGTACACAAGGTTTTTCTATGATTTGACCTAGTGACCTAGTTTTAGACCCGACGTGACCCAGTTTCGAACTTGTTCTAGATACTATGAGGATAAACATTCTGACAAAGTTTCATGAACTTTGGATCAAAACTGTGCCTTGTAGAGCGTACACAAGGCTTTTTATAAGATTTGACCTAGTGACCTAGTTTTTGACCAAACAAGACCCAGTTTCGAACTTGGCCTAGAGTTTATAGAGACACTATTCTGACAATGTTTCATACAGATTGGATCAAAACTGTGTCCTCTAGAGCATACACAAGATTGTTTCTATGATTTGACCAAGTGACCTAGTTTTTGACCCGACGTGACCCAGTTTCAAACTTATCCTAGATAATATTAGGATAAACTTTCTGATGAAGTTTCATGAACTTTGGATCAAAACTGTGCCTTCTAGAGCGTACACAAGGTTTTTCTAAGATTTGACCTAGTGACCTAGTTTTTGACCCAACATGACCCAGTTTCGAACTTGGCCTAGAGTTTATGCAGATAAACATTCTGACAAAGTTTCATAAAGATTGGATCAAAACTGTGTCCTCTAGAGCGTACAAAAGGTTTTTCTATGATTTGACCTAGTGACCTAGTTTTAGACCCGACGTGACCCAGTTTCGAACTTGTCCTAGATACTATGAGGATAAACATTCTGACAAAGTTTCATGAACTTTGGATGAAAACTGTGCCCTCTAGAGCGTACACAAGGTTTTTCTAAGATTTGACCCAGTGACCTAGTTTTTAACCCGACATGACCCAGTTTCGAACTTGGCCTAGATTTAATGGAGATAAACATTCTGACAAAGTTTCATAAAGATGGAATCAAAACTGTGTCCTCTAGAGCGTACACAAGGTTTTTCTATGATTTGACCTAGTGACCTAGTTTTAGATCCGACGTGACCCAGTTTCGAACTTGTCCTAGATACTATGAGGATAAACATTCTGACAAAGTTTCATGAACTTTGGATGAAAACTGTGCCCTCTAGAGCGTACACAAGGTTTTTCTAAGATTTGACCTAGTGACCTAGTTTTTGACCCGACATGACCCAGTTTCGAACTTGGCCTAGATTTTATAAAGACTAACATTCTGACAAAGTTTCATAAAGATTGGATCGAAACTGTGTCCGCTAGAGTGTACACAAGCAAAAGTTGACGGACGTCCGGACGTCCGGACGTCCGTCCGAACGGACGTACGACGGACATCAGGGTATCCCAAAAGCTCACCCTGAGCACTTCGTGCTCAGGTGAGCTAAAAAAAATTTGGAAGGAAACACAGTCGAATTCGATGCAGCTTATCAATCAGGTCCATCGACCAATGGCGTGGTAAACCGATCATATAGCACTATGTCTTTATAGATATCAAATGTATAGATTCTGTCTCTGATTATCTTGTCTCTTGTAATTCATCCATCTAGTGTAACATTCCAGCCATATCTAAATGCAGCAAAAGCTGAATAATGTAAAAGGAATACGCAGCGCCAATGTTACGTATACTACCTAGCAGACGTGAATTTTGAAGCGATTTTCACTGATTCTCAAGAAAGTGTAACTTTTGGGTGGTTAAAATTTTGAAAATGTAGACAAGTCATATAGAGATCGTTCACTGTCATTTCATAATTTTGGTATCTCTCGAAGCTAAATCTAAAGTATTGCACAGTAAATATCAGGTGAATTCAGACAACAAGAGACAACGTGAAGGGACTAACACTTCTTTTCAGTATTCTACGAGTCGTATAGACCAATAGACTTGAAGCAACTGCTAGAAGTATAAGGGTATAATCCAGCGTAGAGGCAAGTGATTTTGTTTAGGACAAAGTTGAGCTATAGAAATCTTCACATTATTTTTTTTGAAAGAGCAAAATGCTCTTCTTCTACCAAAAAGGAGCAATACGATCTCATTGTACTTAACTAACATGAAAGAAACTATTCCTGCAAAACACAGAAAGTTATAGATTTGAAAACCTCAATGAAAACTACTGTTTTAAACTTTAAAATTTCAACTTGTCTGTATAAAACGTATATGCTTTATAGAGCATCTAGAACGGTTACACTGCTTTTCATGTCTTCTGTACTGTCCCGTAAAATACACGATCTTAAAATGTAACAGTGAATGGTATGTGTTTAGATACAAGTATTAACATAAATGGCTAAATGCGGTATTGGTACATGAACAAGTTCTATGTTTAAACACAGAGAAGTGTTTGCGTTACAATTTGCCAGTCTGTTTGCTTTTTATATCTGCAGTACTGCTGTGCTTTTCAAGTTGTTTTTCTAAGTTTGAAATCTCACCAGTTGTAATATGAGACTTTCCGAGAAGAATATTTCAAGATACATGTATCAACAAGAGGGCCATGGTGGCCCTGAATCGCTCACCTGAGCATTAATCAGTTCACTGGCTCTGGTGAAGATTTATAAGAGTTTTTACCATACTAACATTTGACCTAGTTTTTGACCCGACATGACCCAGTTTCAAACTTGGCCTGGATATTGTAAGAATAAACATTCTGACACAGTTTCATTGAGATTGGATTAAAACTGTGCCCTCTGGAGCGTATACAAGGTCGTTCTTATATTTGACCTAGTGACCAATGTTTTGACCCGACACGACCCAGTTTCAAACTTTACCTAGATTTCATTAAGATAAACATTCTGGCAGAGTTTCATGAAGATTGGATCAAAACTGTGCCCTCTAGGGTGTACACAAAGTTTTTCTAAGATTTGACCTTGAGCCGACGTGACTCAGTTTCATAGGGGGCTTAGATATATGGACAATAAACATTTTGACATAGTTTCATGAAGATTGGATCAAAACTATGCCTTCTAGTGCTTACACAACGTTTTTCTAAGATTTGACCTAGTGACCTAGTTTTTACCCGACATGACCTACTTTCAAACTTGGCCGAGAGTTACTGAAGATAAACATTCTGACAAAGTTTCATAAAGATTAGATCAAAACTGTGTCCTCTAGAGCGTACACAAGGTTTTTCTATGATTTGACCTAGTGACCTAGTTTTCGACCCAACATGACCCAGTTTCAAAGTTGTCCTACATATTATGAGTATAAACATTCTGACAAAGTTTCATGAACTTTGAATCAAAACTGTGCCTTCTAGAGCGCACACAAGGTTTTTCTAAGATTTGACCTAGTGACCAAGTTTTTGACCCGACATGACCCAGTTTCGAACTTGGCCTAGAGTTTATGGAAATAAACATTCTGACAATGTTTCATAAAGATTGGATCAAAACTGTGTCCTCTAGAGCGTACACAAGGTTTTTCAATGATTTGACCTAGTGACCTAGTTTTTGACCCGACGTGACCCAGTTTCGAACTTGTTCTAGATATTATGAGGATAAACATTCTGACAAAGTTTCATGAAGATTGGATCAAAACTGTGCCTTCTAGAGCGTACACAAGGTTTTTCTAAG
Source organism: Ctena decussata (assembly GCA_963989385.1). Taxonomy (NCBI): domain Eukaryota; kingdom Metazoa; phylum Mollusca; class Bivalvia; order Lucinida; family Lucinidae; genus Ctena; species Ctena decussata. The sequence goes on along the minus strand of OZ022503.1, from coordinate 39,131,387 downwards.
ATTTGACCCAGTGACCTAGTTTTTGACCCGACATGACCCAGTTTCGAACTTGGCCTAGAGTTTATGGAGATAAACATTCTGACAATGTTTCATAAAGATTGGATCAAAACTGTGTCCTCTAGAGCGTACACAAGGTTTTTCAATGATTTGACCTAGTGACCTAGTTTTTGACCCGACGAGACCCAGTTTCAAACTTGTTCTAGATATTACGAGGATAAACATTCTGACAAAGTTTCATGAACTTTGGATGAAAACTGTGCCTTCTAGAGCGTACACAAGGTTTTTCTAAGATTTGACCTACTGACCAAGTTTTGACCCGACATGACCCAGTTTCAAACTTGTCCTACATATTTTGAGGATAAACATTCTGACAAAGTTTCATGAACTTTGGATGAAAACTGTGTCCTCTAGAGCGTACACAAGGTTTTTCTATGCTTTGACCTAGTGACCTAGTTTTTGACCCTACATGACCTACTTTCAAACTTGGCTGAGAGTTTATGGAAGTAAACATTCTGTCAAAGCTTCATAAAGATTAGATCAAAACTGTGTCCTCTAGAGCGTACACAAGGTTTTTCTATGATTTGACCTAGTGACCTAGTTTTTGACCCGACATGACCCAGTTTCAAACTTGTCCTACATATTATAAGGATAATCATTCTGACAAAGTTTCATGAACTTTGGATCAAAACTGTGCCTTCTAAAGCGTACACAAGGTTTTTCTAAGATTTGACCTAGTGACCTAGTTTTCGACCCAACGAGACCCAGTTTCGAACTTGGCCTAGAGTTTATAGAGATAAACATTCTGACAATGTTTCATAAAGATTGGATCAAAAATGTGTCCTCTAGAGCATACACAAGGTTTTTTCTATGATTTGACCTAGTGACCTAGTTTTTGACCCGACGTGACCTAGTTTCAACCTTATCCTAGATATTATTAGGATAAACTTTCTGATTAAGTTTCATGGACTTTGGATCAAAACTGTGCCTTCTAGAGCGTACACAAGGTTTTTCAAAGATTTGACCTAGTGACCTAGTTTTTGATCCAACATGACCCAGTTTCGTACTTGGCCTAGAGTTTATGAAGATAAACATTCTGACAATGTTTCATAAAGATTGGATCAAAACTGTGTCCTCTAGAGCGTACACAAGGTTTTTCTATGATTTGACCTAGTGACCTAGTTTTTGACCCGACATGACCCAGTTTCGAACTTGGCCTAGATACTATGAGAATAAACATTCTGACAAAGTTTCATGAACTTTGGATGAAAACTGTGCCCTCTAGAGCGTACACAAGGTTTTGCTAAGATTTGACCTAGTGACCTAGTTTTTGACCCGACATGACCCAGTTTCGAACTTGGCCTAGATTTAATGGAGATAAACATTCTGACAAAGTTTCATAAAGATTGGATCAAAATTGTGTCCTCTAGAGCGTACACAAGGTTTTTCTATGATTTGACCTAGTGACCTAGTTTTAGACCCGACGTGACCCAGTTTCGAACTTGTCCTAGATACTATGAGGATAAACATTCTGACAAAGTTTCATGAACTTTGGATGAAAACTGTGCCCTCTAGAGTGTACACAAGGTTTTTCTAAGATTTGACCTAGTGACCTAGTTTTTGACCCGACATGACCCAGTTTCGAACTTGGCCTAGATTTTATAAAGACTAACATTCTGACAAAGTTTCGTAAAGATTGGATCGAAACTGTGCCCGCTAGAGTGTACACAAGCAAAAGTTGACGGACGTCCGGACGGACGGACGTCCGGACGTCCGGACGGACGTACGACGGACGACGGACATCACGGTATCCCAAAAGCTCACCCTGAGCACTTCGTGCTCAGGCGAGCTAAAAATCAAACTTCTTTGACCTGTGTATACTTTTTGTTATATGACAAAAAATTACTATAAACCATCTTATTACGCCAGTGAAACTCGTTTTAGATTTGTATTTTACGGGACATTAATGTTGTATTTTATCGCTCGATTTCTTCAGTCTTCCCATTAAGAAAATATCCAATTTGTGATGACAATAGCACTTAAATAACTAAACCGTACTAGAACATCATTTCTAGCACCATATACATTGCGAATTAGGCTATTTTTGCGGACCTGAAATTTGACCAAATTTTCCTAGAAAACGAATTGAAATCACAGATAAAGAGAGCACGTTACTCAGCCTAGGGCAGAGAATAACGACGCACATATTATAATCAATTTAAAATATAGTTTCTAATCCTCAGGGTTTGTCAGAACGATTTTTCTTTAAAGAACTGCTATTAAATGTAAATGTATTTTACGGGACTACTCGAACGTCGATTGCCTAAAATAGACCACGGTGCATCCGATGAGTGTTTAATTTTAATTGCACATTCTCATCAGTGGAAATTATTCAGCGCATATCTGCACATATCAAATTCAATTTAAGAAGTAGGTAAATATTAAATGAATATTTTGATGAATCATGAAATCATAATATAAAAATTCAAAAACTGAAAATTTCTCCGGTGTTTTCAATCTTTTGCAGCTTCCGAATGGCTGTTCATGTGGTCATTTTAAAATGAACAAGACAATGTGCACTTTTCAAGAGTGTATCAGCTTCTTGCTTGGTCCCTTCTTGTACTACTCAGAATTTCTGTCCCGTATGATACGTTCCGTAAAATAATTTTATGAAACGTGAAACTTATTTTCCATGAAACATATTCGATAACGGTTACGGTCGTTGTCCAATGACCAGTAGGGTTTGTTTCCCTTCCACGGCAGGCAATAGGTTTCTTTCTTGTTTATATACTGGGTGACTTTGGCTTGACTCGTAAAATACACTTGAAAAATTACGCTTTTTTCGGAATACTAAGGACGCGTCAAAACAAAATTTGAATTCAAAAGATAGTAAAAAAAATATTTGTGACCTGTCAGGGTGACTGATTATGACCTACTTTGTGAAAAAAACAAACATTTTTAGCACCATCCGAAACTTTGGGATGCACTGTTAATGCTTGGACTCGTAGAATACATACAACTCAATGACAAGAAATGGCAATGGGTTAAGAAAAGCCTTGTATTCCAACATATACCCATTAATCACTATTCGAAAGTATTCGTTAATCGCAACCTTTTCTAGTCAAGTCTATTTGTTTCACGCCGAAAGTCTACAAAAGAATTGAAAGTAAATATTGACATCCTTAATTATGACATGCAAAAAATAGGGGGGTCCTTCAGTATCAGGTATGACCACCTGAGTCTTTCCATGTATTTGAATCAATATTATAACTTACGTATTTGAGGTAGTGGCCGAAACGTCAGAGCGTGCACTTATTTGATTTAATCAACAACTCAAAACAAAATTATACATGCGTTTAAAGCCATGACACCATTCGTTACACTTTCTTGAGAATCAGTGTTTTACGACTAAGTTTACGACACGTCTCGATTGTGCACACCGATTAAAATTCTGTACTTTTTACGGCGGACGTACGTCGGGCGTACGTTTGCGTCTGCTTTCTGCACTCCGCCCCTGTTTGTAGGTAAAAAAATATTTTTCTGATCGTAAGCGTCAGTTAGTTTCCGTTAAATTTAACGAAAGGTATTCGGCTTAAATACGTATGACACTTGTTTGGTATGTGCGCCCAGCGGATACTCAGATCAGCCTGGCATCCGCCCAGTCTGATCAGAGTATTTGCTGTGTACTTAAACAATAGCTAACAGTCTAAGCTAGCTCCATGCGGACAGCGGAGGCTCTGATCAGACTGGGTGGATGCCCAGGCTGATCTGAGTCTTCGCTGGGTGCACAAGCTACTTTGTTGGTTTTGTCGTGTCGCGGTTCAAATAATAATGGAAGCGTTCACATTGGCCATTTTCAGTGCCAATCTATACCACTTGTCTATTTTATTGTTATTTTTATATAATGTAACGTATGACAATAAAAGAAAGAAGGAAAGTCTCAGAAATCTTTGAGATTTGCGGCTTTATTGAAATGAAATTGGCAAATGCGCTCGATTAGGCAGTGGCTTTAATAATTGCTAAAACTAATAACTTTGAATAGCATTAATTGCCCTGCAAACAATTATAATTCTGTGAAATTATCTGCACCATTTATTCAGATTAAGAGGTCCAGATAGCTTGTTGAGGTGGTGCGCCGTTGAGACGCTGGTTGCCACCCCTCATTAGAGCAGCCTCTAATGTGGAATTATTGAGCAGCCTCTAGTGTGGAATGCCAACCCGTATTTATGAATCCTTCTTTTAGAGCCCTGCATGATTGTGTTCATGTTTATTCATGTGTAGCTAAATATCGGCAGCTCTTTTTTTGAAGGGGGGGGGGGGGGGGATAGTGCCTTATTAATTGTTTGTGAACGGTGAAGACCTGGAGTAAGTAGCTTGCTCATTAGCGACTGTTGGGTTAACTGATTAGTCTGTTTGCCACATTCTAGCCGGGTATTCACTGTTTCTATATCTCATAAGGTGACATTTCGAACTTAAAGACATATGCTACCTTTCCGCCATTTTTATGCAATTGCAAAACAAAAAAAAAGAAGGAACTTTTTCAAGATTTAAATAGATAATACACAAATGGACTTTTTCAAGATTTAAATATATATATATATATATATATATATATATATATATATATATATATATATATATATATATATATATATATATATATATATATATATATATTTAAATCTTGAAAAAGTCCACAATACAGGATATTAATATATAAAATAGAAAGAAGAAATCTGCCTGAAAGTTCTGTCGCTTTATTTTCTTAACCGGTTTCACTACTGCATGTAGATCATCAGAAGAAGTGAAAAAACATTAACACAATCACAATGTTAAAATATATATATATATATATATACAATATAAAAAAACATGGACAGATAAAACAAGAGCCATTCTATCACATTGTCAGATTGAATTATTAGTCATTTGTAACACAGACATGCACCTCATCTCTGTATGAAACCGTGAAACATTACGGGGACCGGAGACACAGCGACATGTGGCGGAAACCAATGTCCAAACAGCATGTCCCTGGCTCCATCCGCCGAAGTTCCCCTATGAATACGGTACTTTTTATAGTAAAAACGTCTTTTTTCTGACATTCACACAAACGCAGCTATAACTATAATATTTCAGCATTCCAGCCTTTTTAGGGAAGAATGATGCACCCACCAAGTTTGATGCTAAACATTTGACAGTGTGTCATGAATATCGGACTCAACATTTCATTTGAACAACAATAAACATTGAAAATTTGACCAAACAGGCAACACAGTGTATCATGAATGTTTTAGCAAATATTTTCTTGACAAGCACCATAAATTAAGAACATTTTATCAAAGAAGTTTGATAGTGTAACATGGTCATTGTGTCGTTTTAAAAACGGCAAACTATTATTTTTATGTTCAGATACGTTTCGCTTTTGCCAATTTTGGTCTTAATGCACATCACACTTTTGACCAAACTTAGTCTGAAGGAACCAGCCGTAAAACTTCAACGGATCTACCTTTTCGAAATGTGTTTATTCAAATGATGCAAATGGTTTTGGTAAAACAGAAAAGCAGATCTAATCATATCTGCAACGCTAAGACATCTTCTCATGAATGCAATTATGGAGGAGCAGACTTTTACCATAAATTCATATGAAGGTCCCTGGCAACCTGTGATTAATAATTAGAACCATCCCTAGCATAGTGGACTTTTTTTCTATTTATAGAGCAAAAATGTATTTGAAAGAGGGAGAGAAAGCTAATTATGTGAGACGTGTTCTTTTGTGCTCCAAGTTTACCAATACTACACCAGAACAGGGAAGTGTAAGAGACATGTCTCTTACACTTCCCTGACAAGAATAACTTCCATCTTAAATGCTATTCAAGTAAGTCGAGTCTATTGATATGATACATTGTGCCATATCTTTCTTGTTTTTAAGGCTAACTTACAGTAAAACTTATTTTGTGTAATGTACAAAACTTGACACATTGAAACATTGCGATTAATTTTATTGAATCCAATTTACGACATGTTTAGTGTCGCATTGCCAGGCATATCGGCACGGCAGCTCCATATTGGCTCTCGGGCCTACTGGCCGTCAGACCAATATAGAGCTCTCAGGGCGGATATGCTCGGCAACGCGACAATAGACATGTATTAACCTGTAAGTCATAAAAATCGTACGACCACACGTGTAATAACAGTTTGGCGCTTACATGTAACGTCATTGACAACGTCCCTGTCAGCAATGCGTTTCCTTTTGGAAATAATGTTCATTTTGATCACATTTAAAGATCAAATGATAAACAGAATCTTACACTCATGGTTATTTCATGTGAAATTTATGAAACTCGCCAAAGGCTCGTTTCATAGATTTCATATGAACTGACCACTCGTCTAAGATCCTCTATAATGTCGTTGTGCTTGAATATCTGACGCAATGTCTTCCTGCTTTGTTCATCCTCTACACGTATTTTTGCCCTCGTTCTTCGACCTCGGGCTAGGATAATTTGGGAATATATGGTCTTTTCAGATTAAAAGTCCATTTCATGTATTTTCTAAATTTGAAAAATAAGATTATTCACAAGCATTAATTCTCTGTTCTCTCTTATTGTTATGAAAAGAATTTTCAAACCCATGCTGGCGGAACATGATCTCAGCGAGGTCAATTGTTTTTCCTGTTTCATAAAATTCTTCTTTTTTAATTATAGTGAAAAAACCATCCTCCTCTAAAATTCATTTTTCGTTTAGCTGAATGTAATTACACCATTTTCTGACGTAAGATAGTTCAAGAGTAAAGCTATAAAATCTGACATTGATTTATTGGCCTCTAGACACGGGTTATTCACTGATAACACCTGCAGTTAGGCTCATCAGCCGGATTCAGATTTGAATGACCCATTTCACACATGATTATGGAGATATTTATTACAACTTTCATGGTGCATGGGTCTGTGATTTGATCACGGGAGTCACTTCCATATGGAAGAATGTGCCGCTGTAACAGTCCCTTTTTCTAAACTGAAGAATGCATCAATAGGTCATTATTTTTGGATGGCTATACATAATACGTTTTTTTTGAGAACCTGGAATCAAAAACAGGAACATTGTTGTATATCTCAACATGCCAAAAGTGGAAATTAGCCAATGCCCTGCTGACATACATTTTGTTACCTTGTTTGCCACATTTGTAGCTTTACTTGTTTGTTCGCTTTTGGAGAAAGAGGCAAAGTAAATTGCTCCACATAATATGGATGGGGAAACTATTTTGGCTATGATTTATGAATAGGTGTGTTTTTGTAAATACCGTATACACGAACAGTGTGGGTTATAAAAATCTCCAGCGGCACACCTGTAGACTTATGCAAGCACACCTGTAACCTGTCAAATATCACGGGCATCTGAAGTTTCGTCCTAGCCCAAGAACTTACCTGAAAATTGACTGTAACGCCCAACAATGCATCTAGCGAGCGTATCGAGAAAGTATGGAACGTTCCGTATTTCCTAGAGAGGAGCCCCGGTAGCTTAGTAGGTTAAACGCTGGACTGCTGATCTAGCGGTCCCAGGTCGTGCCCCGCTGTGGACTGTAATCATTTCAATCGTAAACGGGGTTCCATTGCACACACCCTTTCATTATCACCCACCCATCGTCCCGATACGACTGAAATACTGTTGTTTTTTTTATTGATTTTTTTTCTTTTCTTCCTATATTCCTTGTTGAGTCACGTAATAGAGAATATATTTCGAGAAACCCGGAACGTTTCATAACCTGCTTGTTACGTTCGCTATAGACGCATTATTGGGCGTTACAGCCACTTTTCAGGTTCGTTCTTAGGCTAGGATGAAACTTCAGATACGTACCCGTGTCAAAGACCAAGTAAGCCCTCCGGGAACTAGGAACGCTTATAAGTATTTAGTATTTAGAATGTTGAAAATTTGCCTCAGCATGAATGATTATTTCTTGTTCAGTAGTATATATTCCGGCGCCCAGATAACTCACTCGGGAAGACATTTGACTCACGACTAGCTATATATGAACACATAATTTGACATATGAGCCGCGACACGACAAACTTTATAACCAACAAAGTGGCATATGCAGCCAGCAAAGACTCAGATCAGCCTGGGCATCCGCGCTTAAAGCGAAGGTAAGTGTCTAGCTACCTCCATGCTGACAACGATGACTCTGATCAGACTGAACGGATGCCCATGCTGATATGAGTCTTCGCTGAGCGCACATGCCATATTGTTGCGGCTCATATATCAGAATTATACATCATAAAATGTGATGGGTCTTTGTAATCACAAATAAAAAACAGTCAAGGCCGCGAGACTACGGGAGATAACAGTGTGAAAAAGGTCTATGAGTGAGGCATCAGAGAGCCAAATGAAAGTGACCATCCATAGCATGAAGATCATATAACGGCGTACAGGCTGATCATTTATATTTTTGTTTGATTTTTGTGTATGAGCAGGCAATCGCTAACAGTGCCGTGTGTTTCCCAAGGCAACTGATATAGTTCGTGCTGAAATCCGGGAGATCTGTCAAATTTTTAAATTGTCTGGAAAATATGAGAACATTATAGACTACCATCGGACTGCAATTCAGCCTATCTGTCTATTCCTACATATATACCTACCTATCTTCCAGTATACCTGCCTAACTACCTACCTGAGATCTGTACAGTTTGCCTCTCCACTCGATCTTTCATTGTTCCAGACTAGAAATGTGTCCATACGACACGGATGCCCCCGCCTAGTGCCCTAAGTAAGATGGCGCCTTGTTTAAGGTACTGGCACTTATAGCATAACTAGGTTCACAAAGGCAGACTTCTGTGGTACGTTTTATTGTTTTCCTTGGGCAGATGTTTTGTGCTTCTTGGATCAAGAGAAGTGTGTGTGTGTAGGGGGGGGGGGGGGGGGGGGCTTGGAGAAGGGGGGATCATGACCGTGATATGTGATAACATTCTGTATCTTATCACAGAAATGGATGCCATGCAACTTTCCAAAAGAAACAGCCCCGAAACAAGTAACTTTTCAAAAACTAACAAACGGAAACCATTATTGTAGGCAATGAAGTCGAAAAAGGGCCATAACTCCCACAATAATTGACGGATGTTACCAAACCTCGAACTAAACCTGTATTTTATGATTATATACCTGTGTATAAAATATGAATTCAATACACCAATGCTTTCAAAAGATAATGAATGGAAACCAGTTTTTCATACAAAAAGAAGTCGAAAAAGGGCCATAACTCCCACCATAACCAACGGATTTTGCCGAACATCGAACATGATCTGTATTGTATAATTATATACCTGTGTATAAAATATGAATTCAATACACCAATGCTTTCAAAAGATATCGAATGGAAACCATTTTTTTCATACAAAATAAAGTCTAAAAAGGGCCATAACTCCCACAATATTCGACGGATTTTGCCGAACATCGAACTTGGCCTGTATTTTATGATTATATACCTGTGTATAAAATATGAATTTAATACACCAATGCTTTCAAAAGATATCGAACGGAAACCATTTTTTCATACAAAATAAGGTGGAATAAGGGCCATAACTCCCACAATAATCAACGGATTTTGCCAAACATCGAACATGACCTGTATTTTATGATTATATACCTGTGTATAAAATATGAATTCAATACATCAATGCTTTCAAAAGATATCGAACGGAAACCATTTTTTTCATACAAAATGAAGTCGAAAAAGGGCCATAACTCCCACAATAATCGACGGATTTTACCCAACATCGAATTTGACCTGTATCTTATGATTATATAGCTGTGTATGAAATATGAATTCAATACACCAATGCTTTCAAAAGATATTGAACGGAAACTATTTCGTACGTACGCTACGTAAGCTCGTACGCTACGTACGTACGGACAGCAGTGATACTATATGACCCCCCCCCCCCCCCCCATTTTAATGGCGGGGGCATAAAACCGGGTTTAAATTGATTATAATATGTGCGTCGGTTTTCTCTGCCCTAGGCTGAGTAATGTGCTCTCTTTATCTGTAATTTCAATTCGTTTTCTTGGAAAATTTGGTCAAATTTCAGGTCCGCAAAAATAAATTGCCTAATTCGCAATTTATATGGTGCTAGAAATGATGTTCTAGTACGGTTTAGTTATCTAAAAGTGTTATTTAAGTGCTTTCAAAATGATTTTCAAAAAGTATTTTTTTGGCCGGTTTCGTGTAGGAAATCCAACTGAGAGTTCGCGCTAAGCCATAATGAACCCGCCCTCGAAGGTAAGTAAAGATGTAAACTTGTAAGAAGTTGCTAATTTTCAGGGAAATGCATTAAATTTTTATGGTTTTATTCAGATTTTTGTATTTGCCACAAATCACCACTTTAACGTTGCTCTGTTGGTCTGAAGTGTATATGTACTAGTCACCTGTTTAAGTTATGTACGTGAAGCTCCTCTGATACTGAAATGTTATAGGCCGATTCTCTCTCTTTCTTTCTCTCTCTGTTTGTTCTTCCAGCCGTTCGCCTGCGCGTGTCTCCAGAAGGTACATTTCAGTTGTTCAGAAGCTGTTATCAATAGTGATCAATACATGAACATAGATATAAATACAAAGAAGCCGAGCCGAGTATACTGTATACACATCGTATGGATGCGAGGGGGCATTTAGATGTAAACATACAAAACGATGTTGGAGACTCAGGGGACTGTATATTTAGGGGATCCCATATGTACGTACATAAACAAGAATATTTTGGAGACAAGGGATATAAATATGCAGGCACACATTGTACTTGGAGACTCGGGACTTTAGATATAAACATACAAATACGTTGTCGGAGACTCCGGGGACTGTACATGTAGGGGATGCTATATAAAGACGTACGTAATATACAGGGATCTGTTGCAGACAGGGTGACATGAATGTGCAGGCACACACGATACTATCTGTTTGGAGACCCGGGGAATGGAGACTCGGAGACTTATAAAATTAGATACATATATGCATACACCTATACATTGACGATTTGTAGACCTGGAGACTCGGAGACTAGGAGATGAAGGGGACATACATAAATACATACACCTATACACTGACGATTTGGAGACCTGGAGACTCGGAGACTAGGAGATGAAGGGCACATACATAAATACATACACCTATACACTGACGATTTGGAGACCTGGAGACTCGGAGACTAGGAGATGAAGGGGACATATACATACATACATACATACATACATACATATATACATACATACATACATACACCTAAACATTGACGATTTGGAGAACTGGAGACTCGGAGATGAAGGGGACATACATACATACATACATACATACATACATACATACATACATACATACATACATACATCATGGAGATATATACATAGATACATACATACATCATGGAGATATATATACATATACATACATACATCATGGAGATTGATACACATATAGGGTAATATAATATTTCGTGTGGTCTTACATGACTTTCTTCCCATATTATATTATTATTTAGAGGGGTATGGGGTGGGGGTGGGTGGTGGAGGAGTAGATGATTAAAGGCAGCTGCAATAAGTTTGAGAGGTGCACAGTTTTGTCACTGTACTTAACTTCCCAATTCTAACTCAATGGTGGTAATATATGTTTTGGAACTTCAGAACTTTATTACATACTGCAAAAAGTTGATATATTTGGGTTAAAATAGCGCCAGTGAACAGCATTACATCGCACTGAAGCTGATTTGACATCGGGTAGACGTTGTTTGCCGAGGGCGAAGGACTATAACGAAACACTGTAAAACCTTGTCCAGTGTGAATTGATGCTGCGTGATCAATTGAAAATCGAGTCGGAATTACGCGGATGATAAGCTTGTTGTCATGCTGACTGACTTCGCACGTGCAGAACGTGCTAGAATACTAACCCCTCCCATACACAAAACTATTTATAGCGACCACTTTATATGGTATTAAAAGGCCCTTCCAACCTGTCCGATGGACTTAGTCTCGGACTGAAAATCTGTTATTTGCACTTTCGTGCAGATAAACCCAGCATCATACATGGGCAGAGTCACAGGACATATTAATGAGAAATCAGTGGAATTCTAGCATTATCACTATGCACAAGTTCTACCTGGATTGATTGGATAATAAATGTATGACCAGCGAAAAACCCAGTTTCAGAATTAATGAACGGAGTTTAATACTGAATATCATTCAAGATCCTATAGGAGTTTTTTTAGCATTTAAATACTGAAAATTATATGAACAGGTTACACCTGAAACAATTAAAATCTCTGAAAATTGCATAGAATTTGTTGAGGAGTGGCTGTAGGACTACCAATCCAGGAGCGCAAGATCGATTCCCTGCTTCTCCTGTCTTTCAGATGAGATTTTAAACCGAGGTCCCATCTCCATATGACCTCGTTGTTGGTGGGACGTCAAACCCGGGTTCACTCACTCACAGACTGACACTATTCAGTGATGTGTGGAACATGCAGAAAAAGGACAAAGTCTGATCAGGGTCTACACTGTTTGCTCAAGCACTTCTGTCCCAATATTCAGGGTAATTACGATGTATATCATACCTAACTTGCTTCTCAGTATGCCGTCAAGTCCTGCCACAATATCATCTGCCCAAGGTGGGTCTATAGTTTTGACCTGCGGAATTCAGAACACACAGTATTCAGAGCACTAGATAAGAGGGAGTTATTAAGGATAATTTCTCTTATTGCTCATTCAAACCATATGTTGTGACCCCTCAGCTGAACCGTCTCGTTGAGACGGTTCAGATGAGGGGTCACAACGTATGTTTTATGCAGAATTTACAAAAATTATCCCTAATTATCATCAAATACTCCCTCTTATCAAGAGCTCTGATTATTATTACAAAAGGACAATGATGACCATGGAATACCATAACAGAATGTACCCTAATGTGCTTATTTGGACACCTAAAACCATTAATTTTCCATTTGGGTCAAATGGAAAATTAATAGTTTTAGGTGTCCCAATACTAAAAGCACATGGTAAAGACAATAGAGCCTCTTTATCACAAGCATAAACGATTTTGGATAATACATGTATAATTATTTTACAGCTCACAAATTGTTTAACATTCAAGCACAGTGTGCCTATAGAAGCAAAAGAAAATTACAGCAATTTATTCTGCAACAAATCATTGATTTATTGCATGCAAAGCTAACTGCTGACGTGATCTCCTATACAAAGATGTCAGCATTTTCTTAACATTTGATGGTGTCACATCTATAAATGCATAGAGTCTTGTACAGTCAACATTGAATGCGCGACTACTCCAACATGATCCAAATGGCTACCCTGTCCATGTATGTCCAAATAATGAGAAACAGGTACTTAGATTGTGTGTTCCAACACAAAAACAATATGAGCTGCGACACGACAAAACCAACAAAGTGGTTGTGTGCCCAGCGCAGATTCAGGTCAGCCTGGGCATCTGAGTCTTTCTCAGGGAGGTAGCTTAGACCCTTAGCTACCTTTTAAGCACTTAGCAAAGAGTCTAATCAGACTTGGTGGATGCCCAGACTGACCTGAATCTGCGCTGGGCTTACAACCACTTTGTTGGTTTTCTTGTGTTGCCGCTCATTTACCATTAATTTCTTTTTATTATTATTTTTAACATTAATACTATCCCAGGCACAATATCTGGGTTTTTTTTTTTTAATTTTTAACACATGACATTATTACTATCCTGCGCATAATATTTGGTGATAAAATGCTATCATGTCATGGCTCCCATTAAGACAGAACTCAAAGTGAGACTGAACTATAAAGTAATTAAAGGCAAATCTGTAGTTTGGTCTGATTATAATGCTCTTCACTTAAAACACTATGCCATTTTATGGCCCAAAATATATACTCCTCGCCAAAAGTTTAGCATATTTTCAAAGTTAATATATCAGGATTATTAAAAAACACAATACTTTAGTTCTAACACTCAGTTTAAGGATAAATGCATTCTTTCATCAGTACCAATGCTCAAGCATTGTAAAACACCAAAATTAAATTGATTTGAGTAAGCACTGCATAAAGCGAGCACAGAAATAAAAGCCCCTAAAACTCGCATTTTTGAAAGAACATTGTGCTTTGTTTTAATGATAATAAAAGCAGTAATTTCGTATTAGTTGTTACTCAAATGCAATTCAAAGTTTTTAATTCTACGATAATTAACCATTGGTGTTGAGGATAGAATACATTAACTGCCACAGAAAGTTAGAATATAATTGTCATTATCTTCTATAAACTTGCAATATTTGTTTTAACATTATGCTAAACTTTTGGCGAGGGGTATATATCAATAAAGAGCTAACACTCACTGAGGAAATAACCATTTTGTTTACCTGTGCTGTCGACCACACCAGCACTGTTCAAAGTGACTTTCAACCAAAGGTTGTTGTTCTGACAGAGGAATGATGATATATATATTACTTTAAATAATCACCAAATGACCAACCAATCTGATACTGATGTCAAATGTCTTGATCTATGACAACTTTTGTATGTGCGGTTGATGATTAGCTTGGTTCAGTGCACAGGTACTGGAATAATTTGGCTATAAGACTTTCCCCAATCTGGAATGACCCCTAAGATCTATATCTGTACCCTCACGAATGATGTACTCGAATACCTCTCTTGGGACAAATGAAAAATGGCTTTAGGTGTCCCAATACTTAAGCACATTAGAGTAATTATCGTATCTAATTTTGTACACTTACCAAGTTTCTTGGCATTGTCGTGAGCAGAAAAATCAGAGTTTTACACAATTCAAACTTCCTAGCACTCTGAAATATAGAAGTATCTTTAACAGTCACTTTGAAAGAATCACCTTTAACAGTTACTATGAAAGAATCACCTTTAACAGTTACTATGAAAGAATCACCTTTAACAGTTACTATGAAAAAAAATACCTTTAACAGTTACTATGAAAGAATCACCTTTAACAGTTACTATGAAAGAATCACTTTTAACAGTTACTATGAAAGAATCACCTGTAACACTTACCATGAAAGAATCACCTTCACCAGTTACTATGAAAGGTATATTATGATCTTGACAGCAAAAAGCAGAGTTCCTTGAGATGCAGTTAATATAACAAACTGATTATGAATACAAATTCACCCATATTATTACTATCAATGCAGCTACATTTTCTGACAGCATCATTTCAGTACTGACAATGGCATCTAATTCATATTACAAACTTCCGATGACTGTATTAACCTCCATGTAGTCTATCATTGTCTTCAAAGTAGCTAAAGGTGTATGGGTACACCTACATGTTTTCCACCATTTTTCCCATGGAAACAACTTCTGTGACTTCTTGTTTGCTTTCCTGCACTAAAAGCCCTTCCAAAAATGGGGTTTACTCTTAAAGGGAGAATTTGCTCCAAGGGAGGAAATTCATTACTTAACGGTCCGATTTCCCATCGCCTTAAAACATGTATTAGGCACTAATCAATGACTAGTGTTGCATTATGGTAAAGGTAAAATATTTGATAACTTAAAGTTAGTCTGTGTTTTAAAGTGAGGTGAAATTGGGCCTAAGAGTTGACCCCATTCAGAAGGATGGTAACATGAAAATGGCAGAGTTGCTTCCCTTGATAGTCTACTCGTTCAATTTAATTAGTTCCTATATAGTTCAGTTATAATTCAGCCAAACAATAAATGCCCTAATCTGACCTCGCAGAGATTCAAATCGCAGTTCTGAAACCATGCCTACTTTAAACAGGTGTGCATCCCTCCATTAACTGTAAAGTAAAATCTCAGACTCATTGTGGGACATTCAACTTGTTGGAATTTGTATGTGGGACTATGTCACATGCTGAGTTGTCATTGCAATGGCCTGTTATAAGCTATCAGGTGACTTTTGAGTGACATTCTGGGTGTGGCTAGGAGCTATCAATTGCAATACTGGCCTGAATTTTCTTTATTCTTATAAATATAACTCAAGGTTCTGCATATGCCCAGGACAATCTAAACTGCCTTACCATATCGGATCTAAACTCCTTGGCAGTGTGTCCCATGAGGGAATGCAGGGCAGACTCACACCCAACCCACGCCTCTGGTCCAGCTGATGATAATATGGCTACCAGAATATCCATGGCCTTCTCACAACCTGAAACATGGCTCTAGATAACGTCGGTTTTGTGGCTAACCAGTATATGATAATTTTTGTTCATCATCATGCTGAATAAAAGTATGCTGTGTTATAGGGTTGCCAAGCACCTTCCATTTTAAAATTCCCTGACTCTTCCTTGACATTTTTTTCATTTTTCATGCCCATTTACCAATCCAAAACTCATTTCTTTAAAAGTGCTAAAGGTATAACTTGAGAATCAGAGGTTACTCTTAAAGGAAAAAATTTACTCCCTTCGGGAGCAAATACTTTCCTTTATGAGTAGCCCTCTACCAAAATGGAGTTTAATAATTATTTCCTGGAACTACATCGTTTCTTCTTAAGCAGAATAAGTTAATTTTTTGAAGACTGCCACAGCCATTAATCTTAAAATTACCTGATTTTCCCCCTGACTTTTCCCCTCTTTTTTCAAGTCCTTTCTACATTTCACTGGATTAGCCAATATTTATGCTTTGTTGTTCACACTTGAAACAAGTCGCCCAAGGGCAACGATCGCTCACCTGCCAGTATATGCTCAGGTCAAGAGGCCAAAATGAAAGCTTTCGGCTCAGGCAGGCTAATAAACAGGCTGCAATTCTATAGGATTGGATAGTGAGTGTGCGAACTGTTCCACCATGGCCACTTCTATAAAATCACTAAATGACCTTGACCTCTAGTATTTATAGAGGTTGAAGTTGACTGCATTTCCATATCACAGAGCTCAATCGCAACAATCTCAACTTTTCCCATTCAAAAGCCTAAGGGACCAAATTTGATCTTGCCATAAAATAGGTCAAGGTCAACCTAACGTCATCATTTATATAAACTTTGTAGTGCTAGAGTCCTTGATGCTACATACCAAGTTTCAAAGCAATCGGCCCAGTGGTTCTTGAGAAGAAGAATTTTTAAGTTTTATACCATATATGGGCATGGTGGCCATCTTGGTCATGTGATCTGGGTCAAATATATAAACATTTGTTTCTTTATATTGTTAAGGCTCTATATGAAATTTGGCTCCAATCAGCCCAGTAATTTCTGAGGAGAAGTCCTTTGAAAATGTTGACAACGGATGACGACGACACAGACCTTGACCTCTAGAATTCGTAGGGGTTGACAATGACTGAATTTCCATATCACAGAGAACAATAGCAACAGAAAAATGCACTTTTCAGCTTTTCCCATTCAAAAGCCTAAGGGACCAAATTTGAACTTGCCATAAAACAGGTCAAGGTCAAGCTAATGTCATCATTTATGTAAACTTTGTAGTACTGGAGTCAAAGATGCTACATACCAAGTTTCAAGGCAATCGGGCCAGTGGTTCTGGAGAAGAAGATTTTTTAAGGTTTTTACCATATATGGGCATGGCGGCCATCTTGGTCATGTGACCTGGGCCAATTATATAAACTATTGTTCCCCCATCCTGTAAAGACTCTATAAGCAATTTGGCTTCAATCGGCCCAATGGTTTCTGAGGAGAAGATGTTTGAAAATGTTGACACTCAATGGACAAATGACCTTTGGTCAAGGTCACTAAATGACCTTGACCTCTAATATCCATAGAAGTTGAAATTGACTACATTTCCATATCACAGAGCACAAAAGCAACAGAAAAATGCACTTTTTCAGATTTTCCCATTCAAAAGCCTAAGGGACCAAATTTGACCTTGCCATAAAATAGGTCAAGGTCAACCCAAGGTCACCATTTATATAAACTTTGTAGTACTAGAGTCCAAGATGCTACATACCAAGTTTCAAGGCAATCGGCCCAGTGGTTCTGGAGAAGAAGATTTTTAAAGGTTTTTACCATATATGGGCATGGCGGCCATCTTGGTCATGTGACCTGGGCCAATTATATAAACTATTGTTCCCCCATCCTGTAAAGACTCTATAAGCAATTTGGCTTCAATCGGCTCAATGGTTTCTGAGGAGAAGATGTTTGAAAATGTTGACACTCAATGGACAAATGACCTTTGGTCAAGGTCACTAAATGACCTTGACCTCTAATATCCATAGGAGTTGAAATTGACTACATTTCCATATCACAGAGCACAAAAGCAACAGAAAAATGCACTTTTTCAGATTTTCCCATTCAAAAGCCTAAGGGACCAAATTTGACCTTGCCATAAAATAGGTCAAGGTCAACCCAAGGTCATCATTTATATAAACTTTGTAGTACTAGAGTCCAAGATGCTACATACCAAGTTTCAAGGCAATCGGCCAAGTGGTTCTGGAGAAGAAGATTTTTAAAGGTTTTTACCATATATGGGCATGGCGGCCATCTTGGTCTTGTGATCTGGGCCAAATATATAAACTTTCGTTCCCCCATCCTGTTAAGGCTCCATATGAAATTTGGCTTCAATCCGCCCAGTGGTTTCTGAGTTTTAAAGTGTGGACGCCGACGTTGACGACGACGGACCAAGGCTATACTATAAGCTCACCTTGACAGGTGAGCTAACAAGCCATCATTTACCTTGGCAATACTTATTTACACATGACCTGTCCACTTACAGGATAGCTCACCTGGCAGGGCCTTGTCCATAACAAAAAACTTTAAACTAAAACATCCAGAAGACGAAGGTGGATGCCAGAGTGACAACAATAGTTCTTCCTAAACTTTTGTTCAGGAAAAAAAAATTGACTCTTAGCTTACCATACATCTGTTCCACAATTGCCTCGGACAGAGCTGAGAGAGATTTTCCTCTGACTAGGCTGTCTTGCCCTGCTGTTGTCCGACAAAGACTGTTTAAACATTCATATGTATCATCAACCAGCTGGCGATCTTCTGAGTCTGTTTCACTGCAAAACATGGAATTAAATTATTTGAAGATGAATTGTGTGTTTGAGAAAATTACACTTTTTCATTGTATGAATTTCAAGTAGCATCTCACTAATAGTTTGAGAGGAGCATGGCATACAGTGTATGCCATGCTCCTCTCCAATTATACCCGAGATGATGCTATAGATCTGTTCCAAGAACAAGTATGGAATTACCAACTGTTGTACTTAGTACCTTAGCCAATGATGTTTCTATGACTTCACTCTGACATTAATATGAACTCTTTGTTGCTTTATAGTAACGGACCTATGACGTCATTGGTATTGGAGCAGGGCAAACAGCGATTGCTATTTTCCGCCATTTTTTCAATGTTACAACCTGAAATTCTTTCAACAGAAGCTCCAGATTTTCTCAAACAAATAATTATTAAGTCTTTAAATTGTGTGTTTGCAAATGTATTTCAATACCTTTGCAGCTGCTTCGTTTCTCTATTTTTTTTATGAAGTACAGTGCTCCAGATAAGAAGGGGTAACAAAGATAATTTAGGGATAATTATCAATATTTCTAAATAAAAACATATTTTGTGACCCATTATTAGAACCGTCTCGTCGAGACGGTTCTAATGAGGGGTCACAACATATGTTTTCATTGAGAAATAAGAAAAATTATCTTCGAATTATCCTCAGTACTCCTTCTTATCTGGAGCTTTGAAGTATACATACATCAAAATGTCAATATTTCACAATTAGTACCAGTAATGTTGTAACGGACATCGTCGCATAAGGTGCCACAGTAATTTGCTTATTGCGCTCACTAGTTGATTATCACATTTTATCATATAACGCCGCATCTGAGAGTGTAATAAAGCCATGCATTAAAAACAATAATCAATTAAATATGTAAATTAGGTCTAAACATTTTGTGGTTACGTCCATAAAAATGTTGTGTTTTCTCATGGCGAAATCATGACATTTTAGTGCAAAATTTGCAAATAAAATGTGATTTTAGTGTCATATGAGAAGAATCTGGCATTAATGCTCCTGTATTATTGACTTTATTAAACTTGTTGGGGAAAACCGATGAGATGCTCAGCATAGCCTCACATCTTATTTTTTTCCTCAACTCGTTTAATAATAAATTCAATAGGTCAGTCTGTGAGAATATGTTGGCTGATTTAAAGCATATGCATTTCTGTATTTTTTTCTCCACCATTTTACCAAGTGCAGCAACAGACAACTTTTTTACTTCCTTTTTGCCTCTCAAGATGATGTACATGTAGTCCTTCCAAAATGGGTTTTACCCATTAATGCCTCATGGACTCTTCTATCTGTATATATTGGACAAGTCCATTTGTCATTTAAGGGGTGTCAGGCTTAGTTTATTTTTGTTTTATTTTGAGGAGAAATGCCCATTTGTTGATAGCAAAAATAGCCATCAGAGGAGATGGCAAATCTCCCGACCGAAGACCCCAATGGGCCTTGGTAAAAAGGGTGCACTTCAAAACACATATTAGTAATATATTGTCGTTCTTTTATGCTTCTGATTGACATTAACTGTTAACAGATGCATGATTATCTAACACTCAGACTAAAACAGTATGCTTGACTGCTAAAAAGAGGTAATGTCTCAAACAGCCTCCATAAACACAAATGTATAGCAATCGATACATTCAACTTTCCAAATGTGTAAATAACTTCTAAAGTACAAGTCCTACAAACCTAATTTTGAGCTCTCTAGTAAGTGAATTTGGACAAAGAATCCAAATCTGGAAAAAAAAATAATATTTTGGGGGGGGGGGGCACGGGAATGTGGAGGGGTCAGAGAGAGTTAGGAACACTGATAAGATATCACAGCATGACCATCAATATTCTAAAAGGTACACGGTTATTCAAATTCTGGAGCTGCCAGGGTTATACAGTTATGGAGCAGAGACTCAAACAGCAGCTCAAACTACCAAAGGGAAATAACTCACAAAGTATAAAAGCAAGAGTTATCATTCATGTATGAGACAAATTGTCATGACCCGTTCTGCATATCTATGAAGTATCATGAGAATATTTCAAAAGGTATTCAAGCTATGGAGCGGACACCTAAAATCATCAAAGGGAAATAACACCAAAAGTAAACAAGCAAGAGTTGTCATTCTTGTTCGCAACACATCATCATGAACTGTTCTATATATCTGTGAAGTATCATGACAATATTCCAAAAGGTATTCAAGTTATAGAGCGTACACGAAATCACACCTAAAACCATCAAGGGGAAATAACTCAAAAAGTAAGAAAGCAAGAGTTGTCATTCTTGTTTGCGACACATCGTCATGACCTGTTCTACATATCTGTGAAGTATCATGAAAATATTCCAAAAGGTATTCAAGTTATAGAGCGTACACGATATCATACCTAAAGTGATCAAGGGGAAATAACTCAAAAAGTATGAAAGCAAGAGTTGTCATTCTTGTTTGCGACACACCGTCATGACCTGTTCTACATATCTGTGAAGTATCATGAGAATATTCCAAAGGGTATTGAAGTTATAGAGTGGACACGAATCTGCCCAAAAAATCACACCTAAAACTATCAAGGGGAAATAACTCAAAAAGTAAGAAAGCAAGAGTTGTCATTCTTGTTCGCGACACATCGTCATGACCTGTTCTACATTTCTGTGAAGTATCATGAAAATATTCCAAAGGGTATTCAAGTTACAGAGCGGACACGAATCTGCCAAAAAAATCACCAAAGGGGAGATAATTCAAAAAGTACAATTGCAAGAGTTACCATTCTTGTACGCGACACATCGTCATGACCTGTTCTACATAACTGTGAAGTATCATGAAAATATTCCAAAGGGTATTCTAGTTATAGAGCGGACACGAATCTGTCCAAAAAATCACACCTAAAACTATCAAGGGGAAATAACTCAAAAAGTAAGAAAGCAAGAGTTGTCATTCTTGTTCGCGACACATCGTCATGACCTGTTCTACATTTCTGTGTAAAGTATCATGAAAATATTCCAAAGGGTATTCAAGTTACAGAGCGGACACGAATCTGCCAAAAAAATCACCAAAGGGGAGATAATTCAAAAAGTACAATTGCAAGAGTTACCATTCTTGTACGCGACACATCGTCATGACCTGTTCTACATAACTGTGAAGTATCATGAAAATATTCCAAAGGGTATTCAAGATATAGAGCGGACAAGAAAATGTTTACGGACGGACGGACGGACGGCGGACGGACGGACAGACGCCAGGCTCATCGCTATATCCCCCGAACCTTTCGGTCGGGGGATAAGCTATATCCCACGAACCTTTCGGTCGGGGGATAAAAAGTGTAGACCCTGATCAGACGGCGGATTTGCGGCGTCTGATCTGGGTCTGCACTGTTTGCCTATATCCCATTTTCGGGGTGCTAGGCATTAAAGGGTTAAAAAAAAAGAGTTTGCTCTTTATTGAAGATTTTTTCCTTTAAAGGCTGACCTTAATTTAAAATGGTGGCAAAAATGAAAGAGGAAGAGTTGCTCCCCCAGAAAGTGAACTCCCCTCCAGCAGCATTTTTTTTCCTTCAAGAGCAGACACCTTATTGGAAGTCCAGGAGGTTATAAAAGTTGTCTCCCTTTGCAAAAAATGGCAGAAAAGCATGTAGGTGTACCCATATACCTTTATTCTTCTATGTTCCAAATTTCCAAAGACAGCTGAGCATTTCTAATGCTGTGGACTATTTTTTTCCTCGTAACAACACCAACCATCATGAAATTTAGGTATAATTTTGCTTTGGTGACATGCTTGTGTCTTTCAATTAAAAGCTCCACTGTGTGTGTGTGTGTGTGTCTGTGTGTGTGCGCGCTAGTGCTCTTACCTTGGATTTAGAAGAACTATCAAATTGAAACTGGATATATTATCTGTCATTGATGGACTGCAGGCCTGAAGTGACAAAACAGAAAAATGTTTACACTAAATACAATGGAAAAACAATCTGGGCCCAGCTGTTCAAAACATCATCAACTTAAACATGTTAAGTATTCTAATCAGTAAAGTGTATCATAAAGTCAATGAAGCAAAACATATACAGTCAGCTCTTTTCTTACAATATCTCGAAGTTGAAGTTCATCTCTAACTACTGATATCTCAAAGTAAATTTTCTGGTCCCAGAAAATTTACTTCGAGATACCAGTGGTTTGAGGAAACAGTAGTTGAAATGTAAAGAAAAACAGATAATGTGTTCAAACTATATTCTTCAATATAAGAGCGTACTTTAAGATATCAGTAATTGAGATAACGAGAGTCAACAGTATGTCCAATCCATACATGGCTGATGTTGCTGAAATGATACGGTCCATATGTAAGTGTGTGTGAAGTATCATAACTGTAACCGACCCATAAAGAGACTGAGAAATATCATAAAGTCAGTGAAGTGGATAGTGTAGCCTAGGTCACTGTCCTACTTGGTTGATAGCACTCAGATGCTCTCACCTAGATGCAAGTGCTGACCATATATCATGACTCTAACCCTTACAGATATTTTGAACTGACACAAATGCTTAAAACACATTAACCTATTTTTTTCAAAGTTAGTAGACCATGACAAGAGGTCAAGGTCATAAATGGCACATGCAGTCTAGTGCTCATGTGCTGATGTAAGTGTGTACCAAGTTTTATTACTCTAGCCCTTATACATTGTGAGCAGAAGACCTGCCGTATTTACCCTAAATTTTCGGACACCGTAAATTTTCGGACACCCTATATTTTCCCAAAACGCCACCTATATTATGTACCCTATATTTCCGGACACGTACTGACCAGGGTATTTTTGTTGTCCGTAAATGTTCGGACACAAAAAAACGTCCCTTGTTCTCTCATAAAATTTTCATGTATAGGCTATCAGTTTTGTCTGTTTGCTATGTTTACCTTTGCCGGGTAGTTTTTGGACTGTCTGGGCAAGTATTTAGCTTAGCCTCGCCTATAAGACGGACCTATCTTTTTGCCAATTCCCCAAAGGTCATCACCAGTCGCTGATGTCTACGTATATTTAAACTGGTTATGCAGTTACCGTAATATGCATAAATATCTTGGATTACATACCACATTATGTACCGTATGTATATTTCCATAAGTTATCCACATCCTAACTCCGATGTACACAACTGGAGAAAATATATTCGTGACATATTCCAATTTGCAATTTGAAGATGAAAGGATCCGTACTAAACAAATTTTTTCCACAAGCCAAATATTTAGCGTAAATACTGTATCCAAACTACTAGCACGTGGTCAGTCTAACACACCAGTACTTCAACAAACAAATTGTGTCACCTCAAGGTCATTGACCGCTTTGATCTTTTTGTGTACTCTACAATACCATCTCAAATTACATAATTAGCCAGACAGGTTTGACAAGTTGGGATATTACCGATAAGTAAAGAGAAAAAGTGCCTTATTTGTTTACATCTAGGTTGCAGGAAAATACCCGAGAATGTTAACTTGAGGAAATAAAAATAAAAGGATGATATTGTTACACATTGTTTGCGGATGTGGAATTGAAAAGAAGAGTTTAATGGGTTTGCCAGATGCAATCACTGTTCGCATAAGGTATTATTTCATGTGATCGGTACCTGACGTATTGTTTATGTCTCAATACCTGGACATAACTTAGAAGGGGGAATAGACTTAAGGTTACGCATTGGACAGTGACCACTTCGTGGAAAATAGCCACGGTGTCCAAAGCCTCTTCTAAAAGATGGGTACAAATTTTGGGGGTCATTTCATGGTTCAACACCTACCAGCTAGACAATACCAGAAGCCATTATGAAGTTTATTTTCTCATATAATCTAATTGATTAAACAATACATTAGTTAAACAAATTGTTTACTTTCACACCTATCGGTACTATATACCAAAAAGATACCGTATATATGCCGGTGCATACCCTTGATAATTGGTTATTATTCGGCATTCGTAAATATTCGGACACTTAAAAAAATTATAATTTTTGCCAAATTAAATGTTCGGACAGTAAAAAAAATAATTATTTTAATCCGTCCGAATAATTAGGGTAAATACGGTATATGCAAATGATTAACACAGGAACTGCACACAGACATGGACACAGACACAAGCACCAACGTGAACACTGACGCATACTCAGACTGCAAGACTGGGAGAATAGCTCTCCTTTGCTTCATAAATGCATGCTAAAAAAGGAGTTTCATTACACAAGCAGGGGCCATATTCAAATCTTACCACATCTGGGTCTCCTGCGAGAGCTGACAGTACTGACATCCCAACTGACTTGAAAATATTCTCTGGACAACCTTCTGGTATGTTTTCTGAAAAACAAACATAATACGTCTGTTCTATGATGTAAAACCATTAACATTAAAAAGATGACAAATAAAATGTGAAAACGGTATACCAAAAAAATTCGAAAAAATAATTACCGTAATTATCCTAAAAATTGAACACTTTGGTTTTACAATGCAGTAATGCATCCAAAAATGCAGATAGCTTAACAGAGTAGACCCTTATCAGACTGCTCCTTTGAGAGCAGTCTGATCTGGGTCTGCTCTGTTTGCTCAGTCCTATCTGTTCCAATACTTGGAATTTTTACGGTAAAGCCCATCTATCAGTAGCTCTAAGCTGAGACGATACCCTCAAAAACAAGGTTGGAAATCCATCTAGTTTGGTAAAACTGAAATTGTTTTCACAGATTCTGATTTGAAGGCTATCATTGAATATGTACCTAATCTCTTTTTACTGCTAGTATAATTGAATCGCTCTCCCATGAAATGGGTAGAAATACTTAACTTTATTCAAACATGTTTCTAGACTAGATCCAGTAGAGTTCTATGTTTTTTTTAGTAACAGCTTTTTTGGTGTTCCGGATCTGTGGACAGGATTTCAATAATTTGAAACCCCATATGTTCTGTAGAATGGTTGGGTAAGTTAAAATGTGTTGCTACCAGAGTGTCCCGTGATTATGACAAACATGCCGAAATCTTTACGGGCTATTACATTAGAAGAGGGTATCCGCAGAACACACTGCTACAGAGCCTCGAAAAAGCTCGAAAAGCAAATGGGGACACCCTGCTACGGCGGGGAAACAAGCCTGTTCAGCAAAACAGCCGAACCCATTTGTACTAACCCATGATCGTGACATATGTCATTTCAAGAAAGCAATAATACAATTATGATCATTGCTAACAATTACCCACCACGGCTTTACCCCGAACCACAAATGTTCGCTATGTGAATAGTCACCAAGTTAAAATGACAGAACACCAGCGTGACACCCGCAATAAACGGGACACTCTGGTAGCAACATATTTTAACTTACCCAACCATTCTACAGAACATATGGGGTTTCAAATTATTGAAATCCTGTCCACAGATCCGGAACACCAAAAAAGCTGTTACTAGAAAAAACATAGAACTCTACTGGATCTACCAGCTACACACACTCCGTCCGGTCGGGATCAATGTTCATGAATAAGACTGGAGCTTGTCAGCCACTCACTTTTACATTTATGTCTCCTCCCGTTCCAGTACTTATTCATGAACATGCAACCAAGCGGATAGCTAAAAGCATTTGCATGTAACGGCCAGGACTCCACACAACGATCCGCCATTTTTAATCTCCTAAAAACAGGAAATAAACACACTGAACCAAGCGTCACGCTCAACAGTAAGAAAATGGCGGATAGCAACGTCACCGGCCCCCGGGGGCCGGTCGACGTCGCCATACACGCCTACAATGGCGGTTAGCAACGCCACCGGCCCCCAGGGGCCGGCGAGAGGCGCAAAACATGCCCACCGGCCCCCAAGGGCCGGTACAACAATGGCCGTCCACGCAGGCGCAATGGCGCCAAAAGGGCCGGTTCACCGGCCCCCCGATATGGTATATAAACAGCGCAAAAACACAGCACGCCAGAATCGTGACAATCCTCTGAAGAAATCCATATTATTGGAAGAAACTAGTTAGGAAAATTGCGAAAGAAAGCCATGAACCAGCATGAGCAAGACCGAGGAGCGCCTGGCCCATGTCGTCAGTCACAATCCTCTAGCGTTTATGCTACTACCCCTCGCTAGGACTAGGATACTCCACGGTCGGCGTTCACTCTGATGAATCCAAGACAGACCACCAGCGACATGTCAGTCAGCCCAATCATTAGCTCACTGACCCTGACATCTACGTCAGGCTCTTCGTCGCAAGTGACAATCATCCCAGCAGAGAACCTGAAGAAAAGGACAAGGGATGCAATGGCGGAGGAAGAGCCGTCCGAGAAAAGATAGACTCTAGATCTACCAGCTGAGGTCTTGCCGTTCTACAAAGAGGCAAGACGAGTTCTATCCAGAATGGTGAACATGAGAGAACTAAGTCTCCTTCCTGACTGAGGGAATGCATTGGCAAGGACCTACCTCCCGCCGGTCTCTCAGTCAGACTACGTCCGTCCAGCTGTATGATTATGACAAACATGCCGAAATCTTTACGGGCTATTACATTAGAAGAGGGTATCCGCAGAACACACTGCTACAGAGCCTCGTAAAAGCTCGAAAAGCAAATGGGGACACCCTGCTACGGCGGGGAAACAAGCCTGTTCAGCAAAACAGCCGAACCCATTTGTACTAACCCATGATCGTGACATATGTCATTTCAAGAAAGCAATAATACAATTATGATCATTGCTAACAATTACCCACCACGGCTTTACCCCGAACCACAAATGTTCGCTATGTGAATAGTCACCAAGTTAAAATGACAGAACACCAGCGTGACACCCGCAATAAACGGGACACTCTGGTAGCAACACATTTTAACTTACCCAACCATTCTACAGAAAATATGGGGTTTCAAATTATTGAAATCCTGTCCACAGATCCGGAACACCAAAAAAGCTGTTACTAGAAAAAACATAGAACTCTACTGGATCTACCAGCTACACACACTCCGTCCGGTCGGGATCAATGTTCATGAATAAGACTGGAGCTTGTCAGCCACTCACTTTTACATTTATGTCTCCTCCCGTTCCAGTACTTATTCATGAACATGCAACCAAGCGGATAGCTCAAAGCATTTGCATGTAACGGCCAGGACTCCACACAACGATCCGCCATTTTTAATCTCCTAAAAACAGGAAATAAACACACTGAACCAAGCGTCACGCTCAACAGTAAGAAAATGGCGGATAGCAACTTCACCGGCCCCCGGGGGCCGGTCGACGTCGCCATACACGCCTACAATGGCGGATAGCAACGCCACCGGCCCCCAGGGGCCGGCGAGAGGCGCAAAACACGCCCACCGGCCCCCGAGGGCCGGTACAACAATGGCCGTCCACGCAGGCGCAATGGCGCCAAAAGGGCCGGTTCACCGGCCCCCCGATATGGTATATAAACAGCGCAAAAACACAGCTCGCCAGAATCGTGACAATCCTCTGAAGAAATCCATATTATTGGAAGAAACTAGTTAGAAAAATTGCGAAAGAAAGCCATGAACCAGCATGAGCAAGACCGAGGAGCGCCTGGCCCATGTCGTCAGTCACAATCCTCTAATGTTTCTAGACTATGTCGCCACCATAACCACATTAATTGTTTTGCTGTATTTGTAGACTCTCTTGTTGTTTATGTATGTAAACCAGAGATTTGCTAAATAAACTTGTAAACTTGTCAATTCGCTTTGTTTGCCAATTTTTCATATTTCTTTTTCTGACAAATTTAATTTAAACTCATGCTAATGTAATTTTACTTTCTAGAAAATATGTAGCTAGCATCTATTGAAAGCTAAATATAAAGATAGAAAATCTGTCTTTTAACCACTTCATACAGTATCTTACTTGTTTTGAGAAGCCTTGAGAAAAACTTTGGCCCAACAGCCTCAAGTATTTGTCTCTTCACATCTTTACTGCAACTGCTGTCTTTTGTTACCTTGGCAACCTAAAGTGAACATAGAAGCATATCTAAGAAACAACAAAATAGTGAAAAATCTTTAGACACCACACTGGAGCTCCACGACAGCCTGATGAAACTGCTCACAGTAACAACTTGCTTTTTAAGTTTAAGCTTCAGAGTGCACAATACAAAACAACAAGGCCCAGGGGCCGTATTCATAAAGCCACTTAAGTCGTTGCTATGCTGTTGCTAAGGGTAAATTTCTATGTTGGAGATTCCCTACAACTATGAAATTTGCTCTGGAGGAACAGTCTTACAAAGACTGTTCCTCTAGACCAAATTTCATAGTTGTAGGGAATCTCCTTTACAGATATTTAGCCTTAGCAACAGCATAGCAACGACTTAAGTGGCTTTATGAATACGGCTTCAGTTGTTCAAAACTAGTAACTCTGTCAGTTAACGAGATATTGAAATTTCAAATGTAAGTGCAAAAGCTTATCTCATACTTTCAGCAAAAAATTAGTGCTTCTGTCTTTATGAAATTATGAATGTGCACTAATTGACTTACCGAATCCTTGACTAACAACTTTGTTAGGCAAACTATGCTTTGAACAAGTGGACCAAGGTTTGCCATTCATCTTCAAAATTCCCCTACTTTTCCCTGACATTTTCTCATTTGCCATACCCATTTTGCAGATCAAAATATTGATTAGGAATTTTACTAATATAGTTCTAAAGTTACTGTTTGAAAATTGGATGTTTCTCTTAAAGGAAAGAATAGATCTGCTCGGACAGCTCCCCTAGGAGAAAATTGTTTTCTATTAGAAATAGCCAGAAATGAGAAAGGAGATCAGTTCTTTTGTGTATGGATTATTTATCCTGAAAGTATATCTGATCCCCTACAACAGCTTCTTGCAAGTTACTTGCTAACTGTTGAAGCCATATCCTGGACTCATATGCTATCGATACCTTAATAAAGTATTCCGGTGTACTCGCAACACAGCAACGTAAACAAATATTGCCCTTATATGTATAAAACTTTGCCCTTTTCCTCTTTAGGATCGATGAAAACACGCCATTTTCCGACCCGAGTGTTTTACAGCATGACTCAGAAACATGACTATAAAAATTGACCAATGAAAAAGTCTGTTACATGCTTGCGATACTCATTTGCATATCCAAATTGTCGCGTGCTGTGCAATTGTTGCACCAAAATATCTACGGTGGCGCATAAATATCATGCATATCTGTGACAAAAATCCGCTGTTACTTTCTGTTTTTTAAGCTCAAATTAATCGCCATTGACAAGATATGGTACAAAACAAACTAAAATATGAACTGCTACAGGGGTGTCAATTTGTCGCAGTTTCGCATTTTTTCGCGAATTGAATTCCAAAAAAATGCGAATGGTGTTTTTGCGAATTGAATGCGATTTTCGCGAAAAATTGCCATTTACCCACCTGGCCTCAGATTATTTTGCCCCGTAGTGAGCCTCTTTTTATTAATGTGAATAATCATTAAGCTGGTACTGTTTATACAAAGAGCACATATATTTGGGTGATTGTGACTCGGGTACCAGTACATAGTATTGAAATCACTCAACCAGAGCGCATATACATGTGATGTCTCCCGGATCATCCGAGAGTCTCCCGGAAATGAAGCCCATCCCCCGCGCTCCCGGAAAGTATTCAGAAATCTCCCGGATGCTGAATTTTCCTGTCATAATTTTTTCTGACCCATCCATTTTGCGGTAACTTCTTACTCGGCGGCTAGTCAAAGGATTAACTGTCCGTGACCTAATTACCTAACAGGGTGCAATATTGGTCGTGTCATTCCGAGGGGTAGTCTCTGATAAGACGCAGCGAGGTGTTAAATTGGCTAGCGCATCAGTAAAGGTACCTGTTCCAACTGTAATAACAGGTAACTTTTACCGAGAGTAAATGACTTTAATTGCGTCACGGCTTTATGGTTATGTTTCTGTCATAGATTTACACCTGATTCAATCAGGTCATTGCAAGTGTCGCCAATCGACAATTTTTTTCGGTAAACATGTCAGATACGTAATGTAAAATCATAAATCATGCAAATTTGTGCAGGCTGATCAGATCATACTTTCATGAAATCATCACGAGTGCCAGCAATTTTCGTTTTGTTTCAAGTCGGTTCGTTCACTTTAAGAATAATTTCCCGCGTTTTTCTATCCAGCTCCCGCCAGTTCAGACGCATCGTATGTGAAACGAGAACCAGTGAATTTATGGGAAATCTGCGATCCTCAGCATCAAAGTTTACTGACCCAAATATGCAGTTATATTTGTTCTCAATCTAATATTCGACGAAAATAGAAAGGTCAAATGACAGGGTTGTTCATTAAAGTGTAGGATATAACTCGGTTTTGAGATAAACAGATTTTGAGGTTTAAACAAGTATCAGCTTTCACCAAAATAACCAGAACAAATCAGACCCGTCATCCAAGGGGCAATTTTAGATCTTTGTATTGAGAGTTAGGGAAAAGTGGGAAGGGGTGATGGTTTGAGAATGCCAAATAAGCAGATTGTTATTTTTTAGCAATTCAACAATGGATTGGTCAGCACTAACACTATGAACAGCACTGTTGAATTACACTAAATATTAAACTTAGGATGGTAGTGTTACTGCACTGGAATGACATACTTTTGAGGCTATATTTGAAAAACAGTTTGATCTGGGTCTATGCTTTTTGTCTAGTATTGTTTGGATGAAAACGTAGAATTGATATATTACAATGATGCACAATGGTGAAACTTCTAGCTGCATGCCTGTCTTTATGTTACAAGTATTATTATACTGTAAGAGTTTAATGATAAATAGATATACGTGTGTTTCTTGTCATTTTATCATCTCTAGTGGAGCACAAAAACAAACTCTTCCAATTGAGAATTCCAAGAGCTAGCCTTTTGGAATAAGTAGTTTTATAACGGTGCCGCGCGCCAATATGGGGGATTGGCTGACCTTAAATTGTGGTTTTGCTACAAGAAATTTTACTTTTGCTACAAGACAAAATGATTTGGACACCCCTGTGCTACAAATTTAATGAGAGCATAATAGAAAACTATTCTTATTTACACAAGTTAGAGTCCACATACCTGCTGGTAGTTCATACATCTACTTGGCAGACTCTACAACTACACAATTATAAGTTGAAATAAAGTCTTAATAGCTTTTCAGCAGCAATAGTGCATCAGGGTTCGAATTTAGACTCGCAAAATGCGACAAAATTTACAGATTGCGAGTCCAAGAAACCACCACTTGATTTTTTTTGCGAGTGTAGTTGTTTCGCTGCAAAGAACTAATCCGGAAGCGTAAAGTTTTTGTTTATGTGCAGAACAAGATGCGCAGTCGCAAACTTGTCCTGATCACCCAGATGCTTGCCTTATATTGATTCTCCAATACGGTGCCCCTCATCAAACGTCTGTGACAACCCGCATCTGCAAGCGTCTGTTTTCAGTTTGATCAAAAAGCACATGTTCTCAAATCAATAAATATGGACAGATTTTAATTGTGAACAGGAAAAGGGGCAAAACAGGGGATCAGGAGGAAAAACCTTCTGAAAATAAACCCAACAAAACAGAATCAGATGCAGGCATGACTAAGACTGACTCTATCGGCCAAAACCCCCAAATTGTCCCTATAAAAACTGCATACTTTATACTGTCTGTCAAACAGGGAAAAAGGGAGTGTAATGAAGTCAATATGAGTCATTGTATTCATCCCAGCCTTTTTCCTTTTTTCCGTCTTTCCCCTACTTTAACGGCCCATAGGGTTGAACTTAGAAAATACCCTGGGCTAGGGGGCCCTATGCCTGTTTTTTTTAAAACTAAAAAGACAGCCCATCCAGCTGGGATACATTACTAATTGCATAAACTAACAATACAGGGCATTTAATGGTAAAATTAAATAAAATTGTGGCATGCGGAGAAAAAGCAAGTGGACTTTCTCTTTTAGCAAGTAGAAAAATTGAGCACTTGCTAAAATTAGCAAGTGAGAAAAAAAGTTTAATTCGAACCCTGTGAATTGAAATCAACTAAAGACATGCTAAGAAGGTGTTCTATGTCAATCTCAATCTAATAAGGACTTATGACACGTTTGCGTTTCCGTACTTTTAAACTCCAACACAGACATGCGCTTTGACCGGTTCTATTTTTAGCACCACAGAGTAAATAAACAGACAAGAAAGCGTCCATTACAGCGGAAAGTACAAAAGCAAAAATTTCAATGAGTTTATGGTCAATAATTATGGATATAATTGAAAATGGACAAATTACATGTTATTTTGCAAGTACAGTGAGTTTACCTTTATTCTTAGACTGTTGTGTTGATTGTTTCAATGGGTTGAAGACGAAGCCTCAGACAACCAGATCAAAGGTCAGCGTGAAGTACCACGTATTTTCTTGGGAAAATTTCGAGACCTAAAGGAAGGTATTGATAGCATATGGCTGGCGAAAGTATAAGACGGCATGATACTAATTTGACGTTTCAAGATTTTTCCAACTCTCCTAATTTATCATGAAATTTACCTGACTTTTCATTACATTACATAACATTATCTTGTAGGGGACGCAAGTTGGTTCAACTTATATATCCCCCTCTCGGTTGGACACCCAGGAATTATCCGGAAATACTGTGAACTGCTTGTCTCCAATAAAATTGTCCAGACGATTCTTGAATGTGTTTAAGGTCGGTGCTGTAACAACTTGTTCTGGCAATGCGTTCCATGGAGAAATAACTCTTGTTGAGAAGAAGTTCCTGCGAATTTCTTTCTTACATGAATTTTTCTTTAGTTTGAGTGCATGGCCACGAGTATGATTGTCACTCAGCTGAAAGAACCTGTTGTAGTCAATGTCTTCTTTGACTGAGCACTTAAAAGTATGAAAGCATCACTTAAAGGATGCGAGTTACTGTTATTTGCTAAAATGCTCCGTCGCAAGGGAAGTACGAAAATGTTTGGGACGAAATAGCCCTAAGGCCGAAAGTATGAAATTTACGATAAGATAAAAGTTCGACATGGCACCGTAGTTGCAATCTGAATTACCATCAATAATGCTGCAAATTTTTCATTATCTGTTTTGGAGTTTTGTAAAGCTGTTAGATAGGAGTCAACGTGGTGAGTTTCCATGGTTTTCTTTGCGTTTTGCTTGCGAAAATGAGTTATTTTTCGCACCGGAAACGGACACTTAAAAGTAACTCCGAAAGATAAGAGTCACGATCATGGTCAGGTGAACGCTTCATAATTTGAAACTAGTAACATGATTGTCGTGTCTCGCAGCTCCTCGACATTGACAAGTTAAGCCTTTAAACGGTTAGAAAGGTTATCCCCTAGCAATTCTTGTTTAAGAGGTAGGCTACTGAGTAGGAAACTATAGCAACGCCAGTATTTTTTATTGTGTTGATGGTCCTGACTCCCAGTCCGTTTTTTTAATTACCATGTGTCAAGGCTTATGACAGGCACATACGTACTTCAGTCAAACCGTGCTAAGTTTAACCAGTATAGTGTCAACCCAACATGTATGCTGTGTGGGGATGACCCGGAGGATCTGGAACATTTTCAGCTGGGGTGTCGGTTTTTAGTTGGAGATCCGCGTTTATTAGAAAGATTAGTTGTCTCCTAACTGAATACCTAGGTTCTGCAATACAACAGGAAATTTGCAAAGACCCCAATTTGTTAGTTGCACTTATCTTGGATTGTACAGCTGTAGACCTGAAATTGAGTGAAACCCAAAGGAATAGCTTCCTACATCAAGTTGAATCAGTCTCCAGAGGACTATGTTATGCTCTGCATCGTAAACGAACTTGTAACTTGAATGACATTCTTCTCCAGTAGTTTATTAATAGTCAGTCATTATTAAATGGTGGGTTGCAATATAAAATAAATAAGATAAACGTATAAGATACACTCACATATGTGAAGTTCTCCAGACAGTGGAGGAAGATACCAACAACAACAACAAGCTGCCATTGAGATTATCTTTTGCTATAGGTCACAAATTAAAGTCTTGCATTTTGGAATTCTAAATTGTGAGAAACAACAAAAAGAAGGCATCTGCTTTCTGTTAAGTTTTGATAAGATCTGTTGCATTTCCAGCATTTTAGGCAGATTTTTTGTCTTCATCCAAAATCATTGATTATCACCACCTTACACATTTATTTTTCCCACGTACAATTCCTCTGTTGAATAGTCTTCCCGCTTCTATGGTCTCCGCAGAGACCACAGAGCAATTTAAAGTGCTTATGCCATATCAGAGGCATGTTTATAGTATGCCTCTGATTTGCGTCTTGTAAATAGTTTTAATGAACTTTCCCTCCTTTTAAAGGGCTACTGTACTGTTTTTCAACATGCATTGAAAGCACTGGAAATAACTGGAATTGTTTTGTCTAAAAGAATGTCGAAAACTGCAAGGAAAAATTTCAAATGGTTAAAAAGTTATAAGCAATTTAAATTTTAATTAGCTGAAAAATATGCAAGGACATTTATGACGTCCTTTGAGTCATTCATATAATCTAAATTAAAAAAAAATATTTGAATTTTTTTATACACTTTTTTTCCTTAAAATAGATTTAGTGAGACAAGTTACATCATCTCATGAAAAAAGTTTGAATATTTTGCATCAGAATATGGAAATAATAACTGGAATCCAAATCACATTATGCAAGTTAAGCTGTAGAAAAGAAAAAGTGGGCGGGGCTTAAAATCTAATTTGCATAAATTTTATTTGTCAATAAATACAGTTTGGGTAGGAATTTTTCGATGGGGTTTTCAGCAATCTGTTTCTCTCATAAATATATGTTAATTGGGAATATTTCTGGAAATAGTGAAAAAACAGTGCAGTAGCCCTTTAATGTTATATTCTAATTAGATCTTTTTGAAGGTATCTTGGCGTATTTACGGTGATTTTTTTCTTCTTGCTTTGGTTGTGTCATAGTGAAAAGGGTCCTTAGCATTGTATAATTTTTTACCCAGTCGTTAGTGTATATTATGCAAAATACTAATACATCGAATGGGCCCGAGATGTGGCCAGTATCTCAAACTTCCTCTGGTCCTTAGTGTGTACATGTGTTAGCTATGTAGAGTTTCCTCTGAACCCGTGTTGTATCTAGGTGTTAGGACCCTTCTCGAGTAGCTAGTTCTTATATTCGTAATTAGTATCTACTATTAGATGCTTTACAAAGTCGATATTATATCATTATATCATATAACTTCTTAACTTCTTGATGCTATAAATATTGGGAAGTAAGTTCATAAGGTGATAAATGAGGTCGTTGTTATTTGATCCTTAGCCTAATCATGTCATGTCATGGTCTGATAATTACATTCCCTTTGATTTTCCTCAGATGAACCTATTTCGGAGAAACAGACGTCGTTGATACGCAACGCCACATGTAAACAAACGACACCATTGGCCGTTGTAATGTTCTATTTGCGTCACGTCTTGGTGACGGCCGTTTAACGTAAGCGGCTTACCTGTTAGTTTTTGACAGCTTTTCGTCGTATATTTTATAAATGCTGCTCTTAGATAGATAGATAGATAGATAGATAGATAGATACCAGCAGGACATGTATCTGGTAATTTTCTCCACTTCTGTCGTCGACGTAGAGGGTTTTAAGATACATAAAGTCTTGTACCCACTTCCGATTGAAAAAAAAAAGACTTGAATACTTTCCATTAGTAGCATCTTCTGTGTGTGTATCGCTCTCGTTCCAACAGTTCAATAAGAACATATGATACAGTTACACTATGACATACGTACATGTGCACCTGGCAGCAAAAAATCAGTTTATGTGATCTATCGATTGAGGATATCTGTGAATTTATGTTCTGTATCTGTATCTGCCAGGTACTCCAAACGCCTCTAAAAGAGTATTACACGGAGTGCGTGCGCGAATGGCCGGAATCACAACAAGAAAGATAAACAAAAAATAATAATATAAATTGACATTGTTGTTTTACTTAGATTTAGGTTCAATTTAGAATTTTGTGAGTATTGCATCAGCTGTGAAATCTGCAAAAACATTGATTTGGTATTTGATGATAGTTATGAGGAATGATATGATGAATAATGAAGTATGATTAAAAATGATCACAATGAGGTTTTCAGAAGCCCTGCTCGGAATGATCCGAGGTCTGGGCTAGAACGTATATCAGCAGGAAGGTTGTTCCAGATTTTAGCAGTTCGTGGAAAAATTTAGTACCTATGTGAGTCAATCCGTGAAAAGGGGAAGGTGAATCTGTGTCTCAGGAAGGGTTGTATTGATTTAGGAAGAGAACTTTTGACTAGGTTGTGATGAATTTTATAAAGAATAACCAGGGATGAAATTTTTCTTCTTTTCTCTAACGTTGGCAGGTTTAATTTTGATAGCATTGAGCTAACACTGCTTGTATAGCTGTTAGCATTAAAAATAAATCTTAATGCTCTATGCTGAATCATTTCAATTTGGTGAGTATACTTTTTCTGCCAGGGATTCCAAACTGATGCAGCATACTCGGTAAGAGGCCTAACATAAGTCTTATATGCCATTTCTTTCAGCTTACAGCTGCTGGTCTGGTCTTTTTATGAATTTTAAGGTATTATTTGCATTTGTTGTAGCCTGGTTAATGTGTTTAGTCCATAACAAGTCCTGTGAGACAGTGACGCCCAAATATTTAGCTGAACTGGGGTCTGTATAAAATGCAGCTTTTATGCAGCTATACAAAATATATAGGAAAAACGCAGCCACTATAGAAATGGTAGGGAATGCAGCCAATATAGACTTAATAGGAAAAGGTGTTAATAGGCCTTTTGTTGGTTATTAATCAAGTGTGAAATGACTGCAGATATAGTCAAAAAGTGTAGTTTCTTGTTTTAATTAAGCATTTAATACATTCTGTTTTGTTTTTGTCACATAATATATACACCTCACCAAAAGTTTAGCATATTTCAACTCTCTAGGTCCCTTGTTACAAATTCTGCAGAAAATTTGCAAACTAATAAACAATGATTTAATTTATGGATTTGGAAAGATGGAACACTTAAACGTATGCCTTTTGACATTTATCCCAATTTATCAGGTTGAAGAATTTTGGCGGGCTGACTTTTTCGTGTAAAATACTATTTTTATTTTTCTTGTTTTCTGCATATCAAAATGTCGGGTCTAAGTTATTGAGACGATAAACTATGCATTTTTATGTTAAGTTTAAAACAACAGCCTGAAATCAGAGTTTGTAAAGAAAATATTAAACTGCTTCCCTCTGGTAATAGCCTATTTCATATCTTTGATAATTGTTTAATTCATTTTTCTGTTATTAGTATTATTATTATTATTATTATTATTATTATTATTAGCTATAATATTATAATCACTTATGCTAAAAATGTAAAAATTAATTACCATATTATCAGTAATTATATGTAAATGTTGCTTACCAAGGTATGTCAATGGAACAGTGTGTATAATGAAAAATGCTCAGTTCACCAATGATAACCAACAAAATAAAATGAAATAATTATGATCTAACTCTCTGGATGAAAAGTGGCCAGATAAGGTCCCGAAAGAGCCAGTCGACCTGTGTATTCTCCGCCCGAATTAATCATTTTGTTGGAAATAGATAGATATGATAAACAGATGCTTTCTAATTTTTAGAAATAAGAAATGGCAAAAATATATGCCGTAACAAACATAAGAACAGTTGGCAGTTATTAACTATTTTGTTATCATTTGTTTCTTTCTATTTCATTTTCATGTAAATGTCTTTCTCTTAGGATAACTAGGCAGTAATTCTAACTTTTGTTAGTAATTCTTCTTCAGAACAGAGAAGCTTTCATTTTCATGCAAAATAAATACATATGGGAGCTCAATAATGACTCTTAATGTATCTGTATATTCATAAAGTACATTTTGTTCTTGAAACAATACTTTAAGTAGTTTGTTTATACAGGTAATTATCTGACGTGTGCCAGAGATTATCTAGGTGTGAAAACAGAACAGTCAAACATCACTGGGGATCTGTCAATCAAAATGGATACAGTAGCCAGGTAGTTCAGCAGGTCAGCGCTAAACCCACTGAGTAACGAGGCTCATAGAGTAGAGGAACATGCGCACATCAGTCATAATTGATCTGGTCTTGATCTTGGCTCACTGCAGCAGCCATGCTTTAAAATGAACAGTCTGGTCAAGTTCGATGCAGTTTGCCAGCGTTCTGTAAACTGTTCATTTAACATGCTTGTCTGGGTATACAGATTTTTTAGGATATCAGCGGCATCATGTGAAAATATGGCATGAGCCAATAAGGAAGAATCAGCTCACCGGCGCAGTATGATCATAGTGTTTCGGTTCAGTTCAATTCTCCTAACGACGTTCCCCGAGTGGCTCAGCGGTACGTAACCATAGTTGCACGCACTTGGCTCCGTCCCAGCAGGCACATAACGTCGAACGAAGGCGTATTAACACTAATGCGACGTCATCACGTTGCATCAACGTCAATACAACGTTATTTCGACGTCATGTGCCTGCTGGGGATTGTCCGTCCAAATGATCATAGTATAACCACATCGCAGAATTTTAACATTGTAAGATGCGATGTCCGACATGTAATTCTTTATTATACATGTATTGTTATGTGCAGCCTGGGTCCAATCGTCACTATTATTTTTAATCCTATTCTAATCAAGAATAAATAAAATTATAATTATTAACCTTTTGTAAATATTTAATTAACCTTTTGTAAATATTGTCATTTTTTGTCAACAAAATCCAAAAAAAGAAGAAGATCAAACTGGAACCCAGGCTATGTTATGTGTAGCTACCATAATCATGCAACAACGCAGGCCCTGACTAGGGTTGAACAGTCTAATCAAGGCCAGCGCAATTTGACATCCATTTGAAAAGCAAAGGACTACGTGCGTTAATGCCACTTTTTTGGCCCCCATCTGAGGTCAAAATATGAAAGTCGAGATAAAAGTATTTCATTGCATGATTTCATTAGACCAATACTTCTAGTGTTTCATTTCAGTTTCAGTTTGAATCTTGCTGTGCGTTAAGTATGGAAAAATGGCTGCTGAAATGGGCTAAAACCATGGAATTTGTCATTTTTGCTCAATTTTTAGTCATTCAGTTTACAAATTAGAATAGAGCACAACCTTTAACCAAAAAATCCTTTTCACATATGATGTATATTGTTGTAAATCACATCATATTGAAAGATTTTGTTGGTTAATGATTGTGCTCATATTTAATTCTTAAAAAAACTGAATTCTGCGGACAGCTCTTTACCTATAGTTTGCCTGTAATAAACATGGTGAAATGTATACCAGGCTGTAAGTGTCCATTCAAAGGCATAATTGATTGATTGATTATTTTGGGTTTAACGGCCCTTTGAGACAGTATTTCAGTCTATATCGGGCCGTCTCCCAGAGAGGGAGAAAGAGGAGAAATGATAGACGAGAGAAAAAATGCCCAAACAACACCCACCCGCACCTACTGCAAGCACAGTAGGCCCTTTCCCTACAATGTTCCAAATCAGTAGGACGCCCCGGCACTGCAAGTTATACACAGCACCATCGCACCACCCGACCACCCCCAAAGGCATAAGAACTAAGATGTAAGTGTGATTTTAAGTAAACTTTCACAAACTGAATTACCGTGAAATGTTACCACCTTTCAACAAATTACAGTAAATATCCTAAAACTGTTGCATTGATTGAATTATCATAAAATTGGACCTTTAACATTTCAGCAGTTATCCAAAAGCAGCATTTTTTGTAAAAAGATAGTCTAGCCTCTGAGCAAACTGTTGCAAGTATTAACGAAGCAGTCTTATCAGGTTTTGTTCTATTGCTTAGGAATTTTTATCTCAATATTAAGGAAAATTACGGTAAGTTAGACTTACTTTGCTGATCATGGCGCCACTATTCCAGAGCTTGTTGTTTGAAGTTTTAACATTTTGTTGAAAATACCTTCATGTTTTTAAAATAGGAAGCTATCTATTTTATTAATTAACCTGAATAAACCTAAGATTCTGCATATAGAATAAATAAAATGATTTGTTTCGGTACATAATGACAGATGTCAAGCAGCAATTGACTGATTTTGAAGTCAGCCGGCAAATACGTCGAAATATTTCTATTTAGGCTCTCAAAACTGAGTGACACATTTCAGCACAGATATAGGCTGAAATGGACAGCAAAACATTTTTATTACCATGTGACACTATATTTATAATACCTAATAAAAATTATAAATAAGTTCCTTCAAGAGCAAGGGAAACATTCAAAAGACTGAAG
This sequence comes from Ctena decussata, assembly GCA_963989385.1. Taxonomy (NCBI): domain Eukaryota; kingdom Metazoa; phylum Mollusca; class Bivalvia; order Lucinida; family Lucinidae; genus Ctena; species Ctena decussata. Next base: position 39,090,293 of record OZ022503.1, on the reverse strand, counting down.
GTGCATCAGAGAGCAAGTGCGCAGGAGATTACGTATACCCCCACCACTGCCTCTGCCTAATCAAAACAAACTTATTAACAGAAAACTTTAATGCAAATCCAATATAAGTTTCGATGTCTGTGACCTTGACCTTCGGGCAGCAGTAAAAATAATTTCAACTAGTCAATTTCAGTTTGGCTCTACATGATCAAGAGGCTCTATTCTTGTATACCAACACTGTTAATAGCAATAATTTACAACCAATGCTTAAGTCCTAACTATTGATTACTGGCCCCACCCAGGGGCCCAACCCCGGGGCATTTATATCCCTTGTCAAAACAACTCTGTCAGAGATATCATGAACCAAATATGAAAAGAAGCTGACATGCAATATACGAGATAAGAGCAACGAAAAAAAGTTTAACACAAAACTTTGAAGGAAAAAACGACAGACAAACAGGCAGATGAACAAACATACTAACAAATGGCCAAACGGATGAAAAGACAAAATTTATAGATCCTGCAATTAGTTTATATGCCGGATGTTTAATTTGTCTCATTCAAAAAGAAAAGTATAATTACATGCTATATATACAAACATATACACAACAATGTTATTTTACTTGTACAGAGAATGGCATAAGGGTCACAGCCTTTGACCCCATTTTGTCCCCATATATAATGTCTGTCACCAATTTCCTTATCAGTTATATTTAGGGGAATAACACAGCTATTATTCATACCAATATGAGTCACTTTGGTAGGGGGCCATTTTTGGGCCTTAATGCACGTAGTCCTTTCACAGGTTGTTCAGGAAATGGGCGAATACAGTAAAAAAATAAATGAGCGGCGTCATTTGAAAAGATACAACTTGGGAAAATAAGGAAAAATCAGATCAGAGTACTCCTTTTTTGCATAATTAACATGATTATGGTGAATCATGTGAATATCCTTTCAACACGGTACCGCCCATATATTATAAGATTTTAAAAGGAAATATAGTTTTCTACATACAGACAGTAGACAAGTGAGCTCCTTAAATAATGACGTTGCCGTTAAGTTTAATGCATTTCTTCTATGAGCACCAAAATAACTGTGAGAAAAGTATAATGATATATTATCTGGAAAGTTGCGCTAACATCTAGCTAAATTATTGCTGCAATATAAACTTGTTTGCTTTCCTGATATCTATAGTTACTATATCTCAAAAAGGCATTTTCTCGTGGTAAGTGTTGCTTACGTCATCATGATCAATGACGCCAATGGAAACAGGATTTTCTGAAAAATTACCCAATATTAAAACAGTCCCATCTCTGCAAAATACAAATATATTATGTATATTGGATAACTCATTGGGCTACAGATTAGGATAATTTTCATGATGGTTTATAGTATGCTTTTAAGATAATAATTTTTCGGTGTAAGTGGAAATACGTCAGAGTTAACAACTTCATTCATTAGCGAATGCTTGTCCCCCCTATACAGGGGCATAGCTAGAAGGAGAACTGTAGGCATGGCTATCTGTGCTTTAGGTATATGGGTACACTTTCAAGAGGACCAACTCTGCATTTTGCCTCCCTTCTCAATGCGGGGGAATTCTTAAAGTAAAGAATTTAATCCTCCAGAAGCAAATTCTTTCCTTTAAGAATTCACCCTATTTAAGAACGGATGATCTATGCAAGAAAGCAAAGAAGAAGTCACATATATTGTTCCCACTTTGTAAAATTGGCGTAAGGGGGCATATTTTTCATATCAAAGTGATCACCCTCAGAGATGCATACTTTCAGATTGAAATAGTAAACGGTCAGGCTATGTTCCTGTATGCATCATTATAATATCATACGCAGAAGACAACATTCGTTTATTATGTTATCTGGTAAAGTGTTTATGAATAATGAAAAGGGTAATAAAATAATAAAATGATAATGATAAGAAAATATCAGTTTCAGCTTTTCCTTGATTATAATGCAGGATTTTGCAATTTTATTTAAACAAAAAATAAAGATTAAAAGAAGAAAATAAAATAGTGATAGAAAAAAAAATAATCCTTTTTTTGTTTGCATCATCGTTCTGATAAAATTTCAAACTCCTGTAATATGATATTTTGAACCTATACACTCTCAAACATGTGTATCCCATCATTATACTTCTTAAAGGTCATTTAAAACTCACTTAACAGTGAACAATAGGACCATTATTACCTTTCCCTACTATGTCTATAGTGGCTGCATTATCGGCTGCGTTTTTCCTATACATTTAATACGGCTGCATTTTATGGCTGCATTATATACCGGCCCGCTGAACTGACTGATGCTAGAATTTTTCCGTGGAGTATATATTCCGATATAGTGGGTTTTCTCTTTTTTGTAATTCTTATCACCTCACACTTGTCAGGATTAATAGACATTAACCACTCTTTTTCCCATTTTTCTAACCTGGTGAGATCTGCTTGGATCGAGGGCTTATCACTTGTAATTTATTGTTTGTTGGGATGTCTTTGTCAATCTTTCCCTTTGATGTGGGGGATAGGGTGTGGGATCTGATTCAGTCAGTGCCTGAAGTGTAGTTACTCTTTAAATTTGACAGTCAGATTGATTTGAGATAGCGAGGTACATGATCGTGTCATCAGCAAACAGCCTGATGTTACTGCTTATGGTGTCCAGCATGCCATTAATATAAATTAAAAATAGGCAAGGGCCACTAACAGAGCCTTGGGGAACACCAGACTGGAACGGACACGACTCAGATTCTTTGCCATCAAGGACTACAATCTGAGACCGGTTTTAAAGAAAAGAGCGTATCAAATTGAGGACTGAAATATTTATGCCAATACGACGGAGCTTCATCAACAACCTCTGATGGTCTACCTTATCAAAGGCCTTGCTGAAGCTTATAACAATCACGTCGGACTGCCCGCCTTCGTTTAGTGAGTCAAAGAGGTCGTGAGCAAACTGGATGAGTTGGGTTTCGCAACTGAGTTTACTGCGGAAACCATGCTGGTTGAAAAATAAGAGAGTATGGTGGTCAAGATAGGTCATAATGTTAGAGGTTATTATATGCTCCATAACTTTGCAACAGATGCAAGCTAAGGATATGGTGCGATAGTTTTCTGCCTTTGTTTTTGGTCCTTTTTTAAAGACTGGGGTCACTAAAGCATGTCGCCAGTCATTTGGTACTCTACCTTCATGAAGTGAGGTGTTGAAGATGTCACTAAGAATTGGAGCTACTTCCACATGTAGTTCTTTCAAGATACGAGAGGTTAAGCCATCTGGACCAGCAGCTTTCCCTGGGTTCAACTTAGATAGTTGTTTTGACACTCCGCAAATATTGATGGCAATGTCCCGCATAACTGGAGACATAATACAATGTTGTTCTTCAATATAATATAAAATGTTACAAGAGTCTGGTAGGTTATGTCTGTTTCGCACACATCTCCACAAGCTGAATGCAGGTCAGAACACAGACCTCTGACGGTATTACATATGTCTTTGCTCACCGGTACCCCGTATAGCTAAGTTAACGGCCTCTCTGGAGCATGCACGACAACTGAGCGATCAGCCTCACTTGAAAAAGGGCAAGCTGCTACATGACTCCGATTGAGAAGACGGATAGCCTCGGATATGTTACCGTGCAACAAGCATGGCCGGTTTGGAACTTTTGTCAGATCAAGGTTTTCGCATCGATGGGCGCCGTTCTACAGAACTGAGGAGAATACAATGCCGATTGGGTGTCTTCAGTCAGGCTGATGGGTCTGCCTACATAGAGCAAGGCAACACTAAAGTCCTAGCTGCTGTCTACGGCCCCCATGAGGTGGGTCTACAAAAATGCATTCTCTAGAGAGTGAACTAAGAATCAGAATCAGAATTGTTTACTGGTGATGCGTCCAAAGACAATCATTCACCAGGACCTGTGAATCAGGGAAGCTAGTCCCTAGCCCTTATAAGAGAAGTAAACTTATGCACCAGTCATTTGCAACCACGGCCCCCATGGGGCCGGGGATAGCGGGGGCATAGCGGGGCTAAAGTACCATGTTTTTACCTAAGAGGTGTCCCAGCAGTGCCATGGATATGCCGGGCTTTTGATTCCCGCCAAAACAGCGGGGAAAATGGAGTGTTTTCATGAAATTTACCGTGACACACTGTCAGAATATGGATTTGAGCCACGACACAAGAAAACCAACAATGTGGTTGTGGGAATGTGCGCCCAACGCAGACTCAGATCAGCCTGGGCATCCACCCAGTCTGATCAGAGTCTTCGCTGTCCGCATTAAGGTAGCTTTGACCCTTAGCTACCTTTAAAGCGCTCTAATAGCGAAGTCTGACCAGACTTGGTGGATGCCCAGACTAATCTTGAGTTTCCGCTGGGCGCACTACCACATTGTTGGTTTTCTCGTGTCATGGCTCATTTATAGAGTGCCTTTGCAAATGCAAAGGAGAGCTTATGCTATACCCCGTCGTAGTCCAAGTACGGGTTAGCGTTAGCGTCCTTGTCGGCGTCTGTGATCAGGTTAACCAGTGTTAAAGGGAGGTTCCTGGCTTAGCGATAAGCTTCTTAATATGCAATTATTCAATCCTTTTCCAGATTCAGTGTTAAAGGATTATTAGTAAAAACAAACCATAGATCTTATATTCAGTTATAATGTGCTTATATATTCATAGAAGTCCATATCGTTTTATACTAGTAGAGTATCTATATGAATTAATAGTCAACCATTTCTAGAGTGAAAATTATTCATAATAAATACATATTCATCTATCTATCTAATGTAATCATTAATGAACCATTAATATTTCCTGCAAAGCGCTTTAAACCATACTTTGCTCTAATATCAAATGACTACTTAAATTAACCATCAATAATGGTTCCAAACAAAATATAGTACATAAAACCAGAGTAAACTCAAATATACAAATATTTGACAAATTCTGATATTCTAAAAATGGTGGAGGGTGGGTGGGTACTTTTTAATGGACTTCTATAACTACGTCTTGTCACGTCGAAAACATGTCGAGCTGTGCGGAAAGCGCGCAATAGAAAAATTTACATAAAATCTCAATAAACCAATCAGATTTAGTTATGTTTTATTAACCAATCAAAAACTTCCCTTTAGAATAAACAACTGATTGTTCGATTAGCACATATAAAAACAGATTTTGAACTGTCTTCATAATTAAATATTTTTATGCTAAAAATCATCCAATTATTCAATCCTTTTCCAGATTCAGTGTTAAAGGATTTTTAGTAAAAACAAACCATAGATCTTATATTCAGTTATAATGTGCTTATATATTCATAGAAGTCCATATCGTTTTATACTAGTAGAGTATCTATATGAATTAATAGTCAACCATTTCTAGAGTGAAAATTATTCATAATAAATACATATTCATCTATCTATCTAATGTAATCATTAATGAACCATTAATATTTCCTGCAAAGCGCCAACCCACCGGCCAAAAATAAAAGCGAAGCAAACAAAAGCAAAATAAGCGAAACAAACAAAAGCAAACAAAAATAAATAAATAATAATAAATACATCAATAAATAAATAAATAAACAAAAGGTTAAAGAACAAAATCGAACAAAAGACAAACAAACACACAGATCAATACAATGATTAACAGATCAAGGGAGATAAATCCAACAGGCTCCAAATAATGATCCATCTTTATTATCCCCTCTGCATTAAAAGAAAAGCCCAACAGATCTAAAAATTCTGCTGCAAGCCAAACACAACTCCTCCTAGGAAGACCGAAGTGCCTTCAATACAGAAGAGATCAACAAAAATGAGATCAAAAATTATCCAAAGACCACCTGGTGAATCCAAAAATTTGAAACAACAATGAAGTAATCTCCTATTAAAATACTGTACCATACTTGCGTTCCTTATATTAGGAAATATATGTAAAAGGACAATTTTATTTATACAATCTCAACTATATTACAAGAAAAGTCCAACAGATCTAAATATTCTGTTGCAAACAAAACTTCCCAATCAAGGACGGAAGCACTTCTAATACAGACGAGATTGTAACATATTGTAACAAGTCCCTCCCCCCCCCCCCCCCCACCCCACCCCCTCAGTATGGTATGTATTATAATGTTTTACCCACTATCTTACCGTAATTTGAACAACAATATTTCTAACTGTAATATTTCAATTTCACCTTGACTTCATCACTGTAAAGTACAAATTATTTACAAGTTTATCATTCAACTATGACTTTTACATAGTGGAAATAACACGGAGGAAGAAATATCGTAATCTACTAGTGCCCTCAGTGTTAAGATGTAATCCACCATCTTTTTTGGCGAAAAGTTCTACTTTCACTTTACCAGCAAACATGAAAGGTTTATAGGTACAAATGAATTTAAAATTCATGTTATGGCTCATATTTATTTGTAAATATTTATTAACTTTCCTAATCATAGGATCTGTTATTTCGTGATCCACCGGTCTAGGAATTATTGCAGAAATTACTATTTTTATGTTTGGATTTACTTTCCTGCAAATACCTATAAGGTTTCCGAAATCTGAAATTATGCTCTGAAAAGAAGCTCTCTTGGCAATATCATTTGTACCTACGTGAAAAATTACATAATTGAAAGCTTCAATATTAGCTTCCTTACTGATAAGTCTATTAGCCAATCTTGCTATTGTGTCTCCACTAAAGGCTTGCAATATCACACCATCAATTCCAGAAATGTACTTAGCGATAGAATCACTGATAATCGTAACTTTTTTAGCATCTGGAATGAAAGAGACAAAATAATTATCCAAAGCAAGAAATAATATTGACATACCTGATTTATTTTCAAATCTAGACCCAATAGATCTTTGCATTCTATTGCTGTCTATAATAATAAGGGCAAAATTGACCTCATCTGCAAAATATGAAAATAACATTCATACAGCATTTTTTTTAACATAGAAATTCCTTGCATTTAATAATAATGATAACTACACACCGTGCAAATAATGATATCTGTTAGTACGTGTACCAGAGTCAAACAAGTTGAGAATACAGCTCAACAGATGTGAATATTCTGCTGCAAGCTAGACCTTTACTGGCATAGTCAAAAGCATTCAAGACAAGGATTGAATCTGTAACAGTACTACCAGCATACCAAAATTGAAAATTAAACAAAATACTGAAACTATACATTTAAAATATTGCTATATATACAAATAAAACCTTGTACTAGCCGAGTACATCCACCGTTAGCTCTTATTCTGAGATTTCCTTGATGTGTCACCTAAATACTGTTTTTAGTATGAATTAAGATATGTTCTTTCATTTTATATGCTACCATCATTTTATCCTCCATAGATCATAAAGATAAATATTTTTTGTATGCATCCGATTTCCAATCACCATGTAGCTGAATAAGATCTGCGGGCACTTTAGATCTAAAAGCGTGGGTTGCACCACCTCTGCGGAATGAATGGGAACTAAATATTTCTGGATTTAATCCGATTTCTTTTATTAAACATTTCAACTTTTTCTGAAAATCTTTATAAAATATAACTTTTTTATGAGGTAACGTAAATAACGGGTCAGCAGACTTCGCTTTAACTTTACTGCACATGTTTAAATATGCATTAACGGGACATAAAACGGACCCAGGAATTTCTACTAACGGAGTTCGCAGAATGCGCTCCCCAAACTGGATTGTCTTTGACCATCTCATGTTGATAATCAAGAATCCTTCAGCCATTTGTACATCTTTACGACACAGAAATAATTTATTAACCAAATCTTTGTTTGTAGTAGGAACTAAATTTGACTTCCTAGCAAATAAATAAAAGGCAAAAAGGAATAAACACCAATAAACTACATCTTGTTTGTTTGCCATATCCAATATAGAATAAATATCTAGTAGAATATTTGGGGTTATAGCTTCTGCCTGTTTAACACAGTGCGGCTGCAATCTGGCAATTCCACGTAAACCCAGATTAATCAGAAAGTCATTTATACTATCCGTTGAATAACCCAAAAGCATATGCATAGTCTTTATACCACTTATATAATTTTTAATAGACTGCACTGAACGGAACGTTCGACTTAAAAATTGAGTATATAAACTCAAAATTTCTGTTGTTGACGGCAAATATGAAAATCCAAAATATAAACAAAATAAAATATATGATTCCCACTGTATTTTCAAATTCTTTGACGTGCCTGTAGCATATGCGAATCTTCTGGAGGTGCTCAAATCTCTTTTTAAAGAACCAATCTGCCTATCTGAAATAAATTATTACCAGGTATTTATAAACTCAAAAACATCATTGGAAACAAAATATTCTGTCAGAATGAATTCTTCTGTTAAACCAAAAAATAAATCTTTATGATCATTATTAAGGTTCCATCTTGACAAGTGGTCAGAAATTCTGTTAGCTTCACTTTCTAAATAAACTGTACGGATTTCAAATTCATAAATAGCCGATAAAAAAGCTATTTCTCTCAAGCCATTTTGTAGTATTTCACATTTGGATTTACCGGAATTCACAACTTGACAAACAGCCATGTTATCACAGAATACTTGAATTCTTTTTCCCTTAAAATTAGTACCCCATAATTTCAGACATATAATGATAGACATCATTTCTAAAATGTTTATAAATGTTAAACTTCTTATTTGCAAATGATGATGGAAAACCAGTATGGAAAAATTTTCCCTTCCAGAAACCTCCACACCCATCTAAACATGCGTCTGATGAAAAAATTTCATCTGGCTCAGACCACTGTTCATACAGCATCATAGAAATTCCATTGTATGTAGGCAAAAATCTGTACCACCATAAGATATCTTTTTTTACGTAATTGGGAATAACATGCTCCTTTATATTTTCTTTATGTAGTACTTTTAACCATTTAATCAATCTCGAAATAAAAATTCTGCCTGGTCTTACGCATGCCGCCACAAAATTAAGTTTACCAATTAAAGACTGAATATCTTTTAAACTAGCTTTTTCTCTATCTAACCAACTTCTTAAAAGTAGTTTCAATTCATTTAATCTGTCTTCAGTTATTTCTATGGTCATTGTTTCAGTATTAAATAAAACACCAATAAAAGTCATCTTTGTTGAAGGGGGACAAGATTTTTTAACTGCTTCCTCTATTCCACATAAATTTAATATAGAACCTACGCTCAAATATGCAAATTCTGCATTTTCTACTTTCTCTGCAGAAGCTAAGTCATCTATATAATTTAATATGTAAATCCCAATTTTAAACATTATGTATGTAATTGCATTGGTGAAACGCTGAGCAATGTGAGCACTAGATCGACAACCCAGACTTAAGACAGTGTCACAAAATATATGCTTTTTCCATACAAAACTAACTAAATTATAATTTGATGGACAGATAGGAATTTGGCGGAATGCTCTTCTTAAATCTTTTTTAAACAACAAGCATCCTTGACCTTTGATTTTAATTAAATGTATAAAATCATCTACTTTTGGGTATGTAATTTCGATTTTTTCACCTAAATATTCCTCATTTGAAATAAAGTCATTGACTGAAAACCCTTTTGGGTAACTGAGATTTAAAATTACTCTCCTTTCATCTGTATCTTTTTTTGGTAAAGAATTTAATGGTGAAATTTTAATTCCTTGTTTAAATGGATTCTGCTTAAATGGACCTAAAATTGCTTTATTTTCACTTTCTTTTGCTAAATAATCGACCATAGAATCTGAATATTCTTCTGCACCTTTATGATTTTTAAATTTCCATAATTCTTTCTGTTTACAATCCTTTAAGATTTTTTTATCCCCGATATAGCCAAGAGGAAAACCAAATTCCAATAGATCACATAACTGAGAATCTTTGTAATCCTTTAATAACAACCTCAAAATCTCAATATTCATTCTAAAATTAACTTTTATTCTACAGCTTTCAAAATTGAATTTTCCTGATTGAACTACCTTATCATGTGCTTCTAAAAAATTATGAACGGTAGTTTTATTTATGAATTTCTTTGTTGTCAAGCAAATTTTACATTGTTTAGAATGTTTACATATATGCTCCTTACAACTGAATGATTCATTTCTATCTAATTTTTCTGTTAAATAATTGTCGGCCTTTAAGAAATGTGGAAAAAATATATCCACTAATTCTTTATTTTGTTCTGAAATATTTTGATCGTAACTACATGTCGAGCTGTGCGGAAAGCGCGCAATAGAAAAATTTACATAAAATCTCAATAAACCAATCAGATTTAGTTATGTTTTATTAACCAATTAAAAACTTCCCTTTAGAATAAACAACTGATTGTTCGATTAGCACATATAAAAACAGATTTTGAACCGTCTTCATAATTAAATATTTTTATGCTAAAAATCATTCACAAAATAATTGTGTCTTTTTCTGGGTAGTATTGAATTTGTAGAAAATAGTCGTTTTCCCTTTGGTTTATTTTCTTTTGTTGGAATTCCAGTTCTAAAAATAAATATGTATATATGTCTACAAGTCCGCAGTTTCTGATGTCATTTGCCAACGGATAATTTTCTGTTGCCGTGAGCTCTTCCAGAGGTACTGGCATGGTGGATGGGTTAAAACTATCCCGAAATGCAATGCAGCATGACGTCAGCTATGTTATCTATTTTTGGCGCGAACTAAAAATAGCGCTAACTGGTGTGTGAAGCAGAGTTAGGAAATCCCTTGCAAAACGACTTTTCTACGAATTTTTGATTTACGCTTTTTAGTGAAACTTATTCATTTCCTCTTTATAAGTGCTTTTCAACAACTTGGATAAAAAAATCATCAAAATTATGATGCGTTCCAAAGTACAGGAACCTACCTTTAAGAATTGCGTTTAACTCAATGTTCAACTCTGTATCTTACAAATTACAGCAGCTATGATCATCATACTTGGTGCATATATACATCCATATGACTGCAGCAGCTGCATCATAAATCTTATGTCCTTGACCTATTTGTCACGTTTGACTGACTTTGCTGTTTGGCACTGTTTTTAAGGCAAAATTTTTAGTTTTGAAGATACCTTTGAGACAAGAGAGTTGATACTTGGTTAAATAGCATATCCCTAAAATTGCAGCAGCTGCAAAGCATCCCTGCTGACTCCTGTGCCCTTGACCTTCATTGATGATCCAGTGATTTTGCCTTATATTTCCAACACTGATTGATGGATTAACATGATACCTGACATAACGGATCAGTCTGACATTGCAAATGACCTCATACTATTTAATAGATTACTGTGACCTACATTTTATGGTTCAGTGATTGTGAGAATCAGGCTCCCAGGCTTTGATGTCTTCTGACAACTCTTTGTTATATTTGTATGATCCCCTGGGGGCGGAGACATATACCAGGGATTTGACATAAAAATGTCCCCACAGTGCAGGGCATATACCAGGGCTTTGCAGAGTGAAAAGTCAATATCCCCGCTATTCCCCGGCCCCAGGGGGGCCGTGGTTGCAAATGACTGGTGCATTCATTAGTAACTGAATCCTCTGCACACTCAGCAGCAGAAATAAGTGAACTAAGGCACAAACCCTCCTCGAAAAAATAAAATCATGTAAAAGTTCTTAAAGTCAAACAATGGCGTATGAACGTTGATATAGCATCACGTCATCACAATGACATAATGTTACTTTCAGTTTGAAATATGGATATTAATGATGCCTAAAATTAGACAACCAAGTTGCTGGATTTTTTTAAAAACAGAGTTAACTTAGGATGATACAAATTTATTAGAATGTGCCGCATGGTAGTGCAGCCACCGTCATTTGGTGACTCCGAGAAGATAAACAAGAGGTCCATGGTGGCCCTGAATCGCTCATCTGAGCATTAATCAGTTCACTGGCTCTGGTGAAGATTTATAAGAGTTTATACCATACTAACATTTGACCTCGTTTTTGACCCAACATGACCCAGTTTCAAACTTGGCCTGGATATTGTAAGAATAAACATTCTGACACAGTTTCATTGAGATTGGATCAAAACTGTGCCCTCTGGAGCATATACAAGGTCGTTCTTATATTTGACCTAGTGACCAAGTTTTTGACCCGACACGACCCAGTTTCAATCTTTACCTAGATTTCATTAAGATAAACATTCTGACAGAGTTTCATGAAAATTGGATCAAAACTGTGCCCTATAGGGTGTACACAAAGTTTTTCTAAGATTTGACCTTGAGCCGACGTGACTCAGTTTCAAAGGGGGCTTAGATATATGGACAATAAACATTTTGACATAGTTTCATGAAGATTAGATCGAAACTATGCCTTCTAGTGCTTACACAACGTTTTTCTAAGATTTGACCTAGTGACATAGTTTTTTACCCGACATGACCTACTTTCAAACTTGGCCGAGAGTTTATGAAGATAAACATTCTGACAGAGTTTCATGAAGATTGGATCAAAACTGCCCTCTAGGGTACACAGAAAGTTTTTCAAAGATTTGACCTTGAGCCGACCTGACTCAGTTTCATAGGGGGCTTAGATATATGGACAATAAACATTTTGACATAGTTTCATGAAGATTGGATCAAAACTATGCCTTCTAGTGCTTACACAACGTTTTTCTAAGATTTGACCTAGTGACCTAGTTTTTTCCCGACATGACCCAGTTTCAAACTTGGCCGAGAGTTTATGAAGATAAACATTCTGACAAAGTTTCATAAAGATTAGATCAAAACTGTGTCCTCTAGAGCGTACACAAGGTTTTTCTACGATTTGACCTAGTGACCTAGATTTTGACCCGACGTGACCCAGTTTCGAACTTGTCCTAGATATTATGAGGATAAACATTCTGACAAAGTTTCATGAACTTTGGATCAAAACTGTGTCCTCTAGAGCGTACACAAGGTTTTTCTAAGATTTGACCTAGTGACCAAGTTTTTGACCTGACATGACCCAGTTTCAAACTCATCCTACATATTATGAGGATAAACATTCTGACAAAGTTTCATGAACTTTGGATCACAGCTGTGACTTCTAGAGCTTACACAAGGTTTTTCTAAGATTTGACCTAGTGACCTAGTTTTTGACCCGACATGACCCAGTTTCAAACCTGGCCTAGAGTTTATGGAGATAAACATTCTGCCAAAGTTTCATCAAGATTGGATCAAAACTGTGTCCTCTAGAGCGTACACAAGGTTTTTTCTATGATTTGACCTAGTGACCTAGTTTTTGACCAACATGACCCAGTTTCAAACTTATCCTAGATATTATGAGGATAAACATTCTGACAAAGTTTCATGAACTTTGGATCAAAACTGTGCCTTCTAGAGCGTACACAAGGTTTTTCTAAGATTTGACCTAGTGACCTAGTTTTTGACCCAACATGACCCAGTTTCAAACTTGGCATAGAGTTTATGGAGATAAACATTCTGACAATGTTTCATAAAGATTGGATCAAAACTGTGTCCTCTAGAGCGTACACAAGGTTTTTTCTATGATTTGACCCGACGTGACCCAGTTTCAAACTTATCCTAGATATTATAAGGATAAACTTTCTGATTATGTTTCATGAAATTTGGATCAAAACTGTGCCTTCTAGAGCGTACACAAGGTTTTTCTAAGATTTGACCTAGTGACCTAGTTTTTGACCCGACATGACCCAGTTTCAAACCTGGCCTAGAGTTTATGGAGATAAACATTCTGCCAAAGTTTCATCAAGATTGGATCAAAACTGTGTCCTCTACAGCGTACACAAGGTTTTTCTATGATTTGACCTAGTGACCTAGTTTTGACCCTACGTGACCCAGTTTCGAACTTGTCCTACATATTATGAGGATAAACATTCTGACAAAGTTTCATGAACTTTGGATGAAAACTGTGCCCTCTAGAGCGTACACAAGGTTTTTCTAAGATTTGACCTAGTGACCTAGTTTTTGACCCGACATGACCCAGTTTTGAAATTGGCCTAGATTTTATGAAGACTAACATTCTGACAAAGTTTCATAAAGATTGGATCAAAACTGTGTCCTCTAGAGCGTACACAAGGTTTTTCTATGATTTGACCTATTGACCTAGTTTTAGACCCGACGTGACCCAGTTTCAAACTTGTCCTAGATATTATGAGGATAAACATTCTGACAGTTCTATGAACTTTGGATGAAAACTGTGCCCTCTAGAGCGTACACAAGGTTTTTCTAAGATTTGACCTAGTGACCTAGTTTTTGACCCGACATGACCCAGTTTCGAACTTGGCCTAGATTTTATGAAGACTAACATTCTGACAAAGTTTCTTAAAGATTGGATCGAAACTGTGCCCGCTAGAGTGTACACAAGCAAAAGTCCGTCCAGACGGACGTCCGGACAGACGTCCGGACGTCCATTCACACGTACGACGGACGACGGACATCACGGTATCCCAAAAGCTCACCCTGAGCACTTCGTGCTCAGGTAAGCTAAAAAGCATATGTATTCATTTTTTTTGCACAAATTCTGGGAACTTGAAGTTTACAGGCTAGTTTAGCATATCTGTTAGACTACACATCCTGGAACATTAAGGCTGTGACAGGCACAGTCATGTCTGTCCAGAATTTTAGTGCTTAGCTTGCCACAGAGCCCGCAAGAACCCTTGTGGTCACTGCCTCACTAAGTACCTCCAAGGCCATATTAAATGCAACCCTGTGCCAGTTCGATATCTCCGGATGCGCATTGCGGTCAGAAGTCAGAGAAATTAATCAGGGGCGCCAAGGGTTCAATCCTGCGATCCCAAAATCTACAGTGGATACTGGATTCATTGAGCATCTAAGTGGGCACGCTCAAAAGTTAATGTGGAATCTGGAAATGTGTATGCAGCATGTTTCAGGAATTAATTGAGAGGCGTCATATGAAAAGGTGCTTTACTTTTATAGTATTACGATGATCTGGCGGCATCAGTTCTGACTGATCAGCACCTTCATTATATTCACGTTTTAGATGTTTGACTGGATTCATATATGGTATACACGAAAATGAAAGAATCTGCTCAGGCTGCATGGATGCATAGGATGAACTGGGTGACTCCTATTTGCACATACCGTAAATGATGTTTTCACGTGATGCTAATAGTATTTGACTATTTGGTACTCTTAACATTTGACTTGCATTACTTATTATTTGGATAATATGCCATGGTTTTTTAATAAACACAATTTGATGATAATCAGGTGTGAACGTCTGTCTTTAACATCCCTTCACAGCTTTCATCGTTAATCCTTTACACATATATGCAAATAAACATGTAAATTAACCTGTTGTGACTCGACAAAACTGCGAGATGTGAGGGTGTCCCTTTCTTTTCCTTCCTTTCTTTTTTTTATGCTAGGAAGGATCCTATATTCGCCAAAAATATTGGGGCAGCAGTCGCCTACCCTGCTGCCCCTGTTCCGACGCCCATGTTTACCAGAAAGTGTCATATCGGCACAAGGAGTTATTGCTATCAAAATACAGACTAGGCCAATACAATGAAGTAGACATGGGGCACAAGGGGTATGGCCGCCTCACCAACTGACTAACTCAAAACCCCCATCACCAAATATATCAATGACCATAGAAATGAAAATGATACCTTAGCCTTCACAGGCATGAATGGGCTCTCATAAAAAATAAACTAGAAAATTGTGTCTGTAAGACACAGGTGATGCCCCCGTGCTCCCCAATTAACCCTTGCACCCTCTTTCTCCCTCCATCCCGCCCCCACTACCATTGCAAATTCAAAGAAGTGTGCATGGTCTCAAACTGTGAAAACTGATTAGTCATAAACTGTAGTATGTCTTGAGAATATTAGCTTGTTACCTATATTGTTAAAAAAACAAAAGATGAAAATTTCGTAGTTCAAAACCTGCAATTTTGCTAAAACAACTTTTTTATCATAAAATATCTTCATGACCATCTTTATTATTTCTGTAACACATGTACAAAGTTTCAAAGCCATCTATCATAAACTGTGAGAGAAGTTCATTACACACTGATATCAAACACTGAAAATGACTTAAGTTTAAAAACCCATTATTTTGTCAAAATTACATTTTGTGACCTTCAAAAATATTCATGCATATCTTCAATATGTTTGCAACATGTGTGCAAAGTTTCAGCTTGATCTGTTATAAGCTGTCGGAGGAGTTGATTACACAATCATTGCTACCTTACATCACAAACCATCACTGAAAATGTCTAAGTCCAAAAGCCCGTAATTTTGCCAAAAAATATTTTTTGGTCATAAGAAATCTTCATGCATATCTTCAATATGTCTACAATATGTATGCAAAGTTTCAAATTGATCCATCGTAAGCTGTGGGAGGAGTTGATTACACAAACTTGCTACCCTATATGACTAACCAACACTGAAAATGTCTAAGTCCGAAAGCCCCATAACTTTGTCAAAATTAATTTTTTGGCCATAAGAAATCTTCATGCACATCTTCAATATGTCTGCAACACGTATGCAAAGTTTCAAATTGATCCATCATAAGCTGTGGGAGGAGTTGATTACACAAACATACTATCCTGTATCACTAACCAACACTGAAAATGTCTAAGTCCAAAAGCCCAAAATTTTGTCAAAAATAATTTTTTGGCGATAAGAAAACATCATGCACATCTTCAATATGTCTGCAACATGTGTGCAAAGTTTCAAATTGATCCATCATAAACTCTGGGAGGAGTTTATTACACAAACTTGCTACCCTATATCAGTAATCAACACTAAAAATGTCGAAGTCCGAAAGCCCGTAATTTTGTCAAAAATAATTTTTTGGCCATAAGAAATCTTCATGCACATCTTCAATATGTCTGCAACATATGTGCAAAGTTTCAAATTGATCCATCATAAGCTTTGGGAGGAGTTGATTACACAAACTTACTACTAAAATGTGCGACGGACAGACAGACGGACAGGGGTAAAACATAATGCCCCCTGACTATCGTCACGGGGGCATAAAAAACATTAGTATAATGACATTGTTTCTACAACAACCTTAGAAATAATAATACTACCTTAGCTTTCACGGGCACCGTGTGCGGCTAAGGTAGTAATCAGTGCCTGCATTAATTTCTGAAATAAGGAAGTCCTGACTTCCAGCTCTTTAGATCTGGAAGTCCCAGCCCTGAGACTTGGAAGTCCTGTCCCAATTCGAAGTGTTCCTTCAATCAAAACTCAAAAACTTTACCACCATGTAATGCCATGAAAAAGCAAGAAAACACTGTTACATTCTTAATCTATAGAAACAGAAAGATTGAGTATAGAGTGTAAGAGTGATGTCCATTAAAATATTCATACCATTGATGCTTTGGAATGCCAGGAGAGGCTGTAGTGTAGTGGCTAACACTCCGGACTACCAATCCAGGGGTCGCAAGATTGACCCCCCGCTTCTCCGGTCTTTCAGGTGAGACTTTAAACCGAGGTCCCGTCTCCATATGACCTCGTTGGTGGTGGGACATTAAACCCAAGTTCACTCACTCACTTTGGAATGCCACTGAGGTGGATGGGTAAAATTTAATGGGAAGCAACTCCCCCATTTTCAGTTTTGCCTCTCTTGTCAGTGGGGTTCAGCTCTAAACTTTTTAGGAGCAAATTCTTTCTTGACACTATTTTGGAAGAGCTTTGTCATCAAGGAAAGACAAGGAAATCAGTAAAAAGTTGTTCCCCTTTGTAAAAAGGGGAGGGGAAAAAACAACATGGATTACTCGTACACCTCAATAAAGTTGTAAGTAGTAAGGTTCTTGAAATCAGGTGCAATAAAGTAAATCAGGTAAATGACAACAAGCAAACTTCATTTTGTCAAAAATTATTCCATTTGAGGAAAATGGGGAGTAATCACTTATGCCACAGATACTCATTTTATCAGAAAACAAACACTAGCGTTCTTATATTCTATAATTCAGAAGTGTAGGACAAATGTAAAAGTTATTCAAGCTAACAACAGCTAATGATGACATAGAAGACTAGAAGCTCCATTGTCTATGCATATATCTGACACTTCCAGTAGTATCCTATGCAGGGGTGTGGAATTCTTATATCTGACTTGTCCGACATGGGCTGTCAAGTAGATTTTGCCTTCCCATTTGTCCACGCACGAATAGAAAATCTGTAGCAAAGAATAAAATACGGTTTTCTGGCATAAATGCTGACACAAAACTTCTATTCCCGACTGATTATAAGAGTTTGAGACTGTTTAACCCATTTCATTCGGCATACCCCTTTAGGGGTATCTGGGCAA
Organism: Ctena decussata; assembly: GCA_963989385.1. Classification (NCBI taxonomy): domain Eukaryota; kingdom Metazoa; phylum Mollusca; class Bivalvia; order Lucinida; family Lucinidae; genus Ctena; species Ctena decussata. The sequence goes on along the minus strand of OZ022503.1, from coordinate 39,072,131 downwards.
ACAGTTTGGATCCAGATCAGGCCCCACAAACGTGGGACCTGATCTGAGATCCAAACTGTTTGCTGCCTAGACATCATTTCTACAAGAGTTGGTAAGACCAATATTGTCAAAATATTCTTGATTTTTTTATGCAGACGACAAAAAATACCCAGAATGCAATGGGTTAAAACTGCTGTTATTTTTTAAACATATTTATTCAGTTATAAGAAGGGTTTATTTTTCCTCCCAAAACTCCAAAGCCATCTTTTTTCTAAAACATTTCAAAATATTTAGGTCTGTCTTTTAAATCCGTCTTTTTTCTAAAACAATTCCAAAAACTTAGATCTGTCTTTTAAGGTGGATCTAGATTTTTCGGATTGTTTTGGAAGGGAAAACTCCCATCTTATAAACAAAGACTACAAACACAAGCATGCTAATACTGTTACACCCATACTCATTTCAGCTGTATCTTGCTTTTTGTCTAGATCAGAGGCAGTAGAGGGAAGGCTCTCCATGACAAAGTTCTGGTGAACTGTCAGTACAGTATGGCCACTTTTAGTACCGGAGAACGCAAAAGACGACCGCGGGGGGACCGCAAATCCAAAGAGATGACCATGCATCTTCAACAGACATTTGACGCTGCTATTATGACAAATCTCTACCCCAAATCACAGATAGATATATTTGTAGAGGTAAGTTAAAATTGTAGAGGTAAGTTAAACTGTTGTAAACAATCAGAGGCTTTGCAAACAATATAGACACTGATCAGACTGCTCCTCAGGAGCAGTCTGATTAGGGTCTGTATTGTTTGCCTATTATCTTTTTCATAATCAATTCTTCAGAAGATATTTATTCAAAGACCAGTCTTGATTCTTCATGGCCATGTGGATTATTCTTTCTCTGAGTTTCCAGTGGGTCTGTTTCCAGAGGGTAGCTGATTTGTATTTAATTGTATTTTTTCTCTCAAAATTTCCTCTATTTAATGCAAGCAGTGTACATGCTGTAGGCCCTGATCCAATGACACATTCTGCAGTGTCTGATCTAGGTCTACATAGTTTCCCAAGAAACCTTTATGTGACACTATGAACGCAATATTTTGTTTAAACTAATAAAAAGGTCTCTGTTAAATATTCCAGATAGCCCACAAGGCTAAAATTGTGCATTGGCTACCATTCAATAGTGGGGAATGGTGTTGTTGCAATGACTTTGTTGCAACTGTTTTGGCACTAAAAGAGCTTAAAACCAAAAATAGTTAACCAAAAATACTTGAGTTTACAAAGAGTGAAGATCCAGATGAGGTACCTCATAATGATTTTTATGGTAATTAAACTTAACTATATATTCCAGGTACTGCAGTCAGATGGAGGTAATTACTGTGCTAGTGTGAATGCCGCAACTCTAGCCCTAATAGATGCCGGAATACCAATGAGAGACTATGTTTGTGCCTGTTCTGCCAGCTTCGTTAGCGACACACCCATTGTTGACATTAGTTATCTTGAAGAATCCTCAGGCGGTGCCGAACTCATTGTAGCAACATTACCAAAATCAGAACAGATTGTCTTTCTTGAGCAGAACTCTCGCTTGCATGAAGATAATTTAAGTAGTGTGTTAGACTTGGCAGTGAAAGGTTGTAAGGATATTCATGATGTTTTGGACAGAGCAGTTCGGGAACATATTAGTGAAGTGACAAGTTTTACAGGGCTTGATGAATAAAATGAATCAGAAAAGTTTTATTTCTTATAATTTTCGGTCTGTAAATGAGTGATCTCACCAGAAAAGATTATTTTCTTTTTTACCTCTCTTCTCAATGAAAAGAATTCTAACTCTTCTAGTAGCACAAGCTTCTTGTATATCCCATTTTGTTCAGAAAAGCAAACGTCACAAAAGTTGTCTCCCTTTCAAAATAGTGACGGAAAAGCAAGGGGTGTAACCATAAAAACTGTTTGCCAGACAACACTGCGGAACCTGAGGAAATGGCATCTTAAGACTGCATCTGCAAACAGTCTCATCTGATCTGCGTTCACACTTTTTGCTACAACTGGCCCCGAGGTTATAAAACTTGAGTACATTCTCAAAATAAAGCACTCTGCAGTGCTGGACACTCCCAAGAGTAATGTGGTGGCCAAAAAGTGCAGCAGGCCACATTTTCAATGGCCCAAATTAGCCACTAGCTATTAAATAAATATCCAATGCATTTATTAATGCCGAACAGGTAAATTTGAGCCACTAAAGATCATAATATGAAGATTTTTGGTGGCCCCAGACAAAATTTAGGCGCATTTTGGCCACTGGGCCACTGGCCGTTTCCAGCACTGCACTGATTGGCTGCTTCTGAGCACATGCTCTGAAGCAGCCAATCAGTGTGCTTTATTTTGAGTTTGAGATTATACTCAAGTTTTATAACCCCGAAACCAGGTTTATCTGCCTTTACAGGTACATATGGGTAAATGATAGTTGTGCAAGCAAATCTGGTGTAAAATTAATAAAACACTGTTACTTAACATTTTAATTCTGACATACAAACAAAATAATGCTTCACATCTTTTCTTTTATAAAAGACGAAAAGGCAGTGATTGTACACAATTTTCATTTAATATGACTTCTACAGCATTTAAAATGCAGTCTTCTCTCTAGAAAGACCCCAAATATCTAAGTTTTAAGAAATTCTGCTCTAAGACAGCTTTTTCTTGTCCAACACAATCACAAAAGTCTAGATCCATCTTTTAAGACAGATTTAGATCTATGGGATTGTTTTGGGAGGAAAAAAAAACCCTCTGTAATATGACCAAAGGAATATGCCAAAGCCTCAAAAACTAAATTCTATGCAACATTTTCATTTAGATTCAAGACAAATAACTGACATCTTCAGATGTAAAGACTGATAATGATGGCAGAGCTAAGATAAACTTTCTTGCACACCAAATAAGGATATTTCAGTATGTACCCAGTACTGCCCTTCAATATATATATATAAAAATATGTATAAATAGGAGAAAATATCACAGTTCAAGTCTTAATTATGGACGGTATGACTAAAAAATTACTCATTACTTTAATGTGCCTAAATTTTGGGACACCTAAAAATAATTAATTTTCCATTTGGGACAAATGGAAAATTGATAATATTTAGGTGTCCCAATTCTCAAGCACATTACAGTAATTAAAGGAAATTGATAAGTGAAGAATATACTCTTCAGTTCCACCAATACATGTACTTGTGAATTTAAGTTCCATCTAAAATTTGCCAACTGACATTGCAGAGAGCAAGAAATTAGCTATTATAGAAATTTGATGGACTATCAAAGTCCAAGTGCAACAGACATGCCATAACTAAGTATCCACATAAGCATTAAATGGTAATAGGAAGCAGATCTTCATAAAATCATGCACATTTGGTAGATAAATTTTTGTGTAACTAGAATCAGGTTTAATATGAAAATTCTATATCTTCTAAAAAGTAAACTTATGACACAATATCCAATTTTGTATTGCAGCACAAAATAGATCACAATATCACAGTATTTGTCAATGCTTATGTTCACATGGCCATAATGCTCTCAGGACACACAAGATTATTTCTGATATTTCCCTGATTATTTTTACTCCTCCATAAACTCATACAAGGTAGCATTTCATTAGGATAGACTTGTCAGGGCAATTTTAATGAGCTGTAATTGTTATACCATGGTTTTTCCGCCTGTACGGGGAGATAATCCACAAGCTTTAGCGAGTGGATTATCTCCCGTACAGGCAGACAAACCATGGTATAACTATTTTATACCACCCTTACAAGTGTAGACCTTTCTCATTGCAAAATATTTCGTACTAAAGTTGGAATTTTCTGGTAAGGTTGGTATAAGTTACAATATTTGCAATACCATATGGAACTGCGGTGGCTCAGTGTATTACATGCTGGTTTGCTATTAAAGCTAGCAATTTGGGTTTGAATCCCACTGGAGGCAGGATTTTTTCCAACCATATAGAGGTTCCATTGCACAAAGCCTTAAATTATCATCCTATCATGATCTCAATATGACTGAAAACACTGTTGAAAGGGATGTAAAACTCACTATCCTCCAAGAATCCACCATAAACTCATGTTGTGATGTATATCTGTGCTTTATAGAGAAATTAAAATCATCCTGGAGAAATCACAATTTCGCTGCTTTTCTGAAGCTATGTTTCACACAACCATTAATTTCCTGGTTCTTAATGTAAATGGATACACCATGTTTTTCTGCCATTCTTGCAAAGGGAAACAACTTTTATGTTTCTTCCAATTCGCTTCCCTGGAGGATGAAGCCCTTCTGAAGTGGGATCAACTGTTAAAGGAAAAATTTCCTTTAAGAGTTGATCCCCATTGAGAAAAAGGCAAAAATGAAAATTACTGAGTTGCTTCCCCTGAAAGTGTATCCATTCACCTTAAATTTAAAATGCTGTGGCTTCTAGAATGAAATGCTTTGACTTCTAAAAATCTTCATCCACACAAATTATAACCTCCTCCCCGACCGAGACACATAGCCTTTCTGTAACCTCTCGATCACTTTCGACTGTTCTACTGCCTCGGCTTCATAAGGTTTGTCCGTTCTGTATACCCAGTGAACATATTTGTCCATTTTAACATTGTCTATTTCAATATCAGCTTGAAGTATTGCTCTTTTGAGGTCGTCAACACTTACAGGACTGCAATATGAAAAGTTGTACATTTGAATTCTAATTCGAGCTAAAGGCATCACAAATGACCGCACGATATCCTGTCGCTGCAAACACCAATATTGACAGGTGTCTTAATTCAATCAGACCTGCTCTAAAGTGGTCCATTTACAATAGTAAGTGAGACATTGCCAATACAAATGCTTATGCAAAATTTGCAGAAAATCTGTGAATAAATACTCGGGTTACCTTTTGAAATAAAGAGAAGATGGACACAAAGACAGCCCGCCTGGACACCTAATAAGATAATACTACATTACACGAGACAGACAGCCTGGATGCATAATAACAATCCCAGAGCAGCAAATTCTCTCCTTTTATGGTACTAAGGCTTTTCATGCCATTGCCAGCTATTTTAATGATAACAAAGCTAGGTAGCTACATTAAATTATTATTCATACGTGGTACAAATCACCTTACTCTGTTTATTGGAACCGTTTTGGTGAGTGGCTGATTTGTTACTACTCAGGCTTTGATTATTGCTCCTCATTTGTAAAATGCAAGGCCAGGGGCATTTAACAGCAGAGCTTTAAATAATAGAGAGTATTGAGTGATAATTACGGATAATTATTGTTAATTCTGCATAAAAACATATGTTGTGACCCCTCATCTGAACCGTCTCGACAAGACGGTTCAGATGAGGGGTCACAACATATGGTTTCAATGAGAAATAAAAAAAAATATCCCTCAATTATCATCAGATACCCCTCTTATCTAGAGCTCTGTATTAGGATTAATACAGTATAACTTACTTGACATCTTGTAATTGTGCCTTTATATCATCCACATATTTCATCCTCTCTTTGGTCTCCCACTTCTTCAGCTCTTCTAAGAAAGGTCCAGTTTTTCCCTCATCATCCTACATAAGAAAGAAAACTTCAATTCCAAGAACTTGCAGTTCCTTCAGAAATCTATATGGGTTGTGTCATGCAAATGACTATAGCTCTTATACAAATTTTAAGAACAGGTCTGATGCGGAACCGTCAAGTCCACTTTTTGCTAAGGTTGACTGCCCATTTTAGCACAATTTAAACCTTTTCTGCTACAACTGACTGCTTATGCCTAATATAATACCTTACCATAGCAGCTTTAATATTGACAGAAGCCATCTCTGCAGCATATGCCATTGTAAACCTAAATTAAGTTGATTTTACCAGAAGCTTCACTGATTTGACTATCATCAATTTAGCACAAAGGTGCTGGCAGAATGGGAAATACTATTGCTGTCTCTGAACAGTCTGGTCTTGGTCTACAGTGTTTGCCCAGACATTCCTGGCCCAATATTTAGTGAGGTGGTGCAAGTTTTACAGACCATTTTGGAACTTTATTTGCTTGTAAGACCACATTCACACCTGTGTTTTTATATCCCTTTGAGTAAAAATCCAAGTATATGCATGTACATGGTAAATAGTAAAATGAATAAGATGAAGAGGGAAAGATATAAGAATCCAATGATGGCTATGCAAAGAGATATATTTATAAGCATCAGTTCTGCAAAGCCTATACTGCCATGGCGAAAGCCAGTCAACAAGTTCTTATAAATAGTTTGAAAACTGTTTCTCAACCCCTTCAGTATTGCATATGCCCTTTATTCAAGGTCTTTTGAGTAGCTGTCTTTAGGTCCAGTTTCCACAAATATCTAGTTTTAGTTAAGAAACCAGCTCAAATATTTCAACAATAGAGTATTAGCACTGGAATCATGAAGTTCAGAATTTGGCCTTTTAAGGAGTCATATGATGCATGGCTTCTAAGCATGTATTTACGCACAATTAGCCAGGTAAGAGATTTTGAACAGTGCATTGATTGCACATGCATAGTATGCTAGATCAGACAGGTGTGACATCCCTTATTCAGTGAATAAACCTTACCACCACTGAACTAGAAAGTGTAAACAGTTTTTAAAATTCGTAGAAGACCTATAGCACAACATATCTAGGAACAGCCAAAACAAACAAGATTTCCATGAAATGTGGTGTCTGGCCTGTCAGGGCATTGTCACAAAACAGCTAAACCAAATAAATCTAAATCAACATAAAAGACTTACCCCGCCACCAACAATCCTGAAAATACTGGAAAAATAATACCTATGTCACACCTCTGCCAGTCCGGGAATCTATGCAGTCTAGCTAGAGCTTTCAATTTGTGCTTGAAGGACCATATAGGTGAGTGTGAAAGCAAAGACTTTGATGCTCAGGTTGGTGTTAGCCTGTGCTGGTCTCATATGCTATAAGCAGATCTTTTGCATGTCATGACTCGTACAGCAAAAAGTGGAGCCTTTGATCACCTAAGCAGGCTGAGTCTTTATTTCTTTTCTTAGGCCTCGGCTTAAATATAAATATCTTTTGGAGAGCATAAAAGATGAACTGAAGGTTCTTTTGAGTGAGGGTCGGGCTGTTCAAAACATGAGCCGCGACACAAGAAAACCAACAATGTGGTTGTGCGCCCAGTGCAGACTCGGATCAGCCTGGGCATCCGCCCAGTCTGATCAGAGTCTTTGCTGTCCGCATGGAGGTAGCTCAGTCCCTTAGCTACCCTTTAAGCACGTAGCGATGAGTCTGACCAGACTGGGCGGATGCCCATGCTGATCTGAGTCTGCACATGGCGCATAACCACATTGTTGGTTTTCTCGTGTCGCGGCTCATGTATTATTTACAAAAGTGAACTGCAGGTGCATCTTTTCATGAGTGATGAGACACTTCAAAGAAACAGACTGGGGTTGTATTCATAAAACAACAAGTGGTTGCTATGCTGTTGCTAAGGCTAAATTTCTTTGAAGGAGATTCCCTACAACTATGAAATTTGCGCTGGAGGAACAGTCTTACAAAGGCTGTTCCTCCAGACCAAATTTCATAGTTGTAGGGAATCTCCTTTATAGATGTTTAGCCTTAGCAACAGCATAGCGACTTAAGTGGCTTTATGAATACGGCCCCTGGTGTCCCGATCTTTAATGTGACACCTAGCTGAATAAAGGTGTTATAATCCTTCACTAAACAACTGCTGAGAGGTACTGAGGCTTCACCGCACACACTAGGATAATATCTACACATTTGCATAACAATCAAGACTGTTATGTAAGTAAGGATGTAGCAGAGATTTAAAGGACATTAGAGATGATCATGCAGTTTGCAATTACTGACTCTGGCTTGAAGGCATGTCATCTGCAACATGCTATATACACCTGCGGAGAACCAGATTTACAGTATTGTAGAACTGACCAATGCACTATAAATACTCATAATTAAAAATATCTTTCCTCACCTCCATGAAGAGATTTTTGTATTCTAATTCATCAGACTCTTTGTCTTCCATCTCTGTCTCAGCAGCTCGCATCATTGAGTTGAGAGTCTCATCATCAATGTCTGTCAGGTAGCTCTTGATACCCTCCTGGAAATCTGCTTTTGAGAGTTTGCCCTGGTTGCCTTTATCCATATCAATTTTAGTGAGGTGGTTCATGAATTTCTGTATTAACTGTAGTTGGCTGTGGTATATCTCTTCATCAATCTGGCAAAGAATGCAACAAAAATCAAGATAAAGGAAGACATGGGGTGTGTTGACATTATCAAATTTATCCAGTTATAAGACATGGAAGAAAGAAGAGTTCCTTTCCAAAATTACCCAAATTTGTAATAAATCTTCGTAACTTACTGATCAACATAGGCTAAACTGTCAGTTTATACTGTAAACCTTAAGCTGTAGAAAATGTTAAAGTGTACCCTTTTGCCACAAATCTACTTGTTCAAATTTATTATAATCCAAGTAACCGGCTACAGTATCCCAATATTAATCTTTTGGAACAAAATTACAGTCAGAATGCAGCTAAGAAATTGGTTTTCTCTTCCAAAACTATCCCAACAAGAGGGCCAAGATGCCCTGAATCGCTCACCTGAGTAAAAAGGTTATTGGTCAAACTAGGATCATCATTTGAACTAACCTGATAGTTAGCAACCATTTACAAATGGTTCTGAAGAAGATTTTTGAATACTTTTCTATGTATTGCTATGGTTCAAACCCTGGACCCCCTGCGGCGGGGCCACTTTGGACCCTGGGGCCATCATTTGAATAATCTTGGTAAAGGACCACTAGGCAAAGCTACATACTAAATTTCAAGCATCTGAGCCACTTGGTTCTGAAGAAGAAGATTTTTGAATATTTATCTATGTATTTCTATGGTTCAAACCCAGGACCCCCTGGGAGGGGCCATTTTTGATCCATGGCACCATCATTTGAACAAACATGGTAAATGACCACCAGGCAATGCATCATACCAAATTTCAAGCATCTGCACTAAGGGGTATGGCAAGCCAAGTGCACAATAAGTCTACAAACATAGGTTTGTAAATTACAAACACAGGTTTTTACTCAAACCTATGTTTGAAAATCACTATTATAGGTTTATGTTTTTCTCTCATGGGTTTTACAATCTCTGTCATAGGTTTCAGAATCTGACATTTTAAAACTCGCGATTTAACCTTTAAACATAAGTTTGGACAAGATTATGGGTGCCAAGTGCATAATAAGTCTACAAACACAGGTTTATAAATTTCAGTCATGGGTTTCGAGTTCAAACATAGGTTTTAAATTTACAATCACAGGTTTTCAATTCCCCCTGTTTTATTTCCTATATTTTTCACTTCTGAGCAGCAGTCACCTCTTTATTCCAGTCAGCGGCCATAGTTTTTGGCGAAAACCGGTCAGAATTACATCTATAACGGCCAGTTTTTTATGGTACTTTTTCCATTACCGAGAGACCCTTTACCTTTTGTTACTTATCAGCTAATAGGAATAATGTAAATTCATGGTAAATGTGAAGATTACACAAAAGATTTACATTTGCAGACATATACATTATTAAGGCTGTTTTTTACTAGTACTCAGTGGTCAAATGCCAATTAAAAGCCTGTGAGTTAAATCCTCCTAACAACAGCCACCTCTCGACAATGGCCAATTTTTGCTGTTCCGGATGTTGGCTGTTGTAGAGAGGTTGCACTGTATATCACTGGGGCTCTGCACTGGAGATTATCACTGGGGCTCTGCACTGGCGATATGATCTACTTTACAACTGACCACCAATTTAGGGGATAACTGTACTCAAAATTGTCATCTGAGGAGGTATATCGTCAGTTTTATGGTCGGAAATTTTGTTTTATGGCGACACCCTAGGGGAGCCGTAAAATGCAATTTCTGGCCATAAAACCGATGATTTACCACCCCAAATGGCAATATTCATTACAGTTATCCCCGTTCTAATGCATTTTCACATTTTCACCTTTAGAAATGTGCAACTTTGCACCCATAGCAAATGCTTTCAGCGACAAAAATCCAGACATCAGCCATTGAGAAGCGACATTACATAATGACATTGGGTTTCCAACAGTATATCCTAGGATATACATGTACTGTCGCAAATTTTTAACATTATCCAATTCGACGTTGCGTTCTATGCCTAAGTTCATCAGAATGATATATTTATGCAACATATCACTTAGAGCTGATTTACTTCTTCAGTAAACATATGTGAACAATAAAGGCTCAGACCAGCCTGTTAATCCCCAGTGTATATATTGGGGGTCATGATCGAAACCTTTCTGCTGGAGTTATGGCCCTTTATCTTGAAATTTGGCCAAATCTTGTGACCCCAAATCCTCCTTCAGTTTTCAACCAATTTTCATCAAACTTTCAGGATACTGTCGCTACATGATGTGGATCATATTTTACTGGGGTCATGACTGGACTATTTCTGCCAGAATTGTGGCCCTTTGAAAGTTCTACCAAATCTTGTTGCTGCAACTACTCCTTCAGTTTTTCATCAAACTTTCAGGTTATCATTGTCACTACATGAGTTGGATCATATTTTAATGGGGTCATCATTTGACTCTTTCTGTTAGTTATGGCCCTTAAAATCCTATCAAATCTTGTGGCTCCAACTCCTCTATCAGTTTTCAGCCAATTTTCATCAAACATGCAAGATATGATGACCATTTGACACTGATCATATATTATTTGGGTCTTGATTGAGTCCTTTTTGCCAGTTATATTAGCCCTTGGTAAGTTTGAACAAATCTTGTGGCTGCAACTCCTGCTTCAGTTTTCAGCTTGTACCCATGGCTCCTTTCAAAATCAAATATCCCTATTACTGACATGTCCATATATCAGGAGAATTTTGGCCACTGGCCTTTTATTTTAGCAACCCATGACTGCAATGCACAGGGGCAATATTCATAAAATGACTTAAGTGGTTGCTATGCTGTTGCTAAGGCAAAAAATTTTTAAGGAGATTCCCTACAACTATGAAATTTGGTCTGGAGCAGTCTTACAAAGACTGTTCCTCCAGACCAAATTTCATAGTTGTAGGGAATCTCCTATATAGAAATTTAGCCTTAGCAACCGCATAGCAACGACTTAAGTGGCTTTATGAATACGGCCCCAGATCTTTTATAAATAGTCCCACCTACCTCTTCAGTTAAGACTCCAGAGAACAAACCAATATTTTCATCATGCGAGTACCTCTGACAAGCATCATGTAAGTTGTAACCCCATTCCACAATCATCTGATCAAGGCCAAACCGTCTTTGGAGGTATGTGTATAAGAAGTCACCCATCTTGTCTCGTACACCATCAGTTTTCTGAAAATCAGACAAATTATTATTAAAATGCTTAATCCTGGGGCAGACAAGGCTAGGCAAACAGCAAAGACCAAGATCAGACTGCTCCTAGAGCAGTTTTTTCCCATTCAACCAATGGTTTTATACAATATCTTCCAATAGGGCATGATTGAAAAGTCAACTAGTTAAAGCTGTTTGAAAGCTAATATAAATCTTAAATGTATATTTATGTGTCCCCATATATGTATACTATATTGAGAAAACAATGTCAGTTTCTTTTCATTAATCCTGGGCAAGATAAAAAAATGTGTATAAATGGTGAGGGTTGTTGACCACTTCATTGTTTCTGGGTTCACTCTTAATAAACCTGATATCGAAAGAAACTAACATGGTTTTCAATTTATCATGCAACATTTTAGCAAGTTTCTTCAGAAATTAACAAGGAGGTAAAGCATATTTCATTCTAACTTCATGATGTTGCATTTACACTATGGCATTAGTCTTTGAAATTCTGCCAATCAAATGCTGAGATCACTTAAAATTGCAACATCCAGCAATCCTACAATATGCTCAGCAAGGAAACATTTGCATAAGTGCATTGCTGCATCAACTTTTGCCAAAACAGCAGACGAGGATAAGATGGCAGGGCCGATCTGTATCAATTATACTTACGGCGGCATCATGAGCACCTTTCTCTCTCCAGATATCTTTGATGAGTAATGAAGCATCTCTCTTACCCAATCTTCTGTTACGTACTGGACCTTCGTGTTGTAAATATTTAGGTATTGTAGGTCCTGTGCCCTGTCAAAGACAACGAATAGAACTTGAAGTATTTAGTGTTAAAAGTTCTAGATCATGTGTTATTTTAATCAGTTCTATGACTATTTAATTCACAACATAAGTAATGGAACATCTTTTCCATTGCACCGTTTTAAATGGCTTGATACATTTTCTTCTAAGTAGGCTGCATGCTTTACCTGCAACAGAAGTTTCAGCATGTATTTCCATTTTAACTACAATTTTAATTTCTCTGATGCTTATAGAACCATGTCTAGAATTGCAACTATTCACTATCAGCACAGAAACTTTCTTTTTACTTGGCTATATGTCCTCCTGCTAGAAAGGGAACTTCTTAATTGCAGAACTTTGTAAGATGCAGAATTTTGCAGGTACTTCTTTTTTCTTTTCTTTTTGACTAAAGGAAATGTCACTTTTGTTTCACTTAATGTAGATATGTAGATGTCACCATTTTCAATGGCTATAAAATCATCACCAACATCATATGCTGCATATGTCAGAGTTACCCCTTCAGCACTAGCTACAGATTAAGTGTCAATGTCTGTAGTTCTGCCACCTACTTAACAGTCGGTCCTCAGAAATTGAAGGCAATACCCTAAAAATTAATTCTAAGTATTGGGACAGATAGGTCAAGGCCCAAATCAGACTGCTCCTTAGGGACAGTATAATAAGTCTACACTATCTGCCATTCTAACTGCATCTTTTGAATGTGTTGCTGCATTGTAAAATTGAACCATTCCAATTTCAGGACGATACTGTTTTTTTTCTAAGCCTCCAAAGTTTGAGAAATTTTATGTTAACAAGTTCAGTACTTCACATATAAACACAAAAACTACAAATAAGACAGATTTTTAACATAAACACAAGCAAATGACATCCTTTTGTAGATGGTGACCTGAAGTAATATGAAGTATGTACTGATGAAGTTTGGATGGCCTATTAAAAGAAGCTATTATATAGTATGGATTAGGTGCTGCAGACAACAAGCTGGGTGAACAGAAAATAATATAATACCTGTCCATCAAAGTATTCAGCCCCGCCCACATCTACAATCTCTCCAGAGGCCATCTCTGTTAGCAGCACATCAACCATTTCATTGCTGGTTTTTCCCGTAGACAGCTCCTTCCATCTGACCATCCCACCGTTAATATGATCTGCACATTTATCCCAGTCTGGTCTGTGGTAGTAAAATGAGCCACATCATGTGATTTAAAACAATGTGGCACTGGGGCCGTATTCATAAAGCCACTTAAGTCGTTGCTATGCTGTTGCTAAGGCTAAATATCTATAAAGGAGATTCCCTACAACTATGACATTTGGTCTGGAGGAACAGTCTTTGTAAGACTGTTCCTCCACAGCAAATTTCGTAGTTGTAGGGAATCTCGTTCAAAGAAATTTAGCCTTAGCAAACGCATAGCAACCACTTAAGTTGTTTTATGAATACGGCCCCTGGTGACAAGCAAAGGCTCTGATCAGACTGCACTTCTGATCAGAACCTTCACTTGTCACATCAGCCATCTATGGAACTGGCCCAAACAAGTTAACCAACAGTGAGGCCTTTAAAGTCCCAGCGTAAACGATAAGGATGATCTGAATATCACATGACAAAACTGCTACGTTGTTGGAAGTCACATGATGTGGCTCAAATGTTTAAGGTGTACATGGACAAACCTTTATGGTTTAGCCACCATTTGTATAAAGAAGACAACTTTAAAAGAATAGTAATTGCTTCCCAAGTCCGACTTTGTCAAGTTTGAGTTTTTATCCTTGGAAACAGTCTCCAATTATGTTTCATCAATAATTCATGTTATTTCCAGTATCTCTTTATACTTTTTTAACAGCAACAGATTCATTTCCAATTGTAAGCAATTATGAATTTTACTGCTGATGATCAAAATCGGTTGCATAACTCTAGTTTCGATTATAATCAATTGTTGGTCCACCTTAGTAATAGAAGCAGCTTCACACATTACTGTAATAGAATTTGCCTTTAAGTCCTCATGAGATCCATAACATGGTAAAGTTACATTCATAAAAGGTAAAGGTACAGATTTACCATAGCCTATTGGCCATAGGGGCAGTGGGGGTCGGAGGCCATTGTATCTTAGGCACAGCATATGAAAGGCAGAGCTTATCCCTCTCCTTTTGCAGCCTTATTCTTCCCCCAATTCGAAATAGGTAACTATTAACTGCTGGGCTGGAAGACAGTTTTCGGATGGCCAGGCCCAGGTTCAAACTTATAACCACCCAGTGACTTTCTGCACCATAACTAAGCAACTCTAACCACTCGATCACAGTGTCTCTCTTTCATATTCTTTTACATTCATACTAGCATTATAATGGGTAATATTATATGATGCTCTGTTATATTTACCTTGGTGTGGAACTTCTCCTTAGAGTTTCACATTCTGTGTAGAATTCATCTCTCTGTTTTAATACTTGTTTGTGAACCTCCAATAGAGTACTGTAAGGAGACAAAAAAATGACATTACTAGACTGCCTCTCTAAGATTAATGGGTACCCTTCTCTGTTTTTCAGCCATTTTAACAAAGGGAAACAGCTTTTGTGTCTTCCTGTTTGCTTCCCTGAAGGATGTAGCTCCTCCATAAAGGGGTCTATTGTTAATGGAAAGAATTTGCTCCTAGGGGAGCAAATTCTTCCTTTAATAATATCCCCATTTCAGAAGGGAGGTAAAATGAAAATGGCAGAGTTGCTTTCCCTGAAAGTGTACCCATTTACCTCAAAATCAAATTGTGCTATGTAGTAAACAATATCATCCAATTTTGAACCTTCTCTAAGCAAACCCTAACTCTATCCAACCATTCTGTAGCACACACTTTTTTTTAAATTAGGTTCAGCTGCCTGATCTAATCTGGATATACTGACACCCAGATAAGTTGAGTACTTAATCAGAGCTCTAGATAAGAGGGGTATTTGATGATAATTGACGGATAATTTTCTTTATTTCTCAATGAAACCATATGTTGTGACCCCTCATCTGAACCGTCTCGGCGAGACGGTTCAGATGAGGGGTCACAAGATATGCTTTTATCCTGAATTAACAAAAATTATCCCTAATTATCACCAAATACTCCCTCTTATCTAGGGCACTGACTTAATTTTTGCTTGTTTCTTCTTAAAAGAACACGTGTTGTGACCCTTCATTAGAACGGTCGACAAGGTGGTTCTGATGAGGGGTCACAATGTACGTATTTATGGAGAATTGTCAGAAGCTATCTTAGAATTATCTGCAGATACTCACCCTTATTTGGGCCTGCGGGGATACATCTGAATAAAACATCTAAGCCACGTTATTTGCAACTTTTGACGTCATTAGCTGACGAGATGTTAAATTTTCAAAAAATGTAAATAAAAACCCTGCCATTTTTGGCCCAAAAAATGTGAGTAGTTGTTTCAAAGAAAAAACTCCTCTTATTTTTTTTTAAGCAAAAAAATATCAGCCCACTTGATTTTATCTGTTCGAGAAGACTTAATGAATCCTTGACTAAGGACTTCATTAAGCTAACAATGTTTTAAACTACTGGGCCCTGGTGAACAGTGAAAACCCTAATCAGACTGCTATGTTGGTATCTATGTTGTTTGCAAAGACATTGCTCTCAGTATTTTGGTGTAAATAAGACATTGCTGTCAATATTTTGGGGGTAAATGTAAGATACAAAGGATTTCTTACTCATGTTCTTGTTTCAATTTATCGAAGTCCGCCTGTTGAACAGAAACACTTTCTTGCAGTTCCTGAAATGACAGAAATAAGCATCTCATCAAGATTTGAGAGAAACTGTCTCCCTTGAATAACAATTTTTTAGTTGTTTTGAGAGAGAATATGTTTCAAAAGGAGTGACCATTTAGGAAACAAACACGGCTATGTATTTCAATGAACACAGCTGTTTCAATTTTACTTTATGGGCTATTACATGTATATCATAAAAATTCTAAGGAGCAAACAGTACAGACACAGATCAGACTGCTCCTGCACTCTTTGCCATTCTGTCTGTGTCTTTTGGATGCATTATTGCATTATAAAACCAAACTTTCATATTTGGGTAAATTCAATAATTATTTTTCAAGTCAAAATTTCAAATATTAAAATTTCAAATTGACTGCTTGAGCAACCAGGCCCAGATTATTAAACCCAAAATTGATGAACTTACATTGAAATTTTTCTCCAGCATTTCAAAGTCTCTGCGAGGTATGACATCACCATAGTTGGCTATCATGTCATGTAATCTTGAGGTAGCACTTTTCTCATCCTCTCGAGCTTTCCTGAAATGAAACATCTTACCATGAAAGATATACAGTAGAACTTCAATAGCTCAAACAGGCTTAGTTCCAGCCACAGGAAGTTTTCAAAGATAGATCTAGCCATCCAAGGTTAGTTTCTATATAAATTGAATTTTAGTGACCCAAGAACCAGTTCTAGCATGGTAAGCGAGCCATCAGGGTTTGAGCCACTGGAGTTCTACTGTATGAGAATTTATTTTCCAAAATGTTAGTCAGGCTTTCCCAAGTGTAAATTTAAAACTGTTGTGAAATATTGATGGCACTATGAAATATGAAAAGCTGGCTTGTTTGATGTGAATTTAAAACTTAGCATACAATTTCACGGGATCAAACCTTTGCAATAATATATCATTCTTAAATAACAATTAAGCTGTATTTTACTAGATGAAGCCAATGGCTAAAGATGAATGAGAAACTTTTAGGGGTAACAGCTCTACCATATTTTTTTTTTGCCACCCATCTCAATGGGAGTCTGCTCTTAAAGATTTACTCCCTTTATAATAATAAGAAAAATGATTTGAAGAAATATTTCATGCAATACCTCCGACATGGTCTAACTATACATTTGAATTAGAGTTTAGATAATAATATTTGATAAAAGTGACTTTAAACAAAAAATAAGATAAATTTTTATACAATCGCAGACCGCGTTTGAAATCGCATTATTGGACAAAAATAATTTACGGCTGTAGTGTAGTGGATAACACTCCAGACTACCAATCCAGGGGTCGCAGGATCGATCCCCCGCTTCTCCGGTCTTTCGGAAGAGACTTTAAACCGAGGTCCCGTCTCCATATGACCTCGTTGTTGGTGGGACGTTAAACCCGAGATCACTCACTCATACGTCACAATCACATGCACAAATAGGAAAAATACCTCTACATGATCACATGACACACATGGTCAAAATCGATATTCTTACAGGCCGTGAGGAAATAGGTAATTTGCATTTTAATTTGAAGATTATTTTTCATTCCACATTTATCGAATAAATATGCATTTTCTCAAAACTTTCACGGTTAATTATGAGACTACTACATATTGTCTAACAAAATTTTGTTAAAATATATGTTTCTGAAAACATGAAATGAACGAGGGAGACAATCTTTAAAGGACAGAATTTGCTCCTGTAGGAGCAAATTCTTCCTTTTAAGAGTAGACCCTTTTCCAAAAGGTCACATCATCCAGGGGTGCAAAAAAGGAAGTCACAAAAGTTGTTTCTCCTTGTAAAAATGGTAGAAGAAAAAAGGAGGTGTACCCATACAGTTTATGGTATTTTTAATGGGAATTCCAAGAAACATGGTGTCTTGCCTGTCTGTACATTGTGACAAAGCTGAGCTTAATGTGAAAACTCGGCAAAGTTTACGCCTACGAAAAATAATACCTATGCATCGTTTCTGCTAGTCGCAGGCAAGACAAAAACTTACTTCAAAGCTATTTTTAACATGACAGGATCTTCTTCTTCTTCGCTTTCCTTCTTCTGTGACATGATATAATCTTCCTGTTGATATTTCAGATCATTGATGTCCGAGACCAGCAACTTCCGAGCATCACACTCATCTCGGTACAGCTGATACTGGGCAGCTAGTTCATCTTGTAGTTTTAATACCTGGCTGTGTAGGTCTTTCTTTTCATTGTGTAGGCTCTCGATTTGTTTGTATAAACTTTTATTCAGCATTTTTAGATCTACCATGTCTATATAGGAAATATAATGGTTAAATATTTGTATGGTTTATCCGTTATAAATAAAATGCTGTAAATGGAGAAATTTTCTGCACATGCTTATTTTCAGGAACTAGTGTGAAATGAAATATTCACAGAGTTTTGAGTTTGCAATTCTCAAACTTGGTCTTTGGATAAACAAAGGCCATAGAAATTTTGAAACAGTTTTATCTTTGTTTACCTTTGCCCTAACAAAGTGTCACAAAAATAAATTCTCCTGTGAATTTTTCAAGATTCACAATGAATTGCCTGCTTATAATACAGTTAGCCCTTTTAAGCAGTCCCTCAATTAAACATTCTCATTAAGATTCCACAAACAGAGTTTTTCTATGCACCTTACCTCTTTTGAACAGCCACCTTGTTTGAACAGCCTTTCCAGTTATAGCTGTTCAGTTTAGGCTGTACTGTGCATACAGTTGGATATACTGTACATGCACCATTTGCATAAATACAAAAGGGTCAGACAAAAGTTATGCCAACATGAGATCTTCTCCTTTATCATATCTATCGCTTGATATCAAGAATAGTTTAAATGTGAATAAATGTGAATAAATCTCAAAGCACAAATCTGATCCTAACAAGGTTTTGTTAAAAGACCACTTAAATGGGGCCAGTAAACAAGTTAGACAGAGCAAAAAAATTCCTGGGGCCGTATTCATAAAACGACTTAAGTGGTTGCTATGCTGTTGCTAAGGCTAAATTTCTTTGAAGGAGATTCCCTACAACTATGAAATTTGCTCTGGAGGAACAGTCTTACAAAGACTGTTCCTCCAGACCAAATTTCATAGTTGTAGGGAATCTCCTTTATAGATATTTAGCCTTAGCAACCGCATAGAAACGACTTAAGTGGCTTTATGAATACGGCCCCTGAACTCTAACTAAACTCCAAGATCACCTACCTTGCTTTTCTTCCTCTCTTATACCCATGATTTTCTGATCACACTGTTCGGACACTGTCACAAGCATTTGCTACAACAAAGATATATAAAGGATCTTACATGAGTGCTCATGTATTATTGAATTTATTAAACGAGTTGGGAAAAACAGATAAGATGCGAGGCTCTGCCGAGCATCTTATCATTTTCACCAATGAGTTTAATAAATTCAATAATACATGAGCACGAATGCAAGATTCTATTTATCATATGACACTAAAATCGCGTTTTATTAGCAAATTTTGCACAAAAAACGTCCGCCATTAGAAAACGCGAAGTTTTTACAGACGTCAACGCATAATGTAACGACGTAATTTGCATATTTAATCCACAAGTGGATTATCGTTTTTAATGCATGGCTTTATTACACTCTCAGCTGCGACCTCATATGATAAAAGAAAGTTAAAGATAACTCAGAAATGCCAGGAAATTTTTAAGCTGAATGGGTGCCATTTGTTTCCACCATCTCTACAAAGACGGGGTACCCCTCCCTGTTCTTCCACAATTCTTGCAAGATGAAACAACCTTTGTGATTTCCTATTTGCTTTCCTAAACACAAAGCCCTGTGCAAAATGACAGAGTTGCTTCCCCTGAAAGTGTATCCTTTAACCATAAAATTAAGTAAAATCAGAACAGTTCACAAAGTACACTAGAAGGAGGTTTACATATCAACAGCACCATGCATCATGTAATATCCCTACAACAGAGTGAGTTGAGTGCATGGACAAGTTTATGTCAACTCATAAAGGAAAGAATAGAGTATTATTCCTGGTTCCCAGTTTCTGCTATCAACATATACAAGCGATTGAGTTTCCCTGGATGAGAAAATGCAAGAAGAGAATTAGTTTTTCAAATACAGTTTGTTGCAAGAGTCTCAATTTTGACACATTTCAGGCCATATTTTTTTTTTTTTGCATTTGTTAGTTATAATTGAATTATGCTGTAAGATTTTAATTTGATTACAATGATAAAGAATTTTAAGGACTGACTTTCTCCATTTCAAGATTTTACAAATGCATTGTTCTGGAAGATAAGCACTCATCTCATGAAACAACAAGGGCTTCGCAAGCGGCGCATAATATGCCCGTTTTAACGTCATAAGGGTGTTACAGAATGAACAAGATTGTTTACAAAAGGATAGATACGCAGACAAACAGAGGCAACCACTCCATAATTAATGACGGCAACATTATTTAAATATTTAATGCATCAAATACTATTAGTATACCAAAAATCAGCTTCCAAGGTGAAGTGGCTCAGAAGTTGAGTAATGTGTTATAGTCAAACAAGGGAGATAATTCATAAACTAAATATACTAGATTCTTGATTCTACTACATTCCCTTGACAATACACACATCACATTGCGTAAGGGTTAAGGAGTTACAGAGTGAACAGGAAATTTATGCAAGGGCAGATAATTCAGTAAGTAAGCCAGAGTTGTGGTTCTTGCTCAGGATACATTTCCCCATTATTATACACATTCCTACAAAGTTTCATTCTGATATTTCAAAAGGTTAACGAGATACACATGTAGAGAGAATGAGAAATGCCTGAAAATACTTATCAAAGGGAAGTTACTCCAAAATTAAGAAATGGGGAGCAACCATTCTTATATGCCACATATCGTCTTGTGATCATGCACATCGCTATAAAGTTTCATCATGATATTCGATACGGTTACCAAGTTAAGGTATGCACAAGATAAGTATACACAAAAATAGCCTAAAAGAATTGATGAAAGGCATGTAACTCTAAAACGAAGCAAGGGAGAGCTACCATTGTTGTATGCTACACAGCGTTGGGACTTCATACACATTGCTATGAAGTTTCATGAAGATATCTCAAACAGTTATCTAGTTATGGTGCACACAAGACTTGCAGGGAAAAAATAATCAAAGAGGCATAACTTGGAAACTAAGGAAAGGGGAGCAACCATTCTTGTACGTGACACTTTGCCCCAACCTAATACATATGCCTACAAAATTTCATGAAGATATCCTAAATAGTTACTGAGTTATGGCGTGCACAAGAATGTTTACGGATGGACGGACAGCGCCATGACATAATAAGTCCGTTTTTTTCAAAACGGGCGTATAAAAATGCCATGTTATGTCTAAGCCTTTATAATTTAGAAAATATCTCCCCAGTAGCAATTTGAAGCAATTTTTCAACACACTTAGTCGTCAAAAAAATTGGTAAAAAATCTTGGTTCATGCTCTCTCCCATAAAAATTTCTGCCAGCTGACAGGTATGCTAGATATTTGGGATACCTGCTTTAATTTCAAGCCTTATCTGCAGATTTATATTACCTTTAGTGGTTCAAGTTCTCTAATCTGTTGTCTCTGGTAAGCAAACATCATCTCGTACTCATTCTTAATGGCTGACAGAAGTGGTTTGTATGTCTTGAAATCTTCTATAAGGTATTCAAATACTTCTCTGTGGGCCTGCGATATGTAAGAGTATTTCTAGCAATGGCAGATTTTGTTATTTTGTTATGCTCCTCATTAGAACTGCCTTGTTATTGCAGTTCAAATTAGGGGTCACAAACCAAGGTAGTTTTGATGAGGAGACACTACATACTTTTTTACAGAGACTTAAAACTTATTTCAACACCCGCCCGTCCCCCACCATAGTCATATCAGTGATAAATATGTCTAAACTCAAATCACTGTAAAGAGCGGTTCAACCTTCATGTTTGGTAATAAAATGAGGGTTGATGTGCATATATTGAGTCATGTGACTGGTAAAAAGTAGAGAAAAATAAGAAATCGCTCCACAAAATAAAATTTCCTGTTCTGGTTTCCCATTTATAGCAATGCAATATAGACATAAGCTGGATAGTGAATAGGGCTCCACGCTTGTACATTGTATTTTTATCATTTTATTCAACTTAATGAAATCGAAAGTAGGTCATTTTAGTTGCAAACTAAAATGACCCAAATAAGTTTTCAAACCCTTTATATGTCAAACTAAAGGGTGTTTTGTTTGTTTATAGCTGGCTAATAACGGTCATTTACAATGAAGAAACTATAGTGAGAAGCTTGCAGCGATACCTCATGATAAAATTTTTCATGCTGATAGAGCAATGGGGCCTTTAAGACTTGGTACAATCAGACAATGTTCAGCAAAATTACCTTTGATTTTAGACTAGCTTCTGAAATCTTATACAGCTTTTGACTTAAAATAGATGCATGTGTGAACTACTTGGACTTGTAAGAATTTTTCGTACAAGGTCAGCAGTCTGCACATGGATATCATTGAATATGCAGAATTAGGCAAAGTTTAATATTGTCAATGTTGACTTTTACGTAAGATATAATTTAATATGTCATCAACTGACTACCATCATGTTTGGCTAATGTGGTCAAAACCGAATGAACGATTAGTCAAGTTGTAAACATTTACTGTGAAGACAAGAAAAATGGCCACCTTCACAAGCCCCACTTATCTGGAGCATTAACAATGATTTGCGAAAAGCTATATATACAAGAGCCAAAGGCTGGTCTGAGTCACCCAGACCAACCTTTGGCTCATGTATATGTAATTTTCTGCAAATCCCTAAAATCCTCTTTAAAATACCTGCAACCGCAGCTCATTTGGTTCCACTTCTGTAACACCCAAGGCCCGCAGCTCTTTCACAAGATATCCTTCCAGCTGATCAAGAAACCTTGGTTTAGGAATCATATTCGGTTTACCAAGCTGTTCATCACTGACCAGCACCAAGTTTTTGTCTTTTGTCATGACCAGGGAAGTGCTTGGAACAGAATGACCACTGGCATGAGCTGGCCATGGGTCCACTTCTCCAGACTTTGTGTCCACATAGGGCTGAATTATCAAAACAAAACATAGTAAAAGTCAGTATTAAGGTAATATATAGGTATACATGTACTACTATCTTTTTCAGTCATTTCTACCAAAGGGGACAACTTTTCTGAATTTCTGTTTGCTTCCCTGTACAACAGACCCTTAAAAAAATCGGTAAACACTTATAGGAAAGAACTTGCTCCTATGGGAGCAAATTCTTTTCTTTAAAACTGACCTCCCATTCAGCAGTGAGGCAAATATGAAACTGGCAGGCTTGCTTCCCTTGAAGTGTATCAGTCATTTATGATGTGTGGTATAGTCATACAGTCAAACTTGTCTTAAGGGGTCATCCAAGGGAAACCAAAAATTTGGCTGCTTAAGTCAGTGACCCCTTAATACAGGTTGATTTGCAACAAACTCTGGACCAAGGGCCCGAAAAAGTGGCTGCTAAAGACAGATGACCCCTTCATAAAGGTGACCACATGAGCAGGTTTGACTGTACTTTTTCTGTATGTTATCAAACACATTTAAAGATACAGCAAATGTTGTTAAGTAATTGATATCTTTTGGCTTTATTATCTAATATAGCTACCGTATTTTAGCTTTATGTTTGATGGTTTAAGTCAAGTTTACTCAGCTGTAGACTCTCAGCCGCCTAACACATAAAGTATTGATTAACATTTCGGCTATAACAGGGAAGTTCCCCTTCCAAAATTACTCCAAATATATAAATCTGAGCCTTGTGTTATTCTGATTTTTTTCTCTTCCAAAAAAATCCAAAAGATCTAGGTCTGTCTTACAAGACAGATCTAGATCTTTGGAATTGTTTTGGAAGGCCTTTTTAGAGTCTTTGGAATTGTTTTGGAAGGCCTTTTTAGAGTCTTTGGAATTGTTTTGGAAGGCCTTTTTAGAGTCTTTGGAATTGTTTTGGAAGGCCTTTTTAGAGTCTTTGGAATTGTTTTGGAAGGCCTTTTTAGAGCCTTTGGAATTGTTTTGGAAGGAATGGCAGTAATTTAACAATAAAGAATTTGCTCTTACACAGGGAGCAAATTGAGGTAGCAAATTCTTTCCTATACAGCTGTCTTTCTTTTTCCATGGAAAGAAGTTGAGAAATTAGCCCTGCCATTCCATTCTGTTCCATTTCATGTTTAAAACTATGTCTCATTATCATATGTGGCTATTTTAGATGGAAATACCGGTAATTGTGTGCTCAGTCTTTACTTTATGAGCAGTCCTCAATTAAGAAGAGATTTAAGTGCATGGGTCAAGCACGTTTTCACCCATTTTTTCAAAGGAAAACAACTTCTGTGACTTCCTGTCTGCTTCATGTGCAATGAAAACCTTTTAAAAAGAAATTCTGATCTTAAAGGAGAAAATATGCGCCTAGTGAATTTCTTTAAAAGTTGATCCCCACTGGGAAGGTAGGCAAAAACGAAAATTGCAGAGCTGCTTCTTTCCCACTCCCCAAAGGGTACCGTAATGACCCTAAATATTCGGACAGACGGGTCTAAGCAAACATTGTAGACCCAGATCAAACTGCTCCTCAAGGAGCAGTTGATCAGGGTCTACAAAAGTTTGCCATTCACTAAGCATCATTTGGATACATTAACGTATGTAAAATCTACTTTCTAAGAATTTTGGAACAATAGTTGTCCAACTTTAGTGTGTCCAAAATTTTAGGGTCATTGCGGTACTCATTCACTTATAAGGCTTACCCAAGAGAGAAACAAAAGGTATAGCTGCTAACTTTCACTGAGGTGGGTGATCCACCCTTAAGAAGATAGATCCAACTTTATGTTTACTGGATTGTTTTTGACAGGAAAACCCCATCTTATGGCAGAATTACACAAGAATGATTTAGACAACTGACATCATTCTAGAGAGACTAAAATCCCTGTCTTACAGCTAAACTTTTACTAAGTATTTACATACCCTAAGAACTCTTGGTGGTGGCAGTGCATGCACTTTTCCTCCGACAGTGTAAGTTGGCCCTGTTAATCCCTCAAACTTTCCAACATTTCTTGGTGAAAAGGAACTGACATTTTTACTTCTGAAACACACAAAAAATGGTTTGATCTATAGCAGTTTAAGTGCAAGGCACTGCCTTGTGGTGCAAGCCAGCCTTTACAGTGACATGGTCGAGATCTGTGCTTTTTTTAGGGTCCCTATAAAACTAGAAACGGAACCAAAACGAAACGAAACGAAACGCAACGAAACGAAACGCAACGGAACGAAACGAAACGCAACGCAACGCAACGAAACGAAACAAAACGCAACGAAACGAAACGAAACGAAATAGAAATAAATCGAAATGGAGCAAAATCTGAAAAATACCATGAAAGTATCACAATAGAACAGCACCACATATTAATGCAAAAGGAAGACTAAAAAGCCCCATGTTTATCCCTATACATTGCTATATGAAGTTACCAAGTTACTGGGTATTTGTTAGATCAAATACATTAACTTTTAAACAGATACTTGGCTGAATTGTTTAATTTGATAAACTGACATACGATTTTGGGGCCTCATTTGGTCTTTGGGTGTTTTGGTCTGGGCATTTTCTCTATTATCTTTATAGTTTTTGATTATTATTTAAAGATAATTAATATTTATTTTTACTTTTTTTTTGTTGTGGAGCGTCGTATGAGTTTTTCTACATTTATCGGGCTAACAGCTCCATACATATGACCCAGGTTCCTGAAATAGTGTTCTTGCCTCGGTCCCCAACAATTATTTTTATGCGCAACAATCAAATATTAACAACAACAACATCAAATATGAAAACATCATCATCATCATCAGCCAAGTATCTGTTTAAAAGTTAATGTATTTGATCTAACAAATACCCAGTAACTTGGTAACTTCATATAGCAATGTATAGGGATAAACATGGGGCTTTTTAGTCTTCCTTTTGCATTAATATGTGGTGCTGTTCTAATGTGATACTTTCATGGTATTTTTCAGATTTTGCTCCATTTCGTTCTATTTCTATTTCGTTTCGTTGCGTTTCGTTTCGTTCCGTTGCGTTTTGTTTCGTTTAGTTGCGTTTCGTTTCGTTCCGTTGCGTTTGGTTTCGTTTCGTTGCGTTTCGTTTCGTTTCGTTTTGGTTCCGTTTCTAGTTTTATAGGGACCCTTTTTTTTATTCACCCCTTTCACTTAATTAGTCTATGTGTTCTGCCTTTATTGTGAGCTGACTTTCCTTATTTATTATAAGAATGAATTTTATTTTTGTTGATTTTATCGATGTGTAAACGCCGGCGAATCACTCACAAACTTAACATAAAGCCCTTCGGGTAAATCAGCAAAGCACTGACAAACTGAATAAAGCCCGAATATTTAATGTTTCCCCTTACGCGACCGACCGTAAAAAATCGTAGCGACCGGAAATATTTTTTTCCGATTTCAAAAAAAAATTTTTTACTACCTTTGTGCCGAGTACCAAAAATCTAGGTCTTCAGAGCTCTAGATAAAGGTGTTTCTGACGAAAAACGCTAATGAGTCAAGAATATGCTACTCCCACTAAAACATGATTATCCATCATAAAAACGAACGGCATCGTCTTTTTAACTATGTTTGGAGACAAAAGAAGCAGAGCGGAATAGCCAAACAAAAATGCGCTCAACCACCTTAGATAAGACTGGCAAAAGATCAAAGGATTTCAGTCATCTTTTGAAGTCACAGGCTGCCGCACAACGCACGTGCCGATAGGTTTTATGTAGAGTAACCTGGAGCTGAAAATTTCGGTGTCGGGCAAAAACAAAGGGTCATTCTTTGATACAGAGCGGCATGCGAAAATTGTTGAGCGACGAAATTGCATTCCGGGTATTGTTATTTTCAATTTGTCTTTTTCTGAAATACACGGAGACGGTTCAAAAAAGTAAAATCGGATTTGAAGTTATTAGACTAGCGAAAATCGCATAAAATTATGGCTACATCTTTAGGGTACTTTACGACGTGTCACGCAGGCCCAGATTTAGAGCGGGGGGGGGGGGGGGGGGGGGCACTCGGGCCCGTGCCCCCCCCCCCCCCCCCCCCCCCCCCCAGCTAGCCTGCAAGTCACTTTTTTCCAGCATTGACCTTTTGTGGGCCCCAAATTAAGAAGTTGCATCTTCAGTGTCTGTCTGCTGTTATGTGCCCCCCGGCAGTGACATCTTTAATCTTTTAACACCTACCGCGCTAATTGCTAAATTCTGTAGATAAGAGTCGCGTATCGATCGAAACACTCCGCTGCGCTCAATGGAAGTTTCAAGGATTTTTTTGATTGGACGAGTAACTGCCAATTTGACCAATCGAAAGATTGGAAAGAAAGGAACATGGTTTGCCCTTGTCGGCACGTTTGATGTTTGGCCAAACTATGAAAATGATTAATAACAACATGCCATAAACTGATAATGTATCTGGAAATTACATGTCATTCGCTCAAAATGAAGCGTGGTGCTGTGATCACGTCCGAATTGAACTTGGTTTGTTTTGTTGTCTTTTTTTTTCTTTTCATTCCTGTAAGATGGGTCACAGGATGGGATAAGCGCCCTGTTTTAGAGGTTGTTCAGAAGTGGAGGGGTGGGGGGGGGGAGAGAGAGGGGCAGAGGGCACACAATATTATGTGTGTGTGCCCTGTTTTAGAGGTTGTTCAGAAGTGTGTGTGTTAGGGGCACACAGCAGTATTGTGTGTTGTGGGGAGGAATGGGGAGGGGGGCACACTATATTACCTAAGATTTTTTCAAGACACAGAAAAGCAAAGAAGGGCC
This sequence comes from Ctena decussata, assembly GCA_963989385.1. Lineage (NCBI taxonomy): Eukaryota > Metazoa > Mollusca > Bivalvia > Lucinida > Lucinidae > Ctena > Ctena decussata. Next base: position 39,044,527 of record OZ022503.1, on the reverse strand, counting down.
AAGTGGGAGTTTGGGGGGTTGAGGTGGCACAATGACTTTATGTTTGGACCCTTAATAGAGAAAAGCTACTTCATCATATACATGTACTAAGGGCCAAAATTGATCAGTGGACTTGTATATCCTGGTACCAAGTGTTACAATACTGATGTTTATGACAAATATAGGTGCAATAACAGAATATAAATTTCACAAAATAATGTTCATCAGAGCCCTCCAAAGACATCTACAAATACTGAAAATCATTTTCCGGCGGGGGGGCTTCGCCCCCTGCACCCCCTACCAGGGCTTTGCCCTGGACCCACATGGGGCCTAGGCGGCACCCTTGACCCCTCGCCTAATACGTGCCCCCCCCCCCCCCAACACCTCTCGGTCTGGATCCGGCTCTGGTGTGCATATAGAGAAAACGCAGATAAGCATGTGTGTTCGCTAAGTCTGATCAGAGTCATCCCTGTCTGGACAAACAATTCATTTAGTATTAGGTTGAAAACTATTTCGATTATTAGGAAACGCACATGGCTGAAATCTCATTTTGCCGACGCTAATCAAAACGTCTCCAGTGGTGCCAAATGTGTCCAACGGAACGCGAACGCGTAGAAAATATTCGCTTTTCTAATTTATGGTAAAAGTTTTCATAATCCAAAGATTGGTAACTCCAGTCGCATTGCATTACTGCGCAGGCTGATCGGGGCATATGGTATAAGGTACCTTTGCCTGTCTCACGGTTTTATATGACACGTGTCCAGTTCAATGCGGCGTTCTTTGATGTCTGGTCAACATAACCACGTGCAGGTAGTTACCGTATTTAAAAAAAACTACTACCGTCTTTACACGCCGTTATAGCGTATTCCCTGGTGAGAATGCGTAACTCGCAATGACCATAATTGTTTTGATACAGATTGACCCGTTCACCCTAATAAACTCATCTTACGGAGATGGATCTTCACATTTGGGTTGTTCCAATATCTAAAACAGTGAGTGAGTGAGTGAACTCGGGTTTAACGTCCCACCAACAACGAGGTCATATGGAGACGGGACCTCGGTTTAAAGTCTCATCCGAAAGACCGGAGAAGCGGGGGTTCGAACTTGCGATCCCTGGATTGGTAGTCCGGAGTGTTATCCACTACACTACAGCCGCTCCTAATATCTAAAACAGGGTACAATGTATGTGACAAGGTGTATACACGACGATGCAACGAGAATGTGTTTATCCCCGGTGCATCCGATCCCATATTTGCTAACAATGCAGCCTCGTCGGGGTCACACTGTTCTTATCGTAAAACTTGAATGAACGTGTTATATACTGTTCTTGGCTATACGGCCAACATTAAAGAAGGAATGCGACGGACTTTATAAAAAATCTGTGTACCAGTTTGGACTGTCACCTCATCTACACTGCTTGATTAAGGTTCCTCTTAACACTTCGGCCATTTTTGTCCAGATTTCTGCATAAAATCACATCTAATCACAGCCCAAATAAAGCAAAATTTTGAAATGAAAACAGTGGGAGTCCCTAGATATAGGGAAATTATATCTCTAAATGGTCAAAATGCTATTGTAAAATTTACCTTTGAAGAGTTCTCATTTTTTTCGTTTTTGCTCACATGTTCAAAATTTGTCTAAGTCCATTTTATACAAGAAAGTGTTGAAATTACCCCCTTGATGTCACATGATATTATTCAAGCATCACTGAGTTTGTCCTACTGAACACACTGTTCATCCAGATGTAAGAAGTTGGTGCCCATGCAAAAAAGTATGAGAACGTGCTGTTTGAAGTGCATGCTATCGTTATTTGCCTGTGTATTGTTACAGAAGTGCTAGGCATTAATTTTCTGCATTTGCCATCATTGTTGAAGTCAGCTAAGCCTGGGCAAATAACTGAAAATTCTCTAACTACCCTGCAGGGGCACTGAGCCTAATATGAAGCTACAAGTTATGTATCATTCTTTCTATGCTGTAATATTAATTGCTTATTTTGTCTTACAGCCCCCCACAAGCATTATCAGTATCAACAATTCCAGGGCTCAGCCTAGAGGGCGATTTGGTAGAAATAGTCTCCCTAAGCTGACTGACTTCTCCCTATTTTCAGCTGAGAGTGAAGTGAAAATGTTTAGAACATATAGGGAAATCCAAAATTTGGACCAAAACTTCTCCCACAAGTCCAGAAAATGTCGTAAAACTTCTCCCTGTCTGAAAGCTCTAGGCTGACCCCTGAATTTTATTATAATAATTAAATCTTCGATCAAATCAGTCATCTGTTATGATCTGTGATTTACTTATCTTTCAAAAATCATATTATAATGTGATAAACAGCCCAGGCTTCTCATTTACTCCTACTTGGATCTGATTACTCTTTGCCAGAGAATACAGATAATTTTTTGTTTCATGTAGAATTATTGTATCTCTCATCAGTGCAGGCGAAGCTTCTTATAACATAACAAGGCATTCTGGCGGTTCTCTCAAGGATTGCACAAGCCACTTCAGCTCTTACCAAGCTGAAACCAATTTGGAGAGATAACGACATATCTCTTGGATCAAAGGTGAAACTTATGCGCTCCCTTGCCATTTCCATATTTCTGTATGCCTCTGAATCATGGACCTTGACAGCAGAGTTAGAAGAAAGAACGCTGGCATTTGAGATAAGATGCTACTGAAGCCGGTTACTGAACATTACATACAAGGACCACATAACCAATGGGGAGCTTCGCAGAAAGATCCAAACAGCCATTGGAGAATATGATGAACTCCTGACGCTGGTCAAGAAATGGAAACTAAGGTGGTTTGGCCATGTCTCCAGATCTTCTGGTTTAGCAAAGACCATTCTACAGGACAGAAGAGGAGGTAGACAGAAGAAGAGGTGGAAAGACAATATTAAAGAGAGGACAGGGATGGATTTTGCCAGTTCAACAAGGCAGCTGAAAACAGGACAAGATAGAAAGGGATTGTTTCGAAGTCATCTGTGGTGCCCCAATGACCTATTAAGGTTACTGGATAGAATAAAATAGAATAGACAGGGCATTCAACACCACTTTTAGTGAAAATAAAATAAATTCCATAGGATAATCCTCAGGAAGCAAAAAAAAATGAAATTAGCAGCAGCATACTAGTCTATTTATCGGCAGTTATTTTAGTTGCAATTTTGCTGCCTATGTCCCCTACCAAGATTTGCCAGACAGAAGGAGATGGAGGAGGAAAATGGATTGTATGAGAAAAATAAAAGCATGGTAAAATAATGCGTAATACCCCACCACTGCAAACCTTTTATAGATTGTTTCCATGATGCCATATATATTTAGTTTCAGGATACGGACAGATTATCTCCTTGTGATAGAATTTTAACTGTCACTGGGAGCTGTTCTTGCTTAGACCATTTGTTGCAAATGTCGTAAAAATCCCTTCTAGTTCTGATTTTATATAGATTTTTAATGATTTCGTACATGTATATAGCCCTGTATCAAAGGCAGTTAATCCCTTGGGACAAAATCAGCTGAATGTTTATTATGGCATCTATGTCCCCTCCCTCCCCCTTTCTCCATAATCCCTAGTTGCTTATTAGAGTTAATACAGTATTTGTACAGTGAGATTGATACTGTTTAGAGGATGAATATTTTCACCTGTTTTATGGTATATCTGGATATCCGGTGTGTTTCAGAGCAGTCAACCAGTGAGTGGTGTGATGCATATACTTGCCTATAGAAATTTATAGCCTTGCATTGGTTGCTTGATTGTTTTGGGTTTAATGGCTCTTTGAGACAGTATTTCATTCTATATGGAGCCGTCTAAGAGAAATGATAGGGGTAGAGAAAAAATGTCCAAACGTCCCCCAACCCTCACCTACTGCAAGCACAGAAGGTCTTTGCCCTACTATAATCCAAATTAGCAGGAAGCACTGCAAGTTACCCAGCAACATAATGCCCGACCACAACCATCCCATAAAGCCTTGCATTTATGGTAGTAATTAGTCAATTAATTCGATTCACAAAGATCTCCTGCTGTAATTTAAATCCAAAGTTTCAAATGCATAAATGTTACAAAAGCAGTGATGTGTAGTTAGTATCATGCATAATTTCAACAGCTCTTCTGCCCTATTCTCCCCCTCTAGAAACTGAATGACCCAAATTATTTATGACATTAAGCTATAGCTATAAGGTGGGGTTCTCCCTTCCAAAACAAAATCCCAAATATCTAGACTAGATCCGTCTGATTAGACAGACCTAGATTTTTGGGATCATTTTTAAAGGGGAAATCTTCCATCTAGCAAATGAAGAAATACAGTAGTATCACTCTTTTCAATATCACGTTATAAAATAAGAATACAGTGGAATGGGCAGCATCAGGCAAAATTTTGCAGCCATTACTCCTCTATTAAAACTTGGAATGTTGAATCTGCATACCAAAGATACTTGACAGGGTTGTTCTAGAACATGATTTAAACACACACACACACACACACACACACACACAGAGAGAGAGAGAGAGTCTTAACACGCATATTGCCATACAACGAAACCATGCTGTCCTGTATAGGATTTTCTAAGAGTGTAAATATGGTAACACACCTTATACAGGTGAAAAGCTAATGTAAGGCCAAGAAAATGATACATGTGTGTTTTCAGTTACATGCTATTTCAAACTGATCAGTGTATCAGACTTGTTTTATAGACTTTATTTTAATTAAAAACATATATTGAGACAACAGCTAGGGAGACAATAGGGGTGACCAAGGGAATGCCCATGAAATCTTTTCAAACATGCAGGTGGAGGGCTGGGAAAAATAGGCATGACTGAGTTACTAGAAACATAAAACTTTTTAATGTAGGCCTAAGCAGGGTATATTTCAACACTTTCTTGTATAAAATGGACTTAGACAAATTTTGAACATGTGAGCAAAAACGAAAAAAATGAGAACTCTTCAAAGGTAAATTTTACAATAGCATTTTGAACATTTAGAGATATAATTTCCCTATATCTAGGGACTCCCACTGTTTTCATTTCAAAATTTTGCTTTATTTGGGCTGTGATTAGATGTGATTTTATGCAGAAATCTGGACAAAAATGGCCGAAGTGTTAAGAGGAACCTTAAACAACTACGTAAGTAACCAGAATAGACCATGATCAGAATGCGCAGTACACGTCCCCGATATGGCACGTTCACACATTTAATTGTGTGTGTGCGTGTTTTGTACGTGTGTGTCTTATACTTCCATGCCCCACGCACCTCAGCGGAACGTATCCGTAGTCGCAGTAACGGGGCGCCATTCGCCCGCCCCTATTTAATTATAAAAACTGCGTCGTCTTATATGCAAGTACTTTTAAAAACACTCCTACGTCTTAATTTGGGATGGGAAAACTATCAGATGAAGCTGCTCGAGTGAGGCGTCAGCATGTCCCCGCTTATAAAGATTATCTGGAGCTCTGACTTTTCCGGAAAAAAAATAAAATCCCGACCGACCTACCCACCATTGAGAAAAAGGGTTGGGTAAGGGGAAACAAGAATATTTCTAAGGATGGCCTAACCAAAATTTTATTTTAGCATTTTTTGACTAATAATTTTTAATTTCAACCTTTTTTCATTCAATTTTATTACACTCCTCAGCAAACTATAGATGCGAATCAATGAGGGGGGAATAACCACAATAGACAGGCCCGACCATTATGCGGAAACTTTTAAGCGTGTTTTACCTAATGTTTAAGACTCAAACTTGTTCTAGACTACCAGATGGGCATGCAATTTTAGGAAAATCCTTGTGCTAAATATAGACAAAAGGTACACGTGAAAAATCATCTTTGCATGCCCAGCATAACGCTGTTGTGGCCATGCTCTTTGCTGCTTCAAACAGGCTTATTACAGACCAGTATGCGGACACCTTAGAATCTGAGTAAACTAAAATGACATTTATACCCCACAATACTAATTAAATTATTGATACATGTAGTTAACAAAAATGTACATGTATAAACATTGTAAAGTGTTGTTCTAATTTCATATCAATTGACACATGGCTGTTTGCTTTGCCTGTTTGCCATAGCCAAAATGAAGCACCGATTGTGATACCGGTCTGCATCAGCCCTGCAAATTCGTAACTGTGTTGTGTAAGGCATAAAAAAAAAATAGCGGTGTTTCCACTAACATGCTGAAAAAAAAATCTGGCTGGTAGGTAAGAAAAACTTTTTTTTATCATTTTATTTTTTCTCCCCCAAAAAATAGGGTCGGGCCTGTATTTTTTAAGTTTTTATTTTTTGTGTATGTATTTTGTTGATGAAATTGTATTGTTGGGACTTGCACTGTATAAGATCATTCTTCTTAGATGCTCGAACAAGTCAAATCTGTATTTTGGAAGGTACTAAATGCCAAAAACTACAAAAAGGTAGTGAAAAAAACGAACTTGCTATGGGAAAATGTAAAGACGTAACTTGGTAGGGTCAGAAATTGAAAATGGTAGGATCGGTGTTTTAATTTTTATTTGTTCTTTTATTGATAAAAATAGCAGTCAGGGGGTCTGAAGCAGGGTTGGTCGGGTTAGTGAAAACACGGCTATTTTTTTTTAGGCCTAAGTGTAACAGCGAATGACACAAAGATAAAACTATGGCACATTTATAACAAAAACAGGTTTTGGCACAAAAACGAATTAATCGGCTTTCGCTGAATAAGAATTTGAATTTCTCTAAGTTACTAAAATCGTTGAACCCTGGACAAATATCGGAGGCTTTATCGAGCAAAGTGACCCTGAGATCATTATAGACATTGCACTCAAGTATTACATGCATCTCATCCTCGATTTTGCTACAGAAAGGACAGATACGTTCTTCGACTACCAGACTCTCATAACGACCGGTCTCTATTCTTATAGGGGCAACGCCACATCTAAACTTCGCAAAAGCGGATCTGTGCTTTAGCGGTAATAATATCTTACAATACTCTTCTACTTTAAATTCCATTTTGAATAATCTATACGTGCGAAGCTTATTACCACCATTTCCCCGCCTACTTCAATCAGTATTTAGCATAGTGGACCAGTCTGCTTCAAACTTTTCCATCATTTTGTCTGAAAGGCTATTCGGAAATGACTTCGGGATAGGATTTGAAATATTGCAAAATTGAGATAATCCAAAATTATTGAATTGATCCTTTACCCTGTATATCCAATTTTTGCAAGACCGGTTAGATTTATCATTACACCACCTAAAAATGCGCTTGTTTAACCGGACCGAGTCCATGTTCACTAGCCGAACCCAATGAGCGGAGATGCATTTCCACTGCTTTACTATAGGGTGCTTCCATGCCATCTCTCCAAATAACGATGCTGTAGGAGTATTATTTGCCGGTACCGAGGAAAAACCACAATGCTTTGTTCTGAACAGCATTTATGCACGAAAAAGATTTAGAACCCCAGATAGCTGCACCATAACTAATTATAGGCCAGACCATGGAATCAAACAATTTGGTAAAAACATCGTATGGCATGCCACCCATATTTTTATATTTAGCAATCAAAAGACCAAGAGCTCGACCAGCACTCTGAGCAATAATTTTAGCCGTTACGTTGAAGTCTAGAAATTCCGTAAGAGTAATACCGAGATATGTCAACCGTCCCTATTTTATCTGCTCCACACGTAAAATCATGGTCAGATCTTTGTTCTGAATTTGGCCGAAAATGAACAACTTTGCTTTTTCTGGAATTAACCGTCATGCAGTTTGAATTACACCACCCATACAGTGTATTAATCATTACTTGAAGATCAGCAGAATTTTCAGCAAGTAGGACGACATCGTCTGCATATAGCATAATGCTTATAAGTTCGTTGTCAATCTGAACGCCTTTACCTAATGATTTTATTTGCAACGCAAGGGATCGGGTATGAAACCCACCACCCGCACCCGCACCCGTGCTCAAAACCCACCACCGGAAATTTTAGTGGCGACATTTGAGATAGAATCAAAAGTGTTATTCTAGATTTTTCTGGTTATAAATATTGGGAATTATACCAACTATTTCTGGTACAAAATTATTTTCCAACAGATTTAGTTTTAAGATAAGAATGCGAATTGTTGCAATTTCGGGGGTATGAAACCCACCACTCGCCACCGGGAAATTTTTATCTGTTATTTCCAGTTATAGCTTTATTAAATGAGATAAGTTTCCTTGATTGTTACTATTTCGACTTTATAATCAAAACCTCGCAAATCTTGTTTGACGATAATAAGAAATTTATAATATTTAAAGAAATAAACGGCTTTTTGTGGAAATAATTGATGTTCTAAAAATAGATATAAATTGCTGCATTTAGCTACACCAAAGAAACCGAAACGTACTTAAATAAAGGGGACATGCTGTAATTGCAGAGGGAGTCATAGGGTTTATGGTGGCGAAACCTTGACACCTGTTATTCTTTAAGGATATCTTATTGACCGGTTTTCATATTTGTAAGATACTTATAAACACTTTCATGAAAATAAACTATAACATTATACAACAGCAAAGGTTACTGTCACCATGGTACAAAACTCTGGCATCTCAGCGTCCCTCTGACTGTCTGTCTGTGTCAGTCTGTGTGTGTGTGTGTCTTTCTGTCTCTTTTCCTCTCTCTCTCTCTCTCTCTCTCTCTCTCAGACATTTGGAGTTTGTGTGTGTGTATGTTAGTGTGTGTGAGTGTTGTCTTGAATCGTGATCACCTTATGAGAGAAGAGAGAACTGAACGTTTTGCTGGCCATCTACTTATATGTCAGCGTTCGGTAATTTTATATTTACTGTGCTTCTAAGGTGCCACAAGAGGACTCCAACTCCTTAAGGTCTCTTCTTTTTCTTTGTTTCTTTCACGGCTTCCTAAGCTTGGAGCTCTCCAAAAGCCCACAAGCATAATATATGTTGTGTACCTCGCAATCAGACACACTATCAGATAAACGTCGTACATTTTGGCAAACATTTGAAACATTAGATCTTGGAAATTAAGTAAACCAGTAGAGCTAAAATATTTAGCTTCTCTCATAAGGTGACCACGATCCAACACACACACACACACACACACACACACACACAATGTCTGAGAGAGAGACACACACACAGAGAGGCACAGACAGAGAGACAAACAGACAGAGAGACAAACAGACAGATACAGACAGACAGACAGTCAGACAGACAGTGAGATGCCAGAGTTTCTTACCATGCTGACAGTAACCTTTGCTGTTGCATAAAGTTACTTGACTACATGAAAGTTTTTTAAGTATTGTTCAAACAAGTATGTAAACACCAGTCAATAAGATATCCTTAATGAATAACAGGTGTCAAGGTTTCGCCACCATAAACCCTTTGACTCCCTCTGCAATTACTGCATGTCCCCTTTATTTCAGTACGTTTCGGTTTCTTGGTGTAGCTAAATGCCGCAATTTATATCTATTTTCAGAACATCAATTATTTTCACAAAAAGTTGTTTATTTCATTAAATATGATAAATTCCCTACTATCGTCAAATAAGATTTGCGAGGTTTTGATAATTAAGTAGAAAGAGTAACGATCAAGGAAACTAATCTCATTTAATAAAGCTATAAATGGAAATAACAGATAGAAATTTTCCGATGGCGAGCGGTGGGTTTCATACCCCCGAAATTGCAACAATTCGCTTTTTTGTCTTAAAACTAAATCTGTTTGAAAAGACTTTTGTACCAGTAATAGTTCATATAATTACCAATATATATAACCAGAAAAATCAAGAATAACACTTTTGATTATATCTCAAATGTCGCCACTAAAATTTCCGGTGGTGGATTTTGAGCACGGGTGCGGGTGCGGGTGGTGGGTTTCATACCCGATCAACGCAAGGTCATTGATAAAAAGGTTGAAGAGCAAAGGCGACAGACAACACCCCTGCCTTACCCCACGATTTACACCGAACCATTCCGTAGTAAAATTATAAAACGTTACAAAGTCGGTAAAATTTGGAAAGTATTTTATTTGGTGCCAAACACAAAAGGTGTCCGCGTACTGGTAATGTCCACATACTGGTCTGGTCTGTCTATAAGGGACCCAGTGTGGATGAGGGGCACAAATCCATGCTTACAGATAGATGACAACAACAACAAATCCATGAGAAATGGGTATAAAGGACACAGCTGGCTGTGAACAGCATCTGGAAGTTCATAAAAAATTAGAAAAAGAGACCAGTCCGAAGATGGAGCCTTGAGGGACACCAGATAAATCTGGGACTGTGTCTGACACTTCGCACTTGGCCATCTATACACGGCATGTACGTTGTGAGCATATATACGGCCTGTAGGTCGGTAAAGATAACAAAAGAACGCGTGAAATACATAAAACGATTGCTTTTCTACTTAATTACCCCGTTAATGGAGGTAATCGTGCCACGGCTAATCTGCCGTCACTCATTTTGCTCAGGGTTTCGGAAGATCGCTTTTTGTCAAGTTGCGGCCATTACGCGCCAATGTTGTCAAGGAGATTTTACATCTTATTTATATTCGTATAATTTTTATTTTGCCAAAATAAGTATTCTAGATTTTGGCTATATTAATTGTCAATATAATTTTTTGATTATTGATTTTATTCCTGAAAGTTCTCGATTATACTTGGTACGGAACAGAAAAAAAGAAAAGTCATTTTCTACGAAAATCACAACAACAATGGGCTTACTCAAAACGAAACATCACTAAATAGGTCTATCAGCCGAACCAAGCTTACAAAATAAATAATAAATTATAAAATAAGTAAATAAAGAATTAAATAAAATAATGCATTCCCCCTCCCCTAACAAATAATGATATAGAGGATATTTGACTTTTTCAGTGTAAGATCGGTTTTTATTTCACCGAATGAACACCAAAAGCAGTATTTTCACGAGTGGCGAATTCGAAGCCACGAGTGAAAATACCGCTTTTGGTGTTCATGAGTGAAACAAAAATTGATCTTACACTGAAAAAGTCAAATTTTCTATTTCTTTTATGCTTTAAAATTGCAATAATTCTATTTATTCCAGAGCGTCAACCATCAAGATAGAGACACAACTTTTTTTCTAGCCTTTTTGCGTCTAATTTGATGCTTCCAGCGTGTTTACTGGATATGATATTGGTTGCAAACACAGTTTGCAACTGAAAAATAGCTTGAAATATCATTTTGATAAATAGATCTCAAGAAATTTGCAAAGAAAGAATGCCTACAGGAGACGTAGGCGGCCTGACGTCGCGTGCAGTCACAATGTAACGTTGGTGCTTTAAGTGACGTCATTAACGTCGTAATGACGTGCAAACATGCGTGACGTAATTTTTGTCAAGCCGGATAAGATTTAGCCAATTAATCAACAAAAACATTGAGTCTATTTCATAAATTTCCTATTTCTGAAACAGTGAAATCGAAAGTGATAATTTCACTGTTTGAAACAGTGAGATTATCAGTTTCGATTTCACCGAGAAATCTCTATAATTCATTGAAAAGTATAAAAGAAAATAATAATAATAATAATAATAACAGTAATAAAATAAAAATGAAAAATAAATAAAAAAATGTTTGTCGACACATCAAAAATTTAAATTCAGGCTTTTTTTCAGGCTATTTGTACCTCAAGAACAAATTACAAGCAAAATATAGCTAATGTAGCTCGTGTATATCAAGAATTGTGAATCAAAAGCATAATCAAATCAAGCTAATGCATGTAAGTTGATCAGCAAGTGCGCAATTAAAATATGGGCCTGACAGCCACCGTCATATGACCAGACCATTCAAATATCAAATTGCTTATTACTCAGGTTAAGGATCATAATTTTTATAACAACATGAGTGGCAGAATAAGTTACAATTTTATTCTATTTTATTATTATCATTTTTTTTTTCAAAGAACATATTTATTTCCCCGACCCATGATGACTCCATAACATTTTTTGTCTTCAGTTAGCTCTGTGTCTCTGGAGAATGATCAGTCTACGAGTTCTTGAAAAATCAGTCCTCTTAGTCTAAGGTCAGATAATGGCTTGGCTTTTGGTACTAAAAAATCCTCGTGTACCCATTTTGCTGACTGTATAATAGCACGATTTATAAGGTGTTTTGTTTTTGTATCGCTAGACTGGCTCCAGACTCCAGTAATGACTATAAGCCAGTTCAAAAAGTCCATCAGATTTTGTTCTATTCTATGAGGAGCCATCATTGGAAGCTGTAAGAAGATGTAAAATTAGTATGATTGTTAAATTGTTTTTAAAATTTTGCATTTTTGGCCACATTATCATTTAATAGACTGATGCCAGTTTACTGTATCTCTAATGAAATTTCGAACAAAAGGATTTTCTTTTTACTTCAGTGAAAAGTATAAAATAATGTAATGTTTTTAAGTTTATACTTCGGTGAAAAGTATAAAATAATGTATGACAGTTACCAGATGATAAATATTTATATATAAAAATGAATAAACAAAGGAGCCGCGACACGACAAAACAAACAAAGTGGCATGTGCGCCAAGCGAAGACTCAGATCAGCCTGGACATACGCTCAGTCTGATCAAAATCTACCCTGTCCCCTTAGAGGTAGCTTAGTCCGTAATCTAATGTTTAAGCGCAAAACTAAGACTCTGATCAGACTGGGCGGATGATATATAACTGATAGGTTTCTTCTGCTCCAGTATTTCAGTGATGCTATTTCTGCGAGTCCTTGACTTTGATTTATCTTAGTTTTAATTTTGATTTCTGTGTTTCTGAGATGTTACACTTATGAGATAGCAATCTTCCACGCAAAACCGAACAACTAAGTGTCTGATGAGCCAAAACACAATCAAGGGCGAGCTGTGTGTTGCGACCGCAGACCAGTTACTCCTCACCCGCATATAATTTCGTAACTGGCCGTCCCAATGTGGCACTTCTGTTTTGGTTCTTCTTTATTGTTTTTATGTGTTGTTTGTTGCTTTGTTTATTATTGATATATTGTTTGTGATGTTAAGGCTAGCCCTATGACCACCTACCTGGGAAATGGCTGTTCACAATGGCTGCCGCTGATGATGTCTTTGGTGATGACTAGTTTTGTGTTGTCTTTTTCCCACATTGTTTCTTGGGTTGGATCTGGGATTGAGTTGTGTCAGTTCCTGATAATTTTCCACTTAATTTCAAAGTAAATAAATAAATAAATGAATACGTATCTCTTTATTACAACAGTTGTTTCATTTTCCGGTTCGTGATCTATATGTACGGTATATCAGGACTTCTACTTGTTTCTGTGTTCTGTGCTGTTTAACTTTTTTCTTCAAGCTATTCACCGTACTAATTTCAGCCCAAAGAAAAACGAAATAAAAATGGGGGTGTGTAATGCCATAATGCGCAAGTTAGGCTTGAATTATTTGCAGAGCCATCAATTTCTAATGATGCTTGTAATTGAAATACAAGTTTTTTTTAATCTGGTTATATAAAATTATAGATGATGAAAATATTAGGGTTAATTTAATAATCGTTATGACGAAAAGAAATGAGAAGATAAATGACTAAAGCTATTGAATAAACATTCATTGCATACAAAATCTCAGTAGCGTCAAATATGTTTTTGCCCCATGAATGCAAAGTCTCGCCGATTATCGAGATATATCGCGTTGCCTGAGTATGCGCATGCGCAGATACAATGTGAAAAACTCTGTTTCATAGAAACACAATGTTATTGAATGTAAAAAGCGCATGAAGCAAATTACACCTAGCCATAAGCAGATCGAAACCAAGGATGGTATTAATGTAAACAAGAGAGGTGGCAAATTTTTTGGACAAAATATAAAGGAGCCCTTAAATAGCATCCTTCATTCTCAGAATGGAGGGAGAATCAGGACACAAACAGACAGGCCAGACTCCAAACAAGGAGAATTTTCGGTATCGGCTAAACAAACAACAAGACCGTTTTGGCTATCTCCCACAAGAGTGTTTTCGATATCGACAAAACACACAGCAAGAGAGGGCCCAGAGCAGGATGATTCCTCCGTGGATGGCTTTTTACCCACCTTGGTTTCCTGCTCCAGCCCATCCTCAGAACTGGAAATAGACTTACAAACTGATCTATCTAGTATGGACATACACTGCTAAAAATATTTAAAGGAACAACAGGTATTTTCCCATAGATGTTACTGCAACATATGCCCAGTTTAACGGCCCATAAATTTGACCGTCAGTGGGTAAGAATTTCCATCTTTTTTCAGCACTTTTAAGAAGAATCGAAGTTTAAAACAACCAGAATTTCAACACAACAGATGCCCTGCTCATTTCCATGGTACAAGTTTTGCAATTTTCTTATTTTCTGAAATTGAGTAATTTTGCTGAAGTCTATAAAATCTCATAAACTTCAGTTCAAAGGGATCTTCCCAATAAGGGTCATCTTGAAAGACATTCATTTTCATAGACAAAATGGTTCTTTTGATTTTAATTGAAATTTCCCCCCTTTTCACCTGTTCTGAAAAAATGCAAATTTTTAGCAAATTTCCAGTTTTACTTAAATCTGTCCATGGACAAGGGCAGGACAAATATTGGATCAAAAACTGTGCAATCAGTAACCTCACCCCTTTTTAAAAAATGGCAAAATAAATGGAAAATCCGTGACTTTATCGATCGAAAGCGTTTTACCTCAAAGTGGGGATGCGTTGCACTGTCGTCTATGGACAAATATAAGGTGTTCCTTTAAATATTTTGAGCAGTGTATATAATGCTCATGCAGTGCCTGTATACACTCAGTGACTATAATTCCACTCAGGAATCACAGACACACATTGACAGAGCATCCAATGCTCAGTGCTTGAAAACGAATAAATTTAGTGACTTTTCTACGCAAGAATTTAATATAAACACTGATGGAACACGTGTTACTCAGTACTTGAATACACAAACACTTAGTAATCACTTCACTCAGGGACCTGAGATAAACACTGATGGAATATCTTGTGTAAATCCAGATGAATCTCCTAGGCTTAAAAAAATAGCCGTGTTTCCACTAACCCGACCGACCCTGCTTCAGACCCCGTGACTCTGCTATTTTTAGCTCACCTGGCCCGAAGGGCCATAGTGAGCTATTGTCATAGCAATGCGTGCGTCGTGCGTTGTCCCGAAATTTGTCCGTCAACACCTAAAAACAAATATTCAAACATCTTCTTTTCTCAAATTTCACATGGAGCATGACCTGGGGCCTGTTTCACAAAAATTAACCGTACGATGAATCGTGCGATAATCGTACGTTTGGTCGTACGAGAATCGCACGATTCTCGCACGATCGTTTCATAAAAACATCGTACGACAGATAGTACGATTCTCGTAGGATTTTAGCTATACGATGGATCGCAGACGTGATGTGTATTAGCTTTGACAGATGTGTATTGGGTTTTATAAACACAAAAAGTAGCGATTTGTAATACAACGCAATCATGTCAAAGAAAAAGGTCAACAGGACCTCAAATGAGGTTAAAGCCCTTCTCACTGAAGTAAGGAAGATGGATGGATGGATGCCTTGCGATTTTACGTCCGTTTCAACAGTATTTCAGTCGTATCAGGATGGTGGAATGGTGATAATGAAAGGTTATGTGCAATGGAACCCTGTTTACGATTGAAACGTTTTCCGCCTCCGGAAACGACCTCAAGACTGCTTGATCAGCAGGCCAGCGCTTAAACCACTGAGCTACCGGTGGCTTCTTAGTAAACATGGACTACTCCTAACCAAAGACACGAAGGATCGCACCTGCGGAGTTTTCAGTCCAAGGTTTAAAGTTTTTTATCCTTAGTTGCAGATCTTAAAACCAAGATATGAAAACAAAATTCCTATATAAATTCATTTTACAAAAGTGGGGATTGGAGATCCAAAATCTAGGACTGAAACTCTAAAAACAAGGCTGAAACTCAGGGTTTAAAAATTCATTGTGCATTGGCTTGCCATGCCCTTCCTCGATTTTCGAAATACAGTTTTGAGATAGAAGTTCCGAGGAATTAAACTCGGGTCTTTTTATTTTGCCAAATGCTGTTTGTGATTGTATCAGCTCTTTCAGACTTGCACTGCAGAACCTTGTGGTCAGCGCAATAATTCGCTTGTATAGTATAGCAAGCCAAATTTCGCATTCTCAATTTTAGGTGCCTTTGTTTTAACTTCAAAACTAACTTTTGAAAATTGAAATTTTCTGTAATCGTTTTTACAAATCCGGGTAGTGAAGTCAGATTTGAAACCATTGACTGAACTGAACCCTATGTTTGAAGCTCAATTTAGGGTAAAATTTCTTAAACCTAGTTTAAAGATTTATTGTGCATTTGGCGTACCGTTGAACACAAACATGCAGTCTCCTCAGATCAGAGATCACCTAATAAGGGGTTCAAACAGTCCTAAAACCTCCCATTTTCTTTTAAGATAATTTCTCTCTATTAGAACAAATGCTGCCGCCATGATTTTGAGAATAGTCTCTAATACATTGCAGGTAAATTATCCCGCAAGAATCGCACGATAATCGTACGATAATCGTACAGGAAAAACTTCACTCAAAATCACCCTTAGGTGATTTATCATAAATTTGGAATTTCGTAAATTGGCTGATTTGCTCAAAACTTGGTATATGCTTTTCAGAAAGACAGTAGATAAATGTAATCTATTCAAAAGTTAAGTATGAGTATGTTGTGCGACGAAAGAGGAGAAAAAGTGAAATTTACGACTGCCCTTTAGGTATCGTAGATTTGATCGTAAATTGAGTTCTACGAGGACAATAGTGGACATTAAAACTTCGACCACACGCTGAGTTTATATATTCGAGGCTGACAAACTACTTGGGGGTCATCTCAAATTTAAAAGAATCCTAGTCACAATTGACGCATAATATAGCGGAAAGACAGATCAGCCTGCGCCTTCGTGCAAGCCTGTAATGAATGCCACGCCGGTGTATAGGGATGCCCAAGGTGGTCCTTAAATCACAACGTGAGAAGAAATGGACGGATGGCTATGAAATTTGCCGATACTAATTGCCATCATGTGTTGCAGTTTTACGTGCTTTAGAACAGTATTTTCGTATCAGGACGATGGGACATTGATAGTGAAAGTCTGGGTGCAATGTAGCCCCATTTACAGTCGGAAAGATTTCGCTTCTCGTGCATCTCTAACCCGGGTCCGTTAGATCGGCAGGCAATCGCTGAACCTACTGATGTGGATCATCATACAGAGATATAATGATACATATGTCATTTGGGCGTATTGTTTGTGGGCTGTATATTATGGTCCAGTCATGTCGTTTCGCTGCCTGTTATTATTGACTCAAGAGTATCAGGTACGGACTACGACTGAGGGAGTTTGTCAGTAAGTAAGAAACCTGTCGTCTTCAAACGCAAGCCAAGCGCTCTGGACAAACGATCCTTGTTATCTCATAAGTTTGTACTAGCATGGACTGGATGGTGGTGGTGGTTAGCGTTTGGGTTTTACGGCTCTTTTAGATAGTATTCCAGTCTCTTCGAGCTGCTTCCAGAGAGAGCAAGAAAGAAAAGGTATAGATAGGATAGATGAGACTAGAATAATCCAAACAAACCCCATCCCGCACCTGCTGCAGGCCGACCGGCCCTTGCCCTACTATTAGCCAAATTAGAAGAACGCCACGGCATTGAATGTTCAGCAGCAACATCGCCCATACCGACCACCCCTAACATGGGATGGAAAAATCACGCAACATAAATCAGGGGCGACTAACTTAATCTGTCATGGTTGAAATATAGGCTGACAGCCGATAATACCAACCAACAGTGGACCTATCCGGTACTGTGCAAAGTAACTGTACTAAGTCGACCGATAATTCGGTCGAAAGCTATACCAGTCACGGTAAATGATACTATTGTAAATGGGCGTCGACCGGCTGGTATTGGTGTCGATTGTCCCAGTCGACAACCACTTTTGCATGTGCGGTAACTGATTGGCTAGGTCGAAAACCAGGTTGGGAAACTGGTATTACCCTCGAGATTAATTGATTTTGCTCATTTTTGTTTTCTTTTCTCTCGACCACATTCCTCGCTCTCTCTCTCTCTCTCTCTCTCTCTCTCTCTCTCTACCTATTCAACCATAACCCAACCTACCATCCAACCATCAATTTATCCATCATTTTATCTGTCTTTCCATTCCTCCTCCATGTTACCTACCTCCCTAATCTGGCCCAGCGGATACGTATCGTCAAAATGACGTCGTGATGACTTCGGTGCGACGTCATTTCGTAGAACCGACGTCAATACGACGTCATGTGCCTGCTGGTGTCTATCTGTCTATCAAGGAGCTCCGGTAGCTTAGTAGCTTGAAAAGCAGTGGCCCGCTGATCTAGGGATCCCGAGTTCGAGCCCCGCTGTTTGCGGGAATCTTTTCAATCGTAAACGGAGTTCCATGGACATAGCCTTTCATTATCATCCACCCATTGTCCTGATATGACTAAAATACTCTTAGAAAGGACGTAAAATCGCAATTCATCCACCCATCCAGCCACCCATCCATCCATCTACATGTATTTATTTATATATCTACCTATTGATCGATCGATCGATCGATCGATCGGCCTAGCCAGCCATCCATCTGTGCAGAAGTGCAGGCTTATTATCGTCTTCGCTGTTCGCACGAGCTTTAAAACGTTTTCTCATAGCATGTGCCAAGTATCAAGCTGTAGGCAAACCTGTCTTATGAATTGGTTCACTCCCAACGGGCACATGACGTCAGAATTACGTCATATTGACGTCGATGCGACGTCACCATGTCGCATCGACGTCAGTACGATGTCATTTCAACGTCATGTGCCTGCTGGGCTGTCATACTTTTTGTGACTTCCTGTTTTATTCTCGGCAAAACGTTGCCCTTTCAAACTGAAACAATGCTTTGAGGAAAAATTCGAACCTCCAGAGGTAGCTTTTTCCCCTTATGGTTTGATTGATTGATTGATTGATTGATTGATTTATTGCTTAACGTCCACGGTAAACATCTATGGACATGTCGGGACGGCCAGTTAACCTAACCACACTATTCCTGGGCAGGCTTAGACCTCCTAAGCGGTTAACCAGTACTAAGTGCACATACTTTCGCCAGTAACTGACAACTGCTCTTCTTAAACCAGCGGAAGGAGAAACGAAAGTATGTGGCCAGATTTACCATTAGGCCGATCTGGGTCTTCTGTCTTTATTTAATCAGACTATTCGTACTGTATAAAAATGGAGCCTCAGTATGTTAAGCGCTGGCCTGCTGATCTAGCGGTCTGGGGTTCTAGCGCCACCGGAGTCGGAGATCATTTTAATCATAGACTGGCTACATCGCTTTCATTATCACCCACCCAGCGTCCTGATATGGACGTTAATTCGCAAGTCATCCATCCATCTATTCTGTCTGAACATATTGGTGTCTTATAAATAATGCATAAGGCTACAGACAGACAGACGGTCTGTCAGACAGAGACAGGCAGACGGCCTCTCAGGGTAGGTAGGGTAGGATAGGGTAGGGTAGGTAGGTAAGTAGGTAGGTGAACGGAGAGACAGACATACAGACATTCAGAGGGTAGGGACGTAGGCAGGTAAGAATGTTAGGTAGGTAGGTGACTAGATGGATGGATGGATGGATGGATCTTTTAGATGAACTGAGCGCTGATTCAAATTAGATGACTTAATTTTGTACTGATATATGGCTGAACTATAAAATACCAAAACAACAGCTTTATCTGTATTGCGAGAAGGACGTGTTTACTTTCGATTTCGATCGTGTGTCTATAACGTGTACGATGAGCAGACACTGGATTTTAATGTCGGCAAAAGCGTAGCTACCTGTATGCAAATACGCAGGTGCGTATTAAATTTTTGTCACACTGACAAAATTCCAACACGCTCAGTATGATTTCCGCTAGTGCGCCCTTGCTCGGTACAAAAACATGTATTTATGTATTTTGCCCTCGTTAAGACATGCACATAAGTGCAGTCTGATCACGATACTCGCTGTTCCTTATATATTGAACAGAGCTGTATGCATTTAGGATTTTTGGCTGGATAATCTACATGGCTGGTTTGAGATGTAAGTGTTGGAAGCCTTTTCTGAATGAACCAAGCGGGCAAGTGTCGAATCAACGTTGATGCAATGTCGACATAACTACGACGTTTGAACCGTTGTATAAACTCTGCAAACAAGGTTAAGGTACATGTAAAATGTTAGGAAACTGAAACTCACGCAGAAACCAAACAACGTCGCATAAACGTCGAGGCAGATTTAGCGACTTCATTTCAAAACGAGTGCAGACTGTCTGGTATGCATTGCTACAAAGGAAGTCGTCGAATCAATGTCCTTGCAACGTCATCAACGCAACGTCCATTCGCCATTTCAGTGTTTTGTCACTCTCAAGAATATACTAAGTATACGTTAACAAAGGGTGCGTTTGGGGCTCTGCCAATGCCAGCATAGATATGTCAATGCCGTTCAGAGTTTCAACATTGGCACCACTGATTCTACCGTCGGTACCAAAGGTACCAATATTGCCGACCATTGGCTGCCAGTACTGCAGACAACAAAGGGCGTGGGTAACATTACAAACGCCGGAAAATTGCGTCATTCAATATGGCGATTTAGTGAATCCATTATAAACGCTCGAGTTGTGACAGGAGAATAATTGTTCCCGACAGTGATGAAAGCAAATTAGAAAAACTAAAACTTTCTAATTACAGAGAAAAATGGCTCTGCAATAGTGTCAATGGCGCCATTGGCTCTACCAATTGTTGGCTGCCAAAGGTCACCTGTTCAGGGTTTACGGTTACCAATGGCATCATTGGCAAATCGCCAATGACACCACTGGCAGAACCCTGAATGTACCCAAAGTTCATCACTTAGCTTAACCAAGGATCAGGCAACTTTAAAACAGCGTGTCGCTGGCGTATCAACTTTGATAAGCTTCAAACGTTTTGTATAGCAAATTATTTGCAGCGTGCACAGAACCTATCAAATGCTATATTGCCACGGCGTTTTCAGCTGTTGGGAACGAGCCGTAATGCCGAATCAATTATGTGGACTAAATGCACATGCCCTGGCCAGACTGCACATGTATACATGTACACCGGGAAAGGCTGGGGTAGTACATTTGCTTTTGTTAGCCCATTAAATTGTGGGTAATCTAAGCCCGCCCCAGCTCCCTCCCCCCCCCCCCCCCCCCGCTCCCAAGTCTCCCCAATCCCCTTTTTCTTTGAAAGTCTGTTACATGGATTTGGATGACTCCATTTCTGTGTTTTAGGGGTTTCTGGTGCATGTTTCCACTTTTATTGTATTTTGTATAAATATTCCGTTCATCCTGACCAGACGCCGCATGCGGCGTCTGAACTGGGTCTACACTGTTCGCATATGTCGCCAAAACGGGTTACCAGTCTAAAAAGAGTTAATTACTCTACATATTATGACAACTTGTAATCATCCAAAATTTTGAATGATATTTAATTTACTGGCAGGCCTTGATCGGACCATAGATGTTCGTCTGTAAAATCAGCGTGCCACTGCGTCGACGTTTAACAGGATCTGCTGTACATATGCGACCAATGACGACTCAGACCTATCTGCGCGTCTGTGCAGTCAGCCTGATACGACTTCGTTTTTGTTTCCAACAGATATCACTGACACATATACATACGTTGCATGTATACACATAAGCATGCTGCATGCAAATTTATGCTGTTTCAGTTTTGGCATAATGTTCACACAATGTGCAAGAATCCCGTTTGTAGTTTAAGCTTTCCTCCTCCAGCAAGATTCGAACACGGACTGCTAGCTTATCAGGACAGCCCTTATGGGGCTCCCAACAGACTGGTACTGAAACCCTGTATATTCATTCAGTAGTACAAAATAGCCGAGTCAAATTGTGTGCCATACACTGGTAAAGCAACCCTTAACGTCAGATAAGAGCGCACTTCCAATGACAAATGCTGACATCACGTGTAATTTTCCATCATGACGGAGACGTTTACACGGCTAGATCCCGCTTTGCGCTATTCTGCCCTACATTATGGGCTGACGATTTAGTTTGAGTGGCGCTATCACAAGCTGTCTTCAACCGATCAAAATGGAAGAAAAAAATTTCCCTGGCGGGGTATTGGCGTTGAACAAATAGCTAATTCAGTATCAGCAAAACGAAAATATAAATAACACCACGTTTATTTATGCTTTCCAGACGAGAAAGAACGACATACATCGTCTTTTTGCCTAGATGTCCTAATGTAGCTAAAAAGTTGTCAGCGTCAAATCGACGCTGATGCAACGTCATTATGTAAATATGATGTTGCAACGATGTAGATACGGTTTTAATTCAATCCTGCAAATGGCGTCGTGTAAAATTTTACCTTACGGTGCGTGCCTTTAAGAAAGACTCGAATCAGCTTGCGCACCGGCGCAGACTGATCAGTCTTCCTGGTTTGATGCATATGTTAAGACTAAATTGGACTGAGTCTTTGCTCGTCGCTAATGTCCTAAACTCCCTGTTCGTGCGACGCAAATTCGGCACCACAATCGATGCGATGTATACGTTTGAAATGCCCCCTTACCTAGAACGTCCGATCTCAAATGTAGAATGTCAGCCTAGGTAAACTTTTAATGTCCAGTGGAACCGAGATTTTTTTCATGAAAGCGATTTTTGGTCGTAAGATTCTCGTACGATCATCTTACCATGAATTTCAATTGTACGATTCGTTGTGAAATAGGCCCCTGACACCAGGGGCCTGGGGCCTGGTTCACAACGAATCGTACGATTGAAATTCGTCGTAAGATGATCGTACGAGAATCTTACGACCAAAAATCGCTTTCATGAAAAAAATCTCGGTTTCACTATTGTCCTCGTAGAACTCAATTTACGATCAAATCTACGATACCTAAAGGGCAGTCGTAAATTTCACTTTTTCTCCTCTTTCATCGCACAACATACTCATACTCAACTTTTGAATAGATTACATTTATCTA
Organism: Ctena decussata; assembly: GCA_963989385.1. Classification (NCBI taxonomy): domain Eukaryota; kingdom Metazoa; phylum Mollusca; class Bivalvia; order Lucinida; family Lucinidae; genus Ctena; species Ctena decussata. The sequence continues at coordinate 39,021,623 of OZ022503.1, read as the reverse complement.
CTGTCAATCTGAAAAGCATATACCAAGTTTTGAGCAAATCAGCCAATTAACAAAATTTCAAATTTATGATAAATCACCTAAGGGTGATTTTGAGTGAAGTTTTTCCTGTATGATTATCGTACGATTGTCGTGCGATTCTTGCGGGATAATTTACCTGCAATGTATTAGAGACTATTCTCAAAATCATTACGGCAGCATTTGTTCTTATAGAGAGAAATTATCTTACAAGAAAATGGGAGGTTTTAGGACTGTTTGAACCCCTAGTTAGGCGATCTCTGATCTGAGGAGACTGCATGGTTGTGTTCAACGGTATGGCACGCCAAATGCACAATAAATCTTTAAAGTAGGTTTAAGAAATTTTACCCTAAGTTGAGCTTCAAACCTTGGTTTCAGTTCAGTCATAGGTTTCAAATCTGATTTCAATACCCGGATTTGTAAAAACGATTATAGAAAATTTCAATTTTCAAACATTAGTTTTGAAGTTAAAACAAAGGATTGAAAACTTAACACCTAAAATTGAGAATGCGAAATTTGGCTTGCTATACTATACAAGCGAATTATTGCGCTGACCACAAGGTTCTGCAGTGCAAGTCTGAAAGAGCTGATACAATCACAGACAGCATTTGGCAAAATAAAAAGACCCGAGTTTAATTCCTCGGAACTTCTTTCTCAAAACTGTATTTCGAAAATCGAGGAAGGGCATGGCAAGCCAATGCACAAAGAATTTCAAAACCCTGAGTTTCAGCCTTGTTTTTACAGGTTCAGTCCTAGGTTTTGGATCTCCAATCCCCACTTTTGTAAAATGAATTGATATAGGAATTTTGTTTTCATATCTTAGAAGTTAAAGGTTGTCACTATGTAGTGACACCCTTTACTACTTATCTTGGTTTTGAAGATCTGCAACTAAGGATAAAAAACTTTAAACCTTGGACTGAAAACTTCCCAGGTGCGATCCTTCGTGTCTTTGGTTAGGAGTCGTCCATGTTTACTTAGAAGCCACCGGTAGCTCAGTGGTTTAAGCGCTGGCCTGCTGATCAAGCGGTCCTGAGGTCGTTTCCGGAGGCGGAAATCGTTTCAATCGTAAACAGGGTTCCATTGCACATAACCTTTCATTATCACCCTTCCACCGTCCTGATACGACTGAAATGCTGTTGAAACGGACGTAAAATCGCAAGGCATCCATCCATCCATCTTCCTTACTTCAGTGAGAAGGGCTTTAACCTCATTGGAGGTCCTGTTGACCCTTTTCTTTGACATGATTGCGTTGTATTACAAATCGCTACTTTTTGTGTTTATAAAACCCAATACACATCTGTCAAAGCTAATACACATCACGTCTGCGATCCATCGTATAACTAAAATCCTACGAGAATCGTACTATCTGTCGTACGATGTTTTTATGAAACGATCGTGCGAGAATCGTGCGATTCTCGTACGACCAAACGTACGATTATCGCACGATTCATCGTACGGTAAATTTTTGTGAAACAGGCCCCTGGTTCACAAAAATTAACCGTACGAAGAGTCGTGCGATAATCGTACGTTTGGTCGTACGAGAATCGCACGATTCTTGCACGATCGTTTCATAAAAACATCGTACGACAGATAGTACGACTCTCGTAGGATTTTAGTTATACGATGGATCGCAGACGTGATGTGTATTAGCTTTGACAGATGTGTATTGGATTTTATAAACACAAAAAGTAGCGATTTGTAATACAACGCAACCATGTCAAAGAAAAAGGTCAACAGGACCTCCAATGAGGTTAAAACCCTTCTCACTGAAGTAAGGAAGATTGATGGATGGATGGATGGCGATTTTACGTCCGTTTCAACAGTATTTCAGTCGTATCAGGACGATGGAAGGGTGATAATGAAAGGTTATGTGCAATGGAACCCTGTTTACGATTGAAACGATTTCCGCCTCCGGAAACGACCTCAGGACCGCTTGATTAGCAGGCCAGGGCTTAAACCACTGACCTACCGGTGGCTTCTAAGTAAACATGGACGACTCCTAATCAAAGACACATAGGATCGCAGCTGGGGAGTTTTCAGTCCAAGGTTTAAAGTTTTTTATCCTTAGTTGCAGATCTTAAAACCAAGATATGAAAACAAAATTCCTATATAAATTCATTTTACAAAAGTGGGGATTGGAGATCCAAACCCTAGGACTGAGACTCTAAAAACAAGGCTGAAACTCAGGGGTATGAAATTCATTGTGCATTGGCTTGCCATGCCCTTCCTCGATTTTCGAAATACAGTTTTGAGATAGAAGTTCCGAGGAATTAAACTCGGGTCTTTTTATTTTGCCAAATGCTGTTTGTGATTGTATCAGCTCTTTCAGACTTGCACTGCAGAACCTTGTGGTCAGCGCAATAATTCGCTTGTATAGTATAGCAAGCCAAATTTCGCATTCTCAATTTTAGGTGTTACGTTTTCAATCCTTTGTTTTAACTTCAAAACTAACTTTTGAAAATTGAAATTTTCTATAATCGTTTTTACGAATCCGGGTATTGAAGTCAGATTTGAAACCTATGACTGAACTGAAACCTAGGTTTGAAGCTCAATTTAGGGTCAAATTTCTTAAACCTAGTTTAAAGATTTATTGTGCATTTGGCGTGCCATACCGTTGAACACAAACATGCAGTCTCCTCAGATCAGAGATTACCTAATTAGGGGTTCAAACGTCCTAAAACCTCCCATTTTCGTGTAAGATAATTTCTCTCTATTAGAACAAATGCTGCCGCCATGATTTTGAGAATAGTCTCTAATACATTGCAGGTAAATTATCCCGCAAGAATCGCACGATAATCGTACGATAATCGTACAGGAAAAACTTCACTCAAAATCACCCTTAGGTGATTTATCATAAATTTGGAATTTTGTTAATTGGCTGATTTGCTCAAAACTGGGTATATGCTTTTCAGAAAGACAGTAGATAAATGTAACCTATTCAAAAGTTAAGTATGAGTATGTTGTGCGACGAAAGAGGAGAAAAAGTGAAATTTACGACTGCCCTTTAGGTATCGTAAATTTGATCGTAAATTGAGTTCTACGAGGACTATAGTGAAACCGAGATTTTTTTCATGAAAGCGATTTTTGTTCGTAAGATTCTCGTACGATCATCTTACGACGAATTTCAATCGTACGATTCGTTGTGAAATAGGCCCCAGGGTCTCAGAATTGTAAAATTGGGTCAGGTTGAAAATCCAAGATGGCCGCCGTTACTAAAAATAGCAAAAACAACAAAATAAACTTCTTCTCCAGAACCACTAGGTATATTTGTCTGAATTTTGGCATGGAACATCAGTGAAACCTTGGTATTCAAAATTGTAAAAATGAAAAAAAATCTATAGTGGAGTTTTGTCACAGTGACCTACTTTCTGTTTACGAGTGTAATTTTGCTCAAATGCCACTGTCAGAAAACACCTTATTCAAACAACTTCAAACAACTTCTTCTGTAAACCCACTGAACCCATAGGTCTCAAATTTCACATGGAGCATGACCAGACTACAGGGTTTCAAAATTGTAAAACTGGGTCAGGTCAAGAATCCAAGATGGCCGCCGTTACTAAAAATAGCAAAAACAACAAAATCAACTTCTTCTCCAGAACCATTTGGTATATTTGGTTGAAAGTTTGCATGGAACATGAATAGAACATTGGGATTAAAAATTGTAAAATTTATAGCGGAATTAGGTCACAGTGACCTACTTAGCGCTTACAAGACCGATTTTGCTCAAATGTCATTATCTTAAGAAAACACAATAGATTCTGGTCAGATTTGGTCAGAGATGGTCCTTGAATGGAATTATTTCAATTTTGTGACAGTTGACTATCCAAGATGGCCATCATGGGGGCCGTTACTAAAAATAGCACAAACATAAAAATGACAATTACTCAAGAACCCTTGAATGGAATTGGACCAATTTTGTGTCAGAATGTTCTTTACATGAAGCCGTTTCGATTAATTGCAATTTGGCATTCCAAGATGGCCGCCATCTGCCGTTACTAAAAATAGCACAAACATAAAATGACAATTACTCAGTAACCCTTGAATGGAATTGGACCAATTTTGTGTCTTCCCTGCACGAAGCCATGTCGATTAATTGCAATTTGGCATTCCAAGATGGCCGCCATCTGTCATTACTAAAAATAGCGCAAAACATGAAAATGACAATTTCTCGTAACCGCTGAATGGATTTTGACGAAATTTGTGTCAAAATGATTCTTGCATTGAGATGTTTCAAAAATAACTAACTATAGACCAGTCATATCGGCTACTGTTACTAAAAATAGACAAATGTGAAAATTAGAAAAACTCAATGGAATTGGACCCATTTTCTATCAGAATGGTCCTTTCATTAAGTTCTTTCGATTTTTTGCATTTTGGCATTCCAAGATGGCCGCCATATTCCGTTACTAAAAATAGCACAAAACATGAAAATGACAATATATCAGTAACGGCTGAATGGATTTTGACGAAATTTGTGTCAAAATGATTCTTGCATTGAGATGTTTCAAAATAATTAACTGTGGACCAGTCATGTTGGCCACTGTTACTAAAAATAGAAAAATATGAAAATTAGAAAATCTCAATGGAATTGGACTAATTTTCTATCAGAATGGTCCTTTCATTAAGCTTTTTTGATTTTTTGCATTTTGGCATTCCAAGATGGCTGCCATCTGGCGTTAATAAAAATAGCACAAAACATGAAAATGACAATATTTCATTAACAGCTGAATCGATTTAGACAAAATTTGTGGCAAAATGATTTTTGCTTTGAGTCGTTTAAAAAGTTAACAAATATAGACCAGTCAAGTTGGCCTCTGTTACTTAAAATAGCAAAATATAAAAATTAGAAAATTACAATGGAACTGGATCATTTGTGTGTCAAAATGGTCCTTGCATGAAAGCTTTTCGATTTTTTGCATTTTGGCATTCCACGATGGCCGCCAGACAATATCTCAGTAACCCCTGAATGGGTTTTGATGAAATTTGTGGCAAAATGATTCTTGCATTTAGATGTTTCAAAAGTAAATATATAAAGACCAGACAAGTTGGCCTCTGTTACTAAAACTAGTAAAATGTGAAAATGAGAAAATTTCATTGGAATTTGACCAATTTTGTATCAGTATGTTGCACAAAAGCCAGGTGAGCGATATCAGGCCCATTTGGGCCTCTTGTTATCAATAACATTAAAACACCGACCTTACCATTTTCAATTTCCGACCCTACCCAGTTTCGTCCTATAGCAATTTCGGTTTTTCATTACCTTTTTGTAGTTTTTGGCATTTAGTACCTTCCAAAATACAGATTTGACTTGTTTGAGCATCTAAGATGAATGATCATATACATGCAAATCCTAACAATACAATTTAATCAACAAAATACATACACAAAAAACAAAAACATGAAACATACAGGCCCGACCCTATTTTTTTTCGGGAGAAAAAATAAAAAAAAATGAAAAAAAGTTTTTCCTACCTACCGGCCAGATTTTTTTTCAGCATGTTAGTGGAAACACAGCTATTTTTTAGGCCTTACTGTAATGAACACTGATAATATCTTTAATGTTTATGAAAATGTGCCACTTATTGATTCTTCCTCTTGCATTGAAAATGTGTCTGAGGCCAAAACTATGAGTAATGTACCAGTATCAGAATGTCCTTGTCAAGAGTCAGTTTCAACTTACCATACACATGCAAATTTAAAGAGTAACTACACTTCTTTGAGGAAAATTGGTTCAAAAAGAAAGGCTTGAATATTATGCTCCTCAATATACACTATTTGTACTCAAAAATAGATAGATTGAAAATTCTTTTAAGCCAGCAACATAACCGTAGACATTCTGTGTGTCTGTGAGACTTTCCTTAATGACGAATTCAGTAGTGAAGAAATACAACTGGAAAACTTTCAGCTATTTCGTAAAGACCGACAACAAATTGGGGTGGTTTGGTTATTTATGTTAAAGAGAACTTATGCTGTTCCCAAAGAGGTGACTTGCATAAAGATGGCATAGAATCTCTGTGGCTTGAAGTCAAGCATGAAAGTCAAAAACCATTTCTATTAGGTTATACTTACAGACCTCCATCTTCGCATCAAAGATGGATGACTGATATTGAAGAAGTCTTAGAACAAGTATATACTGAAAACAGGGAAGTTATTCTGTTAGGGGATTTCAATCTGAATTTACTTGACAACAGCAACAATGTTAGGAACTGGCTTCAAATCACAGAGTCTGTGAATCTTTTCCAGCTAGTTGATTCACCCACGCGTGTAACAGAATTGTCTTCAACTCTAATTGATCATGCCTACAGTAAGATGCCAGAGAATATTGTGGACATTTTTATACCTGTTTATGCCATCAGTGATCACTACCCTGTTTGTTTGACCCGTAAAAAATCAAATAGTGGGTCATCAGAGTCAAAGCATCAAACTATTACTTACAGAAACATGCGCAACTTTGATAATATAGCATTTTAGAAGAATTAGAGTCCCAACCCTGGTCATTATTAGACATTTATGAACATCCAAATGATGCTCTAGACTTCTTTTTCAGAATATTTGAAACAGTCTTAAACAAACACACCCCTCAAAAGGTAAAACGAGTCAAACATGTCTTTGGACAGCACGACACAGATGACACAAACGCTGATTGCATTTCTGACAAGTTAAAAGTCTTTATTGATGGCAAACTCTCCTCAGAGGTGAAATTTGACATACCTCCAATATCTTTAACTTATGTGGAGAATCAGTTGGCATCACTTGACCCTACAAAAGCAGCAGGGCTTGATGGACTCAGTGCCAAGTTCTTAAGGGCTAGTTCTTCAGTTATAGCAGCACCCCTCACAAAATTATTAAATTCAAGCACCAGCAACGGAATCTTTCCTGATAGCTTCAAGAAAGCAAAAGTTACTCACTGTTACAAAAAGGGAGATAAATCTAATAAGTCCAACTATATGCCAATTTCTGTCCTTTCTCTCCTGTCCAAAATCATTGATAAAACATGTCGCAGGATACCTAAAGTCTTATCTGACTGAGCATGATCTGTTGCATGAATGCCAGTCTGGCTTCAGAAGCAAACACTCTTGTGAGACTGCTCTCACAGCTATCATTGACGACTGGATTTCAGCTATGGACAAGAATGAGATATTAGGCGAAATGCTGTTAAACCTCTCTAAGGCTTTTGATCTTGTAGACCATAGGATATTGCTTGAAAAATTAAGAAACTACCAATTTAGTGATAGAGCTCTTCATTGATTCAAGTCCTATTTCAGTCACAGATCTCTGCAAGTTTCAATTTCTGACAAGCTGTCAAGTTCAAGAGTTATATCATCTGGTGTGCCTCAAGGATCTGTCTTAGGCCCTCTATCTAAAATGGCAATTAATACTCCTAAAACAAAGCGATGTTTATCTCATCTGTCCTGAAAAAAGGCTCTTTTCGAGCAAACCCCTCCAAAACTTAATATGAACACAACACCTATAGAAATCTCAAATAAGGAAACCCTTTTAGGAGTCATCATAGATAACTCTTTGAATTGGTCTGCACAAATTTAAGCAACAATCAAAAAGTGTAATTCCCAGCTATTTGTACTTGGACGTATCAAAAACTTTATTGACATACCAACAAGAAAACTGTTTTTTAATGCATACATTCTCCCACATTTGGATCACTGCAGCACCATTTGGGGGAACTGCAGCAATGATTATAAAACTTCTAAAGCGAGCTGCCAGACTGCTTCTAAACAAAGACCTCAGCAGCCCCTCTGCAGAACTCTTCCGACAGTTGGGGTGGCTCAGGTTTGATGAAAGGGTCAGATATAGGAAGTGTATCTCAATGTATAAGGCACTAAACAATCTTGCACCAACATATGTAAGTAACATATTTATTCATACTCATAACATGCACAACCTTGATCTACGATTAGCCACAAATCAAACTTTGTACGTTCCAAAGCCAAATCTAGAAATTTACAGAAAGTCGCTGTCTTACTCTGGACCTAAACTATGGAACACTGTCCCTGAGTCAGTACGGAATGCCCCCAGTTTAGGGTAATTCAAACAGCGGTACCTAAGATGAAAAGATCTGACAGTTGTTTAAAATTTATCAGTATATTGTTTAGAATTTATTAGTATATTGTTTGCATGTAGGATGGAGGGATGGCTTGCAATTTTACATCCTTTTCAGTAAGTGTGGCTCGGAGAGGGATGCTCGTTGCCTGCCGAGACCTGCCATCACATCTTTTCTATCAAACTTTTGGGGATTAGCGACACTGAAGAAGTTAAATACAGAAACGCGCGTCTGTCGCACTAAATTAGGTATGAATACGTTTATATTTCAACAGTATTTCAGTCATATCAGGACGATAAGAGGGTGATCATGAATGGCTGTGTGCAATGCAACTCTATTTGCGGTAGGAAATACTCTCGTCTCAGGCGGGGCTCGAACTTGGGTCTGCTATAGATCGGTAGGCCAGCGCTTGACCCATTGGGCCACCGGCGGTCTCCTGTTAGCATTTAGAAGTGTCTGCACTGATAATACAGTTTACTACATGTATTGATATCTAAAAGTCGAAGTTCATCTCGAACTTCATGTCTCAAAGTAGGTTTTCTGGTCCCTGAAAACTTGCTTTGAGCTACCAGTGGTGTAGAATATCTGGAGATGGAATGTAAAGAATCCAAACTATATAAGGTATGTTTAAGCATGTCAGTGTCTGAGATAACCAGAGTCGACTGTGGTGAGTGTACATACATGTATTCTGTTTCTCTTTGGATATTTGAAATATTTATTTTGACCCAAATATCCTTAACTAAAGGGAAAAATTGTTTGTGTCTGTGTTTACTTTAGGACCATTATATATATATATGTGTTCATATATATGTTTGTCAGGTAATAATTATTTAAATTCATGAACTTCATTGTCTAAACCAGACTCTGGTTCCATAAAAATTTAGGAATGAATGATAAAATGGAAAAAAGGCAACTGCAAACAATTTCATCTTTATTTGTTTATTCATTTTGTTGAAAACAGATTGTGCAGCATAAATTCAGATCATTGCTGTATAAAAGCCTCTGGTTCCATAAAAATTTAGGAATGAATGATAAAATGGAAAAAAGGCAACTGCAAACAATTTCATCTTTATTTGTTTATTCATTTTTGTCGCACCTGCTTTAGCAAGGTGCGATATAGGAGTTCACTTTTCCGTCCGTCCGTCCGTCCGTCCGTCAGTCCGTCCGTCTGTCCGTCCGTCCGTCCACAATTACCTCGACCCTAGTGTTTAAGTCCATTTCTCTCAAACTATGATACCTACAATCATCAAACCTAGTATAAAGTTTTTTCTGGGAATGTTCTCGAGGTATGTTGCACTTTTTTCTACCCTTGACCTATATTTCACACTCTGCTGACTTCGTAAAATTTGATGTGCAAAATTACCTCGACCCTAGCGTTTAAGTCCATTTCTCTTAAACTATGATACCTACAATCAACAAACGGGGTATAAGTTTCTTCTTAGAATGTTTTCGAGGTATGTTGCACTTTTTTCTACCCTTGACCTATATTTCATGCTCTGCTGATTTTGTCTAATTTAATGTCCAAAACTACCTCAACCCTAGTGTGCAAGTCCATTTCTCTCGAACTATGATAACCACAATCATTAAACCTTGTACTAAGTATCTTCTTAGAATGTTCTTGAGACATGTTGCACTTTTTTCTACCCTTGACCTATATTTAACCCTCTGCTGACTTTGGAAAATTTCACGTCAAAAATTATATAGACCCTAGCATTTAAGTCCATTTCTTTCAAAGTATGATACCTTGAATCATCAAACCTGGCAAAAAGTTTCTTCATAAAAAGGTCTCAAGGGATGTTGCACTTCTTTCTGCCCTTGACCTCTGTTGGTGCTCTGTTGGTTTTAGAAATTTGTAGGTTAACCTGGCATCCACATTTGCATGTACTTTGGAATTGAAGTACATTTCTCACAAACTAACCCACTTACAATCATCAGACATGGCAATAAATGTTTTCTTAAGCTGGTCTCTTGGATTGTTTACCTACTTTATACTTTTAATGATTATTTCATACTCTGTTGACTGTTGAATTTTATGTCCAGGATTGCATCCTTCTTTGGTTGCAAATCCAGTTTGCTCAAATTTTTGTACATGAATTCATCAACCCTAATCTAACCATGATCTCTGCTACTGTGGAAGAGCAAGGCAGGTGCGACGTAGCTTTCTGCGGAATTCTTGTGTTGAAAACAAATTGTGCAGCATAAATTCAGATCATTGCTGTATAAAGATTCTTTTTTTAACTTTTCAAAGCAAGGCAAAATTTTGTCCAAAGCATGCCGCAAATATATTATGTAAATATAATGACATTTTTCTGTTCCATATTTTGTGGTGATAGTCTGCCTGAGCAAAGGTTAACCCATTAATACCCAGTGGACTCTTCTATTTTTATATATTGGATGAGTCCATTTGTCAATTAAGGGATGTCAGGTTTAGTTTATTTTTTAAATTTTAATTCTAAGTAGAATTACCCATTTGTCTCATGCAAATAGTGTAGACCCTGGGCAGATGCCATGTTTTGTGGCATCTGATCTGGGTCTGCACTGTTTGTATATCCCATTTTTGAGATGCAAGGCATTTTTAATTTGTAAGAGATGAAGGCAGAAACATGAGGTTCCATACAACTGATATTTCTTATCACCAAAGGATTATACAGTGAAACTCACTATTGGATGAGAATTAAAACTCTGACAATACAAACAAACAGCTAAGTAGCTAGTTAATCCTGTCCTAAAAGATGATAATGCTGATACCAGTTGTGTGGTTCCTTCTCACCGTTGTCTTGAGATGTAATTTTGTGTTTGTATATAATTGTATGTATTTTATATTGCTGTAGAAATTAATTGTAGTTGAATGTTGTCATAGAGGGCCTCAGTGAAGATTGGTATTACTAACTGTGTATTCCTCTGTAAATAAAGACATTATTATTATTATTATTATTATTATTATTATTTATATAACTTCTATACATTCCAAAAGCTTTGACGTGCGAGATGGTTTTCCCGCTTAATAATTTGCTGGGTTTACGCAAAAAAAAAACTGACGGACTTTGAATATCGGAGGGAAGAAAGTCAAAAGTACAATATACGATTATTTCATACTTGCCGACGCCAATGCATGCAGTCCGGACCCGTGCGCCAAAGGCATATATCAGCTAGTCGGGAGTTAGCCTTACTAACGACTGGGCAAATTAGGCGCCTTTTTGTATGTCCAGTCATGCATTTTTAGTGAGGCCATAGTCCCTGGGTACAAAACCACAACTGGCACATTACCTCGATTTTGATTCAATGTTTATTCAACGCTGTGTGTCCATCAACACAGTGTATAAGCGGACAGTCACCAAATCGGAAGCGACAATTGACTGTACACCCGAAAATCATTAGTGACACATAAACAACTTGTGAGGTGAAACGGTCAAAAGCAGGTAAGTCCTTATCGAATTTGTTCTTTTAGATGCGGTTTTCGACATCGGGGAGAGAATTGGATGTACTTTACCTGTAGCATTGTCAGTTTGACATATCACCACCCAATCTTTGTGTAAAAAACAAGTTTTTCTGCTTAATCACCAGTTTTGCTTTATTTTCTGTCGATCGACACGGACAATCGGGGTTAAAAAGACTAGAATTATGGCATCATTTCAGTTAAAACCAACATAAAATCATCGCTACACCTTTATCCTGTGATATCCAATAGCTGAATCCATCGAAACATTACTTCAAACAAATGTATTGCCTCCTGAATCGCACACGTTCGTCTCATTTGACTGTCCGACTAGTGACAACTGTACCTAATCATTTGCGACATACCAAGAAACAAAAACTGTCCGACTAGTAGTGATTGTATTTTCACATTCATGACGATCATTTTCAACAAATGCTTGAAAAAGGTAATAAAAATATCGTTTTGGATGCTTCCACTGGGATCATCATTTGGGGAGAAGGCTATCAAGCATTTCTTGATAAAGAAATGATCATATGGCCAAATTTTTCTCTGTCAACATTTCAATCAAAATTGTGACCTAGCCGCGTACCGCTTTTGTGGTGCGTTACTGGTTTTCAGAAATTCGCATTTTCCGTCTTCCGGTACCGTTTAAGCAACCATCAATGCAATAAAAAGTAAAGAAAGCTACATGTAAACCCCAACCACCCCTTACCTGTAAAAATACATTTTGACCTTAATTATTATTAATCGATCAATTTCCTAAGCAAATTCTGTGTCTGTGAAAACAAACTCAGTGAGCTATGTCTCAGAAAATCGATGGTCATTGGTCAAATACCACAAATTACATTAATAAGCGAGCTTGGAGTTTCGAGTTTCCGGTTGGACTGGAGGAGAAAGATCAAAGGTCACGATTGGAAAAATCCGATAGGTTATCATTACGGTTACCTGTTCAGTCGATATAAAACACGTTTTTCATGATTAAATATCATTGATATGATTGAAAATTGTTTTCAACTCAGAGAAAATGGATATCCACAAGAGCAGCATAGGGTATCAATGTAGATCTAGGGGACAATATTGTGCCGTTTGTAAAATATGTTTTCATAACTTTTAAGCTGCTAGTCTGACCATTGAGATTAGTTTCACCTGTTGAAAAACACATTCAAAGTACATTTTCTTTATTCAGAAAAATTCACAAACACTCTCAGTATTTTCAAGTTATTTCGAATCTTACGAATAAATCATTGAGCCTGCCATGCTAATCTGTGCAAATTTATGGTAGATATAAACAGCATACTGGACTTCTGAAACAAACTCAATCCAGTAGAAGTTCTTACCCTCCGTTGTCGTTATATTTCGATAAAGAACACATAAGTAAAAATATTTACTAACACATTTTATGCTCAATAAGACTTACAAGAAAATCGTCGCTAGTCGTTCAACACCATTTTTTGTTTTTGTCACTAGTCGGACAGTCGAATGAGACGAACGTGTGCGATTCAGGAGGCAATATATTTGCTTTAAGTAATGTTTCGATGGATTCAGCTATTGGATATCACAGGATAAAGGTGTAGCGATGATTTTATGTTGGTTTTAACAGAAATGATGCCATAATTCTAGTCTTTTTAACCCCGATTGTCCGTGTCGATGGACAGAAAATAAAGCAAAACTGGTGATTAAGCAGGAAAACTTGATTTTTACACAGAGATTGGGTGGTGATATGTCAAACTGACAATGCTACAGGTGATCTCTCCCCGATGTCGAAAACCGCATCTAAAAGAACAAATTCGATAAGGACTTACCTGCTTTTGACCGTTTCACCTCACAAGTTGTTTATGTGTCACTAATGATTTTTGGGTGTACAGTCAATTGTCGCTTCCGATTTGGTGACTGTCCGCTTATACACTGTGATCAAGAAGTGTCATCTAATTATATATTCAGTGGTTGTCCTGTCTCGCTGGTTACAGTTAGACACACTGGTCTGGCATTCAACACAGACAACGAAGACAATTAACGCACAGGAAATGTGCTTTTTCCTCTCATCAGTTTTAATTCGTTTCAGAAGTATAGTCTCATGGACCTTCCAACCACCGATTCCACAGATTAGAAATCAAAAGTTTTACTGAAATGATATACATATTCAAGAAATAGTTGAAATAATTTTCGGGTTACAACGGCCATGATAATGATCGAATTGGTGAGAAACTCATTTTTGTTGCACTATCTTTATACAAGACGACAAATGGCCAGGTACGAAAGAATGACATTTTGATGCTAAATTAAGTAGTAAGCGCAAAAAATCGAATTTGAAAATTCAAAAATTTCCTTTGGCATGTACGTTGCTTGTGTTGCTTGTGTTGTATGTCAGACCAGTTTGGTTAGAGAGAAGGGTATATAGACGATGAGCTGTATTATGCTTACCCAGCAGGCGCACAAGGTTGAATCAACCTTGAATCAACATTGATTCAACGTCGTTACGTTGAATCAAGGTTGATTCAAGATTGATTTAACCTTGGTTAAGTCTTAATAAATTTCTATTCTTCTGTTCTGGTATCCGTTGCCTGCCGAGACCTTCCCATCACCCATTGTACTCTGTACTGGAAAAAGTGTTACCAGGGTCAGTGATTGCAGTGTTGCTGAACGTCGGCGGTGTCGTCCGCGTTATCAAACTGGCAAAACTGCACGTGTGCACGCAAAATACAACACACACTGAGGTGTCGTCCGCATTATCAAACTGGCAATACTGCACGTGTGCACGCAAAATACAACACACACTGAGGTGACGTGCCTAACATGGTTTCATACCAGGCAGACTTCTGTGGCCTCGTTAAACAAACACGACTAAACAAACAGCAATTTCTTTTGAAACAGTACTGTCAAAACACTGTAAATTGTGCCTATTACCAGATTCACATTAAATTTTAGGACACCTCAGGCATACTTAAACGAAAGCAGATTCAGAAAGGTTCGAAATAACGACGAGCAACAATTGTTAAGCTCTTTAAATGTAAAACATGCATTGTCACGAGACTATATACTCGGCAATAAATAAAAGATGACTATAATTATACGTTGTCTTTTTTCCGCTTGTATATATGTATCAGTTTAATGTTATATAGTCCCGTGTTATTTTGAATCATTGTGTAGTTGTGACATGTATTCTATGTAACACGCCGGGCCTGGTAGCGCAATCGGTAGGGCACCTGACTCGTAAGTCAGAGGTCCTGGGTTCGAATCCCGGTCTGGCCACATACTTTCGTTTCTCCTTCCGCTGATTCAAGAAGGGCAGTTGTCAGTTACTGGCGAAAGTATGTGCACTTAGTACTGGTTAACCGCTTAGGAGATCTAAGCCTGCCCAGGAATAGTGTGGTTAGGTTAACTGACCGTCCCGACATGACCTTAGTTGTTTACCGTGGACGTTAAGCATCAAATCAACCAACCAACCAAAAATCTATGTAACACTTGGTATGCACAATGTGTATCATTGTGGAATTACTGCGAGGCCTGGTGGAGGGGGCATGTTCGTTAGGAAAGTGGTCCCGCCCCATGTCTCCATGCCACCGGGTCCCGCAGATTACCATTGTAATTATCTGTGGTACACAAAGTGCACCTCAAGCGCGGGCGTATAAGATTGCTAGACTAGTTACCTGTTAGTTGACGTGCATGAACTTATTTGTGTTTGTTGTACATTTGTAGTTGGATTTATTAATAGGAGTGTTCTGTACAGCTCGCGAACGCTAAAACTTCATTTGTATCGTTGCTGAAATGCGGAGGGATCTGGAAGTGGGCCATGGTTACTGGGATATTTGCTCCGGCATATGTCCCAGTAACAACGGTCCCCGCGGTGTATATGCTGTATAGTTAACCTTAGGGTGCTGAAATGCGAAACTGGTAGAAATTGTGGACAGCGTGGTTCCAGATGAGGTGGCTCATGATGTAGTTGAATGAGCTCATAATGAGCCGCCTCGTCTGAATCTACACTGTTTCCCTCAATACTCTGAATCTCCAGTTTGATATAGAACGAAGCATTCATTGAGAGTTTGCGTTTGTGGGTGTATATTTTGTCATTAGCTTTCTAGCGCTTCGGAAATTTAATTATATTTCATCCTTTTGGAAATCCTTTCGTGCAGAAGTATTTCATGTATAAACGTAGTTGCTTCTGGAAAAGTGATTTTATCTAGCGGGGAAAATGTCCTCCCACAGTAAATGCATGTGTTCAAGACATGGATATCATCCCAGCGGGCGCGTGGCGTTGTGGTGGTGTTGTTTTGACGTCAGTGCGACGTGATAACGTCGCATCGGCGTCAATGCGACGTCATTTCGACGTCATATTCCCGCTGGGAGGATTAATTGAATTCATGAAAACGATAGTAGGAAATACAATGGTAAGGTACTCACAAGAATCTGTCGATCATTACTACCATCACTATGTTCTTTTGTAACTGTATTTATTACATGCTCCTCTAGTTGTTTGTATTAACAAAACAGCTAGAGTGAATAAATAATTTAATTTAAAAAACAAAGAATTGTTGTAGATTAATTAACTGATTTATGTATTTATTTATAAAATCAAACAAATAAAGACTGAAGGCATTGACTGTTCATAATTAAAATAAAAGTAGAAAGAAAAACGCCCCCCCCCCCCCTCCAAAAAAAAGAAAAAAAAAAGAGATAAACGTCAAAAAGAAAGAAATAGACAACGCCTAACATTTCTTAGTTTTAAGATGATTAATAAGAAACTTCAACTCTTATGTTATAAAGAAATAAGGGGAATGTAAAAATGTAAAATAACTAGATATAGAATTAAAAAAAGAATAAATAAATAGAAGAAATAGAAAGTAATAAAATAGACAAATGATATGAATGAAATAAATTTGGAAGAAAATAATTAAATTATATAAATGGGTTAGCTTAGCTAGAGAAAAAAGCAGAAAAACCGAACCTTCTCTTTTAGTTTAGTTCTGATCTATTCGTGATTTGCTGTCTTACTGGACAGAGAAGAAAGACTGCTTTTTGTTTGCTGTGCTTATCATTATTATTTATTTTTTGTTGTTTTATTAGAAATCGTTCGTTTCACGTGTTATAAAATTATTACTCATTCTACCTGTAGTTTCAATTTAATAGCTCTCACATTAAAAGCTTTTCGATTGGCTGATGGAAATCCATGCACCAACCAAAATTGATGTTGCAAAACCAACACTTTTAGCCATTTCTTCATCCGGGCTATTGACTGTAGAGAAAAGAAAATGGCGATGTCTAATGGTTCGGGACAGAGTGAGTCCCAAGGTTCATCCTCTAGCGACTCAGATGATCGTCTAAAAACTTTATATCCTGCTGTAAATACCGCCGAAACCCCACTGCCACTGGCGTGGAGTACAAAGGATAAATTTAATTACCTTTGTCTGTCGCAAAACAACCTTCGAGTTCACTACAAAGGTATGCTTCGTGTTTGGGTTTGTTGATTTGCGCTGGCATATCAACATAAAAATGACCTTTTGCGTCTTAGAAAATATAGCTTAATCGTATCTGATAGTCATTGAATTAGAGTGAAAATTAACTGACAATATTGTAAATAAACAGACCAGAAATTCCAGTACATAAATTAGAGAGAATAAAGCGATTTATTTATAGATTTTTTAACACCTTTCTTTGTTTACAGATGAATCAGCTGATTGGTCACTGTACAGCTGACCAACCAGCATAGGGTCAAGTCGGGTAAATTTGGACAGCAGATAAATTTGGACAGTGACCTTGTTATATGTTCAGGTTAGGGAGAAGCTCAAATGGAGCTATATAGCCCGATCGAGCTATATAGCCCGATCGAGGTATAAAATGAATGGAAATTAAAGCATTATTGCTTCTGCATTTGCACTGAAGCTGAACTGCAAAATTTTATACGAATAACAGCATAAAGTATGACAAACCTTTTATGATTTTGTAAAAAAATTGAACTTCCACCGTTGCGTTTTATGCAAATTGAGAAAAATTTAAATACAAGAATATCTTTGAGATGCCCCCTCAAACTGGACAGATATATCCACTTCTGTGTCATGGTATACATACCTGCTACGCTGGGATCATCTCAGAAGTATAATTGGACTGCAATTATAGAAATGTCAGGGGAATGGGAAGAAACATGCTTACATATACATGTGGTTCTTTCACAAAAACGCAACGGCAGAAAAATCAAATTGCTTTGCATTCCAACATGATTTTCATCAATATTGAAAGTGCAGTACTCAAAATTTTGCAATTATATTCAAAATGGATTCAGTTGAAGAATCTTCCAATTATAATGCAATTTCTATACCTCGAACGGGCTATATAGCTTGATCGGGCTATATAGCTCCATTTGAGCTTCTCCCTAACCTGATGTTAGTTAGTTGTTTGGAATTGAAATAAAATTAAATGGGCAAACAATGAAAATCCTGATGAAATTATGAGCCAACTCATCTGGATTTTTAAGGTTTGTGCTGGTATGTCCGAATTTACCCGCTATCACTGTACAGCTGACCTACCAACATAATGACCATCAGTTGAGCTGTATGTTTCTGTAGCAGTTTCTCATGTATCTGGGTAAAATACGGTCATCTTAAGATACACAAATGGAAGACCACTTTATCTTTCCAACATTTCATCGGTACTACTTATCACCCCACGGCACCCACGACACCCCACGGCACCCACGACACCCCACGGCACCTCACGACACCCCACGGCATTAAAATTTAGGTATATTAACTACCAAAAAAGCATTTTAGAGAGGCAATAATGTTTTTTCTTACATCCCATGGCACCAAATTTTATGTATATTTGAACTAGTCACAACCCTAACGATCCAGCGTTTCTCTCCAGTTGCACCCCACGGCACCCCCATGACATCAAAATTTATGCATATTAACCACAAAAAGCATTTTATAGGGACAGTAATGTTTGTTACACCCCATGGCACCAAATTTTATGTATATTTGAACTAGTCACAACCCTAACGATCCAGCGTTTCTCTCCAGTTGCACCCCACGGCACCCCATGACATCAAAATTTACGCATATTAACCACAAAAAGCATTTTATAGGGACAGTATATGTTTGTTACACCCCATGGCACAAACTTTTATGTATACTTGCCATCAAATAAGTATTTTTAAAGGTGAAACGACCTTTCTGCGAATAGGAAATTCTAAAATAAGAAAAGGCGCTTTTTGTTTTCAGGTTAAATTAAATTGAGGTTTACTATTCTTTGTTCGTTTGTTTTGTGTGATTGCGTGTTTGCTTTTACGATGATTTACAATGATTTATGCTTGAATATATTAAGTGATAAAAAAAAAAGACTTACTAAAACGTCAGAAAAAGAACAACTATAGGACAATGTAACAAGTCATGTGGGGTGACGACATTGGGGCTTTCTTTGCGATCACGTGTGGGTGCAGATGTACATGTAAATTACTTTTTCTAATATTTATTTCGTTTACGTCAAATGACAAAGAGACATTATAAGGTTATCTTTCTTGGCATTCGGTTGGCCCTAAAAAGATTAACCATAAATGTTTCAATATCTTAAATGAAAACTTCTGGTACAACTGATTTTTTACTTAATGGATGCCTAATCACATAGATGGCTAATACAACCAGCGAAGGCTATGATTAAACTGCCCGTATGCTCAGTGTGAACTGAGCCTTAAACTAACGCAACCAACGAAGCATATGACCAAACTGCGCGTATGCACAGTCTGAACTGAGCCTTCGCTGGTCTTAATCAGCGAAACGAGCCTTTGCTGGTCGTACATGCCGCTTTACTGTCAATCTCACGTTATAGCTCGTATAAGCTGCCCAGTGAAAGAAGATATGAAATCATATAGTATGTGCGTTCAAGGTTCTCCCAATGAGAGAACACTGAACGCACACAGTATCTGAAATGTACGTGATTACTAGCTGTTCAAATACTATGCTTTATCCATTTGTAACTGAACGCTCTTTCCACGGATTCGTAAACAAATAAACTAAGCCTTTTGCCTAAAATATTTACAGTTACAAATATTGATACCTAAAATAAATTCATACAATTCCTTCAGCGAGGTGTCCCAACACTGGAAGAATTCATGTCAAAACAACAATACAACAAATATGGTAGATGTATATATATAAAAACACATTAATATTGGTGCCGTGGTGTTAAAAACCTATTATAACCCATCTAAAATACTTTCTTCATAGTACATGTATATAAACTTTCGTGCCGTGGGGTGCCGTGGGGTGTCGTGGGGTGCCGTGGGGTGATTAGTAGCACCCACATTTCATTATGTGGACTTTAAATTATATTTAAGAATGTTGCAAGGTGCCCTATTAGCATTTCCCCTAGCCTGAAATAAGGGCAGGGTGCTGGCCAGAAAAGGGTCACTTTTAGCGCAAGACACTCCCTAAAGGGCACTTTTTCTGAAGCTATTTTTTTCTAAGAAAATTTAACTGAGTGTATTAATACTTTCTAACAGGATAAACATCTTGCTTCTGCAGGGAGATATAAATATTTGCAATTAAAAGCATCTTTTGCACACAGAAAGCTGCATATTGCAAAAATATGGCATGACTATGAATGAACCGACCTTTCACAAAGGGAGGGCAGAAGGATAAGGCTATAAAGGCAGAAGGGTAAGGTCAAAAGCCAAAGGGGTGCAGTCTAAACCTGTGTAAGGGAATCACTACCTATATCTCAGTCAGTTGCAAGGTTTGGCTTTCCACTGGCTTCATGCTCTGCTGTGCTAGGTCAAACGGGGTGCTGGCAAGCAGGGGTCAACCTAGAGCTTGCAGACAGGGAGAAGTTTTGCGACACTTTAAGGACTTAAAGGAGAAGTTTTTGCCCAAATTTTGGATTTCCCGATACGTTTCATACATTTTCACTTCTCCCTCAGCTCAAAATAGGGAGAAGACAGCCAGCTTAGGGAGACTCTTCCAAATCGCCCTCTAGTCGAGCCCTGGGCAAGTATGAATGGGTGGCTGTTCCAGGAGTTGGGATTTTATGAATATTTCTCAGCATCTATACAACTTAGAAGTATATTTGGCTTTCTTCCCCACAAAACAGTTCTCTAATATAATGATCAGATGTGATCAGAGAGGAAAAAAACGAGTAATGATTGTAAAGAGTCTACAGTTTGAAGCAACCAGTGCAACCTGAACTAACTTGTTTGAGCCTAAAGTAAGCAGTCTGATCAGGGCAACCATATTTATTTAGTATTTAGTTATCAGATTGGGACTTTCACAATCAAGAAAGTATTTGTCAAAATGAATCATTATGACACATACATTCACATAAAGAACTCAATGCAAGTAGCATTTAATGATACAGTCGAACCTGTGCCAACGGTCACCTCCGAATAAAGGTCTCCTGTCAACAAGGGTTGGTTTGAATCCCTCCCGTCGAATTTCCTTGTTAAATTACCTGGGAATAGCGGTCCACTGCAAACTACAGTCAACTGTCACCCGAACCCATCCCGAAATGCCCTATTTTCTCCAAATGACGACCAGTCCGTGTGTCAAAACACAGCTTCAATTTCATACACACATGTTTGTGTAATTGCCAAATCTATTTTTAGCACTGACTAGACTGGTTATTGATTTTCGGATACAGTATAATTTATGTAACAAAGTGTATTCTACGCGATTAGCGCATTCTACAAGTGTTAATTTCTGTAAGGTAATCAAGGTCAGTTTTATTCAGCTTATGCAGTAAGTTCAGTCAACCGATAATTAATTATCAGTAATTAGTTTAATCAGTCAGTTAAACGTATCGCCGAAATGAGTATGTCAACCGTGAAAGCAGAAGTCAGTCGGTCAAAATTGTGAAATCATTGAATCTCGGAACAACGTCCACCTGTCAACAACGGCAAAATTTTGTTCTTTTCCATGCCTGGCCTTTATTCACAGGTTGTACTTGCATTGAGTCCTGTATGTAATCACAAAGCAAGTGGGACATAGCATCCCGCTGAATGTTAGTGATAATTAGGGATATGTTTTATGAAATTTGTTTTATAAAACTGTTCTTTTATGGTGAGTGAGTGAGTGAACTCCGGTTGAACGTCCCACCAACAACAAGGTCATATGGAGACGGGACTTCGGTTTAAAATCTCATCCGAAAGACCGGAGAAGTGGGGGATCGATCTTGCGACCCCTGGATTGGTAGTCTGTAGTGTTATCCACTACGCTACAGCCGCTCCTTTCTTTTATGGTCTCACATAGGTTATGACATAGCAGGGCCATTAAATTGCTTCCCGCACTATACGATCTGTACTTAGTAGGGAATAACACAGTATCAGAGCTATTGGGGTATCTGTGGTTACAAATTTGTCTTATCCTCTTTAGGTAGTGGAAAGACCCACAAAGATGCCGCAAGTGTGCGAGCCACCCAGCCAATTCCAGCTGCATGTGGAATATACTACTTTGAGGTGAAGATCATCAGCAAAGGCAGAGATGGGTGAGTAGTTGTTGAATAGATACATGTATGAACGGTGACACAACAAAACCAACAAAGTGGTATGTGCACCCAGCGAATACTCAGATCAGCCTGGACCTCCACCCAGTCTGATCAGTCTTCATTGCCTGCATGGCACTAGCTTAGACCCTCTTAGCGCACAGCAAAGACTGATCAGACTGGGCAGATGCCCAGACTGATCTGAGTCTTCGCTGGGGGCATATGCCACTTTGTTGTTTTTTTTCGTGTTGCGGCCCAGTTAGTGTTCTCTGTACTTAAAATAAAGACATCAAATTTTGAAGAAGTATGTCTAGTTAGCCGGTATCAGGGATCAAGCAAGTGATCTGAATGGAGAAGTCTTTCTGTGTTTAGGGAGAAGCTGTATGCCCATCTTCCGTTCTTGCCTATTTGTTCTAAACATTTAAGTTTCTCCTTCAGCTCATAAACTGGAGAAGCTTGTGTCTTCTTAGTCTCCTTCTAGCTTGATCCTACAGTATAGCCCTAGATCAGATTGCTTTACAGGTTGTAGTTCCACCTTGTGTTTATACTCAAAACCATCTAAATGCCATTTCCCAATTATTTTGCCTTCCCTTTCACCAGCAGAAATAAGATACAGGCATCTATGCTGTTGAGGCCAGAAGCAACAAACAAATGAGCCGCGACATGACAAAACTAATGAAGTGGCATGTTCACCCTTAGAAGACCCAGATCAGCCTGGGCATCCGCCAAGTCTGACCAGAGTCTTTGCTGCCTGCATGGAGATAGCTTAGACCCTTGGCTATCCATTAAACACACAATAAAGACCCTGATCAGACTGGGTAGATTCCTAGGCTGATCTGAGTCTTCGCTGGGCGCACATCTCACTTTGTTGTGTTGCAGCTAAAACTTCTGTTTTAGACCTTTGTGGAATCTCAGACACCTGAGATGTTGATTCCTCAAGAATATTTTCTCTGTGCCTCTGTAGTAATCAAAAGTACTGTAAAAGTATTTAGTTTATGAGGAACCGCGGTAGCTCAGTAGGTTAAGTGAGGTTCTGATCTAGCAGTTGGGGTTTCGAGACCTGCTGGAGCTGGAATTTTACCAAACATTAACTGGGTTCCATTGCACACAGCCTTTCATTATCATTTTTCCATTATCACTTTTCCATCATCCTGATACGACTGAAATACTGTTAAAAATGTAAAATCACCAGTCATCCATCCATCATCTTAGTTTGGGACAGTTCAGTGCAATTGGAAAACCCAAATCAGCGCCTACCCTGCTCCTAATCAGGGCCTACACTGTTTGCCATTCCATCTGCATTTTTTGGAAGCATAGCTGCATTGTAAAACCAAACTTCCATATTTAAAGGTCAAATACTGTATGGTACTGTATATAGTAATTAATTCAGGTGTGCCAGTTATTAGAATTTTTACGGTTACATTTGACATGTGAGTCAGGAGCATGTAAATATTTACTACACCACTGTTTGATAAATACAGGTGTAAGATGATAATTACAGGTGTGAGCTCCATTCCTCACTGCTATTTATAGAACTTATTTGCTGCTGTACCTGTTCACAGAGAGAGCTGAAACCCAGGCAATCCATATACAAAATATTGGCCTACCTACTAATAAATTTTGGCTCCACTCAGTGTTTTTTTATGCCCCCAACTTCGGAGAAGTTGAGGGGGCATATTGGTTTGGGCCTGTCCGTCCGTCCGTCCGTCTGTCCGTCCGTAACACTTTTAAGCAGCTTGGAAACTCAAGAACCCCTAATGCTAGGATCTTGAAATTTTATATGTGGCATCTACATGAAAAATAAGCAGACACATATTTTTTCTTTTTTCCACTGGTCATGTATTTCTAGAGTTATGCCCCTTTTTGACTTAGTGCATTGTAAGCCTATGGAACCTTGTTAGCAAAATATTTCAAGAACCCCTGATGCTAGGATCATGATTTTTTGCAGGAAGGCATTGCCTATGAAGTAGATGAACTGATTAACTTTTGAAAAAATATTGTGAATTTTTGACCAAGTTATGCCCCTTTTTCATCTTAGTGCATTGTAAGCCTATGGAACCTTGTTAGCAAAATATCTCAAGAACTCCTGATGCTAGGATCATGATATTTTGCAGAAGGACATTGCCTATGAAGTAGATGAACTGATTAACTTTTGAAAAAATATCGTGATTTTTTGACCGAGTTATGCCCCTTTTTCAACTTAGTGCATTGTAAGCCTATTGAACCTTGTTAGCAAAATATCTCAAGAACCCCTGATGCTAGGATCACGATATTTTGCAGGAAGACATTGCCCAAGGTGTAGATGACCTGATTAACTTTTGAAAAAAAATCGTGAATTTTTGACCGAGTTATGCCCATTTTTCAGCTTAGTGCATTTAAGCCTATGGAACCTTGTTAACAAAATATCTTGAGAGCCCCTGATGCTAGGATCATGATTTTTTGCAGGAAGACATTGTCCAAGGTGTAGATGACCCATTCAACTGTTGAAAACAATTTGTTAATTTTTGACTGAGTTAAGCCCCTTTTTTGACTTAGTGCATTGAAGCCTGTGGTATAAAAGAACCTGTACATATGGTCAAGAACCGTTAGAGATAGGGAGTTGAAATTTTATATGTGGCATGTACATGAAAAATAAGCGAGCTTGTGAACAAAACATCTAAAGAACTGCTCAAGCTTTGTTCCTTTTATTTATGCATTCATTTCTGACCTTATGCATATAACACGTTTTCGTTTATAGCGTTTTCGGCGCGAAATGGCCCTTTTGGTGCTGGTGTGCCGTAAAATCCATATCACTCACTCACTCCTTGTATTTAGCATACAGTTACAGACTAAGATGTAGATGAACCGGTTAATACACCTTTCTGACTTATAAATTATGTGATGAACCCCCTTAGAGGCAAGCATAAGGTTGGGGGCATAGTGTTTCATAAACACATTTTCTAGTTTTTTTTGTTTTTGACTCAAAAGAAAAAATTGTTTTAATCCTTGTCAAATTCAACTTTGGTCTGAAGAGAGCTAATTGTTAGAAGGCAAACATTTAGACCCTGATCAGTCTGCTCCCCATTATCCAATAAATACATGTACAGGGCTGTAGATAAGAGGAGTGTTTGATGATAATTGAGGAATAATATTCAACATTTCTCATCAAAACCATATGTTGTGACCCCTCATCTGAACAGTCTCGATGAGACTGTTCAGATGAGGGGTCACAACATATGTTTTTATCCAGAATTAAAAAAAAAATAACAAAAATTATCCCTAATTATCATCAAATACTCCCTCTTATCTAGGGCTCTGCATGTATCAAGAAAACATGGAACTGATGTTAGGTGCAGTCCTTGTTGCCCCCCACAGGTCATAATGCATGTTTTGTCATGCCTTAGATGTAAACAACTTTTCCACAAATCCAGGTATTGATATCCTAGGGCTGTACATTCCAGTATTTACTGGTAAATTGAAGTGTATAAAATCTTGTAAGCTTATGGCACCATTAGTTTTTAATAATCAAGCTCTGAACAGGATCTGCAATGCATGTTTTTTTCTGCAGCAATATTTTGATTCATCACTCGGCAATAAAATCAAACATATTCAAAGTTAATAGGATAGTTAAAATATCAGTATTTGGGGTTTTATATTACATGTATATTTCAGAATCATAATAAACATCCCCTGCCTCTTTTGTCTTTTCTGAAAATAATGTTTTATAGTGTTGCATGAATTCCTGTTTACTTCGCTGCATATGGTAGTTCTTTGAAATGGGGTCTGTCTTAAAGGATAGAAGTTGCTCCCAGAAGAGCAAATTCTTTCCTTTAAGAGTTGACCCCTACTGTTAAGGGAGGCAAAAATAGTAGAATTGCTTCCTTTGAAGTGACCCATCATCTTTATATTTCTTATTAGAGGTATTTTGACAATGGCTGATTTACTACACTTAGGCTCTAGATAACTCCCGCCTTTCGCAAAATGCAACACCCTGGGGTGTTTTGTAGGATTAATACCGTATGTCAGTCATTGCCAAATGGCTTTTGACCACTAAAACATGTAAAATGGAAATGTGTAAGTCATTGCCAACTTTGTTTCTTAAATTTCATGAGTCATTCATAGGACGTGAATTTCAACACTCCAGAGAGTTTATTAGATGAAATAATCTACTTGTAAAATTTCAAAGACACATTTAGAGCTGCAACACGGCAAAACCAACAAAGTGGCATGTGCTCCCTGCAAAGACTCAGATCAGCCTGGGCATCGGCTCAGTCTGATCAGACTCTTCGCTGTGCGCATGGAGTTAGCTTAGACCCTAAGCTACCCTTTAAGTGCAAGGGAAGACTTAGATCAGATGGGTAAATGCCCAAGGTGATTTTAGTGTTTGCGTGGCACAATGCCACTTTGTTAGCTTTGAAGTTGCGGCTCATTTAACTCTTAACAGTTTGTTGACATGGCATATACATAGATGTCTGAGATTATTGTCTCTATAAAGATGATACTTTTGTTTTTGTAGTATACAAGTCAAGACATTGAACTCATTTCAGCATTGAGTTGCTTTAGTTTTTTTTTTCGTTACAGCAATTGCAGTTGCAAAGGGCATTTTGTGTATCTATCCTTTTCACACAGTTTCACTCAGATGGAGGTTTCCCCACCCCAAATATCTAGATTTGACAGTAATGTGTAATCATGCTGATATGAGCCGCGACACAACAAAACCAACAATGTGGTTGTGCACCCAGTGCAGACTCAGATTAGCCTGGGCATCCGCCCAGTCTGATCAAGAGTCTTCAATGTCAGCATGGAGGTAGCCTAGACCCTTAGCTACCCTATGAGCACCTAACAAAGTGGGAGGGTGTCCAGGCTGATCTAAGTCTGCGCTAGGCACACAACCACATTGTTGGTTTTGTCGTGTTGCAGCTCATACAATGTATATACATTTGTCATTTGTCCCTTCCAAAGCGCCTCCCAAAATCTAGATCTATCTTGTAAGATGGGAGGCGCTTTGGAAGGGAAGACCCTTGTCTTATAATGGAATACCATATTGATCCTATTAAACGTCTTCTTTGTTATAAATACTCCTTGATCTTTTGCCAAAAATATTGTTATTCTGTCTTGTCTTGTCAGGAATGCAATATTCTAGGCTTAAAATCCTTGATAGGTACTTTTATATGCCGATTTTGTCTGCCTGTCCATACTTCTGTAAACAATCTTGTTTATTCTGTAACTCCTTCATAATACATGTACCTAAAATGTGGGTATTATATGCTGCTGGCGAAGCTCTTGTTATGTATGGTTGTATGTTCACCTCATGGTCTACAAGATATTTCATGCATTTGCCAACTATTTGTTGATGACAAAGTGCTATGGCTATTCTTACATAGTTAAAATGGAAGCATAATGGCAAGTGGGTGATATTAGGTATTAAGGTTCTAACTAATTTCCCCGGTGCCAAATGCTGGGTGTGGTGTGAGGGAGGGGGGGGGGGGGGAGAGAGGAGGGGGGGGGGAGAGTTTAATAGAATTCGTACAATATAAAATTGGTCAAGCATTGTTCAGCACTGTTCCTGGTACAGTGCGGCAGAGACAACAAAATACTACCGTAACAGTGAACAATGTACAGACCTATATAAACTTGCAGTTAACTGGTGTGGTCTTGTGTCAGCTCTACAGAGGCCATGTATTATACTGCACACATTTAGAGGATCATACACGAGTGGTGGTTTCATTTTCAAAATTTTTGAAACTCGCAAAAGCAAGTTTCATAAATTTCATATGAAATGACTATGAATCTAAGTTTCTGCTGATTGTCTGACTTTTTAAATGGAATTTCATCTCTTTAATTAAGAGTTGATATTATTTCAATAGAAAACATGATGTGCCATGGACGTCACCTTGATATTACACACCAGTAGCCAAATGTTATATAGCATTTGGTCATACAGTTAATAACATGGTGTTAACCACTGAATAAACATGAGTTGTAGAGCATACATTGTACTTCTACTTGATGTGCTGTCCGCACAGTTGTGCAAAACTAATAATCGGCTGGTGGGTTTTTAGCTCACCTGGCCCGAAGGGCCATAGTCAGCTATTGTTATACCAAAGCGTCCGTCGTGCGTCGTCCGTCAACACTTGAAAACAAATATTCAAACATCTTCTTCTGTAAAACTGCTGTACCCATGGTTCTCAAATTTCACATGGAGCATGACCTGACTTCAGGGTCTCAGAATTGTAAAATTGGGTTAGGTTGAATTTCCAAGATGGCCGCCGTTACTAAAAATAGCAAAAATAACAAAATCATCTTCTTCTCCAGAACCACTGGGTATATTTGTCTGAATTTTTGCATGAAACATCAGTGTAACATTGGTATTCAGAATTGTAAAAATGAAAAATATCTGTAGCGTAGTTTTGTCGCAGTGACCTACTTTCTGTTTACGAGGGTAATTTTGTTCAAATGCCAATGTGGAAAAACAACTTATTTAAACAACTTCAGACAACTTCTTCTCTAAAACCACTGAACCCATGGGTCTCAAATTTCACATGGAGCATGACCAGACTGCAGGGTTTCAAATTTGTAAAAGTGGGTCAGGTTGAGAATCCAAGATGGCCGCCATTTCTAAAAATAGCAAAAACAACAAAATCAACATCTCCACTAGAACCATTGGGTATATTTGGTTGAAAGTTTGCATGGAACATAAGTGGGACCTTGCAATTAAATTTTATAAAAATCAAAAAAATCTGTAGCGGAATTAGGTCACAGGGACCTACTTAGCGTTTACAAGACCGAATTCGCTCAAATGTCAATATCTCAAGAAAACACAAATGGATTCTGATAAGGTTTGGTCAGAAATGGTCCTTGAATGGAATTATTTCAAATTTGTGCCAACTGACTATCCAAGATGGCCACCAGGGGGGCCGTTACTAAAAATAGCACAAACATAAAAAATGACAATTTCTCAAGAACCCTTGAATGGAATTTGACTTATTTTGTTTCAGAATGTTCCTTGCATGAAGACGTTTTGATTAATTGCAATTTGGCAATCCAAGATGCCGCCATCTGCCGTTACTAAAAATAGCACAAAACATGAAAATGACAATATCTCAGTAACCACTGAATGGATTTTAACAAAATTTGTGGCAAAATGATTCTTGCATTGAGGTGTTTCAAACGTAACTAAATATAGACCAGTCATGTTGGCCTATGTTTCTAAAAATAGCAAAATGTGAAAATTCGAAAATGTCAATAGAATTGGACTAATTTTGTGTCAGAATGGTCCTTTCATGAAGCCTTTGCGATTTCTTGCATTTTGGCATTCCAAGATGGCTGCCATCTGCCGTTACTAAAAATAGCACAAAACATGAAACTGACAATATCTCCGTAACCCCTGAATGGATTTTGACGAAATTTGTGGCAAAATGATTCTTGCATTGAGATGTTTCAAGCATAACTTAATATAGACCAGTCATGTTGGCCTCTGTTACTAAGAATAGCAAAATGTGAAAATCAGAATATTTCTTAATGGAATTGGACTAATTTTGTGTCAGAATGGTCCGTTCATGAAGCCTTTGCGATTTCTTGCATTTTGGCAATCTTAGATGGCTGCCATCTGCGGTTACTGAAAATAGCACAATAGCACAAAACATGAAAATGACAATATTTCAGTAACCCCTGAATGGATTTTGACGAAATTTGTGGCAAAATGATTCTGGCATTGAGATGTTTCAAAAATTAATAAATATAGACCCGCCAAATTGGTCTCTTTTACTTAAAATAGAAAAGTGTGAAAATTGAAATATTACCATGGAACTGGACCAGTTTATGTCAGAATGGTCCTTGCATGAAGGCTTTTGATTTTTTGCATTTTGGCATTCCAAGATGGCCTCCATCTGCCATTTCTAAAAATAGCGCAAAACATGAAATGGCAATATCTCAGTGACCACTGAATAGATTTTGATGAAATTAATGACAAAATGATTCTTGCAAATCTCAAAGTAATTGGATCAATTTTTTGTCAGAATGGTCCGTGGCAAAATAGCCAGGTGAGCGATATCAGGCCCATTTGGGCCTCTTGTTCGGGGTTTAACAGCCTATTGAAATAGTATGCAGTCTATATTGGGCTGTCTGCGGCTGCCAGAGAGAGGGAGAAAGAAAAGAGAAATGATAGGCTAGAGAAAAAATATTCAAATAACCCCCACCCACACCTACTGTAAGCACAGTAGGCTCTTGCCCTTCTACATGTATTAGCCAAATAAGTAGGATGCCTGGGCACCGAAAAGTGCCAATTACCATGGCCTGACCTTACCACCAAAACTTAACATTGTTATTCGAAAAGACATTATATTCCCTGATGAGGGGTCACAACATATAAATCCTTCTTAGATAGTGATTCATCATCCTCAACACCCAAAATGACTGAAATGCTGTAGAAATGGCTGTAAAACTGCAAATTGTCCATTCATCCAGTCATAATGGTCTGCTGTTTAAACAGTGAATATTCACTTCTGCCCCAGTGGAATTACGTATTAAAACCTTATGGATTATTGGATTGCGATGAACATCTATTAGCTCGCCTGAACGAAAGTTCAGGAAGAGCTATTGTTGTCACCCTGGCGTCAGCGTCCGCGTCCGCGTCGGCGTCCGGATTGGATGTTTTGGTTAAAGTTTTTTAAAGACCTATATCTCCTTAACCCATGGATGGATTCGTTTGATACTTGCACTGTAGTTAGATATTGGTGCAAAGTTTAACAGGGTACCACCCCCACCCCACTCCGTGACCTTGATGTCAAGGTCATGGACTTTGAAAATTGGGAGTTTTTTTAACTGGATGTTTTGGTTAAAGTTTTATAAAGCCCAATATCTCCTTAACCCATGGATGGATTCCTTTTTGATACTTATACTGTAGTTAGATATTGGTCCAAAGTTTTCCAGGGTACTACCCCCACCCCCCTCAGTGACCTTGATGTCAAGGTCATGGACTTAGAAAATTATCTTTTTATTTTTTCAATGTTTTGGTTAAAGTTTTTTAAAGACACATATCTCATGAACCCATAGATGAATTCTTTTTATATTTGCACTGTAGTTAGATATTGGTCCAAAGTTTTACACAGTACTACCCCAACCCCGCTCAGTGACCTTGATGTCAAGGTCAGGGACTTAGGAAATCGGTCTTTATTAAAGTTTTCTAATTGCATACTGATTCATAATACTTGGCAGAGACTTAGTTTACACTTGAACTGATGTTAGACACTTTTTTGAGTTTTTACAAAACACTATATACTTACCCCACTGGGTGACCTTGAAGTCAAGGTTATTGACTTTGAATTTTGGTTAAAGTTTTATATTTATGAAGACATAATTTCACAGTGCCACAATGGACTCAGTTGATACTTATACATGTACTTGGACTGATGTAAGATAATGGTTCAAGGTTTGATACATCCCAGCCTCCCCCTCCCCCCACCCTTACCCCACTCCTCCCCCTACCCCCTTAGTTCTTTGACCTCAAGCTCATGAACTTTGAAATTTCATGTAATTTTTCTCTCTTATTTTAATTTTATTTTAAGACATTTCTGAGATAGTTTTTGTTTATAAATGTGTTGTCATTATGGACATGCTTGCCTGAAGTTTTATGCATAGCAGTCCACACCACCATAGTGACTGTGTGATGGGCAAGCACCTATTCAGGCGAGCTATGCTGTCAGGCGACAGCTCTTGTTTTATATAGCAGTGGTATAATAACCTCGGTTGGTGTCCAGTTAGTCAGTAGTTGTGAGTCAAGAAAATTAATACGAAAAGCACCAAAAATTGAAAATAATTGAAGTTGCAAACAAAGTAGATCCAGATGAGGCAGCTCATAATGAGATGCCTCATTTGGATCTGCCCTGTTTGCCTTCTAGTCTTTGAATTCTATCACTATCATACAGCATCGACAAATTTTCAGATGTAAATTTTGTTGTCCACTTCTTTGGTGCTTTTTGGGTTAAATATGACAATAAGAGCCTTGTGTTTTGAAAGTCTGTGAACTACACATAATCTGACCACATTGGGCACATGCAGTGCAGTCTGATCTGTCAGGGCATATGTTGCACACAACAGATTTGTGTCATGCAGCATATGTTTTGGGGTGTTTACATGGCAGCACATCTTGCTGAATGGCACTTGTGTCATGCAACATAGAGCTGCTATGTAAACAGAGTTTAACAGACTTTATTAAGATCTCTGTCTTGTCTCACAATGCTATTTTGTCATAGTTAATAAATGAAGTGCAATGCAATGGCAGTTGCAAATTTATGATGGACACAAAATTCATGTTGTATATACAGATTATGACAGACTGTAACAGTACTGCATTGGTGTATAAACAGTACTTATAAAATTATGTAGCAACTAAAATATAAAATTACGCAAACCAACCAAACCAATTGAGAGTTAACCTAGGGGCTTATTTTATTGCGTCATTACTTATTCAGGTTTGATATAACATTTAAAAAGTACATGTAATCAACATTAGGTAATATTTTCTGTTGAAACAGTGTGCACTTTAATGCATATAATTATTAAGGTGACTGGATACACTTCCACAGAATTCTTATTATCCCCCGCCGAAGGCGGAGGGATATAGGTTTCTCCATGTCCGTCGGTCCGTCCATCCTTCCGTCCGTCCGTCTGTCCGTCCGTCCGGAGCCATAACTAAGTAACCACTGGACCGAATTTCATGAAACTTAAAATAAATATATATCTCAATAACCCGCTGATGCACGTCAAGTTTCATTGGACTGGCTTCAGTAATGCAGGAGTTATTGCCCTTGAATTGTTTTAAAATCAATAATATGAACCATAACTAAGTAACCACTGGACAGAATTTCATGAAACTTAAAACAAATATGTAACACTATAATCTGCTGATGCATGTCAGATTTCGTCAGACTGGCTTCAGGAATGCATGAGTTATTGCCCTTGAATTGACTTACAATCAGTAAAATGAGCCGTAACTAAGTAACCAATTACCAAAATTTCATGAAACTTAAACTTAATATGTATCACCATAAGGTGGTTATGCACATAAAGTTTCATCAGAATGGCATCAGAAGTTCATGAATTATTGCCCTTGAATCAATTTGAAATTGACACATTTAGCCATAACTAAGTAATCAGTGAAAAAAATTCTATGAAACTTTTACCAAATACCCATCACCATAACACATTGATGCATCTTACGTTTTGTCGAAATCGCTTCAGTTAGCAATGAGTTATTGCCCTTGACTTGGTTTAAAATCAACAAATTATGTCATAACTAAGTAACCAATGAATGGAATTTCATCAAACTTAAAATAATTATGTATTGTCTTGACAGAGCAGTGCACATTGAATTTGATTATAATTGCATCAGTAGTGCATGATTTAATGCACTTGAATTGATTTAACCCTTAGACTGCTAAGCGCGACTATAGTCGTGCTCGAGGGGTAGGTCACTTTGAGAGCATGTCAGGCACACTAGACATCAAGTACTCCCCATCATTTGCGGTTGTCCTATGCAGGAGGGAATCTGCTTTCTACTAGAGCAAGGTTTTACCCACCTAATTGATTTGTTGACCTTTAAAGCTCGGAGAAAACGTAAAAAATTTATGGTATTTTCAACATCAGCTTTTTAGGTGGCTACCCCTACTTACTTGATCCCGATTTTCTGACAACTAGACTTCATCCTTCCAAACTTTCTCTCTTGATAAATATTCAGCAATAACTCCGGCCCTCAGACAAGCAATTACTTTTGTCATACAAAGCATATCATTGGCGCTAATATCTTGTACTATTTTTTTTTTTTTTTTTTTTTAAGTGTCTACATCGGTTCCCGCTGATATCATGTGACACCCAAATATGGCAAGTCACGTGACCTTGGTAACTTCCGGAAAATGGCAGCTCACACATCGGCCATATTGAGTGAAATTTTCAAGCAAATCGACCAGAGTGTGTGCAAGTTATGGCCTCTGAGATACCCCTACCCCCATTTTAGGGTCAGGTGAATTATTTTTTCAGCAGTCTAAGGGTTAAAATCTACAAATTAGCCATAACTTAGATACTGGACTGAACAAAATTTCTTGAAACTGAATTAAAAATGTATCATTATAGTGAAGTGATATTGAGGCAAGTGTTTAAGAACAGCTTCAGCTTATGTCTCACTTAAGCCAGAGTAATAGTCCTTGATTAGGGCCCCGCCAGACGAAGTCGGCGGAGGCCCTATAGTAATCACCTTGTCCGTCCGTCTGTCCGTCCGTCTGTCCGTCCGTCAGCTTTTCGTGTCCGGGCCATAACTCTGAAACTGTTTGAGATATTTTCTCAAAACTTTGTACAAATATGAAACATTATTAGACGATGTGCAGAGAACAAGAACCATAACTCCACCTACATTTTTTACGGAATTATGCCCCTTTGTTGTCCGTCCGTCAGCTTTTCGTGTCCGGGCCATAACTCTGAAACGTTCTGAGATATTTTCTTGAAACTTTGTACAAATATAAAGCATCATCAGACGATGTGCAGAGAACAAGAACCATAACTCCACCTACATTTTTTACGGAATTATGCCCCTTTGTAATTTTTAGCTCGCCCGAACGAAAGTTCAGGAAGAGCTATTGTTGTCACCACGGCGTCGGCGTCCGCGTCCGCATCAGCGTCCGCGTCCGAGTCGGCGTCCGGATTGGATGTTTTGGTTAAAGTTTTTTAAAGACCTATATCTCCCTAACCCATGGATGGATTCTTTTGATACTTGCACTGTAGTTAGATATTGGTCCAAAGTTTAACATGGTACCACCCCCACCCCACTCCTTGACCTTGATGTCAAGGTCATGGACTTAGAAAATTGGGAGTTTTTTGGGACTGGATGTTTTGGTTAAAGTTTTCTAAAGCCCAGTATCTCCTTAACCCATGGATGGATTCCTTTGATACTTGCACTGTAGTTAGATATTGGTCTAAATGGTTCCAAGGTACTACCCCCACCCTCGTCAGTGACCTTGATGTCAAGGTCATGGACTTAGAAAATTGTCTTTTTATTGATTGGATGTTTTGGTTAAAGTTTTTTAATGACACATATCTCCTGAAGCCATAGATGAATTCTTTTTATATTTGCACTGTTGTTAGATATTAGTCCAAAGTTTTACAGAGTACTACCCCAGCCCTGCTCGGTGACCTTGATGTCAAGGTCAGGGACTTAGGAAATTTGGTCTTTATTAAAGTTTTCTAATTGCATACTGATTCATAATGCTTGGCAGAGATTTAGTTTACACTTGAACTGATGTTAGACACTTTTTTGAGTTTTTACAAAACACTATATACTTACCCGACTGGATGACCTTGATGTCAAGGTCATGGACTTTGAGTTTTGTCTTAAAGATTTTGATTAGTTTTATATTAATGAAGGCATAATTTCACAGTGCCACAATGGACTCAGTTGATACTAATACTTGGACTGATGTTAGATAACGGTTAAAGGCTTTGATACATCCTAGCCCTGCCCTCCTCCCCACTACCCCTTAGTTCTTTGACCTCAAGCTCATGGACTTTGAAATTTCATGTGGATTTTTTAGCTCACCAGAGCCGAAGGCTCCGGGGGAGCTTATAGGATAGGCAGTGGTCCGTCGTCGTCGTATGTCGTCGTCGTATGTCGTCGTCCGTCAACACTTTTAAACAACATCTCCTCTGAAACCACTAGGCCAATTGGGCCCAAATTTCATCTGTGGCATCCTTGGGATGGGGGATTGAAAGTTTGTGTTTTTTATGAAAATTGGCCTTTTAGTTTGGTTGCTATGGCAACTTAGAGTTTCCATTGACTTATAATGGGGAAAATTGAAAAATGGCATTTTCTGCCAAGCCATTGCAGATATGTTGATAAAACTTTTATAGAAATGTTCCTTGAGAGTTCTTCTATCAGCTATATGTTTTTTGGCCCACTGCTCCTTTTATTGGTTGCCATGGAAACCGAAATGCAAAAAAATGGAAAAAAAATACTTAAAAAATTATCTCCTCTGAAGCCACTGGGCCGATAAGGCCCAGATTTCATCTGTAGCATTCTTGGGCTGGGGGATCGAAAGTTTGTGTTTTTTATGATCATGGGCCCTTTAGTTTGGTTGCTATGGCAACTTAGAGTTCCCTTTGACTTATAATGGGGAAAATTGAAAAATGGCATTTCCTGCCAAGCCATTGCATATATGTTGATAAAATCTTTATAGAAATGTTCCTTGAGATGTCTTCTATCAGCTATATGTTTTTTGGCCCACTGCTTCTTTTATTGGTTGCCATGGAAACTGGAATGTAAAAAAAATGGAAAAAAATACCTAAAAATTATCTTAAGCCACTGGGTTGATAAGGCCCAGATTTCATCTGATAGGGCCAGGATTTCATCTGTAGTATCCTTAGGCTGGATGATTGAAAATTTATTTATGTTTTTTTTTTATAACATCGGCTCTTTAGTTTGGTTGCTGTTGCAACTTAGAAATGCATTGACTTGCAATGGGGAAAATTAAAAAATGGCATTTACTGCGATCAATATATGGAAAATAGTTATATATTTTGTTATCAACTCAGCAGACTGTCAGACTGAGACTTTGTAGTTATATATTTTGTATTGGCCTGTACGAATTGACAGCAATTTTGAGCCTATACAAATTTGATAGCAATTTTGAGCTAGAGATCTGGTGAGCTTTGTGGCCCCTGGGCCTCTTGTTTTTTATTTTAAGACATTTCTGAGATAGCTTTTGTTTATAAATGTGTTGTCATTATGGACATGCTTGCCTGAAGTTTTATACATAGCAGTCCACACCACCATAGCGACTGTGTGATGGGCAAGCACCTATTCAGGCGAGCTATGCTGTCAGGCGACAGCTCTTGTTAGTTTGGAGATCATGTCCGGTCCGTAGCTTTGAAACCGTTTGAGATATTTTTTCTAAACTTGGTACAGTTATAAAGCATTATCAGACGATGTGCAGAGGACAAGAACTATAACCTCATCTACATTTTTTACAGAATTATGCCCCTTTGTAATTTATGTCTAGAAATCATGTCCTGTCTGTAACTCTGAAACCGTTTGAGATATTTTCTCGAAACTTGGTAAGTTATAAAGCATTATCGGACAATGTGCAGAGAACAAGAACTAGAACTCCATATACTTTTTTTATGGAATTATTCCCCTTTATAATTTTAAATACGGAAATTGTGTCCGGGCCGTAACTCTGCAACCGTTTGATATATTTTCTGGAAACTTGGTACAGATATAAAGCATCATCAAACGATGTGCAGAGAATAAGAACCATAACTCCACCCACATTTTTACAGAATTATGCCACTTTGTAATTTTAAGTATGATATTATGTCAGGTCTGTAACTCTGAAACCGTTTGAGATATTTTCTCGAAACTTGGTACAGATATAAAGCATCATCAGACGATGTGCAGAGAACAAGAACCATAGCTCCGTCTACATTATTTATGGAATTATGCCACTTTGTAAATTTAAATTTCGAAATTAAGTACGCTCTATAACTCTGAAATGGTTTTAAGATATTTTCATGAAACTTAATACAAGTATAGTGCATCATCAGACGATGTGCAGAGAACAAGAACTGTAACTCTACCTACATTTTCTATGGAATTCTGCCCTGTACTTTTTATCCCCCGACCGAAAGGTTCGGGGGATATAGCGATGAGCCTGGCGTCCGTCCGTCCGTCTGTCCGTCCGTCCGTCCGTCCGTCAACATTTTTCTTGTCCGCTCTATATCTTGAATATCCTTTGGAATATTTTCATGGTACTTCACAGTTATGTAGAACAGGACATGACGAAGTGTCGCGTACAAGAATGGTAACTCTTGATATTGTACTTTTTGAGTTATCTTCCCTTTGGTGAATTTTTGGCAGATTCGTGTCCGCTCTGTAACTTGAATACCCTTTGAAATATTTTCATGATACTTTACAGATATATAGAACAGGTCATGACGATGTGTCGCGAACAAGAATGACAACTCTTGCATTCTTACTTTTTTAGTTATTTCCCCTTGATGGTTTTAGCTGTGATTTTGTGTTGATTTCGTGTCCGCTCAATAACTTAAATACTCTTTGGAATATTTTCATGATACTTTACAGATATGTAGAACAGGTCATGACGATGTGTCGCGAACAAGAATAGCAACTCTCGCTTTCTTACTTTTTGAGTTATTTTCCCTTGATGGTTTTAGGTGTGATTTCCTGTCGGCACTATAACTTGAATACCCTTTGAAATATTTGTCACCCGACGTAGGCGGAGGGGGACTATAGAAATGACCCTCGTCCGTCCGTGTGTCAGTCCGTCCGTCCGTCTTTCCGTCCTTCCGTCCGTCCTTCCGTCCGTCCGTCCGTCCGAAATCTTGTCCCCGCAACTCCTCCTACGTCTTTCATCGGATTGATTTGAAATTGTACAGATTGTATTCTTATGATATGAAGATGTGCATGTGGTTTTTTATTTTTGTTTCGGCCATTTTGGATGGAGTTACGGCCCTTGCAGACTCAGACCTTGTCCCCGCAACTCCTGTCACATCTTTTATCAGATTGACTTGAAATTGTGCAGAATGTTTCATCATGATCTGAAGATGTGCATGTGATTTTGGAATTTCAATTGTCCTATATTTTACAAAGTTATGGCCCTTTGTCGTTTTTGGTATTTTTCCAACTTTTGAACAGTTTGAACGAGAGAGCTGAAATTTGGTATGCTATCAGCATTTGGTAAATTGAGTATTCTGATTATTGTTAGGATATGCTAAATTTATTAGTGACAGAGTTATTCCCCTTTCATAGATAATAGACATTCACTGAAAGGTAAAGGGATAACTCAAGAACTATTCATATTAATGGGCTGAATTTCCATAAATGCATTGCTTTTCATCAGATTCATATTAGGAGGATTATGGCCCTTGTTATTTTGTTATTGGGTATACAGTCTTATGTTTTGGGCATTCTGTAAGGGCCTAAAGTTTCAGTAGCCTGATTTTACACATATACGCCCAGTTCTGAACTCAAGTATTTTATAACCTCATAGAGGCCCAGTAATTGGGGTATATGTCTGTGCTTATGCTTCAATCATTACTTGCTTACCAGGTTCTGTTATACACATATTTTCTGGTTTTACACATAAATGCCCCTTTCTAAACTTAAGTATTTTATAACTTCATAGAGGCCCAGTAATTGTGCTTCAGTTCTTATTTGCTGACCAGGTTCTGTAATACACATATTTTCTGTTTTTGGCCATACAGTTACTCTGAAACTGAATAAAGGGCTGCAGTTTGTGACACATTTCAAACGTCGGGTGACACTTGGCCGATGGCCTTTTATTTCATGATACTTTACAGATATATACAACAGGTCATGGCAATGTGTCACAAACAAGAATGACCACTCTTGCTTTCTTACTTTTTTAGTTATTTCCCCTTGATGGTTTTGGGTGTGATTTCGTGTCCGCTCTATAACTTGAATACCCTTTGAAATATTTTCATGATACTTTACAGATATGTAGAACAGGTCATGACGATGTGTCGCGAACAAGAATGATAACTCTTGCTTTTTTACTTTTTGAGTTATTTCCCCTTGATGGTTTTAGCTGTGATTTTGTGTTGTTTCGTGTCCGCTCTATAACTTGAATACCTTCTGAAATATTTTCATGATACTTCACAGATATTTGGAACAGGTTATGATGATGTGTTGCGAACAAGAATGACAACTCTTGCTTTCTTACTTTTTGTGTTATTTCCCCTTGATAGTTTTAGGTGTGATTTCGTGTCAGCTCTATAATTTGAATACCTTTTGAAATATTTTCATGATACTTCACAGATATGTAGACA
Organism: Ctena decussata; assembly: GCA_963989385.1. Classification (NCBI taxonomy): domain Eukaryota; kingdom Metazoa; phylum Mollusca; class Bivalvia; order Lucinida; family Lucinidae; genus Ctena; species Ctena decussata. The sequence continues at coordinate 38,981,820 of OZ022503.1, read as the reverse complement.
AGGCCATGACGATATGTCGCGAACTAGAATGACAACTCCCCGCCAAAAAAAATTTTTTTTTTTTTTGCAGATTTGGATTCTTTGTCCAAATTCACTTACTAGAGAGCTCAAAATTAGATTTGTATGGCTTGTACTTTAGAAGTTCTTCACGCATTTTGAGATGTTGAATGTATCATATGCTATACATTGTGTACATGGTGGCTGTTTGAGATTTTACCTCTTTTTAGCAGTCTGGCATACTGTTTTGGTCTGAGTGTTAGATAATCATGCATCTGTTAAACAGATAATGTCAATCAGAAGCATAGTAGAATGACATTATATTACTTATTTATGTTTTGAAGTGCATCCTGTTTACCAAGGCAGAAGGGGCCTTTGGTTTGTGTACATGGTGGCTGTTTGAGATTTTACCTCTTTTTAGCAGTCTGGCATACTGTTTTGGTCTGAGTGTTAGATAATCATGCATCTGTTAAACAGATAATGTCAATCAGAAGCATAGTAGAATGACATTATATTACTTATTTATGTTTTGAAGTGCATCCTGTTTACCAAGGCAGAAGGGGCCTTTGGTCGGGGGATTTGCCATCTCCTCTGATGGCTATTTTTAGTATGGAAATCATGTCTGCTTTATAACTTTAAAACTCACAAAGATATGTTCATGAATACTTTGCACAAATATAAAGCATTATCAGATGATGTGCAGAGAATAAGAATCACAATTCCATCTACATTTTTACAGAGTTATACCACTTTGTAATTTTCTATATAGAAATCGTGTCGGCTCTATAACCTTAAAACTGTTGAAGATACTTTCACAAAACTTGGTACGAATATGAAACATCATCAGACAATATGCAGAGGACAGGAACTATAACTCAGCCTATATTTTTTACAGAACTTTGCCCCTTTGTAATTTTGTGTATGGAAATTGTGTCCATCCACTCTGTAGTTTTAAAACAGCAAAATATATTTTCACAGAAGTTGTTACAAAAATAAAGCATATCAGACAATCTGCAGAGAATAAGAATTGTAACTCCATCTACATTTTTTACAGAATTATGCCCTTAGTAATTTTTAGTGTAGAAACTGTAGCCAGTCTATAACTTTAAAACCGAAAGGTTTTATTGTTATTTCCAGTTGGTGACATATGACTTAATGCCATCAATAGTCCCATATAAAGGCGGGGCCCTATTAGTTAACATGTTTCTAGTTTGATTTACATTCCATAAGTTCAGTCCAGTGAATGTTACGCAGAAGGTTTTACACTCGGTCGACACGGGTGTAGAGCCTTATGCGTCGCCAGGACGGCGGAGGGTGACTTCCGGTTAAAGGGTTATCTACTAGTGTAATACACTAACAAGGAAACTCTAACAACGTTAGAATTTTTTAAGTTTATATATAATGTAAATTCTATATACAACAATACAATTTACAACTATCACAATTACAATAATATACAACACATATCAGTTCATGTCGCTGGCCCAAGTAAGGTGTTTGTTTCAAATCTGTAATCGATTTGCGTATAGAACGCAAATAGATTACCGTCTGACGTCAACACCGTACTCGGCTCAGCGCCATGAACTAAAGGAAAACACAAAGAACAAAAAAACGTTAGTTTGAGCTCATACAAAAAAACAAGGCCTTATGTTGGTAGACTTCAATTCGTCGTTCCCTGGATCATGTCATGGGCCAGTCCATATATCATGAGGAACACCAACTTATTCTAACACGTGCACGATTATATACTGGTCGCTCCCTGGATCGTACCAGGGACCAGTCTATATATATATTAATACACCTTAGTGGACGAACACTGTCCCACACTTGATGTGACCTTCAGATCTTATCACAGAATCTGGCAAAACTGTGCTAACCACTTCCGCCTACATTTTGTGCTTCCCGCCTCTGCTTAGGAACCATACACAAACGGCGTTGTAACTGCCTCTACCCGGGTTGGTATTAACCTGGAGACGTTTATCGAATCTCCAGGTGAGACGTGGCTCTAAGCCCTAACAGCTGACTGCCGGACTTGATGTGCCCTTCTAGGTCTTAACACAGAATCTGGGCACACAACAATATAACATCCATCAAGAATTAAACAGCCACGTCTAACTTTTCATTAAAAGATAGGCGTATAAATACTATGCGTCTCACATTAAAATCATGCAACACGCTTTCCACAATCAAAAGACTCGTGCAGGTATTCACCTTAAAATCATGCAATACGCTGTCCACGAGAGGTATTCACAAACAACCCATGCATAACGTAGCCACAATTTCCGTAAATGTTTTATTACCACAGTTACCCTAAAAACTGTAGCCTTACTGATTGAAAGGATTAAAATAATCTCGACGACATAGTGGACGATTAGATCCATTTCGTAACATAGGTTTCCCCTTAGGGAGAAAAAAACATAACAATGTTTCTTTTCTGAAATAGTACGAAATGCGATCGAATCGTAGGCTATGTCAAAACTGGAAAACTAGCTATATACACAACAACGGTGGGATGCATAACGTGGCCAAACTATCTACTAAGGTAGTCCGCCCCCAAATTATCTTGGCCGCGGATAGCAACGATCCTGAATCTGTACGGCTGTAATTTCATGGCCCAACGCATGATTCGGGGATTGAGCACCTTAGCTGTCTGCATATAAGACAAAGGTTTGTGGTCAGTTTCAAGTAGGAACCCCGCCCCATACAGGTACTTACGAAATTTCTCAACACCCCAGATAATACCCAAACATTCCTTCTCAATTACAGAGTAGTTCTTTTCCCGAGGTAACAATTTCTTGCTAGCATAAGCAATCGGCAAACGACCTTCACCTTCGAACTCCTGAAGCAAAATAGCTCCAAGACCAACGTCTGAAGCGTCTGTTCGAAGTACAAACGGGTTACCTTCTTGAAAAACAGGTAAGCGAAGAATAGGACTAGACGTGAGCCTACTCTTCAGGGTTTGAAATGCCCTTTCATGCTGATCTTGCCAATCTTTGATAGAATTAGGTCTATCCCGTTTAGTTAAATCAGTCAGAGGAGAAGCTATGGATGAGAAATTTGTAGATACTGCATAAAAAGATAGCAGATTTCCGAAAGGCTGCATTTTTGTTACGCCGTAACAACGCGACAACTGTAACAGGTGCCTTCTTCAGCTTTGAGCACAACTGGTTATATAAATAAATTTTGAACAGCTAATTTTTGCTTGATGATGCAACTAAGGATAGTGTAAAAGATAGTGTAACAAGTGTGACTATATTAAATGGCCCATTTCTGTTCTGAAACAACTGTGACATTTGTAAACAGTGTATTTTACCTAAGAAAAAGAGTTTCGTTGTGAAACAAACTGAAACAAACTGTGACTAAAACAATTTATGGCTAAAATATTTCTTGGTGATAAAGCCAAAAAAAGCGTGACAAGTGTAACAAGCGTGACAGTGAAAAAAAATGGCCCATCCCTAGTCTGCGACAACTGTGACATTTGTAAACAGTGCATTTTACCTGAGAAAAAGAGTTTCATTGTGAAACAAACTGAGACAAACTGTGACTAAAACATTTATGCTGAAAATCTTTTTTGGTGAGACAGCCAAAAAAAAGCGCGACAAGTGTAACAACTGTGACAATGAAAAAAATTGGCCCATCCCTGGTCTGAAACAACTGTGACATTTGTAGACAATGTATTTTAAATGAAAAGAAGAGTTTCATTGTGAAATAAACTGAGACAAACTGTGACTTAGACAGTTTATGGCTTAAATCTTTTTTAATGAGACAGCCAAAAAAAGCGCGACAAGTGTAACAACCGTGACAATGAAAAAAAAATGGCCCATCCCTGGTCTGCAACAACTGTGACATTTGTAGACAATGTATTTTAAATGAGAAAAAGAGTTTCATTGTGAAACAAACTGAGACAAACTGTGACCGAAACAATTTATGGTTAAAATATTTCTTGGTGATACAGCCAAAAAAGCCCGACAAGTGTAACAACTGTGACAATGAAAAAAATTGGCCCATCCTTGTCTGCAACAACTGTGACATTTGTAGACAGTGTATTTTAAATGAGAAAAAGAGTTTCATTGTGAAACAAACTGAGACAAACTGTGACCGAAACAATTTATGGCTAAAATATTTCTTGGTGATACAACCAAAAAAAGCGCGACAAGTGTAACAACTGTGACACTGAAAAATTGGCCCATCCCTGGTCTGAAACAACTGTGACATTTGTAGACAATGTATTTTAAATGAGAAAAAGAATTTCATTGTGAAACAAACTGAGACAAACTGTGACTGAAACAATGTATGGCTAAAATATTTCTTGGTGATACAGCCAAAAAAAGCGCGACAAGTGTAACAACTGTGACAATGAAAAAAATTGGCCCATCCTTGGTCTGCAACAACTGTGACATTTGTAGACAATGTATTTTAAATGAGAAAAAGAGTTTCATTGTGAAACAAACTGAGACAAACTGTGACTTAAACAATTTATGGCTTAAATCTTTTTTACTGAGACAGCCCAAAAAAAGCGCGACAACTGTAACAAGTGTGACAATGAAAAAAAATTGGCCCATCCCTGGTCTGAAACAACTGTGACATTTGTAGACAATGTATTTTAAATGAGAAAAAGAGTTTCATTGTGAAATAAACTGAGACAAACTGTGACTTAAACAATTTATGGCTTAAATCTTTTTTAATGAGACAGCCCAAAAAAAGCGCGACAACTGTAACAAGTGTGACAATGAAAAAAAATTGGCCCATCCCTGGTCTGAAACAACTGTGACATTTGTAGACAATGAATATTAAATGAGAAAAAGAGTTTCATTGTGAAATAAACTGAGACAAACTGTGACTTAAACAGTTTATGGCTTAAATCTTTTTTAATGAGACAGCCAAAAAAAAGCGCGACATTTGTAACAAGTGTGACAATGAAAAAAAAATGGCCCATCCCTGGTCTTCAACAACTGTGACATTTGTAGACAATGTATTTTAAATGAGAAAAAGAGTTTCATTGTGAAACAAACTGAGACAAACTGTGACTGAAACAATTTATGGCTAAAATATTTCTTGGTGATACATCCAAAAAAAGCGCGACAAGTGTAACAACTGTGACAATGAAAAAAATTGGCCCATCCCTGGTCTGAAACAACTGTGACATTTGTAGACAATGTATTTTAAATGAGAAAAAGAGTTTCATTGTGAAACAAACTGAGACAAACTGTGACTGAAACAATGTATGGCTAAAATATTTCTTGGTGATACAGCCAAAAAAAGCGCGACAAGTGTAACAACTGTGACAATGAAAAAAATTGGCCCATCCTTGGTCTGCAACAACTGTGACATTTGTAGACAATGTATTTTAAATGAGAAAAAGAGTTTCATTGTGAAACAAACTGAGACAAACTGTGACTTAAACAATTTATGGCTTAAATCTTTTTTAATGAGACAGCCCAAAAAAAGCGCGACAACTGTAACAAGTGTGACAATGAAAAAAAATTGGCCCATCCCTGGTCTGAAACAACTGTGACATTTGTAGACAATGTATTTTAAATGAGAAAAAGAGTTTCATTGTGAAATAAACTGAGACAAACTGTGACTTAAACAATTTATGGCTTAAATCTTTTTTAATGAGACAGCCCAAAAAAAGCGCGACAACTGTAACAAGTGTGACAATGAAAAAAAATTGGCCCATCCCTGGTCTGAAACAACTGTGACATTTGTAGACAATGTATTTTAAATGAGAAAAAGAGTTTCATTGTGAAATTAACTGAGACAAACTGTGACTTAAACAGTTTATGGCTTAAATCTTTTTTAATGAGACAGCCAAAAAAAAGCGCGACATTTGTAACAAGTGTGACAATGAAAAAAAAATGGCCCATCCCTGGTCTGCAACAACTGTGACATTTGTAGACAATGTATTTTAAATGAGAAAAAGCGTTTCATTGTGAAACAAACTGAGACAAACTGTGACTGAAACAATTTATGGCTAAAATATTTCTTGGTGATACAGCCAAAAAAAGCGCGACAAGTGTAACAACTGTGACAATGAAAAAAATTGGCCCATCCTTGGTCTGCAACAACTGTGACATTTGTAGACAATGTATTTTAAATGAGAAAAAGAGTTTCATTATGAAACAAACTGAGACAAACTGCGACTTAAGCATTTATGCTGAAAATCTTTTTTAATGAGACAGCCCAAAAAAGCGCGACAAGTGTAACAAGTGGGACAATGAAAAAATTGCCCATCCCTGGTCTGCAACAACTGTGACATTTGTAGACAATGTATTTTAAATGAGAAAAAGAGTTTCATTGTGAAACAAACTGAGACAAACTGAGACTTAAACAATTTATGGCTTAAATCTTTTTTAATGAGACAGCCCAAAAAAAGCGCGACATTTGTGAAACTTAAAACATTATTACATATGAACTTACCTAATCTCCATGCTATGCTGCATTTTTATTCGTTCTAAATGCTCATCCTATTTTATCTTTCTTTTGACTTCAAGTATAATTAATTCATAACCTTGCGTAACATGCATGTAACAAAATCCTACTTTCATTTTCATTTTATGTAATTACGTAACGTTAACTATACGTTCATTTACCATAGTAACTGTCCGCCATATTGGCTTCTGGTTTAAACACAATTAGACCACGTGATACAAACTTACCGTTTTATACTACTTCAGTAGCTCTGTATGTGTAATTTTTTTGTCCTGACGAAGGTCTTTGTAAGACCGAAACGCGTAGACACAAATAAAAAATGTCAACATAACCGCTGATGATTGTTGGTTCTGTTTTTCCTCCATTATTTTGATTTGTAACAAGTGTGACAATGAAAAAAAAATGGCCATCCCTGGTCAGCAACAACTGTGACATTTGTAGACAATGTATTTTAAATGAGAAAAAGAGTGTCATTGTGAAACAAACTGAGACAAACCGTGACTAAAACAATTTATGCTGAAAATGTTTTTTGATGAGACAGCCCAAAAAAAGCGTGACAACTGTAACAAGTGTGACACTGAAAAAAATTGGCCCATCCCTGGTCTGCAACAACTGTGACATTTGTAGACCGTGTATTTTAAATGAGAAAAAGAGTTTCATTGTGAAACAAACTGAGACAAACTGTGACTTAAACAATTTATGGCTAAAATAAATCTTGGTGATACAGCCAAAAAAAGCGCGACAAGTGTAACAACTGTGACAATGAAAAAAATTGGCCCATCCTTGGTCAGCAACAACTGTGACATTTGTAGACAATGTATTTTAAATGAGAAAAAGAGTTTCATTATGAAACAAACTGAGACAAACTGCGACTTAAGCATTTATGCTGAAAATCTTTTTTAATGAGACAGCCCAAAAAAGCGCGACAAGTGTAACAAGTGGGACAATGAAAAAATTGCCCATCCCTGGTCTGCAACAACTGTGACATTTGTAGACAATGTATTTTAAATGAAAAAAAGAGTTTCATTGTGAAACAAACTGAGACAAACTGTGACTTAAACAATTTATGACTTAAATCTTTTTTAATGAGACAGCCCAAAAAAAGCGCGACAACTGTAACAAGTGTGACACTGAAAAAAATTGGCCATCCCTGGTCTGCAACAACTGTGACATTTGTAGACAATGTATTTTAAATGAGAAAAAGAGTGTCATTGTGAAACAAACTGAGACAAACCGTGACTAAAACAATTTATGCTGAAAATGTTTTTTGATGAGACAGCCCAAAAAAGCGTGACAACTGTAACAAGTGTGACACTGAAAAAAATTGGCCCATCCCTGGTCTGCAACAACTGTGACATTTGTAGACCGTGTATTTTAAATGAGAAAAAGAGTTTCATTGTGAAACAAACTGAGACAAACTGTGACTTAAACAGTTTATGGCTAAAATATTTCTTGGTTATACAGCCAAAAAAAGCGCGACAAGTGTAACAAGTGTGACAATGAAAAATACTGGCCCATCCCTGGGTAGAAACAACTGTGACATTTGTAGTCAGTGTATTTTACCTAAGAAAAAGAGTTTCATTATGAAACAAACTGAGACAAACTGTGACTTAAACAATTTATGGTTAAAATCTTTTTTGATGAGACAGCCAAAACAAGAGGGCCATGAGGCCCTGAATCGCTCACCTGTGCAATTAGCAAAGTGGCTTTTTCTTATGTCTGAAATTGCCAAAATATGAGTTTTGGGTCAAAAGTCAAAGAATGACCATGACTTCTTGTACTCATAAATCTTCATGTACTCATTAAGACAACCATACATAGCATATTTAGGCCAAAACCTTCAAAACTTCCCATGAAATCTTATATTCTAGCATTTTCCCATATTTGACCTTGCCATAAAAAAGGTCAAGGTCAACCCAAGGTCATAATTTGAACAATCTTGATAGTACTGGAGTACCCAATGCTACATACCAAGTTTCAAGGCCATCGGTCAATTAGTTCTGGAGAAGAAGATTTTTAAAGGTTTTTACCATATATGGGCATGGCCGCCATGTTGGTCATGTGACCCAGACCATTTGAAGAAATTGTCGTTCTCTCATCCCCTGAAGGCTGTTTATGAAATGTGTTTACAATTTGCTCAGGTGCTTTTAAGAAGAAGTTTGAAATTGTCATACCATGAGAATTCAGGGTCAAAGGTCAAAGAACAACCTTGACCTCTTGTGCTCACAAATCTTCATGTACTCATTAAGATGGCTGTATTATTCAATTTTTAGGCCTAAATCTTCAATACTTTCCATGAAATCTTATGTTCCAGCATTTGCCCATATTTGACCTTGCATTAAAATGGTCAAGGTAAACCCAAGGTCATCATTTTAAACAATCTTTATAGTACTGGAATACCCAATGCAACAGACCAAGTTTAAAGGCCATCTGTCCATTGGTTCTGGAGAAGAAGATTTTTAAAGGTTTTTACCATATATGGGAGTGGCAGCCATGTAGGTCATGTGACCTGGACCGTTTGAATTAAATTTTGTTCCCTCTAACCCTGGAGGCTCTATATGAAATTTGATTACAATTTGCCCAGTGGTTTTTGAGGAGACTGTTTGAAATTGTCTAAATATGAGAGTTCTGGGTCAAAGGTCAAAGAATGACCTTGACCTTTTGTACTTATGAATCTTCATGTACTCATTAAGATGACTGCATACTATAATGATTAGGACTTAAATCATCAAAACTTTATAAGAAATCTTTATGTTCTAGCATTTTCCCATATCTGACCTTCTCGTAAATAAGGTCAAGGTCAACCCAAGGTCATCATTTGAATAATCTTGATAGTACTTGAGTACCTAATGCTACATACCAAGTTTCAAGGCCATCAGTCAACTGGTTCTGGAGAAGAAGATTTTTAAAGGTTTTCACCATATATGGGCGTGGCGGCCATGTTGGTCATGTGACCCAGACCATTTGAAGAAATCTTCGTTCCCTCAACCCCTGGAGGCTCAATATGAAATTTGGTTTCAATTGGTCCAGTGGCTTTTGAGAAGATTATTTGAAATTGTCAAAATATCAGAGTTCTGGGTCAAAGGTCAAAAAATGACCTTGACCTCTTGTACTCCTAAATCTTCATGTACTCATTTAGATGATTGTAGATACCAATTTTTAGCCCAAAATCTTCAACAGTTTCCAAGATATCTTATGTTTTAGCATTTTGCCATATAAAAGCACAAAGAAGCAAATTTGACCTTACCGTAAAAAAGGTCAAGGTCAACCTAAGGTCATAATTTGAACAACCTTAGTAGTACTCACACACCCAATGCTACATACCAAGTTTCAAGGCCATCGGCCCATTGGTTCTGGAGAAGAAGATTTTTTTAGGTTTTTACCATATATGGGCATGGCGGCCATATTGGTCATGTGACCAGGACCGTTTGAACAATTTTTCGTTCCCCCTTCCTCTGGAGGCCACATATGAAATTTGGTTACAATTGGCCCAGCGGTTTCAGAGAAGAAGTCGTTTGAAATTGTTGACGGACGGACGGACGACGGACGGACGACGACGGATGACGGAGCCTTACCATCCTATAAGCTCCCCCGGAGCCGTTGGCTCAGGTGAGCTAAAGAAGCGCGACAAGTGTAACAAGTGAGACAATGAAAAAAATTGGCCCATCTCTGGTCTGCAACAACTGTGACATTTGTAAACAGTGTATTTTACCTAAGAAAAAGAGTTTAATTGTGAAACAAACTGAGACAAAGTGTGACTTAAACAGTTAGATTAAGTGCACAAAAGGAGAGCTGATTTCCGGAAGGGCGCATTTTGTCACACTGTAACGGTGTAGACAAATGTAGAAAATGAACTCCAGCCTTGCAAGCACATGTATCTAGTAATATAATACAAGATAATGTGTATTGAAAAAAAATACTGCTTGCCTCCCCAAAAAGCGTTACAAACGTAAACAATAAAAAGATATAGGAAAAAACCATCCTCTGCTTGTAAGCTTGTAACAGATGTAGACAAGTGTATACAATGATAATATTACTGAAAAAAAAAATAGCACATCTTTTCTACAACTGTAACAAATGTATACAAAAGTATATGATAGGGAAACTGCCAAAGGAGGTGTAACGGATGTAGACAAGTGTATACAAATGTGATCTAATTCTAAAAATAAAAACTGATACACCATTCAGAAAGTGTAACGAATGTATACAATAAATACCTATCTAGAAACTATCCCAGCAGGTGAAACGGATGTATACAAGGTCTGTGCGTTGGAAAAAAATCAGCATGTCTTTTCCAAGAAGTGTAACGAATGCATACAATGAAAATATATTGGAAAAACCCATCCTCTGCCTGTAACTGATGTAGACAAGTGTATACAATGATAAAATAATTGAAAAAAAATGAGCATATCTTTTTCCAAAAAAACCCTGTAACAAATGTATACAATAGATTAAGATAGGGAAAATGCCCAAGCAGGTGTAACGGATGTGGACAAGTGTATACAAATGTGATCTTACTCTAAAAATTAAATCTGATACATCATTCAAAAAGTGTGATGAACGTATACAATGCAAATATATTGGAAAACTATCCAAGCATGTGTAACGGATGTATACAAGGTCCGTGTGTTGGGGAAAAAAAATTAGCATGTATTTTCCAAGAAGCGTAACGAATGTATACAATGCAAATGTATAGGAAAAACCCTATGTTCCAAATCAGTAGGACGCCCCGGCATTAGAAGTCATACACAGCACCATCCCACCACCCGACCACCCCGTAATTTTCACAAAGTGGCTTTCAATACATATTCAGGCAGAAATAGGATATACATCTCATGTACAGTAATTAGTTTCATATTTTCATATTCTTATTAATTTTCTACTACTAGCTAAAATTAATAGAACTGTTTGGAATAGGATGACGAATCTGTAAAAATTAATGGTAAGGTAGAAATAGCTTTATTATTCATAGTTTTCCCGTTTTGTTTTTTTCTTTCAATATTGATTGATGGATTTGTTGCTTAACATCCACGGTAAACGGCTATGGTCATGTCGGGACCTAACCACACTATATTCCTGGGCAGGCTTAGACCTCCTAAGCGGTTAATCAGTACTAAGTGCATATACTTTCGCCAGTAACTGACAAATGCCCTTCTTGAATCAGCGGAAGGAGAAACGAAAGTATGTGGCCAGATATGGTATTGAACCCAGGACCTCTGACTTATAAGTCAGGGGTGGATCCAGAAATTTTTGAAAGGGGGTTCAAATTAGCTGAGTGTGGGGGGGGGGGGGGGGGGGGGGCAGGGTTCGATTTGTGCAGTTTGACCAATTTTTCCTGAAATTCCCCATGAAAATGAAATAATTAAGGCTGAAGAAGGGGTTCATTTGAATCCCCCTCAAACCCCCTGTGGATCCGCCACTGCTGGTGCCCTACCGATTGCGGTACGCAGCCCTGCTTTTAACATCTCAGAATACATACAAAAAAATATTTTTCACTAGGAAAAGTTTTAGGTTTCAGACCAGTAGATTGACACAAAGGGGGACAATAAGATATGCTGGAATAACAGTAGTTTGTTTGTGTCCAAATATTTAGGGAGATTTTGGTATAAAAATAGGAAAGAGAGAGAGAGAGAGAGAAAAGAAACAGAAAAAATCTATTAATAAGTGTTTTGAAAAATGTTATACAATTAGGTTCACACTTGCGTTTTTTCTGCATTTTAACATGTGCATGTTTTAATATATACCGTCACTTTTTCCCCAAAATACATAAAAACCTGAATAAAATGTTTTTCTAGAGCGGAATAAACAGAAATATAATCAGGTTGATCTGTGCAGACCTGTCCTTAGTGCTTTAAACTTTGTTTACAAGTCATACCTTGATTTATTTTTTTCACATATTCTCAAAGTATCATAATTAAGCATACTGGCAGACAGATAAAGGGTGGTTGGTGATGATAATTATAAGATCAATTTTGTTCATATGCTCAATAACAACCCATGTTGTGGCCCCTCATTAGAACTGCCTCATCAAGGCTTCTCTTATAACAGTAGCCTATAATTATGGTTTGGAATCCCATCTTCTCTGCACCTCAGTAAAAGTTATATCAGCAACAAAAATGACAATGAAATTCCTATAAAGTATGAACAGTTCAAGCATGATGCAGAAATAATGGCCATCATGCATGGAGAATATCTTAAAAATATTCTGATGAAAAAAATGGACTTTATTTACAAATTGCATTATCTGTCTCCAAAACAATTTATGACTTTTTTTATTTAGTTACAATCTCAGATTATTTTGCTTCTGTTTGGAATATTCAACAAACACTAAAAGTATAACTGTTGCACAACATAAAATGTGATGTAACACTTATTTTGAGATAATATTTATGAACAAATATTTATGAACAAATATATTTTATCATTGATTTTTTAAGGAAAAAAGGAGAGAAGGAAACATAACTAAAACTCTAATATATACACACTAGAAATTTTTTTACTATATATATGGTAATGTGCTGTGATTTCATAAATTGACACCCCCAACTGTTTATTGGAGTTGTTAATTCTGACATACTCTAGCAGCTGCTACTGTTAGAAAATTGCAATATACAGTCCTAACAGGTAGCTTGTCACATACATATACTGCCTGAATCCAGCACTGTAGAACAGCAGATACCATATTAATCCTATTAAATACCCAGGAAGCATTTCATTTTATTAAAAGGGGGTGTTATTTCAGAGCCTAAAGTGTAGTAAATCAGTCATTGCCCTAAAAACTCTAGGTAGCAATATAAGGTGATGGGTATACTTTCAGAAGAAGCAATATTATCTCTACTATTTTGCCCCCTTTCACTTAATCTGCATCATACCAAATTAAACAAATAATAATGATAATAATAATAATAATTCTTGCTGCTGTATATGCCACTAAATAGTGGTTATTTAAGCCTGAATCTGCATATGCCATAATTTGAATCCGGATTTTTTTTTTATTTTGGCAACACATGAGAAATTTTTGCCCTGTGCAGTCAAAGAGGTGTTTAATACTGAGTGAGATCAGCAAAGAATCAGATCAGTCTATGCATCTGGGGAGTTTGATTAATTATAGCATTTTCTCTGCCAGTATCAACAATCTATTGATCCTAGCATATTGAACAGAGAAAAGGCTTATCAGTTTAACAAGGTGCACAGGATGATCTGAGTCTTTGCTTTTTGTACATGCGATAAGGTGCTGTTTTTCATTGCTTTTTTTTTTTTTAGAAACAGATAATGAACCAGAGATGTGCAAAAGAAAATAAACTAGGACGACCTATTGCACCATTTAAATGAAGGACACCCTGACTAAATCTGTCTAAACTTCTGAAGGCATGCACAGACTGTGAGCGCACAGACAAGCCTAACTGCAGATATTCATGGCATGGTCTGAGTATTAAATGCGCTACCACTGACAGTCAACCCAGAAAAAGCCAAGATAAAGCTTGACCATACAGTTATCATCAGTATGATCAGCAAATTCCCACATAAGAAACCATACATTAGCAAACGTTGGACAGTCTAAAAATCTCTAAGATTTACTGATAGTTTGCAAATTCATCACGATTCAGAAAAAAATATATATTGCATAGGTACTTCCCCTGATAACCCATCCACCTAAATCCACTAGTGTGATTGTGCTTCATGTGTATAAAACTTGTAAAATGAATGAAATGGAAGTTAGAAATGATTTATTTTACCAAATGTTTGAAATGTTCCAGAAGTCGCAGGGTAAAAGTCTGACCTTGAGTGTATAACCATTTTCCCATATAAAAGCACCAAAAAGCAAATTTGACCTTGCCAAAAAATTATCAAAGTCCCTAAGCCCCTCTAGACTCTCCATGAAATTAGGTTATAATTTGCCTAGTGGCTTTTGAGATGTTTGAAACTATCAAAATAGGAGAGTCCTGTGTCAAAGAATCACCTTGATTTCTAGTACTCACTAATCCTCATGTACTCATTAAAAACTATATATACCAGATTTTAGGCCTAAATCTTTAAAATGTCCCAAGAAATCTTGTGTTATAGCAATTTTCTATTTTTGACTATGTGGTTGAAAAGGCCAGGGTCAACCCAAGGCCATCATTTAAACAGTCTTGATATTACTCTAGTTCCCAATGCTAAATACCAAGTTTTGAAGCCATCTGTCAATTCCTTCTGGAGAAGAATTTTTTTACCATATATAGGCGTTGTGGCCATGTTGATCATGTGACCCAGACCATTTGAAGAATGTTTTGTTCCCTCAACCTCTGAAGGCTCTGTGTAAAGGCTAGAGGCTATGATGAGAAATCTTCGCAATTAAGAACCTGAAGCAAGCGTAGCGAGCAGAAATTCCTAATTGCAAAGATTTCTCTTCGTAGCCAATGGCTTAGTGTTTGCCGATATAATAAACTGATCCTGGTCTGCCCTGTTTTCCAACATCTTTCAAGTAATCTTTGTTCGAGAGAAATTTTATTCGACAAAAAAATAATTAATAAATAAAATAAAAAAATGATAAATAAAAATAAATGAATAATAATGATAAATAAAGAAAAATCGCAAAATCAAACAATGTACTATGATTTCTTTGATTATTGTAATGATGCAACATCAGAACGAGACACAATGTCATGACAGTTCCAAAATTGCTTGGAGAGGAGGAGCTATTAGAATACTGTTTCGAAGGTTTTTGTCATGCTGTCCTTTATCTTGGAGAGGAGGAGCTTAATTAGAATACTGCTTCTAGAGTGATTACCATGGTGTGTTCAAATGACATTCCCTGCGAGTGGCCTGAGTTTTATATGCAATAAAGTTCTGTTCTGTTCAAAAAGAGAGATAATAATTTAGTCTAGTAAAAACTGATCGAGATCGGATGTAGTTTTACTACACCTTACGAATTTGATCTCTTGGTTTGTGTAATGAGATGAGCTAACAATGCTGTGGGTACCCATAGAAATGCTACGTCAAGGTGATTGTAATAGTATCCACGTTTTCACAATATTATGTAGTATACTTTAAAATTTCACAATATTATGTTATATATTTTAAAAATAATGTTATGGATAGTCATAGAACTGCCTCGTCGAAGTGGTTCTAATGAGTAACCATAAAAGAATACTGCCAAATACTCCAGCTATTCCTCTGTAATTTACTGTCTGCAATGAGAAAAAACACTCATTCGAGAAATCTACATTGATTTCTACCTCAAATTGACCTGTCATGTTGCAGCTGTTTTTAAACATAACACAGAGGACTTTACATTTCTAATCAGTTGAATTTTCAAGTCTTCAGTAGATTTAATGGTGAAGACACTCTTCAAGGCTAGATGATGAGTCTTCACCAATAAATCTATTGGAAATTAAAAAGTTGAGTGGTCTGACTGGTTTATTATCTGGGGCAACCACTAAGTAATATTTGATTATAATTGTGGATGGTTTTTGAAGAGAAGTTTGAAAGTTTTCAATTGTTGAAATATGAGAAATCAGTGTCAAAGGTGAATGAATGACCTTCACATCTTGTACACATAACTCTTCATACACTCATTAAGATGACTGTAAATACAAATTTTTAGGTCTAGAATGATCAACAAATATCCAGGATTTATGCCTACTGGTTACAAACATGTTGCTTTACAGATTTCATGAGGAATTGGATTAGTACCGCTCTGTAAGGTCACTTCACGTGAGCTTACAATTACGAAAATCTGTGAAATGTTAAGTAAAATTGGAGCTTGGTCATTTTAACAGATAGTAAGTAAGTAAGTAAGTAAGTAAAGACTTTATTTATAGAGGGTTACAACATTTAGCAAATACATATATTCATGTAACAGCTAATCTTCCATGAGGGGGAAAAATGAAGAAGTAACATTCTTCATGAAAGTTAGTACAGATTTACATTTGAAAGTAAGCAAAGAAGACTGCATTTTAAATTATTTTGAATGGCCAGCTTTGCTCCACTTTTACCAAAAGTTGTTCAATTTTGTTGTTAATATTTACATTACATTTACATTGTTTTATTGAACAGATTTTGCACTAGCTGTGTGTACATTGAGCCAATACAGAACTGTAACTGCAACATGGGTTGTATTTGATAAGGATACTCTAAAAAAACATTAAGGGGTCAAACTTTTACCCTGCAATTCTGGAACATTTGAAACATTTGGTACAAAAAATCATTTCTACCTTCCATTTAATACACATGACATTTGAACCTATAACCTTGACCAAGTCCAGGCTTAAGTCAAACAACCCCTAAAATGAAAGTGGTTTGAATTCCCATAGAGAATTGATAGTGTGTCATTTTGATCGTGCATAACTTCAAAAATTGCAAGGAGTTTTTTAACTTGTTACAGCTTGCTGACCTTAAAAATGATTGAACTTTATGACTATTGAGCAATTTTGCCAAAAAAAATCATGGATTGGCAAAATCAAAAATTTTGGTGAATTTTTTCCTAATGGACTCCTAACCACTTTGATTTTTAGGGTAGTGTGAACTGAAGTCTGGACTTGGTCAAGATAAAGGCAATAAAGACTTCATGAGTACAAAAATTAGAAAATGAATGACATGGAAGGTAGAAATGATTTATTTGAACAAATGTTTGAAATGTTCCAGAAATTGCAAGGTAAAAATTTGACCCTTAATATTTTTTTCGAGTATATTTATGATACTTAATACTAAGAGTTTATGGTGTAAGCTATTCTGGCAATAAAATCGAGGAGGACGTTTTATTTGCTCAATGTATGGTACGGTAATTCTTCTAAAACTTCGCACACTCTAAAATTTTGGACACCTAAAATTATTCACCAAAATAATTTCTGAAAGGTCTCCAAAATTTCGATCAGTGGAAAGGTTAATTTCTAAAATTTCGAGCAAAAATATGGGACCTCGGTTTTTACTTATCTCGGCTATCTTTTTTATATATATACTTTCAAGTCTGAGAACTGTTGCTTGCATATATTCTAGCATTATTCTGCACGTGCGTTAAAGCGCGGGCGGCGAAAGGTATGCGAGTCGGGATTTTTTTCCTCCTGGTATTTGGGCCGTGCATCGGAAAATGTGCTTTACACTTAATGCGAACAGCGAAACCCGTATTAGCCTACACATCTGTGCAGTCACATTAACGAGGTTTCTTTCCGCATCAACAATCTATCATGGGAATCTAGGAATTAAACCGAGAACGAGGTTGCGGAGGTGCGCAGGCTGAAGTGGGTCTTTGCTTTTCGTACATGCAATAAGGTGCCATTTGTCACAGCAATTCATTTTTTTTTGCGGGAAATGTGCACGTGCGCCAAACTACATGAGCATTTTTTTAGCTCACCTGAGCCAGCGGCTCCGGGGGAGCTTATAGGATGGTAAGGCTCCGTCGTCCGTCGTCGTCCGTCCGTCCGTCCGTCCGTCCGTCCGTCCGTCCGTCGTCCGTCCACAATTTCAAAAGACTTCTCCTCTGAAACCGCTGGGCCGATTGTAACCAAATTTCATATAGAGCCTCCTGGGACCTTAGGAACGAAAAGTTGTTCAAACGGTCCTGGTCACATGACCAACATGGCCGCCATGCCCATATATGGTAAAAACCTGAAAAAATCTTCTTCTCCAGAACCAATAGGCCGATGGCCTTGAAACTTGATATGTAGCATCAGGTACGCGAGTACTACCAAGATTGTTCAAATTATGACCTTGGGTTGACCTTGACCTTTTTTACGGTAAGGTCAAATTTGCTTCCTTATGCTTTTATATGGCAAGATGCTGCAACATAAGATATCTTGGAAACTGTTGAAGATTTTGGGCTAAAAATTGGTATTTACAGTCATCTTAATGACTACATGAAGATTTACGAGTACAAGAGGTCAAGGTCATTCTTTGACCTTTGACCCTGAACTCTCATATTTTGATAAGTTCTAACAATCTCCTCAAAAGCCACTGGGCCAATTGAAACCAAATATCATATAGAGCCTTCAGGGGTTGAGGGAACAAAATTTTCTTTATACGGTCCAGGTCACATGACCAACATGGCCACCATGCCCATATATGGTAAAAACCTTTAAAAACCTTCTTCTCCAGAACCAATTGACCGATGGCCTTGAGACTTGGTATGTAGCATTGGGTACTTGAGTACTATCAAGATTATTCAAATTATGACCTTGTGTTGACCTTGACCTTTTTTACGGCATGGTCAAATATGGGAAAATGCTAGAACATGAGATTTCATGATAAGTTTTGAAGATTTTTTGCCTAAAAACTGGTATATACAGTCATCTTAATGGGTACCAGAAGATTTGTGAGTACAAGAGGTCAAGGTCATTCTTTGACCTTTGGCCAAAAACTCTCATATTTTGACAGTTTCAAACAATCTCCTCAAAAACCACTGGGCCAATTGTGACCAAATTTTTTATAGAGCCTCCAGGGGTCGAGGGAATAAAAATATTTTCTAACGGTCCTGGTCACATGACCAACATGGCCACTATGCCCATATATGGTAAAAAACTTTTGAAATCTTCTTCTCCAGAATCAATTGACCAATGGCCTTGAGACTTGGTATGTAGCATTGGGTACTTGAGTACTATCAAGATTATTCAAATTATGACCTTGTGTTGACCTTGACTTTTTTTACAGCAAGGTCAAATATGGGAAAATGCTAGAACATAAGATTTCATGGAAAGTTTTGAAGATTTTTGGCCTAAAAATTGGTATATACAGTTGTCTTAAAGTGGTCATGAAGAATTATGAGTACAAGAGGTCAAGGTCATTTCTTGACCTTTGATCCGGATCGCTCATATTTTGACATTTTTAACCATTTCCTCAAAAGCCAAAGGGCCAATTGTAGACACATTTCATATAGAGCCTCCAGGGGTTGATTGAATAAAAATTTGTTCAAACGGTCCAGGTCACATGACCAACATGGCCGCCACTACCACTTATGGTATAATTCTTTAATATTTTTCTTCTCCAGAACTAATACACCTATGGCCTTGAGACTTGGTAAGTAGCATAGAGTACTAGAGTACCACCAAGACTGTTCAAATGGTGACCTTGGGTTTACCTTGACCTTTTTTGCCGCATGGTCAAATATGGGAAAATGCTAGAACATAAGATTTTGTGGAAAGTTTTGAAGATTTTGGCCTAAAAATGGTATATATGGTTGTCTTAATGAGTACATGAAGATTTATGAATACAAGCGGTCCTGGTCATTCTTTGACTTTTGACCCAAGACTCATATTTTGACAATTTCAGACATGATAAGAAAAAGCCACCTTGCCAATTGCCCAGGTGAGCGATTCAGGGCCTCATGGCCCTCTTGTTTCTTTTAACTTTTGGTAAAGATGCATGAACGTAAGATGAGAAACCAGGGTTGCAAAAGAATATAAACTGCCAGAACGAAAAATTCGTCTTTGTCGTATCTTGTCTGTGCGAACGCAGGCGCAAATGCTCTGAGAGCGCCGACCAGCTGTATGCACGGTCTCTGCATTCAAAGTTTGCACTTCCACTGGCACATTTAGCCCGAGTCCTTGATTTGACCATAAACAGTTTCAGCTTCGAGTTTCTGCGACAGCAATCGTATAAATAAACAGACAGTCCGTGTTGAAATGCGGCGTCTCAAAGACATTAGAACATGTCCGATTAGCAAATGATATAAACATTTGCGAACACTGAACAATCTTACAAATCTCCGGAATTCACTGAGTTTTCCACGCATACACTGTGGCTTCCCAGATCGTTTATGTCAAAAGAGAATCACTGATCAGCCTGTGCCGACGTACAAGCTTTTCTTGTCATGCCGTAAGATACCTTCTGATCTATTTGGGCAAATTATTTAAAATTACACTTGCGTATATATTTGTATTTATTATGATTTCCTTTTTATATTTACAACTGTGCATGCCCAGAATAGCCTGCGCACATGCGCAGTGTGTATGGGACATTTTTGCACTGATCAGCATGTGCCGAAACACAAGCTTTCCATGTCATGCCGTAAAATACTCCGATCTATTAGGGAAAATTAGGTTAAGGTAAATTTCATCGAGAATTCTCTAGTATCTTTTCTTTTTCCTTGTTAAATTACCTTGTGTGAATAATTTTATTTGTATTAACCATGATATCGTTTTTAAATATATTCTAACAACTGTGCATGCCCCGGATTGCTTTCGCACATGCGCATTGTGGTTGGGGCATTCACAACCCGTTCAGCGAATGACGCCCGGTCTGCGCAAGCGTAGGTTGCATCCGTATGGGCTGATGAAGGCAAACATACGCCTGTATACAATTTTTCTAAGAACGCAACACTCACTTGCGTACATGAGATTGTCAAATTCTAGTGCCGGTATAAATGGTGTGTATTGCAAGACTGGCACTAAACGAGATTTTGCCACATGTCAAATTTGTCTCGTGGAGGTCTACTGGGAACCGGTAGTCAGAGGCGCTAGATACAGAGCCTGAGAATGATGGCGAACTACATGGAGACAATAAAAAGGGGCATGGTGACCGTGGTCATGTTCCCAAAGAGATATCGTTGCTGGCAAATACTTTATCAGAAGTTGAGAGGCGGCTTAGACGTGGGTGCCATGCCATTTTATACTTTCAAGTTAAATGGAAAAGACGTAAAAGCAGACTGAAAAAAAAACGTTTCTAAATGCGGCAGACGGTTCTGCAACGTACAAAACTGCCTTTCTTTCAGGGCAACCTCACACTTTTGAAAGAAAACCTTTATGTTATGTATGTTGGGCGCAAGATATTTTCCCCCTGATCTGTCGTGAGTGGCACACGACTATTGAACATGTAACGGTCTGCCAATTATTAAATAAACGGTCAAATTTAATTAGGCGACATTAGACTGAAATGATTTTCTTTCATTTTGGGATTACACCTGCTGTGAAAAGATAAGTACTTCTTAACAAGATACCCGCTGTGACCTGCCGGGAGATATGATTTATTCGCGCATAGTGCACTGTGATATAACCTGTTCCTGCTGAGTCCGAAATACCGCGGTAATGTACAAACTCTAAAATTTCGAGCACTGACAAAAATGCGAAATCGCAATTTCTAAAATTTCGGACAGCAAATAAAATAATTATTTTTTTCTGTGTGAAATTTTAGAAGAACTACCGTATGTGTATACTTGAAATCATCATTAAAAGCATTGAAACAGACCTGATTTACTTGTTATTTTCTGACCATGCCTACTAGTCACTCTCATGCAAAGCCACAACCAAAACAAAATTTTGTGATTTATTTTCTCTGAAACGTAGTTATATACGTAGATAATGCCAATTTGTAGCACATACATTGCTTCTGCTGTTCTTGAAAGGGCTAGACAGATAGGCTTATACTTTACAAGAAATTCAGTTCCTGCTAAGAACTTATAGTCAAAATGAAACAAATTAGATAAAAGGGAAAGTACATGAACAATCTTTTAATACTTACATATGGGAAAGAAGCTATCAACATGTGAAAAAACAGAATTCTTAAATTTTACTGAAAAACTTTTGTGAGAATATTGTTCACTAAATTCTAAAGAAGGTGGGCATTCTTGGCTTCTCTTCTACGCAAACATATCCTCTCATTGTTTTTAAATGGACATTTTGTATTGATTGCGGTTTTGTCTGAGAGTGACTAGCTGGCGTGCATACACAGGGACTGCATAACGGATTGAAATTCAAAAGTCTCATGAAAACACTTACTAAAGCAGTTTCCTATATGTGAGACTTTGGAAACAATTGACTTGCTATAAATTAGGTTAAGGTCAACCCAGGGTCATCATTTGAACAACTTAGGTAGACCTTATGTCCCTTATGCTGCTTACCAAGTTTTAAGAAATTGGCCCAAAATTTCCTGAAAAGGAGATTTTTTAAACCATTTTTAGCTCACCTGACCACGAAGTGCTCAAGGTGAGCTATTGTGATCGATATTTGTCTGTCATCCGCCATCCGTCCGTCTGTCCATTGTCAACAATTCCTTCAAACAACATCACCTCCTAGACCAGTAAGCCAATGTCAAAATAAGTTCACACAAATTGTTCTGTTATAGCCCTGAACCAAAATTGCTAAAATGTTTTCGCTCCGCTGAAGTGAAAATTGTTGCCAGAGCTAAAATTAGAAAAACCCTGTAAATGACATCTGCTCTGAAACCAATGGCTCGATTTCAAAGTAATTTCACAGAAATGTTTGATTCATGGCCCTGAACCAAAATTGCTAAAACCGTTCCACTCTGCTGAACAAAATGGCCACCAGAGCTAAAAAAAGAAATAAATCTTAGAAAGACACAGAGTGCACAGTTTTGATCCAATCATTATGAAACTTTGTCAGAATGTTGATCTTAATAAAATCTAGACCAAATTTGAAACTGGGTTATGTTGGGTCAAAAACTAGGTCACTAGGTAAAATCTTAGAAAAACCTTGTGTGCACTCTTGAGGGCACAGTTATGATTCAATCTTCATTAAACTTTGTCAGAATTTTTATCCTTATACAATCTAGCCCAAGATTGAAACTGAGTCATGTGGGGTCAAAAACTAGGTCACTAGGTCAAATCTCAGAAAAACCTTGTGCACACTATAGAGGGCACAGTTATGATCCAGTCTTCATGAAACTTTGTCAGATTGCTTATCTTTATGGAATCTAGACCAAATTTGAAACTGGGCCATGTAAGGTCAAAAACTAGGTCACTAGGTCAGATCTTAGAAAAAGCATGTGAATGCTCTAGAGGGCACAGTTTTGTTCCAATCTTCATGAAACTCTGTCAAAATGTATATCTTCAACAAATCTAGACCAAGGGTGCACAATTAGGTCATGTTGGATCAAAAACTAGGTCAAACCTTAGAAAAACTTTGTGTTAGAGGGCACAATTTTGGTTCAATCTTCATAAAATTTTGTCAGAATGATTATCTTAATGAAATCTAGGGCCAAGTTTGTCACTGGGTCTTGTCCGGTCAAAATCTAAGTCACTAGGTAAAATCATACAAAAACCTTTTGTACACAATTGTGGCTTTATTTTGCTTTGAATCATCATGAAACTTTGTCAGAATGAAATGTAGGGCAAGTTTGAAACTGAATAATGTCTGTTCAAAAACTAGATCACCAGGTCAGATCTTAGAAAAAACATTGTGTTCACTCTAGAGGGCACAGTTTTGATCCAATCTTCAAGAAACTTTGTCAGAATAACAGATTAGTAAGTGCAAAACTGCTCCAATTGAACCATCATCAGATAGATGAACTTCCATGTTATTTCATCATAACTCAGGTGAGCGATTTAGGTCCATCATGGACCTCTTGTTACCATATATGAGCATGGTTCCAATCTCGGTCATATACCCAAACTCATATTAGCAAACTTTGGTTTCCCAACCCACAGAGGTGGTGCCAAATGAAAATTTGACATTATTTGGCCCATCAGCTTCTTAGGAAAAGCAGTTTCAAAGTTTGACTCAAAGTCACCTTGGACAAAGGTCTAACAGTGACCATGACCCTCAATGTAATTGTTTTTTTACACAATTTGATTGATTTTAATATAATAAAGTAAAAAATCTCATAAAATTACTTGTGTAAGAATTTTCCCATATATAAGCCTAAGCAAGCTAATTTGTACTTGTCGTAAAATAGGGCAAGGTAAACCCAAGGCCATCATTTGAACATCTTTGGTAGACCTTGTGTCCACCTTGCTGCATACCAAGTTTCAAAAGAATTTTTAGAGATGAGATAAACCACTTACAAACAGTGTAATATCTTGGTATTTCTTCATGTGCTGGGAAATCTGTTGTTGGCATTTATCATGAAAATAGACTTTATATTGTGACCTTGAAAATAGGTAGCAGATAAAGGCCACCAAATTAAGGACATAACATTTTAACTATCACATTGATAAGATGTATTTAGTTTTGCTAAAATTCATCCTTTGATTCAAGAGAAGAGTAGCAAATAATTTTGGTTATCACCATTATAACATTTAATATTCAAAATGCTGGTTAGGACCTTTGATACCAGGGTCCTTCAGAAAGTGTCAGCCCAAGATACTTAGAAAATCTGTGCATGCATGCTTGGCATGAATTTATTTAGCAGTCTAACACTAGCTTTCTGTGGCAGTTAAAAAAATTCTTGAAAACAGTTTCTTTTTATGCAGCACCTTAATTACAAGAAGGGTGGCCTATTTTAAGAAATACATTCAGAATCTATTTGTCTTTCATTACTTTGAAATATCATTCCTCACTTTATTCAGAGATTGAATGGTTCTTGTAATGTATGACAAAACTAGGTCCCTGTGACGTACTTTCACTAATTACCACATATTTAGTAGTCAAGGTCAGCCCCATATCTCTCTTTTCATATGCCCAAGAACATTGAAATTCCATCAGTGCATGCACCTTACCGCTCCAGTCATGAAGTTAAATGAAGTTTGCTTCTGCAGTTTTTACCCACCGGAGCCGAAGGCTCCGGGGGAGCTTATAGGATAGGCAGTTGTCCATCGTCATCGTCTGTCTCGAATGTCATCAGTCGTATGCTGTCTGTCATCTGTCGTCCATCAACATTTTCAAACAACATCTCCTCTGAAGCCACTGGGCCAATAGGGCCAATTGGGTCATCTGTAGCATCCTTGGGCTGGGGGACTGAAAATTTGTGTTTTTTATGAAAATCGGCTCTTTAGTTTGGTTGCTATGGCAGCTAAGAGTTCCCATAGACTTATAATGGGTAAAATTGAAAAATGGCGTTTACTGCCAAGCCATTGCAGATATTTTGACAACTTTTATAGAAATGTTCCTTAAGAAGTCTTCTATCAGCTATATGTTTTTTTGGCCCATTGCTCGTTGTATTGGTTGCCATTGAAACTAAAATGTAAAAAATTAACAAAATTATTCTTAAAAATTATCTCCTGAAGCCACTAGGCCGACTGGGCGCATATTTAATCTGTAGCATCCTTGGGCTGGGGGATTGAAAATTTGGATTTTTTTATGAAAATCGGTTCTTTAGTTTGGTTGCTATGGCATCTAAGAGTTCCCATAGACTTATAATGGTGAAAACTGAAAAATGACATTTATTGCCAAGCCATTGCAGACATTTTGACAAAACTTAGAAATGTTCCTTGAAAAGTCTTCTATCAGCTATATGATTTTTGGCCCACTGCTCATTTTATTGGTTGCCATGGAAACCAACATGAAAAAAAACACAAAAAACAGAAATAAATTATATTATATTCTCAGAAACCATATGTTCTATGAGGCATAGACTTCATAGACTTACTAATCATATTAGCCTTTACAGATTTTATGTTCTTGATTTTCATTGATCAAAGGACACGTTTAGTATGGAATTTTTATAATGGAAACAAATGGGCTTCATTGCTCAGCCATTGCAGATATTCTGAGCTTACATTTTCAGAAATATTCCTTGAGTGATCTTCTATCAGCTCTATACTATTTTCTTTACCCTGCTCATTTTGATCAGTTGCCACTGCTAACAAAAGGAAAAATATAGCAAAAATCCTTTGAAATTATCCTTTTTGGTTTCCAAGGCAATCAACTGTGGAAACTAGATATGTAATTTGTTGTCAACTCAACAGACTGTCAGACTTAGACTTTGTAGTTGTATACTTTGTATTAGCCTGTATAATTACAAGCCTATACAAATGTGATAGCAATTTTGAGCTAGAGATTTGGTGAGGTTTGTGGTTCGTGGGACTCTTGTTAGGTACTTGAGCATAAATGACTCCACCTTTGACCTCTGGCTATGACCTTGACCTTGGATGTGGGAACCTATGTCTTGTGCACGGCAAATCTTCTCATAAGGCTTTATCTTTCTGTAAAGTTTGCTTCGGCACTTTTCTGAATAATTGCCTAGTCGTGATTGGACCTCTGACCTCAGATTGTGACCTTGACCTTGGATTTGGGATCATAAATATTGTGTGTAACATACTGTCTCATTGTGGTTTACCTTTCTGAGTTTCATAACATTGGCTTCAGTATCACAGAGGTGAGATTCGACCTTTGGCCCCTAATTGTGACGTTGACCTTGAACTTGGCACCCAAATCTTATGTGTAATACACCTTCTCATTATGCTTTATCTTTTAAATTTGCTTCAGTAGTTTATATATAATCGCTGAGGCCCAATTTTGAGACACAATTTGACTTTGACCCAACTGTGGTCTTGACCTTGGGTGTAGGGACCTTAGTCTTGTGCGTGACACACTTTTCATTATACTTATCTATCTGTGAAGTTTCATCAACTTTGCTTCTGTAGTTTTAAAATTATTGGTGAGACACAATTTTGAGACACAATTAGACCTTTGACCCAATTGTGGCTTTGACCTTGGGCTTAGGAACCTAAGTGTTGCGTACAACACACCTTCTCATTATGCTTTATAAGGGTTCACAAAAACTTACTGTAAAGTTTCATCAAATTTTCTTCAGTAGTTTTAAAGTTATCACTGAGACACCATTTGCAATGGATGGACTGTCAACGGACGGTGCGATTTTAATATGCCACCCAATGTTCCTTTGGAGGCCTAAAAAACAACACGTATTAGTTTTCAAGGTCAGCCCAATACCTACCTTTCATTGGCTCAAGGCTTTTGAAACTCTGTCAGTGCATGCACTTTACCATTCAAAGTCACCCCAAACAAAACTAGGTCACTGTGACCTACTTTCATGAAAAAGTACCACATATTTAATTTTCGAGGTCAGCCCCATATCTCCGTTTAAACAGGCCCCATATCATTAAAACTTCATCAGTGCATGCATCTTACCACTCCAGGTCACCCCCCAAAACTAGGTCACTGTGGCCTTTTTTCACGAAAAAGTACCAAAAAAGTCTTTGAAATCAGCCCCATATCTCCCTTTTCACAGGCCTTAGAACATTGAAACCCTTTCAGTGCACGCATCTTACCACTCCAGGTCATCCCCAAACGAAACTAAGTCTTGGTGACCTAATTATACTAACAAGAGGCCCAAACGGGCCTGATATCGCCCACCTGGCTTTTGTGCAACGGGACCATTCTGATACAAAATTGGTCCAATTCCAATGAGATTTTCTCATTTTCACATTTTGCTACTTTTACTAACAGAGGCCAACTTGTCTGGTCTTTATATATGAGCCGAGACACGAGAAAACCAACAATGTGGTAGTGCGCCCAACGCAGACTCAGATCATCCTGGGTATCAGCACAGTCCAATCAGATTCTTCGCTAAGCGCTTAAAGGGTAGCTAAGGGTCTAAGCTACCTCCATGCAGACAGCGAAGACTCTGATCAGACTGGGCGGATGCCCAGGCTGATCTGAGTCTGCGCTGGGCGCACAACCACATTGTTGGTTTTGTCCTGTCGCGGCTCATATTTACTTTTGAAGTTTGTCGCAGTCTGATTTGCAGTGGAAGTTTTTTTTCTCATTTAAAATACACTGTTTACAAATGTCACAGTTGTTGCAGACCAAGGATGGGCCATTTTTTTTTTCATTGTCACACTTGTTACAAATGTCGCGCTTTTTTTGGCTGTCTCATTTAAAAAGATTTAAGCCATAAACTGTTTAAGTCACAGTTTGTCTCAGTTTGTTTCACAATGAAACTCTTTTTCTCATTTAAAACACATTGTCTACAAACGTCACAGTTGTCGCAGACTAGGGATGGGCAATTTTTTTCAGTGTCACACTTGTTACAGTTGTCGCGCTGTTTTTGGCTGTATCACCAAGAAATATTTTAGCCATAAACTGTTTAGAAGTCACGGTTTGTCTCAGTTTGTTTCACAATGACACTCTTTTTCTCATTTAAAATACACTGTCTACAAATGTCACAGTTGTTGCAGACCAAGGATGGGCCAATTTTTTTCAGTGTCACACTTGTTACAGTTGTCGCGCTTTTTAGGGCTGTCTCATCAAAAAAGATTTTCAGCATAAATTGTTTTAGTCAGGGTTTGTCTCAGTTTGTTTCACAATGACACTCTTTTTCTCATTTAAAATACATTGTCTACAAATGTCACAGTTGTTGCAGACCAGGGATGGCCAATTTTGTTCAGTGTCACACTTGTTACACTTGTCGCGCTTTTTTGGGCTGTCTCATTAAAAAAGATTTTCAGCATAAATGCTTAAGTCGCAGTTTGTCTCAGTTTGTTTCACAATGAAACTCATTTTCTCATTTAAAATACATTGTCTACAAATGTCACAGTTGTTGCAGACCAGGGATGGGCAATTTTTTTTCATTGTCACAGTTGTTACACTTGTCGCGCTTTTTTTTGGCTGTCTCATTAAAAAAGAATTTCAGCTTAAATTTTTTTAGTCACGGTTTGTCTCAGTTTGTTTCACAATGACACTCTTTTTCTCATTTAAAATACATTGTCTACAAATGTCACAGTTATTGCAGACCAGGGATGGGCCAAATTTTTCAGTGTCACACTTGTTACAGTTGTCGCGCTTTTTTTTGGCTGTCTCATCAAAAAAGATTTTCAGCATAAATTGTTTTAGTCGCGGTTTGTCTCAGTTTGTTTCACAATGGGACTCTTTTTCTCATTTAAAATACACTGTTTACAAATGTCACAGTTGTTGCAGACCAGGGATGGGCCAAATTTTTCAGTGTCACACTTGTTACAGTTGTCGCGCTTTTTTTTGGCTGTCTAATCAAAAAAGATTTTCAGCATAAATTGTTTTAGACGCGGTTTGTCTCAGTTTGTTTCACAATGGGACTCTTTTTCTCATTTAAAATACACTGTTTACAAATGTCACAGTTGTTGCAGACCAAGGATGGGCCATTTTTTTTCATTGTCACACTTGTTACAAATGTCGCGCTTTTTTTGGCTGTCTCATTTAAAAAGATTTAAGCCATAAACTGTTTTAGTCACAATTTGTCTCAGTTTGTTTCACAATGGGACTCTTTTTCTCAATCAAAATACATTGTCTACAAATGTCACAGTTGTTTCTGACCAGGGATGGGCCAATTTTTTTCAATGTCACACTCGTTACACTTGTCGCGCTTTTTTCCAGTTACATCAAGAAATATTGGTAAGATATATATCTGGCTGCACTAAGACAGAGAATTTGTTTTTCTATTTTGAGCCGCTCTCTATAATATATTGTGCTGATATTAGCAAAGAAAACAAAGTATTTGTTACAGTTGTCACGTTGTTACAGCGCGACGAGACGTGCCCCCTCGGAAATGCGCTATCTTTTTGTGCAATATATGGAAATTTGGGATAAAACGACGGTAAAACCCAGCTAATCCCAGAAAAGATTTAATTTGCCTTTTCGTACATGGACGAGGAGCATCTCTGATAGCCTGTATCTTGTCCTCTTGCGGTCGTACCGTCTGTCCGACGATATTGTGACCAAGGCACTCGATACTGCCATAACCGATCATGCATTTAGATGGTTTTGCCGTCAATTTGGCCGACCTGAGCCGATCTAACACTTGACGTAATGACGTCACATGATCCTTCCATGTTTCAGTGAATATCCACATGTCATCAACAAAGCTGTCAACATTTGGGAGATTGGACAATATGATTCTCATTAACCTACAAAATGAGGCTCCCGAATTGACCAAACCGAAGGGCATAGTTTTAAACTGGAATAAACCCTTAGGCGTTTCAAATGCCGTCAAAGGTTTAGACCTTTCAGTAAGACTGACTTGCCAATAACCCTTACTCAGGTCCATCTTTGTAAAGAATTTATGTCCCGACATTTTATTGATAACCTCCTCCATATTTGGCATAGGTTCTGCATCGAATTCCGTCACTTTGTTAAGCTTCCGGAAGTCGATACAGAATCTAACTGATCCGTCTTTCTTCGGAACTAGGACAACAGGAGATGAATACGGTGAAATCGACGGCTCGATTACCCCTAAATCTAACATATCCTGTATCTCCGTCTCCATGACGTTACGCGTCTTATACGGGATAGAATAACCTTTCGTCCGTATGGGTTCTGACGTGAGTAGTTTGATATCGTGCTGTATCTGATCAGTTCGACCGGGTAAACTTGATAGTACATCCGGGTACTGTTTAATCAACGCTTCAACCTCCATACGTTGTTCTGACGTTAACGTATCTGAAATACTGACGTCATTATAAGTTTCTGGCTCTTTAGCTGTCGGAAAAGCACAATCATCAAGAGAAAATTCATCACTACCATCGTCATCAACCGACTCTGTAGTCTCAGTCGACAATAAACAATGTGACGGCACAGTACGACGTTCGACATACTGTTTCAGCATATTAGCATGATATGTACTCACGACACCATTGACGTCGATTTTATAGTCCATTCTATTCACCACCTCTACTACTTCATATGGACCCTTCCACTGCAATAGCAGTTTATTACTGTCAGTTGGCAGTAATAACAGTACTTTATCTCCCACGTTAAATTTACGCGACCTAGCGCGTTTGTCATAATACGCCTTTTGCTTTACCTGTACTTTCCGTAAATTATCATGTGCTAACTTACACGTCTGCTCTAACCGTTCTCTCAACTCAATTACGTACTGGTACGTAGACAGAACCTGCTCATCCGGTACCTCTTCAGACCATAATTCACGTAATATTGCCATAGGGCCCTTAACGTTACGTCCGTATAACAATTCGAACGGAGAAAACCCTAATGACTCTTGCGGAACCTCCCTTATTGCAAACAGTAGTGCTGGGAGATATTTATCCCAGTCTTTTGGACGTTCTGCGCACATCCTACGTAGCATTTGCTTCAACGTCCCGTGAAAACGCTCTACGAGACCGTTGCAGATAGGATGATACGGCGTCGTGGTTAACTGCTGGAGTGATAACAGCCTGCTTACTTCTTTCATAACTTCAGCAGTAAACTGACTTCCGCAATCTGTTAACATTTCATCAGGTATGCCAACTTTACTAAACATCTCAACTAACGCTTCGGCTACGCGTTCCGTTTCAATGCCGGGTAACGCTACCGCCTCGGGATATCTCGTCGCATAATCTATCATTGTTAAAATATAGCGGGATTTCCTGTCAGAACGAGGTTCTATCGGTCCAACTATATCAACAGCGACTCGTTTAAATGGTGTGTCAATCTGTGGCAACTTTCCTAAAGGAACCTTAGTGACACAACCTTTTTGAATAGTCCTTTGACATATGTCACAAGATTTACAAAACCTTGCCACATCACCACAAACTCCGGGCCAAAAGAACTCAGTTAAAACTCTATCCATAGTTTTCTTTATGCCCAAATGACCTGACATCAAGGTTTCGTGCGCCAATCTTAACACCTTTTCACGAAAACCTTCAGGGATAATAAGTTGCAAAGTGACCTTGTTTCCCTTAGTAAACTGCCTATACAATAAATCTTTCTTTCGAATAAACTTAGTTTCACCCCGGTTCAATCCACGACTAATAGTCACATTCCCAGATTCCACTCTTTGCCTTATGCCATTCAATTTAGGGTCAACAACTTGGGCCTGCTTCAATGCCTTCTTATCACTAGCAATAATTTGATCAGGAACTTTAAGTTTCCTATAGACCTCTTCACCTTGCTTAGCTTGTGACCTAGTCACTGCCGCCATTGCAAAATGGGACATATCGGGAAGTTTTGACCCGTCAATATTTCCAATAACCAGGTCATACAATGTATCTTCCATGCACAATGCCTCAGTCTTTCCTGTGAAAAATGGACAATCTATGTCAACCATTGCTAAGGGATACCTTTGGGTAGATTCATCAATCAAAGTTACATCAGATTCTCTACCAAGTAACTGATCATTAGAAACCAAGTTTCTACGAACGACACACCCAGTACAACCTGTGTCCCTTAAAACTACAACAGTCTTACCATTAACCGTACCCTGCGCTGTTGGTAATCGCGACCTTAAAAAGTAACAGACACCTTCCCTATCCACGTTATCATTGATTAGTGGACTTTCTTCCTTACTCTTATAGAGACCTTCAATTTCATGAGACCTATTCATTGTAGTTTTACAAAAGCTCATTTGATGTCCACCACCCCGACCACGTCCGCGGGAATAACCCCGACCACGGCCACGATCTGAATTACTACCCTTCGTCTGTACAGTATCGCTCTTACTCTGTGATCTTTGTGTCTCATCTTTCGGTGCATAACTACTCCCCTTACTTCCGTTATACCCGCTTGCACTTGCACCTACCTCCGCACTATATGCTTGCTTCCTATCGGGATTCTTAAAACATTTATATGTTAAATGTCCCTTACCACAAATACTACATTTTATCTCTGGCTTCGCACTCGGTTTATTATCAGATCTACTCTGAGTTACGCCCTTACTATCACGCTGCCCCTTATTAACACAAGCGTAGACACCGCCACGTGCTTCTGCAAATAAATCTGCTTCCCTAGCCATCTCACCTAGATTCGTGAATGTTTTCGGTTTCAAATGAACATATAGTTCTTTACTACAGGATTCTAAAAACTGATCTCTAGCGAAAAAATCGCAAACAGCTTCATAAGACTGGTCTACCTTCGCCATTTTCAACCATTTATTAAGATACGACCTAAGCCTACTACTAAACTAAATAAACGTTTCGGACTTTTCAGGCCTATCATAGCGAAATTTCTTCCTAAATCCGCGTTCAGTCATATCAAAATTCTTTAACAACGCATCTTTCAACTTGTCATAATCTGCTGCATCATCTACAGACAATCTATCATAAACATCAAGCGCGCGACCTTTAAGTAATGCGCTTAAATATGCAGCCCAAACGTTTTTATCCCATTTGTTCGCCGTCGCGTATTTCTCAAACCTTGATAAGTAACTATCCATTTTGTCCTTACTTTCATCAAAATACGGTAATTTGGGATCTCGCGCATGGGCTAACTTTTCAGCCTTCTGTTTTTCTAATTCAACTCTAAACGTTGCCTTCTGCAAATCTATCTGATTCTTCAACTCGCGTTGCTGCAATTCAAAACTATACTTCAACTTTTCTAACTCAACTTCGCTCGACAACTTTGCTTCCTTATCGCTTTCCACTTGATACAACCTAGCTTCCCTATCTTTCTCGGCTTGCCGCTCTATACTTTCAATCCGCGCCATCTCGATTTCCCTATCCGCCGCAATCTTAGCTTCTTCCGTCGCCCTATCCGCCGCAATCTTAGCTTCTTCCGTCGCGATCCTAGCCAATTCAATTTCCCTATTTTTTTCGGCCTGCGCAATCTTTTCTTTCTCCGCCGCGATCCTTTCTTTATCAAGTTCCCTTACCGCGTGCCTTTCTGCCCTCTCAGTCTCTTGCTGTTGCTTTACAAATTCCTGCAATGCCTGCCCCTCATAACCTAACTCCTTTCCCGTCTTAACTAACTGATCCATGGCGCTTAACGTAATGCTCACGTTAACTTAACTGAAACCGACGTTCACTTAAAGTCACACACGTTAACTAAAACGTTAACAATAATAATAAACTAATCCAACTAAAACGTTGATTAATTAGTATACTCGCGATCTGGACGTATCCATTAAAGTTACGTTCATAACAGACCGGAAATGACGTCATAAACTGACGTTGACTTTGCCGAGAATTACTTTTCACTATTAGATGACGTAATTAGATGACGTAAATAACCCACATTACAATTACGCCCAACTTGATCTAGCGTATCGGATATACAAACGTAACGTATGTAACGCAACGTATTAACACTGACACGACAACTGTACGTCCTACATTACAAAACCTTATAGGATACCAACGGTAAATCAAACTTAAGATTCCGCTATTAGGTTTAATTCATTGTAACGATATTATATAACGTTACGAGTGACCTACGTTACTAAATCAGGACATAAAATGGACCTCAGTAACGGTTACGACACTACGTACAAACGTTTGAATTAATAAACTAACAGATTGTCATGCTACAGCAGTGCCAAGGTACTCAAACGGACCTTAAAACTAAATATGTATCATCCGTGCCAAGACAATTCAGGTCTATATACCTCAGTTTCCCCACTCAGATATGCAACCTGTTACATTCTATCACAAATTAATGCATGGGCTATCGCACTTCATCACGCAGGGAATAAGGATAGTTGACCTTAATTGAGTGTAGGTTACATTTACAAAGAATTTAGTGGCAAAATTGTTCCCCTAAAATTCACAGCCTTACGTCACCTTAGAAAAGAACAATCAGAAAGTCAATAATAAAAAAAATGTCTGACAAAATTGTGCCTAGATTCTGTATATATTGTCAATGTCTTACACTGGCAGATATTAACCAGAAGTCAAATCCCGTTACTTCATGACACCATGTTACGCAGAAGGTTTTACACTCGGTCGACACGGGTGTAGAGCCTTATGCGTCGCCAGGACGGCGGAGGGTGACTTCCGGTTAAAGGGTTATCTACTAGTGTAATACACTAACAAGGAAACTCTAACAACGTTAGAATTTTTTAAGTTTATATATAATGTAAATTCTATATACAACAATACAATTTACAACTATCACAATTACAATAATATACAACACATATCAGTTCATGTCGCTGGCCCAAGTAAGGTGTTTGTTTCAAATCTGTAATCGATTTGCGTATAGAACGCAAATAGATTACCGTCTGACGTCAACACCGTACTCGGCTCAGCGCCATGAACTAAAGGAAAACACAAAGAACAAAAAAACGTTAGTTTGAGCTCATACAAAAAAACAAGGCCTTATGTTGGTAGACTTCAATTCGTCGTTCCCTGGATCATGTCATGGGCCAGTCCATATATCATGAGGAACACCAACTTATTCTAACACGTGCACGATTATATACTGGTCGCTCCCTGGATCGTACCAGGGACCAGTCTATATATATATTAATACACCTTAGTGGACGAACACTGTCCCACACTTGATGTGACCTTCAGATCTTATCACAGAATCTGGCAAAACTGTGCTAACCACTTCCGCCTACATTTTGTGCTTCCCGCCTCTGCTTAGGAACCATACACAAACGGCGTTGTAACTGCCTCTACCCGGGTTGGTATTAACCTGGAGACGTTTATCGAATCTCCAGGTGAGACGTGGCTCTAAGCCCTAACAGCTGACTGCCGGACTTGATGTGCCCTTCTAGGTCTTAACACAGAATCTGGGCACACAACAATATAACATCCATCAAGAATTAAACAGCCACGTCTAACTTTTCATTAAAAGATAGGCGTATAAATACTATGCGTCTCACATTAAAATCATGCAACACGCTTTCCACAATCAAAAGACTCGTGCAGGTATTCACCTTAAAATCATGCAATACGCTGTCCATGAGAGGTATTCACAAACAACCCATGCATAACGTAGCCACAATTTCCGTAAATGTTTTATTACCACAGTTACCCTAAAAACTGTAGCCTTACTGATTGAAAGGATTAAAATAATCTCGACGACATAGTGGACGATTAGATCCATTTCGTAACAGTGAACAAAATTATATGAAACTTTTAAGTAAACCATAATTAACGAGTCAGGGCCACTTCGGCGGGGGATTTAAATTCACCGAATTTGCTTGTTGGTTTTGTTGTGTCGGGGCTTATTTACCTATTACCCAAATATTGGGACAGTCAATCAATCTAATTAAGGACAATGCCAATGTGCATTGTTCTGTTGTAAGGTGCTTCACAAAATTGCTGGCAAACAGTGCAGACCCTGATCAGACTGCTCCTGGGGAGCAGTCTGATCACAGTCTTCACTGTTTGCTGTAAACTTTGTCAAAATATTTAAGGTTGAAATGGAATTTTCTTCCCATTGCCCATTTAAAGTGGCATTGGAATTCATCAATGAATGCAGTTACCATAATTATCCTAAATATTTTGGTCATTTTAAGGTGTACGGATACTCTTCCAGGTTTTCTGCCATCTGTGCAAAGGGGAACAACCTTTTGTAACTTCCATTTGCTTCCCCAGACAACAAAGTCCTTCTTAAATTGGATCAACTCCTAAAGGACAGAATTTGCTTCTTAGGAAGCAAACACTTGCCTTTAAAATGTTGCCCTCCATATAAAAGTGCTGAAGGAAGGCAAAAATAGCAGAGTTGCTGCCCCTGAAAGTGTACACATTCATCTTAACCATTTCTTTGCCCTTCAGTATTCTTGAGTCCTGAAAAGTCCATTGATTAGGCAGGCAAGTGATGGGTAGTTTAGTGGGTTAAGCACTGACCTATGAAGCTGAGAGTTTGAGTTTGATTTGATTTTGATTTGATTTGATTTGATGCTTAACGTCCACTGTAAACAACTAAGATCATGTCGGGACAGTCAGTTAACCTAACCACACTATTCCTGGGCAGGCTTAGACCTCCTAAGCGGTTAACCAGTACTAAGTGCACATACTTTCGCCAGTAACTGACAACTGCCCTTCTTGAATCAGCGGAAGGAGAAACGAAAGTATGTGGCCAGACTGGGATTCGAACCCAGGACCTCTGACTTACGAGTCAGGTGCCCTACCGATTGCGCTACTCGGCCCAGCATTCGAATCTCACCAGTGGTCTTTGCAACATGTCTTATAGCTGCAAAAAGTGGCTTTTCTTGTTCAGAGCTGTCTCTGCTTATTTCTGCAAAGTAGGTGCATGTATCTGGAAGAATTGATTTATTGATATAGACATAGCACATTCATTGATGCACTTGATGCTTTGTTACAAAGATCTTATTTTGTCATTTCAGATACTTGGGCATTGGCCTGGCTACTCAGGGTGTTAGCATGAACAGACTCCCAGGTATGTGTACTGCTGTAGCAGTGGGATTTTAACACTTAGAGAACCAAAAACAGCAAACAAAAGTTAAGTCTGCAAAATTTCAGAAAATGTTTTGTCGAAGCTAAATTATATTGAGAATAAAGATGAGAGCAAACAGCGAAGACCTAGATGGGGTGGCTCATTACGAGCCACCTCATCTGGATCTACGCTGTTCGCAAATTCAAATATTTTTGTGTTTGGCACTTTAAGGGTTAATAAAGTTTTATAGTTCTGACATGACATTGCAGGATTGAAGTACATGTGTACTATTTCACACCTTCCTCACAACAATGGCTATTGCTTGCAGTTGCCAAAGTTGCCAAATATAAGTTAATCTTTTTTCTTTTTTACTTCCAAAATATTAACTTGGCAACATTTGTTGGTGAAAGAAATTTTTTTTTAAAACATCTCCAGTGATCAGTGATGAACTGAACTGCCATAAATCAAGTTGCTGTATATTATGCCTCTGTCATATCTGATAATGGGCCCTTTAATTAGGCCTATCATCAGTTTGTCAGATTAGGTTATGACATTACCTGGCAGATCTATGTCATTATGGGACTTTTTATTTGTCATTATGAAATTGATACTTCCTTGGCTATCAGATTACTAACAGGATATGGTGGAATTTTAGCCCACACTGCATCATGAAAAACTTCCATCACCTAATTTCATTGCTGCAACCATGTCAAAAGTATACTTCAATGAATTAAAGGACAAATATTCCAGAGTGCACCTACCAGCTTGACAATGTAACCAGAAAAGACACAGGCCAGCCTTTGCAACCATACAGTATGCCAAATATGCTGGCTCTGGTCAAATTTAGGGTCATATTTGCACTTTACAATTACAAATGTACTAGTACTAAAGGTGAAC
Organism: Ctena decussata; assembly: GCA_963989385.1. NCBI lineage: Eukaryota > Metazoa > Mollusca > Bivalvia > Lucinida > Lucinidae > Ctena > Ctena decussata. The sequence continues at coordinate 38,943,856 of OZ022503.1, read as the reverse complement.
AGTAGGTACATTCTCCAGGGAAGCAACTCTGCCAATTACATTTTTGTCTTCTTGCTCATTATGTCCCCCCACCAAAGGTGAGGGGGGACATATTGTTTTCAGTGCGGATCCCGGGTTTCGGCGTCCCTGTGACAGATTTCTAGTACTAAAGGTGAACAGTGGGTACATTTTCCAGGAAGCAACTCTGCTAATTACATTTTTGTCTTCTTGATTATTATGTCCCCCCCACCAAAGGTGAGGGGGGACATATTGTTTTCAGTGGGGATCCCGGGTTTCGGCGTCCCTGTGACAGATTTCTAGTACTAAAGGTGAACAGTGGGTACATTTTCCAGGAAGACAATTCTGCCAATTACATTTTTGTCTACTTGCTCATTATGTCCCCCCACCAAAGGTGAGGGGGGACATATTGTTTTCAGTGGGGATCCCGGGCAATGGAATCGGCGTCCCTGTGACAGATTTCTTGTATGCGCGATATCTCTTGAACCAATGGATGGAATTTCACCAAACTTGCATGAATACATTATTGGGACAAGTTTAAGTGCTGATTAAATTTTGGTGACCGTGACCTCATTTTCAAGGTCACTGGAGGACATAGATTACAAATTTTTTTACCCACTATATCTCCTGAACCAATGGATGGAATTTCATCAAACTGGCATGGATACATCATTGGGACAAGTTTAAGAGTTGATAAGGTTTTGGTGGCCTTGACCTCATTTTCAAGGTCAATAGAGGACTTAGATGAAAATTTCTTGTACCAGTGATATCTCTTGAACCAATGGATGGAATTTCACCAAACTTGCATGGATACATCATTGGAACAAATTAAAGAGCTGATCAGATTTTGGTGACCTTGACCTCATTTTCAAGGTCACTGGAGGACTAAGATGACAATTTCTTGTACCCACTATATCTCCTGAACCAATGGATGGAATTTTACCAAAATGGCATGGATACATTATTGGGATAGTCGATGGATTTTCTCCAAACTTGCCTAGATATTTTACTTGTTCAGGCTTTTTATTCATTAGAGAGGATGGGAAATGGGCTGGTGGGGGGACATCAGTTTTTCTCTGAAAAACATTTCTAGTGGAGGGTTTGCTCCCATTGGAGCATATTCTTTTTAGCACACCTGAGCCAAAGGCTCAGAGGTGAGCTTATAGGATGGGAGTCGAGCCGTCGTCCATGCGTGGGTGTGTGGGTGGGTGGGTGGGTGCGTCAACACTTTCAAACATTAATTTCTCAGAGACCAGTTGGCCGATCGCAATCAAATTTTATCTGAAGCATCATTTGGGTGGGGGAAAGGCTGCATTAGGTTTTGGTGCCGATCAGCTCAGAACTCTGGTTTCCATGGCAACAGATAGCCCCCATAGGGTTATAATGGGGAAAACTGCGTCATCACGTTTTCTCGACTGTTTTTGATTAGATCCTTATCATACTTGCAGGTGACATACACAAGAGCTTGGATGAGTTCGAAATTTGGTCGGATTCGAGCACAGACTACGGAGTTACCTGCCCATGAGCGTTTGAAAAAAATCCCATAGGGTTATAATGGGGAAAATGGCGTCATCACGTTTTCTCAACTGTTTTTGCTTAGATCCTTATCATACTTGCAGGTAATGATGACATACATAAGAGCTTGGATGAGTTCGAAATTTGGCCGGATTTGAGCACAGACTACGGAGTTAGCTGCCCTTGAGCGTTTGAAAAAATCCCATAGTGTTATAATGGAGAAAACAACGTCATCACATATTTTTAGAAAAACTTTGTCATCGCTCTATTGCCTACATTTCTCAACGGATTTTAAAATAACTTCACACAAATGTAGGGCATGACGATATCTCGAGCAAGTTCGACTTTCAGGATGCTGCCTCCAAGGTCAAGGTCACTGTGGCTATTTTTAGAAAAAACTTTGTCAGCGCTCTAGCACCTACATTTCTCAGCAGATTTTAAAATAACTTCACACAAATGTAGGGCATGACAATATCTCGAGCAAGTTTGGCTTTCAGGATGCTGTGCCCAAGGTCAAGGTCACTGTGGCTATTTTTAGAAAAACTTTGTCAGCGCTCTAGCACTTACATTTCTCAGCAGATTTTAAAATAATTCACACAAATGTGGGGCATGACAATAGCTCAAGCAAGTTTGACTTTCAGGATGCTGTGCCCAAGGTCAAGGTCACTGTGGCTATTTTTGGAGAAACTTTGTCAATGCTCTAGCACCTACATTTCTAAGCAGATTTTAAAATAAATTCACACAAATGTAGGGCATGACAATATCTCGAGCAAGTTCGACTTTCAGGGTGCTGCACCCAAGGTCAAGGTCACTGTGGCTATTTTTAGTAAAAACTTGGTCATCGCTCTAGCGCCTACATTTCTCAACGGATTTTAAATCAACTTCACACAAATGTAGGGTATGACAATATCTCAAACAAGTTTGACTTCCAGGGTGCTGCGCCCAAGGTCAAGGTCACTGTGGCTATTTTTAGAAAAACTTTGTCAGCACTCTAGCACCTGCATTTCTCAATGGATTTTAAAATAAATTCACACAAATGTAGGGCATGACAATATCTCGAGCAAGTTCGACTTTCAGGGTGCTGTGCCCAAGGTCAAGGTGGCTGTGGCTATTTTTAGAAAAACTTTGTCATAGCCCTAGCATCTTCATTTCTCCATGGATTTTGAAATAACTTGACACAAATGTAGGGCATGACGATATCATGAGCAAGTTCGACTTTCAGGATGTTGCTCCCAAGGTCAAGGTCACTGTGGCTATTTTTAGAAAAACTTTGTCAGCGCTCTAGTTCCTACATTTCTCAGCAGATTTTAAAATAAATTCGCACAAATGTAGGGCATGACAATATCTCGAGCAAGTTTGACTTTCAGGATGCTGCGCCCAAGGTCAAGGTCACTGTGGCTATTTTTAGAAAAACTTTGTCAGCGCTCTAGCACCTACATTTCTCAGCAGATTTTAAAATAACTTCACACAAATGTAGGGCATGACAATATCTCGAGCAAGTTTGGCTTTCAGGATGCTGTGCCCAAGGTCAAGGTCACTGTGGCTATTTTTAGAAAAACTTTGTCAGCGCTCTAGCACTTACATTTCTCAGCAGATTTTAAAATAATTCACACAAATGTGGGGCATGACAATAGCTCAAGCAAGCTCGACTTTCAGGATGCTGTGCCCAAGGTCAAGGTCACTGTGGCTATTTTTAGAGAAACTTTGTCAACGCTCAACACCTACATTTCTAGGCAGATTTTAAAATGAATTCACACAAATGTAGGGCATGACAATATCTCGAGCAAGTTCGACTTTCAGGGTGCTGCGCCCAAGGTCAAGGTCACTGTGGCTATTTTTAGTAAAAACTTGGTCATCGCTCTAGCGCCTACATTTCTCAACGGATTTTAAAATAAATTCAGACAAATGTAGGGCATGGCAATATCTCGAGCAAGTTCGACTTTCAGGATGCTGCGCCCAAGGTCAAGGTCACTGTGGCTATTTTTAGGAAAACTTTGTCAAGACTCTAGCACCTGCATTTCTCAATGGATTTTAAAATAAATTCACACAAATGTAGGGCATGACAATATCTCAAGCAAGTTCGACTTTCAGGGTGCTGTGCCCAAGGTCAAGGTCACTGTGGCTGTTTTTAGAAAAACTTTGTCATAGCCCTAGCACCTTCATTTCTCCATGGATTTTGAAATAACTTGACACAAATGTAGGGTATGACAATATCTCAAGCAAGTTCGACTTTGAGGATGCTGTGCCCAAGGTCAAGGTCACTGTGGCTATTTTTAGAAAAACTTTGTCATCGCTCTAGCACCTACATTTCTCAATGGATTTTAAAATAAATTCACACAAATGTAGGGGATGACAATATCTCGAGCAAGTTTGACTTTTAGGGTGCTGCAATCAAGGTTTTTGATTAGATCCTTATCATACTTGCAGGTAATGATGACATACATTAGAGCTTGGATGAGTTCGAAATTTGGCCGGATTCGAGCACAGACTACGGAGTTAGCTGCCCTTGAGCGTTTGAAAACAATCCCATAGTCTTATAATGGAGAAAACAACGTCATCACATTTTCATTTTTCATCGGATCCTCTTCGTACTTGCAGGTCATGAGGATATGCATAAAAGCCTGGATTAGTTAGCATTTTGGCTAGATCCCACCACTGACTACCTGCCCTGAGCATCCAAAAAATCAATGTCGCCACTTTTTCTTGGTTTCTACTGATCCGATCCTTTTCAAACTTGCAGGTAATGAGGAAATGCATAATATCTTAAACAAGTTCAAATTTTGGCTAGATCAGGCCAACCACTACGAAGTTAGCTGCCCTTGACAGCTCTGTGTATTGTGCTCTTGATCGGATACTTTTTAAACTTGCATATATTAAATGAGGGCATACATAATGTTTTGGATGAGTTTAATTTTAAGCCTGATTGGACCACTGACTGTGGAGTTAGCTGCCCTTGAGCATCTTAAATATCCCTATAGGTTTACAATGTCTCTCAGGTGAGCAATTGTTGCCCTTTGGGCTACTTGTTTTTAAGAGTAGACTCCATACTGGAAGGCTTAGTCAGCTAGGGAAGAGAACAGAAAGTCAAACAAGTTGTGTAACTAAATGGAGCTGTACCCTTGCACATAGACCTGTACCATATTTATTCAGTTATAAAAAGGAAATTAATCCTTCCAGAATTCCCACAGATATGTACATCAGTTGTGTAATTAAGCTATAAAATGGGGGTTTCTCTTCCAGAACAATCTGAAAAATCTAAATCTGTCTTAAAAGACAGATCTAGACTTTTGAGATTGTTTTGGAAGGGAAAACCTATCTCGTAACTGAAGAAATACGGTACATTTGTCAGTCTAAATGTTTCACATGCAAAGTACCGGTATTGTACATTTATATTTCTAGGCTGGGACAAGCATTCCTATGGTTACCATGGTGATGATGGCAACTCTTTCTGCTCTTCTGGTACAGGAGAGCCATATGGTCCCACCTTCTCAACCAATGATGTGATAGGCTGCTGTGTAAACCTCATAGAAAACACTTGCTTTTATACCAAAAATGGTGTGAACTTAGGTAAGGCCAAAGGACAGGACAGTTTTATTGTAAAATTTACCAAAATTTGGACACCTTAAATAATTACTGTAATTGTCCTAAAAATGGAGCAGTTTGGTTTTACAAACCAGCAATGCATCCAAAAGATGAGCATAAGAGTGGCAAACAGTGAAGATCCTGATCATTCTGCTCCTTAAGGAGCTCTTTTAGGGGGATCCTTACTTCATGATAGTGATGATATGGAAAAGTTTTGCAAGTCTGAACAAAGTCGTATGAATTGCAAACAAAGCCAAAGACTCCTGCTGTTAGAGTTTACAGTAAGGTTTTGGAGTCAGCTCTTTCAATTGCTGCAAAATATTTTGCTCTCAGATGCATACACCATGGATTTCCCTCACCCTAGGTCAGTGCACATATCAGATATTTAAAAGAAAATAGCATGTAACCATATTTTATCCAGTGCAAGCATAATTACAGAACAGTACACCAGTAGAATGTTGTACAGGGTCTGACGATAAGTGAAGTGCTTATATGAAAGTCGTCTCCGTCATATAATTTTACTCCACTGAACTCCCTCATGCCAGTGCAGAAACCTGACATGGTGTCTCTGGAAAAATACCATGTTCAATGAGAGATAAGTGAAAGAAGGCATAATGGCAAACAGAAACTAGCCTAAGATGTCCTTGTCTGTCCATGATAGACTCTGTTAGTCTCATTTTTCTGTAAAAACCTTGCATTGCAGCATCTGATTAGATTTGTAGTTACAATCTTAGTTTTCAGTGCTATGTATGTATTTAGTTATAAATTTCAACAAATTTTATATAGGTAAGTATTTTACCCTGTTCAGAATTTTTACACAAGTATTTTTGCATTTTACAGGTATTGCATTCACAGATTTACCAGTGAGTATATTTATGATTGTTTTCATGATAAACAAGAGTGGTTTTTGCATAAAAAGGGACGATAACTTATATGCAAACAGTCAATTCTATAACAAAGCTATGTATCTTTGAACGACTGATCAGTGTTCACATTACACTTCATAGACCTCTTATGAATGACCCATTTGGTAGTGCTTTAGTCATTTCAGTGGATATCTGCGAAAATAATAATTGTGTTTGTCCCACAGAAATATTGGTTAGAGAGAAAAATCAAGACGTACAAGGGGAGAGAAAAAGAACTAAAATCGCTTTGATATCAACTCTTTTGTTAAGATAATGTCTGCTCCTTTTGGATTTGGGAGGAACTCAGTCAGTGAAACATTATTCAATTATACTTGCATAATTCGGTACAAGTGACTGTTAATCCAGCAAAAAAAAGTGTAAGCCCTTTCAAACTTAAATTACCTGCTAACATAATTGCGCCGCAGATAATATACCTCTGTAGCTACCTACTTAAGGTTTTGTGGGGCACTTTAATACTGCGTCTATATGTTTTGACAACTCAAATTTCTAACTTCTTTTTATGCAACTTGGAAAATATTTTGTGGAGTTTTATTTTTGCGGATCACTACCAACTGCGAAATTCTGTGAAAGTTAGGCGAAGCAAAACTTTCACATTATACAGTATTTAAAATGGTTATTTTGTTGTGCTAGTGATAATTATTTCTGCAAACACAATTGAATATAGTAGTACAGAAACTTGAAAATCTGAGAAAAAATACACTGAATAAAAAATGTGGCAAAGTTGTGCTGCTAAATTTGTTCTTTAGATGAAGTTGTCGCAAATGAGGTTCTCTGGGACTAAGTATACTCTGTCAGGAAACTTTTTGGGAAAATCAGGATATTTATACCCCCCGCAAACTGTGTTTGTGGGGGGTATACTGTTTTGACGTTGTCCTTCCGTCTGTCCTTCCGTCCATCGGCAACGCATTAAATTTGTTTCAAATTTTGACCATGGATGCAGCATAAGAAAATATTGGATACGTATTTTTCAATTTTTCCTCTAAGGTTTTTATTGCGGAGTTATGCCCCTTTGTATTTTTCGTGAAATAAGTTTGTTATTGCAACTCCTCCTAGATGGTTTGACAGATTTTCTTGAAATTAAGTATGTAAACAGATATTGGTATGAAGATGTGCATTAGGGTTTTGATTTTAAATTCTGCCCCTTTTTGCCTGAGTTATGCCCCTTTTGATATTTTTTGGCCTATTTTATAGGGTTTTCGCATTAAATTTGCTCCAATTTGTTTCAAATTTTGTCCATGGATGCAGCATAAGAAAATATTGGATATGTGTTTTTTCAATTTTTCTGTGAAGGTATTTATTGCCGAGTTATGCCCCTTTGTATTTTTCGTGAAATAAGTTTATCGCAACTCCTCCTAGATGGTTTGACAGAATTTCTTGAAATTAAGTATGTGAACAGATATTGGTATGAAGATGTGCATTAGAGTTTTGATTATAAATTCTGCCCCTTTTTGCCTGAGTTATGCCCCTTTTTGACAATTTTTGCCCTATTTTATAGGGTTTTTGCATTAAATTTGCTCCAATTTTCAAATTTTGTCCATGGATACAGCATAAGAAAATAGTGGATACGTATTTTTCAATTTTTCCTCAAAAGTTTTTATTGCGGAGTTATGCCCCTTTGTATTTTTCATGAAATAAGTTTGTTATCGCAACTCCTCCTAGATGGTTTGACGGATTTGCTTGAAAATAAGTATGTGAACAGGTATTGGTATGAAGATGTGCATTAGGGTTTTGATTTTAAATTCTGCCCCTTTTTGCCTGAGTTATGCCCCTTTTTGATATTTTTGCCCTATTTTATAGGGTTTTTGCCTTTTTTGCTTCCACTTTATTCAAATTGGGTTACTAGATGCAGCATATGGAAAGAGCTGATACATATTGTTCAGTTTTTCCGGAAAGGTTTTCCTGCTGAGTTATTTCCCTTTGTAGTTTCGTAAGAAAAGTTTGTTATCGCTACTACTCCAAGACCATCTTGAAATTAGGTACCGTTTGCGAACACATATTGGTATGAAGATGTGCATTTACCCTTTTTGCATGGGTCATGCAACTTCTTTATATGTTTTGCCCTAGTTTGAAGTTTTTTATGCCATTTTCTCTTCCATTTTATTCAGATTTGATGCGCAAATACAGTAGAAGAAAGAGTTGGCCCATATTGCTCTGTTTTTCTCAAAAGGGTTTTCCAGCTTTGTTGTGCCCCTTTGTAGTCTTGGAAAACAGAGTGTGTTGTCGCTACTTCTCCTAAACCGTTTGACTGATATTAAATATGTGAACACATATTGGTATATAGATGTGCTCTTGTAGTTGTCATAACATGTATGCTGTGTAAATGTAAAACTTAAATGACAAAGCTGCATGCCTAACTGTTAAACGCGGGGGGTATTTAGTAAGCCATGCTTACTGCCACCTCTAGTTGATTTAGACTTTTCTGCAGACAGCTGGTATTTATGTACTCTTCATATGATACATCAACTATTTTTTTCAGCCAAATTTATACCCCACAGTTGGATTACAGACTCCCGGTGAAGTGGTAGAAGCTAATTTTGGTCAGAATCCTTTTGTATTTGACATAGAAGACTATATGAGGGTAGGTAGAATATATAATTTATGTCACACCTGCTTTTCACCTTAAGTTACGGGTAAGAAAGTACATGCTGTACCTGAAAGAAACGGTTCAATTCACCAGTTAGTGTCAGTGCAGTCTGATCCATCTTCTGTATGTTGACTGCTCAAAAATGTAATATGGAAGACAATAGACAGTGCCGATGTTTAGAGTGATCTCAGAGACTTAGCACATGCCAGAACAGTATTTCTCATGACATAATTCAAATATTTAAAGAGTGGGTAAACTGTCAGGGGAAGTAACTCTGCTATATTCATTTATGCTTCCCTTCTATATTTTGGTCAACTCTTAAAGGAAAAAAGAGGAGCAAAGAGCTGACCCATAGAGGAGCAGATTCCAGGAAAGTGAATGGGAAGTCATAAAAATTGTTTAGGTTTGTGAAAATGGCCAAAACATGGAGATGAACAAATGCACCTTAATTCCAGCTGATTAAGAAATTCTCGTGATAAGGCTACTGTGGATTGGGTTAATAAAATTAGCACATCAGATTGAGATAAAGAAAAAACATAAATTGTGACAGCTATCCTTGGAGTTCAAAGGGACTATAGCATACAATTATGGAGAAATATCAACAGTCATTAAGCTGAATGGATGCACTGTTAGGGGGAAGCAACTCTGCCATTTCTATTTTTGCATGCCTTAATGGGGGTCAACTCATAAAGGAAAGAATTTGCTCCTAGGAGCAAATTCTTTCCTTTAAGAGTAGACCCCATTTTTGAAGGGCTTTCTTGTCCTGGGATGAAAACAGGAAGTTGCAAAATTTGTTCCCCTTTGTAATAATGGGGCAAAACATGGAGATATACCCATGCCCCATAAACTTTACCTAAAGCTATCACTTCATACCATTTGACAGTATGTGATTCATTGGCTTTTAGGAATGGAGAATGAAGACAAGGCTCACTATAGAGAGGTTTCCGGTTAATGATAAAAAGGGGGAGTGGCAAACAGCATTACAAAGGTAACGTCTCCTCTTATTGAAGCCATAGTGTGGTTATTATTTAAGAATAGAAATTTAACTCTTTGCTGTTCTTTGGGTGATGAAGCTAGATGAGGGAGGTGGGGAGGGAGCTAAAATGCCATGAATTTTAGGTTCTCTTAAATCTAATAAGGGCTCAGCATTATGTCTGTTTTGAAAATTTAATGGGAATTTCCTCAGATGCTTTGCCAATAGGAGTTCAGAATAAGTGAGGAAACTCTGCTTTCATTTCATGGCTTACATGAATATGAATTTCTTCTCACACTCATACTTTTCAGTTTGTGTGTAGGTCAAACATTGAATGTTCATGCTCAAATAAAATAAAGAATCCCGGTGATCCTAAGTGCAGTAGGTGTTAGACGCCCTCAGTAAATGGCAAACAGAGCCCACCCTTCTCCTTTCACTGTCTGACTCAAATGCAGAAACAAAAATTCTAGAAATAGGGATACATTAAATAATAAATAGTTCCAAGCCACACCCAAAATATCACTCAAAGTTACCTGATAGTGTATAACTGGCCAATGCAATGACAACTTAGCATGTGACATAGACCCACAAACAAAATCGCATGTGTTCAATGTCCCACATAAGTCCATGTTTTTATCTTACAGTTAATGGAGGGATATATGCCTGTTTACAGTAGGCATGGTTTTCGGAACAGTGAATTATCACAAGTATTTTAGAAATTGAACACTTTGGTTCTACAATGAAATAATGCATTCAAAAGTTGAATATGGAATGGAAACCTGTGAAGACCCTGATTAGACTGCAAGGAGTCTGATCTTGGTCTTCACTGTTTACTCAGACCTATCTGTTCCAGTATGTTATAATTTCTTTTCTTTCAGACTTGTATCCACATATCTGGTCCATCATGGTTACTGTGCAACTGCTGAAGCCTTTGCTAGATCAACAGGACAGTCGATAGATGAAGAAATAGCTTCCATCAAAAATAGACAAAGTAGCTTTTCCTGTTTTCATTGGGATGGGAGGGAAGGGGAAAGGAGTGGAGGGACTGCTGATGCCTTCCCTATATCAGCAAGACAGTTGGTTGATGAAAAAATAGCTCCCATTAAAAATACTTTTCATAATCTATTTAGAGCTTAAGCCCCGTGTCAAACTGTTGGATACGAGGGGTGGGGGGGGGGGGGGGGGGGGGCTTGCAATGAAGGGGCTGAGGAAGGTCTGACGATGTCTTCACTAGATCAACAGGACAGTAGATAGATGAAGAAATAGCTTCTATCAAAAAAAGTTTTCTTGTTCTTTTCACCTCTTAAGGCATGTTAGACTTAGGGATAGAGGTAGTGGGGTGGGTTTGAGGGTGGGATTATAAGTATCTGTCATGGGTATGAGGCGTGGATAGAAAAATCTGTCACGTGGGTCACTGTTCGGCATCACGAGGCTTGCCGAGTGATGCCGAACAGTAATCCCGAGTGACGGATTTTTCTATCCGCACCTCACACCCATGATAGATTCTTTTTCTTGCACATCACGTTTTGTATTATCTTTGGAACTTGTTGAAATGCTTGATTTTGGTGTCTCAGAGGTTTCTATTTGCTTTTAAAAGAAGGCGCCGCTTTTAACGACCGCCATTCGGTTCTTTACGTCAACCTCTGACATGCATTAACTGACGTCATTTTGCCGTTTTCGTGACGTAATCATCTAAAACGCCAAAGACAACGCAGATACTTGACCTCCATTACAACCAATGCGTTGAATGCTTGTGATTTTTATCCGGTCCTGGGTGAGATAACATGGGTGAGATAAGATTTGTAGGTACAGGGGAAGCAAGCGGATAGCCTTATCCGATGTGCAAGAATGCTTAATTCCTCTCTGGATCTACTGGACAGTCAGTATATGACGACACAGTAGCTACCCATGTCCTAGTAGGCAAAAAGCTGGTCAGTAGGAGTATTGACCAGGCCAGTGGTCAGTACTTGTTTTAACCAGTCTTTACTGGTAGACTGATCAATTGAAGTGGTTGATTCATTGAAACATTTGTATCTGTTCTCTCAAGAGTTTTTCAAACAGCATTATCATCAGTTATTATTTGCTTTTCAAATGACTTGTTTGTTTAGATTTGAAAGTGAACAGAAAAACATTATTTTGATACAATATGAAATATTGTAGAAAATGAGGCAGTTGTAAGTAGATATATCTTAACCATTCTCCTGATACAATCTGCTCTACAACCAGCCTCCAAACAACAATCCATTGCTAGAGCTGATCTATTTCTTAAATTAGAAGTAATACTTAATGCTTTCCATTACCGAGACTGCTGTTTAATTTCCTAACAATGTGTGATCTGCCAACCTGTAACTTGATATGTAAGGCAATTACTCCCTTAATGCTGGTATCTAATAATGTTTCTTCTGTTAATTATAGGAATACAGAAACTAGTCTTAGCTGGAAGGATGGGAGAAGCAATAGAAACCACACAACAATTGTATCCAGGTTTACTTGAGAGAAACGCAAACTTACTGTTTATGCTTAAATGTAGACAGTTTATAGAGATGGTGAACGGATCTGACAGTGAAGTACGTGGGGCTGCTTTACGGAGCCCTAGATCTCAGACTGGGGGCAGCAATAGGTCCAGTCCCTCCCGTAGCCCCATCCACCACACACACTCTCCCAGGGTGTCTGTGGGGACACACTCAGGGAGTAGTAGCCCTAGTAGAACTAAACCCATCAAAATTCACACCCAATCTCAGTCCTCCCTAGCAACAGTGACCTCACATAGCAACAGTCATGTGACTTCGAACAGCCAGGATTTGAAAACAGAGGCACTGAATGTGACAAACGCTAATGTGTGTCTTAGTGTTAACAATGTGACTATGAACGGAAGTGATACGAGGTTAATTGAGGATGTTGAAATGTTGGACGGTATTTTAGAGGAGGACAATTCTGTTGTGACAAATGGAAATAGTGCTGATGGACACTATATGAACGGAGATACGTTCAATGATTGTGATAGAGATGACACCATGGGTAAGTGTTCAAAATTCCTGATAAGAAGGGGTTACAGGGATCAGAGCTCTAGATAAGAGGGGTATTTGATGATAATTGAGGGATAATTTTCTTTATTTCTCATTGAAACCATATGTTGTGACACCTCATCTGAACCGTCTCGACCATCTGAACCGTCTCGTCGAGACGGTTCAGATGAGGTGTCACAACATATGTATTTATCCAGAATTAACAAAAATTATCTCTAATTATCACAAATACTCCCGCTTATCTAGGGCTCTGAGGGATAATTAAGGTATAATAATTATTTTCTTTTACGCATAAAAAAATATTTGTGAGTCCTCATTAGAACCATCTGGCTGAGACGGTTCTAATGAGGCTCACAACATATGTTATTGTTGAGAAATAAGAAAAATTATCTCAGAATTATCCTAAAAAAAATCATCTACTTGTGCTCTGGTGTTGATAACAGGGCCTAATGTCCAGACAGGGGAGTATATCATGATAATTTGAAAATGATTTCTTGTATGTCTCCATGAAAATGTTGTGGCTCTTCATAACTTCATATAAAGTACTGCCTTGCCAGGTTCTGATGAGTGGTTACGAGATGTTTTATGGATTAAGGTGATGGATACACATTAAGGGGAGGTAAATCTGCCACAGTGCTATAGATAAGAAACGGGGTAAACAGGAATAATATTTGTAATTTTCAATAATTCTGCTTGAAATATATATAAGTAAATAAAAATTCATTTATGCCGGGCTGCGTAGCGCTGTCGGTAGCGCTTCTGACTTATAAGCAGAGGTCCCGGGTTCGTTAGTCAGTCCGGCCACTTACTTTCATTTTCCCTTCTGCTGATTCAAGATGGGCAGGCGTCAGTTGCTGGTGAAAGTAAGCGCACATACTACTGGTTAACCGCTTAGGAAGTCTAAGCCAGCCCAGGAGTTGTGTGGTTAGGTTAACTGACCGTCCCGACATGACAGTGGCTGTTTACCTTGGACGTTAAACAATAACACAACATCATTATTTATGAGTCTGTTTCAGTTGTGGTCTGGGTTTCTTTCAAGTAATTCTTGAGAAACATTTTCGTGACTGATTGGAATTTATCTTATTGGACCATCCTGGAGTTGCTGTGTAAATATTTCATCTAGATACAGTTTTGGCTATTATCAACTTATAGACAAGGGAGTAACTCTTCAGAATGTTAGCACTTCAAGCAATAAAAGTGAAAATGTTGGAATTTGCAAACAGCGTAGATCCAGATGAGATGGCTCATGATGAGCCATCTCATCTGTATCAATGCTGTTTGCCCTCTAATCTTTGAATTGTCAGTATACAGCTTGGCCAAAACAGTTATTGTCTCCCTTGCAACTAGCAGAAGCAAGACTGATATTACTTTCATGGTATCAGCGTTGTCAGCATAAACTTTGTGTGGAGTTTTCTGATTTTAAAAAGCTCCATTTTGTGGGGAATGTGCAGACATGCGAGACTGCTTTCCGCAGAATTCTTGTTGAAATTTTGCAGATGAAAATTTCTGCTTTTTTTGTTTCTTTAAGGGTAGGGTTCAGCCTAGAGCTTTCAAACAGGGAGAAGTTTTGTCAGAGAAGTCAGCCAGCTAAGGGAGGCTATTTCTGCCAAATGGCCCTCTAGGCTGAGCCCTGAAGAGTAAGTAATTCATTCTAAAGGACTTTTTTCTTACCATATTAATAATTTTCAGACACAGATCCTCCGTTGTCTCACAAACGCCAACTATGTGGTGGTAGTCAGATAGCCATAGAGAAAATGTTACAGTTTGGCCGAGAGCTGCAGGCCATGAGTACAAAACTGAAAAAAGATCATGGCAAAAATGAAGCCAACAAAAAAGCTCTGCAGGTTAGTATTTTACCCATAACATGATGATTATTATCGCTGTATAAGATAGTCAGGAGGCATTGTTGTTTTAGCCCAGTACATCTGTCTGTCCATTATCCATCTGTCACTCTTTTACGAAAAAGATTGTATATTGTATTCATATTTGTAGGGAAAAAAATTTTGGTTTGCCATTATAAACATTATTGCATGTTAAGTTTGCAGATTTGGTATGTTTTGCTATTACTCTCGTATAAAAGATGTTCACGGGTATTCTAGTTAGGGCATTAGTGTTGATGGAGAAAATCACCAACATACTTGTACAATTTCACATACCAGCCCTCACAAGTTGTTTTGTGGCTATGACAGAAAATAATATAAGTAATAATAATAAATGAAATGAAATTAAATCAAAAAAGAAAAGAAGACCCAGCAGTACCCAGTACCACAAGAAAATATGTGTTTTTGGGTAAAATGTGAAGACTTCTATTAGACTTTTTTTACTGGAACAGAAAAATACTGTTTGTCCGTAAAACCATAAGCTACCAGACAATTTGTAACAGTTTTGCTCAGGCAGCTTTTGTTTTGAAGGAATAAATGCTGGTTTAATTTAGTGCACCAAATAGAAAGGGAGCACTTGGTCTTTTAATGGGTCAAGCCCTGGCCAGCTAGGTTAGTGGTGGGTTCTGTTAGGGTAGAGGCAGAAATCTTTTTAACCATAAACGGGGTTCCACTGCACACAGACTTTCAATATAACCCTCATCACTGAATTACTTTTGAAAAAGGCATCAAATTCCAAGTCAACCGTCCATCCAAATAAGAAGGGGTAACAGTGATAATTTAGGTACAAACTTTCCATATTTCTCTGTAAAAACATATGTTGTGCCCCATCATTTGAACTGTTTTACAGAGACAGTTCTAATGAGGTGTCACAACATATTTTACATAGAGAAACAAGAGAAGTTATCTCAGAATTAACCTCAAAACTCCACCTTTTCTGGATGCTGATTTCCACTAATAATGTTTGCATGTTTTGTATAGCTCAGTCCTATACTTTATATTTATGCTCTTTACTTATTTTACCAGAGGGGTATTTAAATTACGGGATTGTAACTGGATATTATCTGTTTCAGGATGCATTTAGTTTATTAGCTTACTCCGATCCATGGAACAGTCCTGTTGGTGCCCAGCTTGATCCTGTACAGAGGGAACCAGTATGTGCAGCACTTAACAGTGCTATACTAGGTAAGAACTGGTCATGAACTACTGAATGAAGAAAAGGAGGGGGTGGGGGTGAAATACTGAATGAAGAAATATAGAAAGGAGGGGGGGGGGGGGGGGGGGGGGAATAGTGTCCTTTAGTAATCATAAGTCTGGGACTTGTTAGTGTTTGAATTTTCATGCTATACAAGTTGGTGAAAATTAAACCGAAATAGTAGACAGTTTTGAACAGGATCAAAGAAATCCAGCAGAAGTGCATATATATGTATAAATATCTAGGAACCCTTCCCAAGTTGTTGAATCAGGTACTTTTGTCTCTTTGAACATAAGTGCAGTGACACTATAGCGCTATGGTATTTTGATGTTAATTATATAATGATTACGGTTCCTTCTAAAAATATTTGAGCCCAGACAGGACAAAACAAACAAAGTGGCATGTGCACCCAGTGAAGGCTCAGATCAGCCTGGGCATCTGCCCGGCCTAATCAGAGTCTTTGCTGTTGGCATGGAGGTATCTTAGACCCTTAGCTACCCTTTGTGCACACAGCAAAGACTTTGATCAGACTGGGCCAATGCCCGTGCTGATCTGTGTCTTTGTGTTGTGCACATGCCATTTTGTTGGTTTTTGTCGCACCTGCTTTAGCAAGGTGCGATATAGGCGTCCGGTTTTCCGTCCGTCCGTCAGTCCGTCCGTTCACAATTTACGTCGACCCTAGCATTTTGGTCCATTCAAAAGAATTATTCTCTGAAACCACTGCACCCATGGTTCTCAAAAATCACATGCAGTATGATCAGACAGCAGGGCTTCAGAATGGTAAAATTCAGGCGGGTCGAGAATCCAAGATGGCCGCCGTTACTAAAAATAGCAAAACCAATAAAATCAAGTTTTTCTCCAGAACCGCTTGGTATATTTAGTGGGACCTTGGTATTCAGAATTATCAAAATGAAAAAAATCTGGAGCGGAATTAAATCACAGTGACCTTACGTCGACCCTAGAATAATTTACGTCGATCCTAGATTTTAAGTCCATTCAAATGACTTATTCTTTGTATCCACTGCACCCATGGTTCTCAAATTTCACATGCAGCATGATCATACTGCAGGGCTTCAGAATGATAAAATTCATGCGGGTCAAGAATCCAAGATGGCCGCCATTGCTAAAAATAGCAAATCCAATAAAATCAAGTTTTTCTCCAGAACCACTTTGTATATTAGGCTGAAATTTTGTATGAAGCATTAGTGGGACCTTGGTGTTCAGAATTATGAAAATGAAAAAAAATCTGTTGTGGAATTAGGTCACAGTGACCTTTCGTCAACCCTAGTATAATTTACGTTGACCCTAGCATTTAAGTCCATTCAAATGACTTATTCTCTGAAACCAATGCATCCATGGTTCTCAGATTTCACATGCAGCATGATCAGACTGCAGGGCTTCAGAATGGTAAAAGTCGAGAATGATCGAGAATCCAAGATGAGCGCCGTTACTAAAAATAGCAAAGTCAGTAAATCAACTTTTTTCTCCAGAACCACTTGGAATATTGATTGAGTTCTTAATGTGAAGGTACACAGCAGGTGCAACATAGCCTTCCGCGGAATTCTTGTGTTGTGTTGTGGCTCATTTGTTGTAATGCTAACCAAATATTTATCCAGATTTGTCCTTTTTTGTAGCCCTGACATATGTTTCTACATTCGTATTTCAGATTCCTTCGGCCTACCAAAACAAACACCTCTAGAACTTACAATAGCACAAGCTACTGAGTGTATGAAACTGATGTCTAAGGCTGGTATCGGGTCATGTGCCTTCACAAGTGTGTCCGACTACCTTCATTGACCTAGGCTCAGACGGCCAACACAGCCGTTGGTCTCTGCCTAGTTTCACGTCCACACAGCACCAGGGATTTGTCTGTATGTCACTTCTGACAAATATTAAGACACTGTCATCTGTAATGAAGCGATATATATATCAGCCAGAATGTTGGGGTGGATATGGATTTTTCCTTAAAAGATGTATCCAGAGCTGCAGATAAGAAGGGGTAACAGGGATAATTTTCCATATTTCTCAAGAAAAACATGTTATGATCCCTCATTAGAACAGTCTACATATAGTCATACAGATTTGAATAGATAAAATGGAATCTTGTATTAAAGAGCCATTTCAAATTGGAAATTTGTATTTTTCTTATACAGTCATACAATTTTAATAAATAATTCCATAACTTCTATTAAAAAGATTTTTTTTTTTTTTACTTGGCTTAATCACAAGGAGTTCAAACTGGACAGTTAATGTTTTCCTCGAATAGCCACATGATTGTAATAAATAAATCCATAAATTGTATCAAAAAGATGTTTCTTCGGCTTCGCTTAAATGCATGGAGTACATATAGACTCCTGGTGTTTGGAGTACATTCCAGTTCATTCATCCTCGTATTCAAATATTATCAAAGCATGGATGTATTTATTGAGACAGTTTGTGATGCTAGATATCTTATAATGCTGAAAGTAGAAAAATAGTTTGAAAGTGGCTGTGCTCATGCCCAAAATTGCAGTAAATGGATGGATAAATTGAAAAGTGAGGGCTCTGGGGCCGTATTTATAAAACGACTTAAGTCGTTGCTATGGTGTTGCTAAGGGGAAATTTGTATGAAGGAGATTCCCTACAACTATGAAAATTTGCACTGGAGGAACAGTCTTTAACAGACTGTTCCTCCAGAGCAAATTTCATAGTTGTAGGGACTCTCCTTCTCAGAAATTCAGCCTTAGCAACAGCATAACAACCACTTAAGTCGTTTTATGAATATGACCCCTGGATATTATGAAGAGTAAAACACTTGGAAACTTTCTTATCTCCACATTAAAGCATACGTTGTGGCAAAGCAGTCCTTATGAGGTAACACAGTGTGTTTTTATGGAGAAGAGAATTATCTGGGCTGGGGTGTGTCAAACAACTCTTGCTTAACAATGTCATTAGCCAACGTTTCGTTAAATTTTCTAGTACACATAGAATTAAGTGTACCAATATTTTTGCTGAAAAAAATACAGGCGCTCTTGCAGTGCAAAAGCTCTTCACATTTTCAAGCAGAAATGGCATGGTTTTTGCATACAATAGATTTGAAAATTTAATGTCTGTTTATCTAGCGGCATTGTTAGCTCTGAACAAATCAGGCCGTGATCTGGAAGTATCACCAATTACGTTCTGAATGTAAAGCCCTGTCACATGTGATTTCTGTTAAATGTGATTGTTATGTGCAATTTAATGATTTTACCATATTCGCATGCTTCTGCATACTTGTACATTATGATACGATTTCCTCATTATTTGGTGATGTGTATAGTCATGATGTTGTTACTTGATTGTCTAAAAGAGTATTTGAGCCGCGACACGAGAAAACCAGCAAAGTGGTTATGCACCCAGTGCAGACTCAGATCAGCCTGGGCATCCGCCCAGTCTGATCAGAGTCTTAGCTGTCCGCATGGAGGTAGCTTAGACCTTAAGCTACCCTTTAAGCACTTAGCGAAGAGTGATCCGAGGTGGGGGATGCCTAGGCTGATCTGAGCCTGCGCTGGGCGCACAACCACTTTGTTGGTTTTCTTGTGTCGCGGCTCATTTGTTGGACTTTTGATGTAAGATAGATTTATAAACATGCATATAGTTGTATTGCCTGCGATCAGTGGAAAATGAGACATATATTATTTTTCTGGCATCTGTGTGGTTGGTTAGAACAGCATAACTGTAAAATGTTCATGTGTAGTCACACATAAGGTGTATTGGTAGACTGCAATGTTTTTACAGTGCTCCAGATAAGAAGGAGTAACTGAGATAATTTTGGGATAATTATCCATATTTCTTCATAAAAACATATTTTGTGACCCATCATTAGAACCGTCTCGTCGAGACGGTTCCAATGAGGGGTCACAACATATGTTTTCATTGAGAAATAAGATAAATTATCTTTGAATTATCCTCAATACCCCCTCTTATCTGGAGCTCTGTTTTTACACCATTTTTACAAAAGGGGACAACATTTGTGGCTTCCTATTTCGTCCTTCCATGGATAACGAAACCCCCTTAGAAAAACAATCTTTTCTAAAGAAGCACACTTTGAGAAGGGAGGCAAGAATGAAAATGATAGTTCAGAGCTCTAGATAAGAGGGGCATTTGATGATAATTGAGGGATAATTTTTTTTATTTCTCATTGAAACATATGTTGTGACCCCTCATCTGAACCGTCTCGTTGAGACGGTTCAGATGAGGGGTCACAACATATGTTTTTATGCAGAATTTGCAAAAATTATCCCTAATTATCACCCAATACTCCCTCTTATCTAGAGCTCAGTAGTTGCTTCCCCTGAAAGTGTACCTTTATACACTAAGCAATAGAGGCATAACGTTCTGAAGAATTCTTGTTTGTAAATTGGGTATGGAAATTTAGAGAGTTAAGTTTGTATTTGTATTGATGTACATAGTGTGCTAGAGTCTGAATTTTAAAATTACATGTACATTATGTAAAGAACTTATATGATCATTTTATATCACCGATTCAAGATATTTACCATTTGAAGTTGCTATCAAACATTTAAGATTTAAGGTTATAGTAACGAGCTTGAGTTAAGGAGTCATCAAGAAATTTAGAAGATATTTAGCTGCTAAATGCAGTTCTCAGGTATATTTACTCTGAAGTTGAAAAGATAGATTCAGAAGACAGGTTACACTAAAAATTAGGTTTTACAGTCATTATATGGTTAACCCTTTTGTACTCAGAATGACCAAAACTCCATAGAGTTTTGGCTATTCTGAGTGCAATAGGGTTAAATAGGTTTGTTCACCTGTGATTAGCTGAAGTGAGATACTACTTTTCTGGTGGTATTGGCTGCATTAAGTACCCTTGAATTCTCTAATATAGCTCTGTTTTGTGAAAATGCATAGGCAGGGGAAACACTGCCTTTTGCAGAATTATTGTTGAGATCTCCTTGATCATTGAAAAAATACCTGTTGTTTCTTTATATAGCAAACTTTAGTGTAAACTGTTATGTGGAGTCTTGAAATTTAAGAACAAATCATCGAAGAGTCTATATTTCCAAATTGCCCCATATATGTAAATCACTGTTTTGTAATTCAGCTATAGAATGGTGGTTTCTCTTCCAAAACAATCGCCGGGTCGGGTAGCGCAATCATTAGGGCACCTGACTCATAAGTCAGAGGTTCTGGGTTCGAATCCCGGTCTGGCCACATACTTTCGTTTCTCCTTCCGCTGATTCAAGAAGGGCAGTTGTCAGTTACTGGCGAAAGTATGTGCACTTAGTACTGGTTAACCGCTTAGGAGATCTAAGCCTGCCCAGGAATAGTGTGGTTAGGTTAACTGACCGTCCCGACATGACCTTAGTTGTTTACCGTGGACGTTAAGCATCAAATCAACCAACCAACCAAATCCAAAACAATCCCAAAGCTGTAGACCCATCTTACAAGATGGATCTACATCTTTAGCATTGTTTTGGATTGGTAAATACCTCATGTTATAACTGAATAGATATGGTAATAGTCATTAGATGGGAAAGTCTGTCTTTAGGTGTTCGTGAGCTGTCTTAAGGTGTTCCTAAGCTGTCTTGAGGAGTTTGTGAGCTGTGCACGCTGAGTGCAGACTGGTCAGAACATGCTCAGTTCACTTATTAGAATCTACATGGTTTAGTCATTATCTTCGCAAACTGATCATATTCCAACAGTATGTAGAAACATGTATGCACAGGCTAGTTTGGGCATGCACCAGGTTTGTCTTGCCTTTGACAAAGATACATATTACTTTCTGGGCATGACAATTTTTTGTAAACTTTCTGGCACAGTTTGGACACACAAATGACAGACATTGCACAGAAATGGTGTGCATACATAACGTACAAAATGCTAAAATTGAAAATAAATGAATTTGCAAATAGCATAAAGTCAGATTAGGTCACTTATAATGAGCCAACTTATCTTGACCCGTACTGTTTGCTAGCTGGTTTTGGATTCCCAATATGATGTAGATCTATCATGGATAATTTTTTTTTTTTTTTTGAAATTTGCAGACCAAAATTTGGTTGTCTGCTTTTTTGGTGCTGAAAGGCTTAGAAGTAGGTTTCTTTTATTTTTAATAATAATAGGGATTACATTATTATGTTGGAGAAAGTTACATTTATGGTAATCTGTGAGCATGAGTTATTTTTGCCTCACATGTATTACTTAACTGTTAAATGCTGAATCATGCTTTTTTTACCTCCGTGACTGTTATGGTTTCATGTTTCTACTTGTTCAAATGAAAGTTGGATGTATATTTAGGTGCAGATATTGTACACACAGATAAGCTTGCATGCACTCATGTCCTGGTAGGATAGGGCTGGTCATAAGAAGAGTATAATGAACTCTTTAAGCGCCAGTGACGAAAATAGCAGAATTTGCAAACAGCGTAGATCCTGATGAGGCGGCTCATAATGAGCTGCCTCGTCTAGATCTACACTGTTTGCCTTTTAGTCTTTGAATTTTTAATATGTAATGTCTTGGACAAGACACATTTTGAATTTTCGCAGACGTAAATTTTGCTGTCTGGTTAATGAGATAATGCCTTGCTCATAATGAGCCACTTCATCTGGATCTAGTGTATGCCCTGTAGTCCTTGAATTCTCTATATGATATTGCTTTGATAAAACAGATGTTGTCTTGCCTTTGACTAGAAATGAGACATAGGCAGGGTCGAGTCGGTTAACTTTGGACAGCGGGTAAATTCGGACATACCATTGCAGACAGTGAAAATCCAGATGAGACGGCTCATAATGAGCCGCCTCATCAGGATTTTCACTGTTTGCCCAGTTATTTTTGCTTTGATTCCAAACAACTGACATATAAAGGAAACAATTCACTGTCCGAATTTACCTGCTGTCCGAATTTACCTGACTTGACCCTATTACTTTTCTAGTGTTGGTGGCAACTGCATAAACTTTGCGTGTTTTCTTGTTTAGCTCTCTTTTGTGACATTGCACAGACAGATGAGAGCACAGACAGGTGAGACATGGCATTCAGCAGAATTCTTGTTGTTGCTGTTTAGGCAGACAACAAACTTTATGTTTGCAACATTCCAACAAGAATTCGGCCTAAAACAGGAAAAAAGAGGTTATAAATAATTCAGCCTTCACAAGCAGACAGTCTTGATAGTGTTCGTGCTTTCAGAAGAATAGAATGACAGTGAGGAAATTTTCTTGAATCAGAGCACAGCAAAGGGATACTGAATTTATTCAGTTAGACAGGAGTTTTCCCTATCAAAAATTACGGCAAATAAGTAATTCAGCCTTCGGTAATTCAGTTATAAAATGGATTCTTCTCTTCCCAAAACAGTCCCAAAAGGTCACAATCTTGTCTTATAAGATGGGTCTGGATCTCTGAGATTACTTCTGAAAAAAAGTCTTATAACTGAAGAAATTCTATAGATTGCCTAGATGAGCTCTGTCACAAGAAATTCTAAGGCAGATGCATAGTATGCATGCCTTTACCAATCTGGACAGATGCAAATGCTATTCAGGGCATGTAAGGTCTGCTTTATAAGAATTGCAGTGGTCGTATTTATTTGGCTATAAGATGGGGTTTTCTGTATCAGAAAGTACCTCAGATATGTAAATCAGTCATATATAATTTAGCCATTAGACAGGGTTTTCTCTTCCAAAAAATTCCAAAATCAGTCATATATAATTTAGCCATTAGACAGGGTTTTCTTCTTCCAAAAAATTCCAAAGACCTAGATCCATCTAAGATGGATGTAGATTTTTGGGATTGTTTTGGAAGGAAAAAACAGTCTTATAACGGAATAAACATGGTATTGAGTTACCAAACTGAGTATGCTCTGACCAGACTGCACTTCTGGGCAGGTTGACTTTCACATGCAAAGTATGTGTGAGGGATGATGATCAGAAAGGTCTCAGAAAAATGCTATAATTTATTATTTTACCTCAATAAAATGTCATCCTATGGAACTTTGATGTATTTCATTATAACTTTAATCACAAATAGGTTAAAAGTTTCATAGGATGAAATTATATTGAAGAAATAAAATAACAGAGAATGGGAACTTTTTTGACCATCCCTCATATATATGTCAACACAGGATTTCTCATTTGGCTTTTGTCTTGCCTGCAACGAGCAGGAACGAGATATAGGTGTGCTGGGCCGAGTAGCGCAGTCGGAAGGGGGGCCGACTTACAAGCCAGAGGTCCTGAGTTAGATACCCAGTCCGGCCACTTTAATTTCTCCTGTCGCTGATTCAAGAAGGGCAGTTGTCAGTTGCTGGTGAAAGTAAGTGCACATAGTACTGGTCAACAGCTTAGGAGGTCTAAGCCTGGCCAGGAATAGTGTGGTTAGGTAAACTGACAGTCCCCACATGACCATGGCTGTTTACTATGGACGTTGAACAATAACACAACAACGAGATATAGTTATTACTTTTCTGGTGTTGTCAGAGGCACCGTAAACTTTTCATTGGGTTTTCTAGCTTAGCTCTGTTTTGTGACAATGCCCAGATAGGCGAGACACTGCATTCCGTGTATTTCTTGTGTACTTTGGACAGTTTTGCAGATTGCAGTTGCCACATTGTCGAGTATCAGAAATGTACATGTGTATATATGGGTGTATGTATTTATAGCCTTAAATGGAATATAATTGTACTGATAAGTTATTTCTTCTCTTAAAATTGAGTAGCATTTTAGTATTTTATGCCAGAGCTCCAGATTTGCCAACTATTGAGGAGTAAGGATACACTGTACCCTAATGTGTTTAAATATTGGGGCGCTTAAAAACCATTTATTTTCCATTTTGGACAAATGGAAAACAGTTTTAAGTGTCCCAATACTGAAGCACATTGGGGTGTTTCCTGGGATTTTCTGCCCATTTTTCCCCTTTAAAACATGTTCTCAGATTACAAGCATTTTGGTGTTTATGCTTTGGAAGATAATTCTAATGTCGCTAGGCAGGTACACTAAAGCCTGTTTATAGTGCCTCTTGTTATAGCACTATCTTTGAATATAAGGCTATCAGGACATGTCTGCCATTGAGACTAAGTGTCTGGTTGCCTTATATTCCTTTGAAGTTTATTCAATTAAGGCCATTCACTTACAATGCTATGTTTTTTATGGCACAAGAAAGGGACTTGAATGTATTTAAAGAGCAGGAGGCTGAGTCTTGACGAGATTTTAGAGCATATATTTTAAAATGGAGAAAATAAAAGGATCCCAAATATTTTGCTTGTCTGGAGCTCTATATATGCATACATCAATTATGAATTTTGAATTTTCTTTGAATATTTAACAAAGACATCTACCCTTGTGTGATGATAATAAATTGGAAATTCCAGAAGTTGGATGTTTTGTGTTTATACAGGTATGTATTTTCAGGCCGTTACACCTCTTTAGTATGTGGGTGTTTTAACCCTTAATACGCCAACAAGCAGACGACAACAACGTCTGCAGAATTTAAAAAAAATGTTTTGTCCAAGCTATATCATATTGAGAATTCAAAGACTATAGGGCAAACAGTGTAGATCCAGATGAGGTGGCTCATTATGAGCCACCTCATGTGGATCTACATTGTTTGCAAATTCAACAATTTTCCATATTTGGTGCTTTAAGGGTTAACATGACAGGACACACTTCCTTTTTTGTCTACCAGTTTTACAAAGGGGAACAACTTTTGTGATTTCCTGTTTGTTTCAGAGGCCAGAAAAAGAATTCTAAACTGTTAAAATTGATGATTTGAAAGGGCAAATAAATGATACTTTGATACACTCTGGAAAACTGGCATACAAAACAAAACAAAAGAGCAGATTATATTAATAGTTTCTTTTATTAGTATTCTCCTTGATCTGATATCTGATATTGCCCACGTGAAGTGACCTGGCAGGGCGGGGCTATCGATTTGGTTCAGTGCATTATGAAATAGGTAAAGCAACATTTTCGTAACCAATCGGAAAGATATTCGTAAGTATTCGTTAATCACCGCGTATCATGCATGAACAATAACTGTTAGCTATATCTCATAAATGTGTAAAGACTCGTTGGTGTAGTGGACCTCTGCTAGACGTGCTAACCTTTTTTTGTATATTATAAGGGTCCAAGGTTCGAATATACCTAAAATTATAATGGTTTTTTTTTTATTCTTTCTTTTTAAGTTTTCAGGTAACATGATTATTTTGCCTGACAGAAATTTCCGTTTGTTTTGATTACTCCATATACTTTATGCTCATAATAAAAAAGGAAAATCTTCAGAGATTTTGTTTGTCTGATTATGCCCAGAAATATGCACGAGGGCATTTAGTAGATTATGGTATTTTATGCTCGAGAAAAGTGATATGCATGCACAAGCAAACGATAAGTGAATAAATACGTTCTGAATTGGTATTGACTTTTCAGTTTCAGGGTGTCTACCAATGCAGACATGTTGAACTCTAATCCTTTGAATTATCTCAAGCGAAAGAAATTACTGGAAATGTCTTTTTTCCTAAAATGAAATGATTAAAACAAATAAATATGTAAAGAAAAAAAAAGTTTGAAAATAAAAAAATGATAAAAAAAATTATTCTCATCCTAGATTTGAACCCTAGATCGTAGCACCGAGTGTTTTTGCAATCCGACTACAGATACACTACACCACGACGCTCTCTACACGATCTGGTTAAAATACTGTTATTACTTATAACAAGAACGGCGAGGATTAACGAAGTCTTACGGATATTTTTCCGATTGTTGGCGAAAATAGGAATTACCTGTTTGACAATGCACTGATCCATAACGCTAGCTCCGCCCTGCCAGGTCACTTCACGGGGGCAATAAACACATGAAAACATATAACAGTAACAAGTTTGTTAGTAAAAGTTACAGCATCTGATTCAAAATGATGTGCATGGATGAGCAGTCATTTAAAATCTACTTTATCTAAATGGGGACTACTCCCAAGAAAAGCAACTTTGCTATTTTTGACCTTTGCCCCTTCAACATTTGCAGTTCAAGTCTAAAAGGAAAGTATTTGCTCCTCTAGGAGAACGAAACTTTACCCTGCCAAGGACACAGGAAAAGCAATGGCTACATCTTGCTATTGCTAGTTGCCGATGAGATGAAAATGATTTCTATAATGCACCAGTCATTTGCAACCACGACCCCCATAGGGCCGGGGATAGCGGGGGCATAGCGGGGCTTAAGTACCGTGTTTTTACCTAAGCGGTGTCCTGGCAGTGCGGTGGATATGCCCGGCTTTTGATTCCCGCTAAACAGGGGGGAAACTAGTGGAGTGTTTTTAATGAAATTTACAGTGACACATTGTCAGAATATGGATATTTAGCTCGCCTGTATGAATTAATGTACAGGAAGAGCTATTGCACTCCCCCCGGCGTTGGCGTTAGCAAAATGTTAAAATTTTACGCTAAAGTTTTATGGTGATGGGCAAGGCGCTGTCAGGTGAGCTATCCTGTCCCCCTGACAGGTCTTGTTATATTTACATGATCCCCTGGGGGCGGAGACCTTTACTAGGGATTTGACTTGAAAGATGTCCCCACAGTGCAGGGCCTATACCAGGGCTTTGCAGAGTGAAAAGTCAATATCCCTGCTATTCCCCAGCCCCAGGGGGGCCGTGGTTGCAAATGACTGGTGCATAATGTGAAATGATTTCCTTATACATGAGCAACACCATCTGTAAACACTGTCTTATGTCCATAACCTAGACCACTCAAAAGAAATTGTGTTGCCCTAAGTATTTCCATAGAACCAATGCAAAAGCTTTCATTATTTTCTTATGCTATTCAACATGAAATACTTTTGTACAGATGACTTACATATAAATAAGTGGCAAAATCCAATATACATATAGTAACTGCATTGATTCACTTATAAACACATTACCAATTAATATAGCTCCAGATAAGGTGGGACTTTGAAGATAATTCTGGGATAACTTTCCTAATTTCTCAACAAAAACATATACTGTGACCCCTCATTAGAATTGTCCCATTGAGACGGTTCTAATGAGGGGTAACAATGCATGTTTTTCTGTAAAAATATGGGAAATTATCCCTACTGAATTATCCGGGTCACCCCCTTTCATCTTGAGCTCTGAATATGTATTTCATCCCATCATTTCACAGGAATGCATGACAATGGTGTATTTTATGGTTTATGAACTGGTTCATAGATTACATCATTCAATAAACTCTGAGACTGCTTGGCACAACAGGACCCAGTTGTTCAAAGTATCAAAGTCATTAACCCAGTCCATGCGGGATACCCCTTTAGGGGTATCTGGGCAAACAGTTTGGATCCAGATCAGGCCCCACAAAAGTGGGGCCTGATCTGAGATCCAAACTGTTTGCTGCCTAGACATCATTTCTACAAGAGTAAGTTAGACCAATATTGTCAAAATATTCATGATTTTTTATGCAGACGACAATTTCAGCAGACGACAAAAAATACCCAGAATGCAATGGGTTAAATATTGTAGTGGGACAGAAATGACTTGGCACAAAGATCAGGGCCCAGTTGTTAAAAGCATCAAAGCCGTAAGTCAAGGACTTGTTAAGTCATCTAGTTCATATTAACTCAAATGTGCTGATAGTGTTTGCTAATAAAATGTGAGGAGCTTTTGCAGTACAAAAGCTACTCAGTTTTCTGCAAAATGGCAGTGTTTTTACACATGAGGACACCTTAATAAGGCTGTTTTGAACAACTAGGAAGCAATCTAATCAGGGTCTGCACTGTTTGCCGTTTTGCAGACCATTTTTTTTTATCTACACGACAGCTCATTCTATTTTTAGCGATGCTGGAAAATTCTATCTTGCCCATGGGCTTGAATTTTATGTATCACTATACCCTTTTTGAAATTCGGTAAGCCAGGCTTGGCGATTCTTGGCTTCATGTTAAGTTTTTGAGGGATTCGCTGGAATCAACACATCAATAAAATCCCAAGAAAGGTGATTCATTCTTTATAATTCCATTATTATCTCCCAAATAGTCAAAGTTTCACACAAACACTGTTGAGGGTGCCATTTTGAAGATGTTGCCAACTGACATTTGAAATGATGCTGATGTTACATCACGATGTCATGTGTTTGTACATGTATATAGTGATTGCTGTAACTGTGTTCAAGATTAAACATGTTCAAGATGCTTTCGAGCATGGCTTCTGGAGTGAACAACTTGGGCTTGTACGCGTTCACATGAAATGATAGTTGCCAGTTCTATTTTAAATCTAATTATTATCGTAGGTAAGAAAAATAATCAGTCATTGGTCTCAGAAACGGACAGGGAAATCCCAACCTTCAGACAAAAGGGATGTGTCAGAAACTCGGCAGGCCTCAACACCCTGTCTGCCCTCCGTTTGGAAACTCCCTGTCCGTATCGGAGACCAATGATAGATTCTATTTGCTTGACGTCACCAATTAGTAAAATCAACTTGTTCAAATTTAAAGATAAAGCAGTCCTTTTAATAAAGAGGCTTAGATAAAGCAGTCCTATTAATAAATAGAGGATCTTACATGAGTGCTCATGTATTATTGAATTTATTAAACGAGTTGGGAAAAACGATAAGATGCGAGGCTACGCCGAAAGGTGCGATTATCGTTTTCCCCAACGAGTTTAATAAATTCAATAATACATGAGCACGAATGCATGGTTCTATTTATCATATGACACTAAAACGGCATTTTATTAGCAAATTTTGCACTAAAACGTCACGATTTTGCCATTAGAAAACGCGACGTTTTTATGGACGTCAACGCATAATGTTACGACGTAATTTGCATATTTAATCCACTAGTGGATTATCGATTTTAATGCAGGACTTTATTACACTCTCAGATGCGACGTCATATGATAAAGAGGCTTATCTATCCAGAAGAAAAAATGAAGCAAGCACAAAAATAAAGGAAGCCCTCACAAAAATTCTGACA
The DNA here is from genome assembly GCA_963989385.1 of Ctena decussata. Taxonomy (NCBI): domain Eukaryota; kingdom Metazoa; phylum Mollusca; class Bivalvia; order Lucinida; family Lucinidae; genus Ctena; species Ctena decussata. The sequence goes on along the minus strand of OZ022503.1, from coordinate 38,914,269 downwards.
CTAAACTTTCAGAGAAATATGCATCAAAATCATGGACGGATGAAGCATCAACAAAATGTAGTAGCAAAAAGGACGGATTAATAGCTTTAGTTGAATTGAGACTAAGTCCACTATGCCACTCTTTTTAATTTTTCTCCTGACAGTGAACTTGTAAAGAGAAAATTCACATTATCTCCATTGAATTCACATATATCAATCCAGTTGAAAGCTATCTGAAAGCTGTTGAAGTACCCTGATTCAAAAACATAATTGAATCAGTCTGATAGTGGGAGACTATGAAGTCTGAATTACCTCTTAACAGGCAAAGGGTCCGAGTCTGCATGTGGGAGACAGTGAATATTTTCCCTTGAAGTGCAAGTAGCTTAATGACCCTAAATATTTGGACAGTGGGTCTGAACAAACATTTTAGACTCAGATCGAACTGGTCCTAAAGGAGCCGTTTGATCAGGGTCTACAATGTTTGCCATTCACTAAGCATCATTTGGATGCATTAACATGTGTTAAATCCACTTTCTAAGAATTTTAGAACAATATTTGTCCGACTTCAGGGTGTCCGAAATTTTAGGGTCATTATGGTAGCAGTAAAATATTTACTTATATTTCCTCCCTATGCAACTGTAGTTTCCCTTACCAAAAGGGTGTTACAAATTTTGTTCCTTTTAATGAGCACACACATTTGAGCAGATAAATATTTGATGAATTTCAAAAGGGTAAAAACATAATTGAGCCAAGACAGGAGAAAACTAACAGTGGTTGTGCCCCTAGCGCAGACTCAAGATCAGCCTGGGCATCTGCCCAGTCCAATCAGGGTTTTTGCTGTGTGCCTTAAAGGGTAGCTAAGGGTCTAAGCTACCTCCATGCAGACAGCAAAGACTCTGATCAGACTGGGCGAATCGACCAGGCTGATCTGAGTCTGCGCGGGGCCCACAACCACTTTGTTGGTTTTCTCGTGTCACGGATCAAATATGAAAAAAACTTTCACCAATAAAATGAGCAATGCCAATCATATTGCACAGCCATGATTTTAAATCATCTGCAACTTTAGTCGTATATGTGAGCTCCATATAGGTTCATCAAAACAAACAGGCACCAAAACAAGCATGTTTTTAGGAAAAAAATTATCTCTGACTATAAGTTATTCTGAATACAAGAAATTCTATATTAGCTTGAGCTAACAGTTATCCCAATACTTCACTCAGATTCATAATTATCCATCGAAGCTAGCCTGCACAGCAGGTCTGTTACATATCAAAATTGTGTTCTTCCATCTGCCATAGATAACTGTATAGTAATCAGACAGTGTAACTGTAATGTATACTAAACAGACAGTGTAACTGTAATGTATACTAAACAGACAGTGTAACTGTAATGTATACTAAACAATGTAACTGTAATGTATACTAAACAGACAGTGTAACTGTAATGTATACTAATCAGACAGTGTAACTGTAATGTATACTAAATAGACAGTGTAACTGTAATGTATACTAAACAGACAGTGTAACTGTAATGTATACTAAACAGACTGTAACTGTAATGTATACTAAACAGACAATGTAACTGTAATGTATACTAAACAGACTGTAACTGTAATGTATACTGAACAGACAATGTAACTGTAATGTATACTAAACAGACAGTGTAACTGTAATGTATACTAAACAGACAATGTAACTGTAATGTATACTAAACAGACTGTAACTGTAATGTATACTAAACAGACAATGTAACTGTAATGTATACTAAACAGACTGTAACTGTAATGTATACTGAACAGACAGTGTAACTGTAATTTATACTAAACAGACAGTGTAACTGTAATGTATACTAAACAGACAATGTAACAGTAATGTATACTAAACAGACAGTGTAACTGTAATGTATACTGAAGAGACACTATAACTTTAATGTATACTAAACAGACTGTAACTGTAATGTATACTAAACAGACAATGTAACTGTAATGTATACTAAATAGACAGTGTAACTGTAATGTATAATAAACAGACAGTGTAACTGTAATGTATGCTCAACAGACAGTGTAACTGTAATGTATACTAAACAGACTGTAACTGTAACGTATACTGAACAGACAGTGTAACTGTAATGTATACTAAACAGACAATGTAACTGTAATGTATACTAAACAGACAGTGTAACTGTAATGTATACTAAACAGACTGTAACTAATGTATACTAAACAGACAATGTAACTGTAATGTATACTAAACAGACAGTGTAACTGTTATGTATACTAAACAGACAATGTAACTGTAATGTATACTAAACAGACAGTGTAACTGTAATGTATACTAAATAGACAGTGTAACTGTAATGTATACTAAACAGACAGTGTAACTGTAATGTATACTAAACAGACAGTAACTGTTATCTATACTAAACAGACAGTGTAACTGTAATGTATACTAAACAGACTGTAACTGTAATGTATACTAAACAGACAGTGTAACTGTAATGTATACTAAACAGACTTGTAACTGTTACAGTATCAGTTATCAAAGCCCAACCACAAGAAATTATTCCTCCATTTTACAATTTAAGGGAATAAACTTCTGTGACATTCTTTTTGCTTCCCTAGACAAAGAGGCCTTTCAAAAAAAAGGAGTCTCTAAGGGGAATTAATTCTTTCCTTTCATAGTTGACCTTAACTGATAAGGGAGGCAAAACAATGATAAGAGTTGCTTCTGTAAGTTAACCTGTTCACCTTAAGAAAATAGCCATGACTCAGATCAGCCTCCAAACTGCAGATCTCCTGGTCTCAACTGACTGTTAATATTAACAGATAAGACTCAACAGGCTGAACAAATGGGCGGGCAGAGCTGAGTCTGCTAGTTGCACTTACCATACACTTTTTCTCATTGCACAGTAAATTTTAGTCCAGTTTAAGGTCTATGGATATACTACCAAGAGATACCACTCGGATATGGAGTAATTAATCTCTTTTCACATGGGGCTACTCTTAAAAGAAACATGGAGCTACTCTCAAAGGAAAGAATTTGCTCTCTGAGAGCAAATTCTTGCCTTTAAGAGTAGCCCCATTGGAGAAGGGACTCACCTATCAGGGAAGCAAAAACTGCGTTGTTACAGTTGTCTCCCTTATAAAAATGGCTGAAAAAACCATAGACATGTATCCATACACCTCAAACATTACAAAAATAGCCAGAAACAAACTTCAAGTGAAAGGCTACAAGAAACAGGAATGAAGTTCACTAATAATTAATATGGTCAAGTACACTAATGAAGTTCACTAATAATTGATATGGTCAAGTGCACAATCTTTCCTTTCTGTTTTAAAATATAGAAACTTAACACCACTAACACAAAACAGTCCCTGAAACTAAATCAAAACCTGAATAATTTAATACTTTCCAAGAAAGACTGGTGGTGACTCTAGCTCTCGCATCTTAGTTCCTAGTCTTACCCTATGTGCTTAAGTATTGGGACACTTAAAAGAACTAATTTTCCATTTGTCCCAAATGGAAAATTAATTATTTTTAGGTGTCCCAATATCTACGCACATTACGGTACTTTCTAGTTGCTAGTTTTTATTACAATGACTAGTACTAAGTTCCTAGTAATGACTAACTTCCTAGTTCTCCATTTCTATTTCACTTCCTAGTTCAATCTACTTACAGGGGTCAGCCTAGAGTTCTCAGACAGGGAGGTTTTCCGACATTTTCTATTCTCTCCCTCTGGGCTGGCCCTTGACATCACTATAAACTTAGATATTGTGCTAACTACTCTTTCTACTTCTAAGCTACTTCTTACACTTGTAGGAAGATGAAACTAGGGTCTGAGAACCATAAACTGAGAAGATATCACTTAGGGTCTTGGTTCCTACAACTCTTATCATTTTGCTCAGCCCTTGCTTCTTATTAGGGAAGAAGAATAAGGAAGCTGGAACTAGAAAGAGTTATAAAGTGAACAGTAACCACCATTCTTTTGTTTTTCCTTTTCTATGCACTGATTACTGTATTTCTATTTTAAGATGGTGTTTCTCCCTTCCGAAACAATCCCAAAGATCTAGATCTGTCTTATAAGACAGATCTAGATCTTTGAGATTGTTTTGGAAGAGAAAAACCCCTTTTATAGCTGAATTACATAAGACTGACTACATGTTTGTGGTATTACTGGAAAGAAAGCTCCAGTTTATAGTTGAAGACGTGGTATCACTGACCTAAGCTGTATCAAAGTAAAGACAGAAACAGCAAGACACAAACATATGAAAAGAATTCCGTATAAGTCTTGTTTCACCTGCCTTACACTTTCACAGTAGCAGAGATCATGGAAGGAAACTAAAGTAGAATGTGAAATGTAGGTCAAGGGAAACTGTAAATATACATGTAAATGCAATATCCAAGACCATCCTCAGATGATCCTTTATACCTGTTGAATAACTGTACCCATAAAGTTTGAGAGAAATGAGCTTTAACACTGGTCGACAAAACTGTAAATAGATGAACATACAACTTGCTACAGTAGATGCGTTAAAAACACAGAAATGTAATATGCTTAACTCTTACATAATGCTTACACAATGTACAGTGACAAAAACATCAATGGTGTATGTATCACAACCATTTCATGGTATTATGGAATGTATAGATCAGAGTATATATACAAACAGAAGTAACAATACTGCAAAAATGACCAAGTATTGCTTCAAAAAATACCTCAACTGTACAAACAAAATAAAAAATATGAATTAGAGCTGTACCACATAAATGGTGCCTTGCAGTAACATAATAAGTTAATGAGAATGGATACACTTTTAGGGGAAGTAACACTTCTAGTTTCTCTCTAGTTTTGCCCCCACCCCTTTTCAATGGGGATCACCTCTTAAAGGAAAGAATTTGCTCCTCTAGGAGCAAATTCTTTCCTTTAGAAGTGATCCCCATTTCAGAAAGGTTTTGTCTCCAGGGGAAGCAAATAGGTCAATAAGATAGTTGTCTCCCTTTGAAAAATGGTGGGGCAAAATACAGGGTTGTGTACCCATTAAGACCCATCAACATGCACACAACAACAACCTGATGCCTATACATCCAGCTATATAAACTGTGAATAGGTTCAGTATGCTGAAAAGTGTATCTTTCCCCATGATGCAGTCTAATTAACTTAAGCTGTATCTGTAGCAGTGTATGCCATAAGCTAGCAGTTAAGTCTCGGACACACCTATACACAGACCAGCTGTTCCATCACAATGCTTTTTATAACCAGAGCTCTAGATAAGAGGGGTATTTGATGATAATTGAGGGATAATTTTTTTTTAGTTTTCATTGAAACTATATGATGTGACCCCTCATCTGAACCGTCTCGTTGAGACGGTTCAGATGAGGGGTCACAACATATGTTTTCAAGCAGAAATAACAAAAATTATCCCTAATTATCACTAAATACTCCCTCTTATCTAAAGCTCTGATAAAACAAGAAATGTTACAGTGTGTAACAAATGCCCCCGAAGGCCCCTTAAAATGACGTTTGAGCCCTAGATGTGACCTTGACCTTGGGCATAGAACCTGAGTCTTGCACATGATATACATTCTCATTTTGGTTTACTTTTCTGTAATGTTTAAATGCACTTTGGAAGTTTAAGAGGATTCAAGGGGACTTAATTCAACCACTAACCAAACTGTGTTGTGTTCTTGACATTGGGTGTGGGAACCTAAATATCACACCTTACATAACTTATACTTTACTTTTCTTTACGTTACCATTTTATCATGATCCTGACTTCGGGCAACAGAACCATAATTTGTTTGTGGCATATCCGCTGTTTTATACCTTTTCATGAAGTTTAATGAAGTTTACTTCAAAAGTTTTTAGGTAATTGAGGATGAATGACTTGACCTTTGACCTCTGGCTATGACCTTGACCTTGGGTATGGGAGCCTATGTCTTGTGCATGGTAAATTATCTCATTAGGCTTTATCTTTCTTTGAAGTTCGCTTTGGTACTTTTCTGAGTAATTGCCGAGACATTATTTGACCTCTGACCCCAGATTGTGACCTTGACCTTGGATTTTGGGATCATAAATATTGTGTGTAACATACCTTCTCATTATGGTTTACCTTTCTGTGAAGTTTGATGACATTAGCTTCAGCAGGTTTTAAGCTATCATAGAGGCAAGATTTGACCCCCAATTGTGACCTTGACCTTGAACCTGGCAACCCAAATTGATGTGAAACACAACATCTCATTATGTTTCATCTTTCTGTGGAGTTTCATTAAATTTGCTTCAGTAGTTTATAAGTAATCGCTGAGAGCCAATTTTGAGAATTTTGACCCAACTGTGGCCTTGACCATGGGCGTAGGGACTTAAGCCTTGTGCGTGAAACACCTTCTAATTATGCTCTATCTTTCTGTGAAGTTTCATTAAATTTGCTTCAGTAGTTTTAAAATTATTGCTGAGACATGATTTTGAGACACAATTTGACCTTTGACCCAATTGTGGCCTTGACCTTGGGCATAGGGACCTAAGTCTTTCGCGCGACACACCTTCTCATAGTGCTTTAACTTTCTGTGAAGTTTCATCAAATTTGCTTCAGTAGTTTTAAAATTATCGCTGAGACACGATTTTGAGACACAATTTGACCTTTGACCCAATTGTGGCCTTGACCTTGGGCATAGAACCTGAGTCTTGCACATGATATACATTCTCATTTTGGTTTACTTTTCTGTAATGTTTAAATGCACTTTGGAAGTTTAAGAGGATTCAAGGGGACTTAATTCAACCACTAACCAAACTGTGTTGTGTTCTTGACATTGGGTGTGGGAACCTAAATATCACACCTTACATAACTTATACTTTACTTTTCTTTACGTTACCATTTTATCATGATCCTGACTTCGGGCAACAGAACCATAATTTGTTTGTGGCATATCTGCTGTTTTATACCTTTTCATGAAGTTTAATGAAGTTTACTTCAAAAGTTTTTAGGTAATTGAGGATGAATGACTTGACCTTTGACCTCTGGCTATGACCTTGACCTTGGGTATGGGAGCCTATGTCTTGTGCATGGTAAATTATCTCATTAGGCTTTATCTTTCTTTGAAGTTCGCTTTGGTACTTTTCTGAGTAATTGCCGAGACATTATTTGACCTCTGACCCCAGATTGTGACCTTGACCTTGGATTTTGGGATCATAAATATTGTGTGTAACATACCTTCTCATTATGGTTTACCTTTCTGTGAAGTTTGATGACATTAGCTTCAGCAGGTTTTAAGCTATCATAGAGGCAAGATTTGACCCCCAATTGTGACCTTGACCTTGAACCTGGCAACCCAAATTGATGTGAAACACAACATCTCATTATGTTTCATCTTTCTGTGGAGTTTCATTAAATTTGCTTCAGTAGTTTATAAGTAATCGCTGAGAGCCAATTTTGAGAATTTTGACCCAACTGTGGCCTTGACCTTGGGCGTAGGGACTTAAGCCTTGTGCGTGAAACACCTTCTAATTATGCTCTATCTTTCTGTGAAGTTTCATTAAATTTGCTTCAGTAGTTTTAAAATTATTGCTGAGACATGATTTTGAGACACAATTTGACCTTTGACCCAATTGTGGCCTTGACCTTGGGCATAGGGACCTAAGTCTTTCGCGCGACACACCTTCTCATAGTGCTTTAACTTTCTGTGAAGTTTCATCAAATTTGCTTCAGTAGTTTTAAAATTATCGCTGAGACACGATTTTGAGACACAATTTGACCTTTGACCCAATTGTGGCCTTGACCTTGGGCATAGAACCTGAGTCTTGCACATGATATACATTCTCATTTTGGTTTACTTTTCTGTAATGTTTAAATGCACTTTGGAAGTTTAAGAGGATTCCAGGGGACTTAATTCAACCACTAACCAAACTGTGTTGTGTTCTTGACATTGGGTGTGGGAACCTAAATATCACACCTTACATAACTTATACTTTACTTTTCTTTACGTTACCATTTTATCATGATCCTGACTTCGGGCAACAGAACCATAATTTGTTTGTGGCATATCCGCTGTTTTATACCTTTTCATGAAGTTTAATGAAGTTTACTTCAAAAGTTTTTAGGTAATTGAGGATGAATGACTTGACCTTTGACCTCTGGCTATGACCTTGACCTTGGGTATGGGAGCCTATGTCTTGTGCATGGTAAATTATCTCATTAGGCTTTATCTTTCTTTGAAGTTCGCTTTGGTACTTTTCTGAGTAATTGCCGAGACATTATTTGACCTCTGACCCCAGATTGTGACCTTGACCTTGGATTTTGGGATCATAAATATTGTGTGTAACATACCTTCTCATTATGGTTTACCTTTCTGTGAAGTTTGATGACATTAGCTTCAGCAGGTTTTAAGCTATCATAGAGGCAAGATTTGACCCCCAATTGTGACCTTGACCTTGAACCTGGCAACCCAAATTGATGTGAAACACAACATCTCATTATGTTTCATCTTTCTGTGGAGTTTCATTAAATTTGCTTCAGTAGTTTATAAGTAATCGCTGAGAGCCAATTTTGAGAATTTTGACCCAACTGTGGCCTTGACCTTGGGCGTAGGGACTTAAGCCTTGTGCGTGAAACACCTTCTAATTATGCTCTATCTTTCTGTGAAGTTTCATTAAATTTGCTTCAGTAGTTTTAAAATTATTGCTGAGACATGATTTTGAGACACAATTTGACCTTTGACCCAATTGTGGCCTTGACCTTGGGCATAGGGACCTAAGTCTTTCGCGCGACACACCTTCTCATAGTGCTTTAACTTTCTGTGAAGTTTCATCAAATTTGCTTCAGTAGTTTTAAAATTATCGCTGAGACACGATTTTGAGACACAATTTGACCTTTGACCCAATTGTGGTCTTGACCTTGGGCGTTGGGACCTAAGTCTTGCGCGCGACACACCTTCTCATAGTGCTTTATCTTTCTGTGAAGTTTCATCAAATTTGCTTCAGTAGTTTTTAAGTTATTGCTGAGACACGATTTGTAACGGACGGACGGACTGACGGACGGACAGACGGACGGACGGTCGGACTGACGGACGGACGGTGCGATTTTAATATGCCACCCGAAGTTCCTTCGGGGGCATAAAAAAATAAAAGATACATCTGAATGACAAATTGCAGCCACTTCGGAGGAGGATCACCGCCCATAATAAACGTATACAGCAGGCAGGAAATTTCTTAGGGTAACACTACACTATCTATTTCTCTCTGATTTTGGCTGGCTATTTTCTTTTTTACTGTTCTGTACAATAATTCTATACTGTATACCCAGTCACATAAAAAAAACTAATTAAAACTATCACATAAGCAGGTCATTTCCCACAAAGAAGTACTTCCAGGGAAAAACAACATTTGCCTACTTAACCAAACTTTACCAACATTATTCTGAGGTCCAGAAAAGGAGAGTTTTTGATGATAATTAGGGACAATTATTTCGCCTGCCATAAAAACATATATTGTGACCCATCATTAAAATGGTTTTTCAAAAAGACGGTTCTAATGAGGGGTCACAACATAGGTCTGATGAGAAGTTAGAAAAATTATCCCCAAAATTATTGTCAAATACTCGTCTTAACTGGGGCTATGTGTCAGCCTCACCCTGAAGGGACTTGCTTTGAGTTTGTAGTACGTGTATAACCATATGTGAGCTGCGACACCGCAAAACCAACAAAGTGGCATGTGCGCCCAGCAAAGACTCAGATAAGCCTGGGCATCCGCCCAGTCTGATCAGAGTCTTTGCTGTTGGCATGGAGGTAGCTTAAACACTTGGCAACCCTTTAAATGCACAGCAAAGACACTGATCAGGTTGGGCAGATGCCCAGGCTGATCTGAGTCTTGCTGGGTGCACATGCCACTTTGTTGGTTTTGTCGTGTTGCTGTTCGTTCTAGACAATAGGGACAGCACATTTTTATACCAAGACTAAGGACTAATAAATGTAGCATGCCCAGATCTCCTGATAATGGTAGGTTTGATGAAAACTGGATAATACTTCTTATTTCTCCACAAGTAAAATGTCATGACCCCTCATTAAAACTGCCTTACCGAGGTGGTTCTAATAAGGGGCTGTACCATATAATTTGGTTTAAGATGTTAATTGTTTTATCCCTCCAAAACAACACCACAAGTCTAGATTTGTCTTAAAAGAAGACAGATCTGGATTTTTTGGATAGTTTAGGAAGGAGAAAACCCATCTTATAGCAGAATTGACATGACTCATTTACATATCTGAGGTCATTTTGGAGGACAGTATGTATGGAGGGGGGGGGGGAGAAGGGAGAGGGGCAGAGGGATCTCATAACCAAATAAATATGGTATACGTTATGGAGAATTAACAGAAGTTATCTCGAAATTATCACCAAAACATTACCATTATCTGGTAATCTGAATAACCATAATATGTTTAAATATTGGGACACCTCAAAACCATTAATTTTCCACTTGGAACAAATGGAAAATTAATGGTTTCAGGTGTCCCAATACTTAAGCACATTAGGGAATGCCTATATAAAACAAATACTATAATGCACTTATATGCTGTTCTTCTAGAAACAATAGCTGATCAACTAAGAAACAGTCACTGGGGTTTTTCACAAATTCCCGCAAACCCTGCATGATGTCTTCCTCTGTTACTTCTGATGGCCGCTCATATCTGGCAGTTTTCAGGTACCCATAAGCTTTTTGAAATCCAGCGCTGCCTAGCATCTTTTCACATTCTCTGTTTAACAGTTAAGGAGTTTTAAACAGACAAGACCTGTCAATCTACAAGATAACTGTCAAGACTCGCATTTGCCCACCATGTGAAACACCAAGCAATAACTTTTAACACAAAGTGGTGCACCACTAGGAATGCAAATGCCATACTGACTGCTAAAGCCTTTCTAGTTCTTTCATATAGGTGGGCTAAAATGTAGCTTCTGATTACTGCCCACCCTTTTACTGTGAACACAATCTACAAAATTATGTTTGTTGGGTTTTCTCCACAGATTTTAAGTGTGATGTCTAGAATGGAATAAGAGGTAAATGAGCATTTTTAAATGCTTTATTTATGCAGCCCAGCATATCTATTTAACATTGACTTTGTGAAGGGTAGATACATTAGGAAAATTTTGTTTTCTTCCTAGCATTTAAGGTTACCAGTGGGGCTAACTAATATAATTAATATTATTATTATGATTCATATTTTGTAGATGAAAATGATATAAAACTAGAAAATGTGTTTATGAAACACTATGCCCCCAACCATATGCTTGTCTCTAGAGAAGGTTCATCCAATAATGCTTGTACCTTTGTACCATAGGCTTACAATGCACTAAGTCGAAAAAGGGGCTTAACTCAGTCAAAAATTTACGAATTGTTTTTGAAAGTTAATCAGGTCATCTACACCTTGGGCAATATCAACCTGCAAAAATCATGATCCTAGCATCAGGGGTTCTCCAGATATTTTGTTCACAAGCTTCCATAGGCAAATAATGCACTAAGTTGAAAAAGGGGCATAACTCAATCCAAAATTTACAAATTATTTTCAAAAAATAATCAGGTCATCTACACCACAGGCAGTATCTTCCTGCATAAAATCATGCTCCTAGCATCAGGTGTTCTTGAGATATTTTGTTCACAAGGTTCCATAGGCTTACAATGCACTAAGTCGAAAAAGGGGAATAACTCAATCAAAAATTCACGAATTTTTTCAAAAGTTAATCAGGTCATCTACACCACAGGCAGTATCTTCCTGCAAAAAATCATGCTCCTAGCTTCAGGGGTTCTTGAGATATTTTGTTCACAAGGTTCCATAGGCTTACAATGCACTAAGTCGAAAAAGGGGCATAACTCGGTCAAAAATTCACGAATTTGTTTCAAAAAGTTAATCAGGTCATCTACACCTTGGGCATTCTCATCTTGCAAAGCCTCATGATCCTAGCATCAGGGGTTCTTGAGATATTTTGTTCACAAGGTTCCGCAGGCTAAGTCGAAAAAGGGGCATAACTCTGGAAATACATTGCCGGCGGAAAAATAAAAAAATACGGGTCTGCTTATTTTCCATACTGATCATGTGTATAAAGTTTCAAGTTCCTAGCTCTTATTGTTCTTGACTATATGTAAAGGTACCTTTGTACCATAGGCCTCAATGCACTAAGTCGAAAAAGGGGAATAACTCATTCAAGAATTCACAATTTTTTTTCAAAAGTTAATCAGGTCATCTACACCACAGACAGTATCTTCCTGCAAATGATCATGCTCCTAGCTTCAGGGGTTCTTGAGATATTTTGTTCACAAGGTTCCATAGGCTTACAATGCACTAAGTCGAAAAAGGGGCATAACTCGGTCAAAAATTCACGAATTTGTTTCAAAAGTTAATCAGGTCATCTACACCTTGGGCATTCTCATCTTGCAAAGCCTCATGATCCTAGCATCAGGGGTTCTTGAGATATTTTGTTCACAAGGTTCCACAGGCTAAGTCGAAAAAGGGGCATAACTCTGGAAATACATTGCCGGCGGAAAAATAAAAAAATACGGGTCTGCTTATTTTCCATACTGATCATGTGTATAAAGTTTCAAGTTCCTAGCTCTTATTGTTCTTGACTATATGTAAGGGTACCTTTGTACCATAGGCCTCAATGCACTAAGTCGAAAAAGGGGAATAACTCAATCAAAAATTCACGAATTTTTTTCAAAAGTTAATCAGGTCATCTACACCACAGGCAGTATCTTCCTGCAAAAAATCATGCTCCTAGCTTCAGGGGTTCTTGAGATATTTTGTTCACAAGCTTCCATAGGCTTACAATGCACTAAGTCGAAAAAGGGGCATAACTCGGTCAAAAATTCACGAATTTGTTTCAAAAGTTAATCAGGTCATCTACACCTTGGGATTTCTCATCTTGCAAAGCCTCATGATCCTAGCATCAGGGGTTCTTGAGATATTTTGTTCACAAGGTTCCACAGGCTAAGTCAAAAAAGGGGCATAACTCTGAAAATACATTGCCGGCGGAAAAATAAAAAAATACGGGTCTGCTTATTTTCCATACTGATCATGTGTATAAAGTTTCAAGTTCCTAGCTCTTATTGTTCTTGACTATATGTAAGGGTACCTTTGTACCATAGGCCTCAATGCACTAAGTCGAAAAAGGGGAATAAATCGATCAAAAATTCACGAATTTTTTTCAAAAGTTAATCAGGTCATCTACACCACAGGCAGTATCTTCCTGCAAAAATTCATGCTCCTAGCTTCAGGGGTTCTTGAGATATTTTGTTCACAAGGTTCCATAGGCTTACAATGCACTAAGTCGAAAAAGGGGCATAACTCGGTCAAAAATTCACGAATTTGTTTCAAAAGTTAATCAGGTCATCTACACCTTGGGCATTCTCATCCTGCAAAACCTCATGATCCTAGCATCAGGGGTTCTTGAGATATTTTGTTCACAAGGTTCCGCAGGCTAAGTCGGAAAAGGGGCATAACTCTTGAAATATGTGACCCGCGGAAAAAAGAAAAAACACGTGTTCGCTTATTTTTCATACTGATCATGTGCATAAAGTTTCAAGCTCCTAGCTCTTACGGTTCTTGATATGACAGACGGACAGACGGACAGGCCCAAACCAATATGCCCCCACAATTTCTCCGAAATTGGGGGCATAAAAAAATTATGTATCTGCTACTGCCATACTGAGGAAACAGAAACACTTGGTTGAATTGGCAAATAGTTTTATGATTATCTGAATTTCTCTGGATTATATTTAATCAAATGAAATAATATAAGGTAGTTTCCCATTAGGGACCTCAATTTGTCACAAGTGTTCAGCCTTTGATGCATTCAGTCCATTGAACATTTGCGTATGATTCACCTTTGGTGTACACGAAGAGTTCAATTTGCAGTTTCAGTGAAGATGACGGTAAACGTCATATCCACACATAATAGTATTTAGGTATCTCTGAATTTTCAAGAGCGCAAATTTTGGCAAATTAGTCAACATGTATAACATCATAACTCAAGTGGACTAACAATCCAGATTAACTCTTTACCAGTGTGAACACAATATGTTTCTTAACATAGACTAGTTTGCTCTAGATCATTTCATTGTAAACTCAAGTGTGATGAAAATTTGAAACTTCACCAGTGTAAACAGTCCTTAGTAAGTCCACTGTTTCAGATAGGTAAAGATAAATATGACTGAGTTTCCAAGGGTATTGATGGTTTGCATCAATGTTTTCTTGTATGCCTTTGTATGTAGTTTAGTCTAAATAGAATGCTAGTCACTTAAAATGCTGACTTTTAATGGATTCCAACCATTTTTGGCATAATGTATTTAGAAATAATTCCATCAGGCATGACAAGTCCTCATATAAAATTTTTTGTTTCACATTTCATGTAGTAGCAGGCAAAACAGCCATATGTTTTAAAACTGCTGATAATTAGCATTCTAAAATCAGTCACGCTAGTTTCAAAATTATACTTGCCTTTACCCTATCTGTTATTTTAGACAACACCTCTACAAAATTCAACACAAAAAAGGATACGCTCTGAGATTTTTTATTTTAGCTTCTCTTGCAACTGGGCCAAATGCTCCAGCTTCCATGTCATCTGCTAGCGTCATCGTAGATTCTAGAAAAAGAGAAGAAAGCCTAGTTTAGCAGGGGTGTAGAATTTCACTCATCCCCTTGCTAAAGGATGAGTGAAATGTTTGGTTGTTCCTAGTGCAAATTACTGAAATCACCATTTCTGTGGGCTTATTGGACACGTGACAATTTCAAGAATTTTCCAGGCCTGTTTAGGATCTATGGGTATACTTCCATGTTTTTTCCCCACTTTTACAAAGGTAACCAGCTTTCACGACTTCCTAAATGTTTCCATGGAGGACAAAGCCCTTCCAAAATGGGTTCTATTCTCAAAGCCTTCTCATCTGGTTTTGCCCTCTTGTCTTTGAATCCTCAATATGATAAAGTTTGGATGAAACATGTTTTCAAAGTTTGCAGATGTAAGTTTTGTTGTCTGCCATTTTCAGCATTTTAAGGGTAAATTTGGACAGGTTATTTTTGTCATAATATAGTATAAAGTGCAGGCAGACCTTGATCAAACTGCTCCTAGGAGCAGAATCATCTGAATTAAGGCTGTTCACTGACGCATTGTCAAAATATTTAGGATCATAAATATGGTGCACTCTATTTTCATCCCAAAAGAACTGGCTTTTCAGTCACCTGGGTTATGTGTACAAATAAATGTTACTATGAAATTCTTAAAATTGGGACAGATATGTCAAAGCAAACAGTGCAGAACCAGATCAGACTGCTCCTACAGTGCTTGCAATTTCATCTGCCACTTTTAGATGCATTACTGCACTGCAAAACCAAACTGATTTTTTTTTTGAAGTTACAGTAACTATTTGGGTGTCGTAATTTACGTTACCTCCATCGTCATTTTTATCTAAAACATATTGTAAATGATTATATAATTCATCCTCATCATCCTTCTTGGTCAAGGTCACGTCCGATCCTAGCTGCGATGCTCCGTCTGACCCAAACATGACATCAGCATCATCATCGCTATCCCCCGTCTTTCTTGCCGGTATCACAGTCTGCGCTTGGTCGTCCTCTTCGTCACTCGGGCTGAAGTCCTCATTAAATTGTGAGTAATATGTGTTGGCAATGTCTGCTTGTTCTGGTATACCTGAGAAAATAATAAAGAAAATCCAAGATAAGTAGTGTACTTGAAGAATATTCTGGGATATTTTCTTATTTTTTGTTGACTAATTATATTTCACAGAAATACTGTCATAATTTCGTTATCAATTGGTTTCCCCTCTCAAAATGACTCCAAACAACTCATCTGTCTTCCAAAATTTTGCTGTGTATTGTCACAAAACAGAGCTAAACCAGAAAACCTGATGAAAAGTTTATGCTTTCACCAGAGGTCAAGATAAGGGGGTATTTGGTGATAATTACCAGTAGTGATAATTTTCAATGAGACGGTTCAGACGAGGGGTCACAAAATATGGTTTCAATGAGAAATAAGAAAAAATTGTCACTAATCATCACCAAATACTCCCTCTTATCTAGAGCTCTGTCTCACCAATGACAAAACTGGAGAAGTAATACCTATGACTTGCTTCTACTGGTCACAGGTGAGATAATAAAATGCTCCCCTTATCTTTATCAGCTCTGATTAATCAAGCTTTTAATACAATGAATGAGACCCAAAACAAAACTAGCAGATGAAGTACAAAGTATGATCTATAAATACAGCTCCAAATATTCTAGGTACATGATAAATAAGGCGAATGAGTACAGTTCCACGTTTTGTTCTTCTTTTATTTTTTATTTTTAGAAAGGGGATCAAATTTTATGACTTCCTGATTGCTTCCAAAGGGATGAATTTACTCCCAGGAGAGGAAATCTTTCCTTTAAGAGTTGGCCCATTGAGATGAGAAGCAAAAATGAAAATAGCAGAGCTGCTTCTTCTGGAAGTATGTGCATTCACCTTAGAAGATATGAGCCGCGACTTGAGAAAACCAACTAAGTGGTTGTGCGCAAAGTGCAGACTCAAATAAGCCTGGGCATCTGCCCAGTCTGATCAGTCTTTACTAAGTGCTTAAAGGGTAGCTTAGGGTCTAAGCTACCTCCATTCCAACAGCAAAGACTCTGATCAGACTAGGCGGATGCCCAGGCTGATCTGAGTTTTCACTGGGTGCACAATCAGTTTGTTGGTTTTCTCATGTCATGGCTCATATTTCTTTAATTTCTGTATGGCTTGAAGACTGAAGAACTCAACTAATACTAAACAGATGCCCTTGCTGCTCTGTGCGTTATCTTTCGGAGCTGTTTTGAAGTTTTATTTAGGACTCCATAGACAAAAGCAACAGATTCTACTGAAAGCCCTTTGAAGTGTACCCTAAAAAGTTTAAGTATTGGGACACCCAAAACCATTAATTTTCCATTTTTTTCCAAATGGAAAATTAATAGTTTTTTGTATCCCAATATTGAAGCACATAAGGGTATTCAAACACATTATTGTGTATGGTTACAACATTTGTTTTTTTTTCACCATCTCACAAAGGGAGACAACTTCTGTGAATTCCTGTTAGCTTCTTTGGTCAGAAAAGACCTTCTAAAGTTGGTCCTACTCTTAAAGGAAAGACTCTGCTCCCAGGGTAGCAAATTCTTTCCTGTAAGAGCGGATTCCTTCTAAGAGGAAGACAAAAAATGGAAATGCCAGAATTATTTCCCCCAAAAAATATCCCATTCGCCTTAAGGTCATCTAATTTTTGCAAGAACCTTCTAGACAGTCTATAATCAACTCCTATGTTTGTATCATATACAGTCAGCTCTTGATATCTGGAAGTCGAAGTTCATCTCAAACTACTGATATCTCAAAGAAAATTTTCTGGTCTCAGAAAATTTACTTTGAGATACCAGTAGTTTGAGATAGCAGGAGCTGAAATGCTAAGAAAAATAGGAAATGTATCCAAACCATTTTCTTTGATTAAGAGGGTACTTTAAGATATTGTTGTTCAAGATATAGAGAGCTGACTGTACCATATTTTACTTTTTTTTTATTTAAATGACAGGTAACCAAACAGCCATACATACATAAAGATAAAAAAGTGTGCATAATTTATAATCAAAAGTGAAGAACGGTCAATGTAAGTCAGAACTCCTGAATAGATGACAGATGAATACCGTTTATTTTTCCTCTTTACCAATGAAAACCTATGTTGTAACCTCTCATTAGAACCACCTTTGTGAGGTGATTTTTAACAACTTTTAATACAAGGTGACAGTGTATATTTTCATGGCATATAAACAGAATTTGTAAGGTGAATAAATACACTTTCATGTATCCATCCACCTTTAGCTAGAACTCAGTGAAGTGCAGTTAGTGTTTAAGTTCAGGTAATGAAGCATTCAAGAAATGAGAAAATCTATCTTATGGGTTATGCACACACTAATATAATGGCCCAGTCTGGTTACCAGAAATTAGGGCATGTCAATTGGCTCAGCATTCAGAGTCCACTTTTTTTTTGACAAACTAATCTACAGTCAAACCTGCTTATGTGGTCACCTCTATCAAGGGATCCCCAGTCAAAAGCAGCCAGCTTTTTGGGGTCCCTTAGACCAAAATATAGTGCAAATGAGCCTGTATTAAGGGGTCACCTGTCTTAAGCAGCTAAATGGAGAGTACTTTTACAAGGAAGAATCTACTCACTGGAGAGCAAATAATTTTCTTCAAGAGCTGACCTCCATTGAAAAGGGAAATAAAAATTAAAATGGTGGAATTGCATCACCCTAAAGGGTACAGTTTCACCTTAATATGGAAGAATCCAACATTTCACTTTTTTTCATTACTTCTTGTAGTCTACTGTGGAGGACATGACCTGCTTGTTTGTGTGTGAGTTCAGATTTAGAGAGGAATAGGAGAGGGTTGGGGTGGTGGGGTGGGGGCAGAGAGAAGAGCATAAACAGAAGACACAGGTAATGAACCATAATTGTTGTCTCTGGTAATTTGGGCCACATCACCAATCAATATTTAAGTTATTACAGATATAAGAATATTGTCTTGTACATTGTATAAGCTAACCTGAACAAATTCATGCAAGCCATTACAAAACTTTCTATATCTACAACGGAATTAAAATAAGTAGTTTGAGCTTGTATTCTAAGAAAGTTGGTTGAATTTCTATGAAAGCTCTGAGTTCAGCTGTTGAAAGCTTCATTAGCTTAAAAATCATTTAGGATTTGTTAAGTATACTAGAAGCTTTAGCAAAGCAAAAACTCCTATGTTTTGGGGAAAAATATGGCAATGTTTTTGTCTATGTTTGAAAATATAATGTCTTGTTACCTGACAACATCTATGGCCTCTTGTACAACGGGATAAGTAGGAGTTGAGTGGTGCTCAGGTGAGAATCTCAACTGATCGGATTTACAAACTCAAGTTAGGATCACGACTCCGATCAGGGTTGACTCTCGCTCACTTGGCTTTTGTATCGATAATGAAACGGTGAGTGACGCTCAGAAAGTATGGATCACACAAACCTGCTTCATAGCAGGTTTGGGTAACTTGTCCCTGATATTTTTCTCATTTCGGTCAGTTTTAAATCTTAAATAAAGTTAGATATAGGTAAGTACATTATCATTTTGTAATGGATATTAAATGAAATGGAATATGTTAAGATACAGTTGATGTTTTAGTAAGGGTTTTAGATTAGGCAAAAAAAAGTCCTGAACAGGCTTGATGCCGTCACAGTTTTTGATTTTATATTTGAACACACTATTTGACAAAACTAGTCCTTTTAAGTATATAGGCCATGAGCCAGATATGGTTTACCTCCCCCCCCAGGGGGAGTTTTGTAGACCATACTTTCCTTAAAGACCAGCATCCTAAAAGTATTTTGCAGCATGTTAGCCTTCTGGCGAGTGGGGCGTTAAGCTGTAACAGCCTGTTACATTACGTTACCCATTAAAATAATAAACGTAAAATAAGAATTATCAAAAATTATAAAAAATAGAAGTCACTTACCTATGTTTAAAATTATAATAGAGTCTAATAGAACAACCCAATGGCTAAAAGTTATGATGTTTGAAACGTCACTTTAGCCTACGTGGTGTAGTATACGTGACGTTTTTCTTCACTCTCCATTAAAATTGCAATTTCCATCCAAAATACTTTCTTTTTGTAAGTTATTCCTTTAATATTAGACCAAATGTTTGTTTATGTGTTAAAGAAAATTTATTGATCTTTTCAGATCTGCAAAAATTATTATCCTATCTTGTATACTTTGGGAGAAATAGGATGTTGAACACAGTAACCCCTTATGAATGTTCCATATTACAATTATCACTTTCCGTATAATTCAAGCGCTTGAACTACACTATTGGAATGAAAAACAACAGTAAACGGTAATATTGAATATGCCAGCCTATTTAAACAGCAAGGAGCAGTTCAACAATATTTTGAATGCATTTTAGTCGTCCATAATGATCGATTATATACGTTACCTAGGGCTACTTTTGTTAAAATCATATAATTTAAAGATAGAATCATTTTATTTTCTTTGATATCAGTTTCTTCATAAAAGAATCTTTTAATATAAGAGAAAAATTCATTCTGGTTTATTTTCCATGATAAACTATTACTAGTAGTAACGTAAATAACATTAATATTTAAAATATTTTATTATAATACCTTTAATCAGTTTTTTTTACCACTGTCACATTAAAAAATAACACATATAAGTCTGGGTGTTCTTATGATACACTGTGTACTTGGACCTATCAATATTTCTCTCAGTTATTACTTTTAGGGATTCATGAGGTGTGTTTTATACGTGATTAAAAACAGAATACTTCAAATTGTAATGTTAAGGGCATTGGCATATTCTGCACATGTAAAACGGGTTTTGCTGTTTACTTTGTTATCATATCAAAAATAAAAGTATTTCATAATGACATTGCCCAGTTTGTTTCTTTAACAAATTGTACATTTGAGTTCTAAACACAGTAACATACCTGAAATTTTGTTATATACAGCTGAAAAATCCAAAAAATCAAAACAAAAAAATAAAATAAAAATAAATAAATAAATAAATAAATAGAATAAAAAATACTCCAGAAAAGATAAAGCCGCAGCTATTAAAAGCCAGCATTGATTTTGCATATAGGGCTAGAATAAAATGATATGCAATCAGTTTAATACCATTAAAAGCTAAGCGGTTTTGACGTGTTTAGTTTAAAACTATAAAATAATCAGCAATCAACAATGCAAACTGGGGTTCCACCTTGTTTATTGACATGATTTGTTATAGCTTTTACGTGCACACTGAAAAACTATAAAGCAGAACAGTAACCTGAAGTTTAAAGGCTTAAGCCAAATACAGTTCTGCATCAAAGCTAATGTAGATATTTGCTGGCAGCGTATACTTACTTTTGTAAGACTATTGTTTTTTTTACGTTACCAGAGAAAACAACATTGCTGAGTTACAGTTTAAGAAACAAAACAAACTTTTGAAAATAAAAAATAAAAGTGTCAATACATTGCTTTACTTAGTTCATTTATGTAACTAACAATTATGTGTCAACCAGGAGTTTGGGAGAATAGTATTAGAAATATTTAATACAGAAAAGAGACACTGGCAGTTTACTAGTATACTGTGGCTATCTATAAATGCTATGTTTAAGATGATCTACATTTCTACGCTTTTGTTTCTTGCTCTTTAAAGTCTAACTACATTCAACCATCTCCTAAAGAATCTAACTACATTCAATCATCTCTTAAAGAATCTATTCACTAAAGAACATAAAGACACGTTTAGTTGGACAAAAATGTTTTTTTTTAAGCGACAGTGTTCCAGTAGTTCTGCACACATAATAAAATGGCAAATGAAAATGACAGAATATATTAATGTTGGTCATCGCTGTTCAGATATTTATGAGCAAATCTTAGTTGTTCTCCTTCAGAATGTATCTGCCTATACTGTAGTTATATGCTTTGGAGAATAATACTGGGGAAAAAAAGAAAGACCAAACAAGTAACGTATACAACGTATCTAGTGAGAGTTTATGAATTCTTCATCTCCGATATCCTTAACTAGTAATACAGTATTTCTGAAGAGCAAATAATCTAACAATAGAAACAGTGCATACCTATACACGCCAAGGAAGGGCTAACCTAAGTAACTTTCTCCATTTGATCTCCGTGACCTTGTATTACCATATTGTTTACTTTTTAGCTATAAATGTGGTTGTAAACTGCCTATTTATGATACCCTACTGCTTATCAAATTATCCTTGTCCAAATATGTTAAATACTGTTAGAGAATAAAGCCCCAATTTTAGTTGTTACATTATTGAAACTTGTCTGACTGAAATTTGTATTTTGTAACACCTTTAATCCTTGATAGTATCAACAAGTGGGAATAAAACCATGGGATTTGCAAAATTACCTGACCATTTGAATATTTGTAGCAACATAATGAAAAATAGAACTCCTGCACAAGCTGGAGACAGAATGTTGTATGCGTTATAAAGTATGTCACTTTCTATAATCCTTAAATTTTTACATTGTTAACATTTTGTAATGTATTTGATGGCCGGGAGCTGCATAAACAGATCATGTAGATCACAAATTAACATATAAGTTATGATCACGGGGGCCACACATATTTGCTAATCCATGTAAAGTAGATACTGTGCAAAGAGGCTCGTGGCTGACGATTCGACTGACATCATAGAAAAATGGTGTTAATGGATGCTGGCAGAGTTGGTACTGCTTTTGATTGCCTCGGCTGGTAGTCACAGTTGCATATTTGTATGTAGGGTAATTGAATGGCTCAGCAAACAGCACAGGTAGCGAAACTGGTTTTATCCCCATCATAACGAGAACCTAAATATTAATCAGTTGCAGCATTTATCAAATTATACTTACTCCATTTAATGCATAGAATTAAAAAAAAAAACATTTTTATGAAGTCACTTTTAAGTGAGACTGAATTGAAGGCAAGGTCGAACTGCTTCAGCTGTAACAATCTATGTGCGTCTTGCTGAACTCTTGTGTATTTCAAAGAGCTAAATTTGCCATCTGACTACCAGTGGTAAGCTTATACCACAGCAATCAATACTTCATGCCGCCAGGGAACTAAAACTTCAGTCCACCAATTCAGCGATTTAGTCTGATTCTGTTTTTTTTTCCGTATTTTTGTTGTGGTTATATACGTTACATATTTATCGTGACTGCTGACGAGTTTTGTAAGACTTTAGATGTTTCTTTCTTATAATAGAATATTGAAACAGTCATATATGTGACATTAACTTTTCGCTACACTTAAATTCTTAAAATTTGCTCCTTATATTACATGCATTTAGACACTGAAAGGGAAAAAACGTCAAATGCAATGTAAACTACGTTATACAGGCTAGTCAACTTATCCTTGACAATGTCAATAACTTTGAAACAGTGATTTATGTACTAGCAGACAAAACCCAACATTATTTAGGGCGAATACTAGCATGTGTACAACAATGCGTATCTTCTATTATAACGTGAATATGTAAATTTGGGTAGTGTAATTGACGTCGACGTCATACGTTAACGCCCCAACGTACAGAGGGCGAACATGTGTCATTTTGTTTCTTATATAATGTAGTTTCAGAAAATTATAGGGTACAAAACTCCCCCTGGGGGGGAGGGGGGTCTATTGTCAGCTCAAGGTCTAATATGTCTGCGTCACGGCACGACTGCTTTCCTATGTGTAGAACCGGATCAGTCTTTACATCGGTGGATTGTGGTCAGCAGCCTGTATATACGCAGAAAAGTAAGCCCTAAGTTTCAGCAGGAATATATGGAAATATGTGAAATTCTGTGCATGATGGGTGCTACACAGTCCATTTTTTTTGGACTTCTTTGTTACATGTATCAGATGATTTTTAACAATGATTACTACTTCAATCAAAAATGCGCTCAGTAAACGATTCCGATTCTGATTCTGCGTGCGTATGCTTACATAGACCAACACACGGACAAGAAAAAAATACTATCATTACAATTAAGTTAAGAAGCAAAAAGGACTTTGGATAAGCGGTAAAATTTTGCTTTGATAAATGTTTTGTTAAATATTGAATTCAGTAGTTACGAACTTATCCAACGCTTAAATGGATTCCAAGAATTATTACAGCTTTGTTTTATAATTATTTTGGATTTACAACTTCGCTCATGCTCCGAGGTCTCAATATCTTTTTAAGTTTTCCGTTGCACCTTCCTTTTTTTTCTTTTTTGAAAAACATAATACTTTTTTTAAGATTGACAACACTCGCTGTTGTCTTATCCTGCTAAACGACTAGGTCGAGATACAGATGCTGAAGGTCGCTTTATATGATGTTTCATTTACTTCCCTATCTATGAACAAACTTAACTGAATGTGAACGCATACTCCCCTGCTGTCGCAGATACCGGAAGCACGCCCTGTAATTTCGAATGGACATGTCACTGCCAAGATGAGCCTGCAAATTCACGCCGTGAGTTCCAGATTTCTCGCTTTCTACATGGCTATGATACGTGTAGGATGTCAGCCAGCAATGATGGCTTTTTTGAATAATATGGCTGTAATGGTGCGCAGGCTGGTCATGGTGTCCTCTGTTTACATGTACCAAGGAATGGATCTTTCTATTACCGAGGGTCAGTCGCCTGTATTCTTATACTAGGTACTGTTCAAACTCAGTTATTTTTATTGTTCAAGTACAACTTGATCGTTACTCAGATGAATGTGACTTGATCTTCACGTGATAAAGCCGATCAAATGTGAGCTGATCCGCGCTTGAGCACGAGTTAACTCGTACTTATATGATCCGAAGATAATTGCATAAGTCCGAGTCAGACAAGCTGTTGTTGTACAAGTGGCCACTAGAGTATTTAACAGAGGGCTGAAGCTTTCTGGCCCTTATTCTGATTTCTATATCAAGAGCTGCCTCAAGAGAAATAGTGACTGAATGCAATGGTGAAAAGCAGGAACATCTACAAAACTAATCAGTCTTCCCTTTTCACTCACATAGAAAGCTCAGGACAGAGCTCTAGATAAGAGGGAGTATTTGATGATAATTAAGGATAATTTCTCTTATTTCTCATTCAAACCATATGTTGTGACCCCTCATCTGAACCGTCTCGTCGAGACGGTTCAGATGAGGGGTCACAATGTATGTTTTTATGCAGAATTTACAAAATTATTCCTAATTATCATCGAATACTCCCTATTATCTAGAGCTCTGTCAGGATTTATAACTTGCTAAGGTAAACAAGATAGAATCCCTTCGCACAAAGACGTCTTTTCTGGAGGAGCTTCAGGAAAGTAAATATGTTTATGGGGCAAAGACATCTTTTCTACAGGTGCTTTAGCAAAGTAAATATGTTTATGAGGCAAAGACATCTTTTCTACAGGAGCTTCAGCAAAATATTTATCTTTATGAGGCAAAGACATCTTTTCAAGAGGTGCTTCAGCTAAGTAATTATGTTTATGAGGCAAAGACATCTTTTCAAGAGGTGCTTCAGCAAAGTAATTATGTTTATGAGGCAAAGCCATCTTTTCTACAGGAGCTTCAGCGAAGTAATTATGTTTATGAGGCAAAGACATCTTTTCAAGAGGTGCTTCAGCAAAGTAATTATGTTTATGAGGCAAAGACATCTTTTCTACAGGAGCTTCAGCAAAGTAATTATGTTTATGAGGCAAAGAATCTTTTCTACAGGTGCTTCAGCAAAGTAATTATGTTTATGAGGCAAAGACATCTTTTCTACAGGTGCTTCAGCAAAGAAATTATGTTTATGAGGCAAAGACATCTTTTCAAGAGGTGCTTCAGCAAAGTAATTATGTTTATGAGGCAAAGACATCTTTTCTACAGGAGCTTCAGGAGAGTAAATGAGCCGCGACGTGACAAAACCAACAATGTGGTTGTGCGCCCAGCGCAGACTCAGATCAGCCTGGGCATCCACCCAGTCTGATCAGAGTCTTCGCTGTCCGCATGAAGGTAGCTTAGACCCTTAGCTACCCTTTAAGCGCTTAGCGACGAGTCTGATCAGATTGGGTGGATGCCCAGGCTGATCTGAGTCTGCGCTGGGCGAACAACCACATTGTTGGTTTTGTCGTGTCGCGGCTCAAATATGTTTATGAGGCAAAAACATCTTTTCAAGAGGTGCTTCAGCAAAGTAATTATGTT
Source organism: Ctena decussata (assembly GCA_963989385.1). Classification (NCBI taxonomy): domain Eukaryota; kingdom Metazoa; phylum Mollusca; class Bivalvia; order Lucinida; family Lucinidae; genus Ctena; species Ctena decussata. The sequence continues at coordinate 38,888,587 of OZ022503.1, read as the reverse complement.
TATGAGGCAAAGACATCTTTTCAAAAGATGCTTCAGCAAAGTAATTATGTTTATGAGGCAAAAACATCTTTTCAAGAGGTGCTTCAGCAAAGTAATTATGTTTATGAGGCAAAGACATCTTTTCAAAAGATGCTTCAGCAAAGTAATTATGTTTATGAGGTAAAGACATCTTTTCTACAGGAGCTTCAGCAAAGTAATTATGTTTATGAGGCAGACATCTTTTTAAGAGGTGCTTTAGCAAAGTAATTATGTTTATGAGACAAAATAAGAAAACATTATAATTTTTAACTTAAAACCAAGCAACTACAACGCTACTATTTTATAAAACTATAATGAACCAAAGCGTACAAAAAGCAGAAAACAACAAACATAGTAAAACACATTGTTTGACTTTCCCATCCAAAACTTACCATCTTTAAAATCTAATGAGGATAACTCCCTCCCATAAATCATTTTATCCTTCAATGGGGTTATAGGTCTTTCGTCAGGATACGGCAAATACTGGCTTATAGTTGGACCACTTGCGGTCTTTAGTGGTTTAAATATCACAGTGGGTTCGAGGTCTTGTTCTTCCTCTTCATATAAAACCACTAGGAGAGAGAACAGGGGCAGATTCTAATATGGGCATATTCTAACTGCTTAAAATTGTTCTATACACATAATATTGGCTTAGTGTAGGGATATACACAATGTCTGATAAAAAACTACAGTTTTCTAGGCTATTACCTTTTGTTCTTCAAACCAATTCTTCCAAAGGGAATAAAAATTATAATAACAATGTATTGAACCACTCTTATTTCAAATTTTCGGCCTTAGGCCTTCTTCAGGAAATTTGGAAACAATTATTTCAACTATGTGGCATCCATTTTGAAATCATGATATTTGTATCAGTAGTTGACAGGGGTGACGTCACATCATTTCCTGTAAAGTTACTAATAAGTTGGCGTAACGTCAAATGACGTGACGTCACTTCCCGCCAAAACAGAGTACAAAACCACTATTCCAACATGCCATGGATATTAAGAGCAGAAGACAAACTCACACTTCAATAAATAAATAAATAAAAATTAAAATTAAATAAATAAATGAATAAATGAAAAAAATATAAATAAATAAATAAAAATCTTATATATAAAAAAAAAAAAAAAAAAAATAATAATAATCATAATAATAATAATAACAGCAACAATAACAATAACAATGTATATAGGAGATATATATATATACACATTATTATTATTACTATTACTATTTTAATCATTATAATATTATTATAAAACAAAAAAAACAAAAACTCTAAACTATCCCCTGTCACAAAATAGCATCCTCAAATCGTCTGCACTGCACTTAATTTAATTTTATATTGCATCCTTGTGGCATTTTAGTTTTAAGTTTCACTATCCACTGTTCCTCGGCTAACTGTCTGTATATGCGACCTTCTCGAAACATTCTTTGTAAGATGGAAACTCTTACATGCTGCTCCCCATGGCCTTCAAAATGTCTCATTATTGGTTTTTCAGCCTGCTGGCGGACATCCCGTAGATGTTCATCTATTCGCTCTTTCAGTGTCCTCTCAGTTTCTCCAACATACACAGTCTTGTCACATTTGCTGCAGATAAGGGCATAGACAAGGTTTCTATCCCTGCAACTCACGTTCTCAGCCGTCTTGTATTTGGCGTCTTTAGTCGAACTCCATATTTCATCTTTATGTATGGCATTTTATCCATCTGTACCCAAAGAAGAAGGTCTTGAAGCATGTAGAGAAGGTCTCAACTCCAGATCCAAATCCATAGTTCCTACAGAAGAGGTCTTAAAGATGACAGAAGTAGTTTTGGACAACAACAACTTCAATCTTGGCAACAAGCATTACAAACAGACAAATGGCATTGCGATTGGTTCAAAGCTTGGCAAGAACTTTGCTTGCAGTTACATGAGGAAATGGGACGAGAAGTTGATGGAATACCATGATCGACCACTTTTCTACAAACGCTTCATTGATGATGGGTTTGGTCTATGGACGGGTAGCTCGGACACATTGGAGGAATTTGCAGAGTATGCCAATAGAATTCACAGGAACATCAAGATAGAGCTGAGATACAGTAGGGAGAAGATAGAATTTCTTGACACATGGGTTCACCTGGAGAATGGCAGGGTCTACACTAGTCTCTACAGGAAACCTACTGACAAACAGCTCTACCTGCACAAGGCATCAAATCACCCACCAAGCACAAAATCAGGCCTAGCTTATGGACTTGGATTAAGGCTAAGGAGAATTTGTGAGAAACAAGAGGACTATCAAGTACACAGAAAAGAGTTGAAGGTCCAATTGAGGAAAAGGGGCTATTGTGGTAAAGCTATTGAAAAACAGCTACAAAAGGTAGATAGCCTAGAACGAGATGACCTTCTTAATGTGATAAGATGGCTAAAGCGGTCCAGAAGCCTCCAATAGTGGCGTACAGACGGGACAAAAATCTGGCTGATACCCTGGTTCATGGGAAGACAAACAAGGCAGTGAAACAGACAGATAGCACATGCTCCTGCAAGGTATGCAATGCCATACATAAAGATGAAATATGGAGTTCGACTAAAGACGCCAAATACAAGACGGCTGAGAACGTGAGTTGCAGGGATAGAAACCTTGTCTATGCCCTTATCTGCAGCAAATGTGACAAGACTGTGTATGTTGGAGAAACTGAGAGGACACTGAAAGAGCGAATAGATGAACATCTACGGGACGTCCGCCTGCAGGCTGAAAAACCAATAATGAGACATTTTGAAGGCCATGGGGAGCAGCATGTAAGAGTTTCCATCTTACAAAGAATGTTTCGAGAAGGTCGCATATACAGACAGTTAGCCGAGGAACAGTGGATAGTGAAACTTAAAACTAAAATGCCACAAGGATGCAATATAAAATTAAATTAAGTGCAGTGCAGACGATTTGAGGATGCTATTTTGTGACAGGGGATAGTTTAGAGTTTTTGTTTTTTTTGTTTTCTAATAATATTATAATGATTAAAATAGTAATAGTAATAATAATAATGTGTATATATATATATCTCCTATATACATTGTTATTGTTATTGTTGCTGTTATTATTATTATTATGATTATTATTATTATTATTTTTTTTTTTTTTATATATAAGATTTTTATTTATTTATTTATATTTTTTTCATTTATTCATTTATTTATTTAATTTTAATTTTTATTTATTTATTTATTGAAGTGTGAGTTTGTCTTCTGCTCTTAATATCCATGGCATGTTGGAATAGTGGTTTTGTACTCTGTTTTGGCGGGAAGTGACGTCACGTCATTTGACGTTACGCCAACTTATTAGTAACTTTACAGGAAATGATGTGACGTCACCCCTGTCAACTACTGATACAAATATCATGATTTCAAAATGGATGCCACATAGTTGAAATAATTGTTTCCAAATTTCCTGAAGAAGGCCTAAGGCCGAAAATTTGAAATAAGAGTGGTTCAATACATTGTTATTACCTTTTAGTTATTAACTTTGTTTTTTTACTATTTGCAAATGCCATACAGGGGGTAATTTTTGTGATTTCAAAATGCCAAAGTCTGTGGCAAAATCAGGTGTATTTGTTTTCATGATTTTCAATTACTTCATATTCTATACATGGTATAGTAGTTAAAACCACATAAAGGTTGTTACATGATTTTGACCAATAGTAATGTTTAGTGCAGACTGCTCTCTTGTTGATGTTTGATGCTGAAATAGTCATATATAGTACCTTAGCTACTGTTACAGACCATGGAAGTGTACAGTCACAATTAATGACAGGAAACAAAAGTTACTATGTAATACTGAATGAAAATTTAGGAATTTTCCCAAAAGAGGGAAGCAAAGGCTGTAATCAGAAGGCAAGGAGATGATGTTTATCATTTTGGAATTTACAGAATCAAGGATAGCAACTGCTGGAGATAGCAAAGCAGTCAAGCCATGGTCTGTCAGAGGCAGTTTGTTATAAGAAAATATTTAACAAGTTAAGTATTCACAGTACTAATCTGACCATAAAATAAAACTGAATTTGATAAACCACAAAAATAACCCATCATACAATACTGCATTTCAGACTACTAAGTTTTGCAATATAACAGTCTGTCCTCATGTTGCATTTAGATATTTTGTTATGTTAGTTATTTCATATTTAATATTTATCTACTGATGCACAGATATGATTCTATATTCTAAGTCTGCTGCAGCTCTTGTCAAAGATCTGTATATTCTACTATATGTTTTATCATGCAACTATTGCATTAGCATATCATCATCTAAGGCCCCACAGAAGAGAAGGCACAAACACCTTATGGAACAACCACTTGTAAGCAGAACTGTAACAAAAAAAATCTCATCTGAATTGCTTCTTTGAGATCTTACAGCTTGGTTTACAACTTATCATATTTATTCAGTTATAAGATGGTTTTTTCCTCTTCGAAAACAATCTCAAGATTTAGATCCGTCTTCACAATGGATCTAGATATTTGCGGTTGTTTTGGCAGAGAAAAACCCATTTTATAGCTGCATATCTCAAGACTGATTTATATATTTGCCGTATTTTTGAAAAAGTAGACTCCCAAATTATAACCAAATAAATAGAGTAGAGAGTGCAGCGTCATAATTATTGTTATGTTCCATACACTGGTATTCTGCCTGTTCCAAAGCAGGGCCTGGCTCAAATATATTGCATTATTTAGTGTAGGAAAAAAGAATCACTCACTTAAAACACCTTGAATGTGAAGAAATCAGATTGTGTAATAAGACATATTGGGATGTAAATTTCGGAAGAATTTCTTCAAGGAAAAACAGAGAGAAGAAATGGACAAACACACTGTTGTTGAGCTTACCCTCAAGAATTTCACCAGCTGGAAAGGTGGTTTAAAACTTTATTTGCGCCGCGATATGACAAAACCAACAAAATGGCATGTGTGCCCAGCAAAGATTTAGATCAGTCTGGGCATCTGTTCAGTCTGATCAGCGTCTTCACTGTCAGAACGGAGGTAGCTTAGATTCTGAGCTACCCTTTTAGCGCACAGCAAAGACTCTGATCAGACTGGGCGGATGCCCAGGCTGATCTGAGTCTTTGAGGTCTAAGCTACTGCCATTCTGACAGTGATGACTCCGATCAGACTGAGTGGATGCCCAGGCTGATCTGAGTCTTTGGGTGCACAGGCCACTTTGTTGGTTTTTATTGTTGAATAAAGCCTCAATTAAGGTGAATAGGAGAACCAACTCTGCAATTTAATTTTTGCCTCCCTTCTCAATTGGGGTCTACTCTTAAAAGAAAGAATTTGCTCTTACAAGAGCAAATTCTTTCTTTTAGGAGCAGACACCATGTTGGAAGGGTTTTGTCACTAAGGATACCAAACAGGCTGTTACAAAGTTGTTTCCCTTCCATAAAATGGCAGAAAAAATGATGGTGTAACCAAACACCTTCAGAGAGGATTGTGACAATAATTCTGATATCATTTTTCTACTTCTCTATAAAAACATGAGCAATCATTAAAACTGCTTTGTTTCTGATGAGTGGCCTCATGACGTGTTTCCACAGAGAACTATAAAACAAATACCGTCAGAAATATAATCACTATGCCACCAACTCAGCACTGTGTATGAAGCACCATAAAAATTCTGGACACTTAAAAATTGGGGCACCTAACAAAATTACCATAGCTGTCCTAAATAATTGAGCAGCAACATGACAAAACCAAACAAGTGGCATGTGCCCAGTGAAGACTCCGATCAGCCTTGGGCCCTTGGCATCCACCCAGTCTGGTCAGAGTCTCTGCTGTCCGCATGAAGCTAGCCTGAGCCCCTAGCTATCCTTTAAGTGCAAAGCGAAGACTCTAGTCAGACTGGGCAAATTCCCAGGCTGACCCGAGTCTTTGCTGGGCGAACATGCCACTTTGATAATAAATTTTGCTCCTGATCTGAGTCTGCACTGTTTGCTCAGACCTGTCTGACCCAATAATTAGAACTTTTATGGTAAACAATGCTCTCATGGGTAAAATGCATGGTGCCACTTACAAATGGTGTCAGATCCACACAAGCCTGCATATGTTGCCACCCTGCTGAACTGTTCAATGTTTTTCGTTCCATGAATATGCAAAGGCAGTAAGCCGACTAATTCTAAATCTCATTATAGGACCTTCTTTCATTCATTAAAGGAAAACACTTGCTAAATTACAAACTGAGTGGAAAATGAAGAACTCTGGAAAACGTAAAATTTGTCAAAACTTTCATGAAGATTGGACTTAAATTAAGAGAGGTATGAAAATTTGAAAATATTTAAAATAATGAGCTGGGAACCAGCAAATCTGTGAGTAAATGACATCATAAGCTCACAGTGAAAAATTGAATTTCAAAATAAATCCAGTTCGAAGCATATTGTAGGTGAATTAAATAAATAAATCTATCTTTTACTTTATAACAAAGAAATGATTGAAGCTAAATAAGTGGATAAAAGTTAGCAATTTTTGTAGTTATTTGAGTTTTTTTTTTTTTCACGTGACCGTTACTTCATGACCACTATTTTGAAACTTTTAAACCTTCATATCTTTTCTTAGTTTCAGTCCAATGTTCATGAAATTTTGTGCAAATAAAATCAATCATCAAGTTCTACAATTTGAACCCATTTGCAGTTAAGTGAGTGTTTCCCTTTAAATATTTCAGGTGTTTACCCTTTATTTCAAGAGCATGACCTTCTGTTTTTAATTTTTCTGTTAGCTTTCATAATTTATGCATAGTCTGACAAGTGTTTTCTGAATCAACTTTTGCACCTTACTGACCATATATTAATCTATTTGATTATTCAAAATGCCACACTCTGACATAGAAAAAGTGGAATAACATGGGTCTTATACATACTTGGGGCAGATCTAGTTCCGAAATCTTTTGGTGTTTGCTTCTCTGCAGAAATACCTTTCACTGTTAATGCCGATCTGAACATCTCCCCTTCTCCTGAGCCACCTTGCCATGCTGGCACCTGAGCAATAAAGAATATTTCTATGTCATATTGAAACTAATATTCAGATGTCTCAACCATTTGAGCCGCGGCACGATAAACCCAACCAAGTGGCATTTGCACCCAGCAAAGACTCTATTCAGCCTGGGCATCTGCCCAGTCTGATCTGATCAGAGTCTTCCCTGTGTGCTTAAAGTGCAGCTAAGGGTCTAAGCTACCGCCATGCTGACAGCAAAGACTCTGATCAGACTGGCTTAATGCCCATACTGATCTGGTTTAATGCCCATACTGATCTGCATCTTTGCTGAGCACATATGCGACTTTGTTGGTTTTGTCATATTGCAGCTCAGTTTTAGTTTATTAACTCCATCATCATCGAATTTGGGCATATGTCAGAAAAAGCATGTCAGAAGTGCTGGAAAGCAGTGCAGACTCTGATAAAACTGCTCCCGGGAGCAGGCTGATCTAGGTCTCAACACTTGTTTGTTTCAGAGTTACTATCTGAAAATTGTGGGCACATACTATATCTTACGATTTTTAAGATTGAATGATGCTTGGCCGAATGGATGATTTTTCTGTCAATAGTTCTTCATTTGTCTTTGGTCAGAGAGATAATGAGATGATACTGGCACAGCCCAAAAAGTAAAGAAGAATCACAATCTTAGCCAGACATAAACCCACAACCTCAACCATGAGTCCTGCATGTTAAGCCCTCTGCAAAGAAAACATTTGTTAAGCCCTCTGCAAAGAAAACCTTAACAATAATATATTGAAATGGTTAGACTCCCAATAATCAAAAGACTCCAATTCTGCCCTACATAATTTTCCCACTTCTTTCTAATTTTACAATTTCAGTGCTTAAAAGAATTAGTCTCTTTTTTTTTTTTGTTCTGATTTTTGCAATGTGAGATTTTACTCCTTATGGCAGCAAGTCATAACTTTTATCTACTTACCGAATGTTTATTCAAAGTATCATGAATTCTATTTTTACGCTGCTGGTTTTCTATCAGTTGAACTCTGGCTACTTCACTGTAATAGAAATCAAAAGACACACTCACAAGAATTCCGCAGAAGCTGTGTCTCGCCTGTCAGTGTAGTGTCACAAAACAGAGCTAAACCCTGAAAACCTGGGGCAGTATTTATAAAATGACTTAAGTGGTTGCTATGCTGTTGCTAAGGTTGAATTTCGTTGAAGGAGATTCCCTACAACTATGAAATTTGCTCTGGAGGAACAGTCTTTTTCAGACTGTTCCTCCAGAGCAAATTTCATAGTTGTAGGGAATCTCCAACATAGAAATTTAGCCTTCGCAACAACATAGCAACGACTTAAGTGGTTTTATAAATACTACCCCTGATGAAAGTTTATGCCTTTGATGCCAACAAGACTGGAAAAGTAATACATTATTGTCTCTATTCTGGTTTAAACAATATTTATGTCACGTAAATTACATGCATAACATTTACAGAGTACAAAATGGTGAACAGGATTTGATAACAAGCATCAAAACTTATACAATCATCTCCTGTCTCTATTCCCCTATCCACAGGCAAGACAGAAAGGGAGAGTAACCCCCCCCCCCTGCTACAGCTACTAGCAGCTCTGCCACAGTGACACCAAGCAGACCATCTATTTCACAGGCCCCTGAGGACAGGGAGCAGGGACTTGTTCCTTAAAGAGCAGCATGTGCATCTGTGTAGTCTGATCAAAGCTTTTGCTATTTGCACACACCCCATGTAATCAACAGGCACAAAGTGAAGGCTCCAAATCGACTTGTTTATTGTTTATGCTATTCACATATATATTAGGCCACCTTATGCATGACACAGCTCATTATAACACAGCAAAATAACCAACTGTTGTCAGATATCAAGTTTTCTGATCATCTGCAAACTTAAACCTGCTCATAAAATACAGTCAAGTTCCTATATCTCGAACAGTGATATCTCAAAATATATTTCCTATTTTTTTTACATTTCAACTCCTGTTATCTCAAACTACTGATATCTCAAAGTTAATTTTCTGGTACCAGAAAATTTGCTTTGAGATATCAGTAGTTTTGGCTGAAATTTGACATAGAGATATCAAGAGTTGACTGTACATGTTTTTGCATCTTGGCAATACTGAGATTACCTTAATCTCCTAGCTTCCTTATCAGCTTGTTGCATTTTCTTTAATCTCATTCTCTCCCTAGGAGCTAAATTCTTCCATTTAATGTCATCTTCAGATTTTCTTAAATCATCTAGACGAGCTTTGTTTTTCCTGCAATATCCCCAAGAATTAAGAGTTTTTTTAAGCAAAAGTGTCCAATACATGGTTAAACATACCGTATATGCGATAATTTTTGCAGGGTTTCATTTTCCACGATATTTCGCAGTCACTTCGAAACCGGGAATATTAAAATCGTGAAACAATTTTCTGTTTCTGACAAAGTATCTTCAGTAGATACAGTGTCCATACATTTTGTTTCCGTTTGGTTCGGTAAATTCTGGTACTTTTCACTTGAGCCAGTTCTTTCATTAACCAGGTTAATGAAAGAAGTGGCACAAGTGAGGGACAAACAGTCTTACTTTTTGCGCATGTTGCTGACCACAAAAAATGCAAACGGGAAAATTAATGTCTATGTTTTAGACCCTAAACCACAAAAATTAGAACCCGCAAAAATTACTGCGCGTAAATGGTAACTGATATGCAGCTAACTTCATCGAACTGCTCCAGTTAAAACACTAACATCATCATACTAATACAATACCTTCTTTGCAGATATTTTTAGGGAACTGTTGCTGACATATCTAGAACAGTCAAACCTGTCTTAAGGGGACACGGTATCAAGGGGTCACCTATCTTTAACAGCCACCTTTTAGAGGGTCCCTCAAACCAAAATGCAGTGCAAATAAACTTGTATTAAGAGGTTACCTGTCTTCAGCAGCCACTTTTGTAGGTCCCCTTGGGTGACCCCTATCAACAGGTTTGACAGCATTTATTTTCTGTATAAATTCTTGTTATATACCATATTTCTCAGGCTATAAGACAGGAGTTTTCCCCTCCCTAAACAATCCCAAAGATCTAGATCCATCTGTCTAGAGACAGATCTAGATCTTTGGGATTGTTCTGGAAAGGAAAAACCCTTATTACAGTAGAATTTCAGTAGACTGACTTAGATATTTAGGGTCATTCCAGAGAAGGGAAATCCTGTCTTATAGCCAAATAAATAGGGCATATCCAAGCTTTGTCAGAATACGATTAAGTATCTGTCATGTGTTTGAGGTGAGGATAGACATGAGTGTCACTGTTTGGCATCACAAGGCTTGCCTCCTGATGCTGAAAAGTGATCCCTCGTGACGGATTTTTCTATCCGCACCTCACACCCATGACCGATACTTTTTCTTGCACATCACGTTTGTTTTAACTTTAGAACTTGTTAAAATGCGTAATTTTAGAGCTTGAGAGGTTTCTTTTTGATTTTGTAACAAGGCGCCGCTTTCAACGACAGCCATTTGGTTATGTACTTTAACGTCTGGCGTACATACACTGACATTATTTTGCCATCTTCGTGACGTTATTATCTTAAACGCCAACTTGACGACGCAGATACGTGACCTCCAATACAACCAATGCATTGAATACTCGTGATTTTTATCTGGTCCTGGGTAAGAACACCTGGGTAAGATAAGATTTTATATCCCATATGAAAAGAATATTTCTTAAAACTGCAAGGCAGACCCTATTCAAACTGATCCATCAAGAAGTCTGTCGAAATATTTAGGTGTTAACAGCAGGTTCTTACAGAGTTCTGGCTATTTCTTCTGCGTCATTTTCTGCGTGTCTACCGTCATGAGTTGTATTATGCTTTTCCTGGTATTCTTGTGACATTTTCTGAAAAAACACAATTCGAACAAGACTTTACGATGAATGTGTACACTTTCATAGGAAAAGCAACTGTGTCACTTCGAGTGAAGCTTCTTAAAAGCCTGCTGATAAGGACCTACACTGTTTTCAACTGCTGCTATAGCAGTGAGTAACAAATGGAGTAACGGTTTCCAAAACCAAATAAACTTGTCAAGCCTGCCTATCCCACCTATGAAATCACAAACAACCCCGATATTTCTATAGCGAGCTAGGTACTAACGAGCTAAATAATTTAAGAAAAAAATCAGCAGATTTAAGGTTGACTTAAATATTGAAAACCTAACACAAAATGTGGTACCTGTTATACATTCTTACCCAGAGCGCTTTCAGCAATATTGATGTTTCATTACTATCTTATTAGAATGACAAGTCCTTACCTCTATATGTTTTGATATGAGTGGAATTTTCATAAGCTCTGTAGCTGCCGGTCTCTTCTCTGGATCTTTATTTAACATACTGAAATACCAAACATGTCTTATAATTTAAAAGAATATGCACAAGCAGTCTCAAGGCTTCTATTTAATTTGATACAAGCCTACACTTTCAACGACCGACATTAGGTTCTCTATGTTAAATTCCAGCATGGCATAAAGTGCCTTAATTTTCTTTTCTGTCTTAATGATGTCGCCATCTATACAAACAATGCTACCAGACCATGTATATAAATGATCTCCTCTACAACAAATGCATTGAGTACATGCCTACATGACTGTCACTTGAGTTTTTGCTAGTCCTGGGTGAGATAACATTGGCAAGCAAAGAACTGGCAGCTAAGGTGAAATTCCTAGGTACCCTTATCTGCTGTGCATGAATCATAAACCTTAATGGCAAAACAGCTAGTACAAATAAGATGTAAGATTTTATTACTAAAACAATTTTTTTGTAATTCCTATATTTCTCCAGTTATAATATTGGGTTTCCCTCCTTCAAAACATGCCTTAAAATCTAGATCTTATAAGACAGACCTAGATTTTTGAGATTGTTTTAGAAGGAAACTAAAAATGTGTCCATAGTACACAGATGCCCACGCCTAGTGCCTTGAGTAAGATGACGTCTTCATTAAGGAACTGGCACTCGTAAGATAAATATGTTCATAGAGACAGACTTGTATAAAATAAAAGGCCATGGGCCAAGCGTCACCAAAAGTTTGAAATGTGATACAAACTGCAGCCCTTTATACAGTTTCAGAGTCACTTTATGACCAAAATAGTAAATATTGTGTATTACAGAAACTGGTTAGAAACAAAGCCAGTGGAACGGGACATATGGATCATCATAACCTGATTCTTGTATGTTCCTGTTGCACTTACATACATATATTAATCCTCATACACAATTTCAAGTTGCTACAACAATCTGAACCCTAAAATCAATCTCTTACAAAAATCTTAACCTTGCAAAATTAGCCTCAGTCCGAAGTCAGTGGACCGTGACATATGGATCAGCATGCCCTGATTCTTGAGTATGCCTGTTGTACTTATAGATATTAATCCTCATACAAAATTGCAAGTTGTTACAACAATAGGAACCCTAAAATCTACCTCTTACAAAAATGTTAACCTTGCAAAATTAGCCTAAGTCTGAAGTCAGTGGACCATGACATATGAATCAGCTGTTATCAGCATGGCCTGATACTTGGGTATTCCTTTTGTACTAATAGATATTAATCCTCATACACATTTTCAGGTTGCTACAACAATAGGAACCCTAAACTCTGTCTCTTACAAAAATCTTAACCTTGCAAAATTAGCCTAAGTCCGAAGTCAGTGGACCGTAACATATGAATCGGTATGCCCTGGTTCTTGTGTATTTCTGTTGTACTAACAAATATAAACCCTCATACAAAATTTCAAGTTGCTACAATAATAGGAACCCTGAAATCTATCTCTTACAAAAATCTTAACCTGAGTCTAACAGGATCACGTTCGTATGGACATACGTATGTACGGTTGTACAGACTACGTACAGAAGTAAGTAATAACCTACACATGTACGCACCACCGAAACACTATATGCCCCCGGCATCATATGATGCAGGGGCATAATGAAGATCCAACTCATAGGAGAATTTCATAAGACTGATCTAGATATTTGGGCCATTCTAGAGATGGAAACAACACCATTTTATAGCCAAATATATAGTCACTTTTTTTTTTTACAGTTTTATGATAAAAAAGTGTTACCACAAAGTAGAGAAACCAGATAACAAAACTCTGGAGCAAAACAGTGATTGTTAACTTGTTCATCACAAAAGTAACTGATGTTGTGCAATTTTATAAAATAGCCTCATTTAGCAATTCTAACAAGATCTACGAATCTTTTGCAAATCCACCTATTTTCTGTACAAAGATACAAAACAAATATACCATTTATTGATAAGACAGGTCTTTTCTGCTTCAAAGTAACCAAAAAAAAAACAGCATGTATCATACAAGATGGATCTAGATCTTGAATTTGGTTTGAAAGGGAAAAAAAACACCAGAAAACATCTTAAAGCAGAAGTAATAGACCAATTTACATTTCTGGGGTCTTCTGAACCAAAATGCCTGTTCTTAAAACCAAAAACTGTACTCCAACTGTCAGGCTTACTGAGCCCTTTTACTTACAGTTTAAGTATTCTATTCAATTCCTTTGAGTAGTCACCCGGTAAATCTGGAGGATCTCCTTCCACTATTTTATACATCACAGCCATTAAACTTGTACCATTAAATGCATGATCCAAGGCACATAACTCATACAGTATACAACCTATTGACCTGAAATGGGAATAAAGAATTAGATATTAGTGATATGCCCCTATTAAAGCAAGACAGAGAAAGGTTACCACATATTTTGCAAATTTGCTTCCCTTTCTACGATTGAATTCCTTAGCATAATATTTGCTTATCTCACTAGGAAAAATATTTGCTTCCCTTTCTGAAATAGCCTCCTTTGGCAAAACATTTGCTTCCCTTTTCTGAAATAGCCTCCCTTGGCAAAATATTTGCTTCCCTTTCTGAAATAGCCTCACTTGGCAAAATATTTGCTTCCCTTTCTGAAATAGCCTCTCTTGGCAAAATATTTGCTTCCCTTTCTGAAATTGCCTCCCTTGGAAAAATTTTGCTTCCCTTTCTGAAATAGCCTCCCTTGAAAAAATATTTGGTTCCCTTTCTGAAATAGCCTCCCTTGGAAAAATTTTGCTACCCTTTCTGAAACGGCCTCCATTGGCAAAATATTTGCTTCCCTTTCTGAAATAGCCTCCGTTGGCAAAATATTTGCTTCCCTTTCTGAAATGGCCTCCTTTGGCAAAATATTTGCTTTCCTTTCTGAAATAGCCTCCCTTGGCAAAAACAGCTTCCCTTTCTCAACAAATAGCCTCCCTTGGCGAAATATTTGCTTCCCTTTCTAAAATAGCCTCCCTTGGCAAAATATTTGCTTCCCTTTCTGAAATAACCTCCCTTGGCAAAATATTTGCTTCCTTTTCTGAAATAGCCTCCCTTGGCAAAATATTTGCTTCCCTTTCTGAAATAGCCTCCCTTGGCAAAATATTTGCTTCCCTTTCTGAAATTGCCTCCCTTGACAAAATATTTGTTTCCCTTTCTGAAATTGCCTCCCTTGGCAAAATATTTGCTTCCCTTTCTGAAATAGCCTCCCTTGGCAAAATATTGCTTCCCTTACTGAAATTGCCTCCCTCGGAAAAATTTTGCTTCCCTTTCTGAAATAGCCTCCCTTGAAAAAATAGTTGCTTCCCTTTCTGAAATAGCCTCCCTTGGCAAAATATTTGCTTCCCTTTCTGAAATAACCTCCCCTGGCAAAATATTTGCTTCCCTTTTCCAATCTTGTTAAAGAGATATAATCCTGTATTCTAACACAGTGCATCTTTTTTGTGCATAAAATATGTTAAAAAATATAACACCTTGTTAATTAATAAAAATATTACATCTTGTTAACTAACAATCTTGTTAGTTTGGAACAACTGGGCCCAGATTTTCTATGATGACTGTGTGCAGTAAACCGCTTTTCCATGAGACAATTAACTTTTGCAGTTTTCGTTACAAAAATGCAAGCTAAATAAGATTTAAGAAATTTTTCTAGCAGCGATTTGTTTAGTTAACTATTACGACACCAATGTCGCCCAAATGTAACTGCTAGGCAGAGCACCATTGTTGCTTTAAATTTGATGGGTACAGTCGCGTTGAATAGCCCCATCTTACGACATTACTAAGGGAAATAATCAAAGACTACCAGCAGATTATGGCAAACAAAGATTTTTTTACAAGAAAAAAAAAAAAAAAAAAAAAGCAACAAAATTTGGCTGTTTTTGATGAAATTTAGAGACTTTCAAGGATTTTATTTACAAGAAACATCCATTAAATTACTTGTAAAACAATTTTGGCACTGGCTAGTGCATTTCTGTATAAACTTGGTGCTGAAAGAGTTAAAATTCTGATTTCTGAAGAATCATTTATCCTAATTATTTGGTTAATTCAATCCTTTTGAAATCATTCTACCAACTTCAAATTAAGACAAATTCATTTGCTCTTCAATCCTTTTGAAATCATTCTACCAACTTCAAATTAAGACAAATTCACTTGTTCTATCAGATAATGTTTTAACAGTACAGACCTTGATCAGACTATTTCAAGAACAGTCTGAATGGGGTCTACACTGTTTGCTTGGACACTGCTGTCTGTGAATATTTATTGAAATGTACAGATGATCCAATAGTGACTCCTACGAAAGCTTTACTGAAGGTTAATGGGTTTATTTTCAGGGGAGGCAACTCTACTACTTGTATTTTTGCCTCTCTTCTCATTCAGAGTCAAAGAAGGGATTCAACATGCATGGAAGCAAACAGGAAGTCATGAAAGTTGTCTCCCTTTGTAAAACTAGCCAAAAAACATGGCGGTGTTGCCATTCACTTTAATGACTCACCATACATCTGATTTTGAGTTGTAGCCCTCATGTTTTAGCACCTCTGGGCTCATATAATATGGCGTGCCCGTAAAAGTTGAAGCCAAATCACTGGTACCCATCAGGATTCGACTTATACCAAAATCTCCAATTTTCACCATGTTCTTCTTTAAGAAGATATTCCTGCAATTATAACACTAATATAACAAGAGTTGTTAGAAGACAATAAAGCATGTCTCATGGGAGCTTAACATAAACAAGGGCATGTTTAAAATAGACAATACAGGCCAAGTGAAATGAGACCAACCACAGTGTCAGGATAAACAGTTATCCTAAGAACTATTCACAGCCACCAAATATTGCCAGAGATTTATAGAATCTATGATGGGGTTGAGGCTGAGACAAGGAAATCTCAGGCTAGTGTTAAGATTATTCAGTCTTATGTGAGGCTTGCCAAGCATAAGACTTAAATAATCTGAAAATGAGCCTGAGATTTCCTTGTCTCTGCCTCAACCTCATCATTGACTATTTTTCTCACCCCTTATATTTTATAGAACAGAGGATTCATTGAATAACTTTAATTCTTGTTAAAGCCAATCCTATAAACTTCAAGCTTATTTTCTATTAATAGTTCTGAGGTGTGTTAATTTCACCTTGTGCATGAATTTTCATGACTGGCAGCTAATCAGAAATCTATAGTGACACCTCATGCACATCACTGGCTGTCAATTTCATTTTGCATGCAATTTATACAACAGGTAGCAGCAAGCTGATTTGTTGAATTTAAGTGTGTAATTAAATGGGCTGTACAATATAGCAATGACTGGCATTTTGAGACAGCAATCTGAAGGCTGAGCTGGCAGGCTGAGACAGAAAAATCTCAGACACCTCTAGAAAGAGATGTTCTTGTCCAATGCGTGAGAAATGAAAATATCACTGCACTGTGAAATAAAGAACACAGCTACCTGTAAGTGATATTAGGTCTATCACTGTATCTGAATGTACATCAAGTACGAGGTATGTTCGGAAAGTTCCCAGACTGCACTAATAACTTTGTTGTTTTTAAACATAGAGCTTTGAAACTTCAGTCACATTAAGAAATATATATAT
Organism: Ctena decussata; assembly: GCA_963989385.1. Classification (NCBI taxonomy): domain Eukaryota; kingdom Metazoa; phylum Mollusca; class Bivalvia; order Lucinida; family Lucinidae; genus Ctena; species Ctena decussata. The sequence continues at coordinate 38,871,691 of OZ022503.1, read as the reverse complement.
TCATTTTCATTACAAGCGGACATTTGCCTACGTCAGTGCATTCTAAAATTATCGTATCCATAGCAACACAATATACCCTCTTGCGGAGCAACCCTCATTTATATCTATAGTGTTCATATTATACGCCATGTGTTACGTCAAAAATGTGGGATACGTCATCTTGATGTTCTTCTACACCGACAATGCCCCAGGGAACACAGCCAAGTATACGGAGTTGGAGTTGGATGTTCTCGGGATCGGCAGGTCGGAGCACGCTCCATACTGCCCCGACCTCGTGCCACTTGATTTTGCGCTTTTACCGGCCATCAAAGCCCAGCTACGTGGAATCTGCTTCGACAATCTCCAGAGCCTTCGTCGCCACGTGCAGGCAATTATTTAATCCTTTGATAAACTATGGTTTCAATCTGTTTACACATCATGGGTCAAGAGACATGAACGTTGCGTGCAAGCACATGGCCGCTATTTCGAGAAGGAGTGTAAACTGACATTGATGTCATTAATTTTAACGTCGGGTTGCTCCGACATACCGTTGCTACATGTTTTTAATTTATCATAACTTTTTACAGTTATATGTATGGCGACAAAATTTTGCAGTGATATGTTATAATAGATGCAGTAAATCCGTACTGATTTTGTTATAATACAATGAGCCATTCAAGAGAAATGCATTCAGTCCGGGAGCTTTCCGAACATACCTTGTATGATACAATTCCATGAAATAGTGTTAGAGATTCTGGCTTAAAACTAGACTTTTGGGGTTGTTTTGTAACAGTGATCAAGATTTTTTGGTCCTTTTGAAAGGGACAACCCATCTAATAACCAAATAGATACAATATCAAAACCCCTGATATACAAAACTGTTCTGGGTATACATGTAACTCTGATATAATTCTATTCATTTCTTCACTTAACCAAATATCATGAACCTTATCTGAATCTGACTTTCTAAAATGCAATTCTTGAAGCTGTCAAACTGAAAATTTAATGTGACTGAACTAAAAGTTTCAAATTACAAATTAAATTTTCAAGTTATGAAGAAGAAATTTCTGGTTGTGAAACCTGAAACTTCAAGCTATGAAGCTGAAAAATCAGCGAACAAAACTTAAATCTAATGGCCATTTTGCTCTTTCATTATTATGGCAAATTTCATATTTTTGCGAAATATGAGCGTCTACAACGTTTACTTTCTCTAGACGATTTAACGGGTCAGTGACAGACATAACTGTAACGTCTCAAAGACCTGTGACTCTTGTATTGAGTACACATGACAATATAACGGTAGAGAGATGTAATCAGTAGCCGGAAGTGTCAATCAATTTCTGCGCTTGAAAAGATGTTTAGCTGCTTTGACTAGCTAACAAATTCGGATCTGCTACCTTTATCAGATTAATTTGTTGAAAATCAAACCTATAAATTTTTGTCGATGGTGAATGAATCACGATTTTACGCCCTTTTAAACATAATTTCAGCCATATCAGGACGATGGGTTTGTGATAATGAAAGGCTGTTTATGACTGAAAAGATACCCGCTTCCAACGCGTCTCGAGCCCGGGATTTATGTACGAATGCAGAGTCTAATCCCAGACTGGGCAGCTCGCTAATTTCCCATCGTCCCTTTTACTGACGCGTAAAAGGGCGTTAGGGCATATGTGGGCTTTGGTGACTCAGACCAACCTGTGTTTTGTGCACAACAGCTAAAGCATTACTTTTAGCCTGACGACTCTCACGTGTGTTACCGGGGTGATTTGGTGGTGCGATGGTGCTGGGTATAACTTCCAATTCCATGGCGTCCTTGCTTGCAGTAGGTGCAGGTGGGCTGTTTGGACATTTTTCTCGAGCTATCACACCTCTCTTCTTTCTCCCTCTCTTTGAAAGACGGTCCGATATAGACTGAAATACTGTCTCAAAGGGCCGTTAAACTCAAAACAACCAACCAACGTGTTACCAGAGTTACAGACTTTTGGACTGCACAGTTTTCTAGTGATTTGTGTGTCACGCCGTAGTCCATTTGTTAGAGCGCATAGCTATTGCACAGAAAGTCACGGCTTCGAAACCCGGCCCGGTCAACGACTGAAAATTTTGTCAACCCAGCAGTAAAAGATTAACCTCTTGATGCATGACTGCATGCAGCTGAGCTGATGACTTAGACTATGGACAACACACTCGCGATATGATATGCCTCGCCTAAAAATGCAAGCTATGCCTGTGATCAAACTGAATCCTCACTTTTATTCCCCAGTATCAGATTATCTAAGCAATCAGACTGCGCGGAAGCGCAGGCTGATCTTTACTTTCCCTATTCCCCCATTCGTTTTAAGGTTCAGTTTCAGGTGATGTTATGCCCAATGTTGCTTCGTCTTATTTATTATGGTTTCTTTACACTAACTTACAGTTTTTGATTTCATTTAACAGCTCTTTCCCAAATAGGCGGTCATCAAAAACAACAGTAACATTTACTTGTACCTATTTTCTATTATAAATCACACACACACACACACACACACACACACACACACACACACAGAGAGAGAGAGGGAGAGCAAAGTGGGCAGCTTCACAGGTGACCATATCGCCAGAAGACCACAGACAAGCGGACCTAAGAACACCTAAAATTGAAGAACCACAACAGAAGTACCGCCTTGGAACGGTCAGTAAATGTTCTTGAACACAACAAAAGAACTAGACTTCAAATCCATTTGGGAAGAGCCCCATTGTCAGGATCCACATTAAGCCCGTGGTCAAGATACCGTAAACAAAGCTATTACGGTTGTGTCGAACTAACTTGTTATGTCTGTCAAAATTTATTTAGTCAGCTTAAAGTACATCAGTCTTATTGGTAGTCTCATAATTATTATTGATCCATATGACCCGCCTCCCTTTCACCCTATTATCAAATGCAATTGAACTGAACTGAAATATGTACAAAATGCGACCTTCTTATTTGACATGATGTTAATGATATAGTCATTGGCAAGCTTAAAAAGAGAAAAAAGAAAACCAGTGTTTAATTAAGGTCAAGAATACGTAAATGGCACATACATAGAATTTTTTAAAATTTTGCACAGGGGTGCATTTTCATGTGTTACATCGAATTGTGCAATAAAAAAGATAGGTCACCGAGTTCGTTTAGTCGCTAGATCAGATTGAAAAACATAAAATTTTTAGGCCGTTTCCATTGACTGCAATGGGAATGCAATGAAAAAATTTAAACGTACACAGCTTGTTTACCACTACATAGATTTTTTTTAAAAACTGATATTTTATGTCGCAGGATCTGTCGATTAAAATGAGGTAAGAAAAGTCCTTGACTACCGAGCTCGTTTTTCAAGTAGCGCTTGATAAGCAAGCATAGGTGTGTATAAATTTTCGCCATTCCGCGACGTCATTTATAAGCGACGTTGCAGTCGTTTACTGGCGACGTTATAAGACATGCTAAGACCGTTATGAGAATACGGAAAGATGAGGACTAATAGGGTTCTCAGAATGAATTCCTTAGGCTTCGTTCATACGGGCAAAGTTTCTGTGACAAAGTAGGTTTGGAAAAGAAAAAAATGCTCGTGTGAATGAAAAAATGTGCCACATTATCATTGCCAAGCCAAATTTATATGGGGAAGTTTTTATGACAAACAAAATTTGTCCGTGTGAACAGAAAATTTGCCATAGAATACATGTATGTAACAAAGAAACTAGCTATGGAGATAAGCACAGAAAACTTTGCTCATAATCAAATTGGTTTAATTTTGAACAAAGTATATTCAACAAAGAAAATGTGGCATGGTTGGCCGTTCACACGGGCAAAGTTTATTTGTCCAGGTAACCTTGACAAATAATGTTCGATCGTTTGAACACAGCAGCAAATATTTCCTTGCCAAAGTTTATTTGACAAAAATTCAATGCCACAGTTTTCTTCACAAATAATTTGCTCCATGTTAACGCAAATTTTTTGGCAAACTTTCTTTGTTAAAGATCCTGTGACAAAGAAACTTTATGTCGTGAAAGAGGCTTAAGTGAAAGAATTTATTTTTCAGACTTCCATAAACAAAAAATAGTACAAATTGCAAGCACACTTCTAACAGTAATATAGTTACTGCAGCCGACACGACTGATCTGCACATAAAAAACTGCGTTACCCTAAATCACAAATGCGCCGTGCCTTGATAAAATGGGTGCTTTGGGGCATATACGGTCGGTGGAAGCTCAGATCAGTGTGCGCACCCGCCCAACCTTACCAGAGCCTTTGTTGTCCTCTGGTACAATGATTCCGTGAGGAACAGCGAAGAGAATTATTAGTCTGTGCGTATGGGCAGACTGATCTGTGTGCATATACCATATTACTGACGACTCGTGTTCTGTCGGTGTGGCCCACTGAAGTCAGATAAAATTGACTTTTTGAACAGTATTTTAGTCATATCGAGATGATGGTAAGTTACATGGTCAACTTCCAAATCCACCGTCGGCGGGATAGGTAAAGGCAAAGACTTCTTGTAGCGTAGTGGCCGTAGGGCGGTGTGAGTAAGAGGCCCGCTATATCTTTGGCAAGGGCATACAACAAGTGGAAGAAATATTGTACCATTCAAGATTATTTTGTAATCAAAATAAAATTTTCGATGTCCAGAAAATCGCAAAAATTGGCATTATAATAAATATTACATTCCGATCCCTAAAGCTCTAAAATCAGCTGGCATACATTTACTTGGTTTATTAATTATTTCGGATGCATAATCCCACCGGCACCGCGGACGTTCGGTTATGACGCAGACGGTTGCGGGTTCGAATCCGGATTCGGCCAGCTTGCAAGCGACTGGAAAAGTCTCTTTGTCAAGCCAGCAATAAATGGGTAGCTTTTTCAAATCAGGGAAAAATAATGCAGAGAAAGGAGAAAGATGGGCTCCGCCTTTCATATGTGTGTCTGAAAAGTCCTGTGAGCCCTGAAAGCAGGAAGGGAACATGTATTCCGGCCAGCCTTAAATTGTTATACATATGAAACTCTGTCTGTCTGTCAGTCTCTCTCTCTCTCTCTCTCATTAATTTTGTATTAATACACTTGTGTTGATGAAATAACTTCAAACATACAGGGAAAGAAACGAACATTGCAATATCAGCAAAAGGCTTGAATAAATAATGACAACAACTCTGTTTTCCCCATGTTTGACGTTATTATTAAATGTCCGAAGGGGCTGCCATATTGAAAATTACACTGACTAGGAAGTATTTCGCGACGTAACGTCCTTCGCGACGCACGTAATTAATTGCGCCAGTCATATACGTATTCTTGACCTTAACAGGCCCTTTTAATAGCCAAAACCGGAGCTCATGGGAAAAACTCCTGACATTTAGCAAGCAGAGCTGTTGTCGGCCTGTGCGCTGAGCGAGGCTCGAACCCACAGCAGTCACAGAGGTAACGTATAAGAGCCAGCGCTCTTTCCCACCAGGTCACTGGAGCAATGAACAGAATTTGTGTGATTATTTTTTAACTTTTGTGGTCCATGTAAGTGTTAATTTGTGCGTGCCGATTTTCCCTTTAGCGATTTTAACAAAAACAAATGAGCCGCGACACGAGAAAACCAACAATGTGGTTGTGCGCCCAGGGTAGACTCAGATCAGACTGGGCATCCGCCCAGTTTACTCAGTCTCTTCTTTATGTGCTCAAAGGGTAGCTTAGGGTCTAAGCTACCTCCATGCGGTCAGCGAAGGCTCTGATCAGACTGGGCGGATGCCCAGGCTGATCTGAGTCTGCGCTGGCCGCACAACCACATTGTTGGTTTTGTCGTGTCGCAGCTCAAATGCCTTTGCAAATGTAAAACTTCGTATTTTGATAAGCCCCCGGACAAGTAAGCATAGACTTTCTGATGTAAGAACTGTTAAGTTTTACCTTTGATTGTATCACTAAACCTGCACGCGACAATAATAAGTGGCGTGTCTTGATTAGCGAACGCTGCAACAGGGCAGTCTCAAAGGTGATTGATGTATACTGAATTGACTATCTTAGATATGCAAATCCGTAAAACTGTTGGTTTGATAGCTAAAAGATATACGTCATAGCTTATTAATTAGTTCATTCATGAAATACAGAAAACATGATTTTGCCGCACAGATCAATTATCAAATGTTCGGACTTTAAAAGATGCATCGAAATGAAGGAAAAATAAGAGGTGAGAAGTTTGTTTTATAAATCAGAACTCCGCATGGCAAAATCACAGAACTTGTATTTACATGAAAACGAAATTGACTCTGCCGCGCGGATAAATTCTCAAAGTTTTCGGACTATTAAACATTAGGCCTACAGCTCATACATGTAACAGTTTTCCCTCGTTTTGCTGCGTGTTCGAATATCTTATTTTTTCTTTTCAAAGTTGTTTCCCAGGAAGCCAAGGAAGAATCATTGATGTGTATCTTCTATCTGAGCCCGGCACTGAGTCTGATGGCGTCCTTTCAGAATCGGAGAAATGATTTCTGTGATTGAAAATTTTACCTAAATACCCTATGTGTAAATTGGTCGCCTTTACTATAACAAACTTTTAATGTGTGTGGGTACACCTGCATATGAGCCACGACACGAGAAAACCAGCAGGGCTCTCACACCCCTTTTTGGGAATGGGGCCGGGGCCTTTAGAATTGGGAAAAATAGCGTCGTTTTGTCTAAAATTGGGAAAATTTTCATTATATTATGTTTGAAGTTTTCATTGCCAGACCAACACAACTTACATATGGTATTGTTATATATTTTCAGAGGAATCAAGTCAATAAGCAGACATAAATCTAGCAGATAGTGAATCACAATAAACTTTATCAAATAATTGGGATATTAGATAATAACAAAACAATTTATGTGTGTTGTGTTTTTTCTTTCTTTCCTTTGAACTGGCAACTTCCCTATCTTGCCACTTTCAAATTGGAGACAAGACTGGGACTTAGAAAAAAAAAGTGTTTCAATATAACAACAGTATAACACTCTAGGTTGAAGCATCTGTGAACTAAGCATAATGTGAAGTTAAGAGAAAGTGGACTGTCACAATGCAGAACTTGACAAAACTTTCAGTCCTGCAAGTACAAAACATCCACGGTATGTCACTATCACTATACTAACTCTTGAATGTACCGGTAATCCTGTTTATGATTTTCGATATGGCCGAAAATGTCTGTGAAAATTGATTCAGGTACGAAACGCCAAAAACAGCAGAATCATCCACCACAGGTGAAAACTCCGATCAAATTTTAGCATTGGAAGGCTTTAAATTGAAGAATAAGTCAAAATATTGTACACCACAATAATATTGGCCCTTGAAGCAAAGAAAATATTGACATGTTGCAGCGAAATTCGCTAGGCTATTCGTCCTCTAATGAAAGGGAAGTAACTCTAACAGTACATGACTACATGATAAAACCCGGTACCACTTTCCAGTAACAAAACATGACGATCGTGATTGAAAATGTAATCGCTTCCCGATTTTTAAAGTTATAAATTATGTTAACATTTTTAGTTTTAGGTGGTTTTAAATACATTTTGCATTGATGCAAGCAGCAACTGCAGTATTCTTGGACCAAACAGGCTTCGTCAGATTGGGAATTTTTCATCTGGAATTGGGAAAAAAACATACTTTTTGGCATTGGGAATGGGGCCGAATTTCGGCCCCAAATTTTGGTGATCGAGAGCCCTGACCAGCAATGTGGTTGTGCCCCAAGCGCAGACTCAGATCAGATTGGCCAGTTTGTTTTGGTTAAGAGTTGATCTTATAATGTATTTGATCAAACTTTAGAAGTGAAAAGGATACATGGTATGTCCCGTATTGGTTGATATCGGGAAAGATCTGTCTTAAGGTGAATGGGCACACTTTTCGGGGAAGCAACACTGCCATTTTCATTTTTACATCCCTTTCTGAATGGAGCAAATCCTTTTCTTATTAAAAGTGTTGACCCTATGAAAATGACATCATTTGGATTCAAGCCGTGTCGTTGCCCAAACAAGCCTATATACTAATATGTAAAAACAGCATGATAGGCACATGTTGCAGGATAGGTGAATCATACGGTGTATGCTCTGACCAGACTGTACAGTAAACTGCGCAGATACACATAACACGCGGATCTTTTTTATAATAGCGTCCCAAAAGCCGAGTCGTCTTCCCCTGTCGACTGAGTAGATCCTTTTATAGACTGTCTCGAACGACAGCCACTTTTGCACGTATATAATGATTATTCGATCAAACTCGGGTCAGCCTGTGCATATGCAATGTTAGCAAAATCACCTCGTTCCTGATCAACAATAAATGAAGTCTACAGCAAATAGCGAACACTCTGCTCAGATCAGACTTGCAGGCTGTTCTTAATATTCGCTATTTGCCCGTGTCTAAAGGTACTTCTTTCTCATGTCGCGACTCAATTAAAATGACAGCTCAGGAAGGGGTATTGACCAGTATTACCAGTATGTACACGGGCGGCGAATTATGTTATCTTTATTGCCTGAGTGTTGTATACTTGCAGATTGTCTCATCTTTACCCCTTAGTGCTAAACTATCACCGCCGTTTTAAACCACCAGGAACTCTGCACTTTTCTATCAAATAATAATAATAACAATGCCTTATCTCATTTATATAGCGCATTATTTACGCAGTCGGGCTTGACTGCTTATCCTTTTTTACTATTATTATTCGATTGATTTCACCGTATTTTGTAACTTCACAGTTGAAGAGCATTGCCACGTGCTTGGTAATTTATGCGTTAATAATACCGCTGACAGGTGCCGTTAAGTTTGTGACAAGACGGTTTGCTTTGAAGCTAAACTACCGTTGTACACCTGCACTTTAGTAGCGGAGAAAACCGTTATCCTGTCTAATTCAGTTTAAAAAGAGAAACATTTCAGACAGTCAGATTTTGCGTAAATATGAAACAGGCTGTATATCAGTGCTCCAGATACGGTCAGATACAGAGATGAGGGACAATTTTCCATATTTCTACATAAAAACATACATGTACTTTGTGACTCCTCATTAGAACCGTCTCAATGCCATGGTTCTAATGAGAGGTCAGAACTTAAATATGAAAATTATCCCAGAATTATCCTCAAAATCCCATCTTATATGGCGCTCTACGTGCTTGGTAGCTCAGTGGGTCAAGTGCTTGCCTGCTGATCTAGCAGTCCCACTGATTCTCTTTGCAGGCAGAAATCTTTTCAAATGTAACCCGGGTTTCACTGCACACAGCCTTTCTTCCTTTTCTCCCCCCCCCCCCCCCCCCCCCCCCCCCCCTCTGTGAGAAGGCTTGATATGGACTGAAATCCTATGCCAAAAGCTGTTAAACCCCAAACCAACCATTCATTATCACCCTCCAATTGTCCAGTTATGACTGAAATGCTGCTGACAAGGACTTAAATCACAAGTTATCCATCCATCCACATGGAGCTCCTTTCATAGATACCCACCTAGTCTTGAGATCTCTATGTAATACCCTTCTTGTGTGCATATAATGAACAGCAAGCAACAACTGAACAAACAAATCCATCACATATTTCTCTTCGAAACGTGTCTTTGATTTCTTAGAGTCATTGATTAAAGCATCTAAGTCACCTCCCTGAAAATATATACCATATTCAGAGCCCTAGATAAGAGGGCGTATTTGGTGATAATTGGGGATAATTTTGTTAATTCTGGATAAAAACATATGTTGTGACCCCTCATCTGAACCGTCTCAACGAGACGATTCAGATGAGGGGTCACAACATATGGTTTCAATGAGAAATAAAGAAAATTATCCCCAAATTATCATCAAATACCCCTCTTATCTAGGGCTCTGATATTTCTTCAGTTGTAAGATGAAGGTTTATTCCCCCCTAAACTATCCCAAAAATCAAAATCCATCTTATTAGATGGATAAAGGTTTTCGGCATTGTTTTGGAAGGAGAAAAACCCATCTTTAGCAGAATTTAATAAGACTTATTTCGATATGTCATCATGGGATGAAGGTTTATCCCCTCTAAAACTATCCCATAAATCTAGATCCATCTTATCAGATGGATCTAGATTTTTGGAAATTGTTTTGGAAGGAGAAAAACCCATCTTTAGCAGAATTTAATAAGACAGATTTAGATAATGTGGGGTCATTCTCAAGAGTTTAATAGCCAAAGAAATATTGTAAGTGTAAAGCATTTGGCATCTTACACTTTTCTTTTGCCAGACAAATACATGATAGGAGTCATGTAAAAAGGGAGGATTGCCATATCCATACTGTAAATACTAATATCACTCTGCATAGTGACACAGACTGATCAGGGCCCAGCCTAGAGGGCCATTTGGGAGAAATAGTCTCCCAAAGCTGGTTGACTTCTCTCTATCTTGAGCTGAGGGAGAAGTGAAAACGTATAGAACATATAGGGAAATCCAATATTTGGGCAAAAACTTCTCCCAAAAGTCCTGAAAATGTCACAAAACTTCTCCGTCTGAAAGCTTTAAGCCAACCCCTGACTGATCAGTCTTTGCTTTTCACTTTTTAGATTCACAGATGTGCAGGCTTATCAGAGTCATTTTTGTTCTCACTGCTTAAGGTCCCCTTCCATGCAAATGCCAATTGTTTGACTGCCAAGTGTGACCTTTGACATTGTTTAAGTGTGTTCTGCACATTAAGTGCCTTGATATGGTGAAAGCTGACCCTAGATTCTGGAAAATTTTTCTTTCCTGGGTTTATGATATATGGAGTGAACATGAAAAGTTAATGGAAAGATGGATGGACAATGTTACAATGTATATCCCATTTTACGACGGGCATATAAAATACATCAAACATAAAACTTATCTGCGGGCCTGTGTCCTTTTTTACTCCCCCCCCTCCCCCTCCCCCTTTTATACTTCAGCTTGTATAATGCTTTAAATGGTTTTCAGAGTTCTAGTTTAGGAGATTATTTGAAGATAATTTTTTCTACTTCTTAGCCAAAATGCATCTGGTGACCCCTCACTAGAACTGCTTCCTTAGGGTGGCCCTAATGAGGGTTGTAAAGGTAAATTATAACTGAAAACTAAAAAATACTATGTCTGAATTATCATTGAAACATTCTGTTTATCTAAAACAATAGGTTTCAAAGTAGAAAATGTTTCAATAAATGCACTAAATGTCCTTGCAATATATACATGTATGTTTAGAGCTCCAGTTTAGGTGGAGTTTTAGGGAAATTCAGAGATGTTTCTCATTTATAGTTTACTCAATAAAATCATATGTTGTGACCCCTAATAAGAACCCTTTTGGAGAAACGGTTCTGATGAGGGGTCACAACATATGTTCAATGGAGAAATGAGAAAAATTTTCCCTAAATTATCTCATTTACCCCTCCCTATCTCTAGCAAGTTGTATATCGTAACAATGCTGCGTGACAAAGTACCTCACAGTATTCCGTAACAATACAGAAGTATTCTCCATCGATGAAACTGTCATGGAACTGTACAATACCAGGGTGGTCCAGCTTAGACAACAGCTTGGCCTCATGCATGGCATCAACAGTCTCATCTGGCTGTAAGTCTCCAACTGATATCTCCTTCAAAACTTTGCTGAAAACATAGATTATTGAGCTCTAGAAAAGACAAAGTATTTAATGATAACTAGGCAGTGACCTATACAAATACAGTGACTTGTGTCTTCACCTTTCGATCCAAAGAGACGGGTCGCCATGCGACTGCAGCGCCTCCTACCTGAGTGCTATTGATAAAAACAAGCCAAGGAAGCTAGAATTTCTGTCAAAAATTAACGGCGTGCATCCCCCATTTAATCGGTGTTTTCATAGTGAAATTATTATTTGAATCAATAAGGTAAGCTTTGAATGTTATAATGATGTATATAATAGAAAATAAGTTTTGTGATGATTTTGCTTGGTTTTTGAGTTCATTTTTAACAATGTAAATTGAGAAACTTTGGTCACTCGAAACAAATGGCGACAAAGCAGTGAAAACCATAACTTCTTTCGCCGTTATTAAGGTTTGAGGTAATATTTAAGTATTTGAAAACGAAAGGGGAAGGACCAAAAAATTATTTGATATCATTTTCATGACAATTATTCACTATTTGGATGGTCTTATGACAGTACAGAAATAGGTTAATTTTGTGAAAGTAGTGAAAACCGGCAAATCAGGATGTTCAAAACCCCACCCCTGTGTTTTGCATAAGGCTCCCAAAATAACTTTTTTTGAGCCCTGCCATGATATTTTTCATAAAGTCAAATACCTTGTGAATTGTCTGATTGCTATTGTTTGCAATTTGGTGCACATTTTATGGGTCAAAATAATCTTTAAATAAAACTTGTTTTTCACAATTTTTGTCATACAACAATGAGTTCAGAGGGTTGTTTAGCTATTCATTGAAGATTTTGTCAGCAACCAAAGTTTCTTATTTCACATCAATAAAAATTAACTCCAAAACCAAGTAAAATCATCACAAAACTTATATTCTAATACATCATCATAAAATTCAAAGCTTACCTTAACGTTGAATAATAATTTGATTATGTAAACATTAATGAAATTCCAGCCTCCTCAGCTTGTTAAAATCTGGGTCACTGATTTACTTCTATTTTCACTCACTGACTGCATGCATATTCTCCTAAGTCAGAGACAGTCAAGATCAAAATCCTCATCTTAATGCAAAATACATAAAAAAAAGTTTCCCCGTATGATATTTTGAATAGTTTCGCACACAACTGAGAATTGAAAAGTGAACAGCAAAAGAATTAAAATTTGAAGAGTACATGTAGCTCATTATCGTTGAATTTCTCGAGTTATCAACTTGACTATTGCGTTGGTCTCTATCCTATAATCTTCCTGCATAATTAGCGCTAAATTATATACAATACTTTTACTCGCCGGCAGTAAAAATAATAAAAGCGGCGTAATCAGATTTGCATCATAGACTCAAACTGTCATGCTATGCATGAATTATGTCAGTGCATGCCTTGATTATCGTTTTTCATATTGTTTTGGTTCTTAATTTTTTTAAAGTTTGTATCACATTTGTAACAAACGCTTTCATATCGACAAAATTAATTTTGAAAAGCCTGCCAGCCAGTTTTTTCTACATGAAGTAAAACTACCCGATAAAAACTCAGCAAGTTTGGTATCAAAATTTTGGAAATAAAGTACACAATTAAACACAAACTTTTGTAAGAACTAGTGATGGGCAATCGGTTTGAAATCACAATCGATCATCGGTTCATAATCAGAAGACTAAACCAACTAGCTATCGATTGTATAATCGGTTTCTCACATTTGTCTGTATCATAAAATGTGAACATGTGTATTCAACTAAAATGATTCTGTCAGTTGCTGTTTATGTGTAAGTAATGTTTTCTTTATGCACTTGTGTCCTTCTTGTACATTATGATTGTATTCTTTGTAATAAGAAAGCAGAAAATAAAGGAAATTTGAAGAATAATGAGACTACTTTATTATTCAAAAATACCCGACCTGTAGACTGACTTGACTAAATTTAGACCAATGACTAGTAGTAAGGACTAAAACATGCCTGATAAACTGAAGTGACAAGAAAGAATTTCAAATACACAAACAATATCTGCACAACTATAAGTAAGCAACAGCAAAAACCAGGTCTTCAAAACTAACCCAGGATGCAGTCATTCTCTATATATACAACTTATGCACAGTCAATTTGAGTTATTATTATCTATTTATTTATTTCCAATGTTTAGAGACAAGGAAATCTGAGAGATTTGTGAGTGGGTTGAGCAGAATTTCAGAACACTTTGGCTAATGTTTTCAAGCTTTTAAATTTTAGGTTATCTGACACTTATAGCTTTTTAAAAAGCTGCAACTTGTTACACATAAAATCTGCAATCGTTAAAATTATATAATATATTTCATTATCTTTTCCCCAAAATCCGTTTAAACATTCATACATCATTTTCATTGAATAACATGATCTCTTACAAACTGGGTTGAGTAACGAGAACTACGATATATCGAATATTAGATACTACCGAACCTACGTTGTACCTTTGCTTATGTAGGATTTTCTACAAGTCCAAAAATAGCTTGTGTCATGTCCAAATTTTCTCTCCGCGGTAGACCATCTTTATTCTTGCAAAAACCTAAGTCATTCCACACTTTTATTCTCGTTTTTCTGCCGGGAAAGGGTTACATTTTTTGCCAATTGACATCGATGGCGTCCACCATTGTTATTTTGCGAGTTGCACCTTGAATAGGTTAAAACCCCGAGTCCTGGAACCGAACCGACTACAATCGATTGCCGTGTTTCTCAATCGATTATCGCAATCTGACTATAGTCGATCATCGGCCCACCACTAGTAAGAACACATTATTTATACATGTAGATAAAATAAAACAATGATAATATGAGCGGAAATTATATGCAATTAAAATAAGTCTAGATGGGAAATAAGCTGTAAATAAAATTATCGACTTTTTTCAGCCACTCACCTGTCCAGCGGGGCGACACGTCAATTGGAAAAATACCTATCTTTAACTGGAGACGCGAGTCACTCTATATAGGTCACTGCTGTGGGATAATTTTCCTACTTTGTTTTTTCTCAAAAGTCAAATAAATGTGTTGTAATCCCTCATTAGAAACATCTCAGCAAGATGGTTCTAATGTGGGATTACAACACATGTCCTGGTTTTTGTATTGATACTTGGATGAGCGCTTTCTGTCATTTGCCTGTCTGCCGCAGGAGAACTTTTGCATCATGATGACAACTGTCTATAATATTCCTGCAGGTTTGCATGAAACTTGAAAGACCCGGGTCTAAATATTATGTAATAAAGTTCATTTGAATTCAGAAACTTTGTGCGAAATGATCATTTGTTGGACGCCAAACACAGAAGTGTTCATATACTGGTAGTGCAACAAGGTCAGAGTACATAGAAATAAGTTTGAACAGCAATCTCACTGTAAACTTACAGGTGTCCTTCTGCTTCTTTGGATTTGCATCTCAAATCTTTGCACAGGTATGCTGTTCCAAAATTTCCTTTCCCCAGTTTGTTCACAACTTCATATCTGTTTGCCAAAACTCTTGGCTTCTTTGTAACTTTTTTGGGTGGCATTTCTGGAAACCGTTCTTGCAAAACATGAGTTAATAAAATGTTTGCCGTTATTCAATTTAGAATGAGAGGTGTTTAAATCAAAATAAACTGTAAAATAGACTTGTCATATAATGTTTCAAGTTAGAATGTGGTAGACCATACAGGAGGTAATGAGCTGTCAAAAACAACATTCCGCCATTTGTATTTTGGCGTCCTTTGTTACCACTTGAATATGGTGGCTAAAATGTTATACAGATGCAAGATTGGTGTATGGCAGTATGCTTCAATATGCGCTTGATTTCGAAACATTTGCAATTAATCCGTGCATGTCGTCACGTCATATTAACCATTTAGGTGACCGTGCTTCTCAAATGATTTTTTGGCGAGCACCTGCCAACTATTACGCATGCGCATTCAACTTTTCTTTCCTATCATCCGGTTTTGGGTAATCGACTGTACCGCGCAAGAAAAGACGGTACCAAATACGGTACCATATTTTTGAGTTTCTGGCCTGCGTGGGGTAAGGTGGGCTTTACGGTGACCAGTTAATTTTTCAGGTTAATGGTTAATAAAATAAATATTTGGTATTTATATCACTTATAAGATCCTCTTTATTTGCAAAATTAGGATTCGATTAGGTAGGATAATTTAAAGTTGGTGAGTTTACAGCAAAATGTAAATAGTTCAAGTCTTTGCAGGACTCTAAACAAAACCTGTTAAACAAAACATGTGAACTAGAAGAAGTCAACGGCCAGTATAAAACTCCAACTTGAGTTCAACAGTCATGTTTTACCGGTAAGACCCGAGCGAGCCTTGCTCAGTTGGTACCACATCTAGATTTAACGGTGTAAAATTTTTATTCTGCACTATCTCACTTTTTACTTCTCTTACCAACACACCGTGCGTGGTCACAAAAATCCAAATAATACTCGTGAGAGGGTTTATGGATAATGGATAGATAGGTAGGGATAGGCCCCATCACCTTGACACCTTCTGATTCTGATTCTGATTCTGACCCTTTATTTTTATTGTTTATATCTAAGGCAGTGGGCAAGTAAGTGACTTGCTGGGAGAAAAAAAAGACGCGCCCACCTGCACGAGTCTCACAACCCTAGGAGTCAGTTAGGGGTGGTGTGAACACAACATCAAAGGGCGGATGTCTTCCTACGAGAAGTCAACGGCCAGGGCGGATGAACTGTTTGACTTAACGGGCATGTGTTCATGACCAAGCCGAGCTATATAGACTTGAGCTATCATGGAATTCGGCTGTGGTCAACATAAACAGCCTAAAGAAGGATGGGCTCCGTTAGGCCGAATGTTGCCCAAGACACACCACGATGGACAGATCCAATTAAAGCTCAGTACTAGATCGGTCGCAGCGAGGGTTAACAATGACTGCGCCTACCGTTGGACGTCAGGCTGTAGTTGATAAGAATGCAACTGGTGCGACAAAGGTACAGAAGAAAGTATCTGTCAGGATAATGGCATGAGCTTTATAGGCTACCATACAGAAGTATCAATGAAAATCTAGTTCGTGCCATTGAAAACTCTATGACAAGGCTACGAGTGCAGTTCAGATAAATGGCAGCACAGGAGAACAACAAGGATGCCTTTTTAACCCACCCTCTTCAACGATTATGTCTATTGCTCTGGAAGAACATGATGAAAAGGTTTGCATAGGCGGCAGAGCTATTACCAAATGACATTGGAAGAGCAGGAACTAGAAGTGGGCACGTACAGCAAGCGATTCCGATTGTGCCCCAGCTGTAAAAGCTATAAACATAATTGAGCCGCAACACGACAAAACCAACAATGTGGTTGTGCGCCCTGCGCAGACTCAGATCAACCTGGGCATCCGCCCAGTCTGACCAGACTCTTTGTTAAGCGCTTAAAACGTAGCCAAGGGACTAAGCTACCTCCATGCGGACAGCGAAGACTCTGGTCAGACTGGGCGGATGCCCAGGCTGATCTGAGTCTGCGCTGGGCGCACAACCACATTGTTGGTTTTCTCGCGTCGCGGTTCAATTATACACTTACTATCAGTTTGATATTTACTTATAATTCTGAAATGGGATAAATTTAAGTTTGCATACCTCATCTTTTACAAGGATGCCTTTGGACATATATTGGGAAAAAAAAAGTAAAACGTTTGACTCTCAGTCTCTGTCAAAGCAATGGACTTAGAGTCCATTCATAGGGGTAATTATAAAAAGTGAAGTGGCGTCTAATTGATATCGAAGAAAGATATCCCAAAATAATTTAGCCGCGACACAAGAAAACCAACAAAGTGGCATGTGCGCCCAGCGAACGTTCAGATCACCCTGGGCATCCGCCCATTCTGATCAGAGTCTTTACTGTCCGTATAGAGCTAGTTTTAACCCTTAGCTACCTTTAAGCGCAAAGCGATTAGTCTGATCGGACTGGACTGATGCCAAGGCTAATCTGAGTCTTAGCTTGGCACACATGCCACTTTGCTGTTTTTGTCATGTCGCGGCTCAATTAGTGATTGTTGCTCAGCAGAATGACTCTTTAAAGGTGCAAGGTCGGTAACTTTTGTTGTTTTATACTTTTCAATGAATTACTGTTAAGAGATTACTCGGTGAAATCGAAACTGATAATCTCACTTGTGAAATTATCACTTTAGATTTCACCGTTTCACAAAAATAGGATTTTTGTGAAAGTCTCATTTACTTGTTGATTAATTGATCTAACCTTATCTACCAGCTTCACATAAATTACGTCACGCATGCTGCACGTCATTACCACGTTAATGATGTCACTTAAAGCGCTAAAGTATCATTGTTGTTGCACGCGACGTCAGGCCGCCTAAGTCTTCATAGCAAATTTCTTGAGATCTGTCATCAAAATGAATTTTTAAGCTATTTTCAAGTTGCAAACCACGTTTAAAACCAATATCATACCAAGTAAACACGCTGGAAGCATCAAATTTGACGCGAAACGGCTAGAAAAAGTTATGTCTCTGTCGTGATGGCTGAAGCGTTGGAATAAACTGATTGCAATTTTAAAGCATAAAAGAAACAGAAAATTTGACTACGAGGGGCGTTCGAAAAGTAATGCAAATGGCCTTATAACTTTGTTTAGGGGAAAACTGGGTACACATGCTATGCATATGCTGAAAACACTACATTTTGTCTCTACAATGATACCAAACGCTGTACAAAGACACCTTTCCATATTGTCTTACAACGCATTTTTTTATTAGGCCCCTGTCATACCACTGGGCTATTTTCATATGTAAAATCATTTCAGTGTTGGGCATTCAAGTCAAATATCATTGCAAATACAAAATTCATCTTTGTCAGTTGCTTGTCCATTGTGGCCTACAATATTCATACAAAAGTTAGAAGGGTGGCAACTGTTATCGATTTATTCCTGGCAAAGCAATGCGCAATTCTTATGACGTTATTGAAATATACGTTAACGTCATTTTGAAAAGCTTGTAGAGGCTTCGTTTTTGGCATTAATTTGAATTTATTGACAGGTTTTCGTTGACCAATGTAAATGCTCTTGCTGACAAGATTTTGAATGCTAATACACTTGTTTTCATTACGAAATCATTTAATTTTTGGTAGAAAGGGGGAATTTGCTACTATGGATTTGCTACATAATCCATATTCCCGGGCCAGTATGGAACCCAGATTTAAAATAATTTCCGCGATATTTACAGGACAACATTGCCTGGACATTGTCTTTAAGTAGCAAAAAATAAAAACAAATCAAAGACTGACGATATATAAATTACGGCCTACTAAACTAAAATTCTGCAGTGTCTTTAGGGTATACCTCTTTCAAAGATGATAAAAATGCGCCCTTTAAAAAAAAATACACAGTGCTTGCAGACTTTCCTACGCATATCATAGTTGTATGTGTTTTTGCAATCAGAAGTTCTGTTTTTATATTGGTTACCGAGAAATTACGTCATTTGCATTACTTTTCGAACGCCCCTCGTATTTCAGTGTAAGATCGATTTACACTGAAAAAGTCAAAATATCCTCTATATCTTTTATTTTTAGAATTAATGTTTCTAATTTTCAAGAATACAATAATATAGCTAAGATTGGGACATACATTTCACCTGTCTCAACCATATCAAATTATCAATACTAAAACAACAGCATTTAGGCAAACGATCAACTGTCTAGAATTTCTGTAGGGACAAAAAAATAATTACCACCAAGCGAAAAACACATGTTTCATAAAGCTAACTCACCTATCCTTGAAGTTTTCAGCTGTAGTGATCAGATCTATGGTGGTAGCACACGTTCATGCTTCTTTTACAAATGAGCCGCGACGCGAGAAAACCAACAATGTGGTTATGCGCCCAGCGCAGACTCAGATCAGTCTGGGCATCTGTCTGGTCCGCTCAGACTTTTTGCTAAGCGCTTAAATGGTAGCTAAGTGTCTCAGCTACCTCCATGCGGACAGCGAAGACTCTGATCAGACTGGGCGGATGCCCAGGCTGATCTGAGTCTGCGCTGGGCGCACAACCACTTTGTTGGTTTTCTCGCGTCGCGGCTCAAATGATTTAAAGAAAAACGTTCCGAAAATGGCCTTAGTTGCAGGCTCAATTCAAATCCACTGTAAAGGTTTTATAACATGGTGGTTCCGAGAACCTTTTGATCATACCTCGTAGCTATATAAAACAGTCATTGCAAGAATGTTGAAGCTTTGGGGGATGAAATTACCGCGAATGATGATGATACTATTTGGTATTTGGTACACGCATTTTGTTTAGACAGTTGTCTTGCTATCGGTTTGTCCGTTCGTGTTTGCCGAGGAGCCGACGTCCTGGATTTAGTTTCTACAGGTCGGTCAAAGATATTCAAAAATTGTGAAAACTGTTGTTTTATTGGTCGTTTCTAGCCCTGTTCCAGTCGATGTCAGCTTACCTCCGAGGTGACACATTTAGTACTACATTTCATCGGTTGACACTTATCAACTCACATTACTGCACAGCTAATTCATTATCGCTCGGCCCGGAAGGCGATATTAACAAGAACTGTCAGAAGAGAATTAAGCCCGACATATTGGAGCTTGACTTAGACAAGGGCAACTTTAATATGCACAATACCGGCCAAGTGAACTGAGATCATCTGCAGTGTCAGAATAAACAGTTATCCTAAGAACTATTCAAACTTCTAAAATAGTGCGAGAGATATGACAATATCACTGAACTGTGAAATATAGGTCACAGTGACCTAGAAGTGATATGTATCTGAATGTACTATAACACCAAGTATAGTACAAGTAAATGAAACAGTGCTAAAGATACTAGATTAAATCACTGGACCATGAAATGTAGGTCACACTCACCTACAATTGGAATGAGGTCACTAACAGTGTCAGCTCAAACCATTAAACCAAGTGTTATAGGGTTAGAAATATGACACAAAATCACTGGATCTCGAAGTAGGCCAAACTGACCTACAATTAGTATGAGGTCACTCGCAGTGTCGACACAAACCATTAACCCAAATGTAATGCGAATCCACGAAATTATATCAGAAATATATGGTAAAAACACTGGATCATGAAATAGGTCACGCTGAAATTTGATTCATCTAGTAGGAGGTCACTCATAGTATCAGCCCCAACCATTCGCCTAAGTACGATGTACATCCATCAGAAAAGTGAAAGAAATATGAGGCAAAATCACTGGACCATAAAATAGAGGCCACATTGACCAACAATAAGTATGAGGTCACTCACAGTTTTAGACCAAACCAATAACTAAAATATAAGTTTAATCCATGAATAGAGTTAGAATGTGAGGCAAAATCACTGGACCATAGATATAGGTCACGGTGACCTACTTTTTATTCTGAGGTCAAACATCAGGTCATATTGAGTCATTATCCCAAGCAATCATGTTCAAACATAAACTAGTCTTCAATATATAAGGCAAAATCACTGACTGGACCATGAAATATAGAACACTGTGACCTGCTTTTTGTTTGAGGTCAAACATCAGACTTATTATCCCACGCTATCATGTTCAAATATCAATTAGTCTTCAAGATATAAGGCAAAATCACTGGACCATGAAATAAAGGTCATGGCCCGATATGCATTGACTCTGCCTTCAGAAGAGTTTAACCAGATGCTCCTGTATAGCAAGTTTAAAGACTCTTGGGTACTTAGAAACTGAGCTAAACGCAACAGCTGAGTATTATTTTCTATGTTCAATGATCCGTAAACTATATATGCATCGCTGTTATTAGTAGATCTTCCCTAGATGCATCTGTGGAACAAGTTTGCAGACTGTTTCCCCTTTGGTTACTTAGAAACTGAGCTAAACGCAACAGGTGAATATTTTTTTTATGTTCAACGATCCGTGAAATATAGGTCATGACCCGATATTTATCGCTGCTTCCACAGTAGATCTTCCCCAGCTGTATCTATGGGGCAAGTTTGAAGACTCTACCCGTTTTGGTTACTTAGAAACTGAGCTAAAGGCAACAGATTGATATTTTGCTAACACGCACAAAGGCGCACGCGCACGTTCACACACACAAAGGGTATTGCATATACACTTCTTTGCTTCGCTAAGTCGTGTTAATTAACTGGTGCATTCATGCGTTGGCTGTCAAACGGTGAAAAATATAATGCCATATTTTTAACAAATTTTAACGAACATTTCGTTGAATTTATGCAGTAACACCGAGCAAATATCTTTATTTTCAATGCATTTTAGTTCGCCATGTCTCTCGGGAGATGTTCGGGCTTCGCCCTAGGTTTTCAACATCTCCCGAGATACCTGGCGAATGTTAATAAATGAAAATCAAAGTGTGATCCCTTATCAGTGATTTGTTAAACAAGATACTACAGCATTGTACGAGGGACGATTGATAAGTTCTCAGCTCCACCATGTTTTGAAACCTCAAGGGTGAAGTTGAGTGAGTGATTTTTAACAGCCATTCTACCACCAAATTTCGGGAATTTATGTAGGCCTATGTCTTCCGTATCAATCGGGTAACACTTCACTGTTTGACCTGACATAACTTTAGCAAAGTCAATCATTTTGTTTGCAGCTGTTTATTCAAACAACTGTCATACAGCGTCCCTGTAAATGATGATATATGAAAACATAAGTTTAATCCATTTCAGAATTAAAAGCAAATATTTTTGTAGGAAGTGTCTATTTTGAGAGTTTCTGCAGATAGTGCACAATGGGAGACACATACTGTGCGTGCACAGGAATGAATATCTTTTAACTCTTTCGACCGAAAATTATTGAAGGCGTCAATGTTTATTTGTGTGTAAACATTGTTTGATTTTGCTCACAATGTTCCTTACAAACACGAAAGTAAGTGTGGGTCTCTAAATATCAGGGTTGCAAAATTTAAGGGTTCACGGTAGAGCCGCCAGATGTAAAAATATTTTGCATTTCCACCAAACCACTGAAAAATTATCATATTCATGTACTACGACAAGAACCATTTTAAAATTGGTAAACTGTCAAGAATATTTTTCAAAGCAATGCAAGACAAATAGATATTAAATGTTACTTTTAAAGTATGTCACCCTTCTTGTATTTAAGGCGCTGTATGAATCTGCCACAGAAAGTTAGTGAATGACTAATTACAATCGTTTTAATCACGCAGATCCAATGGGCTCAGAACTTTTCAATCGTCCCTCATAAATTAGAATTGAGACTGGTGAGAGTCTTATGCCGATTCGAACCTTAAAGTCGCTACGTACATTTAAAATACGGTTAAACCCGTATCTTTACGGGCGACCTCGTACTCCTACTTTATGGGTAACTGACACTTAAAAGCATGCAGACCGGTAAATTAAGGGTTGGCTAGTATTTTTACGGATGTACTCGCATTTACTAGGCGACCCATACATTACGGTTCTGTCAGTAGCTTGTGATCTGTAAATTTACGGGTTAGCCCGTAAAGTACGGTTCGAACCGTAAAAAGTACGGAGTGTCTCGACTTAAATGTCCCGTATACCATACAATATGTATCCGTGATCGTAGTATTTAATTTTTTTATCACAAAAGAGGTATTGATCGATTATATGGCTCTGACTATAAACAACCATGAACTTATTATTCGTGTATAGAATATAAGCAATATAATATGGACATTTTATATGACTATGTTGTGAGGGTTTCATGTATTCAAATATGCTATTTTATACAGACACATGAACTAACGTTGGAGTAATTGTATGTAGATTGATAAATTTCACATAAGGAAGTATAAAATATTAATTGCCTCCATTTTTAAAGTCTAGCAGTTAAATTACTGCACCATTGCTGTTTATTATTTTGTTGTACATGTTACTCATATGTCACTTTGTGACCTGAGATTAATAAAGTTGAGTTGAGTTGAATTGAAACTTAGTGAACCGGCCTGCTCGTATGGGACGCCCTTTCACTGTATATGCCCTAAGTTTAGCTAGCCATAATTCGTTCTGGGTAATACGTAATTTTATTTTGTAATATCATAAATTGTAATCCCAAATTATTTTTGGATATCCATAAATTAACTTTGGATATCAAAAATTTGATTCATGGATATCCTTAAAAATTAAGATATCCAATATTCATTTTTTTAGATATCCATAATTCAGTTTATGGATACCTATAATTTGGCTTTTGGATATCGGTAAATATGTACTTAGTTGGGCGTTTCAGTGACCCCAACAAGTAGCAATATGAAGCTACATGTAGTTGCTATTGCTTAATGTTGAAACGCATGTACTGAATATAAAAAACGCACTCGAGGCAATGGCTGCATCCATTTGTAATGAAATACATATAACAAACTTAACAACAAATGAAAGTTATGAAACAACCTGTTAAAATAAGGGACTGGGGCTACAAAACGAGCCGAAAGTCTCATGCAAATTAATTCATCGTTACCTTTTTGTTGTATTTTATGTTAAGCGTAATGTTGCAGAAAATCAATGAATTCACTTCAATTCAGAGTCCTAAAACTTTATTATTACATTGTATTTTAAAAATTAACGTTTGTTAGTTTGGGTTCACTCGCTCAACTGCTTTAACTGCTATTTGCTAATCCTTAAGGAAGGGAAGGTAGTCCATGAGGGCCAGCCAGTGAGTAACGAGAACCAACAAACCGCCAAGCCTCTGCTCGTTGCAAACAGATCCACAGAAATGCCACCCAAGAAAACAACAAACAAGTCGAGTGTTGAGACCAAACAACCAACTACACCTCTGCGCTATAAATATGGATCATCAGGAATTCTACCCAAGAAAATAACAAAGAACAGACATGATACCCAGCAGCCCTCCAGTTCCCAGCACGGCGCAAGCGGTTCCTCAGAAGTATCCACGGAAACAACGAAACAAATACATGAAACCCACCAGCCCTGCAGCTCCCAGCAAGGTGCAAGTGGAACCTCAGAAATATTCCCCAAGGAATCAGCGAAGACGCCAAGAAACTTGGCAAACAGATATGAGATCGTTCTCAAGTTAGAGAAAGGAAATAGTGGCACCGTATACCTCTGTAAAGACTTGAGATGTCATGCTGAGGACCCTTGCGAACATTTGTAAGTGAAATTAATGGTAAAGGATGAATGGTATGTTTGGGCGGGGTGGGGGAAGGGGGTTATGTCATTTTGGACATTGTTTTCAGTCATTTCAGGCTGAAAGGGGAGGTGAATGGGCCATATGTTGCTCAAGGCTAAAACTCAGAGTTGAATATATAGAGATGTTTGAATTAATGGCTGTATACGTTTATTATGAAAAAAGAAATTGCAACAAACAAAAGTTGTCAAACACACTGTCAAAATAAGGAGCTGGGGTTACAAAACGAACCGAAACCTGTATGCAAATTATTTCATTTGTATGCTTTTATAGTTTAAATCATGATCAACATATTTTCAACTGGTGGTCACTTAACTACAAAAGTATTAGGTCATTGCTTTGCAGATTGGTTGAAAACATGGAGAACAGCAGGAGCTTCAAATCCAGTTTCAATGTTTGTCAGTTTCTTCTACTGTTACGTAATCAGAAATATAGCATGCTAAATATCACATCCAAATATAAAATGTAAAATAAATAGTTGATAAATTTCATAGTTAATTAATAGTAATAAGTAAATGCATGAAAATTGGGTTGTCATGGAAACCTGTACCCTTCAAAAAGATGAGAAGGCGATAACATTTGATTACTGGACACCGATGCAGTCTCCTGTAGCGGAAAAAGATCCCAAATTTACGCATATGACTCTCCAAATATTTCTGGACCTGGTCTGAACAATCCTTAAATCGACCTCTTTCAAATGTATGCAGATGGGTCAAACAATGAAGATATAGCGAAACATAAGAATGACGTATATCATAAAAACTGCTAAATGCATTCTAACTTAACTTACTCAAACCGATTCTTGAACTAAGTTAAATCATTTCATGCAAATGGAAAGTATGGAATTGCAATTCATGAGATGGTCCTCACAAGCCTTGGGCTTTCGATCAAATCCTGGTCTGTTGTCTTTGTACCTTGTGCAAAATTTGATGACTAAAATATTGTTTAAACAAGAATGCAATGGTTATTTCACATGCAAATGACGAGCCATAATTGAGCCGCGACACGAGAAAACCAACAAAGTGTTTGTGCGCCCAGCACAGACTCAGATCAGCCTGGGTATCTGCCCAGTCCGATCAGACTCTGTGCTAAGCGCTTAAAGGGTAGCTAAGGGTCTAAGCTAGCTCCATGCGGACAGCGAAGACTCTGATCAGACTGGGCGGATGCCCAGGCTGATCTGAGTCTGCGCTGGGCGCACAACCACATTGTTGGTTTTGTCGTGTCGCGGCTCAATTATGATTTCGCAAAGCTATGGCCACAATGGGTCAGACTGAATGAAAAATGACACAGTAACTTTTCAGAAAAAAAAATTAAATAGGAAAGTGATTAGGATTAGGCAAGCAGTACAGTATAACCAAATAAACGCCTTTCATTCTTACAGGAAAGTTTTAAAGAAGATTCGTCAGAGTGGGTTCGAGTCAGACGAGACCGTAGAAGGGATGCATGAGGCTAGATTATTGTCTAAACTGAACCACCCTGGTATTGTTCTGCTCCATGACAGCTTTGTGGATGGAGACTTTTTCTGCATGGTGACGGAATACTGTGGGGTATATACTTTCATTGAAGGCGTAGCCTTACTGGGAAGTCAAAGGGCCTCTGACAGTACAAATTATCACAGGGTATAATCGATTCCGCCAATTTTCGCTCCCTGCAGAGACTGTACATCATATCTGGCTTCCGCCGAGACTGTCCGCGAAATCTTGCTTCCTGCCGAGACTTCTGTACATGATAAATGGCTTCCTGCAGAGACTGTCCGCGTGATTCTGCTTCCTGCCGAGGCTCTCGGCAGGAAGCAGAGTCACGCGGACAGTCTCGGCAGGAAGCCATTCCTCGAGGACAGTAGTCTCTGCAGGAAGCAAGATGATTCTATTGCTTTTCTTTCTTCCGAGCTTATGTTATGTTTTAATGAATTATTTTCTTGCAAATTGTTTACGGAAAACGTTTCAGCTAGGTTAAACATGGAAAAACATTTCATAAACTCTTTTAATCCATTACTGAACAGTTTTAAATGACGTCATAAATATATGTGCACAATAACGTAACGGTATAACGCCGTTACTATGTATACAACGCCATTATTCCCCTGATGATCTTATACAGTGAAATGCATAGGGAAAATTAAATTATTTACAGACGTTCCATCTCGTTAGTTTGATTTTTAATATATAGAGTTCTGGTTCCGGACATTATTTTTGTATTTTTACCTATATATCTTCCGGACCCGGAGACGATATGGGCAAAAACTGTAACGCAAAGCGAGTAAAAATGGATTCTAGTACAGACAACACTTTATCGTCGGAGTCAAATATGTCATTGCCAGAGGAGCCGAAGGAGCCGAATGAGCAACAACTACTTCAAGAGATAAGTAATAAATTATCTACCATTATTACAGCTATAAATGATTTAAAAGCTACCGTACAGAACAATCAAGCGGAAAGTAAAGCTTGTAACAAAGAAGAAATGGTGGTTGAACTTGCAAAAACTGTGGAAGAAATTACAAAACAAATGCCGCAATCCTGTGCAGCAACAAATCAAACACAATTAAACAGCACAAATGTAGCGAAAAATATTATCGAGACAGAAGCTTTAAGAATAAAGACACAGATTAACAAAATGTGGGGTGTAAGAATGGGACAACGCAGAAATGCGTACTGGAATATGATAAAAAACCAAGGACATTTTCAAGCATATTCTGAGTGGATTGAACAAAAACCGCCGATCATTCCACGTTATCTACAAAAGAAAGAGATTACAAATGAAAATGACGAACAAAAAGCAATACGAGAGCGTGGTGTAATTAATGACTTTCAAATGCAAATAGAACTTCATCGATTAAGAACATCCGCAAATATAGAGACCACGAAAAGAATAGATGAAGAAATACAAGAAGCAATACTTTCAAGATGCCACGGGGAGGTTGCCAAATACCTGTTCGAACTATGGTGTTACGAAACAAAACGAAACGAAGAAATTTCACAAAAAAGATGGCTGAAAAATGATGCTTGGCTAAAATCATATGCAGAAAAGTTTTCTAAAGAGCATGAAAACTGCAATCCATTTTTCAAAACGGTGGACTTCAATACCAAAAACCCTACGAACCAACGACGCCAGACGACATTTGCCGACATTGTTAAACAACACCCAGGACAGCGAAATGCAAACAACAGAAAACAAGGTTACATTCAGGGACAACATAACAACCAAATGATACAGCAATTACTTTCGGCACTGGTACAAAATCAAGGTCAAAACTACAGAAGGAATATGAATAGAAGACCAAATCAAAGAAATCAAGGTCAAAGAAGAAACTATAATACAAACAACATCAATGACTGTATGCAGGAAACAGATACGTCATCAGAAAATGATTATTTTTTAGAGGACACCTTCGACAGAACATTTCCGACGTAGATTCAGGTAACCTAGCTGAAAATTCAAACTTTCAAAATTGTATAAAAATATTTAATTTGTCAAAACGAAAATTAACAAAACCAGAAGTAAGTATCTTACTGAGGGGTCTAAAATTTACACCAACTCCAATTAAAAGTAATACAACTGATTTAAATACTGACATTGACGAATTTTATAGAAAACTTAGACTAAAAGAATATTTCTATAATGACAACACAAACGATGATGATTCTCTTGTAAAGAATAAAAGCTATTTTATGCCTCCTAGAGGAAGAAATGAGACACTCGAAATATATATTGATACAACCAAAACAATTACTTCGACACTTTCAGGATTGCAAGAAAATAATTCATTAAAACATAACATAAGCTCGGAAGAAAGAAAAGCAATAGAATCATTAGCAAATGATCCGAATATAATAATAAAAGAAGCTGATAAAGGTGGCGGAATAATAATTATGAACATTGAGTTTTATAAGACGAAAGTACAGAATATGCTTAAAGATGAGACCTACTATAAACAAATAAATGAACAATGCTCCAAAGAATCATTTTCAAAAATAAAAGAATTATTCAAATTATCTAAAGATATTTCCACAAAAGAAAAAGACTATTTAATAAATTTCGATTTTAAAACAAGCACATTTTACGGACTTCCAAAAATCCATAAAAGTAAACTTATACAACACGCCTGTTGTAAAACAAACTCAGATTATATTGAAATTAACGATCCAGAGGATTTGGAATTCAGACCAATCGTAGCCGGTCCCATATCGGAAACACATAGATTAAGCAACTTACTAGACATACTACTGAAACCTTTTGTAAAACATGTGGACAGTTATATTCAGGACGATATGGACTTTTTAAGACATGTTCCCACAACTGTGGTTGACGAAACATTGCTTGTGTCTTTTGACGTCATTAGTTTATATTCAAACATTCCACATAATCTTGGCTTTGATGCTTTAAATTACTGGCTATCAAAATACCCAGATCTAATAAACGATCGCTTCACAAAAGAATTCATATTAGAAGGTTCCAGGACTATTCTTGAGAATAACAATTTTATATTCAATGATGTTTACTATAAACAAATTAAAGGCACAGCAATGGGTACAAAGTTTGCACCAACATATGCGACTCTAGTCCTCGGATTTCTGGAGCAAAAACTATATACTAAACTGCAGGAGAGTTATGGTATAGAAATTTCCAGTTTTGTGAAAGAAAACTGGAAAAGATTTTTAGATGATTGTTTCATCTTTTGGCAGAAAGATCTACACTTATTAAAATCTTTTCAAGTACATCTGAATCAACTACACCCAGACATAAGGTTCACAATGGAAATAAATGAAAAGCAGTTACCATTTTTAGATGTACTGGTAATAAAAGATAAATACAATATTAAAACAGATATATTTTATAAAAAGACAGACTCAAAACAATACTTAAATTTCTTTTCATGTCATCCAAAGCATACGAAAGTAAATATTCCATTTACTTTAGCAAAACGCATCAGAACGATAGTGTCCGATGATACTTTGACACAAAAACGAATGTCAGACCTAAGAACAGCATTGCGCCACAGAAACTACCCTAAAACTGTAATTAACAAAGGAATAGAAAAAGCTATGTCAATGTCCAGAAAAGAATGCTTAACCCCAAAAACGAAAGAAAGAAGTAATATTCTACCTTATGTATCCACTTGCAATCCTAAAAACAAAGAAATGTTTGGTATATTAAAAAACAATCTAACGATTTTACAGGAAGACAATACCATGAGTGAAATTTTAACAAATACTAGAATAATAAAAAGTAAAAGACAACCAAAAAACCTTAAAGATCTTTTAATTAGATCTAGCTTTAACACCAGGAAGGCAGAGGTCAAAAAGTGTAAATCAGCTAAATGCGGTTTATGTCCATATTTGATAGAAGGCAACCATTTCAATTTTAAAGGTAAACTGTTTACAGTGAAGACGTCAATGTCATGTACAGTTTCAAATGTAATATATGTTCTTTCGTGCAATGGATGCGGCGAATACTATATAGGCCAAACTGGTGACAAACTAAGAAATAGGGTAACAGTACACAAGCAACAGATTAGAGACCCCTCGGTAAGACAAATGCCAGTAAGTAAACATTTAGACGAATGTTGCAAAACTGAACCAAAATTTAAAATATTCCCATTTTACAAATTGTTTACGGAAAACGTTTCAGCTAGGTTAAACATGGAAAAACATTTCATAAACTCTTTTAATCCATTACTGAACAGTTTTAAATGACGTCATAAATATATGTGCACAATAACGTAACGGTATAACGCCGTTACTATGTATACAACGCCATTATTCCCCTGATGATCTTATACAGTGAAATGCATAGGGAAAATTAAATTATTTACAGACGTTCCATCTCGTTAGTTTGATTTTTAATATATAGAGTTCTGGTTCCGGACATTATTTTTGTATTTTTACCTATATACATGTATATATATTGTATTACCAGGGTGGAAATATGCATGAGGTGATACGGAAATCAGAAGAGTCAGGTCGTCCTTTTGATGAGGGGGCCGTTATGGACTGGTTTGTACAGCTTCTTACGGCTCTGCATTATATGCACACACAACAAGTGTTACACAGAAATCTCCAAACGTGGTAAGATCTACGTGTTGAAACAGTCCTGGACCCAGGTTCACAATCATTCTTAAAGTTAAGGACCACCTTAAAGTCAAGGTGGAAAATTTCGCCCCCAGAAAATCCATATTTAAACCATATCAAAAATTGCAGTTTTTGCGTGAATCTACTGACAATTGTCATAAAAATGTAATACGAAAGAAAAATTAAATACATTTAGTTTTTGTAATCTTTTATTAACACATGAATTTTTACACCTTAACTTTAAGGTCGTCCTTAAGTTTAAGGAATGATTGTGAACCTGGGCCCTGGTCAGATGACCAACATGACCGTGAATCCCATTCATATTTTGGAAAATTCTTTAAACATTTTCTTCTCCAGCTCAACCAGGAAGATGCTTCGAAACTTGGTATATAGCACTAGGTACTCGAGTACTATCAAAATGGTTCAAATAATGACCCTAGGTTGACCTTCGCATTATTAGGGCAAGATCAAATTTGCATCGATGTGTTTTTATATGAGAAAATGCTATAATATCAGAATTCTTGGAAAATGTTGAAGACTTTGATATAAACATTAGTATAAACGGTAAACTAAATGAGTACACAAGATGATAAGTATAAGAGGTCAAGGTTGAGCTTTGACCTTTGACCAACGTCTCTCATATTTCAACAATTTCAAACATCTTCTCCTCCAAAGTCGATAGGCCAGGCCAGTTAAACCCAAATTTTCTATGGGACTGCAAGAGATCGGGGGAAACAAACAAATACTATCAAATTTGTTAAAAAAAATCCCTGGTTTGACAGCGAGGTCAAACTTGCTTCGTGAAGCTATATATGAGAAAATGCAATAACATTAGATTTCTTGGAAAATATTGAAGTCTTTGGCATGAAAGTTGGTGTACTATGCAATCAACGCAATGAGTACACAAAGATGTTTGAGTATTAGATGCCAAGGACATTTTTTGACCTTTGACTAAGACCACTCATGTTTCAACACCTTCAGACAGCTTCTCCTTCAAAGCCGATTGAAGCAATATTTATTATGGACCATCATTGATCAGGAAAATGAAAGTGTGTGTGAATGGTCTTGAACACATGGCCAAGATGGCCGTCCTGTCCATATATGGTAGACACCCTTGAATGGGTTGTCTGATGCATTGGAAACCTGCAATGAAATAATATAAACCAAACTTCGCAAACATGCATGCTGTACATGCGAACAGCAATGTCCCAGAGTTTTAACATATGCGCAGTACAACATCGGTTTTGTTTCTTTTAGGAAAATTTACTTGAAACAGAACAGATTAAAGATTGGCGGTTTTGGAAAGTGTAAAGTTTGGATGGATAAAAATGATATGGCTTCCACATTAGTGGAATCGGCAATGTACATGAGCCCAGAAATGATACAAGGTCTAGGATATAATTTTAAAGCAGACATTTGGTAAGTTGAGAAATCTTTAACCCTCTTCTCTTCCAGCGTCCTAAAATTGTCAAATTAAAGAGTTCACCATAGTGCTATTAAAGTGACGATAGAGCAGCGAGCGCAACAACAGCATGATCAGAAACCAAATAGAGCAGTGTTGCCACTTGCCTCTGTCATGGCTGAACTAGTAAAGGGGAAGAAGGCTATCATTACTAGCATTTTGGCTACCCTAGCGACACCACCCGAGTCGAATGTGCAATATTCGCATTATTTATAGGACAAATAAACAGTGTAAACCCAGATGAAGCGGCTCATAATGAGTTGCCTAATCTGGATCTACGCTGTTTGCAAACGCATTTTGTTCGTTCTTGGCGTTTTCAAGGTGTTATCTATGACTAACCAAGAGGCTGTGTTTACTATTTATTAGCATCGTGTTTGTCTGTATTTAATGTAGCATTACTCGTAGAATACGTTTTAAAACAAGATTTCCGCGGAATGCTATACTACGTCACACCTGTCTTGCACTTAGGACACCATTCTCTAAAAAATCATGCCAGATTAGACGTTTGGGAGAAATGGACTTAAACCTTAGGGTCGACCTAATTTGAACACAAACTTTTACAAAGTCACTAGGAATAAGCAAGGCATTCGCTTGACAAGCCGTTCGCACGCCTTCTCAATGCATTCCCAAGAAAGTGTAACATAAATCATAGCCCATTCTCTTTATTCATAGTGGATTCGCAAATCTTTGTTTGCATTCGTATGGCGTTCATACGGCCCTATTTTTTTCAGTATTTCTCCCAACCAATCGTATCATTTTCGGCGACTTTGCCACGAAATTTTGGCATACTTTTTTGTAGAGGCGTGAATTAGGAATGGAGTTGTAAGTTTACCGGGCACCGAAGAGATTGTGCAAAGTGCGTAGCAAAAAGCCCCCAATTATGACTTGATGTACTATCGTCTACTTGAGATGATGTGAATATTTTTTTCTAAGTTTCCATCAGGGCACATATTTCATTGTGTGTACAGCTTAAGCCCCTGTAAAAGCATGTATCATGCACCCATGCTTTAAGTACTGCATTTATGCTTTTTCAGGGCTTAGGCTGTACATTGTATGGAATATGTGCCCTGAAGTATTCTGGAAATACCTTAATGGCTAATCGCTTAAAAACTGAAGAAGTTGCCCTCACAAGATTTGCGTTCGGGAATCAGCAGAGGCTGTAAATCAGGATCCGAAACCGGCCTTGCCGTGACACTGATCAAAATATGGATCGCTTCAGATGTGATAAAACGTCTTGAACTCTGATGCTACTTTGGATAGCCTTTTGATATGACTTATAATAGCTTTGTTGGGAGTTGGGTTAAAGGATTGTCAGTTATGAATTCTATGAGCTTTAACATGTTACTATGACAAGCATTTTGGCTCGTTTTTGGTTAGTAGGGTATCGGGACATGATAAGAGAAATAGCAAAGTTCAGTTATTTATTGCCAGCCGGGCCGCGTAGCGCAGTCAGTAGGGCGCCAGACTTGTAAGCCAGAGGTCCTGGGTTCGATGCCCGGTCCAACCCCTTACTTTCATTTCCCCTTTCGTTGATTCAAGAAGGGCAGTTTTTTCAGTTACTGGAGAAGTAAGTGAACTTAGTACTGGTTAACCGCCTAGGAGGAGTAAGCCTGCCCAGGAATAGTGTGGTCAGGTTAACTGACCGTCCCATGACCATAGCTGTTTACCGTGGACGTAAAGCAATAACACTACAGCAACAACAATCAGTTATTGCCTCGCTCAGGCAGGACTAAATGCGCTTGCTGGTTTGAGTACACGAAATTCATATACGGAGTAGACATGTTATCTCACGTCAATGGTCATGTGAATCTTGGGTCCGCTGCGACCCAGGCTTTTGTGTCTAGACCCTTTGCTATGTTGGTTTATTAACACCTCTTGGCTCAGCACGACTAGAAAAAGTATAGGTCATCAAAACTTCATTTTATTTATGCAATCATGCTTTTTTCAGGGCCTTAGGCTGTATACTGTATGAAATATGTGCCCTGAAGTATGCATATTCTGGAAATACCTTGATGGCTATGCTGTATCGAATAGTGGAAGGTGATCCCCCAAACTTGCCAGAAAATTATCATAAAGAAATGAATAGAATTCTACACCTGTGAGTTCTTTTTTCAGTATCTTAAGATAACCTGGTGCACCTTCATGTTTTAACTCCATTTTTAACAAAGGGGAAAACTGGTTTACTTCGTATTTGCTTTCCTGGGGCACACAGACCTTCCAAAATGGGGTCTACTCTAAAAGGAAGGAACTTGCTCCTGGAGGAGCAAGTTCTTTTCTTTAAGAGTAAACCTTCTTTTGGAAGGAAAGCAAACTGAAAAATGGAAGAGTTGCTGCCTTTGGTTTAAACATATTTATTGTTTCTCAATTACAAGTAACATACACTCAAATATAAACAGTACAGACTTAGGGATTGGAACGAAAGCAAACTGCTTATCGAGTTTCTCTCCCTGAGTTGCTGCCTTTGAAAGAGGATCCATTCCTCTTAACGATAACGATTTTCAGAAGAAGAAAAGCAGAAGTGAAAGAAGAAGTAATGATGATGATAATAATAAAAACGATAATTATAGAAAAGAATAAATAGCTAATTAAATAATAGAACTATGATGATGACAAGAAATAATAATGATAGAAATAATAATGACGATTCTAATATTGTGGTCATAAGTAGTAAAATAAATAGACTGAACGACGATTATGACAAGTAATAATTATAACGATGCTAATGACGATTCTAATATTAAGATCATTAGCAGTACATAAGACTATGTATGTATAGACTAAGTAAATCATATAGTTAAGCATTTGAACAATCTAAACCTTATTATTAGTTAACTTACTTTTGATAAATACCACAGAGCTGCAGATAAGTTGGGGCTTAGTTGATAATTCTATGATAATTTCTTCTCATTCAACATTGAATCATCGTTGATTCAACGTCATGACGTTGAATCAACGTTTATTCAATGTTGATTCAACGTTGTATGCCTGCTGGGAAAATGAAGCCATTTGCCTTAATGCAGGCTGGTAGGTACACAAAATTTCTTTATTTTCAGTATGTTGACGAAAGAGCCAGAAAAACGACCTACAACAGAAGAACTTATGAACATTCCTCACATATCTGATTATATTCGTGCTGCGGTAGGTACTGCAAATCAAAAAACTTTTGTTTTCACGAAACTAATATGTAACGTTTACAAGTTCAATTTTTATTTTCACGAAAATAATGCGACTTTTAATCGCGAAACTAATGCGACGTTTACCCTCTAAACTATTGCGCCGTTGAAAAGTTCAACGTCGCGTTAGTTGCTAATGCGACGCTACTGTCGAAACTAAACGTCGGTGTTTACAAGTTCAACTTGTAAACGCCGCATTAGTTCCGAGAAAATATTATAGTATAACTTGTCAATTTGAAAATCGTTGATGTGCACATTGATAATAGGACAAGACACAAGTTTTAGCACCGTCCACAAACAGTGAATTTGTATCTATTGACAAGTTTCTACAAAGGCTAACACTACTTGTTTTGTTGGTTTCAGCCTGTGATTTATCATTTCTACATTTATCCATATTTGTTTTCACACTATGCAACTTAGAAATAATCAGTTTGGATTGAGAAAAGTGATAAATGTTATCCTGAGGGTTTTGTAAATATTTTCAGAATACATGTATCTAATATTTATTTCAACAACAAAGTTTACAAATATAGCTTTCGCAAGAAAGCTTGATCTATGCATAGCAGCCATTAGTAGTTGATGCTTATCAAATACACCATTACAACCTCAAACAACTAGAATACTTTTCAAAAGCCGACACTAAAATCTCCAGTGGTAGATTTCAAACACGGGTGCGGATGTGGGTAGTGGGTTCCATACCACTCAGTCGCTTTCATTATCAGCCTTCCATGGTTGAAATACTGTTGAAAAGGCCGTAAGACCACAAGTCAGTCATTCATCTGCGTAGAACATTGTGCTACCTTGTTATACGATATGCAGTTCTGCAGTATTTCATATGACCGCTCACGATAGAAATCACGACATATACGCAAAAAAGCTTCTCTGTCAGTTAAGCTGTCTAAAATATAAATGGTAGCATGATAAGGTCACGTTAGGTCACCCGTAGCATAAAGGTCAAGCTGCATTTTCGGTAGTTAATGACTGTACTTCCGTGTCGGAGTCAATGACTAGACCGTTTACGCCCATCGACGTAGACGACACGATCACGGGCGTAGACAGTAATGCATAGAAAAATTCAAGGTAATTCTGAGTAATTGAGTTCATCCGTTAAGCCTCTCCCTTTACCTTTGTGTAATGAAGATATGTAATGAAGATATCTGTGCTACAGAATACTGTTTGTTAGATTAGATAAAGATTACACAACTAATGACACAAATCCAGGTAAACTGAGTGTTTAAATATTTTAGGCCCCTAAACAAACAGAAGGAGAAGGAAAGTCAAGTTCGTCAGAACATGTAGGCAGAGACTCACAGCGACTGAATAAATTAGCTACAGGTACAGACTACACAGTGTCATAATACTTCATTTATATAGATTTTTTATACGCACGTTTTGAAAAAAACGGACGAATTAAGGCATGGCGCTGTCCGTCCGTCTGTCCGTCTGTCCATCAACATTCCTTGTGCGCGCCATAACTCAGTAACCGTTTGGGATATCTTCATGAAATTTTGTAGGAATATGTATTAGGTTAGGGGTATGTGTCGCGTACAAGAATGGTAAACTGGTCCCAAGTTGTCAATATTTATGACAACTGGTCAGATATAGTCTTTCGTGGGCTGTAATTGGTCCGCCAATCATATGCCGTATAACAAATCGAGTCCTTTCGGGTTTTCTCGAGCCGATAAATACACAGTTTACCATTATGTCACCTGGCCATGTGATTTGCTAGATTGGTCCATTCAAAATTGTATCGGATCTACGTCATGACGCGTCATGGCTACTGTTCAATGACCTGACAGCTTGGTTATGTTTTAAAGAATATTTTTATCATACAAAATTACGTGAATTATAATATCAACTGTAAATATTTATATTAGACCCGAGTAAAATTCCTAATGTTATAGCTACAAAAACTAAATATCGCACAAACTCTCGCTAGATCTCACGGTCAGATTTTGACCGTTTGGATTAGTAATTACCTGTCCCTATATGCATAGCTATAAAGGGAGAGAACCAGTCTAAAAAGAATGGTTGCTCCCCCTTCCTTAGTTTCAAAGTTATACCCCTTTGATTATTTTTCCCCGACTAGTCTTGTGCGCGCCATAACTAGATAACCGTTTGGGATATCTTGATGAAACTTCACAGCAATGTGTATGAAGGTCTGAGGACGTGTCGCGTATAACGATGGTTGCTCTCGCTTTCTTCGTTTTCGAGTTGCGTCCCTTTGATTAGATGTTTTATGCTACTTTTGTGTATACTTATCTTGTGCATACCATAACTTGGTAAGCAATTGGAATATCTTGATGAAACTTTATAGCAATGTGCATGATCACAAGACAGTGCGCCACATATAAGAATGGTTGCTTCCCCTTACTTAATTTTATAGTAACCTCCCATTGATTAGGTTTTAGGCTAGTCCCATTTACTACATAACTCCTTAACTCTTTGAAATATTTTATTGAATGTTTGTAGGAATATGTATAATAATGGGGCAGTGTTTCATAAGAATGAACCATAACCCTTGCTTACTTACTTCCTGAATTATCTGCCCTTGCATCAATTTCCGTTTGCCTCTAACTCCTTAACAGTTGGTAATATTTTAACAAAACTATATGGTGATGTGTATATTGTCAAGGGAATATATATTAGGACCAAAAATGGTAACTCTAGTTTACTTAGTTTATGGATTATCTCCCTTGTTTGACTTTGGCATTTCTCAACTTCTGAGCTGCTTCACCTTGAAAACTCGTTTTTGGTATAGTAATAGTAAACAAGAGGGCCATGAGGCCCTGAGCCGCTCACCTGAGTAAAAAGGTCAAAGGTAAAATGAAGATCATCGAATGAACAAACCTGATAGTTTAAAACTGTCAAATATGTCCACAACATGCATGCAAAGTTCGAAAAAGATCCACTGAAAACTGTAGAAATTGATTACATAAACTCTATACCACAAAGTGTGACGAACGGACGGACAGATGGACAGACAGCAGACAGGGGCAAATCTTAAAGCCCCCTGACTATCGTCACGGGGGCATAAAAAATCTGTCCATAAATGAAGGCGCTTGAGTGATGACGATGTTTTTCTAAAAATAGCCACTGTGACCTTGAACTTGACCCCAGAAAGCTGAAACGCAAACTTGTCCAAGATATTGCCAATTATCACTTGTGTGAAGTTAAATCAAAAATGGTCCATAATTGAAAGTGCTAAGAGGGATG
This sequence comes from Ctena decussata, assembly GCA_963989385.1. Taxonomy (NCBI): domain Eukaryota; kingdom Metazoa; phylum Mollusca; class Bivalvia; order Lucinida; family Lucinidae; genus Ctena; species Ctena decussata. Next base: position 38,833,159 of record OZ022503.1, on the reverse strand, counting down.
AAAAAGTTTTTCTATAAATAGCCACTGTGACCTTGACATTGATCTTAGGACGCTGAAATGCGAGCTTGTTCTAGATATTGTCATACTAAATATTTGTGTGAAGTGTTGATCAAAATCGGTCCATAAATGAAAGAGCTAGAGGGATGACAGAGTTTTTTCTAAAAAAAGCCACTGTGACCTTGACCTTGACCTCAGAATGCTAAAACGTGAACTTGTCCAAGATACTGTAATACCAATCACTTGTATGAAATTAAATCGAATTGGTCCTTAAATGAAGTCGCTACAGCGATGACAAAGTTTTTCTAAAAATAGCCAATGTGTCCTTCACCTTGACCCCAGAATGCTAAAACGTGTTCTTGTCCAAGATATTATCATACTTATCGCTTTTGTAAAGTACAACCGAAATCATTCCATAAATGAAGGCACTAAATGATGACAAAGTTTTTCTAAAAATAGCCACTGTGACCTTGAGATTGACCTTAGGATGCTGAATTGCAAACTCATTCAAGATATTGTCATACTAAACATTTGTGTGAAGTTTTAATCAAAATCGGCCGATAAATGAAGGCGCTAGAGCGATGTCAAAGTTTTTCTTAAAATAGCCACTGTGACCTTGACCTTGACCTCAGAACGCTGAAATGTAAACTTGTCCAAGATTTTGTAATACCAATCACTTGTATGAAATTAAATCGAATTTGGTCCATAAATGAAGGCGCTAATGCAATGACAATGTTTTTCTGAAAATAGCCACTGTGACCTTACCTTGACCCCAGAACGCTGAAACGCAAACTTGTCTAAGATATTGCCATACTTATCACTTGTGTGAAGTTAAATCGAAATCGGTCCATAAATGAAGGCGCTAGAGTGATAACAAAGTTTTTCTAAAAATAGCCACTGTGACCTTGACCTTGACCCCATCATGCTGAAATGCAAACTCGTTCGAGGTAATGTCATACCCAATATTTGTGTGAACTTATATCAAAATTATATAACTAGAATGATGACGGAAAACATTTTCCCCATCATAAGTCTATGGGAAAATATTTTATCCCTCAAGGGCAAGTAACTCTGACAACAATGATCCAACTTGGCCCAAATTCTAACTGGTTCAAGATGTTTTGACTGTCCTGGATACCTGCAAGTTTGAAGAAGTTGCGATCAAAAATGAAGAAGCTAGGGCCCGGACAACATTTTCCCCATTATAAGTCTATTGGAAAATATTTATCGCTCAAGGGCAAGTAACTCTGAAATGAATGATCCAACCTGGCCCAAATTCAAACTGGTCCGAGATGTTTTGGCTGTCCTGGATACCTGCTAGTTTGAAGAAGTTGCGATCAAAAATGAAGAAATTAGGGCCCGGACAATATTTTCCCCATTATAAGTCTATGGGAAAATATTTTATCACTCAAGGGCAAGTAACTCTAAAAAGAACGATCCAACCTGACCCAAATTCAAACTGGTCCGAGATGTTTTGACTGTACTGCTTATCTGCAAGTTTGAAGAAGTTGAAATCAAAAATGAAGAAGTTAGGGCCCGGACAACATTTCCCCATTATAAGTCTATGGGACCTTTTTGTTGCCATGGTAACCACAGTTTTAAACCAATCTGTCCAAAAACTATATGCAATCAATCCCCCACCCCAATCATGCTACAAAAACAATTTGATCAAGATTGGCCTGCTACTTTAGCAGATATTAATACTTAAAAGTGTGGACAGACGACGGACGACGGAGGACGGACGACGGACGACGGACCAAGCCTAAACTATAAGCTCACCTTGTGAGCCTTCGGCTCAGGTGAGCTAATGATGTGTTATATATTTTAATAACATTGAGGTCATTTATTTACAGAGTTGTTTCCTCCTGTTTGTCTGCCTGTCATCCTTTGTAAACAGTCTTGTTCATTCTGTACCTCCTTCATGACACTGAAACGGGCGTATTATGCGCCGCTTGCGAAGCTCTTGCTATTTGTGATAGTACCCAAAAAGATTGTTTGGTTATATGATTCATTAAAAACAACATGCACACATTGTTTGGTACATAATGGAAATTTCGTAACACTGTAAATACGTTTTCTGTTGATGCTTTCGAAAGCACTTTTTATAGGTTTGAACACTATCTTACCAATTGCATGAATATCTCTATTGTCGTAATTGTTGTCAATGCATATGTATGTGTCCAAAGCCCATTGGAGTTGATGTTAGTTCTTTGTCAATTCTTCCCAGTTAAGAATATTGGCGGGATTATGAACGAGCCGACAGGAAAGTTGAATGAAAAGAATACTTTTTCAGAGGTTGTGAGTGTTAGAATCGAAATAGTTCAGCTCCAGCATTAAACATTTCACTGTTTGTCTATCAGTTGCAAGTAGATATATATCTCGCGCTGCGCGATTGTGATATGATCTACTTCACAACTGACCTCCAAACAGTGAATCATTACTCAACAATTCACTGCTAGAGTGATACATTTCTTTAACACTACTGAGTTTCGCCACATTGTTACGGCACACTATGAAAAGACCAATGTATAGTGTATGGAGACTAACAAAATTAATATGTTTTAAGTTTACAGCACATTTAACAGTATAACATTAACATTGCCCAACGGGAGGGTGAAAATGAAATGCTGAAACCCTGTTTACAGTTGAAAATAATTTCCCCTCCAGTGCCTCCGAACAGCTATAATAGCAGGTCAGCGCTTAACGCAGGAGGATGTAACATAAGACTGGTTATGCACCCGATAATCTAGATAGCAGCATACTGACCGTACGCACCCGAAAAATGCGCCCCCCCCCCTAAATCACGTTGCGCAAAATTAATGGTATTCCTATACATGTACATAGAACTACTACAGTGAGATGGCACATTTCATACCTGCAGCAGTGAGTGAGCCTAGGAACGAAACTTCTTTTGTGTTATTCAGTGGATAACGTCGTGTCATAAAAATCGTATGACCACACGTGTAATAACAGATTTGCGCGTACACGTAACGTCGTTGACAACGTCCATGTCAACAATGCGTTTTCTTGTTGAAATGATGTTCAGTTTGAAGGCGTTAAAATCCCATTTTAAAGGGTCATATGATAAACAGAATCTTACACTCGTGATCATTTCATATGAAACATGAAACTCGCCGAAGGCTCGTTTCATAGATTTCATATGAAACAACCACTCATGTAAGATCCTTTATGTAATTATTTCAGGCGTAGAAGAACAAACAGAAGATGACAGAGCAGAAACAGAAGTTGATGATGAAAAAACTATTATAGGAGAGTTGTCGGCCGAGTTTAACGCAAAGTTGAACAAGGACTTTCCCGAGGAGGACAACCCAGTTTTATCCGGTGGAGAGACTTAAACAACTTATCACACCCATGATAATATACCCCAGCGGGCAAAATACGTCGCAAATGTGGGTGCATCGATGTCAGTACGACGGCAGTACATTTGCGCCGATACGTGTGCCTGCTGGAAACCATAACAGACATAACTGTTGGCCTGAGTACGAACTGCGCATCATAACACATAAAACTATCAGGAATCTATGATGAGCCACAATTGGGGACCCCGTGCAATCATAAGCCAGAGCAAAAGGAACCACTATAGCTGGAACACGATGGACACGACTAATGAAGTTGATGGTCTGGCGTTAACCTCTTCTTTGATAGGTTAATTAGGGTACTGTCATTTAGTCTGACACCGACTCGTAGTCGACAAAATTGAAGAAAGAAGCAAAGTTGTCAATGGTCAACCGTGATTGGGAACCCACCCATATTGTAATCTTTATTTTTGTATCGAATTTGAATTGTTCTGAAAAGATCAGATTCTTCAGTAGTCTTTCTGAACTTTTACCCTAAGTCTCCGTAAAATTCAGGCTCCGATAGGCCTGGTTGAAAAGGTGTTTCAGGCACACATTCTGTTTGAGCATTGATAGAACATTTTAAAACCAGAGTCCCATTGATCCTGTAGCTAACGCGAATCCATTCATTTTCAGTCCTCAAGGGTAAGTAACTTTAAGGCGCATTGTACAATATGGCCGAAGTTTGAATATGCCTGTGCTAGTTATGAGCAAGTTTGGTGAAATTTCGATACAAAATAAGTCCATATGCTCGGAACGAGATCAAATATGAGCTATTTAAAGCACTCAAGAGCAAGTAGAGTAAAAGGAAGGGCAATGATCAGGAATCATTACAATCGAATCCCCCATCCCGCTCCCGAAACTAAAATTGAAAGAAGCTCATAAATAAAGACTGACAAAAGTTCACGAAGGACACGCATGATAAACCAAATGAGCAGCTCTTTTCCAAAACAGATCGCCATTCAGCTACCCTATTTGAAAGCAGCAACAACACCTTTTTAATATTAAATTACAACACACACACAAACACACACACACACACACACACACACACACACACACACACACACACACACACACACACACAAAATCAACAACAATAAAAACCAAAACAAAACAGAAAGCAGAATGGACAGCTATTCAGGTGTGACCAGACTGCTAGAGACCACAGACAAGCACACATAACACCATGTAACACCGAAAAACGACAAGAGAAGTACCACCTTGGAACGGTAAGCAACAGATTACTGGATTACTGCAATGCAAAATGTTCAGTATAGCTGAATTTAGAAATCGTCTGAGAGATTGCCGTGTCCTGGTTATCAGCACGTTTAATGAAGTTCTAAAATGAATATTTCGATTTGGCCCGAATTCAATGTAATTCTGGAATGCCCTATTCTGCATCTAGTAAATACGATATGTTCTTGTCTATAATTTAAAATTGTCTCTACTATGAAAATTTTGTATGACTTTATGTAGTTTATTATGAATATGCTTATCCGAATTTGACAGACATTTAGGAATTATACGTAAATGTATAAGTAATTTAAAATCAGTAAAGAGAATTCTCAAAACATTTTCTTGTAAATAAAGCAGATTTTGCCTCTTTATCGGCCAAATCATTTCCACGAATATAGCATGGCTCGGAATCCAACAAAATATTATTTCCTTCGTTGATAAATGAATACATTTACGAATTACGAAACATTTGTTGATTTAAAGGATAATGAAGATTGACGTTTTTAGTGACGACAAACAGAAAGTTAGTCTAAGAATATACTAAACTGATCATTTTCTTGATTTGAAATTTAATAAAGGTTAAAATCTATGGCTTTAGCGTCTGCTATAAAAATAGAACTACCATTTGGTAATCGTATGGTATCTGTGAATATGGAACTTACAACCGAACGTGCAATTTTATCTTCTTGTTTTGAACCCTTCCGTACAAATAATGGTATGATTTGGGAATTTAGAGCTTATTTGAAGAGTTATGACCGAAGAAAATCAAGATTATTTGTGACTATTTTAATTATAGTGGAATGAAAATATGAAAGTAGGAAGTTTCAAGATCCATAATCCTTGAACAGGTAATGACATTTTCGAATTTTTTAATGTCTTTATTTGAGTCTTCTAGTATAGGTTTAATTCGCAATTCCAATGGTTTAAAATATCTCGTTTTTTATTATAAAATATTTCGAAACGAGGATTAAAACACAATTAGAGGCGGGATTCTATGGGTTTGCAGCCTATTGTGTTCTACAGGTGCGTTGCGTTAATTTTTATACCTATGCAATTTTTTCATCTTAGCATACCCAAAAGTGCATTCTAGCTTCGGCTGAAAGTCTTTGCTGTCAAAAATCTTACACTTACCATGAAAATAAATAAAGGGACACTGCTAAGGGTTCCAGAAAAGTTCGCCGTATAAAAATTTTCGGAGAAGCGATTTTGCAACCTATCAAAGTTTTCTTAAGTATATTCACAAAGGCTGAAACGCTTCACGTGGTTTAAGCCGTTCACCCGGAATATGGTAATGGAAACCCGAGACCGACATTTCTATAACAGGTATTTGCGGTGTACAGGAATATGGTAATGAAAACCCGAGATCGAAACTTCAGTATCAAATATTTAATGTTTGAACATCTGTGAAATATCGCAAGAAGGTAATCTAGCAGCCAAAGGAAGCTGTACCTGTAAGTTTAAATATGAAACCAGAGGACCAACGGTCCTGTAGTTCACCTGACACCTTCTGTCAACAGACACAATTTGTCATTTCGCTCATTTGTTACAAATTTGAAACCAGTAGCTTAAAAGTTGTCATTTTTTAATTTTAAAATCTCAGTGACCTTGAGCAAAGTTCAAACAAGAGCTTCGCAAGCGGCGCATAATACGCCCGTTTCATTGTCATGAAGGAGTTACAGAATGAACAAGACTGTTTATAGAAGATAGACAGGCTGACAAACAGGAGAAACAACTCTGTTATTAATGACTGCAATGTTATTCAAATATCTAATACATCAAATACTATTAGTATACCAAAAATCAGCTTCCAGGGTGAAGCAGCTCAGAAGTTGGGAAATGCCAAAGTCAAACAAGGGAGATAACTCATAAACTAAGTAAACCAGAGTACCATTCTTGGTCATAATATATTCCCTTGACAATATACACATCACCAAAAAGTTTCGTTAAAATATTTTCAATGGTTAAAGACCTGGATTTTTGTCATTAGTAAGTTATGTAATCCTTATCTAATCCAATAAACAGTCTCCTGTGGTTAAGCTGTCTTCTCCAGACCAGTGTCCCAGCAGTCTCTTACGGAGGCCCGAAATGGGGGAAATCAATAACAGAGATACCTTGTTTTAATTACTGGCATTAATATTCATCAAAGTTTGATGTAGAAAATCATTTTAGATACATATATGCTGGTAATGTTTACAAAATCTTAAGTTCACATCTATCCCTTTTCACAATCAAAATTCATTATGAGAGAAGCCAAAATAAAATAATATGCTCTGCATGAGGAAACAAAATACTGATAATGATAAATCCATAGTTGTCAAATTGCAGTCTAAAACCAACAAAACTACAGTGTCAGGTCTTGTAAAAACAAATGAACTTTAACCAATTCACTGTTTTCAAAGGTGTGAAAAACATGTTTAATGTCACCAAACTGCTTGAAACATTGGTTTCACAATCTTAACAAATTGAAGTCTTTTGGGTCTCTGATGTGACCCTTGAAACAAAATTTCATCTTCAAATCTTGCATTTTTTTCTTCTTGAGATTATTACATGTATAATGGCTAATGTATTAAATTACAGAGCATTTGACTCACTTCACATACACACACCAAAAAAAAATAAATAAATAAATAAAAATGGAATTATAAAAATAAGTAAATAAAAATTAAGAACATAAAATTAAAAATAACATATTGAAATATATATAAAAAAGTTAAATTATTTAGTGACGATACAAGACAATATTTGTAAAATATATTCAATTATTTTTTTTTCTTTCTTCCTTAAGTTCTTTTTTTATTCAGTTTATGTTACCTTTCCTCTTTTTTTTTTTTGAAATAATATTTGAGTTTTCTTTGACTGCTTATCAGCAAATTATATTTTACAAATTACAGAATATATTGTTCTTATCTCATACATTTTGACTGATGCAAGAATTTATCCCACTAGAGCCCCACAGGCAGGCAGTGGTTTCAGCACTGCATTGTTTTATGACCCTAATAAATGAGGTGATTAGGAGGTGCCTTTGATTTTCTTATCACTTGTTTATTGGAGGGGATTAGATGGGGGGGGGGGGGTCAAAATAATAGAACAAAATCCAGCCCTTTAAGGAGTTACAGAATAAACCGAAAATCGATGCAAGGGCAGATAATTCAGAAGTAAGTAAGCCAGGGTTGTGGTTCATGCTCATGCTACATAGCCCTATTATTATACACATTCCTACAAAGTTTCATGAAAATATTTCAAAGGGTGAAGGAGTTATGGAGTAAATGGGGGAATGGGGTTTGCCTTAAAAACTAATTAAAGGCAAGTTACTCCAAAATTAATTTAGGAGGAACAATCATTCTTATATGTGACACACCGTCTTGTGATCGTGCATATTGCTATAAAGTTTCATCAAGATATTCCAAATGGTTAATAAGTTATTGATTAGTATACACAAAAAAGCCTAAAAATCAAAGGAATGCAATTCCAAAACGAAGAAAGGGAGAGCAACCACTGTTTATACATGACACATCGTCAGACCCTCATAAACATTGCCATGAAGTTTCATCAAGATATCCCAAACGGTTATCTAGTTATGGCGCGCACAAGACTAGGTAGGGTAAAAAATAATCAAAGGGGCATAACTTGGAAACTAAGAAGGAGGAAGCAACTATGACTGTACAAGACACTTTGCCCCATCCTAATATATATGCCTATAAAATTTCATGAAGATATCTCAAACGGTTACTGAGATATGGCGCACAAAAATGTTGACGGACAGACAGACAGACGGACGGACGGACAGCACATTGCCATAATATGTCCGTTGTTTCAAAATGGGCGTATAAAAATGACCTTGACCTTTGATGACCTTATGTCTTCATGTATTCATTTAGTTAACCATATTTTCCAATTATTATATATAGGCTTAAAAAGTTTCATGAAATCAACTGTTTAAGCATTTTCCCATATAAAAGCATTTATAACATACCAGGGTTTACCTTGCCATAAATTAGGTCAAGGTCAATGCACCATCATGATTTGTATAAACCATGATGAGCCCAAGTCGTTAATGCTACATACCATGCCATGAGGTCATTGGGCCTTTGGTTCTGGAGAAGAAGATTTTTGAAGGTGTTTTACCATATATGGGCATGGCGGCCATCTTAATCATGTGACCATGACCAGCTCAAAACACTTTGGTTCTTTTGACCCGGTGAAGCTCCGTATGAAATCTGGCTTCAAACAGCCCAGACGCTTCAGACAAGATATTTAAAAAATTTGACAGGCGATAGAATCACAGTGACCTTGAACAAAGGTCAAAGAATGACCTTGACCTTTAACAACATAATGTCTTCATAGGCTCATTTATTTGACCATAAATAGCAAGTAGCATAGCTTAGACTTAAATGGGAAATACACTGTTTAAGCATTTTCCCATGCATCAAAATTGACTTTGCCATAAATTAGGTCACCGTCAATGCACAGTCCTGATTTGTATAAATTAGGATGGGCCTGAGTTTCAAATGCTACATACCAAGTTTCAAGGTCATAGGCCTCCTGAAAAATGCACTGTTTAAAGGCCAAGATACAACAGGAGCAGTTTGTAGTTAAACTTTTTAGCACCTAGTTGATAATGGTAATAGCCCTCTCTCTGTCTTAGCATGGTTCCAGTTCAAAGGTGGTGGATTCATTATCATCTTACACATGTAGTATCTCACACCTGTATCTGGACCCACTGACTATTCAGTAGGTAATCACCACTGTTGCTGCTGATAAGCATTATACATATTAAACTGATATAGATATAACCAATAAATGTAATGCTTAATATCCCATATTGCAAACAGTAAAGACCCAGATCAGTTGGATTCAACGGAGGTATGCAGGTTATACCCTCTTTATACTGGAGAATGGACTAGTCCGAACTGCAAAAGGAAATATAATTTCCGAACGTGGTGTTTTTTGTTTGTTTTTTAGTTATGACACTTGCTGATCAAATGCTTCCCTGTTTGTATATTGCCAGCCGAATAATCTAGCATTACTGATTTTAAAACAACTAATATGATGATGTTCTGACTTTTTTTGAATAATGTATTTTAACGAGGTCTTACTTTGTTTGAATTGGGAAAATTGGGGAAAAAGAGAAGGGAGAGCTACCATGGAATAATTCTGAAATTTTTGGAATGTTTCAAACTATAAATCTTAAAAAATTAATTTGTAACAACATTAATGATTTTGATCAGTCTGCATATATTTGTTTCCTTTAAGATTTGTCTACTGTTAAAGTTGGGACATCTAACAAAATTACGGCAATTGTCCTAAGGATTGAACAATTTGCTTTTATAAGCCAGTTATGCATTCAAAAGATGCAGATAGTGTAGACCCCAATAGAAGCAGTCTGATCTGGGTCTGTACTGTTTGCTCCAGCCTATCTGTCCCAATATTTAGAATATTTACAGTAGTATGAAAAGTTGGAATAAAATCATACAAGCACCTGTTACATGGAGTCAGAACACAGACTAGTGGAAGAGCAGAAGGCCTTTAAAGTTTTGTACATTTTGCAAGAGTATACATGTATCTAAACCAGGATTTCCAGTAGCTCAGTGGGTTTAGCATTGGTCTGCTGATCTAGTGGTCCTAAGCTTGATTCCCAAAATCTTCTCAATTGTAAACAGGGTTCCATTGTGCACAGCCTTTCATTAATCCTGATATGACTGAGCCACAGTAAAGTCAAGGACATCGGATCCATCCATCCATATAGCTAAACCAATAGAAAGGAATCACTCCTTTTTTCGACAAGAACCGTTTATGTGATCACATTAGGTGCTTGGAAGTAAAACTACAGCGCGCAAATGGTGATAACTGGGCAGCAAAACATCGCCGGGAAGTTATGCCAGTTTGCGTTTTAAAAATAGTGCGGACTCTATACCCAAACCCCAATGGCAAACCGTACATGGATCATAAGTGGAAATAATTAAAACACTGCATACCATGAAATTTGTCAACAGTTATTACTGTAAAAAGCACACCGCTGATGTCCACAGAAATGTTAATTTTTCATTTTATGCAACATCCAGCATATATCATCGGTGACTAAATCATAAAACTTAAGACTTGATTACGAAAGAACTTGTTGTTCTTTGTTTAAATGTGTATTTGAAATTTAGATTAAAAGTAAGGAGGTATTTATATTGTCTTTATATAATATTATTACTCAATCAAGGTTTAATGGCCAAGTCAGCAATATTGCGGTCATATTGAACCATCTGTATGGAAGGAGAGGAGAAATCTATGGGACCGTTTTACTATTTATTCTCTATTACTTGATATATCCATAATTCGAATAATGGCTATCTATTATTCGAATTATTTTTTTTCTAAAATCCGATTTATGGATATCTATAATTAGTATTATGGATATCTATAATCCTATTCTATTTATTGATATCTATAATTCGAATTAAAGATATCCACAAATTATTATAGATATCTTTAATTCAAATTATCATTTATGGATCTCTATAAATCGAATTAGGGCATCAATAGTTCGATTTATTGATATCTATAATACAACATGATTTATGGATATCCATATTTCGATTTATGGATTTCCATAATTCAGATTATAGATATTCATAATTCGAATTATGTGTATCAATAAATAGTTATGGATATTCATAAATAATTATCGATATCAATAGTTCGAATAATGGATATCCATAATTTGAATAATGGATATCAATAAATAGGGGATAAAAAGTAAAATGGCATCCCATAGAAATTAGTATAAGGCCAGTCGCAGGACAGAATAGAAAGTAAAGTTTGGATATCCATATATCGAAAAATGGACATCGAAAACAAATTATTGGTATCCATAAACAGCAAATCAGCACCTTATATAGTGTTCACTAAGAGTTTTGGATATCCAAAAGTTGTTGTTGTTTTTATGTCTTTTAATCTCTATACATCTAATATTCTCAAGGTTTTTGGATATCCATAATTTGAGTTTTGGATATCCATAATTTGAGCTTTGATGTCCAATTTTCCAATGATGGATATTCAATAGCCCTCATGATTTCCAAAATTCATTTATGCATATCCATAATTCTGTTTTTGATATCTGTAAATCAATTTATGGATATCACAAAATTAGATATCCATGAATCGAACTATGGATATACAAAAATGATGAATATCCACATTTAGATGATTACTGTATATCCAAAAATATATTTAAAATTTCAAATGAATTTCAGAAATTGAAAAAATAGATTTAAGGCTATGAATTTCTTAAACAAAGTATGACTATCCAAAAAATATGGGAATATATAATAGAAGGAAGTGACAAGCTGCCCCCCTCAGTTTTCTGTGGTATGGAACTAAAAATTGCTTGACCATGAATCAAGAGGATTAAAAAGGCTAGCTAGCTGTTATGATTATTTTGGGAAAATAAGATGCTTTAATAAAAATACGGTATGTAGACTTATGCTGCCTGAATGATGCAGGCTGGTGATTGTCAGTTATATGCTGCAAACTAGGAAGAAGGAAATTCCTAAAACAATGAAACTGTGAAACTTACTGAAGTTTCATGTCTATAACAAAATAAAATGATAAAATCACAAACTCGGCATAAAAAGAAAGTAAAGATGTTAAATCTAGTTTCAATTAGGCTACTGCTGCTTGGAGTAAGATTTCGAATAAATTTTTCAATATTCAAAATAAGAGAGAGAAAAAAAAGAATAAATTTTTAACCATACTTTCAGGTTTGGGAAATCATACATACACCTTGTATATTTTAGGGCAATAAATAAACTTCTTTAAAAATCAGCTATGTATGTCTCCATTCATTCTTTGAATATACCATTAGAACTGTATTAGCTTCACCAATAAGTTCTTATGGTGTTAGCTCTGTATCTAATTAGCTGTCCATATGTGATCTTTTTCCTTTGTCTAAAATGGAGATAATTTATGCATATACCTGCAACCAAGATTGTATGTTAAATTTGGCCACATTAGGTCCCAATTAATGAACATCCCTATTATGCTACATTATTAACACCTATTAGCCAACTTCAAACTGCTCCTGATGTATCTTGGCCTTTAAGCATTTTTCCATATAAAAGCCTAACGTTCCAAAGGTGACAGTGTCATAGATTAGGTAGGATCAACACACGGTCATCATTTGTATAAACTATGATGGGCCCGAGTGCACAATTCTACATACCATTTCAAGGTCATAGGCCTTTTGGTTCTGAAGTAGAAGATTTTGAAGGGTTTTTATCATATATGGGCATGGCGCCCATCTCGGTCAAGTGACCCAGACCCCAGTAGCAAACTTTCATTCCCCCATCCCACTGAGACTCCATATGAAATATGGCTTCAATCGGCCAAGTGGTTTCTGAGGAGAAGATGTTTGAAAATCTTGAAACCGATGGACGGACAGAATGACCTTGACCATAAAATCTTCAGCGGTTCATTTAGCTGACCATATATACCAAATATTGTACCTTAGACTTAAATAGTTTCTGAGAAATCCTTTTTTAAGCATTTTTCCATATGAAAGCCTAACGTACCAAAGTTGACAGTGTCATAAATTAGGTCAAGGTCAACGCATTGGCATCAATTGTACAAGCTATGATGGGCCCGAGTGCCCAATGTTACATACTAAGTTTCAAGGGCATAGCCTTTTGGTTTTTGAAGGGTTTTAACCATATATGGGCGTGGCAGCCATCTTGGTCATGTGACCCAAACCCAGGTAACAAACTTTCGTTCCCTCATCCCGCTGACACTCCATATAAAATTTGGCTTTAATTGGCCCAGTGGTTTCTGAGGAGAAGATATTTGAAAAACTTGAAGACCGATGGACGGACAGAATGACTTTGATCTTTAGTGACATAATATTTTCAGCTGTTCATAAATTAGGTCAAGGTCAACGCACGGTCATCATTTGTATAAACTATGATTGGTTCGAGTGCCAAATGCTACATACCAAGTTTCAAGGTCATCTTGGTCATGTGACCCAACCCAGGTAACAAACTTTCGTTCCCCATCCCATTGAGACTCCGTATGAAATTTGGCTTCAATCGGCTAGTGGTTTCTGAGGAGAAGATGTTTGAAAATCTTGACGACCGATGGATGGACAGAAGGACTTTGACCTTAAGTGACATAATATTTTCAGCTGTTCATTTGGTTGACCATATATACCAAATAATGTACCTTAGACTTAAACAATTTCTGAGATATCCTTTGTTTAAGCATTTTCCCATATGAAAGCCTAACGTACCAACGTTGACAATGTCATAAATAAGGTCAAGGTCAACGCACGGTCATCATTTGTATAAATTATGATGGACCCGAATGCTTGTTGCTACATCCCAGGTTTCAAGGCTATAAGCCTTTTGGTTCTGAAGAAGAAGATATTTGAAGTGTTTTTACCATATATGGGTGTGGCGGCCACCTTGGTCATGAGACCCAAACCCTGGTTACAAACTTTTGTTCCCGCAATCCCACTGACACTCCATATGAAATTTGGTTATAATCGGACCAGTGGTTTCTGAGAAGATGTTTGAAAATCTTGACGACGGACGCGCGGACAGAATGACCTTGAGCTTTAGCGACATAATATTTTCAGCCGTTTATTTAGTTGACCATATATACCAAATATCATACCTTAGACTTAATTAGTTTCTGAGAAATCCTCTGTTTCAGCATTTTCCCATATAAAAGGCTAAGGTACCGAATTTGACGTCATAAATTAGGTCAAGGTCAATGCACGGTCATCATTTATACAAACTATAATGGGTCCGAGTGCCCAATGCTACATACCAAGTTTCAAGGTCATAGATCTTTTGGTTCTAAAAAGAAGATTTGCGTGGCAGCCATCTTGGTCATGTGACCCAACCCAGGTAACAATCTTTCGTTCCCCACCCCACTGAGACTTCATATGAAATTTGGCTTCAGTCGGCCCGTGGTTTCTGAGGAGAAGATGTTTGAAATTGTTGATGACGGACGGACGGACAAAATGACGTTGACCTTTAGTGACATAATATCTTCAGCTGTTCATTTAGGTGACCATATATACCAAATATTATACCTTAGACTTAAACAGTTACTGAGGAATCCACTGTTTAAGCGTTTTCCCATATGAAAGCCTAAGGTACCGAAGTTGACTGTGTCATAAATTAGGTCAAGGTCAACGCACGGTCATCTTTTGTATAAACTATGGTGGGCCCGAATGCTTGTTGCTACATCCCAGGTTTCAAGGCTATAGGCCTTTTGGTTCTGAAGAAGAAGATATTTGAATTGTTTTTACCATATATGGGTTTGGCCTTTAGTGACATAATATTTTCAGCTGTTTATTTAGTTGACCATATATACCAAATATCATACTTTAGACTTAAATAGTTTCTGGGAAATCCTCTTTTTCAGCATTTTCCCATATAAAAGGCTAAGGTACCGAAGTTGACCTTGTCATAAAATAGGTCAAGGTCAATGCACGGTCATCATTTGTACAAACTATAACGGGCCTGCATGTCCAATGCTACATTCCAAGTTTCAAGGTCATAGGCCTTTCGGTTAAAAAAAAGAAGATATTTGAACGGTTTTTACCATATACGGGTGTGGCGGCCACCTTGGTCATGTGACCCAAACCCTGGTTACAAACCTATGTTCCTCCATCCCACTGACACTCCATATGAAATTTGGCTTCAATCGGCCCAGCGGTTTCTGAGGCGAAGATGTTTGAAAATCTTGACGACGGACGGGCGGGACAGAATGACCTTGACCTTTAGTATCTCCGGCTGTTCATTGAGTTGACCATATATACCAAATATCATACCTTAGGCTTAAATAGTTTCTGAGAAATCCACTGTTTAAGCGTTTTCGCATATAAAAGCCTAAGGTACCGAAGTTGACTGTGTCATAAATTAGGTCAAGGTCAATGCACGGTCATCATTTGTACAAACTATGCATCGATATCTTCCGGATATCGTCTTCAGGTGTATCTCTGTAGCAAGTTGGAAGACAATCCCGTTTAGTTACTTACAAACTAAGCTAAACTGGTGAATATTTTGTTCAATCATCTGTGAATATAGGTAATGGCCCAATATGCATCACTACATTCCAAAGAGCTTCCCCAGTTGTACCATTTGAGCAAGATTGAAGACTCTATTCCATTTGGTTTCATAGAAACTGAGCTAAACGCAACAGGTAAACATTTTTTTCTATGTTCAATCATCCGTGAAATAAAGATCATGGCCAAATTTAGATTGCTGTTTTGAGTTTATCTTTTCCCCATGCATCCATGGAACAAGTTTGAGGACTCTCTCCTTTTTAGTTACTTGGAAAATTGGCTAAACGCAACTGGTATGGCCTACATTCAGTATGATATACTCATAGTATCAGCCCAAAACCTGTCCAAGTAAGATGCAAAGCCATGAAATAGTGAGAGATATACGAGACAAAATCATTGACCTACAAATAAATCCGTGAAAAAGTGTTAGAAATAATTGGAAAAATGCACTGGACCACGAGATATTGGTCAATGTGACTTAGTTTTATTTTAAATAGCTACTGCATTATTTTTTAACTTTTTCAAAAAATATTCCTATGTAACAGGTATTTATGAGAGAAACAGATAGCTGGAAACCCCATCGAAATATTTTTCTTTTTCCCTTTTTCCAACTTTACGTGCATAATGTAATTTGGATCCCAGTTATTATCACCATATTCTGATGCAAAATATCTTATTTGTTCATAGGATGATGTAACTTTTCACGCTTAATATATTTTAAGATGAAAAAGTATAAAAAAAGAGTATATAATATATATGTTATATTAAATACATGTTTACTCAAATAACACCAAAAGAGTCCTTGCATATTTTTCATCTAATTAAAATTTAAGAGAAGCTGACTGTAAGCATCGAGCATTGGATGGAAACTCAAAATTTTGTATTTTGCTTAAAATGTCATGGTTTAAAGCTCTCGACGAAAGATGAAGATCAGTGAAAAAATTAGTGAAATATGTCAAACGGTTCTCGAGATATCTAAGCAATTACTGTTGCCATGGCAATCATTTTTAGGCCGCTCAAATTTTACATATTTTCATGAATTTCAAAGGGAAACTTGTCTGTCTTGAAGCAAGTATCAAATAGTTAACTGGTATGGTGCTTAGGACTAAATGAAATTGTCAGTCTCTGCACCTTCAGAGCATTGGCTACTGCACGTTGTCGAAACCATGGCAACTGGAAGTACATATAGTCGGAGAAAGAATAAAATTTGTGAAAATAGCTCTTTTTCAAATCCAGGTTATTGAAAATGGCAGCCTGACCTGAGTATACCATTAACATGTCTTCAAACATCAACATAAGTACGTTTCATAGCAAAAACAATTAGTTGTAAACTTTCACAGACTACAGAATAAATGCACGTGCAAATGGTGTCCATGTCGCAATTACAATTTTAGAGAAACAACAGTTTCCTAGATTTCTGTACCCTAATTTCCACACTTTCGGTTTGAATTTGCATATTAAACAAATAAAGAGTCGCATTTTTAGCTAACCTGAGCCTTTAGGCTCATAGGTGAGCTTATAGTATAGCCAGGCATCCGTCGTCCGTCCGTCCGTCCGTCGTCCGTCCGTCCGTCCGTCGTCAACATTTTCAAACATCTTCTTCTCTGAAACCACTGGGCCGATTGAAGCCATATTTCATATGGAGCCTACCTAGGTCGGGGGAACAAAAGTTTGTTCGCGGTATCTGGGTCACATGACCAAGATGGCCGCCATGCCCATATATGGTAAAAACCCTTCAAAAATCTTCTTCTCCAGAACCAAAAGGCCTATGACCTTGAAACTTGGTTATTGCATCGGGCATGCGGGCCCATCATAGTTTGTACAAATCATGACCTTGCGTTGACCTTGACTTAATTTACGGCATGGTCAACTTTGGTACGTTAGGCTTTTATATGGAAAAACGCTTAAACAGTGGATTTCTCAGAAACTATTTAAATCTAAGGTTTAATACTTGGTAAACATGGTCGACTAAATGACCAGATGAAGATATTATGTCAGTAAAGGTCAAGGTCATTCCGTCGGACCATCCGTCGTCAAGATTTTCAAACATCTTCTCCTCTGAAACCACGGGGCCGATTTAAGCCAAATTTCATATGCAGCCTCCATGGGTTGGTGGAACAAAAGTTTGTTCGCGGTATCTGGGTCACATGACCAAGATGGCCGCCACGCCCATATATGGCAGAAACCCTTCAAAAATCTTCTTCTCCAGAACCAAAAAACCTATGACCTTGAAACTTGGTATGTAGCATTGGGCATGTGAGCCCATCATAGTTTGTACAAATCATGACCTTGCGTTGACCTTGACCTAATTTACGGCATGGTCAACTTTGGTATGTTAGGCTTTCATATGGGAAAACGCATAAACAGTGGATTTCTCAGAAACTATTTAAGTCTAAGGTTTAATACTTGGTAAACATGGTCGACTAAATGACCAGATGAAGATATTATGTCAGTAAAGGTCAAGGTCATTCCGTCGGACCATCCGTCGTCAAGATTTTCAAACATCTTCTCCTCTGAAACCACTGGGCCGATCATAGCCAAATTTCATGTGCAGCCTCCATGGGTTGGTGGAACGAAAGTTTGTTCGCATTATCTGGGTCACATGACCAAAATGGCCGCCACGCCCATATATGGTAAAAACCCTTCAAAAATCTTCTTCTCCAGAACCAAAAAGCCTATGACCTTGAAACTTGGTATGTAGCATCGGGCATGCGGGCCTATCATAGTTTGTACAAATCATGACCTTGCGTTGACCTTGACCTAATTTACGGCATGGTCAACTTTGGTATGTTAGGCTTTCATATGGGAAAACGCATAAACAGTGGATTTCTCAGAAACTATTTAAGTCTAAGGTTTAATACTTGGTAAACATGGTCGACTAAATGACCAGATGAATATATTATGTCAGTAAAGGTCAAGGTCATTCCGTCGGACCATCCGTCGTCAAGATTTTCAAACATCTTCTCCTCTGAAACCACTAAGCCGATCAAAACCAAATTTCATGTGCAGCCTCCATGGGTTGGTGGAACGAAAGTTTGTTCGCGGTATCTGGGTCACATGACCAAAATGGCCGCCACGCCCATATATGGTAAAAACCCTTCAAAAATCTTCTTCTCCAGAACCAAAAGGCCTATGACCTTGAAACTTGGTAATAGCATCGGGCATGCGGGCCCATCATAGTTTGTACAAATCATGACCTTGCGTTGACCTTGACCTAATTTACGGCATGGTCAACTTTGGTACGTTAGGCTTTTATATGGGAAAACGCTTAAACAGTGGATTTCTCAGAAACTATTTAAGTCTAAGGTTTAATACTTGGTATACATGGTGGACTAAATGACCAGATGAAGATATTATGTCAGTAAAGGTCAAGGTCATTCCGTCGGACCATCCGTCGTCAAGATTTTCAAACATCTTCTCCTCTGAAACCATAGGGCTGATTGAAGCCAAATTTCTTATTCAGCCTCCATGGGATGAGGGAACGAAAGTTTGTTCGCGGTATCTGGGTCACATGACCAAGATGGCCGCCATGCCCATATATGGTAAAAAACTTTCAAAAATCTTCTTCTCCAGAACCAAAAGGCCTATGACCTTGAAACTTGGTATGTAGCTTTGGGCATATGGGCCCATCATAGTTTATACAAATGATGACCTTGCGTTGACCTTGACCTAATTTACGACATGGTCAACTTTGGTCTGTTAGGCTTTTATATGGGAAAATGCTTATATAGTGGATTTCTCAGAAACTATTTAAGTCTAAGGTACAATATGTGGTATATATGGTCAATTAAATGACCAGATGAAGATATTATGTCACTGAAGGTCAATGTCATTTTGTCAGTCTGTCCGTCATCAAGATTTTCAAACATCTTCTCCTCTGAAACTACTGGGGAGATTGAAGCCAAATTTCATATGGTGTCTCAGTGGGATAGGGGAACTAAAGTTTATACCCGGGGTCTGGGTCACATGACCGAGATGGCCGCCATGCCCATATCTGGTAAAATCCCTTCGAAAATCTTCTGCTCGAGAACCAAAAGGCCTATGATCTTGAAACTTGGTATGTAGCATTGAGCATGCGAGCCCATCATAGTTTGTACAAATGATGAGCTTGCATTGACCTTGACCTAATTTACGACATGGTCAACTTTGGTAGGCTAGGCTTTTATATGGGAAAACCGTTATACAGTGGATTTCTCAGAAACTATTTAAGTTTAAGGTAAAATACATGGTATATATGGTCAACTAAATGACCAGATGAAGATATTATGTCACTACAGGTCAAGGTCAATTTGTCGGTCTGTCCGTCATCAAGATTTTCAAAACATCTTCTCCTTTGAACCCACTGGTCTGATTGAAGCAAAATTTCATATGGAGTCTTAAGTGTGATCGGGAAATAAAAGTTTGTTCTCCGGATCTTGACCAAGATGGCCGCCATGCCCAAAGATGGTAAAAACCCTTCAAAATCTTCTTCTCCAGAACCAAAAGGCATATGACTTTGAAACTTGGTATGTAGCTTTGGGCACTCAAGCCCATCATAGTTTATACAAATGATCGTGCTTTGACCTTGACCTAATTTATGACACTGTCAACTTTGGTACATTATGTAGGTTTTTATATGGGAAAATGCTTAAACAGTGGATTTTTCAGAAACTATTTAAGTGTAAGTACAATATTTGGTATATATGGTTGACAAAATGACCAGATGAAGATATTTTGTCGTTAACGGTAAAGGCCATTCTTTGACTTTTGTACAAGGTCATTGAGATTCTGTCTCCCGTCAACATTTTCAAACATCTTCTCAGAGGCCACTGGGGTCAATTGAAGCCATATTTCACATGGAGCTTCACCGGCTTAAAGGAACCATAGTTTGTTCAGATGGTCTTGGTCACTTGACCAAGATGGCCACCATGCCCATATATGGTAAAAGCTCTTCAAACGTCTTTTTCTTGAGAAACGAAAGGCCTATAACCTTGAAACTTGGTACCGGTATGTAGCATTGGGCACTCAGGCCCATCATAGTTTATACAAATGATTACTGTATTTCATATGTAGCTTTTATACTGGGTCAAAGGAATCAAAGTTTGTTCAGATGGTCATGGTCACATGAACATGGTGGCTACCACGCCAATATATGATAAAAACCCTTCGGAAATCTTTGTCCAGAAACAAAAGCCCAGTGACCTTGTGGCTTGGTATATAGAATTGGGACTCAACATTAATCCCCAAGGGAGGGGGGTTATCTGCCCCTGCCCTGGTGCTATATACATGTATAAAAGCATTAAAATATATACCAGGACCAAGTGTCAGGTGAGCTACAGGACCATTGGTCCTCTGGTTATCCCATCTTTGCAAATAACGGCGTAGAAATGTAGTGTTTGATATTGTTTCTATGGTTACGATGCATAAAAATGTGTTAAATCAGTTCAAAACGACCCTAAACCCATGTAACAAATACAAAACTCTTAATTTGCAGTAGAATTGATATGGTTTTTATGTAGTTCAGTACTTGGTTTCTGTATCTCTAATAGTTTTCATTTTTTTTAATAAACAGATTTAAAGTTGCTGCTTAGATACCCCACCCACTGTATATGCAATAGCAATATCACCGTTTTGTGAAGAGAAAGTGTGTACAAATGTGAAAAAATACGTGATACAGAACTATACGATATAGAATTTTTTTTTCTTACCAGTGAATTGTCGCTGATGTATACATGGTGTTGAAGCGCAAATCGTAGTTTATACCTCGACGGCGAAGCCGGAGTGACTTAAAAAAAGCTAACTGTAAGAAATGAGCCGAAAAATCACACGCTCAACCAATATTAATTTCATAACAAAATGGACATTTCAAACATTTTTATGGCACCACAAATTAACATTTAAATGGCAGACTGGCAAACGAAGAGAGTTAATGGCAGGTTTATAGTTTTATGGCCTTTCAACAGTACATATGTCATGCAACAAGGCATGGTTGATTTTTAAAGACTGTGTGCAATGGCACCCCGTGATTGAAAAAAAAAGAGATTCGAACAATGAATGCTAGCTTAGCACGCAGGCGCTTTCCTCGCTAAGCTACAGAAAAGTGGATGAAATTAGATGGGATGAATAAATCACTCATGAGTACTCGTATACTTAAGATGGCACCCCTGTCAGGATTACCTAAATTACACGACTTTCTTGGCTAATCTGGAAGCCCCGGATAGTACAGTAGGCTAAGGCCTGGTCTGCTGATCAATGGTCCAGAGTTCGAGATCTGCTGGATGCATTAATCTTTCCAGTCGCAAATTTGGCTCCACTGAACAGCTGTTCATGCTCATCCCCCACCCCCTCACCCACCCCCTCCAACTTCCAACCATCCCCCCAACCACATTCCCCAATCGTCCAGATATGACTGAAATACTGTTAAAAAGGACATAAAATCCAAAAAATCATTCATCCATCCATTTTAAGCTGTTCTATGTAGTAACTGTTATGATGATAATAGGTAACAGAACATTGCTTCAAATTTCAGAATCCTTCGGTGAATAGACGCTGTAGCCTAGGCCTCAGTCCACACCACTTTCTGTCCTGAAAAATGCCTCTTCTTGCGTATTACCTGCTTCACAGAAGCAATTCATTTAAAAAACATTAGTAAATTTATTTATTTCAACATAAAATAAAGATAAGGCAAAATATTTCTGCAAATAAAACGGTTTTACTTCGTTCTTCTATTCCGTGATTTCTGCAGACGTTTTGCTCGGGACAACTCTTGTCATCAAATGTACCGAATACAACTGCAACTGCAGTCTTGGTAAATACGCCTATTTCATAGAGAAAAAAGGTCATGGTGAGCATTGTTGACAGTTATCTTATTCTTTCAAAGATACTATCTTTTATTATTAAAGATCATGGATACTACCTGTAGTGTTCGCAGATTTGTAATCGTCATGGGAGATAGATAATGCCAGTTTGACTTATCTCCCTTCTTACTATTTTACAGTATTGACACATTTCAAAGATGGATAAGTTTTAAGGTTTTTCGAGTTTACACCTAATTTTTTGACACTCTTAAACTTCAAACCTTACTCTATCATGCATATATTGCCTTATTGTCAAACGTGACTGCCATTTTTAGTTATTAGGCGAATAAAACACCAATTTTTCACTCAAAATTGGGTCGATTTTTTCCAGTAAAAGCTCTCCCGTTGATAATAAGGGACAGAAAACATTTATCTCATGTTATCTTATTACATACGTATGTATTTGCAAACTATTCAAGCAAATAGGAATGGGATAATATTTGTTGTTCGACTTTTATCGAGGAAATATTACATACATGTCTCAATATTGATATTTTCAAAATGGATTCCTGGTTACCATGGAAACGGCCAAACGTTGACCTCTAAAAACTTGTGAAACACAAACAAGCGTGGTATATATCAATTTCCCAAAATTTGAGCAACATTCGTAATTTTCGACTTTCCACGTTATTATGGGCCAATGCTCGATACTTACAGTCAGCCTCTCTTAAATTCCTTATAACTTTTTAACCCTTAGGGATTTTTCCTTTCAATTTTCGACGTTATTTTAGATAAAATGATACAGGTTATATCAAGTGATCTCAAATAATGCTGAAAAACAGTATGGTATCCCTTTAAGGTCCAACACCAGATCTGACTCGTTTCACACGGTAAAGCGGTTTTAAAATTTTATCGACGGCATTTCGACTTAGTGTCTAAATATATATAATGGCGGATCAAAAACATTTCTTCGGCAAGGCCTTTCGGAACCTGAATTTTATGGCGACTTGGTGTATAAATTCAGTAAAATAATCGCTAAAAATGAATTTCCTCATCATTTTAAGAAGCTAATAATTCGATATAAAAAGATTGGTTATAGTATAGAAGTTTTGCGACAAAGCGCATGCTTGGTGGTTAACCCAATTAAGATTAATAGCTTTGCTAACCTCTTCGATTGCACGACGGTGGGTCGGGCCTCAGAGTTTATGAAGGCGCCAACCTTAACCTAAATCAAAAGTAACACAGACGGCTGGCGCCTGACACCCGTTGCGGGACGTCTCGTGTCGGGCCCACCGTGGTTTTACTGGTAGGTTTCTTCCGTTCCAGAATTCCAGTGTCGCTATTTCTGTGAGTCCTCACGTTTGTTTTGTCTTAGTTTTTATTTTGATGTCTATGTTCATGAGATATTACACTTTTGAGCTAGGAATCGACCCCGCAAACCGAACAGCTTAGTGTCTGTTGAACCAAAGCAGGACCAAGGCTCGACCGCACACCGGTTAAGCCCTGCAGTAATTTCATTCCTGGCCGTCCAAAGGCGGCACTTCTATTTTGGTTCTTCATAGTTGTTTCATAAGTTCATATGTTTTTACTGTTTTGTTATTCAATGGCTAGCCCTGGCATGAAAAAAATTTAAAATAAGTAAAAACAGGTGTTATTTGTTTTAGGTGCGGGGGGGGGGGGGGGGGGTTCATTTCTTCTTATTGTCAGGGATAAAACTGTGCAGAGAAAAATATATCTGAAATTAAGCGCAACTCGAACGGCCGCTCATCTTGCAAAAAGGACGAAACGTCTTGGTTAACTGAGAAAGATGAGAAGGAATGTTTAGACAATGTCATTCAATTGAAAGCCCAGCCACTGATAAACATTTGCTGATTTTGACTGAAAAAACAACAACAAATGTTCTAATCCAACTTCCACGTTTACGCGACGAACAAAAGGCAACAGATAAGATATATTTTCTCAACAGATAAAATATATTTTATCTGGCCAGGGGAAGGGATACACATCGGAACATCGAAATATCAGTGGTTTACTGAAATAAACTAGTCGCGCATTCGAGGCAATTAGAGGTCGCGCTGTCGTTGGGAAAAAAAGTCGTGCTTTCGTAGGCTGAAAGGGCGTGCATTCGTATAGGTCGCGTAAATATAATTTTCGAAAAAGGCGCGCAAAGCGTAATGCGTCCATTAATTTAAGAATAAAAGTCTCATTCAATTTTGACCAAATCATCGCATTAGATTTTAGATAAAAGAAAAAAATCAAATAGAAAAAAACCCACACAAAAACAACAGTGGTCGAAAAGAATGTTTACACTACTAGGAAGAGTAACTGTACCTTTAAACCCTGTTAATCGCAAAACTTAATTTTTGTATTATCTAACCCAATTGTTGCAATGATAGATAACATCCCACTGGGCACATAACGTTGAATCAACATTGATTCAACGTTGATTCAACGTCATGACGTTGAATCAAAGTTGATTCAACGTTGATTCAATGTTGTGTGCCTGCTGGGATACAGATTAGTTTATAACTGTACATGGCGAAACTAGATAAAGTTTAAAGAGATATTGTAATCAAATTTATCTAAATAGAGGACATAGAATATTACATTTATTCTCTAAAACTCAGGTGGACAAGAAGATTAGAGATGAATGATTCAAACTACAAAAAGTTATTTGAAACTCGATAAACAATTGGAAAAAAACTTTGGCCACAAGAGGAGTCGCCTTCACTGAAGAAATTACAAGAAATATCTTTAAAAATGATTCTAAAGGTAAAAGAGTCATGGTGACTTAAGTATAACTTTAATTAAGGAAATGTCGCATCAATGTTGATGCGACCTCGTGACGTTGCACTGACGTGGTATAAATTTCATGTGTTTGCTCGGATAAGTCATGCTCTTTGATTTTATCTCTTGTCTTCCCATCACTAGAAACATGCAGCTTTCATTTTGATTGCAGTTGTAGTTACTGGCTGCAGACCAGGGGAAGCCGCGTACCAGCTTGGCCATATTCGATTAACGCGCGCAGTTTCATACTTCTTGCCTAATAGATAATATGCATTTGTCAAGGACCCATATAGAAATGCATGTAAAAAGCGTATCTTAGGGACAAACAGTAAACAACTTCCCCCAGGTACCAACATTCCAACATTGTTTTTCTTTTCCGGGAGACAATGACATTTGACTCCTACATAATTGGATCACTTGGATTTATATACAGACCGCACTCACGCTGCGAAAACTGTGGAAAACGTATCACAAAGCGCATGACAACTGTGATGGCCGCCACTGTTACTGAACGTGGGTATTTGCTGCTTGGTTGTAACCAATTTTTTGGACTTGGCACATGTTAATGTAACAGTATACATCAAAAAGATAAATCGGTGCAATAACGAGAGTTACCCCTAGTTTATTTAATTAAAATATAGGCTAACCAAATTCCTAAATTAGGTAAATAGTAAAAATGTGAAAAATAATGGCCACCACTGGTCTCCAGCCAGCATACTTATATATATGTCTGTGTATATTGAAATTAAGTTTAAAAGTGATTGGAAAATTTTATCGACGGCATTTCGATTAAGTGTATAACTATAATGTCAGATTGAAAACACTTCTTCAGCATGGCCTTTCGGAAAATGAATTTTATGGGACTTGAATATCATGTATTGTATAAATGCAGAAAAATAATCGGAAAAAATGACTTTCCTTATCATTTTAAGAAGATGATAATTCGATATAAAAAGATTGGTTATAATACGGATGTTTTGCGACAAACTGCATGCTTGGTGGTTAACCCAATTAAGGTTAACAGCTTTGCTTACCTCTTCGATTGCACGACGGTGGGTCGGGCCTCAGACTTTATGTAGGCGCCAACCTAAATAGTAACACAGACGGCTGGCGCCTGACACCCGTTGCGGGACGTCTTATGCCGGACCCTCTGTGATTTAACTGGTAGGTTTCTTCCGTTCCAGAATTCCAGTGTTGGTATTTCTGTGAGTCCTCATGTTTGTATCGTCTTAGTTTTAATTTTGATTTCTATGTTCATGAGCTGTTACACTTATGAGTTAGGAATCTTCCACGCAAACCGAACAACTAAGTGTCTGTTGAACCAAAACAGGACCAAGGGCTCGACCGCAAACCGGTTAAGCCCCCCCCCCCCCACCCCAGTAATTTCACTGCTGGCCATCCCCAGCGGCACTTCTGTTTTGGTTCTTCTTAGTTGTTTGCCGCTTTGACTGTTTTGATATATGGCTTGTTTTGTTACGTCTAGCTTTGATTTTGTAAAAACAAATGAAAATAGGTAAAATAGATGTATAATGTTTTACATATAATTGTTCTTATTGTCTGGGTTGGAGCTTTTCTAAGACTGTTGTGTGGGCAGTGGTTGGTTTTGTTGGTTGAACAACTAAGTGGCTGATGAACCAGAGCACGACAAAGGGCGAGGGTTGGTCGACCAAAATCCGGTTAAGCCCACCAGTAATTTCATTACTGGCCGTCCCAAGACGGCAGTTCTGTTTTAGTTCTTCTTGGTTCTTTTATGCGTTGTTAGTTGCTATATCTGTTATTGATACATTGTTCGTGATGTTCAGGCTAGCCTGATGACTACCTTCATGGGAAATGGCTGTTCACATGGCTGCCGCTGGTGTTGTCTTTGGTGGTGACCATGGGGTTTTGGTTGAATCTGGGATTGGATTGTGTCAGTTTCTGAGAATTTTCCTTCTAACTTTTGCGAAGCAAAACCATTCAAATGCAATACATTCATGTTCACGCGCAAGTACATGCGTGTGTGCATGTGTATGCACGTGCGCCCTATATTCACTTGTTGCGTTTAGCTCAGTTTCTAAGTAGACAAAGGGCTAGAGTCTTCAATCTTGCTCCACATATATAGGTCTGGAAACGATCAACTGAAAGCAGTGATGGATACTGGGTCATGACCTTTATTTTAAAGTTGAGTTGACATGGAAAAAATAATTACCTGTTGCATTTAGCTCAGTAACCGCAAGGGCTAGAGTGTTCAAACTTCATCCATAGATACATCTAAAGAAGATCTGCTGCAGATTGCGATGAATATTGGGCCATTACCTATATTTTATGGAGACTGAACATAGACAAAAATACTCAGCTGTTGCCTTTAACTCAGATTCTTAGTAGCCACAAGAGCTAGAGTCTTCAAACTTGCTCCTTAGATACTGTTTGGAAAGATCTACCGAAATCAGCGATGCATAAAGCGCCGTGCCAATTACGGTTGATTGAACATAGAAAAAATATTATAAACTGTTGCGTTAGTCAGTTTTTAAGTAACTTCATTGATACGTCTGAGGAAGATCTACTGAAAGCAGCAATGCATATCTGGTCATGACCAAAATTAATTACCTTTTTGCGTGTATCTCAGTTTCTAAGTAACCTCAAGGGCTACATTCTTCAAACTTATTCCATAGATCCATCTGGAAATATCTACTAAAAGCATAGATGCATCTTGGGCCTTGGCAAATATTTCACGGATGAGTGAACATAGAAAATTTCCACCTGTTGCCTTTAGCACAGCTGTAAAGAAACCACAAGGGTTAGAGTCTTCAAACTTGCTCCATGATTACATCTGGGAAAGACCTACTGCAAACAGCGATGCATCTTAGGCCACGACCTTTATTCCACAGTTGATTCAACTCAGAAAAATATTTACCTGTTGCGTTTAGCTCAGCTTTTAAATGACCACAAGGGCTAGAGTTTTCAATCTTGCTCCTTAGATAAGTCTGGGAAAGATCTAATAAAGGTAGAGATGCATATCGGGACGTGGGCTATAGTTCATAGTCCACAGAGTTTGCTTTTTATCTTGAAGGCTGTTTGATATATGTTCACGATAGCTTGTGAAAATAATCCTATACGACAAGATAATTGGACTCAAACCAAATGTAAGTATCAGTGACTTTTAGTCCATGAATCACTGATTTTGCCGAGGTTATATCTTGAGACCATTTGATGAACGAACGAAATTGCTTGGAAAAATAACTCAATATGACCAAATGTTTGACCTCAACATAACAGTAGACCACAGTGACCTATATTTCATTGTCCAGTTATTTTGCTGTATACCTTGAAAACTATTTTATGCTTTGGATAATGACTCAGTATGACCCAATGTTTGAACTGTAACTATAGTAGGATACACTGACCAAAATTTCATGGTCCGTTGATTAGTAGGTCAAAGTAGCCAGTGATTATTTTCTCCCTTGAAAACTTTTCAATGAACGAACATGATTCTTGGAATAATGAGTCAGTACTACCAGATGTTTGACCTCAAACTAAATGTAAGTCACAGTGACCCATATTTCGTGGTCCAGTGATTTTGCCTTATATCTTGAAGAGTATTTCATGTACGAACATAATTGCTCCGGATGACTCAGTATGATCTGATGTTTGACCCCAAACTAACTGTAGGCCACAGTGACCTGTTTTCTATAGTCAAGTTATGTTGCCTCACACTATTTGATGGATTTGCATTATACTTTGGTTCATGGTTTGGGCTGGCACTGTAAGAGACCTTATACCTTTTTTGGATCAGAGTGGGATATTTTTCATGATCCAGTAATTTAGATCAATATCTCTATCGCTATTTTATGGATATGCAATATACTTGGTTCAGTGCACTAGGCTGACACTATAAGTGACCTCATACTAATTTCATGTCACTGTTACCTCTTTTACTTCATGGTCAAGTGATTAAAGACAATGTCTCTGACACTTTTTCATGACTTGTGTAATACTTGGTGTAATGCTATATTCAGATAGAGTGACTGACGTCACTGTGTCCAATATTTCACTGATATTATCTCATCTCCAGCAATATTTTAGAAATTTGAAATATTTTTAGGAGAACAGTTTATTCTGACACTGTAGCTGATCTCATTTCATTTGGCAGATAATGTACATATTTAACTTGCGTTTGTTAAAGTCAGGCTCCTATAATGCACCCGCCAAAAAAAGCTGTTCACCAGCGAAAAAATTCCGGATTTTTTTTCGCGATTTTTGCGTTTTTCCATGCGTTTCGGGTCATTTTAAGACCCCAAAAAAAAAATTCCCCGAAAAATGACACGAGCTGGATCCTAGCAGCAAAAGTCAGTTTTGGACGATTTTCGTCCACCGCCGCAAATTTCCGAAAATGGTTTCTGGCGGCTGTGACTTTATTTCTGAATCGATTATTTTAATTTCTTCTCAATAAATAGATTGTGATAGTGTCCGGCTACGGTAGAAAAATCAGCCGAAAATATGGATAATTAAAAAAGTTATAGCCGAAAATCATTTTTTTACCAGCTTTGCTGGTGAAATGAAAATGACCAGCAAAACGAAAAATGCAATATCTTTTAAAATATAAGGCGTTCTTGAAATATGCGATTATCAGAGTAATCGAAATTGAAAACAGCATCTAAAAATGCAGGAACAGCATCTTTTCAGGCATTTTGCAGGAACATATTTTGGGTGGTTTACCGGCGGTACAGGTGAAGCTCGATACCATGGACGAAAAATGTCCATAATTGTCAGGGCGCAGTAAATGGTTCCTCAACCCCTACCACGCGCAAATTTCTTTTTGCTTAAAAACATGTTTTAAGCTGTTTTAAGACATCTTTAGCAAAAAAAATTTGGCCGAAAAATTTTTCCCCGTAGAATACCCTACCCCCACCCCTGAGGGTCCCCGAAGAGGTCAATTTTCCGGTTTTTGGTAAAATTCAAATGTTAATAACTTTTTTATTTTTCATGATATATTTGTAATATTTATATCAGAAAGTAGAAAAATATATCAGTTTTAAGTTGATGTATCCAATAATAGAAAGAAAAAGAGACGTGCATTTGACGCGCAACATTTCCGTAAGGGTACCCCCTTTTTAGGCGAAATTTCAATTTTCCGGTATTGCCGTTCGATCCCCTTGGCATATAACTTCGCGAATTATTATACTAGAGTATCGTTTTATAGCTCACATTATTTCTACGTTATTGTAGTTTATTTTGATAACAGTTTTAGAGGGGGGGGGGGGGGGGGGGGGTAAAGGATTTTTAAGGGTCAGTATGGGCGACCATTTTGGGGTACCCCCTGATTTTTCGCCATTTTTCGGAAATTTCCGGTATTTTCCCATATTCAATATTTTATAACTTTTTTATTTTTGAAGGGATCTCCATGTTTCTTGCTCTCAATTGTAGGTAATTATATCTTCTTTAATGCTATAACAAAAAGGGTTCATTTTATGGAGACACGCATGTGACACGCAACGCTTGTTTAAGGGTACCCCCAAAATCAAGCGTTTTCGGTCAATTTTGCGGTATTACCGGAAATTCATTCGCTTATAACTTTTTTATTTTTCAAGATATAACAATGTTTTTGACACCAGAATGTAGATAATTATGTCCTTTTGAAGGAATAAAAAAGCAAAATACAATATAGGGAGGTGCGCATTTGACGCGCAACGTATGATTAAGGTACTCCCAATAATGGATTTTTTTCTGCGGTGGTATCAGAAAATAAATCGCTAATAGCTTTTTTATTTGCAAACATATCTACATTTTATTGCACTTAAATGTAGGTAATTATATCTGTTTAAATAAAATATAGATATAAAGTTCGTATATAGGAACATCATTAAGACGCGCAACTATTTATAAGGGTACCCCCATAAATTTAGCAGTTTCGGTTGATTTTGCAATATTATCAGACATTAATTTGCTTATAACTTTTTTATTATTGCAGATATAACAATGTTTTTTATACTAAAATGTAGGTAAATTTAGCTGTTCTAAATTTATAGTAAAGAATTTGCAGAATATGGAGACGCGCATATGACGCGCAACAGTTGATTAAGGGTACCCCAAAACGGAGTATTTTTATTTTATTTTTTGTCTTTTTTTCAGTATTAGTAGAATTTCATTCGCTTATTAAAATTTTTGTTTTTTTAAGTTATAGTCATTTGCTTTACCTCAAACTAGAGGGATATATTATATAATTTTAATTGTATATGCAAATATTACAGCAATTGCTACAAGGTGCCTCTAATTACCGCAAAATATCCGTACCCCCCTCTCTTTGCATTGTTTGCCATTATTTCATTTATTCTATTTCGAAGGAATCAGTTGCCTAAATAAGGTAATATTTTGTTGAAAAAAAAAAACATTTTTATTAGGTTTGTTTAAGTCTGATTTGACTTTCGTATATCTTGCATTGCAAATTATGACGTACTAAATAGGAGAGTGCGACTAATTACCGAAAATATGGAAGACGCCTTGATTCCTACAAATAGGATTCATAAACGAAACCTGAAGCCAAACCAACACAGTAAAAAGATAATAACAACAGAAATAGTATATTTATGTCATTTCATTACGTAGGTACATTGTGTATACAAGCATATCATTCAAGAAAACAAGATTTCAATACAGAATCAGTTCTGAATTCCAGGAAAACCTTTAGAAAATGAGCGTATTTACATCTTTTTCGAAATTTTCAATTGTTTTTCCGGCCATAACGTGTGTTGTGTACATACAAACAGAAAGGACTGTTCAAAGCTTTGAAACAATGTATAGTTTGCTTTCCTGAATTGCTATAAGCGCCCGGTGGATAAAACGTTTCTACCTCCCCCCCCCCCCCCCCCCCCCCCCCTCGATTTTCTGCCTTGGTTTCTGACCTTCTTTCAGGATTCTGGCTTGTAACATGCTTATCTTTCAATAAATTGCAGTTAAAACTGCATCATTACATAGGTACTATGTGTATGCAAGCATTTCATGCAAGAAAACAAGTTTAAATACGTAATCAGTTCTGAATTCTTGAAATACCTTTAGAAAATGAGCGTTTTTCCATCTTTTTTTGAAATTTACAATTGTTTTCTGGCCATCACGTGTGTTGTGTACATGCAATATGTATAAATATGATATCAACAGAAAGGACTGCTCAACAGCTTTGAAACAACGTATAGTTTGCTTTCCTGAATTACTATTAGAACCCGGTGAAAAAAAAAATTCTACCCCACCCCCCGATTTTCTGCCTTTGTTACTGACCTACTTTCCGGATTCTGGCTTGTTACATGCTTATACTTCGACAAATCGCGGTTAAATCTGCATCATTACGTAGGTACTATATGTTTTAAAGCATATCATTCAAGAAAACAAGATTTCAATACGGAACCAGTTCTGAATTCCAGGAAAACCTTTAGAAAATGAGCGTATTCCATCTTTTTCGAAAGTTTTAATTGTTTTTCTGGCCATAACATGTGTTGTGTACATACCATATGTACAAATATGATATCAGCAGAAAGGACATTTCAACAGCTTTGAAACAACGTATAGTTTGCTTTCCTGAATTGCTATTAACGCCCGGTGGATAAAAAGTTTCTACCCCACCCCCAGATTTTCTGCCTTGGTTTCTGACCTACTTTCCGGATTTTGGCTTGTAACATGCTTATATTTCAATAAATTGCAGTTAAAACTGCATCATTACATAGGTACTATGTGTATGCAAGCATTTCATGCAAGAAAACAAGGTTTAAATACGTAATCAGTTCTGAATTCTTGAAATACCTTTAGAAAATGAGCGTTTTTCCATCTTTTTTGAAATTTACAATTGGTTTTCTGGCCATAACGTGTGTTGTGTACATGCAATATGCATAAATATGATATCAACAGAAAGGACTGTTCAACAGCTTTGAAACAACGTATAGTTTGCTTTCCTGAATTACTATTAGAACCCGGTGAAATAAAAGAATTCTACCCCACCCCCAGATTATCTACCTTTGTTACTGACCTACTTTCCGGATTCTGGCTTGTTACATGCTTATACTTCGACAAATCGCGGTTAAATCTGCATCATTACGTAGGTACTATATGTTTTAAAGCATATCATTCAAGAAAACAAGATTTCAATACGGAACCAGTTTTGAATTCTTGAAATACCTTTAGAAAATGGGCGTATTTCCATCTTTTTCGAAATTTTCAATTGTTTTTCTGGCCATAACATGTGTTGTGTACATACCATATGTACAAATATGATATCACCAGAAAGGACATTTCAACAGCTTTGAAATAACGTATAGTTTGCTTTCCTGAATTGCTATTAACGCCCGGTGGATAAAAAGTTTCTACCCCGCCCCCGATTTTTTCTGCCTTGGTTTCTGACCTACTTTCCGGATTTTGGCTTGTAACATGCTTATATTTCAATAAATTGCAGTTAAAACTGCATCATTACATAGGTACTATGTGTATGCAAGCATATCATGCAAGAAAACAAGGTTTAAATACGTAATCAGTTCTGAATTCTTGAAATACCTTAATAAAATGAGCGTTTTTCCATCTTTTTTGAAATTTACAATTGGTTTTCTGGCAATAACGTGTGTTGTGTACATGCAATATGTATAAATATGATATCAACAGAAAGGACTGTTCAACAGCTTTGAAACAACGTATAGTTTGCTTTCCTGAATTACTATTAGAACCCGGTGAAAAAAAAATTCTACCCCCCCCCCCCGATTTTCTGCCTTTGTTACTGACCTACTTTCCGGATTCTGGCTTGTTACATGCTTATACTTCGACAAATCGCGGTTAAATCTGCACCATTACGTAGGTACTATATGTTTTAAAGCATATCATTCAAGAAAACAAGATTTCAATACGGAACCAGTTCTGAATTCCAGGAAAACCTTTAGAAAATGAGCGTATTTCCATCTTTTTCGAAATTTTCAATTGTTTTTCTGGCCATAACATGTGTTGTGTAC
This sequence comes from Ctena decussata, assembly GCA_963989385.1. Classification (NCBI taxonomy): domain Eukaryota; kingdom Metazoa; phylum Mollusca; class Bivalvia; order Lucinida; family Lucinidae; genus Ctena; species Ctena decussata. Next base: position 38,798,991 of record OZ022503.1, on the reverse strand, counting down.
ATACAATATGCACAAATATGATATCAGCAGAAAGGACATTTCAACAGCTTTGAAACAACGTATAGTTTGCTTTCCTGAATTGCTATTAACGCCCGGTGGATAAAAAGTTTCTACCCCACCCCCAGATTTTCTGCCTTGGTTTCTGACCTACTTTCCGGATTTTGGCTTGTAACATGCTTATATTTCAATAAATTGCAGTTAAAACTGCATCATTACATAGGTACTATGTGTATGCAAGCATATCATGCAAGAAAACAAGGTTTAAATACGTAATCAGTTCTGAATTCTTGAAATACCTTTAGAAAATGAGCGTTTTTCCATCTTTTTTGAAATTTACAATTGGTTTTCTGGCCATAACGTGTGTTGTGTACATGCAATATGCATAAATATGATATCAACAGGAAGGACTGTTCAACAGCTTTGAAACAACGTATAGTTTGCTTTCCTGAATTACTATTAGAACCCGGTGAAATAAAAGAATTCTACCCCACCCCCAGATTATTTACCTTTGTTACTGACCTACTTTCCGGATTCTGGCTTGTTACATGCTTATACTTCGACAAATCGCGGTTAAATCTGCATCATTACGTAGGTACTATATGTTTTAAAGCATATCATTCAAGAAAACAAGATTTCAAAACGGAACCAGTTTTGAATTCTTGAAATACCTTTAGAAAATGGGCGTATTTCCATCTTTTTCGAAATTTTCAATTGTTTTTCTGGCCATAACATGTGTTGTGTACATACCATATGTACAAATATGATATCAGCAGAAAGGACATTTCAACAGCTTTGAAATAACGTATGGTTTGCTTTCCTGAATTGCTATTAACGCCCGGTGGATAAAAAAGTTCTACCCCACCCCCGATTTTCTGCCTTGGTTTCTGACCTACTTTCCGGAGTTTGGCTTGTAACATGCTTATATTTCAATAAATTGCAGTTAAAACTGCATCATTACATAGGTACTATGTGTATGCATGCATATCATGCAAGAAAACAAGGTTTAAATACGTAATCAGTTCTGAATTCTTGAAATACCTTTAGAAAATGAGCGTTTTTCCATCTTTTTTTAAATTTACAATTGGTTTTCTGGCCATAACGTGTGTTGTGTACATGCAATATGCATAAATATGATATCAACAGGAAGGACTGTTCAACAGCTTTGAAACAACGTATAGTTTGCTTTCCTGAATTACTATTAGAACCCGGTGAAATAAAAGAATTCTACCCCACCCCCAGATTATCTACCTTTGTTACTGACCTACTTTCCGGATTCTGGCTTGTTACATGCTTATACTTCGACAAATCGCGGTTAAATCTGCATCATTACGTAGGTACTATATGTTTTAAAGCATATCATTCAAGAAAACAAGATTTCAAAACGGAACCAGTTTTGAATTCTTGAAATACCTTTAGAAAATGGGCGTATTTCCATCTTTTTCGAAATTTTCAATTGTTTTTCTGGCCATAACATGTGTTGTGTACATACCATATGTACAAATATGATATCAGCAGAAAGGACATTTCAACAGCTTTGAAAAACTGTATAGTTTGCTTTCCTGAATTGCTATTTACGTCCGGTGGATAAAAAGTTTCTACCCCACCCCCCCCCACCCCCGATTTTTTGCCTTGTTTTCTGACCTACTTTCCGGATTTAGGCTTGTAACATGCTTATATTTCAATAAATTGCAGTTAAAACTGCATCATTACATAGGTACTATGTGTATGCAAGCATATCATGCAAGAAAACAAGGTTTAAATACGTAATCAGTTCTGAATTCTTGAAATACCTTTAGAAAATGAGCGTTTTTCCATCTTTTTTTAAATTTACAATTGGTTTTCTGGCCATAACGTGTGTTGTGTACATGCAATATGCATAAATTTGATATCAACAGATAGGCCTGTACAACAGATTTGAAACAACGTATAGTTTGCTTTCCTGAATTACTATTAGAACCCGGTGAAATAAAAGAATTCTACCCCACCCCCAGATTATCTACCTTTGTTACTGACCTACTTTCCGGATTCTGGCTTGTTACATGCTTATACTTCCACAAATCGCGGTTAAATCTGCATCATTACGTAGGTACTATATGTTTTAAAGCATATCATTCAAGAAAACAAGATTTCAATACGGAACCAGTTCTGAATTCCAGGAAAACCTTTAGAAAATGAGCGTATTTCCATCTTTTTCGAAATTTTCAATTGTTTTTCTGGCCATAACATGTGTTTTGTACATACCATATGTACAAATATGATATCAGCAGAAAGGACATTTCAACAGCTTTGAAACAACGTATAGTTTGCTTTCCTGAATTGCTATTAACGCCCGGTGGATAAAAAGTTTCTACCCCACCCCCAGATTTTCTGCCTTGGTTTCTGACCTACTTTCCGGATTTTGGCTTGTAACATGCTTATATTTCAATAAATTGTAGTTAAAACTGCATCATTACATAGGTACTATGTGTATGCAAGCATATCATGCAAGAAAACAAGGTTTAAATACGTAATCAGTTCTGAATTCTTGAAATACCTTTAGAAAATGAGCGTTTTTCCATCTTTTTTTAAATTTACAATTGGTTTTCTGGCCATAACGTGTGTTGTGTACATGCAATATGCATAAATATGATATCAACAGGAAGGACTGTTCATCAGCTTTGAAACAACGTATAGTTTGCTTTTCCTGAATTACTATTAGAACCCGGTGAAATAAAAGAATTCTACCCCACCCCCAGATTATCTACCTTTGTTACTGACCTACTTTCCGGATTCTGGCTTGTTACATGCTTATACTTCGACAAATCGCGGTTAAATCTGCATCATTACGTAGGTACTATATGTTTTAAAGCATATCATTCAAGAAAACAAGATTTCAAAACGGAACCAGTTTTGAATTCTTGAAATACCTTTAGAAAATGGGCGTATTTCCATCTTTTTCGAAATTTTCAATTGTTTTTCTGGCCATAACATGTGTTGTGTACATACCATATGTACAAATATGATATCAGCAGAAAGGACATTTCAACAGCTTTGAAATAACGTATGGTTTGCTTTCCTGAATTGCTATTAACGCCCGGTGGATAAAAAAGTTCTACCCCACCCCCGATTTTTTGCCTTGTTTTCTGACCTACTTTCCGGATTTTGGCTTGTAACATGCTTATATTTCAATAAATTGCAGTTAAACTGCATCATTACATAGGTACTATGTGTATGCATGCATATCATGCAAGAAAACAAGGTTTAAATACGTAATCAGTTCTGAATTCTTGAAATACCTTTAGAAAATGAGCGTTTTTCCATCTTTTTTGAAATTTACAATTGGTTTTCTGGCAATAACGTGTGTTGTGTACATGCAATATGTATAAATATGATATCAACAGAAAGGACTGTTCAACAGCTTTGAAACAACGTATAGTTTGCTTTCCTGAATTACTATTAGAACCCGGTGAAAAAAAAATTCTACCCCCCCCCCCCCCCCCGATTTTCTGCCTTTGTTACTGACCTACTTTCCGGATTCTGGCTTGTTACATGCTTATACTTCGACAAATCGCGGTTAAATCTGCATCATTACGTAGGTACTATATGTTTTAAAGCATATCATTCAAGAAAACAAGATTTCAATACGGAACCAGTTCTGAATTCCAGGAAAACCTTTAGAAAATGAGCGTATTTCCATCTTTTTCGAAATTTTCAATTGTTTTTCTGGCCATAACATGTGTTGTGTACATACAATATGCACAAATATGATATCAGCAGAAAGGACATTTCAACAGCTTTGAAAAACTGTATAGTTTGCTTTCCTGAATTGCTATTAACGTCCGGTGGATAAAAAGTTTCTAATCCCCCCCCCCCCGATTTTTTGCCTTGTTTTCTGACCTACTTTCCGGATTTTGGCTTGTAACATGCTTATATTTCAATAAATTGCAGTTAAAACTGCATCATTACATAGGTACTATGTGTATGCAAGCATATCATGCAAGAAAACAAGGTTTAAATACGTAATCAGTTCTGAATTCTTGAAATACCTTTAGAAAATGAGCGTTTTTCCATCTTTTTTTAAATTTACAATTGGTTTTCTGGCCATAACGTGTGTTGTGTACATGCAATATGCATAAATTTGATATCAACAGAAAGGCCTGTTCAACAGCTTTGAAACAACGTATAGTTTGCTTTCCTGAATTACTATTAGAACCCGGTGAAATAAAAGAATTCTACCCCACCCCCAGATTAGCTACCTTTGTTACTGACCTACTTTCCGGATTCTGGCTTGTTACATGCTTATACTTCCACAAATCGCGGTTAAATCTGCATCATTACGTAGGTACTATATGTTTTAAAACATATCATTTAAGAAAACAAGATTTCAAGACGGAACCAGTTTTGAATTCCAGGAAAACCTTTAGAAAATGGGCGTATTTCCATCTTTTTCGAAATTTTCAATTGTTTTTCTGGCCATAACATGTGTTGTGTACATACCATATGTACAAATATGATATCAGCAGAAAGGACATTTCAACAGCTTTGAAACAACGTATAGTTTGCTTTCCTGAATTGCTATTAACGCCCGGCGGATAAAAAGTTTCTACCCCACCCCCAGATTTTCTGCCTTGGTTTCTGACCTACTTTCCGGATTTTGGCTTGTAACATGCTTATATTTCAATAAATTGCAGTTAAAACTGCATCATTACATAGGTACTATGTGCATGCAAGCATATCATGCAAAAAAACAAGGTTTGAATACGTAATCAGTTCTGAATTCTTGAAATACCTTTAGAAAATGAGCGTTTTTCCATCTTTTTTGAAATTTACAATTGGTTTTCTGGCCATAACGTGTGTTGTGTACATGCAATATGTATAAATATGATATCAACAGAAAGGACTGTTCAACAGCTTTGAAACAACGTATAGTTTGCTTTCCTGAATTACTATTAGAACCCGGTGAAAAAAAAACATTCTACCCCACCCCCCAATTTTCTGCCTTTGTTACTGACCTACTTTCCGGATTCTGGCTTGTTACATGCTTATTCTTCGACAAATCGCGGTTAAATCTGCATCATTACGTAAGTACTATATGTTTTAAAGCATATCATTCAAGAAAACAAGATTTCAATACGGAACCAGTTCTGAATTCCAGGAAAACCTTTAGAAAATGGGCGTATTTCCATCTTTTTCGAAATTTTCATTTTTTTTCTGGCCATAACATGTGTTTTGTACATACCATATGTACAAATATGATATCAGCAGAAAGGACATTTCAACAGCTTTGAAACAACGTATAGTTTGCTTTCCTGAATTGCTATTAACGCCCGGCGGATAAAAAGTTTCTACCCCACCCCCAGATTTTCTGCCTTGGTTTCTGACCTACTTTCCGGATTTTGGCTTGTAACATGCTTATATTTCAATAAATTGCAGTTAAAACTGCATCATTACATAGGTACTATGTGTATGCAAGCATATCATGCAAGAAAACAAGGTTTAAATACGTAATCAGTTCTGAATTCTTGAAATACCTTTAGAAAATGAGCGTTTTTCCATCTTTTTTGAAATTTACAATTGGTTTTCTGGCCATAACGTGTGTTGTGTACATGCAATATGTATAAATATGATATCAACAGAAAGGACTGTTCAACAGCTTTGAAATAACGTATAGTTTGCTTTCCTGAATTACTATTAGAGCCCGGTGAAAAAAAACATTCTACCCCCCCCCCCCCCCCCCCCAATTTTCTGCCTTTGTTACTGACCTACTTTCCGGATTCTGGCTTGTTACATGCTTATACTTCGACAAATCGCGGTTAAATCTGCATCATTACGTAGGTACTATATGTTTTAAAGCATATCATTCAAGAAAACAAGATTTCAATACGGAACCAGTTCTGAATTCCAGGAAAACCTTTAGAAAATGAGCGTATTTCCATCTTTTTCGAAATTTTCAATTGTTTTTCTGGCCATAACATGTGTTGTGTACATACCATATGTACAAATATGATATCAGCAGAAAGGACATTTCAACAGCTTTGAACTAACGTATAGTTTGCTGTCCTGAATTGCTATTAACGCCCGGTGGATAAAAAGTTTCTACCCCAACCCCCCGATTTTCTGCCTTGGTTTCTGACCTACTTTCCGGATTTTGGCTTGTAACATGCTTATATTTCAATAAATTGCAGTTAAAACTGCATCATTACATAGGTACTATGTGTATGCAAGCATATCATGCAAGAAAACAAGGTTTAAATACGTAGTCAGTTCTGAATTCTTGAAATACCTTTAGAAAATGAGCGTTTTTCCATCTTTTTTGAAATTTACAATTGGTTTTCTGGCCATAACGTGTGTTGTGTACATGCAATATGTATAAATATGATATCAACAAAAAGGACTGTTCAACAGCTTTGAAACAAGGCATAGTTTGCTTTCCTGAATTACTATTAGAACCCGGTGAAAAAAAAACATTCTACCCCACCCCCCAATTTTCTGCCTTTGTTACTGACCTACTCTCCGGATTCTGGCTTGTTCCATGCTTATACTTCCACAAATCGCGGTTAAATCTGCATCATTACGTAGGTACTATATGTTTTAAAGCATATCATTCAAGAAAACAAGATTTCAATACGGAACCAGTTCTGAATTCCAGGAAAACCGTTAGAAAATGAGCGTATTTCCATCTTTTTCGAAATTTTCAATTGTTTTTCTGGCCATAACATGTGTTGTGTACATACCATATGTACAAATATGATATCAGCAGAAAGGACATTTCAACAGCTTTGAAATAACGTATAGTTTGCTTTCCTGAATTGCTATTAACGCCCGGTGGATAAAAAGTTTATACCCCAACCCCCCGATTTTCTGCCTTGGTTTCTGACCTACTTTCCGGATTTTGGCTTGTAACATGCTTATATTTCAATAAATTGCAGTTAAAACTGCATCATTACATAGGTACTATGTGTATGCAAGCATATCATGCAAGAAAACAAGGTTTAAATACGTAATCAGTTCTGAATTCTTGAAATACCTTTAGAAAATGAGCGTTTTCCCATCTTTGTTTGAAATTTACAATTGGTTTTCAGGCCATAACGTGTGTTGTGTACATGCAATATGCATAAATACGATATCAACAGAAAGGACTGTTCAACAGCTTTGAAACAACGTATAGTTTGCTTTCCTGAATTGCTATTTACGCCCGGTGGATAAAAAGATTCTACCCCAACCCCCCGATTTTCTGCCTTGGTTTCTGACCTACTTTCCGGGTTTTGGCTTGTAACATGCTTATATTTCAATAAACTGCAGTTAAAACTGCATCATTACATAGGTACTATGTGTATGCAAGCATATCATGCAAGAAAACAAGGTTTAAATACGTAATAAGTTCTGAATTCTTGAAATACCTTTAGAAAATGAGCGTTTTTCCATCTTTTTTGAAATTTACAATTGGTTTTCTGGCCATAACGTGTGTTGTGTACATGCAATATGTATAAATATGATATCAACAGAAAGGACTGTTCAACAGCTTTGAAACAACGTATAGTTTGCTTTCCTGAATTACTATTAGAACCCGGTGAAAAAAAAATTCTACCCCACCCTCCGATTTACTGCCTTTGTTACTGACCCACTTTCCGGATTCTGGCTTGTTAACTGCTTATACTTCGACAAATCGCGGTTAAGTCTGCATCATTACGTAGGTACTATATGTTTTAAAGCATATCATTCAAGAAAACAAGATTTCAATACGGAACCAGTTCTGAATTCCAGGAAAACCTTTAGAAAATGGGCGTATTTCCATCTTTTTCGAAATTTTCATTTTTTTTTCTGGCCATAACATGTGTTGTGTACATACCATATGTACAAATATGATATCAGCAGAAAGGACATTTCAACAGCTTTGAAACAACGTATAGTTTGCTTTCCTGAATTGCTATTAACGCCCGGCGGATAAAAAGTTTCTACCCCACCCCCAGATTTTCTGCCTTGGTTTCTGACCTACTTTCCGGATTTTGGCTTGTAACATGCTTATATTTCAATAAATTGCAGTTAAAACTGCATCATTACATAGGTACTATGTGTATGCAAGCATATCATGCAAGAAAACAAGGTTTAAATACGTAATCAGTTCTTAATTCTTGAAATACCTTTAGAAAATGAGCGTTTTTCCATCTTTTTTTAAATTTACAATTGGTTTTCTGGCCATAACGTGTGTTGTGTACATGCAATATGTATAAATATGATATCAACAGAAAGGACTGTTCACAGCTTTGAAACAACGTATAGTTTGCTTTCCTGAATTACTATTAGAGCCCGGTGAAAAAAAACATTCTACCCCCCCCCCCCCCAATTTTCTGCCTTTGTTACTGACCTACTTTCCGGATTCTGGCTTGTTACATGCTTATACTTCGACAAATCGCGGTTAAATCTGCATCATTACGTAGGTACTATATGTTTTAAAGCATATCATTCAAGAAAACAAGATTTCAATACGGAACCAGTTCTGAATTCCAGGAAAACCTTTAGAAAATGAGCGTATTTCCATCTTTTTCGAAATTTTCAATTGTTTTTCTGGCCATAACATGTGTTGTGTACATACCATATGTACAAATATGAAATCAGCAGAAAGGACATTTCAACAGCTTTGAAATAACGTATAGTTTGCTGTCCTGAATTGCTATTAACGCCCGGTGGATAAAAAGTTTCTACCCTAACCCCCCGATTTTCTGCCTTGGTTTCTGACCTACTTTCCGGATTTTGGCTTGTAACATGCTTATATTTCAATAAATTGCAGTTAAAACTGCATCATTACATAGGTACTATGTGTATGCAAGCATATCATGCAAGAAAACAAGGTTTAAATACGTAGTCAGTTCTGAATTCTTGAAATACCTTTAGAAAATGAGCGTTTTTCCATCTTTTTTGAAATTTACAATTGGTTTTCTGGCCATAACGTGTGTTGTGTACATGCAATATGTATAAATATGATATCAACAGAAAGGACTGTTCAACAGCTTTGAAACAAGGCATAGTTTGCTTTCCTGAATTACTATTAGAGCCCGGTGAAAAAAAACATTCTACCCCACCCCCCAATTTTCTGCCTTTGTTACTGACCTACTTTCCGGATTCTGGCTTGTTCCATGCTTATACTTCGACAAATCGCGGTTAAATCTGCATCATTACGTAGGTACTATATGTTTTAAAGCATATCATTCAAGAAAACAAGATTTCAATACGGAACCAGTTCTGAATTCCAGGAAAACCGTTAGAAAATGAACGTATTTCCATCTTTTTCGAAATTTTCAATTGTTTTTCTGACCATAACATATGTTGTGTACATACCATATGTACAAATATGATATCAGCAGAAAGGACATTTCAACAGCTTTGAAATAACGTATAGTTTGCTGTCCTGAATTGCTATTATGATATCAGCAGAAAGGACATTTCAACAGCTTTGAAATAACGTATAGTTTGCTGTCCTGAATTGCTATTAACGCCCGGTGGATAAAAAGATTCTACCCCAACCCCCCGATTTTCTGCCTTGGTTTCTGACCTACTTTCCGGATTTTGGCTTGTAACATGCTTATATTTCAATAAATTGCAGTTAAAACTGCATCATTACATAGGTACTATGTGTATGCAAGCATATCATGCAAGAAAACAAGGTTTAAATACGTAATCAGTTCTGAATTCTTGAAATACCTTTAGAAAATGAGCGTTTTCCCATCTTTGTTTGAAATTTACAATTGGTTTTCAGGCCATAACGTGTGTTGTGTACATGCAATATGCATAAATACGATATCAACAGAAAGGACTGTTCAACAGCTTTGAAACAACGTATAGTTTGCTTTCCTGAATTGCTATTTACGCCCGGTGGATAAAAAGTTTCTACCCCAACCCCCCGATTTTCTGCCTTGGTTTCTGACCTACTTTCCGGATTTTGGCTTGTAACATGCTTATATTTCAATAAACTGCAGTTAAAACTGCATCATTACATAGGTACTATGTGTATGCAAGCATATCATGCAAGAAAACAAGGTTTAAATACGTAATCAGTTCTGAATTCTTGAAATACCTTTAGAAAATGAGCGTTTTCCCATCTTTATTTAAATTTACAATTGGTTTTCTGGCCATAACGTGTGTTGTATACATGCAATATGCATAAATACGATATCAACAGGAAGGACTGTTCAACAGCTTTGAAACAACGTATAGTTTGCTTTCCTGAATTACTACTAGAACCCGGTGAAATAAAAAAAATTCTACCCCACCCCCCGATTTTCTACCTTTGTTACTGACCTACTTTCCGGATTCTGTCTTGTTACATGCTTATACTTCGACAAATCGTGGTTAAATCTGCATCATTACGTAGGTACTATATGTTTTATAGCATATCATTTAAGAAAACAAGATTTCAATACGGAACCAGTTCTGAATTCTAGGAAAACCGTTAGAAAATGAGCGTATTTCCATCTTTTTCGAAATTTTCAATTGTTTTTCTGGCCATAACATGTGTTGTGTACATACCATATGTACAAATATGATATCAGCAGAAAGGACATTTCAACAGCTTTGAAATAACGTATAGTTTGCTGTCCTGAATTGCTATTAACGCCCGGTGGATAAAAAGTTTCTACCCCAACCCCCCGATTTTCTGCCTTGGTTTCTGACCTACTTTCCGGATTTTGGCTTGTAACATGCTTATATTTCAATAAACTGCAGTTAAAACTGCATCATTACATAGGTACTATGTGTATGCAAGCATATCATGCAAGAAAACAAGGTTTAAATACGTAGTCAGTTCTGAATTCTTGAAATACCTTTAGAAAATGAGCGTTTTTCCATCTTTTTTGAAATTTACAATTGGTTTTCTGGCCATAACGTGTGTTGTGTACATGCAATATGTATAAATATGATATCAGCAGAAAGGACTGTTCAACAGCTTTGAAACAAGGCATAGTTTGCTATCCTGAATTACTATTAGAACCCGGTGAAAAAAAAATTCTACCCCACCCCCCAATTTTCTGCCTTTGTTACTGACCTACTTTCCGGATTCTGGCTTGTTCCATGCTTATACTTCGACAAATCGCGGTTAAATCTGCATCATTACGTAGGTACTATATGTTTTAAAGCATATAATTCAAGAAAACAAGATTTCAATACGGAACCAGTTCTGAATTCCAGGAAAACCGTTAGAAAATGAGCGTATTTCCATCTTTTTCGAAATTTTCAATTGTTTTTCTGGCCATAACATGTGTTGTGTACATACCATATGTACAAATATGATATCAGCAGAAAGGACATTTCAACAGCTTTGAAATAACGTATAGTTTGCTGTCATGAATTGCTATTAACGCCCGGTGGATAAAAAGTTTCTACCCCAACCCCCCGATTTTCTGCCTTGGTTTCTGACTTACTTTTCGGATTTTGGCTTGTAACATGCTTATATTTCAATAAATTGCAGTTAAAACTGCATCATTACATAGGTACTATGTGTATGCAAGCATATCATGCAAGAAAACAAGGTTTAAATACGTAATCAGTTCTGAATTCTTGAAATACCTTTAGAAAATGAGCGTTTTCCCATCTTTGTTTGAAATTTACAATTGGTTTTCAGGCCATAACGTGTGTTGTGTACATGCAATATGCATAAATACGATATCAACAGAAAGGACTGTTCAACAGCTTTGAAACAACGTATAGTTTGCTTTCCTGAATTGCTATTTACGCCCGGTGGATAAAAAGTTTCTACCCCAACCCCCCGATTTTCTGCCTTGGTTTCTGACCTACTTTCCGGATTTTGGCTTGTAACATGCTTATATTTCAATAAACTGCAGTTAAAACTGCATCATTACATAGGTACTATGTGTATGCAAGCATATCATGCAAGAAAACAAGGTTTAAATACGTAATCAGTTCTGAATTCTTGAAATACCTTTAGAAAATGAGCGTTTTCCCATCTTTATTTAAATTTACAATTGGTTTTCTGGCCATAACGTGTGTTGTATACATGCAATATGCATAAATACGATATCAACAGGAAGGACTGTTCAACAGCTTTGAAACAACGTATAGTTTGCTTTCCTGAATTACTACTAGAACCCGGTGAAATAAAAAAAATTCTACCCCACCCCCGATTTTCTACCTTTGTTACTGACCTACTTTCCGGATTCTGTCTTGTTACATGCTTATACTTCGACAAATCGTGGTTAAATCTGCATCATTACGTAGGTACTATATGTTTTATAGCATATCATTTAAGAAAACAAGATTTCAATACGGAACCAGTTCTGAATTCTAGGAAAACCGTTAGAAAATGAGCGTATTTCCATCTTTTTCGAAATTTTCAATTGTTTTTCTGGCCATAACATGTGTTGTGTACATACCATATGTACAAATATGATATCAGCAGAAAGGACATTTCAACAGCTTTGAAATAACGTATAGTTTGCTGTCCTGAATTGCTATTAACGCCCGGTGGATAAAAAGTTTCTACCCCAACCCCCCGATTTTCTGCCTTGGTTTCTGACCTACTTTCCGGATTTTGGCTTGTAACATGCTTATATTTCAATAAACTGCAGTTAAAACTGCATCATTACATAGGTACTATGTGTATGCAAGCATATCATGCAAGAAAACAAGGTTTAAATACGTAGTCAGTTCTGAATTCTTGAAATACCTTTAGAAAATGAGCGTTTTTCCATCTTTTTTGAAATTTACAATTGGTTTTCTGGCCATAACGTGTGTTGTGTACATGCAATATGTTATACATATAGAATGGTGTCACGAGTATTTTGGATACCCTTCGAGGGGGCGTAGCCCCCGAGAAGGGTATCCAAAATATAAGTGACACCATTTTATATGTGTTTTGTATCATGGCAGCCAATCGCATTTGTCTACAGCTCTTATCAGGTTGTTAATGAAGAGTGGCATATATGTGTAATTATATCCACCATGGCTGCTTTTTGTTCTTGACCTGAAGGTCAAATAAATCACTTAAAACAATTAGCATCAACTGAAACTAACTAAAAATTATGTCTCTGCATTTGCGCTGAATATTTTTTACATTATTACAAATGATGAGTTTTGAACATACTGATTTAGTAAGAATGTCAAATAGTGCAGTCTTAAATGGCATGTCATCTTCTGCTCATTCAGCTGCCTAATCTGGTCTATACTGTTTGACAAACATTTAGGGTTACTGTGGTAGAGTTTGCTGAGCACTACAAGTTAACTAAGCTGTGCACAATAAAATGAGTCTTCAGGCATGCGCAAACTGCCGAAGCCCAGATCAGTCTGCAGTCTGATCAGAGTCTTTGATTTGCTCAATACAGATTCCTCAGGTTCCATTTATTGTTGATATGATACTTACCATAATGAGCGGATGTGCAGGCTCATCTGAGTGTATGTTGTTTGCAAATGCTGAAAGACCCTTATATCCTAGTGCTGCTCAGTTGTTCAATATAAATCAGACTTGACAGAACTGTGCAATAACTATACCGTGCAGTATATCTGTGATATCCGCACAGTTAACTAGGTACACTTCAATGTAAAATGAATGCAAAGTTTAGCTCCGCCTACCTCAGAATTGTCTTCCAGTGCAAGTTAATAAAGTTAATGAACGGGTGACTTCAAAGGGAAACACAGAAAGCCATGATACAAGTATAAATATGATATCAGCAGAAAGGACTGTTCAACAGCTTTGAAACAAGGCATAGTTTGCTTTCCTGAATTACTATTAGAACCCGGTGAAAAAAAAATTCTACCCCACCCTCCGATTTACTGCCTTTGTTACTGAACCACTTTCCGGATTCTGGCTTGTTAACTGCTTATACTTCGACAAATCGCGGTTAAATCTGCATCATTACGTAGGTACTATATGTTTTATAGCATATCATTTAAGAAAACAAGATTTCAATACGGAACCAGTTCTGAATTCTAGGAAAACCGTTAGAAAATGAGCGTATTTCCATCTTTTTCGAAATTTTCAATTGTTTTTCTGGCCATAACATGTGTTGTGTACATACCATATGTACAAATATGATATCAGCAGAAAGGACATTTCAACAGCTTTGAAACAACGTATGGTTTGCTTTCCTGAATTGCTATTAACGCCCGGTGGATAAAAAGTTTCTACCCCAACCCCCCGATTTTCTGCCTTGGTTTCTGACCTACTTTCCGGATTTTGGCTTGTAACATGCTTATATTTCAATAAATTGCAGTTAAAACTGCATCATTACATAGGTACTATGTGTATGCAAGCATATCATGCAAGAAAACAAGGTTTAAATACGTAATCAGTTCTGAATTCTTGAAATACCTTTAGAAAATGAGCGTTTTCCCATCTTTGTTTGAAATTTACAATTGGTTTTCAGGCCATAACGTGTGTTGTGTACATGCAATATGCATAAATACGATATCAACAGAAAGGACTGTTCAACAGCTTTGAAACAACGTATAGTTTGCTTTCCTGAATTGCTATTTACGCCCGGTGGATAAAAAGTTTCTACCCCAACCCCCCGATTTTCTGCCTTGGTTTCTGACCTACTTTCCGGATTTTGGCTTCTAACATGCTTATATTTCAATAAACTGCAGTTAAAACTGCATCATTACATAGGTACTATGTGTATGCAAGCATATCATGCAAGAAAACAAGGTTTAAATACGTAATCAGTTCTGAATTCTTGAAATACCTTTAGAAAATGAGCGTTTTCCCATCTTTATTTAAATTTACAATTGGTTTTCTGGCCATAACGTGTGTTGTATACATGCAATATGCATAAATACGATATCAACAGGAAGGACTGTTCAACAGCTTTGAAACAACGTATAGTTTGCTTTCCTGAATTACTACTAGAACCCGGTGAAATAAAAAAAATTCTACCCCACCCCCCGATTTTCTACCTTTGTTGCTGACCTACTTTCCGGATTCTGTCTTGTTACATGCTTATACTTCGACAAATCGTGGTTAAATCTGCATCATTACGTAGGTACAATATGTTTTATAGCATATCATTTAAGAAAACAAGATTTCAATACGGAACCAGTTCTGAATTCTAGGAAAACCGTTAGAAAATGAGCGTATTTCCATCTTTTTCGAAATTTTCAATTGTTTTTCTGGCCATAACATGTGTTGTGTACATACCATATGTACAAATATGATATCAGCAGAAAGGACATTTCAACAGCTTTGAAATAACGTATAGTTTGCTGTCCTGAATTGCTATTAACGCCCGGTGGATAAAAAGTTTCTACCCCAACCCCCCGATTTTCTGCCTTGGTTTCTGACCTACTTTCCGGATTTTGGCTTGTAACATGCTTATATTTCAATAAACTGCAGTTAAAACTGCATCATTACATAGGTACTATGTGTATGCAAGCATATCATGCAAGAAAACAAGGTTTAAATACGTAGTCAGTTCTGAATTCTTGAAATACCTTTAGAAAATGAGCGTTTTTCCATCTTTTTTGAAATTTACAATTGGTTTTCTGGCCATAACGTGTGTTGTGTACATGCAATATGTATAAATATGATATCAGCAGAAAGGACTGTTCAACAGCTTTGAAACAAGGCATAGTTTGCTATCCTGAATTACTATTAGAACCCGGTGAAAAAAAACATTCTACCCCACCCCCCAATTTTCTGCCTTTGTTACTGACCTACTTTCCGGATTCTGGCTTGTTCCATGCTTATACTTCGACAAATCGCGGTTAAATCTGCATCATTACGTAGGTACTATATGTTTTAAAGCATATAATTCAAGAAAACAAGATTTCAATACGGAACCAGTTCTGAATTCCAGGAAAACCGTTAGAAAATGAGCGTATTTCCATCTTTTTCGAAATTTTCAATTGTTTTTCTGGCCATAACATGTGTTGTGTACATACCATATGTACAAATATGATATCAGCAGAAAGGACATTTCAACAGCTTTGAAATAACGTATAGTTTGCTGTCATGAATTGCTATTAACGCCCGGTGGATAAAAAGTTTCTACCCCAACCCCCCGATTTTCTGCCTTGGTTTCTGACCTACTTTCCGGATTTTGGCTTGTAACATGCTTATATTTCAATAAATTGCAGTTAAAACTGCATCATTACATAGGTACTATGTGTATGCAAGCATATCATGCAAGAAAACAAGGTTTAAATACGTAGTCAGTTCTGAATTCTTGAAATACCTTTAGAAAATGAGCGTTTTCCATCTTTTTTGAAATTTACAATTGGTTTTCTGGCCATAACGTGTGTTGTGTACATGCAATATGTATAAATATGATATCAACAGAAAGGACTGTTCAACAGCTTTGAAACAAGGCATAGTTTGCTTTCCTGAATTACTATTAGAACCCGGTGAAAAAAAAACATTCTACCCCACCCCCCAATTTTCTGCCTTTGTTACTGACCTACTTTCCGGATTCTGGCTTGTTCCATGCTTATACTTCGACAAATCGCGGTTAAATCTGCATCATTACGTAGGTACTATATGTTTTAAAGCATATCATTCAAGAAAACAAGATTTCAATACGGAACCAGTTCTGAATTCCAGGAAAACCGTTAGAAAATGAGCGTATTTCCATCTTTTACGAAATTTTCAATTGTTTTTCTGGCCATAACATGTGTTGTGTACATACCATATGTACAAATATGATATCAGCAGAAAGGACATTTCAACAGCTTTGAAATAACGTATAGTTTGCTTTCCTGAATTGCTATTAACGCCCGGTGGATAAAAAGTTTCTACCCCAACCCCCCGATTTTCTGCCTTGGTTTCTGACCTACTTTCGGGATTTTGGCTTGTAACATGCTTATATTTCAATAAATTGCAGTTAAAACTGCATCATTACATAGGTACTATGTGTATGCAAGCATATCATGCAAGAAAACAAGGTTTAAATACGTAATCAGTTCTGAATTCTTGAAATACCTTTAGAAAATGAGCGTTTTCCCATCTTTGTTTGAAATTTACAATTGGTTTTCAGGCCATAACGTGTGTTGTGTACATGCAATATGCATAAATACGATATCAACAGAAAGGACTGTTCAGCAGCTTTGAAACAACGTATAGTTTGCTTTCCTGAATTGCTATTTACGCCCGGTGGATAAAAAGTTTCTACCCCAACCCCCCGATTTTCTGCCTTGGTTTCTGACCTACTTTCCGGATTTTGGCTTGTAACATTCTTATATTTCAATAAACTGCAGTTAAAACTGCATCATTACATAGGTACTATGTGTATGCAAGCATATCATGCAAGAAAACAAGGTTTAAATACGTAATCAGTTCTGAATTCTTGAAATACCTTTAGAAAATGAGCGTTTTCCCATCTTTATTTAAATTTACAATTGGTTTTCTGGCCATAACGTGTGTTGTATACATGCAATATGCATAAATACGATATCAACAGGAAGGACTGTTCAACAGCTTTGAAACAACGTATAGTTTGCTTTCCTGAATTACTACTAGAACCCGGTGAAATAAAAAGAATTCTACCCCACCCCCCGATTTTCTACCTTTGTTACTGACCTACTTTCCGGATTCTGTCTTGTTACATGCTTATACTTCGACAAATCGCGGTTAAATCTGCATCATTACGTAGGTACTATATGTTTTAAAGCATATCATTCAAGAAAACAAGATTTCAATACGGAACCAGTTCTGAATTCCAGGAAAACCTTTAGAAAATGAGCGTATTTCCATCTTTTTCGAAATTTTCAATTGTTTTTCTGGCCATAACATGTGTTGTGTACATACCATATGTACAAATATGATATCAGCAGAAAGGACATTTCAACAGCTTTGAAATAACGTATAGTTTGCTTTCCTGAATTGCTATTAACGCCCGGTGGATAAAAAGTTTCTACCCCAACCCCCCGATTTTCTGCCTTGGTTTCTGACCTACTTTCCGGATTTTGGCTTGTAACATGCTTATATTTCAATAAATTGCAGTTAAAACTGCATCATTACATAGGTACTATGTGTATGCAAGCATATCATGCAAGAAAACAAGGTTTAAATACGTAGTCAGTTCTGAATTCTTGAAATACCTTTAGAAAATGAGCGTTTTTCCATCTTTATTTAAATTTACAATTGGTTTTCTGGCCATAACGTGTGTTGTGTACATGCAATATGTATAAATATGATATCAACAGAAAGGACTGTTCAACAGCTTTAAAACAAGGCATAGTTTGCTTTCCTGAATTACTATTAGAACCCGGTGAAAAAAAAAACATTCTACCCCACCCCCCAATTTTCTGCCTTTGTTACTGACCTACTTTCCGGATTCTGGCTTGTTCCATGCTTATACTTCGACAAATCGCGGTTAAATCTGCATCATTACGTAGGTACTATATGTTTTAAAGCATATCATTCAAGAAAACAAGATTTCAATACGGAACCAGTTCTGAATTCCAGGAAAACCGTTAGAAAATGAGCGTATTTCCATCTTTTTCGAAATTTTCAATTGTTTTTCTGGCCATAACATGTGTTGTGTACATACCATATGTACAAATATGATATCAGCAGAAAGGATATTTCAACAGCTTTGAAATAACGTATAGTTTGCTTTCCTGAATTGCTATTAACGCCCGGTGGATAAAAAGTTTCTACCCCAACCCCCCCGATTTTCTGCCTTGGTTTCTGACCTACTTTCCGGATTTTGGCTTGTAACATGCTTATATTTCATTAAAATTGCAGTTAAAACTGCATCATTACATAGGTACTATGTGTATGCAAGCATATCATGCAAGAAAACAAGGTTTAAATACGTAATCAGTTCTGAATTCTTGAAATACCTTTAGAAAATGAGCGTTTTCCCATCTTTGTTTGAAATTTACAATTGGTTTTCAGGCCATAACGTGTGTTGTGTACATGCAATATGCATAAATACGATATCAACGGAAAGGACTGTTCAACAGCTTTGAAACAACGTATAGTTTGCTTTCCTGAATTGCTATTTACGCCCGGTGGATAAAAAGTTTCTACCCCAACCCCCAGATTTTCTGCCTTGGTTTCTGACCTACTTTCCGGAGTTTGGCTTGTAACATGCTTATATTTCAATAAACTGCAGTTAAAACTGCATCATTACATAGGTACTATGTGTATGCAAGCATATCATGCAAGAAAACAAGGTTTAAATACGTAATCAGTTCTGAATTCTTGAAATACCTTTAGAAAATGAGCGTTTTCCCATCTTTATTTAAATTTACAATTGGTTTTCTGGCCATAACGTGTGCTGTATACATGCAATATGCATAAATACGATATCAACAGGAAGGACTGTTCAACAGCTTTGAAACAACGTATAGTTTGCTTTCCTGAATTACTACTAGAACCCGGTGAAATAAAAAAAATTCTACCCCACCCCCCGATTTTCTACCTTTGTTACTGACCTACTTTCCGGATTCTGTCTTGTTACATGCTTATACTTCGACAAATCGTGGTTAAATCTGCATCATTACGTAGGTACTATATGTTTTATAGCATATCATTCAAGAAAACAAGATTTCAATACGGAACCAGTTCTGAATTCTAGGAAAACCGTTAGAAAATGAGCGTATTTCCATCTTTTTCGAAATTTTCAATTGTTTTTCTGGCCATTATATGTGTTGTGTACATACCATATGTACAAATATGATATCAGCAGAAAGGACATTTCAACAGCTTTGAAACAACGTATGGTTTGCTTTCCTGAATTGCTATTAACGCCCGGTGGATAAAAAGTTTCTACCCCAACCCCCCGATTTTCTGCCTTGGTTTCTGACCTACTTTCCGGATTTTGGCTTGTAACATGCTTATATTTCAATAAATTGCAGTTAAAACTGCATCATTACATAGGTACTATGTGTATGCAAGCATATCATGCAAGAAAACAAGGTTTAAATACGTAATCAGTTCTGAATTCTTGAAAAACCCTTAGAAAATGAGCGTTTTTCCATCTTTATTTAAATTTACAATTGGTTTTCTGGCCATAACGTGTGTTGTGTACATGCAATATGCATAAATATGATATCAACAGAAAGGACTGTTCAACAGCTTTGAAACAACGTATAGTTTGCTTTCCTGAATTACTATTAGAACCCGGTTGAATAAAAAAAAATCTACCCCACCCCCGATTTTCTACCTTTGTTACTGACCTACTTTCCGGATTCTGGCTTGTTACATGCTTATACTTCGACAAATCGCGATTAAATCTGCATCATTACGTAGGTACTATATGTTTTAAAGCATCTCATTCAAGAAAACAAGATTTCAATACGGAACCAGTTCTGAATCCCAGGAAAACCTTTAGAAAATGAGCGTATTTCCATCTTTTTCGAAATTTTCAATTGTTTATCTGGCCATAACATGTGTTGTGTACATACCATTAATACAAATATGATATCAGCAGAAAGGACATTTCAACAGCTTTGAAACAACGTATAGTTTGCTTTCCTGAATTGCTATTAACACCCGGTGGATAAAAAGCTTCTACCCCACCCCCAGATTTTCTGCCTTGGTTTCTGACCTACTTTCCGGATTTTGGCTTGTAACATGCTTATATTTCAATAAATTGCAGTTAAAACTGCATCATTACATAGGTACTATGTGTATGCAAGCATATCATGCAAGAAAACAAGGTTTAAATACGTAATCAGTTCTGAATTCTTGAAATACCTTTAGAAAATGAGCGTTTTTCCATCTTTTTTGAAATTTATAATTGGTTTTCTGGCCATAACGTGTGTTGTGTACATGCAATATGTATAAATATGATATCAACAGAAAGGACTGTTCAACAGCTTTGAAACAACGTATAGTTTGCTTTCCTGAATTACTATTAGAACCCGGTGAAAAGAAAAATTCTATCCCCCCCCCCCCCCACCGACTTTCTGCCTTTGTTACTGACCTACTTTCCGGATTCTGGATTGTTACATGCTTATACTTCGACAAATCGCGGTTAAATCTGCATCATTACGTAGGTACTATATGTTTTAAAGCATATCATTCAAGAAAACAAGATTTCAATACGGAACCAGTTCTGAATTCCAGGAAAACCTTTAGAAAATGAGCGTATTTCCATCTTTTTCGAAATTTTCAATTGTTTATCTGGCCATAACATGTGTTGTGTACATACCATATGTACAAATATGATATCAGCAGAAAGGACATTTCAACAGCTTTGAAACAACGAAAAGTTTGATTTCCTGAATTGTTCTTAACGTCCGGTGGATAAAAAGTTTCTACCGCCCCCCCCCCCCTCGATTTTCTGCCTTGGTTTCTGACCTACTTTCCGGATTTTGCCTTGTAACATGCTTATATTTCAATAAACTGCAGTTAAACTGCATCATTACATAGGTACTATGTGTATGCAAGCATATCATGCAAGAAAACAAGGTTTAAATACGTAATCAGTTCTGAATTCTTGAAATACCTTTAGAAAATGAGCGTTTTTCCATCTTTATTTAAATTTACAATTGGTTTTCTGGCCATAACGTGTGTTGTGTACATGCAATATGTATAAATATGATATCAACAGAAAGGACTGTTCAACAGCTTTGAAACAACGTATAGATTGCTTTCCTGAATTACTATTAGAACCCGGTGAAAAAAAAAATTCTACCACCTCCCCCGATTTTCTGCCTTTGTTACTGACCTACTTTCCGGATTCTGGCTTGTTACATGCTTATATTTCGACAAATCGCGGTTAAATCTTCATCATTACGTAAGTACTATATGTTTTAAAGCATATCATTCAAGAAAACAAGATTTCAATCCGGAACCAGTTCTGAATTCCAGGAAAACCTTTAGAAAATGAGCGTATTTCCATCTTTTTCGAAATTTTCAATTGTTTTTCTGGCCATAACATGTGTTGTGTACATACCATATGTACAAATATGATATCAGCAGAAAGGACATTTCAAAAGCTTTGAAACAACGTATAGTTTGCTTTCCTGAATTGCTATTAACACCCGGTGGATAAAAAGTTTCTACCCCACCCCCAGATTTTCTGCCTTGGTTTCTGACCTACTTTCCGGATTTTGGCTTGTTACATGCTTAAACTTCGCCAAATCGCAGTTAAATCTGCATCATTACGTAGGTACTATATGTTTTAAAGCAAATCATTCAAGAAAACAAGATTTCAATACGGAACCAGTTCTGAATTCCAGGAAAACCTTTAGAAAATGAGCGTATTTCCATCTTTTTCGAAATTTTCAATTGTTTTTCTGGCCATAACATGTGTTGTGTACATACCATATGTACAAATATGATATCAGCAGAAAGGACATTTCATAAGCTTTGAAACAACGTATAGTTTGCTTTCCTGAATTGCTCTTAACGTCCGGTGGATAAAAAGTTTCTACCCCACCCCCCGATTTTCTGCCTTGGTTTCTGACCTACTTTCCGGATTTTGGCTTGTAACATGCTTATTTTTCGATAAATTGCAGTTAAAATGGCATCATTACATAGGTACTATGTGTATGCAAGCATATCATGCAAGAAAACAAGGTTTAAATTCGGAATCAGTTCTGAATTCTTGAAATACCTTTAGAAAATGTATTTATCCATCTTTTATTAAATTTACAATTGGTTTTCTGGCCATAACGTGTGTTGTGTACATGTAATATTAATAAATTTGATATCAGCCGAACGAACTGTTCAACAGCTTTGAAACAACATATAGTTTGCTTTCCTGAATTACTATAAGCACCCGGTGAAAAAAAAAGTTTCTACCCCCTCCACCCCTCCCCCGATTTTCTGCCTTTGTGACTGACCTACTTTCCGGATTTTGGCTTGTAACATGCTTATACTTCGACAAATCGCGGTTAAATCTGCATCATTACGTAGGTTCTATGAATATACAAACATATCATGCAAGAAAACTAGGTTTCATTACGGAATTTGTTCTTAATTCTATTAAAACCTTGGTGGTTAAATCTGCATCATTACGTAGGTACTATATGTTTTATAGCATATCATTCAAGAAAACAAGATTTCAATACGGAACCAGTTCTGAATTCTAGGAAAACCGTTAGAAAATGAGCGAATTTCCATCTTTTTCGAAATTTCCAATTGTTTTTCTGGCCCAAACTTGTATTGTGTACATACAATGTGTACAAATATGATATCAGCAGAAAGGACATTTCAACAGATTTGGAATAACGTATAGTTTGCTTTCCTGATTTGCTATTTGCACCCGGTGGATAAAAAGTTTGTACCCCACCGTCCGATTTTCTGCCTTTGTTTCTGACCTACTTTCCGGATTTTGGCTTGTAACATGCTTATATTTTTTTATAAATTGCGGTTAAATCTGCATCATTACGTAGGTACTATGTTGTTACTAGCATATCATTCAAGAAAACAAGATTTCAATACGGAATCAGTTCTGAATTCCAAGAAAACCTTTAGAAAATGAGCGTATTTCCATCTTTTTCGAAATTTCCAATTGTTTTTCTGGCCATAACATGTGTTGTGTACATACAATATGTACAAATATGATATCAGCAGAAAGGACTGTTCAACAGCTTTGTAACAACGTATAGTTTGCTTTCCTGAATTGCTATTAGCGCCCGGTGGCTAAAAAGTTTCTACCCCACCCCCCGATTTTCTGCCTTGGTTTCTGACCGGATTTTGGCTTGTAACATGCTTATATTTCGATAAATAGCGGTTAAAACAGCATCATTACATAGGTACTATGTGTATGCAAGCATATCTGGCCAGAAAACAAGGTTTAATTACTGAATCAGTTCTGAATTCATGAAATACCTTTAGAAAATGAGCGTTTTCCCATCTCTTTTGAAATTTACAATTGCTTTGCTGGCCATCACATGTATTGTGTACATGCAATATGTACAAATATGATATCAGCAGAAAGGACTG
Organism: Ctena decussata; assembly: GCA_963989385.1. Lineage (NCBI taxonomy): Eukaryota > Metazoa > Mollusca > Bivalvia > Lucinida > Lucinidae > Ctena > Ctena decussata. The sequence continues at coordinate 38,775,164 of OZ022503.1, read as the reverse complement.
TTCAATAGCTTTGTAACAACAAAGAGTTTGCTTTCCTGAATTGCTATTAGCACCCGATGAAAAAAAGGTTTCTACCCCACCCCCACCCCCACACCCCGATTTTCTGCCTTTGATACTGACCTACTTTCCGGATTTTGGCTTGTAACATGCTTATATTTCGACAAATCGTGATTAAATCTGCATCATTACGTAGGTACTATGAATATACAAGCATATCATGCAAGAAAACAAGATTTCATTTCGGAATCAGTTCTGAATTCTATTAAAACCTTTAGAAAATGAGGGAATTTCCATTTTTTTTTCGAAATTTTCAATTGGTTTTCTGGCCATAACATGTATTGTGTACATACAATATATATCAGCAGAAAGGACATAACAACAGCTTTGGAATAGCGTAAAGTTTGCTTTCCTGATTTGCTATTTGCACCCGGTGGATAAAAAGTTTCTACCCCACCCTCCGATTTTCTGCCTTTGTTTCTGACCTACTTTCCGGATTTTGGCTTGTAACATGCTTATATTTTTTTATAAATTGCAGTTAAATTTTCTGCCTTGGTTTCTGACCGGATTTTGGCTTGTAACATGCTTATATTTCGATAAATTGCGGTTAAATCTGCATCATAACGTAGGTTCTATGTGTATACAAGCATATCATTCATATGCCTTTTATACTGACCTACTTTCCGGATTTTGGCTTGTAACATGCTTATAATTCGATAAATTGCAGTTAAAACTGCTATCATTACATAGGTACTATGTGTATGCAAGCATATCATGCAAGAAAGTAAGGTTTCATTACGGAATCAGTTCTGAATTCTTGAAATACCTTTAGAAAATGAGCGTTTTTCCATCTCGACAATATTTCGACAAATCGTGATTAAATCTGCATCATTACGTAGGTACTATGAATATACAAGCATATCATTCAAGAAAACAAGATTCCAATACGGAATCAGTTCTGAATTCCAGGAAAACCTTTAGAAAATGAGCGTATTTCCATCTTTTTCGAAATGTTCAATTGTTTTTCTGGCCATAACATGTGTTGTGTACATACAATATGTACAAATATGATATCAGCAGAAAGGACTGTTCAACAGCTTTGAAACAACGTATAGTTTGCTTTCCTGAATTGCTATATGCGCCCAGTGAATAAAAAGTTTCTACCCCACCCCCTGATTTCTGCCTTGGTTTCTGACCTACTTTCCGGATTTTGGCCTCTAACATGCTTATTATTCGATAAATTGCAGTTAAAGCTGCTATCATTACATAGGTACTATGTGTATTCAAGCATATCATGCAAGAAAGTAAGGTTTCATTACGGAATCAGTTCTGAATTCTTGAAATACCTTTAGAAATAAGCGTTTTTCCATCTTTTTTGAAATTTACAATTGGTTTTCTATTGTGTACATACAATATGGACAAATATGATATCAACAAACAGGACAGTTAAACAGCTTTGAAATAATGTATAGTTTTCTTTTCTGATATGCTATTTCGCACCCGGTGGATAAAAAGATTCTACCCCACCCTCCGATTTTCTGCCTTTGTTTCTGACCTACTTTCCGGATTTTGGCTTGTAACATGCTTATATTTTTTTATAAATTCAGTTAAAACTGCACCATTACATAGGTACTATGTGTATGCAAGCATATGATGCAAGAAAACAAGTTTTTGATACGGAATCATTTCTGAATACTAGAAAAACATTTAGAAAATGAGCGTATTTCCATCTTTTTTTAATTTTTCAATTGGTTTTCTGGCCATAACACGTGTTGTGTATATACAATATGTACAAATATGATATCAGCAAAAAGTACTTTTCAACAGCTTTGAAATAACGTATAGTTTGCTTTCCTGAATTGCTATTAGCACCCGATTGATAAAAAGTTTCTATCCCAACCCCGATTTTCTGCCTTTGTTACTGACCTACTTTTCGAAGTTTGGCTTGTAACATGCTTATATTACGACAAATTGCGGTTAAAACTGCAGCATTACGTAGGTACTTTGAGTGTACATGCATATCATGCAAGAAAACAAGGTTTCAATACGGAATCAGTTCTGAATTCCAGGAAAATCTTTAGAAAATTACCACTTTTCCAATTTGTTCAAAATTTGTTCAAAATTTTCAATAGGTTTTCTGGCCATAACATGTTTTGTGTACACTCAATTTGTGCAAATTTGATATCAGCAGAAAGGGCCGTTCAACAGTTTTGAAATGCCGTAAGGTTTTCTTTCCTTAATTGTGCCCGGTGGATAAAAAGTTTCTACCAAGGTTGGCAAAAAGGCGGGAAATACTCATATTTCCCAGGACGGCGGGAAATACTGGTAATTCCCGGGAAATACTGGTAATTCCAGGGAATTACTGGGAAATTGGTCTCTCTCCACCTAGAAAGTTTTAAATATGTTTTATACAGCCATAAAACTATATATGCAAAGCAAATATTATTTCAACATCCCTTTATTCAAACATCACACAAACGTACAGATAAAATATTGTCTAGATCTGCATATGCAATCAAATTACTTTCTTATACTAACTGTCCGAAGATGAGTCTGCATGTACAGTTGTCTCAGTTCAGTTCAGTTCAATTCTCTTATCGACGTTACCCAAGCGGCTCAACGGTACGTAACCATAGTTGCACACACTTGGCGCCGTGTGTCCGTCCAATACAGTTGTCTCTGTCTGTCAATAAGTTTTTATAACACTGAGATTAAAACTACATACAGTAATTGTGAATCAAGACAATTAAATTATTTTTCACACCTTCAGTGGTGTTTGGTCATTACTTACAATAGGAAGCATAGTTAATCAATAAGATACATATAGATATTCTCCTGAGAAGCCTTTGGGAAAAAAAAGACATAACAGAAGCTCATCAGGTAACATTTGGACCACAATGCCCACACATCATTGTTTAATTGATCAGGTGACAAACTCAGGGATACATGCAAGAAGCTGGAGTATGGTACACGCTCTTTTTCTGTGAGGTAGTTTTGAATCTATGCCCGGCTTTGAAGACCTTCACAGGGTTCTGTCAACATTTGGTATGATCAAACTTAAGAACAGATGAAGTTAGCCTGCAGAAAGCTATGGTTTTTAGCAGTGATAAACCAGTAAGGGTCAGCCTAGAGGGAGAAGTGGGAAAAATTGTCTCCTTAAGTTGGCTGTTTTCTCCCTGTATTGAGCTGAGCGAGAAGTCAAAATGTATAAAACATATGTACAAAATCTAAAATTTGGAATAAAACTTTACATTGAAATTCAGAAAATGCCACAAAATTTCTCTTTGTCTGAGAACCCTAGGTTGACCCCTGAACCAGGCAAAATGGTTTATGTAACACTACAGCTCAGTTTACAAATATAGTGTTGAAAAACCCTTGTTAAGTGATTAAAGAAGGAATTTTACAGTATGTTAATTTTAGAAATAAGAATTTTTACGGCAATTTTCTTCAAAATTATAGCCTTTGACATAACTAAGAATCATACTGTGTGCTCTGGCATGTGCCAGTCCTAGAATTTACAACCTTATTTGCATGATATGCATATAAATGATAACCAATATGTGCTATCAACTTAAATTTAAAGAAATATGATAGAAAATCTTTTGAAAAGCAGCTCTAAAATTTCATATTTCCCAGTATTTCCCACTTTGGCCAAATTTGGAGTATTTCCCAGGACGTTAATTACCGGTAATTACCGCTGGGAATTCCCGCCACCGGCATTTGCCGGCCAACCTTGGTTTCTACCCCTGCCCCTGATTTTCTGCCTTTGTTACTGACCTACTGTCCGGATTTTGGCTTAAAACATAGATATATTCCGATAAATTGCAGTTAAATCTGCGTGATTAGGTAGCTACTATGTGTATGCAAGCATATCGTGCAAGAAAACAAGGTTTCAATTTGAAATCAGTTCTAAATTCCAGGAAACCCTTTAGAAAATTAGCGCTTTTCCAAATATTTCAAATTTTCCAATAGGTTTACTGGCCATAACATGTGTTGTGTACATGCAATATGTACAAATTTGATATCTGATTCAGCAGAAAGGACCGTTCAACAGCTTTGCAACCGTGTATCATTTGGTTTTCTCAATGGCTGTTAGCGCCTGATGGATAAAAAAAGTTCTACCTCACCCACAGATTTTCAGTTTGACTTTCGGGATTTTATGAGCTGAAAGAACCGTTCCACAGCATTGCAACATCGTAATGTTTGTTTTCCTGGTTTTGGCTAGTAACATTTTCTTATATATTTTGTAGCAATTTGTATAATTATGAAGGTTACATATGTATACAAGAATTTGGTCTTCTGTGTGCAACTATTTATTTTTTCGTCCTTTCGAGTTGGCCACGTAGTTATTTATAGACTAGGTGTTTCCAGCTGACACCACGAGGAGGTTCAAATAGGACTTACAATATGAATGCGCTTTTAAATTCATATTGTCAAGGACCGTTTTGCCTGTGGATGACTACGAGTCTGCATGGCAGCTGCGACGGGTGTCTGCTCTTCTCGGTAGTCCAGACAGGGTGTCATGGCGGTAGCTTAGTTGGAGCTTCTTCTCAGTTGCACGTAGGCCATCATCTGGGTTCTTCCGATGTATCCGCCGGTTCGTCGAATATATTCTCTTCTGAGGAGTTTGGTTAGGAGCCTGTGGTTGATGATAAGCTGGCGCCGCTTCCTGCTGTCTGACTCTGTTCCGCTGGCAACAATACGAAGAACATTGTCCTTTCATCTAAAGACAATGGCATCCCTTTCCGAGACTGCTACTTTTTCTCTTCTTATACAGTCTGCGACTTCTCTAATGGCTGTAAGGTCACATGATGTAGAGTGAAGCACCATCTGAAGCCTCTCGTCGCGTCTTTCTTCGCCAAGTCGTATAAGGAAGTCCCGTTTCCACATTGCAAACGAAAACCGCCGTGTTGTATATCCAGGTAATGGCGGAGGTGCGTAGTGCTGCATGATGATCTTTTAAAGTGTTTACATATAGTAGTATTTCAATTCTCATACCGACGTTGCCCCCGCACCTCAGCGGAACGAATCCATAGCCGCAGTAACGGGGCGCCGAGCGTCCGTCCATTAACATATATGTTGTTGTTGTTCTTCAGGTTAGTCGTATCGGATGTTGGTCCCCAGGGCCAACAGCCACTAGAGCATCATATCCACCCTGGGGCATCCGGAGTCCGTCCAGGTCTTGCGTCTGTCGTTGATGTGGTGCTGGTCATGTTTCTGTCTTTGCGTGTTCTTGTTCTGTGAGGCTGTGATGTCGTTGTAGTGTCGTTGCTTTCCTTTAGGGCCGCGTGTCGGTGTTGGCAAAGAAGTAGGTCAGTAGGTCGGAAGCGGCCCTGGCTGTTGTTGATGATGCTTTCTCCCAGGGCCGCGTTGATTGCCGCGATGTGGCAGCAAAGAAGTTTCTTGTGAACTATGGCTTGTCTGGATCCATCGGGCTGGTGTAGGTCAGCTTCTTGTCCCTGACGATCTCTACTGCCTCCCTGATGGCTGCGAGCTGGCATTCTGGCTTTGGTGCTGACTTGAACTGGTCATTCCAGAAAGCCCAGTGGGCAGCATGATGGATTTTGCTGTCCGGTCCCTTTGTCACTTTGATCTTTTCCCAGCTCCTGCTTGTCACACCAATGCAATCCTTTGGTTTTCCCTTCCTTCGGAGCTGGACGATTGCAACGTCAGTGTGTTCCATGAATGTTGCCGCTTCCACACTGTACTTGGACAGCGGCTTCTCCTCGGAAAAGGACTCATTGTGGTACATGTCTCGGTGTGACTCCGACAGTTGAGCGTTGTCTTCGGCCGGTTGTGGCTGTGACCTTCGCTTCGGTGCTGGTGCTGGTGGTGATGTCATCTCCACGTCCTTTGGTAGCGTCGTCGGTGGCGGTGGTGGTGTGGAGGCCGTCTTCTCAGGAGCTTGCTTGACTGGCGTTGATGGCGCTGGAGCTGCTGGTTTCGGCGCTGACTTCGGCGTTGGTTTCTGTGCTGCTTTTGGTGGTACAGTCTTCTTAGCAGCAGGCTTAGGAGCGGACTGCTCCTTTGCCCTCGAAGGAGTAGGCTTAACCGGCCTATCCTTCTTCTGTCCAGGCTGGCAAGAGCGCTTGCCAGCTGAGGGTGCAGGCTTAGAGGGGTCAGACTTGCAACGATCTCCCCCTCTCCTGCTTTCGGCCCTTTTGCTAACTTGACTAGCCTCTGGGTTGACTGCCCATGTCAAAGTTAGCCGGACAGTGTTTGATCCATGATGGAGATCAAACTCAGGGAAGCCACTAAGGCGGGCTCCCTTCAAAAAACGGACTGCGAGTGCTGGAATCTTGTAGTTTTCCATCTCTGAAGAAGCGACGTTGTCTGTTCGACGTTCAACGCAGGAATGATATAAATTGGTTTCACCTTTTTTATACCATAGGACTAGTCCACTTATTTACAGGGATTACAGTAACTAATAACGTCATCTTCTATAACAATTATGTAATATTAAATCACTGTCTCGGTTTTACTTATACTGTCTAGACTTAGCACGAATATTACGTAACAAAAGGGACGTTTAAAACGTTCCGATAAACTCAAATAATATGGCTAGTCTCAAGTATATAGAAACACTTAATGCAAAATAAATAAATAAATTCATGCTGGATTAACATATAATGGCAATTAAACCTTTAAAAAATGAGATTTTTTTCTAGCAGCGTTTAGTAGGTTTTCTGCAAATAACATTTGCTATGTACATGAACTATGTTGATAATTTCTATTTACTGGTTTTATCCATCAGCAAATTTAAAAACACATACACTGTATTCCTTAATGGCAGTCGAGAATATATTTTTTCCTCAGCACCCCGATTTTCCGGGCTCTAGTTAGTGGTCTACTTTCGATAATTTGGTCTGTGACATGATTAGTTTTAAAAGATGTTCAGAAAAGTGTCCGTCAAGATGCTGGTCCTTGATGAATACAACCAAGCAATACAAGGAAACAACCTTTTTATCATGTAACAGCACAAAAACCTTGGGAAATGATCTTTGTTTTCTTTTTTATTTTAATATTTTGCATAAGGTGTGTGGCTTTTATATTTCTTTTGTACATGCAATATGCAAGCAGTTGATATTACATGAAGGTACCAGTCACCAGCAATGCAAAACACACAAACCGTTTAAAAATTACATATCAAACACCGTGAAAGTGTGGGCAAATTTAATTGTAAGTAAAGCTTGTACTTAGCTATATTTCTGGCCAAGAATTCTACCAAGAGTCATTGAACTTTTTGAATGCCCCTCGTTATTGTCATACCTAAAGACTATAAAATGCCAGGAATTTACTTTTTGAAATTATAACCAAAAATGTCTTATGCACAACAACATCAAGACTTTCTTTGTCAGCTTGAGAGTGCTGGGCACCAGGTCAGGGCCATCCTCATTCAGAACGTTACAGCAGACCAGATGCTTGCCATCTCGGAAGTAGCGGCGGCTATTGCACAGAGACGGATCCATATCATGGCGCGGGACAGGTCAGACTTTCGACAAAAAGAACTTTTTTTGAGACAGCTGGGGAGCAGCAGAATCTCTTTTGCCAGGAAGAAAGCCATTCTTCATGCCTACAAGAAAAGAGCCATCATCAGCAGATTTCTCAGGCGCTGTTACATTCGAAGAGCAATTGGCTATGTTCTGCGGGCCAGAGAGCACTAACATTCCCAACCTGTTCCAGCCCTCCAACACTGACAAGAGGTCCTTTACAGGACCGCCAAATTCAAAACAAAATAGAAACCCCTGCCATGCATGAATCCCTTGTATGTATGTATGTATTGGGAGATCTTCTCGGGGAGAGACGCAGAGTCATTTCCCGCACACGCATGCCCGAAAAAGATGCTTTGGGGGACGGATGTAGGTCGGTCCCAGCCCACGCTTGCCCGAAACTCTGGGAGATGTTTTGGAAAGGATGTACAGGTAGGATGCACAGGCGGTCACCGCACAGGCTTGTCCGAACATGTAGGGAGATGTTCTGAGAGACGGAAGTAGTTCTGAATTCAAGATAAGCGCTTTTCCAAAATTTTCAATGGGCTTTATGGCCATAACATGTGTTGTGTACGTGCAATATGTACAAATTTGGTATCAGCTAAATGAAAATTCAACAGCATTGCAAGAACGTATAGTTTGTTTTCCCTGAATAAATATTAGCGCCCGGTGGATAAAAAGTTCGGTGCTCGGACATTTCGGCCACGGACATTTCGGCCTAGGACGTTTCGGCCTAGGACAGTTCGGCCACGGACATTTCGGCCACAGAAATTGTCAAGGGTGGACATTTCGGCCTTTCTCAAAAATAACTTTTCATAATCAATTTAAGTAGTCGTATGAGTAACTTAAAGCTAAGTCTTAATAAATGCCAATGAGATGTTGTTGTTGTCTTGAAGTTTTATGGACCTTCAACATCCTTAAGGTCATTTTGAGCATCTAAAGGTGAAAAAACACTGTGAACAACTATTTCAACTACTTTAACAAGGGCCTTATATGATATTTGCTTAATAGTTTCGACAGGTTTATATCCCTTAAACACTTTTAAAGTCATTTTGAGAATAATCTGGCACATTTGCCATCCCCATCCACGGGTCAGTGTGGTCTTAATCATTTATGTGATGCCTATCATATCTTAATAAGCAATTATATGAATGATGAATCTGTGGTGCACCCATTTTTGGGCTTTAAAAGATATGGTTGGAGCTATTTTGAGCCCAGTCACATATTTTGGTGTCATGTGTGCAGAAAAAAACATATATGTCAATTTAAAGGTTTACAGTAGCATGTTTTCATGTCCCCATTTTTTTCAGATTTGGCCGAAACGTCCATGGCCGAAATGTCCGTGGATGAAATGTCCATGGCCGAACTGTCCTAGGCCGAAATGTCCGTGGCCGAAACGTCCGTGGCCGAAATGTCCTACATTCAAAAAGTTCTACCCCTACCCAAGATTTTCAGTCTTTCTTACTGACCTACTTTCCGAATTTTGACTTGTAACATGTTATATTTCAATAAATGGCAGATAAAACTGCAACATTATGTAGGTACTATGTGTATACATGCATATCATGCAAGAAACATAGTGAAGAAACTGCGTACTAGCACTTCTACAGGTGTGAGCCAATTTGACATATACGAGTAACAAGGAAAAGATTCATTATCACTTTATAACTTCTTTTTTTCTTAACATATTTTTACATCACAAACGGTATCAGAAAGTAGAATTCTTCATCTTTAATACTGTGTTTTAATTTTGATTCTAGCACAAGTACAAAATGGTCTTTTTTCGGGTGATTTTCTAGAGGTACATAATTAATTAAAACAAATAACAAAATCTCCGTAAAACCAGTAGGGCACATGAATTCAACGACTTATTTAGAATCAAATTGATACAAAATGTTATGCATCACAAATAGATCAGATGAGAAGAAAGAGTATATTTTTATATGATATAAATTTTACTAGTCTAGCTAAATAACAAAATGGTCTTTTTTCAATATTTGTTAAAATTTTAGTTGATTTTTTTTTGCCGGTGGTTTCCGTGCGTTTCCGTAAAATGCGACGCTAGGACACGAGTCCGGCTTTCAGGTAATAGCTCCAGGCGGAGATTACCAAGATAAGGTATGATAGAATGTTGTTTGTCCAGTACTGTGTCTACATTTTGCTTTAACTGAACGATAAAAGTAAATTTATTTAGTTTTTATTTTATTTTTACTGGTCCAGAGCTGCACTAGAGAACCATTTTGGTTTCTGATGTTAGAATAAAAACGAAACCGTGCTAGTGAATAATTGATGCCGATATTCTTTGGTCTTATTAGCGATCATATGAAGAGCATGGGTCGGCTAACTCCTTTAATTGGCGAAATAATTGGTATCACTGGTGCCGAATTGAAAGACACAATTTAAAATATCTTATGATTGTATAATGCCAATTAGTAATGTCGGTATGTTTAGAAATTAAGCTTTTGCTCAATTGTTGCTCATTCATGTAATTATTAATGTGAGGCAAAAAGCCTCACTATCTGCATATTCAATATGCAGTTGACTCTAAAACCCAAACAAAACTTAGATTAGCAATTACTAAGTGAGGGTGAATTCCGGAAACTAAAGAAGAAAACCTGTGGTCCACGATGAGAGTTACCTTGAAGAGAGGCTGATGGAAGGACGATAGTGACAGGTTATGTAATGGAACCCGTTTACGTCTGAGAAGGTTTCCGCCTTCGGAAATCGAACTTGGGACCGCTAGATCAGCGGGTCAGCGTTTAGCCTACTGAGCTACAGGGGCTTCTCAAAGATAAAACTTTGGCGATCTCTAGCGATTTAATACCTATAATTTTGTTAGTAGGAAACAGAACACTTTATTTTTCTACAGCATTTAAGTTATGTTTTTTGCTGATTTTTTTATATCTTGAAGAAAGTAAATTACTTAATTTACAAAGAAGGTCTACATGCATGTGTTTCATTCTTCTATTAATGCATTATACAAATCCGTAATTCCAATAAAAATGTTATTATTGTATCAAGTTTGATCTCTCATGTTTGTTATTATTTTAAAATTTTTAATCTTATTTTGATCCTGTTTCATCAATTTCATTTTATTTCAATTCAAATATTACTCAATGTCAATTAAATCAATGTGTGAATATACACTATTACTGACACGGCACGCGTATACTTAATTGAGTCGCGACACGAAAAATCAACACAGTGACATATGCGCATAGCAATGACTAAGATCAGCCTAGGCGTTCGCCAAGTCTGGTCAAAGTCTTTGCTTGTGGCATGGAGATAGCTTAGCTACCCTTAATGTACACAGCGAAGACTCAGATCAGACTTGCCATATGCCCAGGCTGAGCTGAGTCTTCACGTAGTACATATGACACTTTGTGGGTTTTGTCGTATCGCGGTTCGACTGGATTAAGCCGCGACTCGCAAAAACTAGCAAGGTGGCATGTGCACTTCGCGTAGATTCAGCAGTCCGAGCAGAGTCTTCCCTTTCCGAGTAAAGGGAGCTGAGAGTCTAAGCCCTCTCAATGCTGACAGCGAAGACTAAGATCAGCCTGGACACCCGCCCTGGACATGTGCTTACAAGATAACATTTTGCGGACAGCGAAGGCTGGTTAGATTGGGTGGAAGCCGAGGCTGATCTGAGTCTTTGCTGGGCGTACATGCAGGTTTGTGCGTTTTGTCATGTCGTGGAAAAAATCTGTTCTCTTTAACGATAAAATAAATGCATAATGTTTACTCACTCATTAAATCATAGGTTTTTATCATCATTAAATTTTAACTAAACTTATTTTCACAAGCCTTTTTTGTTTTATTATTATTTTTGAATCAAAATTTTGTGCAATCAATCATAATTTTGCTTGTCTGTTCTAACAAAACCCCCAGTTTTACAATTGTGTGACATACAATTTATTTATTTATTTATACATTTTTCTTGATAATGTTGCACTTAAATTCTATGTTTGAATCAAACATACATTGTGTCTTATATAATGTTTGAGAGAGAGAGAGAGAATTTGGTTACGTAAAATTTTGATAATCATTGCATCATGAGACTAAATGACATGAACTGTTAGTAAATAACCAAAAGCACTTCTTTTTCCCCCTTATTGGCTGCAAAAATCATTTTGGATTTCTGGAGCGTGCCAATTCCTTTTAAGAACTAAACATCTTTGAATAAAAATAATAATAATATATTAATAATATAATCTTCTTCTTCTTCTTATTATTATTATAAAATATCATCATCATGTGTTCTGACAGCATCATGCAAAGGAAATCCAAAAGGCTTAATTATTTTATGCATGGGTCTGACTATTCTAAGAGACTCATGAAATGTGATCAATATTCAATTAAAGTAATAAAGATATATATTTTATTATGATCGAGATAAGAATATTAGCCTCAGGAAATACCTTGACACCTGCGATTATCGCAAACTGTCGTTAAGTTTCGGAGATCAACCGAAAGATCTCTGGAGATCTACCTGTCTAAGACGAAATTCAATAACCTAGATGACGAAGTACGAGTATTCTGCCAGATGACAAGGTTTTTATGTGGAAATAGTTCTGAATTTTAGGAAACATTTAGAAAAATAACGTTTTTTGCAAATTTTTCAAAATTTTCAATAGGTTTTCTGGCCATAACAAGTGTTATGTACAACAACATTGCAACACCGTATAGTTTGTTTTCCTGAATGGCTGTTAGCTCCCGGTGGATAAAAAAGCCCCCCCCCCCCCCCCCCCCCCCCCCAGATTTTCAGACTTTCCTTCTGCCCAACTTTCCGGAGTTTGGCTTGTCACATGCTTATATTTCGAAAAGCTGCAGTTAAATCCTCAAAAAACAAGGTTTCAGTACGGAAATAGTTCTGAATTCCATGAAAACCTAACCATTTCTGGACGTAAAGCCTATTATTATTCAGTATCAAAATGCATTATCTTTTATTTAATACCTTTTCAAAGCGCGTATTATTCCACATTGTGGAAGCCATGTAACGCGAAATTATGTATCGGTTTATACCGACCCTCAAAATTGGTTGTCTGGACCACCCCAAGTCTGTTAAACGCTTAAAACAGCTAACCTTGCGATTTATGATGGTAAACATTATTATTATTGGATAGCAACACGCCTTACCTTTCATGTTATACCAGTTTTATTGATTTTTTTTTTCTTTACTTGGGAGCCTTGGTACGGCGAATCCCCGACCTTCCACCTCTAAGTTGGTTATCTTGACCACACCAGGGTTTCTTAAAACGCTAAATACAGCTAAACTAACCGATTTTGCCGGTAAAGAGATTGAACACAGAATCGTACAAGGAGTTGGCAGATCAGGGTCTACACGTCGACTTAGAGTTAACATGGTAACAGCCAAAGAGGCTTTATCATACCACCCACACATTGTAAAAAGCGATGTGCTCGCCAAAGGCAGTGCCTATTTTCATATTAACACTTTGGCGCGTACATGTAACGTCATTGACAACGTCCGTGTCAGCGATGCGTTTTCTTATTGTAATAATGTTCAGTTTGAAGGCGTTAAAATACCATTTTAATGGGTCATATGATATATAGAATCTTACACTCGCGGTCATTTGATATGACATTTATGAAACTCTCCGAAGGCTCCTTCCACAAATTTCATATGAGATGACCACGAGTGTAAGACCCTCTATGTATTACACATAACGTTTACAAAATTTTGAAGAACAAAAGTATTATAACATGGTTAGATGAGAAGACCTAACTACATAATTCTGAAAATGGGAAAAAACTGTCAATTTTTAAGCTTATTCTGAGAACTCGCAAAGACAGATATTCTTATAAATTATATCTAACTTTGTTAATAAACAACAACTTGGAAGGTGGATAATTCATAGTGGAACAATAATCTCATTTAAACACCAGAATCGTTTCAAAGTTCTGAATATTATTTTGTCCTTTTTCCTTAAGTTTCCTATTACTGTTCTTATAGCTGAACGATTTCCATTCTTTGACATTTTTCTTGTTCTTTTATTAAATAAATCTGAAGATTACTTCGTGTTGCCTGCAACGTCTCTAAAGAATACATTTTCACAGACAGACAGACAGACAGACAAAATCGTTTATTAGTAGCTCAGGTCACTTTGAACAGACCGTTTCATCGCCCACTGCTTTGTATTCAGAAGGTCTATTATCTGAGATAGACTGTAAGCCGTGGAACTCTTCGAAACTTAGTTTGATTCACTTGAGGCCAGTTTGCAGTTTCAACAGTGCAGAAAACAGGAAATGACGTCATAAATATTAAACGTAAACCGTTATGACGTCACTTCCTGTAAGCAACACCAACTTACAGTAAGACATCAGGATTGCAAAAGGAGTATCAAATTGCCACAATCTCACAAAATTTTGAAAAGTTTCCTTGATAAATAAAGAAGTTGCAGCAATTTCAAAAAAAGGTCTAGGTTTTTAGACACCCTGTAGCACTCAACCCGGGGCTAGGCAAAGTGACGGATATCGCATTTGCCAATATCTGTCATGAACAGACTCCATAAGATCGAATCTGCTGTTTTCAAACCTAGAAAAATGTGTTTTCAAAGAATCTCCTTTCATAAATGAAATGACTTTATGTATATCAACGGCGTCATATGATAACTTTTGTAAAATTACTTTTCCGAAAACTCAGATTTACATTTATGAAAATTTTGTACTTCTTTATTGGCATAAATGCAGTTGCTAGCAGTTCCCTTTGACAGTTGCAAGTTTGTGTCTTTTTTAACTGCTGTGGATATCACAGAAGATAATCATTCTTTTCGATTTTATTTGTCGGAACCAATAAAAGTTCTAATCACGGAACCCCGGAAGGATCAAGTGCATTTTTCTTTAATTCGTGGCCACGACATGATAAGTCGTTTTCCCGACTAAATAAGTCGATCCCACGACTTATGTCATTCCCTCTACTTAATCAGTGGTGGCCATGACTTGTTCAGTCGTTCCAGAGAATAAATAAGTCGTTTTCTCGGCTTTAATCACGGTAGTTCCCTCGAACTTATTAAGTCCTGGCCACGAATAAATACTGCCCTCTAATCGTCAGAATATATAGTGTAACAGACTCGATTAAACCGTGTCTGCTATTTTCGTTTCTCTGATGTTTTCTTTGCTCCCAGAGGATCTTTATTCACTTATTTTAGTCTCCCCGTACATCAGCATCAGCATAGTGCAGAATTTATATTTGCTGGTCCTTTTGGATCACTGGGCTCATTCTGAGTTAGTTTGAAAATACAGCTGAAGCTGATGCTAGGGACGTGGGTAGTGTTGCAACATTACATTACTGCATATGAACAGACTCAATTACACCGCGTCTGCTATTTTCGTTTCTTTGATGTGTTCTTTGCTTCCAGAGGATGCTTATTCTGAACTGTTTTTACATACTATCCAGAATGGGACTTGAAAGTGATGCAAACCTGTGTCCGTCAGTTTTACAAGCAATACACTCAACCTCTACCCTCGGTAGCTCAGTTTGTTAAGCGCTGGCCTGTAGATCTAGCGGTCTCGGGTTCGAGTCCCGTTTCACGCATCCATCGTCATGATATGACTGAAATACTGTTAAAAAGGACATTAAATCGCATGTCATTCATCCATTCATCCATCGCATTAACTGTTTTAATCTGTTTGGGCACATGCATACATAAGGATTGATTTTGGGGATAACATTCAGTTATCCTGCATAGCAAAATGTGTAGCGGCTACCCATTAGGACTACCATGTAACAAGGCGTTCTAATGAGAGATCACGACATGTTTTTTTTTTTTTTTTTGAGAATTTAGAAAAAAAAATCCCCAGAATTATCCTAAAATTCCCAACATATCTGTATTCCTGCTCTTAGTAACAACTATAGTTTGGCTACGCATTTGAGTGAAATTAAAGTCGGGTTTTCACAAATAGGCTTGATAATGCATGTAATTATAAACTGAGAGACACGACCCTTTTTAGCTACTGCTGCGTATCTCCATAATCGTCACTGAAGAACAGGCGGATACTTGACAAACAAAAAGTAACATCTAAACTAAATAGGCGGCGGGCGAAAGAAGATGTTTATAAGAAGTGCACTGTAAACAATTTCCGTAGATTTTACGGTAGAATAACTGGCAACCAGCTGCCAGTCCTTTCCCCATTATTTTTTACGGGCGTTTGCCTGTAAGACATTGCTGTAAATCACGAAACGGAAGTGTTGTGTTAACTGGCCGCACTCGAAAATTGCGTTATATTGTTGAAGGGCTGTCTGACCAAAACGACACCTGTTCTTTTCTGTCCTACTCTGCTTGATAATTCCTTCAATTTTCACGGGCGCCCGTAAAAATAACGGGAATAGGACTGGCACACTGAAAAAAATCCGTATATTTTACGGTAGAATAACTAGCAACCAGCTGCCAGTCCATTTCCCGTAATTTTACGGGTGCCAGTAAAAAGTGTAGGAATCATCAAGCAGAGTAGTAAAGAAAAGAACAGATGTTATTTTGGTCATATAACCCTTCAACAATTTTCGAGAAGGGGGCAGTTATATAACACTACCATATCGTGATTTCCAAAACTGATATACATGCAAACGCCCGTAAAAACACGGGAAATGTCTGGCAGCTGTTTGCCAGTTATTCTACCGTAAATTCTACGGATTTTATACAGTGCAGCTGGTTTCTACGGAAATTTTACAGTGTATTATGTATTATAATTTCTTGCAAGACTTTGTGTAACTTGTTTCTTTTCTGAATTTTATATAATTGCAGAAAACAAATGAACGGCTTAAGTTTGAATGTTTATTTATGCATGTCTAAATTCGGCATACGGCCACCGCGGAATACAAAAGGAGTTTTTGTCCGTTTGTACAGAACCATATCCAAACAACTAAGTTCTATAGCGGACGTTTCCTGTCCCCAATTTTGAATATTTTAGTAGGGCAATTGATGCCAAAGGTATCGGTGTTGAAATGTAATGCTATATAAAATGTTTTTTGTGCTCATGGTCAGTCTTTTTTCCGGTTGTTAGGTAGACAGAATTTCTTTACAGATGCCAAATTTAAGTTTCTTATAACTTTTTAACCCTTTGGATTTTTTCTTGCAGTTATCGATAATCTTTTAGATAAAACAATACCTGTTATTCCCAGTGACTCCAATGCATGTTGCAAAAAACGTTCAATAACCCTGTGATGTCAAAACGAAACAGAAAACTTGCTGCTTCGCCACTCGTGTGGCGTTTTTGTGTTTATTCTGTGGAATAAATATCGATCTGATACTGAAAAAAGTCAAATATCCCCTATTACTCCCACTTTCACATATAAAAGATCGGTTTTCATATATATAAACTAGAATGTGTCCATAGGACACGGATGCCACGGATGCCCCACCTAGTGCCCTAAGTAAGATGGCGCCTTATTTAAGGTGCTGGCACTTGTAGGATAACTAGGTTCACAAAGGCAGACTTGTGTGGTACGTGTTTTATTGTTTTCCTTAGGCAGATGCATTGTGCTTCTCGGATCAAGAGAAGTGTATGTATGTGTGTGTGTTTGTGTGTGTGGGGGGGGGGGGTTAGAGGGGGGGGGAGTCATGACTGTGATATGGTATCTTATCACAACAATGAATGCAATGCACCTTTCCAAAAGAAATAGCCCGGAAACAAGTAACTTTTCAAAAGCTAATATACGAAAACCATTTTTGTATGAAATGACGTTGAAAAATGGCCATAATTCCAAAAGTAATTGGCGGATTTTACCCTTTATTGAACCTGACCTCTATATTATAATTATATATCTGTGTATAAAATATGAATTTAATACATTAATCTTTTCAAAAGATAACGAACGGAACCCGTTTTTTGTACAATATAAAGTCGAAAAAGGGGCATAACTCCCATAATGATTGACGGAATTTACCTTTAATTGAACTTGACCTGTATTTTACGATTATATACCTGTGTATAAAATATGAATCCAATACACTAATCTTTTCAAAAGATAATGAACGGAAACCATTTTTCATACAAAATGAATTCGAAAAAGGGCCATAACTCCCACCATAATTGACGGATTTTACCCTAAATCGAATTTGACCTGTATTTTATGATTATATACCTGTGCATATAATAAGAATTCAATATATCAATGTTTATAAAAGATAATGAACGGAAACCATTTTTTCACACAAAATGAAGTCGAAAAAGGGCCATAACTCCCACAATAATAAACGGATTTTATCCCAAATCAAACTTGGTCTGTATTTTATAATCATATACCTGTGTATAAAATATGACTTCAATACACCAATGTTTTCAAAAGATATCTAACGGAAACCATTTTTTCATACAAAATGAAGTCGAAAAAGGGCCATAACTCCCACAATAATCGACGGACTTTACCCTCAATCAAACTTGGCCTGTATTTTATGATTATATACCTGAGTATAAAATATGAATTCAATACACCAATGTTTTCTAAAGATACCGAACGGAAACCATTTTTTTTATACAAAATGAAGTCGAAAAGGGCCATAACTCCAACAATAATCGACGGACTTTACCCTAAATCAAACTTGGCCTGTATTTTATAATTATATATACCTTGATTCAAACGAAATGTCAGGGCGGTAACAAATATGCGCTGGCAATTACTGTCAAATTCGATCAGTCCACTAGAAGATTCGGTAGAATAAATTTTGCACGCTTGTTCAAGTTCACTAAGCATAACGCATTGATATATTGTACCTCTTGTTACCACATTTACTGTCGTGTATGAAAGATGTATCTATGTTGATACGAAAAAGTAAGAAGGAAGGTGCATTTTATTAAGATGATAACGATATTCTGCGCGCAAGAAAGCGCCGTTTACGGTGTGACAAATTCCGCTGCCGCGGGATTCGAACTAGGTAAGCCAGACCGCGCTTCCGACGTTTATATACTTGTAACATCACCCCTGTATGCAAAACCTTAAAATAAGGGTCAGCATTGTACCTAATTCGAGCCACACCCTACATATAAATACTCGCGACAATTTATTTACGCTTATATTCGCGAATATCTCTTGGCTCGCAAAATGAAGCATTTCACGAATATTTGGACGCTTAAATTTTAGGGTGTAAACTGTCAAGTGCAATTTTAAAAAACGGTATCAACGGTGATGCACTCTAAATCTAAAAACAACATCGTGGCAACATTGACATTAATACATACGTTCTTTCAGCGGGGTTGTGCCCATTGGATGTTATGCCGCAACTGCAATACTTGAGACATGCCAAAATAACGCTATTTATACAATGTGCAGATTATCGGTGAAAGCAAAGCATCAGATCAGCCTATGCATCCTCCCTGTATAATAATCAGCTCCTTTCCTATTTTGTAATTGATGGATTCAGACATGACACATTGTTACTTGAAATTGGAAGAAACATACCGTAAAAGATAATATTTGGATCATGAGGACATACTGTCGTCCTCGTTCACATAGACGATATTTGGATCATAAGGAATATACAAAATGAATTCGGTCACACAGGCTGTAAACTTCGCAAGCAAAGGCTGTTAAGTCCATTTGCTTCTTATTTCGTTTATTACGTAAGGAACGAAGTGGACTTAGTACACTTGGCTTGCGAAGATGACAGGCCGTATGATCATACATGAAGATCAGGAGTTGGGCTGTAGATGTACTAAGATAGCATGTGCAAATAGCGAAGACTCAGATAAGCCTGTGCATTCATTTCATCCCTGTCTATGTTTATGACAAACCACAACGCTATGTTCTTTATTTCGTGACTGAAAAAGCAAAACTTATTGAAAGTAAGATCAAATATGACTCAGGTCAGTCTGTACATCCTCGCAGTTGCTCTGGTAAATTTAAATAGTAAATGATTGGCGTTGCCTGAAAAGATATCTGATCAGTCGTGGGTGAAGCGCCGGCTTGCTGATCTAGCGGCCCCGAGCTCGATTCTCGGAGGCGTTCTCAATCGTAAACCGGGTTCCATTGCACAGAGCCTTTCATTATTACCCGCCCATCGTCCTGATATGATTAAAAAACTGCTGAAATGGGCGTAAAATCGCAAGTCTTTTTGATCGACATTGTACAAGGACAGGTAATACGGTAGGCTCGTGCGTCTATTGTTGTCCAGTTGTTGCATAACTTTACACTGTACTGGCAAGTTTTGTTACAGCTAAATAATTTTGTTACCGGTGAGTGAGCAGCGTGGTTGTCCTGTGCCCCTTTTTGTACAATAGAAAAGTCTAGGGGAAGGTACAAAGATAACTCCGCCCTGACATTTCTTTTGGATCAGGGTATACCTGAGTATAAAATATGAATTCAATATACCAATGCTTTCAAAAGATATCGAACGGAAACCATTTTCGTACTGGACGTACAGGACAGGACGTACGTACGGACAGCGGTGTTACTATATGTCCCCCCCCCCCATTAAATATGGCGGGGGTATAACGAATTATCTTTTATTTGCTACATCTTTTTATATTAGTAACAGAACATTTACAATTTTTCACTAATATTTCAATTTTCAAAAGTCAAATTATGAATAAAATTTAATCCGGTTCTGGTCTTCGGGGAGAACACTGAAAACATAGCCAATAGTGTTTAATTACGGCTGTGTGCAGAAATGTATGTATATGTATTTAAAGGTATGTAATATTGGCAGACTTATATTTTAGCGCTCCTTGCCCTAACCGCCAGTATCGCCAAAATTCAGTAACCGCCACAAATAAATGTTTTACAGTATATGTTGTACATAAAATTTTTCGAAATAAATATGTTTAATCCAATACATCGCCGTTAGTTATGACGAAGCCAAAGTATGAACAAATTATATCTACCATTTAGCGGAAGTGTACTATAATCTTCCATTTCCGTTCGAATCAACGTCCTTGTGAACGCTTTTTGGCAATGACGACAAAATGAATGGCATGTAATCCATCATCGTTAGTCATTCAGAAACCGAAAGTATAAAGTGGTAGCAAAGTTGTACTTTTATCGTCCATTTCCGTTCGGGTCAGTCCTTGTGAACGTCGTATGGAAAGAATACTGACAATAAAGTCAATAGTGTATTATGTATGGCTGTTAGTTATTGAAAAGCCAAAGAATTAAGAGATGTAATCAGCCAACTTGTGGAAGTGTACGATTGTCGCAAATTTCCGTTCGGGTGATCGCCTTGTGAACGTCATATCAGTGATAAGAGCACTGACAACGAAGGTCAATCGGGTATATAATATGGCCGTTAGTTATTCAGAAACCAAATAATACAAAAATGTTATCATCCAGCTTGCGGAAGTGTACGATTATCGCCCATTTCCGTTCGGGAAATCACCTTGTGACCGTCATATGGCAAGAACAATGACAACGAAGGTAAATAGTGTATTTTATTATATGACCAATATTTGACGTCACATCCTTGTCAATTTGCGATATTCACCGGCCAGTCAGTGAATATAACTTTAAAACTGACGTCATTGTATTAACGTTACGTAACGTTTGATGCACGTTAATGTAAATGGTGTAACGTCGCGAGATAATACCATGCAGTACCATCATAAATATCAAAGGAAACTATATTTAGAATTGTAATTATTATTAAACAATTATTGCTCTTTATTTCGGTGAATATTAAGAAGCCCAAGATGGAAGAAATGTAATCAGCCAGCTTGCGGAAGTGTACGATTATCGTCCATTTCCGTTCGGGTCAGCGTCCTTCAGAACGTCTATGGTAAGAATACTGACAAAAAAAGTCAATAGTGTATTATATATGGTCGTTAGTTATTAAGAAGCCCAAAATGGAAGAAATGTAATCAGCCAGCTTGTGGAAGTGCACGATTATCGTCCATTTCTGTTCGGGTCAACGTCCTTGAGAACGTCTATGGTAAGAATACTGACAAAAAAGTCAATATTGTATTATATATGGTCGTTAGTTATTAAGAAGCCCATGATGGAAGAAATTTGATCAGCCAGCTTGCGGTAGTGTACGATTATCGTCCATTTCTGTTCGGGTCAGCGTCCTTCGGAACGTCTACGGTAAGAATACTGACAACAAAGTCAATAGTGTATTATATATAGCCGTGAGTTATTAAGAAGCCCATGATGGAAGAAATGTAATCAGCCAGCTTGCGGAAGTGTACGATTATCGTCCTTTTCCTTTCAGTCCAGCGTCCTTCAGAACGTCTATGGTAAGAATACTAACAACAAAGTCTATAGTGTGTTATATATGGCCGTTAGTTATTAAGAAGCCCAAGATGGAAGAAATGTAATCAGCCAGCTTGCGGAAGTGTACGATTATCGTCCATTTCCGTTCGGGTCAGCGTCCTTCAGAACGTCTATGGTAAAGAATACTGACAACAAAGTCAATGTTGTATTATCTATGGTCGTTAGTTATTAAGAAGCCCATGATGGAAGAAATGTAATCAGCCAGCTTGCGGAAGTGTACAATTATCGTCCATTTCCGTTCGGGTCAGCGTCCTTCAGAACGTCTATGGTAAGAATACTGACAAAAACAGTCAATAGTGTATTATATATGGTCGTTAGTTATTAGCAAGCCCAAGATGGAAGAAATGTAATCAGGCAGCTTGCGGAAGTGTACGATTATCGTCCTTTTCCTTTTAGTCCAGCGTCCTTCAGAACGTCTGCGGTAAGAATACTGACAACAAAGTCTATAGTGTGTTATATATGGCCGTTAGTTATTAAGAAGCCCAAGATGGAAGAAATTTGATCAGCCAGGTTGCGGTAGTGTACGATTATCGTCCATTTCCGTTCGGGTCAGCGTCCTTCAGAACGTCTATGGTAAGAATACTGACAACAAAGTCAATATTGTATTATATATTGCCGTGAGTTATCAAGAAGCCCAAGATGGAAGAAATGTAATCAGCCAGCTTGCAGAAGTGTACAATTATCGTCCATTTCCGTTCGGGTCAGCGTCCTTCAGAACGTCTATGGTAAGAATACTGACAAAAACAGTCAATAGTGTATTATATATGGTCGTTAGTTATTAGCAAGCCCAAGATGGAAGAAATGTAATCAGGCAGCTTGCGGAAGTGTACGATTATCGTCCATTTCTGTTCGGGTCAACGTCCTTGAGAACGTCTATGGTAAGAATACTGACAAAAAAGTCAATATTGTATTATATATGGTCGTTAGTTATTAAGAAGCCCATGATGGACGAAATTTGATCAGCCAGCTTGCGGAAGTGTACGATTATCGTCCATTTCCGTTCGGGTAAGCGTCCTTGAGAACGTCTATGGTAAGAATACTGACAACAAAGTTTATAGTGTGTTATATATGGCCGTTAGTTATTAAGAAGCCCAAGATGGAAGAAATGTAATCAGCCAGCTTTAGGAAGTGTACGATTATCGTCCTTTTCCTTTCAGGCCAGCGTCCTTCAGACCGTGTATGGTAAGAATACTGACAACAAAGTCAATAGTATGTTATATATCGCCGTTAGTTATTAAGACGCCCAAAATGGAAGAAATGCAATCATCCAGCTTGCGGAAGTGTACGATTATCGTCCATTTCCGTTCGGGTCAGCGTCCTTCAGAACGTCTATGGTAAGAATACTAACAACAAAGTCAATATTGTATTATATATGGTCGTTAGTTATTAAGAAGCCCATGATGGAAGAAATGGGATCAGCCAGCTTGCGGTAGTGTACGATTATCGTCCATTTCCGTTCGGGTCAGCGTCCTTCAGAACGTGTATGGTAAGAATACTGACAAAAAAGTCAATGTTGTATTATATATGGTCGTTAGTTATTAAGAAGCCCATGATGGAAGAAATTTGATCAGCCAGCTTGCGGTAGTGTACGATTATCGTCCATTTCCGTTCGGGTCAGCGTCCTTCAGAACGTCTATGGTAAGAATACTGACAACAAAGTCAATGGTGTATTATATATTGCCGTGAGTTATTAAGAAGCCCAAGATGGAAGAAATGTAATCAGCCAGCTTGCGGAAGTGGACGATTATCGTCCATTTCCGTTCGGGTCAGCGTCCTTGAGAACGTCTATGGTAAGAATACTGACAACAAAGTCAATAGTTTATTATATAAGGTCGTTTGTTACTAAGAAGCCCAATATTGAAGTAATGTAATCAGCCAGCTTGCGGAAGTATACGATTATCGTCCAAATCCGTTCGATTATCGTCCTTGTGAATGTGGTATGTTAAGAAAGCTGACAACAAAGTTAAAAGTGTATTAGATATTGCCAATAGTTACTTAAATACCAAAGAATGAAGAAATGTAACAGCCAGCTTGCGGAAATGTACGATTACATCCATTTCCGTTCGGGTCAGCGTTCTTGTAAACGTGGTATTGTAAAAACACTGACAGCAAAGTCAATAGTGTATTATATATGGCCGTTACACTGTAAAAAATCCGTAGATTTTACGGTAGGAATATCTGGCAAGCAGCTGCCAGTCCTTTCCCCGTTATCTTTACGGGCTTTTGCCTGTAAGACCTTGTTCGAAATCACAATGTTATGTTAGTATCATGTTAACTGGCCGCACTCAGAAATAACTTTATAGTGTTGAAGGGCCCTATGACCAAAACAACACCTGTTCTATTCCATCCTACTCTGTTTGATGAGTCTAGCAATTGTACGGCCGCTCCTAAAAATAACGGGTAATGGACTGGCAGCTGGTTTCCGGTTATTCTACCGTAAAATCTACGGAAATTTTACACTATAGTTATCATGAAGCCAAAGAATGGAAAACTGTTATCAGCCAGCTTGCGGAAGTGTACGATTATCGTCCATTTCTGTTCGGGTCAGCGTCCTCCTTAACGTCATATGGTAAGAACACTGACAACAAAGTCAATAGTGTATCAGATATGGCCGTGATTTATTAAGAAGCCAAAGAATGGAGAAGTGTAATCAGCCAGATTACGGAAGTGTAAGATTATCGTCCATTTCCGTTCGGGTCAGCGTCCTTATGAACGTGGTATGGTAAGAACACTGACAGCAAAGTTAAAAGTGTTTTATGTATGTCCGTTTGTTATGAAGAAGTAAAAGTATGAATAAATTAAATCTACAACACTGAAAAAAGTACGGCATTTTAACCGTGCAGTAAGAGGAAGTATACTATTATCGTCCATACTTTCGGTGTATCATCCTTTTCAACGTTATATGGTAAAAACACTTACAACAAATCTGATCTACCAATTAACGGAGGTGTACTTTGATCGTCCATATTAGTTCGGGTCACGTCATATTGTACACTGTAAAAAAAATCCGTAGATATTACGGTAGAAAACCTGGCACCCAGCTGCTAGCCCAATTCCCGTTATTTTTACGGGCGCCCGTAAACATGGGCGTAATCATCATGCAGAGTAATGTAGAATAAGACCAGGTACTGTTTTGGTCTTCAACACTATAAAGGTGCGGTCAGTTAGCAAAACTCTATCGTAACGAGATTTCTAAAAATGTTCTAAAGGCAGACGCCCGTAAAAATAACGGGAAATGGACTGGCAGGTGGTTGCCAGGTATTCTAAAGTAAAATCTACGAAAAAAATTTACACAACACTTAACATAATTATGCTTTATTAATAAAAAAGAGATTTTTAAGCATAGCATGTCATATTCAGGTACACTGATATGGAATGTATTACCTGAGTTTATCAAATTGTCTAATAATATCTCAATCTTCCAAACTAGATGCATCAAATGGATGAAATCATAAATTCTTTTTAGGTAGGTATACAGAATGAGAGATTGTGATTTCATTATATTTGTCCATTCTTATTTGTTTTTATAGTAAAAACAATTATGTAAATTCATATTTTGAGTGAGTAAGTGTGTGTTTTTGAGCATACATATGGCATATATTTTATTTTCAAGATACCCAGAAACCGGGACTCGTTCTTGCGTTTCGTTTTCGGTAAGGGCAAGGTACATATTTTCATTCCGTTATACCGTAAAAATTCTATGTATTGGGATAGATAGGTCTGAGCGGTCAGTGCAGACTCGTATCGGGCTGCTCTTAGAGGAGCAGTCTGATCAGGGTCTACACTGTTGCTATTCCGTCTGAATCTTTTGGCTACCGGTTTTGTTTGGGACAGTTGCGGTGATTATTTTAGGTGTCCTAATATTTTGAATTTTGCGGTAGTACTGATTGCTGCTTGTGCTTTTTCTTTTCTTGTGAGAAGGAGTGATTGTGATATGAATGTTTGGTTTCGCTGAACAGTGTATGTTGTATATGTGTATTTGATATACGTTTTGATTTGTACATATTTTGTTAAGTGGGCCTCAAGGAAGAGTAGCTTGTAGCTAATTGTGTCACCCACTGAGAATACAGTCTTTATTATTATTATTATTATTATTATTATTATTATTATTACACTCAGGTCAGTGTGACATAAGAGGATATATCATATTATACATGTAAAGATATGTAACATGGTAGCAGCTCATTTATGTAATATGAAAAGAAGAAGAAGAAGAAACAAGAACTCCGCAAGCGGGGCGATATACGCCCGTTACTAATTGTTTGCACCGTTTCATCCTTGTCTACATTGCTATTAAGTTTATCAAGATATTCCAAACATTAGGGTTCTCAAAAGAAAACCTTAAAGAGTAATCAAAGGGATGTAACTAAAAAAAGAAAATAAGGAAGGGGAAGCAATTATTCTTTTATTAGACATACTGTCTCAACCTATTACACATTGCTATAAAGTTTCGTCAAGATACTTCATACGGTTACCTAGTAATGACTTGCCCAAGAATAGTCATAGAAATTAATCAAACGGATGTAACTCCATAAATAAGGAAGAGGGGGGGCAATAATTCTTATATAAGACACACAGCCTCAACCTAATACACGTTGCTATAAATTTCAATCAAGGTATTCTGTATGGTTGCCTACTTACAGCTTGCTCAAGAATAGCCTTGGAAAATATTCAAAGGGAGGTTACTCCAAAAATAAGTAAGGGGAGGCTATCGTTCTTATATGTGGCATATTGTGTCAACCTAATATACATTACTATTAAGTTTCAACACAATAGTCCAAAGGGTTAGTTAGATATGATGTGTACAAATATAGTCTAACAAAATAACCAAAGAGAGGTAACTCAAATACTAAGTAAAGGGGAGTAACCATTCTTATATGAGACACGTTCTCTTAACCTCATACACATTGTTATAAAGTTTCATCATGATATTCCAAAGAGTAACCAAGTTATGGAATGCTAAAGAATTGCCATACAAACTGCCATAGACGAGTTTTTTCAAAGGGCTGTAACCTGCTAAAAATCATCGGAGCAAAATTTCCGCATAAAATACGCTACTCCACATCGTAGTCTTACTATTTACAAAGTTTCAGCTTAATTGGATGAAAACTATAGGGGGAGTTATCCGGAAACGAACAAAAATTCTAAGTAAAGGGCTGTAACTCCGTTAAAAATCATTGGAGCGTAACCTCGAAACGATATGCGCTGGTCCACCTCATAGTCTTACTTTATACCAAGTTTCAGCTCGATCGGATGTAAACTGTAGGAAGAGTTATCCGGAAACTAAAAGTTTACGCCGGACGGATGGACGGACGCCAGCGCCATAACATAATACGTCCCGTTTTTTAAACGGGCGTATAAAAAGGAATAGAAAAAGTGAAACATTGCAAGACAGCACTATAGTCCGAGCCCGCAAACAGCGTCGGAATGACGTCGCATCGCTGTCGGTAACATCGACATCGATACCACGTCATTTCGACGCTTTGTGTTTCGTGGGCTAAGTTAAACATTATTGAAAGAAATATATATGGTGAAGGGAAAAGGGGTGGTGAATTTGATAAATGGAAATAAGTTGTATCAACTTATTCTTTCCAATCATAGACCAATATTAAATACTATTTGATATACAAACCATCAAATAGTTAAGAAAATAGGGCGGTTTTCCTTATCAATTTCCGTTATTTTATTATTTGAAACATGCCTCCATGTATTTCATAGCACTAAAAGTTACAGTTTTCGGCTAGAAAGTGCACGTTCTATTTTCAAAACTACCGATTAAAGAAACGTGTTATTCGCACGTGCAAACTGTGAGCAATTGGGGCATAGGCCTATCGACTACATGAATGGAATCTAAATTATTTATAATAAAACTTATGATGTGACATCGTTGATAAAAAGGATTAAATAATAATAATAAGAAGAAGAAGAAGAAGAAAAATATTTCGTGGAAAAGTAAGTACACATTTTATAACTTAATGCAAGTCAGTATTGTAGTAAAATGGGACCGTTCTCAACTATTACAACATCGACAAAACTTTCATTTCTGCAATATTGTCAGATTATGCTCGTATCAAAACGATGTAAAGGTGATACCCTAACAGGCTCATATCGTTTCATCAACACCCAGTCAACGCTGGTTCAACGTCACCACGTTGAATCAACGTTGACTCAATGTGGAGTCAACGCTTCATGCTCAGATGAAATGTAAACCTGTAAACAATAGTACCCCTATTTATGGTTGTGGTTCGAACCCGAACTGCTAACACAGACATGAACTATATAAACTATTTATGATATCAATACGTGTTTGCAAGTTAACCATTTCAGTCCAGGAGAGGCAGGTTCAAAGCCTAACTAGGCAAACTCCGACTAGACGCCTACGAGTCTCTTCGGATTCTGCCTAGAATGCCCAGAACTGCATCGTCGGCGCTCATGCATAAATCCGGATCAATGGAACATTCCAGCAGGCGCATTGCTGAATCATCACTGATCAACGTTGATTCAACGTCATGACGTTGAATCAACGCAGAGTCAGCGCCGTCTCAACACCCAGTGCCCAGTGGCATGTCGTCGTTTCGATAAACACAGATCGTTAGAACGGAGGATGACAAGGTGCATTTTTGGAGAATAGAACAAGGGAGGTAATAACTGTAATTTCGATATGGTTTCACCACCAGTGTAGACCCTGATCAGACTGCTTCTTCAGCCATAAAGTAACAGTCTGGTATGAATCTATGCAGCCAAATCATGAGTAATCGTCTGGATTCAGGTATTACCCTGCTAACAAAGTAACGACATGTACTAATAACAGTATATACATAAATTGCCGTAGTTGCACAAAATAATCGGACACCGTTAGCGAAACAGCCAAAAATACAGGTCCTGATCAGACTGCTCCCCTATAACCCCTAAGGAGCAGCCTGCTAAGGATTTGCACATATTATTGAAGTATTAAAAGGATTATTATACATATAGTTTCATTTGAAACGCTTGAAAATAATAAAAACTTACTAAGATTTGTCAACGTTGTCTTATTGGTAGTGTTTAGAAGCATCGAATTTAATCATATTTGGACGAACTATAAAATAATTTTTAATCAGTTTTTTTTTTCTTTCTGTTTGAAAATATGGGCATTTGAATAGGTAGTGAAATCTATCACCGATGTCGTTTGTGTAAGAACACCGACAAGAAAGTCAGTTCCCTGGTTAACTTTGAATATACTTTGAATATAGATAGATAAGGGCTGTTACGAAACGAAAATGAGATGTTTCAAGAGAAAAAAGAGTCATAGTTACCAATCGACTTGGTAACTATGACTCTTTTTCGTTTCGTTACAGCTCTTTTTCGTTTCGTATCATCATTGAAAACATAGTTAGCCACCCGTGGATACACAGCCGTCCGTTATTAAGAAGCTAAAATATGAAGATACGAGAATTAAATCAGTAAGCTTGCGCAAGTGTACTATTGTCGTCCATTTCCGTTCGGGTAATCGCCCTAGTGGTCGTCATATGGTAAGAAACCTGACAACACAATAAAAAGTATATAAAAGTGTGTGATCCATCGCCGTTAGTTATTAAGAGGCCAAAGTATAATTAATTAATCACTACGTCTACACTTGTAATGGAACGATACTGGCGTTTTTGCCAAATATGTTAGCTTCTTGGAGTATCTTTGATTAAAGTTATTGTTGATGTACATATTCAAAAATAATTAACATCTTCTTATATTATCAATCATTTTCTCTGGCGTTTCAATGGTGTTTCGGCAATCTATTTCAAGTGTGTGGTGCGTTTGAACAAAGTAGGGGAGAGCGGCGCTAGTTCTAACCTTTTTTTTTTAAATTAAGTATCTTGATACATCACACTATAGAAAAAACATGTGGCATAAAAGAGTTGATTTATTTAGAAATAGATCAGCTCTAGCAGTGACTTCTAATTCACTGTTTGTCGGTCAGTCCGCTCTTGTGATATATCTACTTTACAACTGACCGACAACAGTGAACTATTACCCAAATATTCAATACTAGAGCTGGGCTATTTCGATTCTAACATTCAAAAAACGCTGAAAACATATTCCTTTCGTTAAAATTCTCCTAACCGTCCTGCCAGCGCGCATGCTGCCGCCACTATTCTTTAATGTATCACAGATAAATATGAGACGTTCTCAGTTAAGCTGGGCCATTCGCGGACAAAAATGGCCATATATACAACCATGCCAGAATTCAAGAAAAAATCACGACCATACTGCTCATGATATCTGCTTCAAAGCTTTAAAATATTTTCAGATAATAGTTTAAAATTATGGAATACCAACCGTGTTTACAGACATACCCCAACAATTAAAAATGGCGTATTTTATGACGTTATTTAGATACTTTGAAGAACGATGTCGCATACGATTTCTTTGACATGCGTAGCATTGCACTTTTACCAATCTACTGACATTTGATTATTTTGGCCGGTTTCGATTTAAAATGTTTTTCTCTGCTTTTCTGGAAGAAAGGGGTTTTCTATGAATCGCTTAATCAAATGACGTCAACGCTTTCATAACGTGATCCTAGTGACGTTGTGACGTAGGTTACGTGTGACGTAGGTTACAGTACACACTTTTTAACGTTTTTATACCATTTAATGTTTCAGTGCATGAAATCTAAGCACACCATCTTGTAGCTGTTACTAGGCAGGACTTTGCACATGAGTTTCAGAGCGATTGCTTTGCTCAGTTTTAAGAAAAGCCCGTGACGTAAGGTTACATTCTTAAAGAAAAATGCTGGGGTAATGTACTTTGAAGTCCAGTAAGATATACAAAATGGACCAAATCTGCACAAATAATATAAACTATTAAGGAACACATATTTCTTCGTGTGATCTTGTAAGTTTTATGATGCTGGGCCATTTTAGTTAATACGTGTATCACGAATTTAGCGCTGTGACGTAGGTTACATAAAATTTGCGACATTAGTTCCCAGTCTCATTTCGTAGCAAAAACTACCCTTTAGATATTGTTTAAGCGGGGAAATATATAAGAAATCACCTGAATTTAATAATGGAACTCGATTTTAAGCAGTGATTTATCTTTTTTAGCCATGCGGCGTTCATATCTATACAACGGCAATATTGCGACATTTAAAAACGTCGCCTTTTAAACCAGGGTATCATTATTTAAACCAGTGTTAAAAATGTCCAACAAAACGCATACATGTCTTGGTACTTTTATCTACTTCTTTAGACAGAGGGCAACTTGTCAGAGGGTAAACAGGACCGTAATTTTGTAAATTAAAGAAAGGTAATACGAAGGACAAAAATAATAGCTAATGGCCCAGCTTAACTGAGAACGTCTCTCATACGTGTTTATGGCGATTTTAGAAAGAAAAAAGACGTTGCACCGTCTAACGTCTTAAAACGTCACAAAATACGTCAGTAATTGCCAGTGACGTCAGAAATCAGACTCTCGCGCTCCAAACAGTGAATTGTTGCAGAACAAAACACGGAAACTTCCCATTGCTTCTGTAGGCGCACAGTGTTGGAATGTGTTGTAGTGTTTAAAATATTTTCTATTAAAATTCAAGGAGAAAAAGGTTTTACAAACCATTGGAATTGAAATAATGAGTCTCAAACCAACATGGGATAACCATTAGAAATCTTCAGTGTGAACGAAAAGAGATATTGCACAACCCGCAGGTTTGCACTATAATCACTGTGTGAGTCCGTCCGTCCGTCCGTCCGTTATCAGTTAGCGAAAACCGTTAACAGTTAGCGAAAACGCTCATAACTCTTGAACCGCATGGGATATTTTGACAAAATTTTGCATACTTATACATGTCAACATTGTCTAACGATAACAACCTTATTTGATGGACGAGGCTTTGCTGAGCACAAGTTGAAAATTTACAGCCCACTACTGAAAATGCTCATAACTCTTGAACACCGTGGTAAATATGGTTCAAATTTTGTATGCTTATGTATTTTAACATAGTCCAGCCACCGGCATGCAAAACAGTGACGAGGCTTCAACGAGCATCAATTTGGCCGGTCAAGCTCTTTTATTGAAAATGCTCATAACTCTTGGACCGCTCTGTATATTTGCTTCAAATTTTGTATACTTATGTAATTTAACATTGCCCAGCCGTGTGAGTCCGTCCGTCCGTCCGTCCGTTATCAGTTAGCAAAAACGCTTATAACTCTTGAACCGCATTCTATATTTTGATACATGTCAACAATATCTAACGACTCGCATGCATAACCTTATTTGATGGACGAGGCTTTGCTGAGCACAAGTTGACAATTTACGGCCAACTACTGAAAATGCTCATAACTCTTGAACCGATATATATGGTTCAAATTTTGTATACTTATGTATTTTAACATTGTCCAGCCACCGGCATGCAAAACGGTGACGAAAGTCTAAACAGTATTGCACGACCCACAGGTGTGCACTTTAATCGCTGTGCAAGTCCATCAGTCTGTTTGTCCTTCCGCTGTAGTCAGTGAGTGAAATTGCTCATAACTCTTAACCACATGGTGTAGTTTGATAAAAATGTGCATCTTTCTACAAGAAATGACCAATTTCATTCCATACATTCCTTCTGGCACCAGTAACTGATTATTCTACATTCACCACGGGTTGTGCACATTACCATCAGTTGATTTCAGAGTGAAACCAAACGGCTAAGATAACAGAAAAACAACGATTTTAGTTGTCACATTTTTTTTATTTTATAAATACTCGGCTTTACGTCTTGCCTAAAAGGTTCAAAATGTGAACGTTATGATTTTTGTAAGAGGTAGATATCAGGCTTCCTATACACTAGTAGCAACTTGAAATTTCGTATTAGGATGGATGGATGGATGGATGAATGGATGACTTGCGATTTTACGTCCTTCTCAAAGTATTTCAGTCAGATCAGGGCAATGGGCGGTTGATAATAAAAGGCTGTATGCAATGGAACCCCGTTTACAATCGACAAGATTTCCGCCTCCGGAAATCGAACTCGGGACCGCTAGATCAGTAGGCCAGCGCTTAGTCCACAGAGCTACCACGTCTTCTTTGTATGACGATATCTAGAAGTACAACAGGAATATACAAGTATCAGAGTATGATGATCCCTATGTCACGGTCCACTGACTTCGGACTTAGGCCAGTTTTCACAAGGTTAACATTTTTGTAAGAGGTAGATGTCAGAGTTCCTATGAATTTGTATGAATTTATATCTACAAAGATACATATATAGCCTAATAGAAGTTGAAGAGTTAAAGATTGATTCCTTTTGTAATAGAGGGAAAAAAGCTGTTTCTAATCTATAACATATTTACACGTTAAGTCTGATCTAGAACATGTACATAAAAAAAACACTGCAGACACCGTAATGTGCATGTTATGGATTCGTTCGTACCCAAGGACTGCGGACCCGCTAAAACAAGCACGAGTGACAAAACGCTCGTAAGCATGTAAGCTCGCATGCCTATGTGATTACCTGTATTATGTATAGCGATTGCGAGAAAATCACACGATAAGTGATATCCATTTCTCATATACAGAATTGGATATCCATAATTCGAATTAGTGATAGCCATAATTCGAACTATGACTATCAATAAATCGCTCTATTTATGGATAAAACTAGATGGAATTGTGGATATTAATAATTCATCTTTGAAAATAAGAAGTCTGAATAACAACTGCTCTGCGGTTATTTATGGATATCCATAATGCAAATTATGGACATTAATAATTCAGCCCAATTTATTGACTTCACCCATTTAAATTATGGATATCCATAATTCGAATTCAGCTCGTTTACGCATATCCATAATTCTAATAATGGATATCAATAATTCGAATTAGTGGTATCCATATATCAGACTGAATTATAGATATATATTATTCGAATTTGTGATATCACTTTTTCGAATTATGAGCATCCATTATTTGAATGTGATATCAATAAATGCGCCGAATAATTAATGTCACTATAATTAATAGAATTATGGATATCCAGAAATCAAATTGGATATCTGTGAATAGGGAATAAATAGTAAAACGGCACCACATACTTCTTAATCACGCTCATTGCCATTTCGACCATCAGACTGGCGATGGGCGTGTTAGGGTTACAACCATCATTTTTCCTTTTTTTTGGTCATTTTTCTTTTACAAGCTGTAAAGGGGGCGCGGCAATGCGTGACGTCACAAGCGCAGTCAACCAGCATCATTAGACCCGCTTCCGTTACATGTGATTATCACGGTTTGAATACATTCATTCAGTAGGTAACGGTGTTTCTAAGTTTAAAGAAAAAAGGAATATTAAAGATTGTCTCCCTCGTTTATTCCATGTTTTCAGAAACAATTATTTTAACAAAATTTCGTTAGACAATATGTAATAGTCTCATAATTAGCCTTAAAAGTTTTGAGAAAATGCATGTTTATTCGATAAATGTGGAATAAAAAATAATCTTCAAATTAAAATGCAAATTACCTATTTCCTCTCGGCCTGTAAGAATATCGATTTTGACCACGTGTGTTATGTGATCATGTAGAGGTATTTTTCTTATTCGTGCACGTGATTGTGACGTATGAATAAATTATTTTTGTCCAATAATGCGATTTCAACCGCGGTCCGCGATTGTATAAAAAATTATCTTATTTTTTGTTTAAAGTCACTTTTATCAAATATTATTATCTAAACTCTAATTCAAATGTATAGTTGGACGATGTCGGAGGTGTTGCATGAAATATTTCATCAAACCCTTTTTGTTATTATTATAAAGGGTGTAAATCTTTAAACATTTATTTTAACCAACTGTGAAGGTTGAGTTATATTCATTTTTCACCATAAATCTATTCACTACACCTGAAAAATGCACGAAAAAAAAAATAATAAAAGACTTTGTGAAAAAAGGAGCCTTTTACTTTCAAGTAATTTTCTTCGGACCCGAATGAACAGTGGACAGTTTACCTAAATTACGGTTTTTGTAGCAATCATTGGCATAGGTTTTATCATGAATTTTTCACGACCATCTAGGGGGTGGTTGGGTGGTGCAAAGGTGCTGCGTGTAACTTCCAGTGCCGGGGCGTCCTACTTATTTGAATAGTAGTAGGACATGGGCATACTGTGCTTGCAGTAGGTGCGGGTGGGGGTTGTTTGGACATTTTTTCTCTCGTCTATCATTTCTCTCTTCTTTCTCCCTCTCTTTGGGAGACAAGAGGTAAAACAGAGGTAGGTTACAGATTCAACGACAGCCTATTAAGCATGATTTTTCCGCATTTCGTGCCGTTACAATGTTGTCCACAAGAAAGAAAAGGAGGTCAAATGATTATCCCGTGCAGTATTCGCTAGTATATTCATATCGCACGAAGTAACTGATTCTTGTGCCAGATATTCTTGCTCAACAATGAGGAAAATTTGTATGGATACCGTAAAATTCTAAAACATTGGGACACCGAAAACATTTTTTGCAGCTCCTCCTGCAATGTGTCCAAATGACTCAGATAGAATGGCAAACAGCGCAGGCCCATACCAGACCCATACCAGACCGCTCCTTTAGGAGCGCTCCGATCTGGGTCTTAACTGTCTTCGCAGAACTACCTGTCCCAACATTCAGAACTTCCACGTTTGATAAGGTAAGACAATGTGTTAAGTTGTATAATTTAGATATAGTTACATTTGAGCCGCGACACGAGAAAACCAACAATGTGGTTGTGCGCCCAGCGCAGACTCAGATCAGCCTGGGCATCTGCCCAGTCTGATCAGAGTCTTCGCTGTCCACATGGAGGTAGCTTAAACCCTCAGCTACCCTTTAAGTGCACAGCGAAGAGTCTGACAAGACTGGGTGGATACCCAGGCTGATCTGAGTCTGCGCTGGGCACACAACCACATTGTTGGTTTTCTCGTGTCGCGGCTCATTTCATGTTTGAAACGTCACCAACAGCAAACAGAGTTTTTGCATCATGAAAAGAACGTATTTACAGAAACTTATCTAGAATAAACAATCTCTAATGACAGTTTGAACTGACAGTCACGGAGTGAAGGGCCACCCAGCGGGGACACGACGCAGAAATGACGTCGCACTGACGTCGATGCGACTTCATTACGTCGCAAAGACGCCCAGATGACGCCACCACGACGTCAGGTGCCCGATGGATAGAGTCCTAACAAGGTCTCACTCTTTTAGGTACTGTCAGTACCCACTCGTCTTGTAAATATGTGTCTTTTATACATCGTGAAATATGTCTCCAGAGTGTCTGGTGACAGTTTCAGATAATTTATCCTTGTGGCTAGATTAAAATATATGTTGTGACAATTCATCAGAATCGCTTCGGCGAGGCGATTCTCATGATATATCGCAACATATATTTCAAGGCAAATAAGATATTATCAAAAGTCCCCATCAAATTGATCCCCAATTATGTCATATATTTTTAATCCCCACCCCACTCCCTCACATACATATAACCTCGGCACCTCCCAGCCCCACCAATACGTGGTGGTCTGGATCCGGGCCTGAGCAGTTTATAAATTTAGCGTTCCAAATAAAAAAAAATTACATTACAATAAATAGTAACATCTTTTTTCATTCCTGTCGACACATTTTATGCAGCATGCTTTAAATTGTGTTATTGTGATTATAAACAAAATTGTGTCAAAATCAGATTTAGAAATTATGTTATGCTGTCTTTTCTATGTTGAAAAAATTAGAGTACATGAAATTGGAATAGTAAAATATTTTAGAGTAGGCGAAACGGGAGTAGGTGAAATGGGAGAAGGCGAAATGGGAATAAACCGTGTGTGTGCACGCGCAAGCGCGCGCGGATGGTTCAACAAGCCTTCTATTACGAAGGTTTTTGCATTGGGTCGCAGTGTATTCATCGCATAGGAAACAAAATTGAATAAACAGTCGACGTAAACTATTGCGTTTTAGCGCGCCTTTGCATAGCAACGGAGTCCGTGCACGCGTGTGCACCCACCTGTGCTTTTGTGCGCGTTAGCAAAACATATTCACCGCATGCGTTTAGCATGCTTATCATGTTCATATTCCTGCTTGTCGCCCATGCGGCTATATGTGTTGAAATGTTCTGCAATTCTGCTCAAAGTTTATATACTGTTCGATGTGTATATGCTTATAAACTAACTCTGTATTCTATTCTGTTCTATTCTATCCCATAATTTGGGGCACCACAGTTGACTTCGAAACAGTCCCTTTCCACCTTGTCCTGTTATCAATTCAAAACACCTGTTTCTTATTCTACCAACGACTGACTACGTACCGCTGAGCCACTTGGGGAGCGTCGTTACGGGAATTGAAACAGAACAGTACCTACAGCTATGTCTGTGCAGTTTTTAAGGACACGGGTATCATATGTGCCCCTCTCCTCTGCTGCTACACTTATACCCCTCTACTACTAAGAGCTCACAGTCTGATTTCCCCTTGTGGTAAGCTGTCGTTTGTTAAATCCCATTTCTAAGAGGGGTCGTATGAGGTGCCGATTTACTATAAATTCCCTGTTTTGTGATATCACTACATGAAATTAGTGATATCACAAAATCGAATAAGTAATATCACAAAATATGTGCGAATTAGTGATATCACAAAATCGAATCTGATTCGTTCATTAATTCGATTTTATGTTGTCACAAAATCTATTCTGTGGTATCACTCATTCGATTTCGTGATATCTCTGTATCTTATCGAATTTGTGATCACTTATTCATTCCTATTTAGTGATGTCACTAAATGGATTTTGTCACAAAATCGAATAAGTGATACCACTAAATGAATTTAATGACATCACGTAATTATTAGTGTTAGTGATGTAGTTAAAATAATTATTGACAAAATTGCGGCCTTTTAAACTTAGTCATTTTGGGTACTTTTTCTGCATTATAAGATAGTTTTATGGAGTTTTTTAAGTAAACAGCTGCTCCTGCATTAATGTTTTTTTTTTTTTTTTTTTTGAAACTTTGAACACATGTTGGGGGCATAATGAAGATGTGGCTTTTGATGGCGATAAAATAATTTTGACAGAATTACAGCCTTTTGATCTTACACTCATTTTTGGGCAGCCTTTTTCACGTTAGGGTATTGAGCTTACTAATCAGATTTCAGTAGATCTGTTTTTCTGAGAGTTGCATAGGCATAATGAAGATAACCATGCAATTTTAGCTCGTCTGTGCGAAAGCCGTGAAGGCTTGTTGGCCTCGGCGTTTGTGTCAAATTTTAAGGTTTACGACAAAGTTTTTTATGTGATGGGCAAGGCGCTGTGAGGCGAACTTCCTGTACGCGGACAGGTCTTCTTTGATAGAGAATTTTTGTTTTTTACATCATGTTTTATTCCTCTAGTCAATTTGTTAAATCTGGATCGATATCAGACTGTACAACGTTTATTTAGGAAAAGATCATATTTAATTCAGGCAGCATGTGTAACTCTGCCGTTCTGATATTCAGGCCAACTGGATAGCTATTGTAGACAAAGGTGCTTCAGGGATACCCACTATCCTGTGGCAGGTGCTGGACGAGGGTGTCATTCCTGTCGTAAGACACAATTTTCTAGTTCTCATATTAGTTTCGTCTCGATAACCTTATATCTGAATCCACAAAAGATTAAAGTGTTAACTTGGAAATACACGTAAGTCAATGAATATTTGGAATTTGATGAAATACATTTGGCCATGGACTGTATAAAAACTGAAACAGTCTTTCATCGTCACTGTGCAAACAACAATTTTAACCCTGACTATATTTTCATGCAGATGCACTTTCCTATATAACAATAACATTTTACTGCTCAGCGAAATTAGCTTTTTACAAATCTAATGTTCGTTTTATTATATTATTATTATTTATTTATTTATTTTTTTTATTAGTACCAAATGTATTTTTATTTTTTTTACTTGTGGAACATGACAAACTTTAATGATGACGAAATAGCAAATCTTTAGCACACAGATTATTTTGTTGCGATTCACTCTGCATGCGATGACCTGACCAATCAGCTACTAGATCGACACGCCTCTTCTCGTTTTCACCCAATCAATTTCAGTCTGTCAACCAATAGAAAAATAGAGCTACCGAACCGGATAGACGGATAACTGGGAAGTAGGGCAGGAAATGATATCCCGCATGTAATCGCCCCTAGGGACAGTCTACTGATAAAAAGATTAAAGACTTAAAAGTTTCTCAGTTTTCTTCAATTATCTAGTCTTGCAGGTATAAAATCAAAAATGTTGTGTTGGTCTAATATTTTACATTATCTCAGAAAATTAGTGATAATCGGATGAATTTTAGTGCCGTCATTTTTGATAAATTTATTACCACCCTATGTTCAAAATTTGCACATTCAGTCAATGGCGGCCATGACACTGTATGTTGTAAGTACTGTAGCATAGCTTGGACTAGGGTTAAGTATTTCATGATCAGTCGACTTAAAGTGTGACATCTCTCTCATCATCATATTTCAATTCTCATATCGACGTTACCCCCGCACCTCAGCGGAACGTATCCATAGCCGCAGTAACGGGGCGCACTCTCTCTCTCTCTTTAGAGGTAAATTCGATGTTGTTGATTACAAATTTGTGAAATTTAACTGACAAACAACTGCATTAATGCAGATAATAGTTAACACACTTCAAACACGGGAAAAGTTTGAATTAATAAGAAAGTTAATGAAGCTGCTATAATGCATTTATAGCTAAAAAAGATTGTTTTGTTTGAACCGTTCAGTCTATTATTTGCTAATTTAACTGAGCAATTATGTGACAGAGACTTGATTGTCATACACAATACCTTTAGAAGGGAAGCCATGTCATCAAAACTGGTAGTTCACACCTTTTTTTATATCGAAACAAACAACTCGCAGTTGCTGGACGCATATCCAGTTTGTGTTGTAACTTATTAAATAATGTGATTTTATTTTATGTCGTGTCCTTAAAATTTGTCATTTCATGTGTGATCAAGGAAACAAAAATAATTTAGATGGGTTTGCTTGAATTAATTATGCTTACAAACCCGTGTCCCAAATTAAAAACTTTTCACGCAGTTTAATTGGCATGGGGCGGGGAGGAAGGAACACGAGGTTTGGTTCTGCTTTGTGAGCTTAGAATTCGATAGTACACTAAAACTCTTAGATTGAATGGATTGAATTGTTGTAAGATTTAAACTAGACACTACACTGTAAAAAATGTGTTTAGAATCAATGCAAAAAATGCAGTCCGAATTGATATGTGTTTAAATCGTAACATGTTCAATTTGCAACATGTTTAGGTTATGTTTAGAAATTAAACATGTATAAAACTGGTTTTATTTACCTTTTATTCTGAAAATGTCCTCTGTCAACATTTTCGTCTCTGTTTTTCGTTCTTCGACGGGGAAAAGAGAGAATGGATTCATCCGAAACGCGTAACAGAATAAAACGTGTTTAGCAGACTTTTCCGGGAAAAATAATAGAAAAGGCGTACATGTTTAGCTATATGACGTATTCCTAAACATGTTTACACCTAATCATGTAACTACTTGTGTTTTATGGCTAAGACCGATTTTTACAGTGTATGCACATGCTCTCTCTCTCTCAGCCAAAATGAGGAAACAGTTATGCAGTTAGAATTTTATACCATAAAAAGCCTGAACTTATGTTTGTTTGAGATGCACAAAATTTATGAGAGGGCTACTTATACGACGTTTATTCAAACTGCCTTTTTTACACGTTTTTCAACTCACCCGATATGTGCCAGATACTATTATGTTGTGCCCCCTCATTCTTACTGTCTCATACAAGCGGTCCCAGCGAAGTATCTCAAACTAGTCATTCAAAAATACGAAACGTTACCCATTATCAATATCCTTAGACTGATTTCAGTCGAAGATGTTAAAAATTCTTTTAACCCTGTATTCATATTTTACAAATTTTACTTTTCTCTGATATATACTCCTGGCTCCAGCATCTTGGGTCAGGTACAAAAGTATCAGAGAGGGACAAGAAAAAAGAAAAGAAAAAGAAAAAAGCTAACATCTTCGGCTGACAAAAGTCTACAATATCCCCTGCTATTCTTAATCTTCTATATTAATTTTATAATATTTTCTATTTTCTTTTCTTTTTTATTTTTTTGGGGGGTGGGAGGGGGGGGGAGTTATTTATTTATTGCACACCTTACTTTCCTGAGAAACAGAAACAAATGTTTAAAGACAGGGATAGGACCGTATATAAAGAGGCATTATTTATCTAATATTATTTTTTTTAGGCCTACGTCCGTTTTCATGACGCGCCGCGTATACATATTTGTTTAAAATAAAAATTTTACGCACGCTGATCTGCATTTTTATTGGTATTTTATGTCCTTTTTTTATCGTGCGTGTCACATATACAGGTATGTTGAAATTTCATTGGATATTGAGTCTAGATCCCTGGGGCACACCATAAAATTTATAATCTCTGCTTATTGACATAACATGTTAGTTGTTAAATAAAAATTTATCCCTTTTGTAAGTGTATTAGTTATCTGTAATAAATATTACAGACAAAAGATAAACATTTTAATTAAAAAATTATCTGATTATTTAAAATTAATATTAAACAAGAAGCCCTTTTCTTACTATTCACTTATAATCATTTTAAATGTCTTTTTGTTTCAATTGTCTCGTTGAGACAACAACCAGAAGAATGAAAAAAAAATGTTGTTGTTGTTGAAACAATAACATTTGTGTTGTTGAAACAACAACACGAATGAAATAACAACATAATTGAGCCGCGACACGACAAAACAAACAAAGTGGCATGTTCGCCCAGCAAAGACTCAGATCAGCCTGGGCATCCGCTTAGTCTGATCAGAGTCTTTGCTGTACGATGATGGTGTACCCAAGGGCCTAAGTTAGCGCCTTGCGGACAGCCAAGACTATAACTAGACTAAGCGAATGCCCAGGCTGCTCTTCGCTGGGCGCACAAGCCACTTTGTTGCTTTTGTCGTGACGTGGGCTCATATTAATGATTATGACTACTATGATAAATATATATACATCATAAATACCAATCATCTATACTCGAAAAAATATTAAGGGGACGAACTTTCACCCTGAGATTTCTAGGACGTTTCAAACATTTGGTAAAATAAATCATTTGTGCCTCCCATTTCATCCATTTCATAATTTTTGTACAAATGAAGTTTGAAACTATCTTGGCCAAGTCCGGACTTCAATTCACTATACATTCAAAATCAAAGTGATTAGAAGTCCATAAGGAGCGAATTCACTAAAATTTTCGATTTCGCAAAATTGCTCGATAGTCATCAAATTTAATCATTTTTAAGGTCAGCATGCTGTAACAAAATTGAATAAATCTAAACGACATTTTATATCAAGTTATTTTTTTTTTGGTACATCAGTACGGATATAAGTTTACTGATAAAAAAGATGAAATAATTAATAAATAAATTAATGAAAATAAAAGTAAAAAATATTGAAAGTAAAAGGCGCTGATCAGTCTCCGTCTTCACAGCAAGACAAATATTCTGTTGGCAATAAACACACAGTATAATGACCTATATTTTATTGCCCCGTTAAGCTAATCCCCTGGTTTTATGGCCCTAATATTGACTCCGCATAAAGGAATTTCTCGACTGCCTAGCGTCCCTTAAGGGGTCTACCTAGTGGTGTATAACCAGAGCAGACGCGTTTCTCAAATCTTCCGTAGAATGGCTCCAGAAAATGGTACAATAAATCGTAAAAAGTGTAAAATTGGAACAAAACTATTTAATAGTTCATCTCCAATTCAGACACCTCCAAGCTTGGTAAAAAATTTGAATAATTAAACCTTTAAATAATCGTATTAGACTACAGAAAAGGTGCATTGTGGCATGTGTGAATTTCAATGTGCGCATTCGCGCAGTCTTTTCATAGTCTTCCTCGTTAGCATGACAATTAGGACGTTATGGTGATAATGAAAGGCCATGTGCAATGGAGCCATGTGCAATGGAGCCTCGTTTACGGTTTATAAGATTCTCGCCTCCAGCGGGTCTCGAACCCGGGACCGCTAGACCAGCAGGCCAGCGCTTAACCTACTGAGCTACCGGGGCTCCTTTATAAATCCACTGTTGAATCATTGCAAAAACTGCACATGTCGGACAACTACATTTATACTCTGAGGATGTTTACAGGGCTGGTCTAAATGCAAGCAGTGTGTACCCTGATCATACTCCTCATTTTGTGGCATCTAATTTTGACCTTAACCAGTGATGTAACGGGACATTTATTCCACTCTGATCTGTGCACTCTGCAGGTATATCAGACTGTAAATATCGATTCCGAAATTTCATTAAAGGTAGGTTCCTGGGCTAGCGAT
This sequence comes from Ctena decussata, assembly GCA_963989385.1. NCBI lineage: Eukaryota > Metazoa > Mollusca > Bivalvia > Lucinida > Lucinidae > Ctena > Ctena decussata. The sequence continues at coordinate 38,732,138 of OZ022503.1, read as the reverse complement.
AACAATTATGTTCACAAAATATTTTCGACTTTTTCTGGGAAGTATTGAATTCTCTTACTTTTCTGAACCTGTTGCTACCGAGAAAATCGTCAGATGTTGTAGAAAATAGTCGTTTTCCCTTGGGATTATTTTCTTACGTTGGAATTCAATTCAATTCAATTCAATTCTTTATTTCCCCCAAAATTGGAGATTTTAAATAACATGAAAAAATACAAAACAAAACACGAAACATATATACACTGTACGTTACAGGAAAAAAACGTGGTATGTAAGTTGGTGCGTAAAAAACACACGTTTTTTTTTTTTTTTTCATGTAAGAGCTACTGAAACTAAATTGTTTCTATATATTCTGAATTATTTTAGGTTTCATAAATGTAACATAAACCTGTTCATGAAGCCACGTAGGTATAAATCGCCGAAATAGCATTGAATCAGAGTGAGCTCTCCTAGACGTCCTTGCATGGCGGATTGGTTGAAACTATCCCCAAATGCAATGCAGCATGATGTCAGCTGCGTTATCTATTTTTGGCGCGAACTAAAATAGTGCTAACTGGTGTGCGAAGCAGAGTTAGGAAGTCCCTTGCAAAAACAGTTTTTCTAATATTTTTTTTATATACACTTTTTAGTAAAACCTATTCATTCCCTTTTTATAAATGCTTTCCAACAACTTGGATAAAAATCATCAAAATTATGATGCATTCCAAAGTACAGGAACCTACCTTTAATATTCATATGAACATTATACTGCGAAATTGGTTTATATAATAATAATAATAATAATAATAATTTTCTCATTGTCAGTTATTATAAATGTTATTATATATTTGTACAGACAATGGTTAAACAGAACACATGTTTATACAAAGCTTTTGTAATGCTGTATCCCTTTGACGATGTACATCTCCATGTTTCCACCACTTTTACAAAGGGGAAAAACTTTTGTGACTTCCTGTTGGCTTAGCCCTTCCTAGAAACCAGGAATATTCTACTTATGTCGAGAATGAGGTTCTGATTTTGTGTTCCCTGTCTATGGTATTCATTGCGGATTTTGAAGTTTATGGGTACACATCCCAGTTTTATTTCAGTTTTGGGGGTGGTTGGGTGGTGCAAAGGTGCTGCGTGTAACTTCAAGTGCCGGGGCGTCATACTTATTTGAATAGTAGCAGGGTAAGGGCTTACTGTGCTTGCAGTAGGTGCGGGTGGGGGTCGTTTGGACATTTTTTCTCTCGTCTATCATTTCTCTCTTCTTTCTCACTCTCTTTGGAAGACGGCCCGATATAGACTGAAATACTGTCTCAAAGGGCCGTTAAACCCCAAACAACCAACCAACCAAGATTATTTCAAGTTTAAATAAGAAAATATGTTGTTTTTTTAACGTTTTCCGTTTTCAGTCCTGATAAAAATATCAAAAATTGTTATGCCGTTCAGTTCGAATACTGTATAAAATCTACAACAGAAGCATATTGAACAGTCAAACACAGTAAAAAATTTCCGTAGATTTTACGGTAGAATACCTGACAACCTGCTGCCAGTCCATTTCCCGTTATTTTTACGGGCATATGACTGTAGAACATGTTTGAACTTTGAATATGGTAGAGTTATGTTAACTGACCGTTCGAAAATGCCTTTATAGTGTTGGAGGGCCACATGACCACAACAACACGTCTTGTTCTACCCTACTCTGCGTGATGAGTCCGCCAATTTTTACGGGCGCCCGTAAAAATAACGGGAAACGGACTGGCAGCTGGTTGCCAGGTATTCTACCGTAATACCTACGGATTTTTTTTACAGTGAAGCGACCTTATCACTTTAACTTTGACAAACGTGAAAATTCTTTTCGTGTTCATAATGCGAATTGCAGCAAATGCATTTTAAAACCTGTCATTGTACCACACGCCTGGTGATGTCGTTAGGGCAAACAAAGTTCTGCTATGGCGAGCAAAAGCAATTACGAGAATTATAATTTGTATGGCATGTAGTTTTCATTTACAAAAACTTGAAAAAAGCTACGTTTACACCCTTAACCATAATATTATAACAATAGCTTCATACGGAGAAAATCTCATCGCTGCCAAATATCAGTATCGGACGAGTACAGGTGATCTCTCCGTATATTTCCGCCAATTTACGAAGCTGTGGTGTCAAAATCTTGTGTCAACAACCGACAAAAGCAACTACCGACAAAAGCAATCGATTAATGCGCCCGCAGGGTAGAGATTACGTTAGGCGGGAACATGATAAAGATGCACTTTATAAAACATCTTAAACTTAAATATTAGCCGCGACACGACAAAATAAACAAAATTGACATGCGCCACGCGAAAACTTAGATCAGCCTGGGTATCCGTCCATTCTGACCAGAGTCTTCCCTGGCGGCATTGGGGTAGCTTAGACCCTTTCAATACCCTGTATGCTCACAGCAAAGACTCTGATCAGATTGGGCGGACCCCTAGGCTGATATGATCTACGCATGTCACTAATGCCACTTTGTTGGTTTTGTCGGGTCGCGGCTCAGTTGTTTATAGTGAAGACTCAGATCAGCCAGAACAATGCACAGTCTAATCAGTGCAAATGTGACTCCCAGCTTAAATAAATAAATCGTGAATAAATCATTATCTAACGGAGAATTGATTATCTGATTTCACATATGACTTGGTTTAAATAAAGAATTAATTAGATAAATAAATCAATAAATAAATATAAGCGAGCAGTGTCATTGCTGTTGTGTCTGTGTGCGAGATAGATAGATAGATAGATAGATATGGCTGACTTCATGTGGTTGAAAATTGTCTGAGTGGAGACTAAACTATTATAGTTGACATCATATAAACAAATACATGTAAACAACAGACATGTATTACGGGTACGCCGTCGATGCGGTATAATACAGTATCTGCAACTAAGATTTGGACCAAAATTTTAAAATAACTTATTTGCGTTTATTTAAGCCATGAAAATTTAAAAAAAAAGTGTACCGCACACAAGAGAATATCATTTAATTGTAAAATCCAAACTTGATGTTAAATATTCAGAGTAAATGTTTCGGTAACAAATAAATAAACTTGATTTGGCAGACTTTATGAATAAATTCACAAAAATACCGAGTAATTTATTAGATAAATTAGTCTGTATTGATCATAGTTAGATAGATAGATAGATAGTTAGATAGATAGATAGATCTGGCTGACTTCAGATCGATAGGTAGAGACTAACTTCATATGCGGTATAATCCAGCATCTGCAACTAATATTTGGACCAAAATTTTGAAATATCTTATTTTCGTATATTTGAGCCGTTGAAAAATTAAAAAAAAAACGTATAGATTATTAAATCCATCAGATTACCGCACACAAGAGAATAACGTTAAATTATAAAATCCAGACTTTGAATAATAATATTTGGAGTGTATGTTTCGGTAACAAATAAATTAAGCTGGATTGGCAGACTTTAAAATACCGAGTGTCTTATTATATAAATTAGTCGGTATTGATCACAGATGTCAATTTCACACTTGACTAATTTGAGCAAATATTGAGTAACTTGATGACAATTTTATCGTCATTCTTTATCTCGGCACCATCAGTTTTAAAATCTATTTAAGATGTTTGCTTTTATAGCAATTAATTTATACAGTGACTATAAGGTCACTGATTTATATAGCGAGAAATTAGTTTATTTACTGTTTAAGAAATTTTTATATTATCATTGTTTAGAAGTCAAACAAGCAAACGATATGATTGTTCTTACTTCACTTTTTGAAAAAGTAATAGCCAACTAGTTGATTAGTGCTAGAAACATTCTTTTAACATAAAAGTCCCTAAATGTATAATTTCGCATCATGCTTTTGCTAATCTCAGCGATATACGGTCATAAATACAGCCGGGAGCAATTTCTATATGTATCCGCCGCAATACCTCTCTCTCCGTGACACTTCGTGAAAAGGACGGAAAACGCCGAAGTATCACGACAAGGAAAATTTAATACCTTGTTAAGAAATAATGAAAACAGACTATTTTGCTTTTATTATTTCAAAATTTAACTTATTCCATTAGAAAGGAGGAATATTTCTGTAATTGAAACTATCTGCACACGCTTTCTATCGTTTTCTCTTTTTGAAGAAATAAGTGCGAAAGGGACTAATAAGTCCGTAATATATTCCGTTTTACTATATATTTATTACATTTAGATGGTTACTCTACTTTTTCTAAAAACAGACAATTTTCCTATTAACTTAAAAGTTTGTAACATACATCTTTATAAAGCTTATACAACAAGCATTTCAAAACCGTTTGCACAGGAATGATAACTTTTATACAAATCACGCTATTTAAGTTGAAAGGCTTTTAACATTTGGCAAAAATGCCTGTCCAACATATGGTCCTCAGTTACAAAGCACACTGTCTACAATATAACAACAACAAAAAAAATCCCGTAGATTTTAAGGTAAAAGACCTGGCAACTGCACTGTAAACAGGTAAAAAATTCCGTAGATTTTACTGTAGAATAAATGGCAACCAGCTACCAGTCCATTTCCCGTTATTTTTACGAGCGCCCGCATTGCAGGAGTTATCAAGCTCAGTAGGATAGAATAGAACAGGTGCTGTTTTTTGGTCATATTGCCCTTCAACACTGTAGGGGTATTTTCGAGTGCGGCCAGTAAATAACACACTACCATATCGTATTTTCCAACGATGTTCTACAGACAGACGCCCGTAAAAATAACGGGAAAAGGACTGGCAGCTGTTTACCAGTAATCCTACCGTAAAATCTACGGATTTTTACAGTTTGGCTGCCATGCCCTTTACCGTAAAACGTACGGGATATTACCGTTTGTTTCAAATATGGAATCTAAGTGCATAAAACATACGGTGCTATGCCGTACTTTTAACGGTAAAGGTCTTGGGAGCCATGCAGTTCCCATGTCTTTTACCGGGAAACTCTACAGCATTTTTTTCAGTTAATCAAAGCAACATAAATGTCATATACATATGTACAGATCTTTATCTCCGGAAGTTTAAGAGATCAATATGTTTTGGTTTCTACCTGTCTTTGTATATGTTGGATAGGCGCAGCATGGATGGTTGGTCGTTTTGGGTTTAACGGCCCATTGAGACAGTATTCCGTCTATATCGGGCCGTCTCCCAGAGAGAGGGAGAAAGAAAGGAGAAATGATAGACGAGAGAAAAAATATCCAAACACCCCCGCTCGCACCTACTGCAAGTACAGTAGGCCCTTGCCCTACTTTTATCTAAGTAGGACGCCCGGCTCTGCATCGCCAGACCACCACCCCCTTAAAGCATGGAATGTGATCGAGTGGATCGGAATGGAACTAACGGGCAGTGATAATCTGCCCACTTCATACCAATAATTTGGGGAAGAATTTGTTCCAACAACGGAGCAAATTCTTGCAAGAAACCACCCAGGCTCTCGGAGCAAATTGTAGCCAACGGTATATAGAATACCTTGTCAAATCCATTCCATTTAAGCCCATTCCGTTCCAGGTTTTAAACTACACCAGCTGGATTCGCATGCAACATTAAGGTTTAATTTTACATTAGGACAACCTGTCTGTAGCCATAACGTGTATCATACAATTCATTTGAATTTAAACAGATCCTATCCTCACTAGTCATGATATGGTTCATGACAGTCTGTTTTATTATCAGTCCTTTATGCACTGGCCATAAGCTATGTATTTAAATGCAACGGAACTTCTCACATTCGAATTTACGAATCTATTAAAAAAATAAGATATCTTGAAAGTAAGTACATTTGTATATTTTCATTACACAAAAATAAATAAAAATAAAAAATAAACAAATAAATCTATGAAAACAAAAACAAAAAAAAACAAAAACAAAAAATAAATAAATAAACATGAAATATATATTTAATTGATCGGGAAGGCTGAGGCATAGTATTATTTTAGTAAAACTTACATTGTATGTTACAGAAAAAGGCAAAAAGAAAAAAAAATGACCATTTCGTTTCCTGGCATAACAATGTTAAAGTTAAAGATTGTCTCCCTCGTTTATTCCATGTTTTCAGAAACAAGTATTTTAACAAAATTTCGTTAGACAATATGTAATAGTCTCATAGTCAGCCTTAAAAGTTTTGATAAAATGCATGTTTATTCGATAAATGTGGAATGAAAAATAATCTTCAAATTAAAATGCAAATTACCTATTTCCTCTCGGCCTGTAAGAATATCGATTTTGCCCACGTGTGTTATGTGATCATGTAGAGGTATTTTTCTTATTCGTGCACGAGATTGTTACGTATGAATAAATTATTTTTGTCCAATAATGCGATTTCAACCGCGGTCCGCGATTGTATAAAATTTATCTTATTTTTTTGTTTAAAGTCACTTTTATCAAACATTATTATCTAAACTCTAATTCAAATGTATAGTTAGACGATGTCGGAGGTATTGCATGAAATGTTTCAGCAAACCCTTTTTGTTATTATTATAAAGGGAGTAAATCTTTAAAAAAAATAGCCCAAAATCGGGAAACTGACACATTTAGTAATGTTGGAGTTAATACCCCTGAAAATTTGAGTGGTTGGTTGTTTTGGGTGTAACGGCTTTTTGTCTATATTGAGCCGTCTCCCAGAGAGAGGGAGAAAGAAAAGAATATACAAATAGACAGATAAAGAATAGAGGAGACAAAAAACTCAAAACAACACGCATCACGCACCTGCTGCAAACACAGCCGTCCCTTGCTCTACTATATTTATTTATTCCTATGTCTTATTCTATTAATCTTTTTTTTTTCTTCTTCTTCTTCTTCTTCTATACAACCGAACAGCTATGCATAATTAGCGGAGCTCCAGACGGGAGGGGTTGTTTTATAATTGTGGGGATCTCCAATGATGCATATGCTGTGACTCATCATTTGAGCCGCCTTAGTGAGACGGTTTTAATGAGGGGCCACTGCCCATGTGTTCTTGGGAAGGCGTTTTGTTGTCATTTGGCATTACCTCTTATCTGGAGCTCCGATATTTATGCTTGTATCCCTGTATGATTTATCATAACATTTTACTATACAGCCCGGTTTCCCAAATATTTGAATTCATGTTTTGTATTTGTACCGCATATTGCATGTATTTACATGTACTGAGAGTATCCAATAGACTTGTAAACTTGGTAAACTTGTAAACTTGGAACAAAATGCTTTGGTTCATCTTATCATTTTGAGACAGAAAGCAATAAAAAGAGCATACCGCAATGTTCTTAAATTTTCAGACACCCAAAAAATACTGTAATCATCCGCTCAAAGTTGGACCAAAGTCGTTTTGGGCTATAGAGAAATGTCAACAAAAATGTGCAGAAATGGCAACTGTATACACCCTGATCAGACCAGTTCCTAAGGAGCAGCCAGATCTCGGTTTTCTTTGTCCAGATCTATCTGGCCGAAAACTTAGGATCTTTACAGTATACAATATGCCCGTACAGCTGTACGGTTGGCGGACTTCATCATAAACAACAACCCTGTTTTTGTTTTAACAAATGAACAAATGAAAACAAAAATATTTATCGTAATACCTTGATGGGATGAATGCGTGACTTGCGATTTTACGTCCTTTTTAAACAGAATTTCTGTCATGATCGATAGTGTGTGAACAGTCAAAGGGAAGCAACTGGAATATTTTTTTCAGCTTGCAAGCTTAAACTGAAGTTATGACAGCTGTGGACATAAAACGTCCAAATCTGTATCCTTTGAAAAGCGCTGATTAGTTGAAAACGACAACGAACGAAACTTAAACATAATATAAAGGTTAAAATTAAGTTACACAGAAAAAAAACAAAACAAGTAAATGAATAAATAATAAAAAAAACAGCATTAATAATAATTTTTGGTAATTAAAATAATCAAAATTTTATATTTTCTACTAACATTATGAATGAAACATAATTTCATTAAGATAAACGGCTCATTTAAATCGGCGAAACTATAGGACTAATTAATTTATATAAAAAAGTAAAAGAAAAAGTAAATAAATAATAATAATAAGATAAGAAGCAGGGTCATACCAACCTTTAATGGATATCCAGGTATCTACAACCGGCTTTGAAGCATACATGTATTATACATGTAGGTATATAATGGCAATTCTTAGTTACACTCTTCTATATTATTAAAACTAATTACAACATTTTGGCTGTGCATGCGTTATATGATTCTGATTATTAGACGAATATTGTCATATATATTTAAATTAGTGTTGTCATTAACTTTTTAGTCTTTATGGCATATAAAGAGAAACTACCTTAAATGTACAGAATATATAGGAAAACGGGCTCTTTGGAACCTCTGTTAGTGTAACAAACCCTATCGCAATTTCCTTACAAATTGTTATATTTTTTTCTGTGAAAACGAGAGCTGAAAGACAAATTCATTTCGGACACGCTGATATAAATTTTATAATTTCAAAATGAAGATAAATTAGTCTTTTTGGGCGAACAGTCATCGCGGTGACAAGAGAAATATAGTCGAAACTTGCCTGAAACTTCCCCATAATTGTATACGACCAAGTTCCATTAAATTTACACGTAAACTGTGAATCTGTAGTTTCTTTGATTTTATTTCAATCATTTACAACAAATGACTTATTTTGTTCTGTTAAAATGTTTGCAGCGCGCTCTGTGATGTTCGATTCTTTAGTTTTGAGGGGCTGGTGGTCGGGCGATGGTGCTGGTTATAACTTCCGGTGCCGGGCGTCCTACTTATTTGGATAAAAGTAGGGCAAGGGCCTACTGTGCTTTTAACCGGTGCAATTTAGCTGAAGTGTTTCCACATGTCGAGGGGGACACGCGTCCCATTTAACGCGCGCGCACTGACAACACGTTTATCAAAGTACTTGGATGGATTTCCGTGTTTCCCGGTGACTACGCGCTAGGGTCCGGATGCGCGACCCCCTCCCCCTACCCCAAATAATGGAACCGTACACGTTCTAAGGTGGGTAGTACATCCAGAGACACAAACCAGTGCATTTAAAAATCCGCCATCTCCCCTCCGCATTCCATTTTCTGTCAATTCTTTGAGCCGAAAAAGCGGGCGTGCGTCATTACACCCCCTCACCCCCTCCCCACACCTACCCGCGAAGTGGACTTGTCCATATTTGAAATTGGTATATTCCATCTTCCACGGACAGGGGGAGAGGGGCCAACCCATATTTAAGCATTTTTGCCTCCATATACCTTTTTACAGTAATTTAATAATGATGCCCTCTGTTCGAGTAGAAAAAAAAACATATAGAAAGAATAATATTATTTTCTACGCCCATGGACGTAGACTATCTAGTAATTGCTTTGGACACGGAAGTACAGCCATTAGTGACACACAATACAGCTTGACCTTTATGCAAGTGAGCACTATTTGCATAGATGGCGTGAGCGGTCATATTCGCATATATGTTGTGAGCGCTATTTGCACAGATGAGAGCAAGGGTTTATTTGATAAGCGTGGCTAAGCGTAGACCAAGCTTTTTGTGAAAGCTTTACTTGTACTACCCTTATTTTGGCCAATTGTATGGTAGGGTTGAGCGTTTAGTGTCATCTACTTATTTCCTAAATTACTCTAAAGACTTATTAAATATTTCTAAATTCCTAAATTCAATTTATGTTGTACTTCTTTCTTTCTTTCTTTCTTCCTTCGAGTGCTTGTGATTTATCAATTTCAGAGTTGCAATGTTGCTCTGTAAACCTATCTAAAGTCTCTAAATTCCCAAAATTCAATATATTCCCAAAATTCCATCAACATAAGCTTGTGTTTTTGTTGTATTTTTCTTTGATATGACTGCATTTTAATGCTTTTTCACTTGAAGTGGTTTAATTGTAGTCGTTGCCGCGTCAGCCCAAGGCACCCAGGCAACTCTCATCATCAGCATGCGTAGACACCACCGATCAGTCGCCCCATATGAGCTGGCCCATGGTGCGTTACCTATCTGTCCGTCTGTCTGTTCGTCCGTTCATCCAATCCCAGACTAGTCCAATTACGAGGCTGGACGAGTCCACTCTTAACCTACAAGTTATGAGAACCGAATGAGCACCTCAGGCAAACACGGTAAGTCCTGTGGTAGAGATCACTGACCCTATAATTATCCAGGTGTGCTTCAAGGTGTGCTTTTGCCGTATTATCACGTGCTCTCATACCTGAAATGCTCGTGGAATGTCATTCAGTTGCGAGGGCTCGCGATACTAATTCCTAGCAGTAAAAAAATAACGCGTACTAAATTTTGTGGTCAAAAGTTGTCGGACCCTATATTTTTTTTATTCAGGCTTCGGATTGAATTGGGGTTTTCTGTAGCGTCGGATTATGCATGTCAGCAATTGCCCCCCCCCTTCCACCACAAGTCCCCCGCTACACCTGTATGTCTGTTTTCTGTCACATACGTTAGCGCTTAGTCTTCTATAAGCCCGGCGGTCAGTGGCACATGCGTAGGAAACAACTATTAGCGCAATCGGTAGGCTCCTGACATATAAGGCAGAGGTCCTGGGTTCGATACCCGGTCTGGCCACATACTTTCGTTTCTCCTTCCGCTGATTCAAGAAGGGCAGTTGTCGTTTACTGGCGAAAAATATGTGCACTCTGTACTGGTTAACCGCTTAGGAGGTCTAAACCTGCCCAGGAATAGTGTGGTTAGGTTAACTGACCGTCCCGATATGAGCATAGCTGTTTACCGTGGACGTATTTAGCAAAAATCAATCAATAAATAAATTTCACGGATGCTCTTGAAGCCGGCATACAAGTGATCAGGAGTAGACCCTAACTACCATGCAACCGGCTCCATACATTGCACTGCGGCACAGTGGCTGAGGACCCGCATAGCATCTTTCACGCAAGGATGAGGCATTATGTCAATTAATCTGAGCCTTCTCTGTCTAACGAAAGCCTTCTGATATTTTTTGATTGGCGGCTTTTAGCACAACGTAAAAAAGTGAAAGGTCAGAGAAAGCTCGGATTATATGTCAATATGCGTCCTTTCACCTCGGTTCACACCGTACTGCGGACCATTATGCCAGCGCCCGTCGAGCAATGGTGTCTGCTACTGTGCGTCTGTCCGTAATGTTAAAAGTTCTATGGGGAATTCGTCTGTTACAGTGTGGCTGTATGATGTACGTCTGTCTCAAACTGCCATCACGGAGGTGCAAGTGCAGTATTGAATTCCCTTAGCACAATCAGGTTCCGTATTACATGGCGCTAAGTCCGCAAAAAGGAATTCCTGACCTCCCCATGTGTACCTCGGGAATTTTAAACTAATGGGACCGCTACGAAATGAGCACGTGCACATTTCCGCAAAAATCACTTCCCAAATGCACTGTTCCAGCGTCCCACCGTCTCCTATACAAATTAGGACAGGGTAACTGTTAGGTTATTTCTGTAGGCAACAGATCGGTAATTTCCGTTGAAATACCGATGAGACTGCAAAATTACAATGGACGAAAAACGTCCGCGGGAGTCAAGCCAGATGGATATAAACGTCCATGGAGTGGACAAAATTCGTCCAGTTTCTTACTAATGACACTCTAATGACATTACAATACGGCCAAAGAAGTGTTAAATATGAGCGGCGTGAACGAAAAACCGATGTAGACAGCGAAACTGTGATGGACGAAAAACGTCCAAGGGGTCAAGCCCAGTGGACGATAAACGTCCAAGAAGTGGACGATTTTCGTCCAGTCAAGCTCCCGTAACTCACGCTTTATTTTCATCTGACAATTCCTGGTAAAGTTTGTCCTGAAAGTTACAGCGATATAACTGGTATCATACATGAAATAATAAATCCACATGCACATGGCAATATGTCTAAGAATGTTATCAGAAATTTTACACTTTAGGAGAGTAATTATATCACTATGGGAGTCTGCTGTCATTTAATTTGTTGGAAAGACGGAAAGACAAGAACGCGCTACATATACCTTTTTTAAAATTTATGGAATGAACATAATTATTGAAAGGTTTATCACTACAGAGTTAAGTATTAGTCCAGCTCAAAACCAGCAGGTTGTATGAAAAGAGTGGCACATCATGTCATGAAAAAAACAAAACAAAACAAAAAAAACAAGAGGGCCATGAGGCCCTGAATCGCTCACCTGAGTAAAATGTTCAAGGTCAAACTAGGGTCATCATTTGAACAAACCTGATAGTTTGTAGCTGTCAAAATATGAGAGTATTAGTTTAATGTCAAAGAATGACCTTGATCTCTATCGCTAAAATTGTACATGTGCTCATTTATTTGACAGTACATGTATTTGTTAACCTCTGCACCAACATTTTCTACAAGTTCCGTGAATTCTTTATTTTAAAGCATTTTCTCATACAAAAGCACCAGAATTAAAAAAATTGACCTTGTCATAAATATGTCAAAGTCAACCGAAAGTCATCACCATTTGAACAATTTTGGGACAAAATCTTCAAAACTTAATATGAAATCTTGTATTCTAGGATTTTCACATATTTGACCTGTAAAAAGGGCCAAGGTCAACCCAAGACAATCATTTGAATAAGGTCGGTATTACACGAGTACTCAATGCTACATACCAAGGTACAATGCCATCAATCAATTGGTTCTAGAGAAAAAGGTTTTTAAACATTTTTTAAAGATCATGGGCATGATGGCCATGATGGTCATGTAACCTAGACTAGTTGAACAAAATTTCATTCCCTCAGCACCGTGAGACTCTATATAAAATTTGGTTACAAGTGACTCGGTCGCTTTTGAGAAGATGTTAAAAACTGTCAAAATATGAGAGTCCTGGATCGTTTCAGAGGTCAAAAATTGACCTTGACTTCTTGTACCTAAAAATCTTTTTTAAGACAGCTATAAACACCAGTTTTTTGGCCAAAATATTCAAAAGGTTCCGTGAAATATTACGTTCTAGCAATGTCCCATATTTGAACTTGCCGTAAACATTGGTCAGGGTCAGCACAAGATTGGTAGGTTGGTAGTACTTGAGTACTCGATGCTGCATACCAAGTTTTAAGGCCATTCGTAAAGTTGGTCTGGAGAAGAATAGTTTTGAAGATTTTTACAATATATGGGTGTAGCGGCCATAATGGTCATGCGACTATGTCCGTTTGAACAAATTTCATTTCCTCAGCCCCTGGAGGCTCTATATGAAATTTGGTTATAATTTGCCGATAGGCTTTTGAGGAAATATTAGATATTGTCAAAATATGAGAGTGCTGGGTCAAAGGTCAAAGAATGATCATGACCTCTTGTACTCATAAACCATTTTGTACTTATTAAGATGACCATATCTACAAATTCATAGGACCAAGTCATCAAAATTTTATATGGAATCTTGTTCTTACATTTTCTCATATTTGACCTTGCTGTAAAAAGGTAAAGGTCAATGCAAGATCATAATTTGAACAAGCTTGTTAGTACTTGAAAACCCGATGCTATATACCAAGTTTCAAGGCCATATGTCAAGTGGTTCTGGAGAAGAAAATATTTGGAGGTTTCTACCATATATGGGCATGGCGGCCATATTGGTAATGAGACAGACCGTTTAAATAAATTTTCATTCCCTAAACACCTGGAGGCTCTATATGAAATGTGGTTACAACTGGCCCAGTGGCTTTTGAGGAGATGTTTAAAATTGTCAAAATATCAGAGACCTGGGTCAAGAGTCAAAGAATGACATTGACCCCTGTACTCATAAACCTTCATGTACTCATTAAGATGACTGTCTATACCAATTTTTAGGCCAAAATCTTCAAGAGTTTCGAAGAAATCTTATGTTCTAGCATTTTCCCAAATAAAAACACTAGAAACCAAATTTGACCTTACCGTAAAAAAAGACAAGGTCAATCCAAGATCATAATTTGAACAATCCTTAGCTAGTAGTACTTGTGTACCCGATGCTAAATACCAAGTTTCAAGGCCATCGGCTTTTTCGTTCTGGAGAAGAAGATTTTTTATAGGTTTTTACCAAATATGGGCGTGGCAGCCATGTTGGTCATGTGACCAGGACCGTTTTAACAATTTTTTGTTCCCAAGACCCCTAGAGGCTGCATATGATATTTGCTTAAATCGGCCCAGTAGTTTCAGAGGAGAAGTTGTTTGAAGCTTTGGACGGACGACGGAGCCTGCCTATGTTACAAGCTCAGGTGAGCTAAAAGAAAAGCTTTACTTGAAGCACGAGATAGTTGTCTATGAGAAATGTTGTAGGCCAAAGTTAATGTTCAATGTCATCAATGTTACCGTGGCAACAACAATTTAAAATATAGGCTTTTTCTGTTATGAGTCTCACCTTCAATATATACGGTATATATATATTTTTTTAAGTTGCAGTAATACATCTACTACACTGAACAACTTGACGAGTAATTCATCATTGACTATGTGTCATTGTATCAGGCAGCTTACATTCTTTAATACTGTAAAGAGAAATAGTAGTTGCATGGCACGTTTTTTTTGATATGTCACATTCTATGTATAATAATAATGATAAAAAGTTTGCTTTTGAGGGATAGACAGCGGTAATTAACCAAAGAAATTTAATAGCAGCATGCAGATACATCGATTTCGTTGTAATTATGATGATGCACTAACATCTTCGCGAAACTATAGAAAAACAATAAATTTCGCAATTTTGCGTATTAAGGTTTCCATAGCTACCGAAGAAGCCCACTCTTGTAAATTGTCATATCATGTCATATTTGACAACTTTTCTCATTTTTCTCTTTTAAAAGAGAGGTTATTAAATTACATGAACTGATTCAGTTTTAAGATTAAGCTGTAGAACATTTTAAGGTAATTCATTTGTGTCCTTTTTGTTCCCATAGAAACTGGAAAAAATGCCTGGTTTGGTATACCTAACTCAACTCAACTATACTTTATTAAGCTCAGGTCACAAAGTGACATATGCGTAACATGTAATGCATAATAGTAAACAGCAATGACGTAGCGGCACTGCATAACACAAAAGAGTGGATACAATGGTTGAAGCCCTAACATATAGAATGGCGTTTTGGGTAGAGGAAGCAATGCTTCTCCTAACTTTTCAATAGATAGTTTATGTTACAGTGGCAGTGCCGTAGCAGATCTATGCCCTGTATGACTTGTCGTACAAATCAATACAGTGGACCTTTTTTCTCCAGTCCAGCTTCTATGGAAATCTTGAATAAGCAAAACATGCCACGGGCAGACAACCTAGGTGATCAGTCTGTCTCGGGCCGGCTCCGCAGTAAGGAACTTTGTTAAACTTAAAAGATTTAAATACTTTAATGACAAGTATAATGTGTTGTAGTAATTTAACATTTTATTCAACATGCTTCGTGATATACGATTTAATTTTTAATCTTATCTGTTTTCCATGACAAGAAGTGTTCAAACAATGACACAGGAGCTTTGAATAAAGCAACTGCAACAACGTCAACACATCCATAATGCTTATATATCATTATGTCATAATGATAATTTTTGCCACTTGTTTTGTAATAAAAAATATGTCTCCGATAAATAGAAAAGGGTGATTGGATGCCTCAGTAAGAAGGAAAATTCTCAGGAACTGACACAATTCAATCCCAGATCCCACCCTAGACACTTTGCGGGAAGAGACAATACAAAATTAGACACCACAAAAGACATCATCAGCGACAGCCAGGTGTACTGTACTTAACGGTCATTAATTAAGGTACGTTTTGCAAAATAAAAATATGATGGCATAGCTGTACCAACTCAATTTTTTGTAGTGATCTGCGCAGCAGAATAACCGACAGACTGACAAAAGTAATACTTGGTACACGCATGCCATCATTGTTTAATTTTACGAATTTTCCTGTCTGTATCTGCTGTAAAATTGCAGCTTTGACCGTTTGTTTCTACCATTTTGAGCAATAATTGGTTCAAATAACGCAAAAAAGCTATGAAAACATGTGCATTGAACTTCAGTTTCGTTGTTTGATTACTAGTATCATCATATCAGAAGAATTCGTTGAAACAACTACGACAACAACAGCAATGTGCAAAGAGCAAACAAGGACATGTCATGCATCATGTGTCAGTTTACAACCCCCAGAAATGTTACTTTTGCCACTTAAAGGGAGGAATTGGCAACCGTTTCTTCCTCTAAGATACTTCAGACCTAAGGCTATAAAACCTGACATAAATTAAGTTTTATTAGCCTTTGGACACAGGGGATTACAGATAACCTCTGCAGTTACATGCTCATCAACAGGTTACAGCATCCTTTTCAAAGCTAATGACTGTACTGACTGTGGAATTTTACACATGATTCGGGAGATATTTATGGCCATTTATGTTGCATTTCACTAGTTATTCGAAATTACTTATAGTAAGTTAGGAACTGTCGATACATTATCTTCAGTTTATATATTAGTATTTTGGATTAGGCCCTAAAAATTTGGACACTCAGATATGTGTTGTAATTATTCTAATCTCGGATCTACTTTTTTCCAAAAGTGAGAATTTGGTACAAGTGGCAAACAAGGTAGACCCTGATTATACCATGCTGACCTAATTGTCCCATGGAAGTTAGGAACATTATAGATGGCTGGATATTGTCTTGAAGAAAGCCAGTTTTTTCACTATAATACGCTTTCTCGCACTTCATCGAAGTTCTATGTGTTCTATGGTTAAGTATATCGTGACCAGAATGCATTGATGAGTACACCGGTGATAAGCGCGTGCGTGCAAATGCCAGTAATTTAAGTGTTTTGAGGAATGTGTGTGTGTGTTTGTGTGTGTGTGTGTGTGTGTGTGTGTGTGAGAGAGAGAGAGAGAGAGAGAGAGGGTATTCATCTTTCAATATCCAAGGACATCGGCTTTTAAGGTTACATTGTTCAAATTTTTAAAAGTTTAGGCCAATTGCGCGAGTTTGGACCTTAAAATATGTATACACAGAAATGAGCCCGTGTATTTGCGCAAAGGAATTAGAATACTTTCTTGTCATTGAAAAACCATATATGAGATACGGAAGGTATTGGTCAACATGCTCGAATGTGCAGGCTGATCAGGGTCTTTTCTCTTTGACATGCAGTGAGGATATTTTTCATGCTTTATTATTTATTTACTAGTTTTGAAAAAGAAACCAGTGCACGGGAACGGCAAACGGTTGGTCAGACTACATGGATGCGCAAACTGATTTGAGTTTGCACTAGTCGCAAATGCCATCTTATTTGAATGTTTGCTTACATAGATTTAGTGGCGGTAGTCATAACTGTAGTTACTTTTGCAAGCATTTTGCCTTCACTCGAAGCAAAATTATACCTGTCAGAGAAATGTGCGTCAAAGAATCTTTGCAACATTAACCTTATTATTATCGTTTGTACATGTACTTTTGGTTGCATGAAATATGCATATGATTGATTTTAAATATGAAACATGTCTTTGTAAACCTACTGATGAGATTTGACAAATGCATATACAATGGCAAAAGGCGTGCCGGCTGACTACGTTTAACTTTGCTCAAATGGTATAATTGTGTTTTGCTAGAGGAATAAGCTTAAGAAATATTATCAACAGCGTTCGTCATTTCTCTCTCTCTCTCTCTCTCTCTCTCTCTCTCTCTCTCTGAAAATGCACTTTTTTTAATTAATGCATATTTTTATACCAGTGTGATCAGCGTCAATGTTTACCCACTGATTGCAGCGAACTTTATACTAAGTCCAAGTTGTATACCTTCTGATTGTGTATCCCATAATTTTAAGCACTTGATATTCGGACAAAAGTTATAGGCAGACAATGTGGAATATGATCAAGCTGCTCTGATCCGGGTCTGCAATTTTTGCAAACTATCTGCCCATGCTGTCCAACCTTGTGTGAGAAACGACCAAGTTGAGACAACTTTTGTACTTTATTTGCTCTAGATACCCGGAAGAAGCTGCCTGAGCCGGGTCCGCAATGTTTTCCAATTATCTGATGACACAGTGTAGCTCCTGATCAAGCTGCTGTTGTGATTATTCGAACTTATGTTTTCCTTTGCGCAGAGGCACGTATAAGTTAAACTGCGTCATTGGTCAAATAACGCTTATGTCAAAATAATATCAAAGGTCAATGAATATTTAATCTTCGTTTTCGCGTTGGTAGTATACTGTGTGAATAGTAGCACTCTGCCAAATGTTGATTCAAAATGTTTCTCTTGTTTGTAAATCTACAATGGAAAATTTATAGAAAACTGACACAGATATTGCAAACTTTCTTAATTCAGTGCAGATCTACTTTCGATTTCCACTTTCGGTTTAATACACACCAAACATTGGATCATGTTGGTAACTGTTTTGGAATCAGGTTACTCTCAAGATTGACCGCGGTCGATTTTGAAATTCCAAAAAGAACAGCTGAATCTGTCGCTACCCAGTGTCAAAATTACGGTTGCGGGTGCCTAGCGACCCAGCTGACTTGAGACATATTTATATAAGTTATTGTCAACTCTTCACCTAGAGACATATTACAAAACACACTTCCATTTAATCTGCGCCCATTATCTTTTTTGTTTTAAGATTTTTCTTGTTTATATCAGACATCAGAATGGGATAGTATAGATGCTAAAAACAAGATTATTATTATTATTATTTCGTTGTTGTTGTTTTCATTTTTAATCATTTTACCTTTTTCCGTCCCCCATCTTATTTACTTTTATACGTTTGCCATATTCTTGCAGTGGCTGGATGTATAATGTTGAGTTCAACAATTTCGGTCGTATCGAGGCACGAGCCTCCGTCGCCTGATGTATAAGAGCGCTGGCTCTTAAACATCATGTCTTTCAAAACTGTTAGTTCGAACCTCGACTGGCGCACAAGTGAGAAGGTCAAGTTCAGCTTATGGAAGGTCAGAGTGTTTTCTCGGGGAGGTCCGGGTTTCGCCCACCTTTGATTAATGATCGGCATGACATGGGTGAAATGTTCTTGAAAGAACTGTCAAACAAATATTAAAAATAAGTAATAATATCGAGAACTGGTGCGATATGTCCAATGTGTGCAATGTAACCCGTTTACAGTGTGAAAAATTCCAAATTTACTCCGGTAATGGGTTTCGAACCCGGTTACGCTAGCACAGGAAGTCAGCGCTACTAGCTCTTTGCATTGTAGCTGTGTGCTATAGGAACAGTTTCAATATTCGTCTATTTCGTGATTTTTAAGACGGCAAACCTTTCTTCACAGAAAAATACGCAACATTGTGTATGCTGTAGCCGCGTATATGTGTTTCCAAAAGTTTAATAGTATACGTACTAAGGGTAGCAAGACACGGAATAACGTTATGATTGGCGCGACGTCACGTTAAGCGGCAGAAACGTCAACGAAAATCTTTGAACCCCTTACGTACTAAAATCGTTCTGTCTGGAAGAAGGAATAAAATATGTTCTCAATTCATTCGATTTCGTCAAGTTAGACTCTGTATAAGAAATTATAATTTTTTTACCAAAATCGAAGGATAGGCCAAAAACCGCCCTTAGTGCACCTTGTCCATTAAAAGAATTAATTTGCACTGACGATACTGTTCACAAATCAGAAAAATGCTTTTTTTTTCCTGCCTAATTTTCATAACGATGATTCCCAGGAGGCTCAGTGGGTGCATCTCTTGGCACCGAGTCTGTTCATGTCCTCTATATGACCACATCATATACAGAAGTCAAAACCAATATTTTATTGGCCGTTACGATATAAACAATTTGCATTTCGGGTTGACGATATTTTGTTTTATTAAAACAGACATTTTCTCAAAACTTTGACAGATGATTTCGAACATATAACTTATTGTTAAATGAATAATTAATAATCTGGGTTTGCACTGTTTGCCTTTGTCCCATTTATGTGTGGGTAAAACTTGTGCTATCAATTTTCACATATTTACAAACTGACCTGTTCGCTTCTTTCACTCAGTAGCCCAAAAAGTGTCAATAGATACGAAAGAGTGATCCGATAGACTGATCTGGGTATTAAATGTTTCACTGGCACAATATGTTTTGGCCAGGCTATGGCATTTCCTCCAAATTTCAGACAGGCTTTTACTGCTCCATGTTTTCATAATTGATGAGCCTTCAAATTCTGTTGCTATTAACAGTGGCTAAAAACCAATTTTAATTATTACTGACATGTTTATGGCTTTATTCTTGACGGAATCTTGGACTAAGATTAACGACCGAGGCCATTTCAGACCTTTCATATTTATTTTCATCTGATTGGCCTCAGAGATCAAAGTATACTGACGGCCAATTGAATTCTCGAGGGCCATAAAGCATTATTTGTCTGTAACAAATTTCGACTTCCCTGAGTGGTTTTAGCATCTAAAGATGTTGACCAATTGGCCCACAGTATTTGTGAGAAGCTAAGAACTGTGAATTTATTTTATCTTTTCTATTTTTTTATACATACATATATACTGAAGAACAAAAAAAAGAGAAAGAAAGAGAAACGTTATATACATGAACGCTAAAAATCATGGGATGCAAAGAATCTAAAATAAACTTAAAATTGTTTGTCTGTTTTGTTATCTGAATCTGTTGGTATTTGTAAAAAACTCCTTGCAAGGTTTTAGCCGTGGTTATTTCTTTTTTCGATCGAAATGTTAGAAGATTTACATATATTTGTAACCATTATTCTATTTTTTATAAACCTAAAAATGCTAGTTACATTTATTGAAATTAGTATAGATATAATATCAAAAAATTCCTTTGTAAAGTTTGCAGTATAACTTGTAGTGATAAACTCTATAACAATATGTAAATAAATTCATGCATATCCATTTCTTCGTTCATTGCGTTGTACATGATATGCATTGTGATTACATTGATACTTTCAATCGAATGCTGCTTTGCACAAAAAGCTGTGTATCTTAATTAATACGTGAAACATTTCTTACAATTGAAAAACATAAACATTTCTGCAATCTTATATGTACATGATTTGTTTGCGAATGTATACTTTATAGGCGGTAAAGCCACATTTCTCCGTTATTAGCAGTTACATTTTTCTGGTATACTTTTCGGCCAGATTATTGTATTCTCACCTCGCTGATAGAAACGGATTAACGTTGACGTCATTTGAATCAGTAGCGCTTCACAGAAACTCCCTTATTCTAATCTGAAGGAAGCAAAGAAAAACATTTCATTTAAACCAGCGAAAATAATCAACTGTCAGTAGGAAAGCAAATATGCGATGCTACTCATGTCTTAACAAAGCGTATGCGATATCGTCCTTCATCTTATCTAAGTAACGTCATAAAATACGTCATTTCTAATTGTTACGATATGGCTTTAAAATGATTGTTATTCAAAATTATAAACACTATTATCTATAAGTATTTCAAGCTTTTGAAGCAGACATATTAAAAGGTTTATGTTAGTGAGTTTTTCTCGAATTCTTGCATGGTTACAAATACAGCCATTTTTAGCGGCTTGGAGTCGGGCGTGTCAGGACTGGTCTTGAAACGGTCTGTTTGTATTCGAGTGTTATGGGTATGATAGGTGTTACGTAATAAAAATACTTTGTAAACTAAATTCCTAAGGTATATTGCTTATGTTCGGCTTTTTTCTCGCCTACAACTAGCAGAAACGAACCATAGTTATCAGTTTTCTGGTGTCGTCGACGGCGGCATAAACTTTGAGTCGCGTTTTCTGGTTTGGCTCCAGTTTGTGACAAATTGAATGCGCTCCAGGCGAGACACAGTATTCCCAAGACATCGTCTTCCTTTAAATGTCCCCAGCTTCGTTTTGGCTTAGCTGCCTATACATCCGTAAATAATATTACTAACTTGCAAAAATCGTAACTGCTGAGGCATTGATATTTCATTGAAAAACTAGTGGACGTGTAAATTTTCATGTCTATCGGCCTTGCACTTACAGAGTTAACCTCATTTCCTTGAAAATAATATTTGATAGTTTGTTCCCAAATATCATAGGAAAACCACTGATGCTAGGTTGAATATATTGTAGACAGACCTTGAAAAAATTGGACCCATGTTTTATTTTTATTTTCTGTCGGCCTTATACGTCTCCCCGTATATCATCATAGTGCAGATTATTTTTTTCTGGCCCTTTGGGAATATTGAGTTCATATTAAGTCATTTTGAAACTAGAGTTATGCTTCGGCCAGGGCCAGGCCAGTGTTGCATATTGCATTACTGGTCTTGAAAGATTCAATTAAACCGAGTCTGCTATTTTCATTCTTTGGTGTATTCTTTGCTCCCAAAGGATCTAACAATTCAGAACTTAAATATTTATTTTTAAATATGTATCTTATATGAAAAATCTTTGATTGCTGCTTCCCACAGCCCGAATAATAGTTAGTTTGCAAAGGCCATAGAAACTGTAAAAATTCATTTATTGTAAGTTTGACCAGATAACTATGGTGCACTGTAAATAAATCCGTCGATTTTATGGTAGAATACCTGGCAACCAGCTGCCAGACCTTTACCCGATATTTTTACGGGCGCCCGTTAACAGGCGCAGGAATCATTGCGCAGAGTAGAGTATAATAAGACAGGTATTGTTTTGGTCATATAGTTCTTCGACACTATCAAAGTATTCTCAAGTACGGTCAGTTTACGTAACTCTACTATATGGTGATTTCAAAAAAATGTTCTACAGGCAGATGCCCATTAAAATAACGGGAATGGACTGGCAGCTCGTTGTCAGGTAAAATCTACGGAAATTATTTAACATGAGTTTTCCAACAAGACGATCCGACATGATTCTGTGTCAAATAAGTCAATAAAATTCTGTACTTTGTTGGACCCTGAAATTAACGCCCAAATTTTGTTTTCAACATGTCAGGTTTTCGATTACTGGGTGTTTATCTGAAGAAAACACGTCGGTTAAAAAGTTTCAAAATAAATGATCATTTCAGATATTGGGCCTTTATGGTCGTTCTTTCTATTGCATATCTTTACAGTTGATTCACTTTGTGCGAAAAATTCAATCCTTTGTTGCAGTTAATTGTAGTATGCAAAGCTCTGTCACAAACACGCAAGACATGCAGATTCTTCAATTTTATTGCTTGCCTGTTTTTAAATGCATTAATGAGGAAATAGTGAAATACGCAGCCACTCCCCATAGCATGCCTGCATAATGAGTGCTTGGTTGGTTGGATGTCTTGGATTTAACGGCCCCTTGAGACAGTATTTCAGTCTATATCAGGCCGTCTCCTAAAGAGAGGGAGATAGGCGAGAAAAAAATGTCCAAACATTCCACATCCGCACCTACAGCAAGCACAATAAGACCATGCACTACTTTTATCCAAATAAGTAGGACGCCGCGGCACTGGAAGTTATACCCAGCACCATCGCCCGACCCGACCATCCTCTAATGCATCAATTGTGATAGTTAAACTATGTAGATAATGCTATGATGCAATAAGCAATTATATAACGTATATATTAAGGTAATACCATATGTCTGTACTTTTAAATGTGCAGCCTTTTTATGCTTCCTACACAAGACATATATTAAAGAAAGAGTAAGATACTGCAAGAGCTATCCTTCCTATGCATGTGGAATTCCAGACCATCGTACAATCTTTCATAATGTTTTGTGTTAGTTTAAACGCTTTTCTGAATATAAACGCTTAACTTTTGGAACCATCTTTCTATTGTCATTAGAAATAGGTTCATTTGATTTATTATGCTATGTCTATTTCGGTGACTGGTAATAATATTTATTTTCAACAGTTCTTCATATAAACTGCTTCGAAAGGAAAATTTATTTGTCCTATAGTATGTCACGATCGTTACATTTTCTGTCATCTCGTATCATAGTGACAACAAATTATGTTTTAGTCCGCCCATTGTCCGTCTAAAGTCTTCGAGAAGCTAAAATAATTCAGCATAAACATTTGCGAAATTAACCGACCAGCAGTTTGTCTAAATAATTTTGATAATGAACACAATGACTACTGAATTTCAGCCCATGAAGGTGATGCTAACTGGCATGCCATCCTTGTAAAACTTGAATACCCTTAACTCTTAACTTAAATATGTTTATTAAGGTGGTGATTATCACTGATTTGGGGCAAAGACATAAATCTGCATAAAATGCTGAAAATACAACAGATCATCACAAAACTTAGCAGATGTCCTCTTTATGTTGATTCTCACAATTCAGAATCCCAAAATGCAGGACTTGTTGAAGTTAAAAAGGATTTATATAAGAAAAGACAAAATGGTAATTTTGTGCGCAAAAATCTAAAACATGACCATCGTTATTCAAAATGAAATTAGGTCTGAACACAAATTAATGCATTATAAAGAGCATCCTAACAATTATTTTTTCCAATTTTTTGGCACATAATCAGGCTGTGCAGATAAATACAGATGTAGCCTGGGTCCAAATATTTGTCTAAAATACACAGTAGAGTCTTATTTCAAGGTTGAATAATTTCAATAACACACCTGTCTTGGTCATTGTAATGTATATTTATACTGTGAGTATGATACAGGTACTGGTTTGGTTGTTTTGGGTTTAACGACCTTTTGAGACAGTATTTCAGTCTGTATCGCGCCGTCTCCCGAAGAGAGGGAGAAAGACAGAAATGATAGATAAGAGAAAAAAATGTCCAAACAACCCCCACCTACTGTAAGCAAAGTTGGCCCTTGCCCTACTGTCATCCAAATCAGTAGGAATGATACAGGTATAACAGCCCTACCTGTATTTAATGATTGCAACCATTATACATGTACTATATACATGGTCAGACATTTGAGAAAAGTTACTGTTTTTATCTGGTCTAGCTAACAATTTGAGACAGAGCTGGAACAAATAATTGCTAGGACGTTCTTTTTAATGCATTAACTACCTTCAGAGCTAAGTACAATTTCAACAATGAATTTCAGTTTTTAGATTTCTGCGCAGAAAATTACCCTTTGATCTTTCTATGTAAAAACACTTTTTTAAATAGCTTGACCCTCTATTTTGTATTCTACACTGTAGAGAACAACAAAAATAAGAAACCTGCTAATTTCAGGGAGATATGTTAATTTTTTATGGTTTTATTCAGATTTTTGTATATACCAAAAATCACCACCTTAAAAACAAAATAGTCCCGCCCTTGGCATTGAAACTTGAGACAAGTAAGTAGAATAAAAAGAAATGTAGTTAAAACTGTAAGACACTGAAAATTACAAAGCGCTGTCGGTTATTACTTTAGGATTAAATATTATGCACAGCTGAAAGGTCTAAAAAATATAAAACACCAAGTATCATTTTTACAAAATTGTATATTTTGTTATTTCAGATTGCACGACAGAAAGACGACAGGAAACAACAGTGCCAGGATTCTGAATTAATGCACCCAAACTCCAAAAATATGCTACGAAATCTTGGATGCAGCTATGAATTTTAAGGACACATTCTAACAATATCTGTAGAGAAATCTAGGCACAAATACTAAGGATGGGATTTTAAAAAAAGGAGAGTTTTCTTCTAGCACTGTCAAAAGAGAATGGTTTAAATCGAGCTACCGTTATGACTACCAAAGTATGTCTTATGCAGAAGAAATCATTTTGTTATTACTGCATTTACTGATAATCCTAAGTTATTTACAATGCACTCATTGTATATTCCCATTATAAGTCACTATATTCATGCCAAACAACTCTAAACAAAGAACTCATACAGAAAAGAAACTGTTGTGTGATAATAATTTTCATTAGAGTATCCATTCAGTTTGTAATTGACTATCTAGACTATAATAAGAATAAGCCTCTAGCAGTAATTTTTCGTACAACAGTCTTGTCCGTGTTATGCGTCTGTGCTTTGATGCAGTCATGTTGATGACAGTTGTTGGCAAAAAGCATTGAGGTAGCTAAATTTTGATAAAACTGCTATGATAACCGATGCGAATTTTCAACAAATGATTTGTAAGGTGATTTATCCAAATTTTGGATAAGACTGACGGCTGTGCTTTGGTACAGAGTATTTCAAGGCAGGATTATCATTTCTCCTAGCTAGTTTGATTTTATCAAAATTTTGGATAAAATGAATACATTACTGAATAATTGGTGTATTGCTTTCCTTGCACAATAATTAATCCAAATTTTGGATAAAACTTTAGGTTCTGTGTTTGGGTGCAGTGTAGGTCAAGACAGGGTGTTTCTTTGTCCCCGCTGGTTTGATATTTATCCAAAATTTGGATAACGGCAAGCTATAGCAATAGTCTGGTGAGAAATCGGTATAATCAATGAAAGTTTAGGTAGTGTCTGTTCTGCAAGGTTTTATCCAAATTTTGGATAAAGCCTTCACGGCTTTCACAGTTGATTTTCGAACAAGGATTTCATTCACGTAATGTGTCAGTGTTTGGACACAATTACTTTATGCCATAAAGCATGTAGTTTTATCCAAATTTTGGCTAAAAATTCTATGTTAATGATCGCCCATTTTATTATTATAAGTTTTGTTTATCCGAATTTTGGATAACACCTCTATGATAAAATCTGTGTCCGAATATTTTTATTCTTATCCAAAAGCATAGAGCCAGTTTGAGCAAATGGATTTGCTCAAACGTAAATGGACACAGTTTGTTGCTTAATGGTGTATTGACGGTAGATGCAGGTTAGTCAGGAGTAAAGACATTCTGTTCGTTTAAAATTGTGTGTCTTTGGAAGAAAACTATTTATAACATTAGACTTGTCATTGTCTTCCGTGTATATTTCATCATCAATTTCAATGGGCGGAATGGATGCTTTGGTCTTCGGAGCGATGAAAGTTTTAAGTGTAGACCACCACAAGGGGGGCAATCTCGTGATACGCAAATGATAATCTCACACTTTTGGATCATTTTTGTCTTCGATTCGAGGTAAGTATTATATAAATTCTCCTTCTTTATTATCGATTTCAGACATGATGCCTAAAGTAGAGTACCTGGTCTTTGAAGCACCGCCCACCATCATGTTTACTTCGCTCTGGAAACCTGTAGTTTTCTGGAAAATCACTTCTCAGTGGGTCTGCACGACTTGGTAGGACTCACTATGCCGTTTGTTTTAAAGGTTTTTAGCCAAAGGTTTCATTCTGCAACCGATTTATCCAAAGAGGCCAATACCATTACTAAAAAGAAGTTTGTATGCAACTATCCTGGTATGATATTGCTGGTATTTGCAGAGAAAAACAGGGGGAAAGGCACTGATAGGAGTCACACTGTGTGATAAGAGTCACACTGGAATTGGAGCTGAAACGGAGGATAGGAATCACACGTGCACTAGAAACTTCACTAAGCGACTAAAGGTAAAAGGTAAAGGTTTTCCATAGCCTAATAGCCTAGGGGCAGTAGGTGCTAGAGTCTCACTGTATCTTGGACACAGCAGATGAAAGCCGGAGCCCATCCCTCTCCTTCCGCTGCCTTATCCTTCCTTGGAAAAGGTACCCATTTACTGCTGGGTTGACAGACAGAGTTTTTCAAGTCGTCGGATCGCGACGGTGAGCCGCGAACTCACGACCTTCCGGCGACTTTCTGCCCATAACCGAGCGTCTCTAACCACCCGACTACGGCGCCTATCTAAAGCCCTGTACACATTGACAAATTTGCATATGTGAGTAAGGTTGCTTATATGCAAACTTCGCTTAACATGTGCAAAAGTATTTTGGCAACGCGTACACATGATCAAAAATCTCCAAGAAAGACCCAGGAGTATTTATGCCAAAAAAAAAAAAAAAATTGTAATTCTAGAACAAACCCTGCTTTAGGTTTTCTAAAATATTGCTTTATATTCGCCTAGAGAATTCGACGAAACAATGTAGAGTCATCTTTCACTTAATGATATGCAAATCTAAAATGCATTGAGATTTAGAACGCATGAAGTTAGTATATAAAAGCTTCACAAATGGAAAATCGGGTGTTTTATGGTGCAAAAGTATTCATTTATAGGCAATTCGGTCATAAAACATTTGTAATCTGGTATGAACTTTGTTATATCTACAGTTTGGAAGCTGATAAGTGTCTACAATGCATTTCACAAGTCCATAATGTGCTCAAAAGAGCAACACACTAATGCATTGAATTTGTAACATGTTTCTTTTTCAACGCATTATATCACCACCCAAGCTTGTCCCATCCAAATGCTAGAAACAGAAATTCATTTCTAAGAATGCGAAAGTGTTTAACCAAGGTTCTGACGTACAAAATATTTTTTTCAGAATGCTACCCATAAAACTTGTATCCTTTTTAATGGAAATGTGTATTCTTATATGATTATTCACATAAAAGGAAGCCAGAAAGGGTAATTCACATATTAGGAAACCAGAAAGGGTTTAAGTGCTGATAAAAGTTCTGAACATTCTTGAAATGTAATCAAAAATGAATTCAAATCAACCAGGAATAAAAGAAACATTGAACCAATGTCAGATTGACGTATAGTAAGAATAAACGGTAAATTCTTACATTGGCAAACTTAAAGACTGAATTAAAATAATTTCAAATTAAAAATGCCAAATATCTTAACATAAGGTATAAGGGCAGTTGCTATAAGCTACAAAGAAATTCATGGCGAAACAGCATCAAATCAATGTTAATATGACCTAATTACAAAAACACTCACATAAGCAAAGTCTTTTTAGCGTACACTGAGTAAAATTTGCATGTAATGCAATTCGAGATTTGCAAGTGCAAAAGTAAAATAATTGCGTATGGAGTAAACTTTACTCACGCGAGTAAAAGCGTACACATGAGCCAATGTGCTTACGTAAGCAAATTTGCATATACGCAAATAGATACTCATGTGAGCAAATCGGTCCATATGAGGCTTAAGCGACTAGCTGAATCGTAATTATTGCATAAAAATTAAACGGCAATCCTGCGAAAACCTATATTTTGGCAATGGAATGGATATTGCGATTTTGCGTCTTTTGCAAAATTATTTCAGTCATATCAAGATGATGGCAGGGTAATAATGTAAAGCTGTGTGCAATGGAACCGCGTTACTGTTGGAACTATTTCCGCCTCCACCGGGTCTCGAACAGGGGGCAGCTACCCCAGCAAGCAAGCACTTAGCCTGATGAGTTACTGGGGTTCCTTTTAAAAATTGAATCCACGTGCTGTTACAATATGGTTTCCAGACTATGACGATTCTTATTCAGGGATCGCTGTAATGGCTCTTGTTTTTACATTATGATACAATAAAGCAAAGCCGGAAATCAGTCATTAAATGGCTTCATAAGGCTGATGACTTTTCAAAATTACCCTTTTTTGCTCCATATAATAATCTACCCTCTAGTATCCAGACGTAGGCACCCGCCCATAGGGGCGTGCAAAATAGATGGATTGCCTGGTGCCACTGCGGTAAAGCTGTTAGAATCTGTAGTAGGATCCGAGTGTGTTTTATCTCAGGTCGAGTAAGAGTCCTACAAACGTCTCGTCATCCCTGAATTATTGTTTACTGAGACGTTAAACCACAACTCAACAAGACGTCCGTTTGGTTTTGTGTACATGTTCGTCAGTCCATTCCCGCCAGAGCGAGGCGTGCTTGCCTTTATATTGGCTGAAGAAACTGTACGACATTGCTAAGCAACACCATTGTATAACGTAATGTGCATACACAGTAAACTGGCGTTTCCTGTCATCAAAACAAAAGCTCGTCATGTGACAACTGAATACTGCATATGAACCTGCATAGAAGCGGCAGGATTGTGCTCAAACCTTGAAGCAAGATAAATTACGCTACATTTGCTTCCATTTCTAAACGATTATGAATAAAATGCTATCCTAGAAGAAATGGTTTATGGTTATTATTCTAAATATCAATATGACTTGGTGGCTAAAATATACGGGTGCTTTGTATTTTGAAGTGTAACAACACCAATGTGCACTCTTGTTCTAAATTACAGAAATAATCTTAAGATATGCATATTATAGTTTATATTTTTGTTGTTGAATGGACAATAAAAATTTATTAATAAGTCATGTACTACCTTGAACTTGGCCAAATTTTGGAAACGTAGAACTCCTTTTTCCTGCATTAGAAATATTTTTTTCCACCAAAATGTAGCATTATCCATGAACTAATGCAACCGAAATGTATTTTTTCAACAAAAGGTCATTAAAAATCTATTTTTCATGATTTAAAGAACCCCACCCTGCTTGTTTATACAACAAACAGTGACAATCAGGTGCACATGTCATCTACCTAGTGTGTATCCACTATACACTTCATGTATATACTTGCCAGTGGCTATCAGATAAGTTTCGGGTGCTAGTAAAGTATGCAGAAATGGTGAGCTTGGAAAATAAATTTTGGAAATTTTACATTTTGGCTGTGTTAGATCACGGATGACACTATATGTTGGTGCAAAAACTCTATATTTCTGATGAAGGAAAATGGAGTTCTTGATTTCCAAAATTTGGCCAAGTTCAAAGTAATATTTGAATAATCAAATAGACGTTTCTTTTTCATTCAACAACAAAATATATTCTATGATATACATATTTTATGATTATTTCTGTAATTCAGAATTAAAGTGGATATTGTTTTTGTCACACCTAAAAATACAAAGCATCTGTACATTTTATCCACCAAGTCAAAGTACCTTAAGGTACAACACCAGGTTATATCAATTACATGGCACACAGCGAGGGTAGGACTTTCCCAGTGTGCGCTATAATCAACGTGGCGCATCCGTCCTTGTGCATTTCGTGAAAGTAGCTGTGGCGGGTTGTGCATAGCGAAGGTTGATGCTAATTTGCGGATGAACAGATAACGTTTGGTATTAACCGTTAGCTCAAGGGTTGGGGGTTCTAAGTCTGCTCTAGAGACCGATGTCTTATAATCTTTCTTGACCCTTTGTCATATATCAGTCATTTTCAGCTCAGATCGTACTAAATTGGAGTTTTTCGTTACGGAGTGTAAATAACTTCATTTTATTTCATACTTAGCAATGAATTCAATGCATATCTAGATATTGTCTACGGTGAAAAAATATCCTATCAATTCACTAGTGACTGATACAATTTATATTTTTTCACTGTAGCAAACCGCGGCTGTTGTTGACAACTTTGGGCTTAATTTCTTTCCGAAAACGTTTGAAATGTAGCATTTTGGTTTCTTATTGTGCTTCGGACGTTAGCACGTCAAACCATGCAAGTGACGTCAAACTTTAGCGTCACTTTTTGAACTGGAGTATTGCTAGCTTGCACGGGACGTCAATCCGACGACAGCGACTTTCTTAGATCGCCGATTTCGTTGGAAAATAAATCACCCAGGAATGGTGGGAAATCGAAAAAAACGCCCTGCAGACTCAAAGCTTACCGATGACCACCATTCCCTCGTGACATGTAATATCAGGGGAAACACAGTTTAAATTCTCTACTATTATATTTACCTGTCAATGATACATCCCTCGAACTCTCCGTTGTCTGGGTAAAATATGCAGTAATATGTGTATTTTCTACAGGTCAAAGTGGGAATAAAGCTGAACGGAAACACAAATATCTCATCTTTGAATTAAAAAAAATGCCATACCTAAATTTATTTAGAAGCAAGCCTACAGTAGTGGATTTCGTTTAATTTTAAAGCAAGGTTGACTCACTTTGGTCCAGTAATTCATCACTTAAGCTTAATGGGTTTACTCAACATACATTTAGTTAGGTCATGTTTTATCATTTTATTGGTTAGCAAGATTATAAGCATATCAGAGCAGGGCCATTATTCATTGAAAGCGTCCTCTGGCAAGCCTGGGGAAATACGATATAAATGCATTGTCACCTACGTAATTCCATCGACCAGCGGGGTTAAAATGGAAACCAAAACTCCATCTGTCCGATTTTGAATTTGAAGCCATCGTTGTTGAAATCGGTCTCAATTTTCTACCCGACTGAAAAGAATTATTGAATAAAGGTCTATCCTACATTTAGTGATGTGGCCGCGCATATTTAAAACCCCTTTCGATAAGCATATTTCAACGTGTGATTCCTATCTTACGTCTTTCACTTTTGTCAGTGTGATTCTTATCATATGGTGTTATTCCTATCACTTTCACTGTTATTTTCTACAAAACAATTATTGTATTTATAAGAACAATTTTCCCAAGCCTTCTACTACTTAATAAAAGTTGTCTATTGCCACACAAACGGCACAGAATGCAAAATCTGGCTAAAAACCTAAATAAAACGGCGTGTTTTGACAAAAGTGTGATTCCTACCGAGAGGCATCGACTCACTGTGGAAGAAAATCAGGAAAACGGGACCTTTTCTGGCAAAAACTAATCGCGGCGGAGAGAAGCTAGTTTCAGTCCGGGTACTTTGTAGAAGAAGTTACATCTGAAAGCTGTCACAATCAAGAAAAATAAATCAAAACATACCCTGAATCGAAAAGAAAACACCGTTAAAACGTGTGAGATTACCACATGTGTATCACGTAATTGCCCACCCTGCACCAGTATTTTGAAGAAAGTTTTGCTGCAATGTTGTCGTAAAGTACTTTATTTAGAATCGCGAATATTTAGAACAACTGTATTACGTAAAGTTTTAAATTTCTTCCAGTCTGATTCCGAGTTAGTTCTTTTGGCCTTCCCTTGTATATGCTCTTTTTCGAACATTGACAGTAAACGCATCATATGGATGTGAAAGCTTCCACAACCAGCTTGGTACATATACAGTGTTGTGAAATAAATATTGTTTAAAAAACCAGATATTCATGGGAAAACTTAAACCTGTGCAGACAAAACATATCTGAAAGTTCATGCATCTCGAACGGCCGTAAAAAGAGAACGAGAACGTTTTGTTACTCTGAGAATGATGTTAATGAATATTTAAGAAATGTTATTCAAAGCTCAGCCTCTGATAAACATACGATGATTTTGACGGAAATCTCAAGACGGTGTACAACAAATTTTTATTGAATTTGCTAAAAAAAAATCATAACCTGTTATAATCCCACTTTCATCTGAACGCGGCGAAGAGGAGGCAAAAGAAGATCTATTTTCTCAACAGATAAAATATATTTTATCTGGCTAACGGAAGGGAACAACTTCGGAACATCGCAATGTCAGAGGGTTACTGAAGTAAATTAGTCGCGAATTCATGGAAAATGAAAAAAAAATCTTGCTTTCGTGGGGGAAAATAGTCGCGCTTTCCTAGCGGCTAAAAAGGCGCGCATTCGTATAGGTTGCACAAATGAAAATTTCGAAAAAAAAAAACAAAAACAAAAAAAAAACAAAAAAAAAAAACAACAACACCAAAAAAAAAACAAAAAACAAAAAAAAAAAAAACGTGCAGACGTATTGCGTCCGTTCCGGGGTCACTATTATTCCGCCATATGAAACTAATTCGTTAATATACACCGTCTATCATCACTACCGGAAATAGCTTTCTAAGGGAAAGGCTCGGAAGATCGCAATGTCAGAGGGTTACTCAACTAAATTAGTCGCGCATTCATGGAAAAAAGTCTCGCTTTCCTAGTGGCTAAAAAGGCGCGCCTTCGTATAGGTTGAGCAAATGAAATTTTCGAAAAAAAAACACACACACAAAAAAAAACAAACAAACAAAACACACACACACACAAAAAACTCACAAAAAACGCACAAACATATTGCGTCCGTTCCGGGGTCACTAAACCTATTCCGCCATATGAAACTGATCCGTTAATATACAGCGTCTATCATCACCACCGGAAATAGCTTTCCACCGAATCGAAAGTAGAAGCCACTCGCTACTGGGTGCCTGAAAATGATATATTTATGTAGTAATATAAATGAAATGTATCCAAATTAAATCACAACACCTCATTAATGGACATATTCATCTTAAATGGTTTGTAAACGTTTTCGATAAATTCATCTTTAATGTTTGGTATGAAAGGAAAAACCGATGGCTGGTACTGAAGACAAAGTACATTTTGAATATTTCACTGCTTTCTCCCGCGACATTTGTTATTTTCTCTTGCAGATTTTGCCATTGTTAGCAATTATGTTTTAGGAAATAGAATTTCAACTGAATTCCAGAGATTAACCTGAAAGATAAAATGCTTGTTGTACGACGATTAGAAACTGACGAATAAGGCTTGTTACAAAATGACATAAAACAACGTGTACGGCGAATATTTCAAGACTTTTTTCTAACTAGACCTGAGCCATCCCATTTATTTCGTCTGTTGAAATAAACGGCCAATCAAGGACTTGCAGACTTACGGGCCGTCCTCGAAATTGTCCGATAACCGTCTTCGAAATTGTCCGATAACGTCTGCTTTGGTCGGTGAAGACTAGGTTCGATATGCTGGTCCGTTCATTAGTCAGTGACTAGTCCGTAGTTTATATAACGGTCCGTGGTTTGTTCAGTACTCTGAGACTGCATGATCCGTATTTTAGTGAGTGGTCCGTGTTTTACGTTAGTCTGTAAGTCTGTGATGGTCCGTGTTTTGTCAACCTCCATTTATTTTCAGTATTCTTGCCTTTCTTTTTATATGTTCTTAATATTAAGCATATTGAAATCGTTGATTTCAGAACAAAGATGGATACATATAAGTGCTACCATTGTGCAGAAAAGCCCACATCCTTCAAGAATATTATACACCACCTCATTAACGGCCACGAACAGGAAGAAATCCATATCAGAAAATATGATGGCCGTCAGATAAGAACTATTAACTTTAAAATAATCCCGGATCTTTGCCGGGAACAGGGTAGAACCATAACAATAAACGAAACCAAAGAAACTATTCATATTTCAAAAGCAAACACTGTGCCTAAAGACAATCCTTTTAAGAAACAGTTCAAAATAGAAGGTAGCACTTCTGGTAAGAATCTAGCTGGCCCAGTAGACGACCATGGTTCTGGTCAGGACCTAAACAGTAGTGCGGAGTCCAGAGATACTGACTGAGCGAAATGGAAATACTCTGACATATATATCAATATGTCTTCTTCTTGAAAATCTGTTTGTAATACAGTGAAACCGGTAGAAGTTTATTAAGAAGACTAATTAAAAACAGTATTATTGGCGATATCGGACTTTTGATTTTGTTTATATATACATATAATATATATATTTTGTCAGCATAAAACTGAAGTATCTGCACTTTACTTCCAGAAAATCAACTTGGAATTAAAAAAAATCGAAAGTTTTCCGTGCCGTTCTGTCCGAATAAGGTACATTAAGTCAAGTGAGTCCCTATAGCCTTATTGAGTAATTTTGGTAAGATTTAGAACGTATTGTTTTTAAACATATGTATAATCATTTGTATAGCAATCACTTACTATATAAATATCAATCAGGATTTCGACCTGGACACTCTACTATCTCTCAGTTAATGGATATGTTTCGTCACATTTGCCAGTAGTTCGACGAAAAGCAGTATTCATGTATGGTATTTTGCGATATATCAAAGGCATTTGATAAGGTATGGCATAGGGGACTCTTGTTTTAACTTCGCCAAAACGGCGTCAAAGGTAACCTTTTAGGTTGGATTGCAAATTACTTGTAATCAAGAAGGCACAAAGTTCATATTAAGGTGGTGATAATCACTGATTTGGGGCAAAGACAAAAATCTGCATAAAACACTCCAAATACCACTGATCTTTCCAAAACTTAGCAGATGCCTTCTTTATGTTGTTTCTGACAATTCAGACTCCCAAAATGCAGCATTTTTAATGTTAAAAATTGTTTTTATAAGGAAAGATCAAAGGGTAATTTTGTGCGCAATAATCTGAAAAAATAATATTGTTATTGAAAATATACTTAGTGCTGAGAGTTCCTTGTTGCATAATGGAGAGCGAGCTAGCAATTATTTTTTCAAACTCTTTCACACATTAGCAGGCTGAGCAGATGAAAAAAGATGAGGTCTGTGTCCAAATTTTTTTGTCAAAACACACAGGTGAAACAGGTGAGACTATTTTAACAAGGTTGAACAATTTCATCTACACACCAGTGATCATGTAAGTAATGTATTATTTATACTGTAGGTGTTACATAGGTATGCTTGCCTACCCTATATTTAATAAATGCATCCAGTGTACATTACCTTGTACATGTTGAACATTTGAGAAAAAAGCTACCGTTTTCATCTGGTCTACATTACAATTTGAGAAAGAGTTGGAATAAATAATTGCTAGCTCGCTCTTCATTATGCAATAATGCACCTTCAGAACTACGTAAATTTTCAATAACGATGTAATTTTTTTTGATTATTGCGCAGAAAATTACCCTTTGATCTTTCCTAATAAAAACACTTTTTTAAGAAGCATGTACGTCTATTTTGTATTCTAAACTGTAAAGAACAACAAAAATAAGAAGTCTGCTAACTTTCAGGGAGATACATTACTTTTTTATGGTTTTATGCAGATTTTTACATTTACCATAAATCACCACCTTAACTCTGCCTCATCCACGCAACTTATAACATCGGCTGGTGTCCCACAAGGATCAGGTTTGGGACCGCTTTTATTCCTTATATATGTGAATGATATAACAGAAAATCTTCTAAGTCTAACTCGTCTTTTTGCCGATGATAGTTCTTTGTTCTTTTCTGCTGCAAATCCTAGGGATATTGAAGGTATTCTTAATCATGATCTGGATTTGATATCATCATGGGCAAATATGTGGTTGGTAGATTTTAATCCTGTCAAAACCGAAGCGTTATTTTTCAGTCTTAAACCTGTTGAATACATACCTTCACTTAGTTTCAATGATACTGAAATAAAATATGTAGATAGTCATAAACATCTAGGTGTAACTTATGGACATTGGCACACACATATAGACAATATTCTAAAATCTGCATACAAAACGGTGGGTATTATGCGTAAATTGAAATATACTTTCAGCCGTGAGGCGTTAAATCAGATGTATATATCTTATGTTAGACCTTTGTTAGAATATTCTTCTATTGTATGGGATGGTTGCACAGAACAGGATAAAAATGCTTCAGAAGTTCTTCAAAATGAAGCAGCTCGCATAGTTACTGGGTTAACAAGATCGACCAGCATTAAAAATTTATATAAAGAATGTGGTTGGGATTCACTTGCAAAAAGTAGGCATTTTCAAAAATTATGTTTTATGTTCAAATGTATAAACAACTGTGTTCCAGATTATATAACGGATATTATCCCGCCTCGTGTTCGAGAGATCTCAAATTAACCCTTTCGTAATCGCGAAAATATTTCAAATATGTACACAAGAACGGAAATTTCATATAAATCACGTATACCTTCCTCTATTTCTTACTGGAATAATCTACAATCTGATATTAGGGAGGCGAATACATAATCAATAAATGGCTAAAAGTTCTTTGCTAAGAAGTTAATAAAGGGGATCTGAGGGGCAACGCCCCCAGAAGCCAAAGCAATTTCCCAATTTTAATGGCAATTTTTTTCACTTCTACTGACCGTAAAATATATAGAGGATATAGTCTTTGGTCATGTCAGAATGTATGTGACGCCTTATCATATCTCTTAGATAATATTTACATCAGATTTGGTAATAAGTTATACAGACAAATTGTTGGTATTCCGATGGGTACAAATTGTGCTCCTCTTGTGGCCGATTTGTTTTTATTTTGTTATGAAAGAGATTTCATGACTTCTCTTTCGGTTGATAATCAAGCTGATATCATTGAGGCATTTAACTCTACCTCTAGATATTTAGACGATCTTCTGAATATTGATAATCCTTATTTTGAAAGCATGGTTAACCAAATTTACCCACCTGAACTTAAATTGAATAAAGCTAATACTTCAGATACCGAGGCCCCCTTTTTGGATTTACATCTATCTATTTCTAACGGTTTTGTATCTTCTAAAATTTATGATAAACGTGATGACTTTGACTTTGATATAGTTAATTTTCCATTTTTGGATGGTGACGTTCCACGTCGTCCCTCTTATGGAGTGTATATTTCTCAACTTATAAGATTTGCTAGAGTGTGTAGTCATATAGATGACTTTAATGCTCGTAATAAATGTTTAACTGCTAAACTTCTTCAACAGGGCTATCGGTATCATAAGCTTAGAAAGGCTTTTTCTAAATTCTATCGCAGACACCATGAATTGGTTTCAAAATTTGATGTCGGATTAAAATTTCTTTTACACCAAGGCCTATCGGAACCAGAATTTTATGGTGACTTAGTATACAAATTCAAAAAGATTAAGGGTAGGACTGATTTTTCTGATCAATTCCGAAAAATAATAATACGTCACAAACGTATTGGCTATAATTTAAATGTTATGCGACAGTCTGCATGCTTAGTGATTAACCCAATCACGGTTGATAACTTTGCTGTACTCTTTAATTGCACACCGGGGGATCGGTCGTCAGACTCTATGATGGCCCCGACCTAAAGCTATATATTTTAGTTGGTTGGGACCGGAGCCTTTTTGTCTGTTGCTTGGTCCACCGGGGCTCAACTGGTGACCTTCTTTTGCTTCAGATTTCCAGTGGGGTCGTTTGGCAGGACAGGGATCTCCACCTGTCAGACGGCCCGTTGTATCTGTTGAGTCCTCGTCTTTGCTTCTTCATGGTGTTGAAATTTGATTTATGTGTTTACCGTGATGATTCATTGACGAGTTAGAGGGTTATCATGCGAACCGAACTACCAACTAAATGTTTTGTACCACTTCAGAAACTGAGGGTGAGGTTGGGCCTGTAAAATCGATTTAAGCCCCCCCCCCCCCCCCCCCCCCCAGTAATTCATTACTGACCGTTCCAAGGCGGTAGTTCTGTTGTGGTTCTCTGTTGCCTGTTTTTGGTGTCACAGTTTCTGTGATGTTTTACCTTATGTATGTTCTTATTATTTTTGGTTCGGTTTGGGTTGCTGAGTGGCCACCTTTTGGGAACAAGCTGCTCACTCGGTTGGCCATATGTTCTCTGTATCTTGATTATTTGTAATCTTAGTTGTTTCCAACTATGGTTTGAGGGCTGGATTTGGATTTTGATTGTTTCAGTTCCTGGTCTTTGCATACTTTTTACTTTTATGACTGGAAACAATAGAGCAAAACTAGGGATGATGATAAAAGAAATAAGGGTGTTTTTTTTAGGAATTTTGCCATTTAAAGTGTTTATTTTGCCATATTGGCTTTGAGTCTCACAAGCAAGTGACTCTTTTGCAATTCAGTTTTAGTTAGTAGAAACATAATACTTAGTAATGCGGCTGATCAATTAATACATGTATGTGAATGTTGTAAGCTTTATCTGCAGACATTTTTTTTTTTGGGGGGGGGGGGGAATTTTGGGTGGAGCCAGGTTATTTTTTTTCACAGATTTTTGAGGCCAGATTATTTTTTTTTGAATCCCCTTATGAGCTAATTAATTTTTTTCTTGCATCTCCAATCCAAAGACAGGGATTTTTATTGAAAAATCCCCCCCCCCACCTCCCAAAATATCACATGGTCGGTCCCTTAGCGCCTAACGGGAAGGGTGTTGACAGATTTATGAGGAAGGGCAAGCTGTCTCTTGTACTTTTTGTGGGATGCCTTCTGAAAGGGTACGTGTGAGTTGTGTGGGGGGGGGGGGGAGTGGCGGGGGCGTCGTCAGGGACAGAATTCTTTAGAACGGCCAGTTGTCTCAGAATGTTGGGCGCGTTGTCTTGGGGAGTTGTCTCAGGATCTGAGGCGAGTTGTCACCTGAAAGAAGGGCTACTTGTAGATTTTTGTCGGGCGAGTTGTCCTGGGACGAGTTGTCCGTAATTCTACTAAAGCATGTAGATTTCACTTAAAATATTTATTTAAGATATTCCGCATGCTCTTGCTTGTTCCACTATCAATTAAATAGCCGGTCAATCACTCAACGTATTTCGTTTGTCAAACTTTGTGGTTGACCAGTGTGTTTGTTTGCTTTCTCTCGTTCTCGGCGTGTAGCCAGCCTGAATTCAGAAGCCCAAAAAATCACAGGCAGGCAGACTAACGCAAAATCTTAATAAATGCACAGTATTCTAAATGATTACACACTATGAACAAACAGTTGGTCTCCTCAAGTCGATTCAGCAGAAAAATGTCTGTATGTTGACAAACGCACGTGCCGTGTATACGTAAAAATGGCCAACTTCATTATCGATTTTCAACGTAAATAGACTTTCTCCCGAAGATATACCTCGCTAAAAGACGGTCGAATGTATGAACTACGGTTCAGTTATAATGGCATCTAATTTGGTTTGTGGGACAAGTTTCTTTGCAAAATAACTTTGGGGTACTGTCGTAGGGTTTTACTTTTCTGACAAACGGTTGTCAAACTGTGATCGTTGTTTTGGGTGTGCAAACTGCATTGAGGTACCGATATGCGTCTCAAAATTTCCCGCCATTTTTTCCGGCGAAAAAAAGGATTATTTCTTTGTGCGTAGACGACCGCTCAGAAAATGAATTACTCAAAGGTGATGAGTTTGCGTTCCAACTGTATGAAAAGCACCTACGATGTACAAGGTAATTATACAAATAAGAACGAAACTTGCTGAAAGCTTATTCGCCAGTATACGCAAATTGACGTCGGGGATTTTTTGCCTATGTGAGAGGAGGCCTTAAAGATTGAAAGCGCTTTCAATTACTAGCTAAATTGCACAACGAGATACCAAATGTATGGTCTGCCATTACGTTAAACTGATTAAATTGAGAAGTCGTTTGAAATGCTTTTAACGTATTTGGGCAAGGCCGAAATCTTGAATTTCGGCTAGCAACTCGTATAGTGCCATTTCGTCCCACCTACTCTAGCGGTTTACAAATGTCACTAAAGGGCACTTTATCCGCTCAGATTAGCTGAAAAGAATTACAGTTGACTCTCGTTGTCTCAAACACTGGTATCTCAAAGTACTCAAATATATCAAAGAATAAAGTTTTGGTGCGTTTTCTATTTTCCCTAATTTTCAACTCCTGTTATTTTAAACTACTGGTATCTCAAAGTAATTTTTCTGGGAACAGAGAATTTACTTTGAGATATCAGTAGGTTAAGATGAACTTCGACTTCTAGATATCGGTAGTTGACTGAAGCAAAAATGATGGCCAGGAAAGGCCACTTTCACTAAACATAAACTAGGGGAGAGTCGGGTAACTTCGGACAGCGGGTAAATTCGGATAGTGACATTTTTTCCTTTATATGTCAGTTGTCTGGATCTAAAACAAAACAATAACTGGCCAAACAGTGAAAATCCTGATGAGACGGCTCATTGTGAGCCGTCTCATCTGGATTTTCACTGTTTGCAATAGTATCATCCGAATTTATCTGCCTGTCCGAAGTTACCCGACTTTCCCCTACTGAACAATCTGAAAGAAGAAGGTAAAACTATGACGAGA
This sequence comes from Ctena decussata, assembly GCA_963989385.1. Lineage (NCBI taxonomy): Eukaryota > Metazoa > Mollusca > Bivalvia > Lucinida > Lucinidae > Ctena > Ctena decussata. Next base: position 38,690,983 of record OZ022503.1, on the reverse strand, counting down.
AAACGGAAAATTTCATCTTCGATAAAAACACATTAGCCCAATAGAGAGTATTCGTACATGTTTATAAACGCAACGGCATCAAAAGCCAGGCAAATATACCACACACATATACATCAACAAAGGGCATGTGCGCCACGCCAAGACTCAGATCTGCCTGCACAGCTGCCAAGTCTGATCAGAGCCCTCGCTTTGCGCTTAAAAGGTAGCTAAGAGTCTAAGCTATCCCTGTTCCGACAGCGAAGACTCTGATCGGACTGCATGGATATCCAGCCTGAACTGAGACTTAGCGTGGCATACATGCAACTTTGTTGGTTTGTTTGTGTTGCGGCTCAGATTATTATAGTTTAGAAACAAGACCATGATGAAAACGAAACAGAGGACCCAACAGAAATATTGGAGGAAGGAAAACCATCCTTTGAACCTCGATGAGCTCGACTAAAGCCAGGAAAACATCAGGCACCGACCGTCAGTGTATAATACCGATCACCTAAATACTACAATAGGTTTACATCGGAGCAGTCATTAAAGCCGAGGTCCGACAGAGCAATTACAGAGGGCGGCAAAACACTAACTTTTTTAACAACTAAGCCTGCAGTCTGTCGAATAATATCATTTTCTATCATGTCTTTTGTAAAGAAACTGATCGGGAAAGTCTTTTTCAACCAACCATCTTGTCCAACTTATTCACCAATCCGATTGACATTACTTTCGAAATATACTGAGCTAATATAATACCGATATTTAGCAGGTCATCTAAAAAGCTTTACGTTGAACTGAATTCTTTAATAACTTCAGCATGCGTATCTTACGAAAAAGACATCTCGCAGCCTCCTTTTTCAGCAAAACTAGAACAAATTGGCTGAAAAAGAGACTCAATTTTTACCCACTGGAATATCTGCAGCTAGTGTATATAGTTAAGTCCTTAGTCTTATGTTGATATTGTTCGCCAAAATATTGCTCCTCAAGGCCCATAATTTGTAGCCGTCTTGTCCTTCATTCGCCTTAAACTTCCTTTATGTATTGTTACTATCATTATCATTCTTAATTCAGTCTGGTAGTAATCAGTTTTGACATTTTTAATCGTTTGCTAAATTTTTACTATATATTTATCACCGTATGTTTGCAACTAATATTGGCAGGACCTGATTTATAATTAAGCCGCGGCATGACAAAACCCACAAAGTGGCATGAGCGCCCAGCGAAGATTCAGATCAGCCTGGCCATCCTCCCAGTCTAAGCAGAGTCTTTGCTGTCCGCATGGAGTTAGCTATGGCCCTTAGCTACCCTTTAAGCGCACAGCGAAGACTCTGATAAGGCTGGGCGGATGCCCAGACTGATCTGAGTCTTCGCTGCGGGCACATGCCACTTTGTGTTTTTTTTTCGTGTCGCGGCTCATATGTTTGCTGCTTTAATCAATTGATAGATGTCCTTCGTATGGTGGCTTGCTTGTGCCATTTCGTCTTTTCGCCGCGAAAAGACGAAATGATGCCATGCGAAAAGACTAAAAAAAACGCCATGCGGAAAGACCAAAAGACGAAATAACGCCATGCGAAAAGACGAGAAGACATAACCCGCCACGCGAAAAGACGAAATTTCAACGCGAAAAGACGATATTTCGGCACGAAAAGACGAAAAATCGCCTTGCGAAAAGACGCCATTTGAAACTCTTATTTTGTCGTCTTTTCGCGTGGTGTCTTTTTGTCTTTTCGCCTGGCGTCTTTTCGTCGTTTCGCATGGCGTTATTTCGTCTTTTCATCTTTTCGCGTGGCGTTATTTCGTCTTTTTGCCGCGAAAAGACGCCACGCGAAAAGACGAAAAGACGCCACGCGAAAAGACGAAAATACGCCACGCGAAAAAAGACGAAAAGACGAAATAACGCCACGGGAAAACACGAAAAGACGAAATAACGACACTGCATTTTTGCCTTCCTTCTCTGTTAGGGACAACACCTAAAGGAAAGACTTTGCTCTTCTAGGAGTAAATTCTTCCGTTTAAGAGCAAACTCCTTTAAGAAACGATTTCTTACTAGGTACTAGGGAAAACTTGAAGAGGAAGTCACAAAAGTTGTTCCCCTTTGTAAAGATGGCGGAAGGGGCATTAGCCAAAAGAACAGTCAGATCAGGCTCTGTTCTGTCTGCGATCGGCATGTCAACAAGGTACTTAATCTTTTTGGTAGTTTAAGATCAAAACGAAGATATAATTATGATGAAATTGCTCGGAGTATATTTCTCCAAAACATAAGGACGGCTCATTTTCTTGTCTCTCCGTTCAGTAGAAATACCATAATGACCTTCCTCATATTTTTGGTATTGTTTCAAAAAAAAAACAAAAAAACATTTCAGTGGCAAAAACTGCAAACCGTGATTAGTCCACTTCTCTACAGATTGTATTCTGTCTGATCAGTGTCTACACAGTTTGATCAAAAACACTCGTCTAAGTATAAGTAACCTAACTGTAATGCGAATAGGATATTGCAAAACGGTACCATACTGACCGAAAATATTGCCGACTCCATATTGATTTTTACAGTTTATCTTTATAATTCTTAGCCGTCGAAAAAGAACATCAAATAATATTTCAGTGCGAACATGATCAGACTCCATCAGGCTCTGTGTTTGCAGTAGTCTGATATGAGTCTTCACAGTTTACTCAGGCAAACTGTCTTAGTACATGATATCAATACAGTTATCAATAACAGGGTATTTATGTGTCGTTATTTCGTCTTTTCACATGGCGTATTTTCGTATTTTCGCGTGGCGTTTTTTCGTCTTTTCGCATGTCGTCTTTTCGCGGCGAAAAGACAAAATAACGCCACGCGAAAAATTGAAATAATGCCGCACGAAAGGACTAAAAGACGAAATAACGCCATACGAAAAGACGCCAGGCGAAAAGACGAAAGGACGTCACGCGAAAAGACGACACAATGAGAGTTTCGAATGGCGTCTTTTCGCGTGACGTTTTTTCGTCTTTTCGCGCTGAAATTTCGTCTTTTCGCGTAGTCTGATATGAGTCTTCACAGGTTACTCAGGCAAACTGTCTGAGTACATGATATCAATACAGTTATCAATAACAAGGTATTTATGTGTCGTTATTTCGTCTTTTCACATGGCGTCTTTTCGTCTTTTCGCATGGCGTTTTATCGTCTATTCGTCTTTTCGCATGGCGTCTTTTCTTCTTTTCGCGGCGAAAAGACGAAATGCCACAAACCAGCCACCCCACCTTGCCTATGACCGAATGATATGTATGTTTGACTTTCTTCTATTCTTTGGTGTGTTCCTTGCTTCATAAGGATCTTACTTTTCAGAACATATTTATCTTCACTGCAGCTGGTATTCGTGCCGTGTGGCGGCTGTAAAACATCTCCCCGTACATCGTCATAGTGCAAATTATACTTGCTAATCCTTTGGGATCATTGGGTTCAATTGAGTAATTTTGAAAATAGAGTTCCGCTTAAGCCGGTGCTGGGCGGAGGGGGGGGGGGGGGGCGGGCTAGTGTCGCACATTCCATTACTAGTCATGAACTTACTCAATTAAACCGAGTCTGCTATTTTCTATTATTTGTTGTGTTCCTTGTTTTCAAAGGATCTTATACTTTTCAGAACATTTCTATCTGGACTTCTATACGGATCTTCTCGCGTATTGTATTGTAAAAGCACATACATTTATCGATGTTGGATTTATAATGATAACTATATTTGCTCAAAGGAGACTTCACCGGTTAGACATTTTGTCTGCTACCCAACAATTCCCAGTCAGATTAAGAGCAGAGTGACACGTCTGTCGCGCTTGGCAAATAATTATGAGTGTCTTATGTGAACAGGAAGATTTCGATCAGCCTGCATGTCGCTGCATTCTAAGCAGAATATCTACTCTTAATTGAATAAATGTCACATGTGAATTCGCAAAAAATAGCATGAATAGGTCACGAATTTATGGACCTTTTGTAACAAGTAACACAAAAAGTTTTGGAAACAAAAACATATTTGACTCATTTCATGAGCAGTATTGCAATGAGCGACGCAGTTATATACTATGTTGATCCAAATAACGCCCCTGCTCTAAAAAACGTCCCCTGCTTCTTTTCCGAAAAAATGTAATATTAATTTGCATGAGTTCCTGTTTGATTTCTTGGGTGAGGTAACTCTTTGAAATGGGTTCTACTATTGAAACAAAGAATTTGCTCCCACTGGAGCAAATTCTTACCTGTAAGAATGGACCCCTACTGAGAAATGAGGGGAAAAAGTAGACTCGCTTTCTCTGAAAATATAACTATTCACTGTTTATTTGAGATACTTTGCCAATAGCTGATTTACTACAGTTTGTGCTCTATATATGTCCTCCCCCTTTACGTAAAATGCAGCGGCACGGGGCGTTTAATAGAGTTTGTATGGTACATATTTACACATGATTTTGTTACAAATAAAGCGAGTCATATATTATTGAGTAGTAGTCTAGCGACCGTTTCTAATGCAGGCCCAAAATCAAAAGTTTTTGCATCCCCAGAAAATGACATTATCTCATTTTCACCGAGTGATAATATAGACAGTAATTACTGGGTTTTGATAACTTGATAACATTATTTCAAATGCAGATATTAAATCTAAAATATTTCATGCTGATGCCAACATTCTAATTTCGCTAGCATGTGTGAAACAAAGTATCAAAAGCCACAAACACATTTTGTAAATTTTTTTTAGAAATACAGATATATTTAATTCAAATATTGATATCTGTATTTGAAATAGATATCTCTGATTATAAACATGATTATTTTCAACTTTTGTTTTCAACAAATAATGATTACTCCATTGCTCAAGGTTTTTGATACGCTCGATCTTGCCTGACCGGAGCGGTATCAAACCCGCCTCTTCCTGATCTACAGGCGAATGCGCATCCGATGTAGCTATCGGACCCGGTTGCTTGGTTGTATAAGTATTAAACGTCCCAGTAAAACAGCTATGATCATCACCATCATGGCAATACAACCAGTGAATCTAACCACACTTTTCCTGGCCTGGGCAGGCTTATACCTTCTAAGCGGATAACCGGTACTTAGTGCCCATCCTTCCGCTAGTCACTGACACCTGCCCTACTTGAGTCAGAAACAGGAAGAAACTTTCCTACAGAAGGATTTTGCCGGATCAGAGTGGAACCAAATCAGAGCTCTGATCGCAAGTCGAACATGCATCCGACTGAGCTACCGGGTTCAGCCTATCAAACATGGCTTTTTTATAGCCGGACTGGATAGGCATCAAATTCAGCTTAATTAGAAAAATCTCTAATAGATATGCCGATATCTGTATTTGAAATGCAGATATCTCTATTTGAAATGCAGATACTACATTATGATCGTAAATAGAAAAATCTGTATTTCAAATACAGATATGTGCATTTCAAATAGAGATATCTGCGTGTCAAATACAGATATCTGCATTTCAATTAGAAGTGTCTGTTATTACAAAAATACAGCAGTTTTTGTTAATAGAGATATCTGTTTTTGAAATGCAGGTAACTGCATTACATATAGGTAAAACCCCAAACGGGCCACCATAGGTACAAAAGGCCTAGAATACTCACAAACGAAAGATTCTGTATTTCTGTCCTAACGCCGTCGAATCAAAAACACATTTCTTGCATTACTGTAGTAAGTACTACTTAGAGAGAAACTTGCATCAATAATCATTTAAATTCATTTAAGGTGAAACACCCAAACTAGAATGACCTTACAACTGTTATAAATTTATTGAACCCAGGCAGTATGTCCTTGGCGAACGACGTTTCAATATAATTGTCGAAACCTCTTGAGATAAGAAAGAAAAACATATTCACTGTTGTTGATACGGTATTTATTACTGTATAATCTTAATTTATTCTGACTTCTTATTTGTTATTTTATTTAGATGACAATTAAAAATATAAATAATATCAAAGCCTACATTCATTAAGCAAAACTGCACCTCTACCCTCCCTCAAGACAAACAAAACAAGAAGATGGGATCCGCACTAAACACGACGGAACTATCTTGAATTGCGAAAATAATTTTTTTCAAAGTAGTACACTTGTAAATGATTTACAATATAACTGAATTGGAAAGAAAATAACTATACAAAGATGACATTGCAACTTTCTTGTTTTAATTAAACAATTAGATATTTAATCAGTTGCATGTGGCACTCTTATTAAGTCTTATAAAATTAATTATATTAATTGCATGTTCAACATACTGAAATAATATCAATGTAGTTACGTAATTGTTTAAGATAATGAGTCTTTGCCATTTAGAGGAGGCTCAGATTACAATTTATCGGGTACTGTTGCGATAAATTAATGTTACATTTTACTCATTAGATATTAAATACCTGTATACGTACATGTTTTTCTTTTATTTCTCTTGTGCTTTGATAATTAGTTACCTTGTCAATGTAAATATTGATTATGTTCTCCTTCGACTCCGTCTCATCCGAACATAAATCATTTATATTTTATTGCCTTGAGAGCCCCTCACCTTACTTCTCTTATAAAGAAGGATCCACAACTCACTACCGCAACCACTTTGTTGTTCCAGCACGAGCCTGGAAACTTTCTAATCAATGACAACAAAAATACAAGTATAGGATGTGCCAACAGCCAGCTGCTTGACTAGTGTATTGATTCAATGACAGTGACAAGAAATTAGCAATAGAATGATTGTTGTTGAAAGACAATCTCTGCCCACAGAACATTCTGTCATCCCAATGAACCGCCCGATCATCTCGTAAACCAGAGCAACAGCTAGATAGTGAAACTGTGTGGCGACATTTGACTCTGAAACAGACTAAAATTACTTAAGTATCTTGTATACATGGTTGATCTGTTTTCTAAAATGAATTTTAACTGAACTGTAAAATCTGCACTGTCACCACGAAATTCGAATTCTAAACGCTATTCTGTCTATATTTATCATAAGTAGTAGTAGTTTGAGTAGAAATAAAACATATTCATAGAGAAAGAAAATTCCTGCTATTATTCTATGAAACTATATTGAAATACCTTACGTTATAAAATTAAAATATTACCCTCCTGTGTATGGATTGTAGAACAGATGCCTCTGTCAGTCATAATTAACACTTCTCACAGATTTGGGTATTACCATCCTGTAGCCATGATAAGCTATAGCCCTATGGATTCTCTTTGCTATAAATATCAAATTATTAACATTAATGGACATACATGTATATTATTCAGTAAACTATACAAAACGGTTAACAGTTGTTTTGGCCTTTCACATGCTGATGATATAATGAATGTGTAATGATACATTCACGTAACTTCAAATTCGCTTGAACTGATCCTACCTTTTAAAACACTCAGAATGCCAGAAATAGTATGCACTCTAGGTTTCTAAGGCTTTTTCCTCAGAACTCACCCATTGCTCGGGGTGGGTGGGTGGGGGAAATGTATGTGTTTCTTTGTCGCTGGCTTTGGCTCGAATGATTCAGTACTATTAATCAACTTCGTTTTCCACGTGAAAATTGTCATCATGTGATTACATACCTTGACAAAACCAGTTTATAACTTAGTAAGCCTACTATATATTATACCGTATACCCTCTAATAAACCCTCATAGTACCACGATTACATAAACAGAAATTTCAAGAGCAAACAAATATAAATTTTAATATGCTTTGTAAAGAGGACCTCAGGGAAGATAGTACTTGTCCAACTGAATTATTCTCAATAAATAAAGTCATTATTATTACATGTTTTGTTATTGTTATTATTACTATTGTTATCTTAGCTATACCAAACATGTAACAATGCCACACTTTTTATGCGGGAGATGAAAAGAAAGTGTAGCATTGCGTATATAAAATTATATATTTTTCCGCAGGTAATGCACCTTCCTGGCTATCCGTGCCGGACGTTAGGATAAATGTGTGCTCTTACAGGGAAAGCAAGTCTGCTAGTTTCTGTAAACCTTGGCGGGAGGATATACATGTTATGTTATGGTATTGTTTAACGTCCACGGTAAACAATCGGGACGATCAGTTAACAATTTCTGGGCAGGCTTAGACCTCCTAGTAAACTGGTCCCAAGTTGTCCCATCAATATTTGTGACAACCCTAATACTAGCTATTAGGGAAGAGAACCACTCTTACCTCCTAAGCGGTTAACCAGTACTAAGTGCACTTACTTTCACCTCCCCTTCTTGAATCAGCGGAAGGAGAAATGAAAGTAAGTGGCCGGACCGGGTATCGAACCCAGGACCTCTGGCTTATAAGTCAGACGCCCTTCCGACTGTGCTACGCAGTCCGGCGTAGATATATATGTAAAAATGGGAGCATCACACCGTGAATGTTACTCTTAATGCAAGGAAACACCAGTCATGCGCTAATTGTCTCACGGTCAATTATTAATATCTGCTTACTAGTAACCAGAAGACCATTGGTCCTGTAGCTCACCTGAGTCCATTCATCCTCAGCACTCGAGTATATGTAACTCAAAGGCAAATTGTACAATATGGCTGAATTTCAAATTCATCCGAGATTTGATGAGGTTTCGATGAAAAATGAAGTCGCTATAATGCCTGGGACAAGGTCAAATATGGGCTATTTAAGCACTCGAGGGCAAGTAAGTCCAAGGCAAAATGTACGATATAGCTAAATTTCCAACTCCTCTGACAGTTTATGCCTGTCCTGGTTATCAGCAGGGCTGATCAAGTTCCAATTAAAAACAGTTGCTATGTCCGGGACATTGCAACTAATCGAAATCAACGATTTGGAAAAATTCATATGGTTGGTAGAGAACTGCTCAAGTTCATTTCTGTAAGACTTTTGCCAAAGTATCTGCAGTAACACAGAAATAAATGCCAATATCCACTTTTCCCATTGTTAGTCTGCAGAAACTTTAAGTTGCCCTACACGGGCAAAAAAACAACAACAACAGCAACATCAAAACAAGAATTGTAGAGACTAATTGTCATTAACATGTATGCAGAGATTCAGCTTCTCCCCCTTTATGGCTTCCGAGAAGAAGATTTTTTAATATTTCTTTTACAGTCAGGTACATAACCTTTAAAAGTTAAAAAAATATAACCTGAAGCAGTTATAAAGTACCCTATTTACCACTAATTTCAAAGTGAGGCTGTACAAAATAATTTATTTAGGTTATATCTGAAATTATTTAAGCCAAGTGCAGATTTGCAATCTCCAAAAACAAAATAACTGTTTTAAGTTAAAAAATAGTTAATTTCCTGATATTCAAGGGCCTTGCGTACCAATTTCTGGATGATGCGTACATAATTTTATTGCTCAATCATAAAGTTATGTAAGAGATCTTTCAGGAAAAATTACCAACCTGTCCATAAAAACTACTGTAACTCCAGAAGTTGAAGGTGAAAAAAGACACTTTAACTGAAACAGGTTGCTTTTGCTATAGTCGCAAAAAATTATAACTGCTTCAAGTTATATTTTTTTCTAACTTTTTTTAGGTTATGTACCTGACTGTTTTAGAAATATTTTCATTTCGGTTGGAATGGCAACAAATCCATCAGTGATCAGTCATTTGGACAAATTTCATATGGTTGGTAGAGGACTACCCTAGGAACATTTGTGTGAAACTTTTGTCAAAATATCTGCAATAACACAGAAATGAATGCCAATTTCCACTTTTGCCATTATACAGATTATAAGTCTATGGAAAGAGGCTAATGTCATGAACAGGTATGCAAAGTATCAGCTTCGCCCCACCTCTGGCTTCTAAGGAGAAGACTTTTTTTTAATATTTTTCAAAAACATGCCCTTAAATCATGCCATGGCAACCACTCAAATTAATTGATTTGGACAAAATTCATTTACATCAAAGAGGGCTACTCTGGAAAACTTTCTGTAGACAAAAAATCTATCTGGACTTCTATACGGATCTTCTCGCGTATTGTATTGTAAAAGCACATACATTTATCGATGTTGGATTTATAATGATAAATATATTTGCTCAAAGGTGACTTCACCGGCTAGACATTTTGTCTGCTACCCAACAATTCCCATTCAGATTAAGAGCAGAGTGACACGTCTGTCGCGCTTGGCAAATAATTATGAGTGTCTTATGTGAACAGGAAGATTTGGATCAGCCTGCATGTCGCTGCATTCTAAGCAGAATATCTACTCTTAATTGAATAAATGTTACATGTGAATTTGCATTCATAGCAATGAATGCAAATTTTCAATCTTCCCCATGCAAGTTAATGGAAAATATAAGTTGCCATAGCAACCAAATTTATGAAGCAATTTGGACAAAATTGTATTATTGGTCCCCCTTGCCCATAGAAGCTTCATATGAAATTTTCTATCCTTTGGGATCATTGAGTTGATTTGAGTAATTTTGAAAACAGAGTACCGCTTAAGCCGATGCTGGGCGTGAGGGGGGGGGAGGTGGCTAGTGTCGCACATTTCATTACTAGTCATGAACTTGCTCAATTAAACCGAGTCTGCTATTTTCAATTATTTGTTGTGTTCCTTGTTTCCAAAGTATCTTGTACTTTTCAGAACATTTCTATCTGGAACTATCTGGACTTCCATACGGATCTTCTCGCGTATTGTATTGTAAAAGCACATACATTTATCGATGTTGGATTTATAATGATAACTATATTTGCTCAAAGGAGACTTCACCGGCTAGACATTTTGTCTGCTACCCAACAATTCCCATTCAGATTAAGAGCAGAGTGACACGTCTGTCGCGCTTGGCAAATAATTATGAGTGTCTTATGTGAACAGGAAGATTTGGATCAGCCTGCATGTCGCTGCATTCTAAGCAGAATATCTACTCTTAATTGAATAAATGTTACATGTGAATTCGCACAAAATAGCATGAATAGATCACGAATTTATGGACCTTTTGTAACAAGTAACACAAAAAGTTTTGGAAACGAAAAAATAATTGACTCATTTCATGAGCAGTATTGCAATGAGCGACGCAGTTATATACTATATTGATCCAAATAACGCCCCTGCTCTAAAAAACGTCCCCTGCTTCTTTTCCGAAAAAATGTAATATTAATTTGCATGAGTTCCTGTTTGATTTCTTGGATGAAGTAACTCTTTGAAATGGGTTCTACTCTTGAAACAAAGAATTTGCTTCCACTGGAGCAAATTCTTACATGTAAGAATGGACCCCTACTAAGAAATGAGGGGAAAAAGTAGACTTGCTTTCTCTGAAAATATAACTATTCACTGTTTATTTGAGGTACTTTGCCAACAACTGATTTACTACAGTTTGTGCTCCCAAAATAGTCCTCCCCCCAACCCCCGCCCCTTTTCGTAAAATGCAGCGTCTCCGGGGCGTTTCATAGAGTTTGTATGGTACATACTTACACATGATTTTGTAACAAATAAAGCGAGTCATATAATATTGAGTAGTAGACTAGTGACCGTTTCTCATACAGGCCCAAAATTAAAAGTTTTTTGCATTCCCGGAAAATGACATTTTCTCATTTTCACCGTGTGATAAAATGAACAGTAATTACTGGGTTTTGATAACTTTATAACATTATTTCAAATGCAGATATTAAATCTAAAATATTTTATGCTGATTTCAACATTCTAATTTCGCAAGCATGCGTGAAACAAAGTATCAAAAGCCACAAAAACATATTGTTTTACCCCACCCATTCATACAAAAAATAATATTTTCGAATTTGTACGAAAGCCAATAAAAATAAAAATAATCCTTTACGTGTGTATAGATAAGACAATTCATCATATGAGCCGCGACACGAGAAAAGCAACAAAGTGGTCGTGCGCCCAGCACAGACTCAGATCAGCCTGGGCATCAGCTCAGTTTGATAAGCCTCTTCGTTAAGACCTCATAGGACAGCTAAATGTCTAAGCTACCTCATTGCAGACAGCGAAGACTCTGATCAGACTGGGCGGATGCCCAGGCTGATATGAGTCTGCGCTGGGCGCACAACCACATTGTTGGTTTTGTCGTGTCGCGGCTCATATGAATACACACATGCGTGTATACATTCAGTTACATATACCTGATATATTTCTTTTACAGTCAGGTACATAACCTGTTAAAGTTAAAAAAATATAACCTGAAGCAGTTATAAAGTACCCTATTTACCACTAATTTCAAAGTGAGGCTGTACAAAATAACTTATTTAGGTTATATCTGAAATTATTAAGGCCAAGTGCAGATTTGCAATCTCTAAAAACAAGATAACTGTTTTAAGTTAAAAAATATTTAATTTCCTGATATTCAAGGGCCTTGCGTACCAATTTCTGGATGATGCGTACATAATTTTATTGCTAAATCATAAAGTTATGTAAGAGATCTTTCAGGAAAAATTACCTACCTGTCCATAAAAACTACTGCAACTCCAGCAGTTGAAGGTGAAAAAAGACACTTTAACTGAAACAGGTTGCTTTTGCTATAGTCGCAAAAAATTATAACTGCTTCAAGTTATATTTTTTTCTAACTTTTATAGGTTATGTACCTGACTGTTTTAGAAATTTTTTCATTTCGGTTGGAATGGCAACCAATCAATCAGTGATCAGTCATTTGGACAAAATTCATATGGTTGGTAGAGGACTACCCTAGGAATATTTGTGTGAAACATTTGTCAAAATATTTGTAATAACACAGAAATGAATGCCAATTTCCACTTTTGCCATTATACAGATTTTAAGTTTATGGAAAATTCAATGTATGTAGAGGCTAATGTCATTAACAGGTTTGCAAAGTATCAGCTTCACCCCACCTCTGGCTTCTAAGGAGAAGATTTGTTTAATATTTTTCAAAAGCATGCCCTTAAATCATGCCATGGCAACCACTCAAATTAATTGATTTGGACAAAATTCATTTACATCATAGAGGACTACTCTGGAAAACTTTCTGTAGACAAAAAATCTATATAACTGCAGTGGGACAGCAAACATTTTCAATTTCCACTTTCCTTATTATAAGTCAATGGAATATGTACGTTGTCATAGCAACCAAACTACTGGAGCAATTGTCACGAAAAACAGTATTTTAATAGAGGTTAGTACTACAATTATTTCTATGAAGTTTGAGATTTAGCAGCCATATACTTTTAGGACAGATAAGTTTTGAATATTTTTCTATTTTCAAGAATTCGGTTGTCATGGCAACCAGCTAAATTGTGCAATTTGCATAAATGTCATGTGGTTTATAGAAGACTACTATTATAGACACATTGCTGTAAATGAAAGTGGTCAAAATACCCAAATCATAAGTCCGAACTCGTAAGTCAATTTAACATTGACAATTCCGGAATATTTTAGAATCACAGATATGGACTCCAAAATAGAGGTGTGATCAGGTGCTCATGAGTAGTAAGCATCAGCGCGAGTAGTAAGCATCATCTGCCTATTATAAAACACCCGCCATACTATGTATCACAGGAAAAAGTCAGTGAAAAAGAAAGCCCGGTATTTGAAAGCTTAACTAAGCTTCGGCTGAGGACATCAAACATTTTGTCAAAACATCTGCAATGGCATAGCAATGAATGCAAATTTTCAATCTTCCCCATGCAAGTTAATGGAAAATATAAGTTGCCATAGCAACCAAATTTATGAAGCAATTTGGACAAAATTGTATTATTGGTCCCCCTGCCCATAGAAGCTTCATATGAAATTTGGTAACAATGGGTTTGCAGTTTTAGAGGAGATGTCGTTTGAAAATGTTGACGGACGGATGACGGCGGACGACGGACGCCTGCTTATACTAAAAGCTCACCTAGGAGTCTTCGGTTCAGGTGAACTAAAAGGGAGAAAAAGGAGGTGTGTCTTACTTGAAGTCTGCAGCTGTCCTGCGTCGAGGATTACGTGAGTATGTATGGCCCGGTGGGTGTGTACGTAGCTTTCCGAGACTTGCCCATCTCCATATTACCTAATTTTTGGGGTTTAGCGGCATCGAAGAAGTTATATACAGAAATAAGCAACATACTTTCATTATAATCATATAAATTTGTTATTTTGTACTATTGAGCCGCGATACGAGAGTGGATGTGTGCCCAGCGTACACTCAGATCAGCCTGGCCATCCGCCCATTCTGATTTGACTCTTTGCTGAGCGCTTAAAGGGAATCTAAGGATCTAAGCTATCTCCATGCGGACAGGAAAGCCTCTGATCAGACTTGGCGGGTGCTCAGGCTGATCTGAGTCTGCGCTTGGCGCACGACCACTTTATTGGTTTTGTCGTGTCGCGGCTCAAATTTTACGTATGTTGTGAAAAGTGAAATAAATATGTTTAAACCAAAAACAGAAATGCGCATCTGTTGCCGCTGATTAAATTTGGTAACGGTAGCCTAAGCCTACATTGAGCCGCGACAGGACAAAACCAACAAAGTGGCATGTGCATCCAGCATTCGCCCAGTCTGATCAGTCTTTGCTCTGCGCTTAAAATGTAGCTGAAAATCTAAGCTACCTCCATGCGGACAGCGAAGACTCTGATCAGACTGGGCGGATGCCCAGGCTGATCTGAGTCTTTGCTGGGCGCACAACCACTTTGTTGGTTTTCTTGTGTCGCGGGTTATTTAATACTGAACCCGGAGGCTCGGTATCACTGCTGGTTGTCCCGGAGTGTGTTTCACCAACCCAGTCAGCCGGGCCGGGTAGCGCAATCGGTAGGGCACCTGACTCGTAAGTCAGAGGTCCTGGGTTCGAATCCCGGTCTGGCCACATACTTTCGTTTCTCCTTCCGCTGATTCAAGAAGGGCAGTTGTCAGTTACTGGCGAAAGTATGTGCACTTAGTACTGGTTAACCGCTTAGGAGGTCTAGGCCTGCCCAGGAATAGTGTGGTTAGGTTAACTGACCGTCCCGACATGACCTTAGTTGTTTACCGTGGACGTTAAGCATCAAATCAACCAACCAACCAACCAACCCAGTAGCCAGTGCTTCTATGCTTACTCTGGCTCTAGCATCGGTATCACTAGTACTGCAGGTTGTCCTCGAGTGTGTGTCACCAACCCAGTAGCCAGTGCTTCTATGCTAACTCTGGTTCTAGTATAGGGATCAGTACTTACAGTACTTAGGAACTGATTTGAAATAACCTTATTTATAAGCTGTTTTCTGGTAAACTTGTCTATTTTCTGAAACTGAGACTGACTTGTTTGTCATAGCGGTTTGAATCATAGCGGAGTTTGCTGCTTAATCATTTTGGCTTGTTGTTGGTTCTTTTTGCGGCTAAATCTTTCCCTGATGCTCCTGGCTGTCGCTTTTTCGGGGCAAATTAGTTTAGGTGACTCGTTGGGGGACGCCTACACTCTTACCTGTTGTCTGCAGCTACTCTGCCTAGCGGATTTCGTCAGTGAGTAATCCTCGGAGAGGGATTACATTGCTTGCCGAGATTTTTCCATCCCCTTTTTTCTCTCATTGTTTTAGGTTTATTCTTATTGTCAGGGTTGCTTTATGTGTTGTTAGTTGCTATGTCTGTTAACATAACATAACATAACATAACATAACATAACATAACATAACATAACATAACATAACATAACATAACATAACATAACATAACCTTTATTACACTCAGGTCAATGTGACATAAGAGGATATAACAAATTATACATATAAAGACATGTAACATGGTAGCAACTCATTTTATGTAATATAAAAAGGAGAAGAAAAAAGAAATAGAAAAAGTGAAACATTGCAAAACAGCATCATAGCCCCAGCCGGCGAACGGCGTCGGAACGACGTCGCATCGCTGTCGGTGACATCGACATCGATACATGTACCACGTCTTTTCGACGCTGTGTGTCTCGTGGGCTAAGTTAAACATTATTGAAACAAAAAATATATATATAATGTGAAGGGAAAAGGGGCGGTGAATTTGACAAATGGGAATAAGTTATATCAACTTATTCCTTCCAATCATTTAGGCCAATATTAAATACTGTTTAGTATACAAACTTTCAAATAAGTTACGAAACTAGGACGGTTTTCCTTAACATTTTTCCCGTTGATATGCCTCCATGTGTTTCAGAGCACTATTAACGAAAGTTACAGTTATCGGCGGGAAAGCGCACGTGAATGTTCTATTTTCAAAACTAATAATTAAAGAAACGCACTATTCGCACATGCAAACTGTGAGCAATTGGGGCATATCGACTTACATGAAAGGAATCTAAATTATTTATAGTAAAACTTGTGATGTGACATCGTTAATAAAAAGGATTAGATGATAATAATAAGAAGAAGAATATTTCGTCGAAAGGTACGTACACATTTGATAACTTAATACAAGTCAGTATTGTAGTAAAATGGAACCGTTCTTATCTAATACAACATCGACAAAAACATTCATGGGTTAACGGTTATTTCAGCAATATTATGCTCATATCAAAACGATGTAAAAGTGATACCCTAACAGACGCATATGGTTTCATCAACACGCAGTCAACTCTGATTCAACGTCACCAGGTTGAATCAACGTTGACTCAATGTTGAGTCAACGCTTCATGCCCAGATGGAATGTAAAGCTGTAAACAATAGTACCCCTATATACGGCTGCGGTTCGAACCCGAACCGCTAACACAGACATAAACTATATAAACTATTTATAATATCTATACGCGTATGCATGTTAACCATTTCAGTCCAAAAGAAGCAGGTTAAAAGCCTGACTAGGCAAACTCCGACTACACGCCTAAGAGCTGTCTCTTCGGATCTTGCCCAGAATGCCCGCAACTGCATCGTCGCGCTCTTGCTTATTCGGATCAATGGAACATTCCAGCAGGCACACAGTGCTGAATCAGCACTGAATAAACGTTGATTATTGTTTTTGAGGTTCAGGCTAGGTTTTGACCACCTACATGGGAAATGGCTGTTCACATGGCTGCCGCTGGTGTTGTCTTTGGTTATAATAGTTTTGTGTTGTCTCTTTCCCATGCTGTCATGGGTTGATCTGGAATTGAATTGTGTTAGTTCCTGAGAATTTTCCTCTTTACTTTAGCGATACTGAAGCAGTTAAATACAGATATGCGCATGATAAATATGCGCATATCCCTGCAGGGCATATTATGTCACACTAATCTTCAGCCCGTAATCAGTGCTGCATATGGTTCTTTAGTGGTCAGGTGAGTGCATTTAAATATCAGTATACGATTTAAAATAACCTTTATTAACTTTTTCTAGTAAACTCGTCCAACAATTTTCTAAAAGTTAGGCTGACTTATCAAAGCTACATGAATCTTAGCGGAGTTGGTACTCCGTTCTTATGGATCATTTTGGCTTGGTGCAAGTTCTTGTCACACCGAACATTTTTTCCTGTTGGCTTGCCTGTCGTGTTTCTCGGCGACGTCTGCACTCGTGGCATCTCTTAAAAAATTGAGCCGCGACACGAGAAAACCAACAAAGTGGTTGTGCGCCCAGCGCAGACTCAGATCAGCCTGGGCATCCGCCCAGTCTGATCAGAGTCTTCGCTGTCCGCACTAAGGTAGCGTAGCCCCTTAGCTACCCTTTAAGCGCGTAGCCAAGAGTTTGATCGGACTGGGCGGATGCCCCCTCGGCAGGCTGATCGGAGTCTGCACTGGGCGCACAACCACTTTGTTGGTTTTCTCGTGTCGCGGCTCCAATGTCTGCAGCTGCCCTGGCTCGCGGATTATGTCGGTAGGTGTGGCTCGGAAAGGGATGTACGTTCTTAGTTTAAACATAGTTATGTTCAAGCATGCACATAACAACATACAAATAACACAATTACACAACGCCATAGGATCAGAACGAAAGCTGAAAGCTTATATAGCTCTTCTCCGGAACATGAATAGATTGTATACTATACTGTTCACAAAAAGAAGGGGATGTTCAGGTATCAAAAATTGTAGCATCTACAACAAATGTGATATAAATATGAAACGTTAAGTATTGATAAGATACATATCTGTTAAGACATTTTTCATGAAAGTTTGGACGATATATCCTGTCACGTGATCTGCATACAATTTGTTTCAGACAGGGGTCAGGACTAAAATGTGGTAAATTCGAACGGAATTTTATTTAAATTCTTCAACTAAGCTGACCTTTTTATGCACTTTTAAGTTTTGTATGCTAAAAGATTTTTTCTCCTTCAAAACTGTCATTTTGGGAAGAAAATCAGAAAAACCAAATTCGTACAGGTGCACCGAGCTACCGAAAAATTTAAACGTTTATGGTTTGCACTCTTATTTTGATGCAACAGTCATAAACCAATTTTCAGTTTGTTAAATGAAGCATGACGAGTGTTTCTGTTTAAATTTTGTAATTTGAAAAGAATCTGTCTCCACACCAGATTAGTGTGAAATTTGGGTGTCGCCAACTGTCTAAATTGAATTGCACGCAGATCACGTGACAGGATACATCATCCAAATTGTAATGTAAAATGTCTTATCGAATATTTGTCTGATGGATACTTGCCGTTTCAGATGCATTTTTTTTCTAATTTATACAATTTTTGATAGCTTAATATCCCATACTTTTTGTGAACAGTATATTAGGCAGAAAGTGAAACGGTCTGTGCAAACTTGTTTAAGCACATATTTCTTGCACTTTATACTAAACATGTATTTTAAACAGAAATGTAAGTGAAAAAAATCTTTAAAATGTACGTTGCTTGCCGAAACTTGGCTTTCACATTTGAGCCGCGGCACGAGAAAACAAAGTGGCATGTGCACCTAGCAGAGACTCCGATCAGTCTGACTAGAGTCTTTGCTATGCGCTTAGACGGTAGCTGAGGGACTAGGCTAGCTCCATGCGGACAGCAAAGACTTTGATCAGACTGGGTAGATGCCCAGGCTGATTCGAGTGTTCGCTGGGCGCACATGCAATTTTGTTGGTATTGTCATGTCGAGGCTCATTTTGTCTCTAAAACATTAGGGGTTTAGCGACATACAAAAATACGCATTTTTTCACTAAAAGACCTCTTACAGTAGCAATGCAAATATGCCTATTTTTCCACAAATTATTGCAGCTTCCTCGGGGAATAAAAGTTGAAATATTTGGCTTTTATACTCAGAGGCAAAAGAAGAAACTTTTTAAATGCCCGTATTTGTCTCATTTTACACTGCTCAGAGCTGAACTTCTGCACGATGTATTTTTAATACGGTACACTAGAATTATGAAATGAAATGCTTGACTAGCGACACTATACGTATATGTCGACGTTGCCCTTTTTGCACGTGTATCATACTGGACATTACGATCTTGCTATAAATTAGAATTTGAATTTTCGATTGTTTTTCTGAATAAACCACAACACGTGCATTTCATTTACATAACATGGCTTTTAGTGACAGAAATCGTTACAGGCTGACCGCTCAAAGCGGTTTGTGTCTGGCTTAGTAAAATACACTAGAGTCACGACTGATTGAAGATAAAGTGTTCACAATTTTTTTTGCCTCACAGTACTTTTGCCTTTGAGTATATCATTTCTGTTGGCCACAGAGAGCCTTGTCATCATGCAAACGAAACGCAGGCATAGTGGTTTGTTTAGAAAAACAATCAAAATTTCAAAGACAGATTAACGACAAATTCGTATCGTTAAGATTGCTGCACGTGTAAAGCGTGCAAAATCGACATGTGCGTTCAGTGCCGCCAGTCGAACGTTTCAATACCGATGGCTTGAGTAAACACAAATCATGCTGAACAGTGAAAAAAGGCAAACCACGGACATTCACAAACTTTATATTTCCTTTTGCCTCTGAGCAGATACAACTTCATGTAGACTTTGGCATATTAAAGAAGTTTTAACAGGGGTTTTGAAAAATCGTCATGCTACTAAACTAATATAAACCGAAACTACAATATCAAATGTGTTTCATGAGGAACGATCATTATCTGTCATAGTTTACACTTTTCTTTGACATAGCACTGTTTCAAATATGGCCGACAAGAATGTTAACAACGCTTACGTCAACACTAGCGTGCTTTCGCGCGAGTTGCTGTCAAAGGTTTCCACTAAAAATATAATCTTACCAAATCTGTGATAACAACAGATATGCAATTTATTAGAAAATTCAAATTCTAGAGGAACCTGAAAACGAAAACATCGAAAAACAATTTGATAGGACAGTCTAATCTTCTTATAGTTCTAGTGGCGCATGCAGCACAGTGATTTCAGATACGACAAGCCGATATTGAAGCTACATTGCCGCACTGAATATTGCATTGTATCTCGTGGATGCTTAAACGATCTAACATGGAGCTATGGAAATTTTAGCTTAAATGAAAATGGCTTTATATTTTGTATTGTTGTTTTTGACGTCGCACTCTTTCCGTTCAGGTAAGTTTTTTAACGCTTAGAGCACGAAATTTACATCTCCAAAATTCCAAGACGACGAAAGGGCCTGGTATTTGGGGCACAATTTGCCCCTGTATTTATGAATTTTCAGAAGACTACCTTTTAAACCATTGTTAATGATATACTAGGTTTTTTTTCTACATGTATTATTATTCAAATTTTCTACATTCTTGCGATTTTTTTCTGCGCGTCCAGTTGCACCCTACTCAGCTGAGTTTTGGCATTTTGTACCATTTTTCTCCTGCATTTGGGGTATAAGATATGTCAGCACAGTCAAGTGCACAGCTTTTTTTTGCACAATGATTCATTTTAAAAATGTCTACAATATGTGAAAAAATTCAGCTGTTCACTAGACTGTGCTAACACTCAATTTTATACATTTTTTCCAAAAACCTTGAAGTTTCTTGGACATTTTACCAATGATCTCAACATAAAAATGCCCATATCTCCGCTCACAGACAAAATAAACATATGTTGTGGGTTTTTGGTTTCTTAAGCTTAGTAAGAACACAGAGAACATTTGGTAAATATTTTATTTTGATCCGTTTAAATTTTTCGGTTAATGTCTCTCTACTTGCTAAGTTGAGTGGGTTGGGTTCCTGGACAGGCCTTGAACAGTACACATCCGTTTAGCAGTGTTGTACCACTTATTAGTGTACCATCAAGTGCTCTCTAAAGCTTTATTAACTGTCTTATTTCAGCAAAGGAAATCCGTCTAAACACAGTTTTCTTGCCGTTTTATTTAAAATTACTGGACGAAACAGGCATGTCAGAAAATATGTTATTCTTATGATTCACGAAGAAGAAACATATTATTTCTGTATAAACCTGTTAACTCAGATTATGGGCTACAGAAACCATGTAATTTTAAGTATTTTTGAATGGGGTCCAAATCCGGCCCAAATCATACCAAGTCCTTTACGTCTGCAAAACTCTCAAGAAAATGTTTTCGCCAAACGATATCAAATGCCAGAGGGCAAATAGTGTAGATCCAGACTATGAACAGCCCCACCTGGATCTACACTGCTTGCAAATTCGGCCTATTTCATTTCTGGTACCTTAAGGGTTAAGAGTCTTGTTTTCAGAAGAGCGGTGTAATGATACAGGAGGCTTACAAATAGAGGATCTTACACGAGTTGTCATTTCAAATAAAATTTATGAAACGAGCCTTTGGCGAGTTTCTTAAATTTCAAATAAAATGACCACCAGTGTAAGATTCTGTTTATCATATGACCTTTAAAATGGGATTTTAACGCCTTCAAACTGAAACTTATTTCAACAAGAAAACGCATTGTTGACATGGACGTTGTCAAAGACGTTAAGTGTACACCCCAGAGTGTTATTACACGTGTGGTCATACGATTTTTATGACACGATATCCACTGGATAACAGCGACGTCATATGATAAAACTTTTTATCACATGACGTCGCTGTTATTCTGTGGATAACGTCGTAGCATAAAATCATTTGACCACACGTGTAATAACACTTTTTCGCGAACACGTAACGTCATTGACAACGTCCATGTCAATAATGCGTTCTCTTACTGAAATAATATACATTTTGAAGGCGATAAAATCCCATTTTAAAGGGTCACATGATCAACAGAATCTAACACTCGTGGTCATTTCATATGAAATTAAGAAACTCGCCGAAGGCTCGTTTCATAAATTTCCTAAGAAATGACCACTCGTGTAAGATCCTCTATTTACCATGCATCTGCTGTAAAATTCCACCTGATAACAGGGGTTTGATAACATAATGTGACATCATGCCACTGTAAAACTACGCTTGCGCTAATGCTATCAGGCGATGCCTTTAGAAGCGATCTCTGAAAAGGTTTGGATGTATACTGATGTTGGCCGTTAGAAAAGCGTTCGATTGGTTGAATGACGTCACTGACTTACGTCACAACGCATTCGCGACGTCAGCAAGTTCGAACAAAACTGCGTTTGCTTTTCACTTTTTGAGTCTCTTTAAACCTTAAAACCTTCTTCTAATGAAGCATGATAAATATAGAAAACCACTTAACTGTCTTTTGGTATCAAACTTATCTGGCTCGACCAGAAACACGTCGGACTGGCTCGGCAAGCCTCGCCATCCCTTCGCTGTTCCTTGTCTCGCCTGATAAACTTGATATCAAAAGACACTAACATTCTATTCTCCATTTATCATGCATATGCTGCAAAGTCCACCTGATAACAGGGGTATGATAACATAATGTGATATCGTGTCACATAAGAATTGCACTTGCGCGAATGTTATCTGGCGATGGCTTTAGAAGTGGTCGCTGAAGATGATTGGCTAGATACTAACATTGGCCGTGAAACCAACGTCCGATTGGTTAAATGGCGTCACCGACTTATGTCATAACGCATTCACGACGTCAGAAAGTAGTTCCAACAAAACTGTGTTAGCGTTTCATTTGTTTGACGCTCTTTACGCCTTAAAATCTTCCAATGATGCATGATAAATAGAAAACCATTTAAATGTCTTTTGACATCAAGTTTATTAGGTTCGACCAGAAACACGTCGGACTGGCTTGGCAAGCCTCGCCATTCCTACGCTGTTTTTGGCCTCGCCTGATAAACTTGATATCAAAAGACACTAACATGGTATTCTCTATTTACTGAACTAGAAGATACTTGGTCCAAGAGATGCATGTTCAGGAATCGTTCCGTTTAGCCTCCTCGGGATCATTGCTATTAAAAAGTTTACCAAAGTAGCATAAAAGACTGATACAATCAATTTTCATACCCCAACCACGACAAAAATATCGAAAATAGTAATATGATAAAATAGCGCAATTAAAAGCAAGAGGGTCACGAGGCCCTGAAATGCTCACCTAAGTAAAAAGGTTAACGGTCAAACTAGGGTCATCATTTGAACAAGCCAGATAGTTTGATACTGTCAAAATATGACAGACATTGGGTATTGGTCAAATAACGATATGGACATCTACCACTGTCTGAATCGAGATCCGGAACGGCCTTTTTAGGAAACGGAACATCCCAACAAATAGAGCGGACCGGTTTACAGACGCTAAGTTGATGCTTCGTTTTATCGAATGTTATGACTATGCATTGTATGCATCAGTCAAACTGGCCATATCAGCAAACGAAGAATGTATTTCTCCATATCAAACAGGCAGTAATGTGGCAAAATTCGTTGATATTTTAATGAATATTTGCGAGACGTTCCGTTGACATTTTCCTCTACACAGACACATAATTTGTGTTGAACTAGCGAGTACGTTCCGGTGACAAATGCAAATTACACGGCAAATAAAAATGAATATTTCTCAAAAGCCAGCCAAGAGATTTAAACATGGTTTTCTTGGTCGGTGACAGAATTGAATTGGGCATCGTATTTTATAAAAAAAAAAATAAATATATATATATATTTATATATATATATATGAATAACGTTTCATAGGAAAGTCAAGAAAACATTTGGGTCACCACTAAAAATCAAAACTGCACAATAACAGACTTGAAAAATATGCCAATACAAGCGAGTGTGTATGCAAATACAAGCGAGTGTGCACCACTTCACATCATTGTGTTTATATGTAGAAATGTGTTCTTCGATCACTCATATGACTCGTTTGAATGATCCGTACGATATATAGTCAGACAACTCGATAAAACGAAGCGTCTACCTAACGTGTGTAAACCGCTCCGCCATCTTTGGTAGTCTGCTCCGTTTCCTATAAATGACGTTCCGGATCACGATCCAGACAGTGTCTACTGCTAAGCAAAATTTACATTTGTTCGCATTTTTGGTTTCGGAGAAGAAGATTTTATTGCTTACAACAAACAGTTATCTGCCCTAGCCAGCTGGGTTTAATTCTCAAATATGGAGACAATCTCCATTTTGAGTGACTGTCTCTGTTTTAGAAGACAAGTTCTGTTATAAAATACGAACATTCTGAAACAATCAAATGTCCCTCGATCAGAGGAATGTCTCTCGTTTGGAGATAAAATGTCTCTTATTTGGAGGACATTCTCTTCCAATGATCGGGAGACAATGTGATAAAATGAGATATCTACTGAATGATCTGCACTCTTCGCTTTCAAAAAGCGCATATGAGCAGCGACACGACAAAACAAACAAAGTGGTTGTGCGCCCAGCGAAGTGTCTTCGCTGTCTGCATGGAGGTACATGTAGCTCAGTCCCTTAGCTACCCTTTAAGCACTTAGCGAAGAGTCTGTCTAGACTAGGCGGATGCCCAGGCTGATCTGAGTCTGCGCAGGGCGCACAACCACATTGTTGGTTTTCTCTTGTCTCGGCTCATATTTAAACCAGTCCAACATAATCTATTTTTATCCGTTGCTTCTAAAAAGTGCACCGTTGCGATTCCTACAGAAATGCATGACATGCCTTGGTCTTCTTTCTAGATTTTAAAGTTTCTTGGTGAGTTTTTTCTTAAGCATTGCTTGTTGTGCGATAAATTTGCAAGCAGAAGATACCAACTTGTAACTGAAAGCTATATTGAGGCCATTTCGTGTCTCCCGATCTGGAGACAGAATTTTAACACAGCGTGCAAAAAATGGCCAAAAGACATAAAAGTGTATGAAGTGTATGGCAATGCCCCCTCCCCCCCCCCCCCCCCCCCCCCCCCCCCCCGATGCAGAGAATGTCTCCATTTTGGAGAATTATACCCAACTGCCAGCTCCGAGCGTAGATGACTGATCATGACCAAAGATTTTATTGTTACCCCTTTACCAGATGTCTCCACATTAAATTTCGCTTAGATCCGCCGATTGCTTTCAGATAAAATATCATTTGAAACTTAACAAATTTTCCCACTGTAAGTCTATGGGATTTTCTGTCCTGATTTTACAAAGTTCACGACCCTGCCTCGTGGGTAAACGAAAAAACAAACGTCACTGGTTTAAAATTTTGAGTAGGTAAACTTCCCCGATGCTGTCTGCAAAATTTCAGCTCGTTCGCATTTCTCGCTTCGGAGAGGAAATTTTTTTTTGATAAAACGGAGTTATCTGCCCTAGCTCCCAGCGTAGTTGACAGATCACAACCAAAGTCGCAAACTTTTGTTTCTCCTTTGCCTGGAGTCTACACTTACAATTTCACTTGGATCCTCCCAGTAGTTTTTTTAGAAGAAGCGGCTCATAGCAGTGACGGACGATAGACGATGGATGACGATGGACAACGGATGACGATAGACGACTGACAACCTACTTTTACTGTAAGATCCCCGAGAGCCTTCGGCTCTAGGGATCTAAAACATCCGATTAAAAATGAGCGAAAAATGTGGAGACACGATTTTCCCAATACATTCTATAGGAACGCTTAAGGGCAACTAACTCCGCATTGAAAAATTGGATTTGGTTGACTTACAACCTTGTCTGAGCTATTGTGCCTGTCCTCGTTTCCTGCAAGTCTGATAAAGATTCAATCAAAATTGACCGAAAAAGATGGAGATACTACATTCTTTGACGCTCACGGGTAAGTAACTCTGTTATGATAAGAGCAATCTGACCGATATTCAAACTCATCCGAGGCTTCTTGCCTGTCATTGTTCCCTGCAAGTATGAAAAACATCGGATTAAAAATGAGCGAAAAAATGTGAAGAAACGAATTCCCCATACAAACTCTATAGGAACACTCAAGGAAACTTACTCCGCGATGGAAAATCGGATCGGGCTGATTTTGTGCCTGTTCTCGTAACCTGCAAGTCTGAGAAAAGATCCGATCCAATTTGACTGAAAAAGCGGGAGACACAATTTTCTCGTTATAAGTCAGGAGGAGCTATTGGTTGCCATGGTAACCACAGTTTCGGCCAGACTTAGTCCAAAACCTAATCCAGTCTTTCTCCCTGCCCAATAATGTTACACATGAAATTTAATTGAGATTGACTCAGTAGCTTTAGAGATATATATTTTTTTGAATATGTTGACGGACGGACGACGGAGCCTGCCTATCGTGAGCCGCTGGCTAAGGTGAGCTAGACAGTAAAATAAAAAAAAAAATTCTCATAGACTAGTGACAGTAGGTGTAGTTAGGGTTAGATGCTTGCTGTATTTAAGGCACAGCATATGAAATGTGGAGCCAATCCCTCTCCTTCTGCTGAATGACTAGGTCGGCAGTGAGAGTTTTCCAGTCGCCGGCTGGCCCAACAAGATTTTCGAAACCATAACCCGGTCAGTCTATCCACTTGACCTCGGCGCCTCTCTAAAACAAGTAATAACCCACTGGGCACACATCGTAGAATAAACTAAATGACTAGAAGAAATTATGCCTTTTAAGGTCAAGGTCATTCTTTGACCTTTGTTCAAGGAATCTGAGATTCTGTCACCTGTCAAAAGTTTCAAACATCTTCTCCTCCGGAACCACTGAGCCGATTGAAGCCATATTTCATACAAGCTTCAATGGGCCAAAGGAACCAAAGTTTGTTCAGATGGTCTTGGTCACATGACAAGATGGCCGCCAGGCCCATTTATGGTAAACCCCCTTAAAACATCTTCTTCTCCAGAACCGAAACCGTGTTGCTTTTGTATGGGAAAATGCTTAAACAGTGGATTTCTCAGAAACTATTTAAGTCTAAGGTATAATATTTGGTATATATGGTTAACTAAATGACTAGATGAAAAAATTACGTCCTTTAAGGTCAAGATGATTCTTTCACCTTGGTTTAAACTTTATTTTCTTTGTCTAACAACATCACTATCTGGATCGTGATCCGGAACACACCACCAAAGATGGCAGACAGGTTATACACGCTAGGTAGGTGCTTCGTTTTGTAAAATTTTCTGACCATATATCGTAAGCATCAGTCAAACGAGCCATATGAGCGAACGAAGAATACTTTCTCCATATAAAACATGCAGTGATCTGGTGAAAAAAGATCACGCATGCGCTTGTATCGGCATATTTTCAAGTCTGTTATTGTGCAGTTTTAAGTTTTAGTTGTAACCCAAATATTTTCTTGATTTTCGTATGAAATGCAATTCCTATAGTTGTATTATTTTTATCAAATACAATGCCCAATAAATTCTATCCCAGACCCCGAAAACCGTAATTAAATCTCATGGCTGGTTTTTGAGAAATATTCATTTCTATTTGCCGTGTAATTTGCATTTGTCACCGGAGCAAACTCGATAGTTCAACACAAACTATGTCTCTGTGTACAAGAAAATGTCAACGGAACATCTCGCAAAAATTCATGAAAATGTCAATGGATTTCGCCACATTACTGCCTGTTTTGTTTGGAGACATGTAATTTTCATTCACCAATATGGCTTTTTGACTGATGCGTACGATATATATTCAGAAAATTCGATAAAACGAAACATCAACCAAGCGTGTGTAAATCGGTCCGCCATATTAGATGGTCCGTACCGTTTCCTAAAAAGGATGTTTCGGAACTCGATCCAGACAGTGAACATATGAAACAGTACATTCATTCTCAAATGTATCATATGTTATACAAAACGGGATTCAGAAGAAAGTTGACTGACTTATTCAAATCTGTACCTTATTTTGCAATAACAGAAAAGTACATGTAACACTTGATTTGAAAAATACATTACTTACTCAGTAGGCACGCAACGCCAAAACAACGTCAATCCAACGCCGATCCAATATCGTGATGTGGAATTAACGCTGATCACCGCTACTTCGACGTCCCGTGTACCCAGG
Source organism: Ctena decussata (assembly GCA_963989385.1). NCBI lineage: Eukaryota > Metazoa > Mollusca > Bivalvia > Lucinida > Lucinidae > Ctena > Ctena decussata. The sequence continues at coordinate 38,663,041 of OZ022503.1, read as the reverse complement.
GTTGTATTAATATTCTTTCTTTTACATGTATATTAATGAAGAAACTATGTTATGTAAATAGTAAGACTAAGATGTAGAGTAGCCCATATTGTTTGGCAGTAACGCTCCAATGATTTTAAGCAGTGCTGCACCTCTTTGATAAAATAATGACATTTTGTACTGGAATGCTTGAATGCTCCATAACTAGCTTACCCTCTGAAATATCTTGATGAAACTTAATAGCAGTATGTAAATCTTTATTTCAAAGTCCAATTGCTCCCTCTTAGCTACTTTTTGAGTTACGCCCGTTTGATAAGTTTTATATAGATGTTTAATGTTTTACGTATAATTCGTTTTTGATGTCAGGGTGGGTGCTTTTTGTAAGACTGTTGTGTGGGCGGTGGTTGATTTTGTTACGGGTTGAACAACTAAGTATCTGGCGAACCTAGGCAGAACAAAGGGCGAGGTTTGGTCGACCATAAACCGGCTAAGCACCCCCCCCGCCCCACGTAGTAATTTCGTGACTGGCCGTCCCAAATGACTGGCCGTCCTAAGGCGCCAGTTTTCTGTTTTGGTTCTTCTTGGTTGTTTTCTACGTTGCTAGCTGCTATATCTGTTATTGATATATTGCTTGTGATGTTCAGGCTAGCCTGTTGACAACCTACATGGGAAATGGCTGTTCACATGTTCTGTGATGATGACTAGTGTGTTGTCTCTTTCCCACATGGTGTCTTGGGTTGAATCTGGAACTAAATTGTGTCAGTTCCTGAGATTTTTCCTCTTTACTTTTTAAGACTATTTTTGTGCGCGCCATAGCTAAATAACCGTATGGAATATCTTGATGAAACTTGAAAGAAAACCCTATTAGCATAGAACGGTGTGTCACATATAAGGAAATTTGCTCCGTCCTTTCTTGGGTTAAGTCCCTTTGATTAGTTGTTAAGGCTATTATTGTGCTGGCCATAACTAGACATTTAAACATTATGAATATCTTGATGAAATTTAATAGCAATGTGTATTGAGTTGCGAAGGTATGTCGTATATAAACTATTGCTCCTCCTTCCTTATTTTGGAGCAACGTCATTTCATATGCACTAATGTCTAACAACACTCAACCTTTGCAGAGCAATAATCATTTTCACAGGATCAAATGGAATCAAACTGACCTCGCGTTTTTTTTTTCAAATTGACCTGCCACTTTTTAAATTTAACCACAATGTTAAAATGTTTCTTATATAGTATAATTGTCAATACTTAATTTGGTTTCATCTGCTGCTCATATTAATATGCATAGGCTCGTTTTATGCTTACAAGCAAATCAGTGACACAGGTATGGTTTTAAAACAAAGAAAAAGTCATAAAGCACTATTTTGCTACCATTTCACGATAAAAAAAGACAATCTTATCTGGTTATTTAAGAACTACGAAAACACGCTTTTAAATCCGTTGATACCTAGCTTTAGGACATGCAGCATGCATGTTCTTCTTTTTAGCTCATTTAAATTTGCCGACGTTAGTTAAGTTCAGTTTAGTCAAATCTAATCTCATCGTTTGCAAATTGACCTCCAATGAATATTCGGTAAGGTTGTAGTAACAAAAGCATGCAGGTTCTTGAAAGGGTGTTTTGAACGCACGCAGCTATTTAACTGCATCGACTGCACCGGTAAGATTTCAAAGAAAGCCTTAAAATGCACTCAAAAAGCCGCTTTAACTGTACAGGACTCATTCCTAGTTTCGTTTTAGGTACTGAACCTGGAGGATAAAAGTAATTTAAAAAACGCCGCTTAAAACTGATCCATGTCATTTGGTCTCAATATACAACTGTAAAATGTATATAGCATGACATTTTCCAATTTTTGGAATACCTTTTATAGCGAGAAAAATATTACTTGAGACCCGTCTGTAAACCGCAAAAGTTTATGACACAATGTTCCCAAATTGCCTACTGGAAAGGTCTTTCTTCAATATAACTCCGCGGAGGTCAATTTGAAACATTATCACCCGCGTACCATTGTGTCTTTCGCCTCATTTCTCAACGGAGGTAAAATAAAATACATCATATGATTTTCAACAATTTGGCATTGGTGACAAGCAAAGTCTCTGATCAGACTGCACATAAGGGCAGTCTGATCAGAGTCTTCGCTTGTCACATCAGCTTTCTATGGAAAAGACCCAAGCTATAGAATCAACACTGAGATCTCTGTTGCCCTGCGTGGAACAGAAGGATGATATTTATATCACATTACAAAATTGTCACATTGTTGGAAGTCACATGATAAAAGAAATACCCCCTACTCCCACGTCCAAGGAGCACATTCTTTCCTTTAGGAGCTGTTCCCTACTTGGAGGGATGCCAACAAATAAGAAGTCACAAAAGCTGCCCCACTTTGACGTCGCGCACGATGTTCGTCGTAAAGCGTTACACTCAAATGACGTCGTGGTTATTAGCAATTCAGTGCGCAAGGGATATTCTGTCGTTCATTTGTTTATTATACCGTTCAGATTCATTCAGTCATTCATTCATGCTGTATGACTGATAAACCGATATACAGTTGACAGTTATAATCTCAACTCCCTCTAATAGCAACGAAAATAGATTGGGCACATTTCCTATTTATCTTTCCATATTAACTCCGGATGTCTCAAACTGCTGGTACTTCACAGAAAATTTTCTCAGACTAGAAAATTTATATCGAGATATTGGTAGTCCAAGATGAACTTCGACTCTGAGACATCGAGAGTTGATGAATTGATCTTTCTGAATGGTTGGTTTAGTGTTTGAAAATTAAATAAACACGGTCTGGATCAATTTTAATGCGCAAACTACTTCACAGAAAAGACAGAATATCTTCCGATATCTCTCTGTTCTGTTTCAATTCTCATAACGACGTTCCCCAAGTGGCTCAACAAAATATATACCGAACGGCAAGTGTATACAACACACATACCATTTGGTGTTAAATGAATAGTTTATAAGAAAGCTTTTCTCCCTTCTCTCTCTATTGTCCATAATACAAGCCCTTCACTACGTTACTTCCTATTTTTTCAATTACTGCAGCTGCTTAGCAAAACTATCTCCTTTAACTTAAAATGGTCAATTGACTTTAATGTAAATGTTGAATTATTTTTCGGAGATTTTTTAATAAAAAAATATATGAACAGCTGCACTAGAATTCTGAAAATATCAAACAAACGAAATGACTGTACGTCATAAAAGCTAAAATGGCGTTCCTGGGACATTTTATGAGAAATCAAAATGATATTATTGATTTATAAACTATACAGCGAAACACATAAAGTTTCATATTTCTGTTATCTACAGGCAATGTGCATTTCATATAAACTTCGTTAATTTATCCAAGTAAATTCAAAATCTGACAAATTTAGTTCGAGTAAAACAGTTCATAAATTGGGAGGCCGTTTTTACGTCTTGGGACAATTACTGAGAAATTGAAACTGGCGTGTTAAAGTTTCATTTCACTAGCAGTCTTAAATAAATATAGCTCACCATAAAGAGCAATCATTGTGCATTTATCATAAATTTTAATCTTACCCTACTTTCGTTTCCTTTCCGTGTTTATTTGTATTTGTTCATAACGATGGTGACATTTGTTCTGCCGATGAACATATTCTATTAACAATTTCACTTTATATTTTCTCACCCTAAAAGACATCTCTATGGAAAAACCAACGGATATTGTGTTAACCGTACATTATGGTAAACTTCTATTAAAAATCTGATGTATTCTTCTTCGCTTCGGGAGTTTCATTTACCTTTTAATGTTAGGAGGTGACCGTAAAATGCAACGCTGGACATGCGCTTTTGGAATAAAAATCGTATATCTTTGCCGTTCCTACTTACAACGGTGGATGTAAAATAATTAAAACCTACACAGTCATATTTTGCAGAGTTTTAGCTTTTATATGATATATAACATGAATATCTTCTGCTTAAGATAATATATTCTATCCCAAATGATCCCTTTGAAGTGTCCATTGAACGAACATCGTGCGCGACGTCTTTGTACAAATGGCGTAAACATAAAGGTGTACTTTAAACTGCTGCAGAAGAGCAGTAAATTTTTCGCAAAGGAAGATAATTTAAAAACATTTTATCCCCTTACTTACTAGGAGCTCCGGTAGCTCAGTGGGTTAAGCGCTGGCCTACTGATCTAGCTATCCCGACTACGAGACCCGTTGAAGGCGGAAATCTTTTTCTACCGTAAAAGGGATTCAATTGCACAAATTCTTCCATTATCACCCTCCCATTGTCCTGGTATGACTGAACTAGTGTTCAAAAGACTGAAAATCGCAAGTAATTCACCCATTCAGTAATTGATTTGCTGAATCAATTATTCAGCCGTTCTGTGCAAACAACCACTCCCCTACCTACGAGCATGTAGGTAAAGGTAGATGGTTCAAAACTGTTCCTACTTTTTCTACACACTAAATTTTGATTGCAGTAACCAGCGACTGTCTGTATGATCTTTACTTAAATACATATGCTGGAAATGTATCAGTTACAAACAATGGTTTCACCTGCCAAGCTTGGTCATCACAGACACCACATGCTCATACGTTATTCCCACAAGGCTCGGTGACTGAAGCCAGCAATTTCTGTCGTGACACACATGGTGGAGGTCGACCTTGGTGCTTTACAACCAACCCTGCCATAGAGTGGGAATTCTGTACCTTCTCTATCTGTAAAGGTAAGTGTATAACATTAGCTCTCTAAACCAGTCTTAAGAAATATGAGAATAGAAGCTGATATTAACAAATATTATTACCTAGCAGTTGTACTGCCTTTGAGCTGTCTTCTGGTCATCTGTCTCAGCAAGCCGAATCACCGTAGTGGCGTTTTTAGAACCTGAAACAAAGAGTACGTCTGTGTTACAGCTTCAGGCGCATCAAGTTTTAGAGTACGTCATAGAAACGAGAACCAGTGAATTCATAGAAGTGACGTGACGCCATTAAACGTGGAGAAAAGACTTACTGTTCTTGTGTTTTTCACTTTACGTTGGAGTCTATATACTCGTACATGTAACGTCGTTGACAAGGACCGTGTCAGCAATGCCTGTTTCATTGAAAACATGTTCATTTTGAATGCGATAAAATGCCATTTTAAAGGGTCATATGCTAACTAGAAACTTATACTCATGGTCATTTTATACAAAATTATGAAACTAAACGAAGTTTCGTTTTATAATTTTTATATGAGATGGCTACTCGTGAAATATCCTCTATGTACGCCAAGTACATGTATCATGACCCTTATCCATACAGGGGCTTCCGGTTTTCATAGCGTTGAATCGAGAGTACCTGTACAAACATTCGCTTATAACCAGTAGTCGGAAATCATTACTTTTTGCGGTTTTGTCTCGCATATGCGGCTTCAGTTATTGCTATCCATCTTCAAAAATGTAAACAGGTAAGTTTAATATAATTTGTTCTTCGGTGTTTTACTTTATTGCTCTGTAGAATGAAAAACTCATTTCCGTCACAGAAATTTTGTTCCGAACAGTTTGAAATTAGATGAACCTGTGTCGTGCTAACCCCAGCTATCATCCTCTTATCAGAACTAACAAACTGTAAATTGATAACGCCTTTCGTTCATTTTCAGGATTTTTATAAAACATGTAAGTAAAGGCTGAAAATGGTTTTAGATTCATGCCAAGGGCGATTTGAATACTGTACGTCTTACTACCTACCTAGTGTACGCCTTGCTTGGAGTACATGATGAAGTTACTAACTTCAGATGAGATTTGTCTTCATTGTATAGACTGTAAATTAACATATCGGTGAAGGCCCTTATTATACTCCTGGTTAACTTGTTCTTTATATTTTAGGCTAAAATATGTTCTTCCTTTTAACGTTGGAATCACATTTTGTCTTGTCTTTTTGATTATGGTTATTTCAAAACATTGATAGATAAAAAAAAAGATACATAAATTAAAAATAAAACCTTAGGTAGGCATCCATCTGTTTCAAACCTCTCTTCTGAATATGCGGGGCCGATGAAAGGCAAATTGCATATGAGCGTCCGTGAGTCCAGAGAGCGAAATTTTATTCGTGGGATCTGGAATCACTCGATGTACTAACATAGGCGCAACGCTGATATATGTTAAAATCGTAGACTGGAAAGACCTATGTCACTGAACCTTGGTAAATAGCATTTGACACTTAGGCTTGTCATAGTTCATTCAAATAAGGATCCTGGATTATCTGAAGGTCAATTTTGCATTCTTATGATTGCTTTAACTTTAGATTTTTTTTAGATTTTTGTAAGTTTCTGCTCTTGCCTAAATGCGTTTTATTAAAAATTGGTTAATATTCAAGCAAGGTGTCTTTCCGCGGCGAAAAGACGAAATGGCACGAACCAGCCACCATATCATTAGGTATTCGAGTCCTATCAAGCTTGTATAAATAATGACCCTGGGTTGTCATTGACCTATTTTAGAGCAAGGTCAGTATTTTTCCTTCGGGAGAAATGACCTCAATGTTCGTGAGCATACTTTCTGACGCAGCGACATTGTTTCCAGCTATGGTTATCGTGAAACCGTTTGCCGTTACGCTAAAACCTTTACGTCTCTTTCGAAGACAACATGGTTTCGCATCTCGATGGAAGCTGGAAAAACATATGCAAAAATAGCTGCAATTATTTTGGGTAATAGGATGTAAAGTTTCATAGATAATCTGTCAGGTAAAAAGAGGATGTAAAGACTGCGTGCAAGTGCGTTTTTTATGTTGTAAATAAATAATACAGTTGTACTGTCATCTGTATAATAAATTATTATGATAAGCTTAAGAAATGCTGCATGTACAACCTCCTATGAGGAGTTGTATACATAAGGTACCCACTATCTATACAATTTGATAGTATTTGAGCCGGAAATAATATATTAAATTTCTTCCGCTAAAAGAGAATCTATAACAAGTACCCGGACCCAGGTTCACAATCATTCCTTAAACTTAAGGACGACCTTAAAGTAAAGGTCTAAAACTTCATGTAAAATAAAAGCTAAAAAAATTAAAGGCATATGATTTTTCTCTCGTATTACATTTCTTTGACAATTGTCAGTAGATTCACGAAAAAACTGCAGTTTTTAATATGGTTTAAATATGGATTTTCTGAGGGAGAAATTTCCCCCCTTAACTTAAAAGGTGGTCCGTAACTTTAAGAACGATTGTGAACCTGGGCCCCGGTCTTCATCCGAAAGCAACGTGTATTTTTGTTCTATTCTGTTCTATTCTGTAACCTTACAATGTCGTTGGGGCACCACAGATGGCTTTGCAACAAGCACCATGGTGGCTTTGCAACAATCTCTTTACACATTGTCCTGTTTTCCGCTGCCTAGTTGTGCTGGCAAAGTCCATCCCTGTCCACTCAAACGCCGTTCTAACATCCCCATTTCTGTATACCTCTTCTTTTTTCCCCTTCACTGTCGGGCCTCTGCCCATCGGGTCCCGCGAAAAAGATGAGCTGCCTGGTGCCTCTGCGGCAGAGCTCCTCGTAGCAGCAGGAGCTGAGTGTCAATTATCTCAGATCGGATAAAAGTCCTACGAATTCGGAGGCAAGGTCTTGACATGAGTGAAATATATTGATTATTAGTTCGTTAATCTACAAGTTGTTTACTCACTCCTTTCACTGTGCTCTATAGAATTGTCTTTGCTACACCAGAAGACCCCGAGAAGTGGCCAAATAACCACTTCCTCCACTTTCTGAGCATGGTCAGGAGTTCATCATATTCTCCAATGACAACTTGGATATTTCGGCACACCTCCTCACTGGCCATGTGGTCCTTGTATGTAATATTCAATAACTTTCAGTAGCAGCTCATCCCAAAGGCCTGTGTTTGTTCTCTAACTCTGTTGTTAAGGTTCATGATTCAGACATAAGAAACATAGAACTGACAAAGGAGCGCATAAATTCAACTTTTGATCCGAGACATATTTTGTTACCTCTCCTAGTTGGCTTCAGCTTTCTAAGAGTTGCAATGGAATGTGCAATCTTCAAGAAACCCTCCACCCCCACTCCGGTGTCGAGACACCATCCAAGACAATTGCTCCCACGTATCTAAATCTTGAATTTCGCCACGGTATACAGCTTCCACCATCCGGCCGCAACCCCTCCCCCCCTCGGACGCCACCAGCCCAATACTCTCGCTGATCTCCATTCCATACCGTGTGCAGATCCTGTCGAGATTCTCAACCAGAGACTACAGTTCCTGCTTTTCCCAAGCAAGAGCGTCTCTTTCATGGCTTTCATGGGAAAACCGCAGATTTGTAAAAAAAAATCTGCCGCCTAGGTTTACTTTTCTTCCTGAGCATCAGACATGATCCATTCGAGAAGAATGCCAAAGAGTGTGGGCGACAAAGGATATCCCTGCCTGGCTCAAACTGTTACTCCGAACCGTTCTCCCGTGCTGTCATTCATATGCACTATACTTGTAGCCTTGAAGAGCTGCTCAATGGTGCAAACTAGACCCACGCCGACACTGCATCCCCGCATGCAATAGCCTGTCAAAGGTTTTTTTTAAATCAATGAAGACATGACACGGATTTTTCTGACGCTGGAGGTATTTTTCACACAGGATTTTGAGGTTGAAGATCTGTTCACTCTCTCCGGCTCCGAACTCAGCCCGTTGCCCTGCGATTATCGACCCGGCTTGGGGTCCAAGAATGTTCAAGACGACTCTCAGCACGACCCCGCCCGAATCACCGACGAAGTTGATCGTTCTGTAGTTCCGTAAGAGCTGTAGGTTGCCATTTTAGTAAGTGTAACAATCAGTGACTGAGTCCATTGTGTGGGCCACTCACCCGTTCTCCAGTTCTTGTTACAGATCTCTGTTAAAACATCAATCATGGTCTGCACGCGAGTATGAACAAGCCCGGCTGGCACTTCATCAACTCCGGCAGTCCTCCCCTCCTCTACTGCCTTCACCGCAAACGCCTCTCTCGAAATACCGACTGTAGATCCTTTTGTGTGTGTGTGTATGTGGGGGGGGGTTGCTGATTGCAGTCCAGAACTGCACTATTACAACTCCCATGGCTGCATAGTTCTGAGCAACACTGCGTCTATCCGCTGAGTATCTTTTGTTCTTCTGCAAGACATTTCCTAGACTTGTCCTGGACAGCTGCGGATCAACCCTATTTCTCCAAAGCCAGACCCTTCATCAGCTTGTATGCTCCTTTTCTGTTGTTTTGTCCAGGCCAAACTCGTACAGACTACCCATCCAGTCCTCCTCTGCTTTCTTCACTGCCTTCTGAATCCTCTTGTAAGTTCTCCTGTATTCACTAGCTCCTTCTGCTTCAAACCGCCTCTTCTTCAAATCTCTCCTCTCATCACAGAGGTCCAGAACATCTCTGGTGACTCAATTTTTTTTATTTCCTTCTCAAGTATCTCACCGGTTTCGTCAGTCACTATATTTGTGTAGACCACACAAAAGAATTTTTTTGTAGTCATGTTCTCAATTAGCTTCTCAAAAACGTAGGAGAAGTTGCGCACGCAAGGTACCTAAATTCTCAATTGGCCTTATGCATAAGTAAAATAAGTAAATAGATAAATAGCTTGAAAAAATAATAAAATGAATGAAAATGAAAAAATGATACTTAATAAATAGACAGAATGTTACAGACTAAGTTCATAACCCGAAAAAATAATCAATATACATGTATTGCTATATAAAGGTACAAGTGCTTTTAAGGTTTGGATATTGATGGCATGGAAAAGTAAGCGAAGTCAATGCAAAAAGGCCCCATCGTGCTTACATGAAAACTTCGCGAAATAAAAGTGGTTTTCTTCGATAACTGTAATATTTGGATATTTGACCGGCTACCTATATTTTATTTGCTTATTTGTACGAGGCAAACCAATTCTTCTATATATCAAAAATATATAAGATAAAGTCAATTGAGGATCCTTAGTATATTAACTTGAAAGGAAAAGGCACCTTTTCCAATAGAGGTTAATTGCCCGAAATGAAGAACTGAAACTAAGGAATATAATAAGGCTTAAGGTGGTGATAATCACTCATTTGGGACAAAGACAAAAATCTGCATAAAATACTCAAAATAACTCTGATCTTTCCAAAACTTAGCAGATGCCTTTTTTATGTTGTTTCTCATAATTTAGAATCCCAAAATGCAGCATTTGTTAATGTTGAAAAGTGTTTTTATAAGAGAAGATCAAAGGGTAATTTTCTGCGAATAAATCTGAAAAAATAATATCATTATTATAAAATATACTTAGTGCTTAGAGTACCTTGTTGCATAATGGAGAGCGTCCTAGCTATTATTTTTTCAAACTCTTTCACACATTATCAGGCTGAGCAGATGAAAAAAGATGCAGTCTGTGTCCAAATTTTTTTGTCAAAACACACAGGTGAGACAGGTGATACTATTTTAACAAGGTTGAACAATTTCACCTACACACCACTGATCATGTCAGTAATGTATTATTTATATTGTAGGTGTTAACATAGGTATGCTTGCCTACCCTATATTTAATAAATGCTTCCAGTGTACATTTACTTTGAACATGGTTGAACATTTGAGAAAAAGCTACCGTTTTCATCTGGTCTACATTACAATTTGAGAAAGAGTTGGAATAAATAATTGCTAGGACGCTCTTCATTATGCAATAATGCACCTTCAGCACTACGTAAATTTTCAATAACGATTTTTTTTTTCAGATTTATTCGCAGAAAACTACCCTTTGATCTTTTCTTATAAAAACACTTTTTTAAGCAGCATGTACGTCTATTTTGTATTCTAAACTGTAAAGAGCAACAAAAATAAGAAGTCTGCTAACTTTCAGGGAGATACGTTACTTTTTTATGGTTTTATGCAGATTTTTACATTTACCATAAATCAACACCTTAAGACGATTGCATTTTTGATATTCAGTCTCAGAGAAAATAAAGAGGGGTAAGATTATCTTTATTTGAAAACGATCAGTTATCTTGTTTCTATCTATCTATGTTTACTGCGTCACCCTCTACTGAGTGTTATGCGCAGGGTTAGTAAGAATAAAAGTAAAAAAGTGACAGTGAGATCTAAAAGAATGATAGTGAGATTAGAAACAGATGAAAGTGTTAGTATTGTTAGTAAAGTAATGAAATAAAATCTAAAGGAGTTCCTTCAAGAGCAGAGAATACATACAGAAGTAGGAAAATGGGCCAGACTACGCAGTTTCGGCTAATAAAGCCTCGTCAGTGACCCTGACAATATCTGGCGACGAAACCAGAAAAAAGCATACTGTAATTTCTTAATTTTAATTGGGCAGTCGATTCAAAGACTGATTAATTTCAAAAGGATCCAAATAGTATAAAAGACGGTGATCTTGAATAATAGTCTAAGTCGATCTCAAATTTTAGATTTCTCAGAATCTATCCTCTGATCTCAAAGGATGTAAATAAAATATAATCTGCACTATGGATGATGTACGGGGAGACTTTTTACGGCCGCCACACGGCACAGTAGGGTAAAAGCAGGGTAAAAACAGATCTTATTTTCTATGGCCTTTCATGATTTATCTTGCTCACTTCGAGCTTGGGGGAGTCAAGATCTTTAAAAGAACTATCCGGTTCCACAAAACAACAGTCACTGGAAAAAAGGAATACCGATAATAATCTGTAGTAGCATGTACCTGGCGGAAACTTAGTGGATGCATGTGACGAGATAATCTGAAGGGACGCTCAAAATATGAAGGCATTGGCACGGCAACAAGACCATACGTGATCTTATAGAACATCGCGAGGCGAGCATCATATCGGCGATTTTCTAGGGAGCGCCAACCGAGGTTACTCAACATCTCAGTTACACTATCAAACGAGGAATATCTACTTGTCACCCATCTGGCAGAGTAAAGTTATAGTAACAGACATAGTCATGATTCACACAGGCACATATATGGCTTACCTCTGGAAAGTTTACTAAAACTAAGTTTTATTAATGAAGCAGCATATGCGAGACAAAACCGCAAAAGGTAAAATGATTTCCGACTACCAGTTATAAACGAATGCTTGTACTCTCGATTAAACGCTATGAAACCCGGAAAAGACGGTACAGTGCGTTCGGATACTGTGTGTCTATATGTAAATGTGTTTTAAGTTTCATAACCTTACCCATATAACAAACGAGAAATAGCATAAGCGTTAGTGAAGTGTATCATTATCCATACATACATTATGGCGCTGGGATGATGTAGTGTGTGCCAATTATAACGGCTTTGACTTATATTATATGAACTGAGAAGTATCAAAAAGTCAGTGAGGCATAGTGCACAGTCATTGAAGCAAAACTAAGTCAATGGTGGTATTGCAATGGTCTTGTCTATGCAAGTATGTACCAAGTATCACTACCCTAATCGATATAGGAACTGAAGATTATAAAAAAGTCAGTAAAACGTATCATATAGCCAGTGAAGCAAAAAGATATGGGTCAAATCTATACCTGGATGATGGTTCTGAATTGGTCTTGTCATCATCATATGATATGTGCAAAGTGTGACTGACCCCATATAGGGACTGAGATATATCAAAATGTCGGTGAAGCATGGAAATGTAAGTTACGTTCCTACACGGTTTGTATCTCACGGATGATCGTTGTAGCTACTGCGAAACAAATTCAAAATATACATTAACTATACAATATATGAGCTGCGACACGAGAAAACCAGCAAAGTGGTTGTGCGCCCAGTGCAGATTCAGAGCCGCATTGGCAATCGCCCACTCTTCACTAAGGGCTTAAAGGGTAGCTAAGGGTCTAAGCTACAGCTAAGGGGACAGCGAAGACTCTGATCAGTCTTGGCGGATGCCCAGGCTGATCTGAGTCTTCGCTGGACACACAAACACAGTGTAGGTTATCTTGCGTCGCGGCTCAATTTTATATTTAGTAAAGTCAGTAGACCATGGCATGCCGGTTAAGGTCATAAATGGTGCAAGTATTCAGGTGGTCATGTGCTGATATAAGTGTGTACCATGTTCATTATTCTAGACCTCATTGCAAATGCGCGCTTATAAAACTTTTTAACATTTACTTCTGTACACGCGTTGTCCAGTTCTCACTCAATGTTGATGTTAATGGTAGAATGAGTTTATCTTCATACCTAAAGTAGAACTAATTCTTTTTAGTTCTTATAATCTTGGTACATTTACTTCTTAAAATTATGTTTACCAATTGGATATTGATTTAATCGTCCAAAAAGAAGTTGTATAAAGAAAATATAATTACTATAATAATTTAATCACGTCTCTCGTGTGATCCTGTGCTCTTGACATCCATTTAATGCGGTACTAAGGGCCTGATCAAGTCACCGTAGTAATTTACCAACATATATTAGCTTAAATAACTTAATCACGTCTCTCGGGTGATCCTGTGCTGTTGGCATCCATTTAATGTGGTACTAAGGGTCTAATCAAGTCACCGTAGTAATTTACCAGGTATAAAAACATATTCTATTGTATTCTATTCCAGGTATAAAAACATATTCTATTGTATTCTTTTATATTCCATAACCTTACTAGGTCGTTGGAGCACCACAGATGACTTCGAAACAACCCCTTGTCCTGTCTTCAGCTGCCCTAGTTGAGATGGCAAAATCCATTCCTGTCCACTCCTTGATATTGTCTTCCCACCTCTTCTTCTTTCTTCTTCTGTCTTCCTCTTCTTTTTCCTTTCACTGTGCCCTGAAGAATCGTCTTTGCTAAACCAGATGACCTTGAGACGTGGCCAAACCACCTTAGTTTCCGTTTCTTGACCAGCGTTTGGAGCTCATCATATTCTCCAATGGCTACTTGGATCTTCCTGCGAACCTCCTCATTGTTGATATGGTCCTTGTACGAAATGTTCTGTAACCTTCGGTAGCATCTCATCTCAAAGGCTTGCGTTCTTTTCTCTAACTCTGTTGTCAAGGTCCACAATTCACAGGCATACAAAAATATGGAAATGACAAGGGAGCGCATAAGTTTCACCTTTGATCCAAGAGATATGCTGTTATCATTCCAAATTGGTTTCAGCTTGGTAAGAGCTGAAGTGGCTTGTGCAATCCTTGAGAGATCCTCCTGTTTTGAGCCATCATCTGAGACTCTACTCCAAGGTATTTGAAGCTGTTTACAGTAACCAGCTTCTGCCCTTTTACCTTGATCTCCCTCTGGATGCCATCTGCGCTGTTCGTCGTCAGTTTGGTCTTCTCAGTACTGATCTCCATCTTATACCTTGTTCAGGTTTGGTCGAGACTTACAATTAGAGCTTCTAGTACCTGCTTTTCCACAGCTAGAGCGTCTGTGTCATCGGCAAACCGCAGATTTGTAATGTTTCTGCCACCAATGCTTCCAGAGCATCAGACTTGATCCGTTCAAGAAAAATGTTGAAGAGGGTGGGTGACAGAAGGCATCCTTGTCTTACTCTAACTGTTGTTCTGAACCATTCTCCTGTGCTGCCATTTATCAGGACTGCACTTGTAGCCTTGTCGTATAGCTGCTCAATGGTGCGAACTAGATTTGCACTGATATTGTACTTCCGCATGGTGGCCCATAAGGTTGCTTGCCATACCCTGTCAAAGGCATTTTTGAAATCAATGAAGGCATGGCACAGATTCTGCTGATGTTGGAGATACTTTTCACACAGGATTCAGGATGAAGATCTGTTCTGTGGTGCCCCTTCCCGCTTGGAACCCAGCCTGTTCCTCAGCGATTATTTCTTCGGCGTGTGGTTTAAGCCTGTTCAAGATGACTTTCAGCATGACTTTGCTTGAATTCCTGATGAGGCTGATGGTTCTGTAGTTCTGGCAGAGCTGTAGGTTGACTTTTTCGAAAGCGTAGTAATCAACGACTGAGTCCATGGGGTAAGCCATTCTCCTGTTCTCCAGATCCTGTAACAGGTATCTGTTAAAACATCAATCATGGTCTCCCCACCAGCTTGAACAAGTTCTGCTGGTATATTATCAACTTCGGCAGATTTCCCCTTCTTTAACATATAATTACTTAAATAACTTAATCACGTCTCACGTGTGATCCTATACTCTTGGCATTCATTTAATGTGGTACTGAGAGCCTGATCAAGTCACCGTAGTAATTTTACCAGGTAGACATGAATTGATAGCTTGATGAATACAGCTTAGACTACTGATGCTTTTCTGGTTTGGCAGAGAGAGTGACAGAATGCTAGATAAACCATACACAAATTTAGATTGAAAACAGTTTAGTTAATACTGGCGGGCGATGGACATTTGAGCGAAAAATTCAGAACCCCAGTTTGGACATTTGAAAGAATTTCAGGTGGACAGTTTAGCGAAATCTAAATTAACCCATTTTAGTGGATTCACAGGTACATGGTACAGGACTATCATGTGTGAAACAAAAACACATAGTAAACTGGAGTCTGAAATTATTCCTGTCAATTTCGAACTGGTGGTCATGAATCTCATAAGAGACGTGTTTTCTGGTTCTGGATAAAATGCTGCCGTTTCCACAAGCCTGATGGGGAAAGATACAATATTTGGGATTAAGTCGAGACTACAAAGACAGTTTTGACATTGGAAAATTTTTAAGTGGATTTTTTGTGGTAAACATTTCTTCTGCCAAGTGATGTTGAGGACAGATTTTTTACAAGATTGTTTTTAGATTTCATGAGTGAAATCCCAAGTGACGGTAAATGTGTAAAAATTGTGAAAAAGATGTATCCGGCGCCAAATTCTTCTTCTTTCTCCCTTTTGTGAGTTGTTTACAAAGGGCTTAGGCTGACTCGAATACTTAACAGAGCAATCTTTAACTGGCTAATTGAAGGGTACAAGACAAAGTGTTTGAAATGATGGAAAAAGTCCAGGTAATTCTGGTTATTCGCGCAAAAGGATTATTTTCCGTTTCGCTTAAATGTCCACTTTTTTTTTGCCTCAAACGTCCATTTTTTCACTCAAATGTCCTGTCAATTCGCTCAAATATCCCGCGCCCGATACTGGCGTCGAAAGAGTCAAAAGCTAACGCAAACTTTCTAACATCTCAGAATTCTCTAATTAATCGGATTAAAATAAACCTAGCATACTTGAGCCGCGACACGAGAAAACCAACAAAGTGGCATGCGCGCCCAGCGAGGACTCAGATCAGCCTAAGCATCCACCCAGTCTGAAAAGAGTATTCGCTGTCCACATGGAGCTAGCTTAGACCCTTAGCTACACTTTAAGCGCACAGCGAAGACCCTGATCAGACTGAGCGGATGTCCAAGCGGATCTGAGTCTTCGCTGGGTGCACATGCCACATTGTTAGGTTTTTGTTTTTTCGTGTCTCGGCTCATTTTTGCAATGGGGCATGTTGTTAATGAAAATATTTTCAGGACTTTCCCAGAAGTGCGGTCATAAACTACGGAAAAATAAGGGTACTTTAGTGGCACCAGACAGTGACAGGGACGGGTTACATGACCCCTATTTTGACTGCCTCTGGACTGTTGAAGCTGATGAAGACGAGGTTATTCAATACAAGTTTTCAATTTCAATCCCAGAATTTTGCTTTAGTCAGTGTATAGGAGTAAGTATTCCTTTGCTATAGCAAACACTGTCCTCAAAAGGTGACAGTAGATATGACTCTAATCAGCATGCTCATCTGCGCAGACTGGACAGGGTCTTCTTTTATCGCAATACTATCTGTGAATACTGCGGAATCTGAAAATAGAAATACGAGCACTCTGATCACATGAAAAAAAAATCTAATCAGACAGAGCTAATCTTTTCTTTTTGTCCCTTTTAAAGGTAGAGTCGGGTAACTTCAGACAGCTGGTAAATTCGGACATACCATTGCAAAAAAGACTAAAAATCCAAATGATACGGTTCATGGTGAGCCGTCTCATTAGGATTTTCACTGTTTGCCCAGTTATTTTTGTTTCAATTCCAAACAACAGACATATAAAAGAAACAATGCCAATGTCCGAATTTAACTGCTGTCCGAAGTTACCCGACTCGACCCTGTAATCATTAATATGCTGATAAAAATGTAGTTATCACTATCTTAATATTAGGTCTCCCGCACTCAGCTAACATATTTTTATTCAACTGGCTAATAGACTGGGGCATATTCTACGGAACCCCGGAAGGGACATGTGCAATATTTTTCTAAGTCGTGGCCACGACTTATTAAGTCGTTCCCACGACTTATCCTGTCGTTCCCTCGACTTATTTTTTCGTTACCAGCACTTACTATCTCGTTCCCTCGACTTATTATATCGTTACCACGAGTTATTATGTCGTTCCCTCGAGTTATTATGTCGTTACCACGACTTAATATGTCATTCCCTCGACTTACTAAGTCGTTCCCACGACATATCAAGTCGTTACCATGAGTTAATACTGCCCTCCAATTGGTCAAATTAACTCGTGGCCACGAGTTAATAAAGCGCGTTGATTGGCCCTGTTTTAATATTGATTAAATCCCTTTCCAGACTTCGTATGTCGCTGTTTAGGCGCTAATCTGTGGACCCCTAGCTGGACTGCCCAAGTGGAGTAGTCTGATCGGACTCTGCAGTGTTGGCTAACTGGCTGAGTCCTGCTCTTGATGTTTTTTAATTGTGCTGACTTTGCATCAGCTGACGCTAATAGCTGAGCAGGCAGTGTACATCCTCGTCATGTTGCTCTTCTCTGGGAGCAGTGTGATCGGGGTATCCAGTGTTTGTCGACTGACTCCACCATGCAGTTTCACTAAATTTTTGTGCTGTCTTTGTCCTAAATAAGTGGCAAGGTTGCCATCTGTGATACTTTACTACTACTACTACAAGTATAATTATTATGACAACGGGACTGTCTTGTTCTCAGACGGTTTATGTAGACTGACCTTTCGCCCTTGTTGAGCTGCTCCCGGGTAAAGTGGTCTGTTGTTTGACAAGGGTTGTACTGTGTTAAGTATTTTCGTCGAATATTTGAACATTGATGCTTGAGCTGACATTGCAGAGCTTGACCGGACAGCTCTATCAAGGAGTCTATAATCTGCAATGTCTGTCGGAAGACTGTGCCACACTGAAGCTAACTGTAAAAACCTTTCTCTGTGTCGCATGATAATAGGACGCTAAAATCTAGGCTAGCATCATAGATTCTGATCAGAATGCTCTTCCGAAGCTGTCTGATCAGTTCTGCAACAGTGCTAAGCTGTTGTGGTCTGCCAGATTTTATGGCGTAGCTACCCCGGTTACTCCGACATCAATACTTTGGCAAACAGTGGCCTTAATCAGCTGGTCTATGCGGACATGTCGGGTCGATGCATGCAACAGCTGCGATCATTTTTTCAACACGTTGCTTAAAATTTTGGTTTAGGTTTAAGACTCTACTGCTGAAGGAGTGTGTTGTTGGAATACTTGGGACAGATATGTCATAAAGCATCTGTCCGTCAGTATATCTTACATCCAAGCTTCACACGTGCGAATATTCCAACAATCGAAATGATATATTTTATTGTCTACACCCATGGGCGTAGATATCTTAGAAATTGCTTTTGCTCCGGAAGCATTTTAGAAAAGGTCATGACTGGTTGAATGTTATTTTCTATTGACTGGTAATCATTGATATTTTGCACATGTTTGATCAGGTCCGCAAATACCAGAAAAAGATCAACATTGAGACGGTCTAGTAGTATCACTAAATGCTAAATATTTATAAGGTGACCAAACATGCCAGTTAATTGAATTAGGGTAATTACATGCCAGCATGAGCTTAGAAATGCCTACCAGAAATCTACTAGATTGAAGCGAGAATGTGCGATAAGACCGAGATGAAGATTGACTTGGGTTTGACTCTCTGATGAGTTAGGGGACCTCCATACGAACCGAACTACCAACTAATTGTGTGCACCGCGGCGGAGGGTGAGGGTGAAGGTTTGGGCCCAGTAAAACCGATTTAAACCCGCCAGTAGTTATTACTGACCAACTGGCGGTACTTTCGTTGCGGTTGCATTTGTTTTATGTTCGGTGCTGTTTAATTTATTAGTGATATCATTTTAACCCTTCTATGATAGATATTGAAAATAGGTAAAAATAGTTGTTAAATTTGTTTTCGTATAATTTGCTTAGTCGGTTGTAACCCTTCTGTTGGTCTAAATTATTTAGTTTAGTAAAGATAGCTGAGTAGCCACCTATTTGGGAAAGAGCTGCTGACTCGGCTTATCGTTTGTAATATATTGTTTGTTGGGATGTCTTTGTCAATCTTTTCCTTTGATGTTGGGGATAGGGTTTGGGATCTGATTCAGTCAGTTCCTGAAGTTTAGTTACTTTTTAAAATTGGTAAAGGCGCGATTTGACCAAGGTGCCAATCCAATGATTACACAAGTTATTGTGTGCTAAGCGTAGACACAAACTTTTTTTGTAAAAGCTGATACTCATTTCACCACGACCAGTCATCAGTCATAGTTCTGAAACATGTCATGATCCCACTTGTACAGACTTGGCATTGTTAAACAGGTTTCATTCATAAAAGGCAACTGATACAATCTCCTCGCACCGGCTTGATCCTTAAATGGGGATGCTGTCCAGGAGCCGTATTCATAAAACGATTTAAGTAGTTGCTATGCTGTTGCTAAGGTTAAATTTCTTTGAAGGAGATTCCCTACAACTATGAAATTTGCTCTGGATGAACAGTCTGAAAGACTGTTCCTGCAGAGCAAACGTCATAATTGTAGGGAATCTCCTTCTTAGAAATTCAGCCTTAGCAACAGCATAGCAACCACTTAAGTTGTTTTATAAATACGGCCCCAGAGCGAGTTTCAGATAAGACAAGTTACAACGAAATTAACCTGTTTTAAACTTTAATGATTTCTCTATAGAAGCATTTTCTTTCCGTCGTTGTCTATGTATTTCAAAAGTTACTTCTTGTTTTGTCCGTCCGTCCTTTGTCTCACCTTCTGTGAGATTGACTGATTGATAACAAAAGGCTATGTGCAATGAAAACCCGCCTACAGCGGGTCTCGAGCCCGGGACTGCTAGATCAGCAGACACAGCGCTTTACCCACCGAGCTTCCGGGGCTCTCCTCTTTGCACATGCATGTAAAGCTCAGCACATGCTTATTGCAAAGAATCTGACAAGAAGACAAGAGCAGTCTGTCCTGGCTAGTTGCTTGTTATGTATGCTAACGCGACTGCTTATCTCCACATTCACCACATTTAATAACTTATTTTGTGTTCCGAAATAGCAATGTAATTCAGCGTTTTATAATGTTAATGCAACTACGAGTAAAGACTTTAAACTCCATATCAATCCAAGTATAGTTTGGTCAGATTTCAATTTTTGTAAATGTGGTGATATAGGAGAGCAACTTACGGAAAAGGATCATATATGTCGAATATTGTGGATGACTCGTTATCATAAACTGCATTAAAAGTATATGCAAAATAATTAAGGTTGAATAACCTTCCTAGCTTTTGGAAAGATTACGCACATTCGCGAATTTTTGGATTTTGAATATGTGGCGAGGGTGAAGGTAGCAGCATGATTACTACCATTTAAGTCTGTCAAGTCTCGGTTTAAAACTGAATGGGCTGTCAAGAATACTTTGACTGTATCAATGTCTGATCATTGCGGTAGCTCAGGGGGTTAAGCTCTGGCCTACTGATCTGGGTTTGAGCCCTGCTGGAGGCGAGAATCTTTCTTACCGTAAAGTTGTAAACGGGGTTCTGTTGCATAGAGCAATTCATCATCACCCGCCCATCGTCATTATCGGACTGAAATACTGTTGAAAAGGCCGTAAAATTGCAAGTCATCCATCCAGCCATCCATCCATCCATCATTGCCTATCTTTTTACACTGTAAAAAAATCCGTAGATTCTACGGAAGAATACCAAGCAACCAGCTGCCAGTCCGTTTCCCGATATTTTTTACGGGCGCCTGCCTGTAGAACATTTGTTTGAAGTCTCGATATGGTAGAGTTATGTTACCTGACCGTTCTCGCAAAGACACTTATAGTATTGAAGGGCTATATGGCCAAACTAAAACCTGTCTTATTCTACCTTATTCTGCGTGATGATTCCGCCAATGTTCACGGGCGCCCGTTAAAATAACGGGAAATGGACTGGCAGCTGGTTGCCAGGTATTCTACCGTAAAATCCACGGAAATGATTAAAGTGTACTATGTAAAAAATATGGCTTTAATACCATATCATTCCAACATGCAGTTCCTAAAGCAGGGGTACGGATATGTTGGATTTCTATGACACTTTTGGGATAATGTTTCTTAATTCTCAGCAAAAACACATGTCGTGATCCCTTACTAGAGCTGCCTTGTTGACGAAATTCTAATGGATACTCGCAACATCTGTTGCTTAGGAGTATAATAAATGTCCTCAAAATCCGTCCTTATTTATACACTTGTGTCCGCTGGATAAAACCAGTAGATGCAGTTTCGCGTGTGAAACTGATGGAACCCAGGTCCACATCACTTTCAAGTCCGCATAATATGCAAGTACTCTGGTATTTCTGTTTTTAGTTACACTATTTATTCAGACTAACCTGAAAACTTGGTAAAAGATTATATCAACCGTACACCAGACCTGATTGATCCAATCGGAGCGCTTTATTAACTCGTGACCACAGTTAATTCGTCCAATAGGAGGGCCGAATAAACTCGTGGCCATGACTTAGTAAGTCGTGGGAATGACTTAGTAAGTCGAGGGAACGACATAATAACTCGTGGGAACGACATAATAACTCGTGGGAACGACTTAATAAGTCGTGGCCAAAAGTTAAGAAAAATAGTGCACATGTCCCTTCCTGGGTTCCGTAATATTCCCATAAGCATGCTATATTGTTTGGCAACACATGTAAACGTCATCATTGATGTGCAAACATAAAAACTACCTGTTGTTACTTTTTTCTAATGGCCGTTAGGCCGTAAATTGTTATATACGTTACGTATTAGTATTTTCATTAATATCAACTTAGATATGATCATTTGTTTTGTTTTTTTATTAGTAGTTTCTACATAAAAGACTCTTTTTATATCAGAAAAAGTTACAGTACGGTTTGTTAATATCATCAACTTATACCAGCGGTAACTTAAATAAATTAACATATACCTCTTTGTATATATGCGTGGGAAAAGGGATATATGGTCAGTTTGATAAAGTTGAAACCTAAATGATTTTGTGTAAACATGGTATTACCTTGATTATCGCAAAGATCTGGCACAGTTGGGCGTCACAAAATAAAAAAATTATGAAGCAGAAATGTAGCCTGAGATTAAAAGCTGTAAGTCTTTCAAAGCTGACTTGAACACTTGCTGCCAAAGCATTCTTACTTTTGTAAGACTATTATAAATTCTATGTTAACAAATAAATCAAAATTGCTTTGTTGAACAGCTAAATAGAGAAAACCATGTAAGTGTCTTTTGACATCAAGTTTATCAGGCGAGACCAGAAACAGCGTAGGAATGGCGAGGCTTGCCGAGCCAGTCCGACGTGTTTCTGGTCGAGCCTGATAAACTTGATATCAAAAGACACTAATATGGTTTTCTATTTATCAAGCATCATTAGAATATTTTCAGGTATAAAGAGCGTCAAACAAAAGAAAAGTAAACACAGTTTTGTTTGAACTTTTTGACGTTGCGAATGCTCTGTGACGTAAGTGGGTGACGTCATTCAACCAATCGAACGTTGTTATCACGGCCAACGTCAGTAAACAGCCAATCGTCTTCGGAGATCACTTCTAAAGGCATGACCTGATAACATTCGCGCAAGCGCAGTTCTACAGTGACATGATATCATATCATGTTATCATACCCCTCTTATCAGTGGAATTTTGCAGTAAATGCATGATAAAGTCGGATAACATGGTATCGTACCTATTTCTGAAGTATGCGATATGACCGCTCACGACATCTACGCAAACCGCGTTGTCAATGAAGCTCTCTTAATTGTGAAGACAATAAGGGCAAATGTTAAGGTAACGTGCGGTCACATCCGATCACAGCCAATTGCCTACCCAATGGGGGTTGACAAAACGAACATACATTGTATTTAATGCATTCATGCCTTAAATTGTTCTCTACATCTCATTTGTTGCAGTTGACTGCTGTAAACCCATTATTATCATTTTCTAGGTAAAACGAGGAAACGAAAAAATGAAACAATCATTTTTTGCTTCTTATCTGCCGACCTAAGTCACTAAGATTACGGCATAATATTAACATTCATGACCACGGATGCCCATTTTTACTACATATGCCCTGGACTATTACAGGTAACAGGGATCGTAGAGGGGGTACCAAAAGGGTGGTTTCATTGGTGTCTTACGAGTGATCTTGAAATTTCTGGGGAGACAGTAAACAACGTTTTGTTTGTACGGTTTTACTCAGATGACGGCGTACAGTCAACATTATTGAGCTTTACGTTTCAGGTTGTAAAAGGTGAGGTGTTATTTTGATATGTACTTGAAACCTTTTAAGTATTTTGTCTGGAGTAAGATAAAAGTTGTACCTTTCGGCTATATTGAAACCAAATTACTAGGTCTCCTAACAAAAAGTGTAATTTCATTGTGACATTTTATTGTGTATGTCGTTCTGTTTATTTGTGGAATTGTCTTAATATATAAATGCTGGTCCATAGTAGGGAAACAAACTCCGTGATACCTACCATTTGTGTACTATGCATCAGCTTGTTTTCCGCCTCGGAGACTATCTTCAGCAGAAAGGTAATTTTCTTTTATTGCGGTGTTTTGTCGAACGGACAGTTGTGGCAGGTAAGCCATAATATGTGGCTATAAGTTTACGCCGCTGTTGTCTTTGTATAATGTGTTTTTGTCATTTTTGCGATCATTCGTGAAATTGTTCCGAAAAAAAAAGTAATGGTTCCTTCCACGGACGACATTGATTTCGCACAGGAAGTCGGCTTATTTTAAAGAAGAGACATTTTAGTAAGAGTATTTGCTATATGGTTAAAACCAGTGCTCAAATCCATTTACTTTCGACCCGATGGCATTGAATCCATCTGGATAATTTTGCGAGAATAAGCAAGTTTTGCAGACTAGTAAAGTTCTTGGTCGCAGAATCGACTGGTAAAGCATGGTAGTTTTCACGGACACAAAGCTTTTGAGTGTAAGTGAGACGATGCTACTTGCCAACTGTCCTGGTTTCATTTAAATATGCCACTTATATGTAAGTGCCTCAAATTCACAAAATACTTAAATGTGTGAACTGTGCATCTAAGGAATTGTTGCTTTTTGTTGTTTCTTGTGTATTTATTCCAGCAGAAGTCTAGCTGCCAATAGAAGATTTTTATGCCCCCCCCCCCCCGCCATAGAATTCAATGGGGAGGCGGAGCATATAGTATCTCCGCTGTCCGTACATTCGTACGTACGTCCGTACGAAAAACGTTTTCCGTTCGATATCTTTTGAAAACATAAGTGTATTGAAATCATATTTTATACACAGGTATATAATAATAAAATACAGCTCAAGTTTGATTAAGGGGAAATTCAATCAATTATTATTGGAGTTATGGCCCTTTTTGACTTCATTTTGTACGAAAAAATGGTTTCCGCTCATTATCTTTTAAAAAGATTAGTGTATTGGATTCATATTTTATACACATACTATATAATCATTAAATACAGGTCAAGTTTGATTAAAGGTAAAATCTGTCAATTATTATGGCTCTTTTTCGACTTTATTTTGTACGCAAAAATGGTTTCCGTTCGTTATCTTTTGAAAAGATTAGTGCATTGGATTCATATTTTATGAACAGATATATAATAATAAAGTACAGGTAAAGTTTAGTTCAGATTAAAGTCCGTCAATTACTTTGGGAGTTATGGCCCCTTTTCAACTTCATTTCATACAAAAAAATGTTTTTGTTTTTTTATCTGTGTGAAATATTACTATAGCTGGGCAGATATGTGAAATAATTGTGCACTTTTTGATAAAAGCATGAAATTTGGTACAATGCTAGACAAAGCTATTCTAAGCATTTTCAGAATAAATGCCAAGCCGAAAATTTCCATTTATGGCGGCCATCTTGAATTTCAAAATGACCGCCATTGAAACTGCATTTAATGGCAAACAGAATTGGAAATCATAAGAAAGGCCAATTCTGTGTTTCTGAACATGTTTAGCTGAACTTTCACCATGATTTCCTCAAACTTGTCTGTTATTCGGCATTTCTGATCTATGCTACTGGGCGTAGACATGACACTTATAGAAAATAACACGTTTGTTAGTATGGAAATGGAAGAGAGTAAATGGCAATTCCTCACCACCTGGTGAACAAAACCTTTCAAAATATCGTTCTTTTGCAGACTGAATTCTTCTTCTTGTGAATAAAACTTGTTAACTGGGTGACGATAGCAATTCTTTTACTTGTTAAATTTTTCTTCCTGCTTAGGCTACATAATAAACCATTTTGCATAACTCATAATTTTTAAAAGAAGCAGAAACGTAATTTAATCCATAAATGTATTTGAGTTTATTTTAATGCACAATGCTAAATAGGGTTTTAAAAGATAAAAAAATAATCATATTTGATGTGTAACGTACACAACAGTAACAAAGGTACTAACAAACAACAATTTTCTAAATAAACCGAAATTGTGGTTGATACATGTGGTCTTTACTGAACAAACACTATTATTCATTTTCAAATTATGCACATACTAGAGAGAACTGATCGGCTCCTTTTGAATTAGTCAGTGCAACACCGAAAAACTGCTTGAATCTAGAACGAAACGTTTTTGTAAGAGTCCATACAATTTTGAAGAATGACTTTGAGAAATAGATACACGTATAAAGGGTAAATTGTGTATCCTCATTTTGATCTGTATTTCATCTTAAGTAGCAAGAAGCATATGCCACTATATTGGAAAACCATCGTTGTATGTTTTTAACCATAAATATATGATTTAAACATGTATCTGACGGTAGGTTTAGGGTTAACGTTGAGTAACACAATTTTAGTTTGTATATAACTGAAATGGTGTCATATGATTAGATTTTCAAACTGTTGTAAGAGAAGTCTCAGACTGCAGCTAGGCTTTCAATGCTTTAAGTGTCAACCTGTCAACTATATTCAGATATATTCAGATACGTGAAGTATTCGTATGTTTAATATTTCCTATAGTACAACAGGAAAAACGAAGATCTTTACGAATGACATACTCTCGCTCTGACTCTTTTAAACATAGTTTTAAAGCAACTTCACTAGAATAACCATTTAATGACACATTCGACAAGTAAATACTTTGATCAGGGTTTAGGTTTAATATGCCGTTGAATGTGTACCTGCGGAGTGGTAATAAACGTTATCTGTCTGTATAGCTCTCGTCAATTATACTGCTGCATATTACTGTAAGGAAAACGAAAAAAGTGCAAATCTTTATGCTAAGACATGGAAAATAGAGCCTCCCATCACCTGTCTGTTCACGAAGTGTAACTGTTACTATAAAAAGACCTAATCTTTCATGATCAGGTAATTTTGAACCATCTTTGCATATTGCTATTACCATTATTATCAACACCTAAAATATTACACGGCATAATTACTTGCAAGCAACTTTTAACATATTATTTATTGTATTAGTATATTCTTGGATATTGTCAAGTTGTATTGAGGATACTGTTCATTAGCAGCAGGACTTCATCAATAAATTATTTACTCCCCACCCCACCTCCCCCTACGCCTTTCCCGAAATGATTACAACAAACTAGGCTCTTTAAGGTACATGGATTAATTAGATTAACATTTAATTTGGTTAGTACTTGATATGTATAGGTATAACTTATTTTATTTGTTTCTGTCCTATACGTAATGTTTTACTACATATAAGGTGTGACTAATTAGTAAATCGCCAAATAAAATGGTTGTATACATTATTTGTTATGTTTGTTCTCGTTTAATTTCTTGTCATACTACAAGGTACATTTAGGAGATGAGGAACCGAGATTTGCCTGTAAATCCCTAAGTAGTAACATAAATATTGATTAACATAAATTATGTAGTCTTTTTTTTTCATTTGTCATTGCATTTTGTGCAGTTGGAACGACGTAGATTATTATTACTTGTAAAAATAAAATATTTGTCAATAACAACAACTCAAGGTCCCATATTCAGGCACCCTTAAAGAGAATGTTGAATAAATAAGCGTTGACAAGATTAGAAAAAATAATAAAACAAAAACTGCGGCATAGAGTGAAGATTGTCGTAAAAGGAAGAATTAATCAAAACCAAGTTCTAATATCCACATAGCCTATTACTCAACTCCTCGTATCATTAGCTTTCAGTTCATGTTTTTGATATTTTATTCCCAGAGTCCTGCTTAAGGCATCCGAGGTATGAGCATTGCAAAATTGACAACGTAAAGCTGTGTTGTAAAACTAATATAAAGTATTTTGGCATTATGCAGTAATTTTTCGATTTTATATGATGGTTTTAGTTGATAAATGGCATTTCTTGCGTAACGTATACCACCTATAGAGCCATACCTAAAGTAAATGTGCTCTGCAACCCAAGTCTAACATTCTGTTCCCAAAATCTTCAAATGTCTGTTTATATTTCTCTCATGAATAGTCTTTCTTTTGTATGCACTTGATATGCTATATCTTTTCAATACGCACTGTAAGACAATACTCTTGTATGTTTTGTCGATTACAAGTAATACTAGACTATCTTATACCACTTAATCAACGCTTTTGAGGCCCTTTTATGAGCTTTTGAGGTTCCTCCATATGACAGAGGGACTTTTGTCAGCTCAAAGTCTATATAAAATGTAATGGGCTCTGATCAGAATAAAACTTAACCATAAGGCAGACGCCATTTTGAAAAATCAAGATGGCCGCCGAAATAGGCAAATTCAGCTTGGCATCCATCCTGAAAATTCATATATTGGTCCAGTCTAACTATGTACCAAATTTCATGCTTTTATCGAAAAGTGCACAATTCGGCCAAAATTTGTTACATATCTGCCCTGCTACTACTTGTTTCCGGGCTATTTCTTTTGGAAAGTTGCATGGCATCCAATTCTATGGTAAGATACAGAATGTTATCACATATAACAGTCGACACCCCCACCTCTTTACAACTCCCACCCACCCTTCTCTTGATCGAAGAAGCACAATACATCTGCTGAAGGAAAACAATAAACCATGTACCACACAAGTCTGCCTCTGTGAACCCTAGTTATCCTACAAGTGCCATACCTTAAACAAGGCACCATCTTACTTAAGGCACTAGGCGGGGGCATCCGTGTCCAATGGACACCTTTCTAGTTTTAGATCGCTTTCATAGCTTTCACCCATTGTACACGTTTTTCACCTTCTCTATTTCAAATTCAATAATTCTTTTAATTCGTTAAATATCAAAAGTATCTCAATTATACAAATGTTTACTCTACTTATGGGCTTTAAAATATGATTTTTCATGCATGTCGACGACGTTTCTGTTTGCTGTCTACTGCAGTGATGCCAGTAAAAACAGGCCCCAAGGTTATAAAACTATTTCATGCTCAACTCAGCTTAGCATGAAAGTGTGTGTGTGTGTGTGTGTGGGGGGGGGGGGGGGCAGTATCAATAAGGTGGGTTTTCTGCATCCTACCAAAGTTTTCTTTTTTTAACTGATGGTATACTCCAATTTGTCTAGTTTATTGGACTATATATGACTTTGGTCGGAAAGCCCTACTTACTGAGCTATTGGTCCACAGAAGTGGGTGGAGTAATCCAACATAGTTTTAGCCTGTCTTGTAAAAACATTCTCATTTAATAGAAGAGTATCATTTAATAGAAGAGTACAACAGACAGACAGAATTTGATAAAATGAATAACAGAACATCTAAAATATATTTCTATATCATTTTATTTGGTTTAATTGAACATATGTTGTCGAAAAAGACTTCCTTTGACATTCAGTATTATTAGCTCGCCTGAGCCTATAGGTGAGCTTATAGTATCGCCAGGGGTAGTCGAACGTTTCGGACCCAAGACGTTTCGGACCCAAATATTTTGGACGTTTCGGACCCATACTTTTTCGGACCCAAGACGTTTCGGACCCAGGGATGTTTTGGGCCCAGGGCTTTTCGGACCCTGGTAAGCGGACGACCATAAACTGAAATAGTCTGCAACAACCAGTTATCTTACTTATCAACAACACGTTGATAATAATGCAACTGACTAGACTTATAGGAAATCGGTCACACTTCTTATGCAACCCACTGCCATTTTACCTGTTTGATCAGTAAATTGCAGAGGGGTCGAAATAGTTGTTTTGAAATCCTATTTGGGTGCCTGATGAATTATTTTTTCGAGAAGAAAAAAAGGTTAGGTATCTAAAGTTTACAAACTACAGGCTTCTAGTTATGGCTATCACCGCAGAATTCCACGGCATACGGTTTTTTTTTTTATTTTATTTTTTTATTTGGTCTCAAAAACATATAACCTGCCGCCTGTTTAGTAGGTTCAAACATCATTTATTGCTCATAAAGTCAAATACCAGCAAATGGGTCTGGCCACAGGTTCTAGCATTGACTATATCGCAATTGCATTGTTTGGCTGAAGTTATTTAGGATCTATCTATCTATCAGCCACTATGACATTAAATGTGATCCTTTTTAGAAAAGTTTTGACAATAATTTTCTGGATTTTTTAGCCATAGTGCACATGTTTAGGATGCTAGTAAGAATTACTTTGCTTTCGCACCCGTAATATACGTATGTTTCATGGACATGCTTAAGGTAATTGTTTGAATTATTTGGCACATCAATTCAGACTGACCAGAGTTTACCCTGCTTCATATCAAAGACTGTTTTTGCGAAGATGGAGGGGTCTATCCAAGATTGCGTTGCTGCAAAGGCCTATCTGAGTCTTCGCAATTTGTACATGCGACAGGTTAACGCAATTCCTAACATTGGTTAACCTGATCACAGACGCTGAAAAGGACGCTGACGCTAACGCTTACACAAACGCTAACGCGTACTTGGACTACGACGCCGAGGGTACATAGCATAAGCTCTCCTAAAGTTGACGTAACGTCAGATGTTGGTGACATTCATTTTCAAGCCATATTTATAATTTTCCCTTGATACAGCACTTCTAACGGACGAGCAAACGCAATAAATTTTTATACCATTTAATAGGCTATTAATTTACTATTTGGTTTTTAATAATAAAATTTTCATTTATGAGACATAGAAATAAATACGTCGTCTTGAAATACCGAAAAACGTCAGTTTTTACGCTGTAAGACGTTGCAACGCACTCGCAATGCAAATTGGTTATTTCAGTTTAAATTGAAAACAAGGGCTAAAAACCGAAACAATTTTCACCGTCGATGAGACTAAAGTAATGTAAACTAACGTCGGAAATTCAACAAGTTCAGTCTTTCTGTCTTGAAGAAAAGTTAAGATTAAGCGATTCAAAGAAAAAGTAAACTGCAGATTTTTGGCACTAAAAAGCGGCACCCGACGAAGATCAAGGGACTATTAAAGAACAATACGAAGCAGAAGCAGAGTAGAAAAGCTACTGGCATACAATACCTATTTTGAATTTTTAAATTGTGAAATCAGACCTCGGAATGTATGATCCGATTTAAAGAAATACTATGTTTTCCAAATCTAGCAGTTTTGTCCGGAACGCCAGATTTCTTGATATTGCATACTATGTGGTATTTTCTGAGAATAAAAATCGTATCAAAAAGTTATATAAAGTAAATTTAAATTAGGCGAACATGAAATACCCATTCCGAATAGTTCTTTACCAGGAATGTTTTTGGAATTCATTTATGAGGGCCGATGTAAAATACGAATAATCAAATCTAGCGGTTTTGTCCGCAACTGTATTTGTACGTTGGTTACGTTTTATTGTAGTCAATGGATGGATGGATACCTTGTGATTTTACGTCCTTTTCAACAGTATTTCAGTCATACCAGGACGATGAGATGTTGATAATGAAAGGATAGGTGCAGTGGATACCGGCTTTTGTTTGAAAAGATTTTAGCCTCAAGCGGGGATCAAACCCGGGACTGCTAGGGCAGCAGGCCAGCGCCAATTTACCGCGTCTCTCAATTGAAATCGGGCAAAATTGTAAACTGTCCCGAAAATTAATATCTTCCTAATGTATTCTGCTAGCAGTTGCAGTTAGCAATTAAATTTCACATTTAATGAGTATTTATTTAGGAAAATATTTGAAGACCGTTGCAATGAACTGGCAGCAGAGCTCAAAATCCGACGTTTTCTGATGTTACACTAATTGTCACCAACATGTGATGTTACGTCACTGCATTCGCAAAGGCGCTCTATAAATCCATATTCTGTCAAGTTGTCGCGGTAAAGTTTGTCAAAAACACACCACTATTTTCCCCGCTTTTTTCGCGGGAATCATAAGCCCGGCGTATCCACGGCACTGCAGGGACACTTCTTAGGTAAAAACACGGTACTTGAGCCCCACTATGACCCCCGCTATCCCCGGTCCCATAGGTGCCGTGGTTGCAAATGACTGGTGGATAACACTTAAAAAGATAAACTCCCTTGTCATTTAACAATTTCCAAACATTTTTCTTGCACTAAATTTCGTTAGACATTAGATCATCATAATTAAATTCTGGGAAGAAGCCATTAATGAATTATGCAAATTTACAATATCATCAGCCAGTAAGGAAATTATTATTAGATTCTTCAATCAAGCGATGATACCAACATAATCTTCTCATTCGCGCAAGTGATTATTACCGCATTTGAACCAGCTACACGATTTCTATCAGATGCTTAATTGCTTAATTTCTTTTTTTAGAGAGAAAGAGAGAGAGAGAGAGAGAGAGAGAGTTATCATGTGTGTATATATATATATATAAACACAGTGAACTTGTATTTTGGTATGTGGTATGGAACGTTTGTATTTGTATACTTTTTTTTCTTCTACGTATCGAAAAGTTTTTCCTTCTTATTTCCGTGTTTTTTTTTCGCTTTTTTTGTTTGTTTTTTTTATTTATTTATTTACAAAGTCCTGTCACATTTGTCCTCTTCCCTCATCATTGGTTGTCTTAATTTATAATCTGCATAAAATAATTACCATTCTTTTGGTTTCGTATTTTAATTTTAATATATACTTAATCTTGAAAATCTCAAATATAAACACTATCTTTAAGTATAACCAACTAACATAATTGTTATAGTATCTTTTATGTACAAACTGTTTCTATACTTAAATGCATTGTCTTTGTTTCCGTTACATGTATATATGTATATTGTACCTCATGGGCTTTATAGCCTACTGGATTCTAATAAAAGCTACCACGATTAAAGACGCCTTGTCTTGCTCATGTGCATTTGTTTATTACTCATCGATAAATATCACACCTAAGTTATCGTGTATATTCAATAATCGATGTCGCGTGTCACGATTAATCGATACCGCTGCTTACCTGGACATTAGGCAGGATGGATGTTTTTCAGATAGATAGATAGACCGGGTCGATCGGGCGAAAAGATAGATAGATAGATAGATAGATAGATAGATAGATAGATAGATAAACTGAAATCTCATTAATAAACCTGAAAATCAGAAGCTCAGCTATAATTTAAACTTTAGCTACTGTAACTCGCTACTTAGTTTTGCGTTTTATTATTATTACTATTATTATTATCATTTGCAGTAATATGGCTTTCAAGGTATCATTGTCAGTTTGAAAGTTAATTTGTCCAACACTGGCGAGATTTTTTAATTCGATTTGCGAAAATTAGCGAACCTGAAGATGATACGCATGTAGTAGTGTATCATACCCTTTTTATCCGTCTGAGATTATGAAAGCATTGCAGTTACATGCATCAACAATCTTTAACTTTGAAGTTAAGTCTAGAGAACGTATGTCTTTAAGTAAAGGAAAATGACGGAATTTAACATTAACATAAAATAAATAAACAAATGAATAAATAAATGAAAAGTAATAAAACGGTCCGGCCAAGGTTTTAATCTGTCATTACAGAAAAATGCAAATGGGCTGAAATAACGAGTCTGATATGAAGGCAGTGAGGATGTCTGCCTCTCGGTTCCTCGCAAGTCTGATTTGATATGAGAACAAGAAAAAGAAAAATTTATCCTGTAAGAATTGATAACTAGTTCTCCCTAACTACGCACTTCTCCCCCCCCGGACCCCCCAAAAATAAAAATAATAGCACATAATTTAAATTCAACAAACTGGGACAGAAGTGACTAAGGCAGTGGGGCCGAAATGACTAGGGACCGCAATGACTAGGGCCCGAAGTGTGTTGAAATTTATTTCTAGGTGGGGATGAGATGCTTTGAGACCGAGAGAGGAGAGAGACGCTAATCAAAAATATCAACGGATTAAAAACAAATGTGTACCAAATGGTTCTCTGTTTTCTAACTAAGAAAACGAATACCCACAACATATGTTTATTTTGTCTACGAGCGGTGATATGGACATTTTTATGTTGAGAGCACTGATAAGATGTCAAAGAAACTGCACAGTTTTTTTAATAAAAGTATGTCAACCCAGTCAAGTGCACGGCTGAATTTTTCACATATTGTTGACATTATTAAAATGCATCACTGTGCAACATTAGCTGTAACATTAGCATTAGCTGCGCACCTGACTGGGCTGACATACGTAATAGCCTAAATGCAGGTGATATATGGTCGAAAATGCCATAAATCAGCTAGGTAGGGTGCAGCTATAGGCGCAGAAAAACATAAATCGCAAGGATGTAGAAAATTTGAATGATAATAGATAGTTAAAGGTTAAACCACTCTTATATCATTAACAGGGGTTGATAGATACAATTCTGAAAATTCATAAATACGGGGGCCAAATATGGCCCAAATCATACCAGGCCCTTTGATATAACGTCATGGACATCGACGTTACTAAAACGTTAATTTACATCGATAATAGTATAAAATGGCTTGGAAATGAGACGAATAGTCTCTATGAAACAGGAGTAGAATGGAAACAGTACATACAATCAATAGTGAAGCAAAAAATCTAAATTTCTATACATTGTAAATATATTTATGTCTTAATGATGAAACATTATATTTGTAAAATCTGTCTATCGAAATATTGGACCAAAAACGTAACAACAGAAAATTACTCATAAAACAACAAATTTCTTAATGTTTAAGGAATTTGGCCACTCTGCGCATTTACTTCACATTCAAACAAAGTCATCTCCCCGAAATTTTATTTAGGCTAGTTAATAAAGCAGGAAAAAACAAACGATTGAAAATATTATCAACAAACAAGACATTACAGGCTCACATTAAAAGTTTTAACTGTGATCCCATGGTGGACCATGTAAGTCCAAATGGAGTTTTAACATTGTAATTGTGGGTGGACCATATTATTCCGAGCAGGCCATGGTACTGTGACATGAAAATTTTGATTCCAAACTATTGTTTCTAACGGTCTGAGAGGAGATATATGTTGGGCTTATTTGGTTTGTTTTATGAACTGATTACTTACATTGAATGTGTAGAAACAAAGGTACTTATCTTTTGACGATGCTCATTCTACAGAAAAGGACGAAATAGGACTGGGGACGAGGACGAAATGGTGGGTCCAAAACGTCTTAAAACAGGGTCCGGATGGTCCCAGGCCAGGGTCCGAAACGTCTTGGGTCCGAAAATTATGCAGGGTCCGAAACGTCTTGGGTCCGAAACGACCGACATTCTAGTCAGGCATCCATCATCACCCGTCCGTCGTCCGTCGTCAACATTTTGAAACATCTTCTTCTCTGAAACCACTGGGCCGATTGAATCCATATTTCATATGGAGCCTACCTAGGTCGGGGGAACGAAAGTTTGTTCCAGGTATCTGGGTCACATGACCAAGATGGCCGCCACGCCCATATATGGTAAAAACCCTTCAAAAATCTTCTTCTCCAGATTCAAAAGGCCAATGACCTTGAAACTTGGTATGTAGCATTGGGCATGCTGGCCCATCATAGTTTGTACAAGTGATGACCTTGCGATGACCTAGACCTAATTTATGACATGGTCAACTTTGGTATGTTAGGCTTTTATATGGGAAAACGCTTAACAGTGGATTCCTCAGACACTATTTAAGTCTAAGGTACAATACTTGGTATGCATGGTCAACTATGGTAGATAAATATTTGATAAAAACACGGAAAGTAGCAGTTATTATACATGTAACACCAATTTGGCTTGTCGCGTAATTTTCGGAAGCTCTGGTTTCTTTCTACTGAAAACAGCGATTTCATCGGCTTTTGGAATGAAATATCGTCTCCATTTCTTTTCTGCTGATCACTTTTTATGTTGTCTTGATGGAATCAGTTCCTGTCTGATTATATTCACCCCAAAACCAAACGAACTTCGACAGCGTTAGTAGAGAGAACGAAGAGGCACATTTACATTTTGTTTTCATTAGACCATGAAGTCCCAATTTCGACACCTTCAAATTTTTTTACGAGATATTCTTCATTCATTTAAGAGTCATTCTGCCAAATATTTAGGTGTCGCATAAGGGACTTCATATTTTTCAACTGACTTTTACATGTGCAAATATGAAAAAGTGACAAATTTCAGGCGTTAGGGGGTCCGATTGGATAGAGCTCTAACACTCTATCACTCTAATTTTGGTAAATGTTTCATGGGTAGTTGTGGATACAAACTATTGTATAATATAAAAACGTACAAAACGAAACAAATTTCACATATTGCTAAAATGGGAATGTACAGGGCCAAAATGTAGGATTCGTGAATTCAGCCCTTTTGCAGAGTACCACCCCACCAAATTCAGTGACCTTGAGGTCAAGCTCATACATAGTATTTGGTGTTGGGTTAAAATTTTCTACTGGGACACTATCCATAGTGCTTGGGTGGATCTACTTTATACTTGAATTGATGTTAGATACTGGTTTGAGTTTTTATAAAATACTAACCCAACCATTGGGTGACTGGAAGTCAACGTCATAAGTTTTTATATGATTGGCTTGGCACTGTCAGCTATCCTGTTCGTGGACAGGTCTTTGTTGGTTTATGGTTCAAGCCATAGAAATAATTTTTAAGTTTCGGTTTTGGTAACATATTTCATTCCTCTGATTTTTCCCTCTTATTTTAATTTGCTATTGCAGTAAGGGACGATAACCTAGCAACGCCTCTCTATTTGCATTTCAGCGAACAACAAAAGTTTTCGAGAATTTCTACAGAGTAGTTCGGGTTGGATCAGCGCACCAGATCTAGACGGTGATGGGTTATATGATCACAATCTCAACTGTTGGTGGATTGTTGAAGCGGATGCCGATTATTTTATATTTCAGCTTTTATACGTAGAGGTAGAATGGGATGACCACTGTAGGAAGGACATTTTGGAGGTAATGGTGGAACTTACTGTGTGTTTGTGTGTCAGTGTCAAACATATATCTAAATTTTTATGTGTGTCCTAGTGTGAAGAAGAGAATCCCGAACTTTTTAAAAGATAATACGACAAATGTAACTTGTAACTTTGCATGTCTCAATCCAACGGATATGTTTTATATACTCAAATTGGCCTTAGCTCTGCAAGAGCTGCAGTGGCTTGTGCAATCCTTGAGAGAACCTCTGGTTTTAAGCCATTATCTGAGGCAATCGCTCCACGGTATTTGAGGCTTGTTACAGACCCCAACTACTGGCCTTTTACCTTGTTCTTCCCCTGGATGGCGCTGTTTGTCATCAGTTTGGTCTTAACAGCACTTATCTCAATTTTAAAACTTGTGCAGGTTTTGTCGAGAATTTCAACTAGGGCAACTAGTTTCTGCTGTTCTTCAGCAGGAGCGTCACTGTCATTTGTAAGTAATAGATTGTTAATATACTTAAGGACAACAGTTCTGCGCGGATGTTAAATTAACATCCGTGCAGAACTTTTGTTCTTAAGTGTTGTTCTTCCTGTTAACCTTTCAATCATCTTCATCCTGAGCATCAGACATAAGCCTTTAAAGAAAACTGATGAAGAAGGTGGGTGAGAGAAAGCACCCTTGCATAACTTCAGCTGATCTCAACTTCACGTACAACCTTTTTCATACAGGTGCTCAGTGACGCGAACAAGACTTGCATTGATATTGTGCTTCCGCAAGGTAGCCCATAAGGCTGCATGCTATACTACGTCAGACGCTTTTCTTAATCAATGAAGGCATGGTACAGATTCTACTGATGACGAAGGTTCTTT
This sequence comes from Ctena decussata, assembly GCA_963989385.1. Taxonomy (NCBI): domain Eukaryota; kingdom Metazoa; phylum Mollusca; class Bivalvia; order Lucinida; family Lucinidae; genus Ctena; species Ctena decussata. The sequence continues at coordinate 38,625,942 of OZ022503.1, read as the reverse complement.
TTACACAGGATTCTGAGGTTGAAGCTCTGTTCTGTGGCTCTCATTTTGGCTCTGAACCCACCTATTCTTCGGGCTTGGGGTTCGAGCCGGTTCAGGATGACTTTCAGCATGACTCTGCTCGGATGTCTCGATGAGGCTGATGGTTCTGTAGTTCTGGCAGAGGTGTAAGTGTTTTTGTTGAAGTGTAATGAACAGCGACTGAGTCTATGAAGCAGGCCATTCTCCTGTTGTCCCGATCCTGTTACAAATCTCTGTTACAAGATCAATCATGGTACATGTGTTACGTCGCCTGCTTGAACAAATTATCAGCTCCGGTGGACTTTCCCTTGTTAGCGCGCCTTTGCGACGCATAAAAGAGCTTATGCTATACCCCCGGCGTCGTTGTCGGAGTATGAGTTCGCGTCCGCATAAGTATCTGTGACCAGGTTAACCTTTGTTAACCATTTACGTTTGCCAAAACGTACTATTTGTTTTGGGAACAGGCGTCTATAAGCTCTAGCTATCTGCCTAATCCCAATAAATTCATGTGTTGTATTATTATAAATGTTTACATGGAAAAAATAAAATATTGTTTACACTGACCATTTACGTTTAAGACGTTTTCTCACTATGCATAAAGGCTAGAGTAATGAAACTTATTGAACACCTACATCTGCACACGATCACTTGAATATGTGCAGCATGCATGGCTTGACCTACTTGTCATGGTCCACTGACTTTGAAAAAAATAGGTCAAAGCATGTTAAGCATTTGTGTTTAAGTCAGTTTCAAAGTAGCTATAAAGAGTACCATTTTAACATTATCATCTGTGTATAGATTGGACCAATATTTTTGCTTCCATGATTTTATGATATGCTTCACTGACTTTGTGATATTTCTCAGTCCCTTTATGGTTACAGCCAGCATTCTTGGCATTCACTTATATATGGACAAGATGATTTTAACGTCTACATTTTATGCTTCACTGACTCAATCAATTTTTTTTCATGCCCTCTATGTATGATAGCCATTATACTTGACATTCACATACGTCTGGACGACAGCCTTTCAACACCACCCTCACTGTGAGAGTCCAGCTCCTGCAAGGCGCGGTTTGTTGTCTTCTGACAACTCTTGTTTACTGCTACTACTGTCATCTCAACTTCCTCACGAAGGATTGGTTATAGATCTTCTAGCTTCTGATTGCAGTCCAGAACTGCATTGTCACCACAACTCTCATGTTTGTATAGCTTTTAGCAATGTCCTGATCTGTTGTTCTTCTATTAGTCATTCCCAGACTTGCCTTTGATTGTTGCGGCTCTATCCTGTTAATCTGAACTTACATCCTTCACCAGCTGGTATGCTTTCTTACAGTTTGTTCAGGCAAGTTTCAATCTCTTTGCAAAAGAGCCTATCCAGTCCCTCTTCGCTTTCTTTATGGCCTTATGAACCCCCTTGTTTTTAGTTTCCTTTTATTCGTTCGCTTATCCTGCTTCTTGTCGACTCTTCGTCAGGGCGTAGCTAGGGCCAATTACATGGTACGCACTGTCATGTTTCATACGGCTCTCTTTGGGAAAATCTACTGTGTAAGGGTTTTTCCCTAAATAGAGAAATAGAGGAGCTTACACGAGTGGTCATTTCATATGAAATTACCACGAGTATAAGATTCTGTTTATCATTCGACCCTTTAAAATGGGATTTTAACGCCTTTAAACTGAACACTATTTCAATAAGAAAACGCAGTGTTGACATGGACGTTGTCAATGACGGTACGAGTACGCGCGAAAGTGTTATTATACGTGTGGTCATACGATTTTTATGGCACGACGTAATCCACTGAATAACACCAACGTCATGTGATGAGATATTTTCTGTTGTTCTGTCAGTTGGCAGCCTGTACTGATTTTTTGTCAAGTTTACAAAAAAAATAAGCTTGAAAATACGCAGGTTCCTGTTGAAATTTTGTCAGTATGACAAAATTTCAATATGCGTATTTGCGTATAGGTAGCAACGCCCTTGCAGAGGTCGAGAACATCTATGGTGACCCAGGACTTTTCCTGCAATTTTCTTTCCCAGGTATCTCACTAGCTGTGACAGTCACTGCGGTATCATGGTATCTTTGTCCATGTTATCATCTCTCAGAACAATGAGTGGTGCGATTATCCAACCTGCCAGTGCTAGAAACGTGCAGGCAACATCTGGGTTAACTAACTAATGATTCTAAACAAACCTAAAGATAAAAAGTAAAATAAATAATGATAGTAAGAAATAGATCAAGTTTGAAAATACAAGAAAACATTGAAAAAAATATATAAAATCTAGTTTTCAAAATTTCATTCCTTCTTCCCTTTTTTTTAGTTCAGTTTTAGTGTGTTATGCATTTTAGTTAATGTATTATTTTAATCTTTAGCTGTCTAATGATGCTTGGAAATAATAAAACATATTGTTCAGATCTCTTACAGTTCAAATTATTTTACTTGGTGATTCATGAATATATTGCACTTGGGCTCCAGTAGTCTCAGCACTGTAGTGTTTTATGATTGAAATAATGGAGATTAGGAGATGCCTTTAATTTTCTTATCACTGTTATTTATTTTATTTTTATTTTTTTTTTGGGGGGGGGGGCGTTGGGGATTGGCGGGGGTCATTTTGATAGAGGAAAATCCATGCCTATAAAAGTGCCCCTCCCCAGTCACTCGACCCCTGCAATGAGAAAATTAAATAATAAATAAAAGAAAAAGAGCATGGCTATGAAATTTCCAGAATAAGAATGATACTGACTAAAATATAAGATGTATAAAAATAAGTTTTTGCCTTGTGTTTGTGAAATACGTAGTGATTTTTAACTAAAATGAGCAAATGAGCAAATATATTTTAGGCATATCTCAATGCTATTTAGACAATTAGACTTGGAACCAGTTTTATCAGAAAAGGTAATTCCTCAAGTAAATCTGTTGATACCACCTACTGGGAAACACTCAACTGCACGAGCAGTAGCAATGAAACATCTGGTTCAATTATCAGAAGAGCATCATTTTTTTTTCTCCCATTTATGCCTACCGTATATTTAAATGAATATTGGCAAATATTGCAGAACCAGATCAGACGCGGCAAGAGGCGGCGTCTGTTCAGGGTCTACACTGTTTTCACAAGGCTTTTAATTTCTACTTTCAACAAAACCAAGATTTAATACAGATTAAACCAGACTTCCCTGCTTTGACAAATGGACTCATCCAATTTATAGGGACAGAACAGTCCACCAGACATAAATAGAGAGTCTTACACGAGTGCTCGTTTCATATTGGCGAGTTTCATAAATTTCATATGAAATGACCACATGTGAAAGATTCTGTTTGTCATATAACCCCTTAAATTGGGATTTTAACGCCTTTAAACTGAACATTGTTTCAATTAGTAAACGCATTGTTGACATGGGCGTTGTCAATGACGTTACGTGTACGCGCCAAAGTGTCTTACACGTGTGGTCATACGATTTTTATGGCACGACGTTATCCACTGAATTACAGCGACGTAATATGATAAAGGGGGTTAAGAGATGTGCACGTCATGGTTAGATCCTTTGTAAACAGGGAAAACAGCAAATGAAAAAAAAAATAAGAGGCTTAAGGTGTATGTGTACAGCGACATCTTTTTTCACCATTTTACAGGGGAAAGAACTTTTTTGATTCCCTCTTTGCTTCCATAGATGCCGCTGCCCTTCTAAATGGAGTCTGCTCTGATAGGAAGAATTTCTTCTACAGGGGAGCCCCGGTAGCTCAATGGGTTAAGCGCAGAATTACTGATCTACAAACATGGGTTCCAGTCCCGCTTGAGGCGAGAATCTTTCCTATCGTAAACGGGGTTCTATTGCGCACAACCGCCCATTATCATCTCTCCCATCGTCCTGATATGACAGAAATACTGTTGAAAAGGTATTCATTTGGTTTCCGACCTCCTGCAGGGAGAGCCTTAAATTTTTAAGCGACTACATGCTTGAGCAAATGGTGACCTCTCCAACTCGAGGTCAAAATATTCTAGATCTGTTCTTCACAACAAACCCAACCCTCGTGAACGACATCTCAGTCACCCCATGACATTGCAATGGCCAATGTTAATGTTAAACCTGTAGCAACCAACGAAGCAGGTACCACGTAATGTCCCATCGTATAAGAAAGCAGATTGGAACCTGCTTAAGCAGTCCACGAGGGATTTCCACATAAATATGACACAGTCTGACCTTTTTACCACAGATGTTCATACCATGTGGGGCAAGTTTGCTTCCAAACTCCAACAAGGTACAGATACCTTTATCCCTAGCAAGGAAAGTTGGTACCCAGGATGTTTTCCCCTGGATCAACCAAGAAATCCGCCGCTTAATACGTAGGCGAGATACATGTAAGCTATACAAACGCTGGTCCAGTTCCGGTAGACCATACAACCATAACCTTGAATATAAACACCTAGTACGGCGGGTTTCAGAAAGGGCCTATGAAAACTACCTATGCGATATCCTAGGTCTCAGTGATGCAAGGGATGGCCAAAATATGGGAGAACCCCCAAAGGTCAACACAAAGAAGCTCTACTCCCTGCTCAAACATTCCAAACAGGATCAGATGGCATTGCTTCCCTGAGAAGGAACGGACAGACTTATTCTTCCGAAACAGATAAAGCTCATACTTTAAATGATCAGTTTCAGTCAGTGGTTAACCCCAAGACCCCAGTAAGTCTTTAGTCCCTTGCTCAAAAGTCATTGCAGGATTTGCACGACTTCGGTGTTGAACTCCCCTTCTAGCCAAACCCCTACCCCAAAATGCCAGAGAGAAGCATTTCAGCTGAAGGCATTGACAAGCTCCTCATAGGCTTGAACCCACACAAGGCTGCAGGACCAGACAAATTTAAACCCATGTCTCACAGTCATTACACATAGAGCTCTCTCCCATCCTGCAGCTGATTTTCCAATGATCCTGGGATACTGGAAAATTACCGGGTATTAGGAAAGAGGCAAATGTGTCCCCCATTTTTAGCTCACCTGTCAAGGTGAGCTTACAGAATAGCCTTGGTCCGTCGTCCGTCGTCGGCGTCGGCGTCCACACTTTAAAACATCTTCTTCTCAGAAACCAATGGGCCGATTGAAGCCAAATTTCATATGGAGCCTTAACAGGATAGGGGAACGAAATTTAATATATTTGGCCCAGGTCACATGACCAAGATGGCCGCCATGCCCATATATGGTAAAAACCTTAAAAAATCTTCTTCTCCAGAACCACTGGACCGATTGCCTTGAAACTTGGTATGTAGCATCTTGGACTGTAGTACTACAAAGTTAATATAAATGATGACCTTGGGTTGACCTTGACCTATTTAATGGCAAGGTGAGGTTTGGTCCCTTAGGCTTTTGAATGGGAAAAACTGAAATAGTGCATTTTTCTGTAGCTGTTCTGCTCTGTGAAGTGGAAATGCAGTCATCATCCACCCCTATGTATACTAGCGGTCAAGGTCATTTAGTGATCTTGGCCAGAGGTCATTTGTCTGTTCCATCTCAACATTTTCAAAGGACTTTTCTCTGAAACTGCTGGGCCAATTTCAATTCAATTTCATATGCAGCCTTCAGGCAAAGTGGGGAAAGAAAGTTAATATATTTCATCTAGGTCACATGACCAAAATGGCCACCATGCCCATATATGGCAAAAAGCTTAAAAAATCTTCTTCTCCAGGACCACTGGGCCGATTGCCTTCAAACTTGGTAAGTAGTATCTGGGCTCTAGTTCTACAAAATTTATATAAATGATGACCTTAGGTTGACTATGACCTATTTTACTGCAAGGTCAAATTTTGTCTGTAAGTCTTTTGAATGGAAAAAGCTAAAAAATGGCATTTTTTCGTTGCTATAGTGCTCTGTGATATGGAAATGCAGATGTCAACCCCAAAGAATTCTAGAGGTCACAGTCATTTAGTGACCTTGGCCAAAGATCATTTGTCTGTTGTGTGAGGGCTTCTTCTCTGAAAATACTTGTCCAATTCCAATTAAATTTCATCTGCAGCCTTCAGGCAAAGTGGGGGAACAAAATTTATATATTTGGTCTAGGTCACATGAACAAGATGGCCACCATGCTCATATATGACAAATACTTTAAAAATCTTCTTCTCCAGAACCACTGGGCTGATTGCCTTGAAACTTGGTATGTAGCACCTGGGACTCCAGTACTCTAAAGTTTATATACATGATGACCTTGGGTTCACCTTGACCTATTTTACCGCAAGGTCAAATTTTGTCTGTTAGGCTTTTGAATGGGAAAAGTTGAAAAAGTGCATTTTTAGCTTACCTGAGTCGGTGATAGTATACCCTGAATTTGGGCTTTTGTCGTTGTCATCTGTCCGTCATTGTCGTCTGTCGCCAACATTTTCAAACATCGTCTCCTCAGAAACCACTGGGCCAATTAGAGTCAAATTTCATATGGAGCCTCTATGGGTCGGGGGAATACAACGTTACATAAATGATCTTGGTCACATGAACAAGTTGGCGGCCACACCTCTATATGGTAAAAACTATTAAATTTTTTTACCCCTAAAGCCAGTGGACCGATTCTTTTGAAACTTGGTACATAGCATCGGGTACACACGTTCTACCAAAGTTATATAAATGATGATCCTGGGTTGACCTTGACCAATTTTACGGCAAGGTCAATTTTGCTTCCATTGAATCACATATGGGAAAATACTTAAACAAGGATTTTATGACATCTTATGACTTAATAATGTTAAATGAACCAATTTTTGCAAAAGTATGAATGTCCCTGTTTAACCCTTGTCCAGGGTCACTTGAAGTCAAACTTTGTTACATTTTCTCCTCAGAAACTGCTCAGCCAGTTGGAGTCAGATTTCATGCTGAGTCTGTGTTGGTTGGAGGACACAAAATTTTATACAAATTATCCTTGTCACATAACCAAGCTGGCTGCCGTGCCCATATATGGTAAAAGCCTTTAAAAACCTTCTTCTCCAGTAACAGTAGGCCAATTCTCTTGAAACTTCATATGTAGCATTGGGGACACAAGGTCCACCAAAATTATATACATGATGACCCTGGGTCGACCTTGACATATTTTTATGGCTAGGTCAATTTTGCTTCCATTGGCTTATATTTGGGAAAAATACTTAAACAAGTGATTTTATTGGATCTTATTACTTCATTATGTTAAATGACGCAACGTTTGCAAAGATTATGAATATTGAAGGTCAAGGTCACTTTTTAACCTTAGTCCAAGGTCACTTGAGTCAAACTGTCTTACATTTTGTCCATAGAAACCACTGATCTAATTGAAATCAATTTTCATGTGGAGCCTGTATTGGGTGGAGGGAATGAAAATTAATACAAATGATCTCAGTCACATGCCGATATGTGATAAAAACCGTTAGAATCTTCTTCTCCAGAACCAGTGGGCTGATTCCCTTGAAACTTGGTATGTAGATGTAGCATCAGAACAACACAAGGCCTACCAAAAGTATATAAATGATGACCCTAGGTTGACCTTCAGCTATTGTATGGCAAGGTCAATTTTTCTTCCATTGACTCTTGCATGGAAAAATACTTAAACAAGTGATTTTAGTAGATCTTTTTATTTCATAATGTTAAGTGGATCTTAATTAAAATTATGAATATTTAAGGTCACGGTCACTATTTGACCTTTGTCCAAGGTCACTTGCAGGGTTCAGCCTTTGGCTTTCAGACAGGGAGAAATTTTGCAACATTTTTAGGACTTAAGGGAGTAGTTTTGGCCCAAATTTTGGATTCCCTATATGTTCTATACTTTTTCACTTCTCCCTCAGCTCATAATAGGGAGAAGTCAACCAGCTTAGGGAGACTATTTCTCCCAAACCGCCCTTTAGGCTGACCCCTTCGCTTGGACTCAAACTGTAAAACATTGTCTTTTCAGAAGCCACTTGGCCAATTAAAGTCGAACTTAATGTGGAGTCTCTATAAGTCAGGGTAAACGAAAGTGTTTATACAAATGATCTTTTTCACATGAACAAGATGGCTGTCATGGCCATATATATGGTAAAACTCTTAAAAAGTATTCTGCTCTTGAACTGATCAGATAAGTTTCTTTTGTTTTGTTTATTAAATACCACTTTAAAGATAGAAGCATGTACACGTTATTGATGTTTTTGATGTAGTCTTTATACTTACTTTAGAGTACAACTCAAATTTGAACAAAGATACTCATTGATTTTGCAAATGCAGGATGTATGTACACAGCTAATGAAGTGCCACTATTGAAAGATTCTCTATTTGTTTTTAAAGTCATTGTATGGACATGCAACTGGACTTGTTGCATGTTATACCAGATATAGATCTATCATACAACATTTTCATTGCCAAATAATAAAGATACATCACTACATTCACTAGTGCAGAGCAAGGGCCTCCTCCTGAATATAATTGCATTGTTGATCATCATCATACCTTATCACTTTCTTGCAGTTGTCATGTTACTCAATAATAGCATTGCTTTTACCATAATAAAAATATTTGATTCGATGTGATAATAGAAAAGTCTTCCGTTAGTGAATAAAAAAATGAAATAAAAATAAATATTCGTGGTCTTACAATTTCATCAATAGAACAGTATTTTTTGTATACCTTGATTGTTTCAGAATTAATAAATCATCAATAATTTCCAAAACAAGCTGAAATAAAATACTAATATTGAAAAACCATTTTATTCTATATTTTTAGCTCACCTGTCAAGGTGAGCTTATAGTATAGCCTTGGTCCGTCGTCCGTCGTCGTCGTCGGCGTCGGCGACGCATCGGCGTTCTCACTTTTAAACATCCTCTCAGAAACCACTGGGCTGATTGAAACCAAATTTCATATGGAGCCTTAGCAGGATGGGGGAACGAAATTTTATATATTTGGCCCAGGTCACATGACCAAGATGGCCGCCATGCCCATATATGGTAAAAACCTTTGAAAATCTTCTTTTCCAGAACCACCAGGCCGATTGCCTTGAAACTTGGTATGTAGCATTGAGGGCTCTAGAACTACAAAGTTTATATAAATGATGATCTTGGGTTGACCTTGACTTATTTTATGGCAAGGTCAAATTTGGTCAAATAGGCTTTTGAATGGGAAAAGCTAAAAATGTGCATTTTTCTGTTGCTGTTGTGCTCAATGATTTAAAAATACAGTCATCATAAACTCCTATATATACTAGAGGTCAAGGTCATATAGTGATCTTGGCCAAAGGTCATTTGCCTGTTGTGTGTCAACATTTTTAAAGGACATCTCCTCTGAGACTACTGGGCCAATTTCAATTAAATTTCATATGCAGCCTTCAGGCAAAGTAAAAAAGAAAATTTACATATTTTGCCTCGGTCACATGATCAAGATGGCCGCCATGCCAATATATGGTAAAAACTTTAAAAAATCTTCTTCTCCCGAATCAATGGACCGATTGCCTTGAAACTTGGAATGTAGCATTGTGGACTCTAGTACTACAAAATTTATATAAATTTTGACCTTGGGTTGAAAATGACCTATTTTATTGCAACTTAGGTCAAATTTGGTCCCTTAGGCTTTTGAATGGGAAAAGCTGAAAAAGGTACATTTTTCTGTTGCTTTTGTGCTCTGTGATATGGTAACGCAGTCATCGTCAACCCCTATGAATACTAGCGGTCAAGTTTATTTAGTGACATTGGCCAAAGTTCCTTTGCCTGTTGTGTGTCAACTTTTATATAAAAAAACAACTTCTACTCTGAAATTACTAGGCCAATTTCCATTAAATTTAATGTGCAGCCTTCATGCACAGCAGGAAAGAAAGTTTAAATGTTAGCTCCAGGTCACATGAACAAGATGGCCACCATGCCCATATATGGCAAAACCTTAAAAATCTTCTTCTCCAGAACCACTGAGCCAATTTCCTTGAAACTTGGTATGTACCATCTGGGACTCTGGTACTGCCAAGTTTATATAAATGATGACCTTGGGTTGACCCGTTTTGCCGCAAGGTCAAATTTGGTCTCTAATACTTTTGGAATGGAACCATCCAATCCTATAGAATTGCACCTGTTTATTAGCCTACCTTAGCTGAAAGCTCACATTTCAGCCAGTTGACCTGAGCATATAGTGGCAGGTGAGCGATCGTTGCCCTTGGGCGACTTGTTAAGAAAGGGGACAATACCGAACCCGCTAACTATATGCTAATATCTTTGAGCTGTGTCCTCTGTAAGGTACTAGAGCACATTGTTGCGTCTAGGCTATCTAAACACTTCACTTCACTGAACATTCATTATGAACTACATCATGGGTTCCGAGAAAAGAGATCCTGCGAGACGCAGCTTATCTTGCTGATTGATGAATTGTCTAAAGCTATGCAGATGGGCGCAGCTGGGCAAATAGACTGATTTGATTTAAGGCTTTTGACAAAGTTGCCCATGAAAAACTTCTAAAATTGCACCACTATGGTATTAGAGGAGTTACTCTACAATGGATTAAATACGTTTTAGTAATTAACGGACTAAATTCAAACTTTATCCCAGTCTCCTCCGGCGTCCCGCAGGGCTCAGTTCTCGGATCGATTCACTTCCTTGCATACATCATTGACCTACCAGAGCAGATCAAATCAAGAGTAAAGCGCTTTACTGATGATACTGCAATGTACCTTGCTCTTTGCTCACCGTCCGAAGGCAAGGACCTCCAAAAGGACCTACTCAGCCTCGAACAATGGGAAAAGAAGTTATGAACATTAGCCCCTCTATATGTCAGGTCCTTCATGTCACTCGTCTTAAAACTCCCATTCAGACTAAGTACTTTTAACATGATATTGAGCTGGATAGTGTTTCATCTGCAAAATATCACGGGGTCACCATTTTGGATGACCTAACACGGAGTACCCATATTGATAACATAACCAAGAGCGCTAGTAAGAATCTTGGATTTCTGAAAAGAAACATTCGGGTACATAATAAGGATCTGAAATCAGTAGCTTACAAAACACTAATAGGGCCCCAGTTGGAGTACTCTCAACAGTATGGTCCTCCACACTGCCACAGATATTCATAAAGTGGAAGCAGTCCAAGAAGGGTTGCCGGGTAGGCGACAAGAGATTAAAATTACACATCCAGCGTTACTGCTATGTTGAAGAATCTGAATTGGCGCCCCTAGACCAACGACGTATAAATTGTCGTCTTATAATGATGTACAAAGTCACATATGACCTTGTTGCCATTCCTGCATCTAAGTCCCTTTTTCGTAACACTAGACAATCAAGACATATTCGTCCACTTTCTTATCGGCATATCCCCACTTTTAAAGACTACTACAGGTTCACATTTTCCCCTAGGACTATCATCCATTGGAATGCCCTGCCACCTCACATACCGGTCCTTCCCACTTTGGCGCAATTCAGCGGTGCTGTCTGCCAGGTGGTCCATGTCTCTCCCTAAACACCAATTTCTGTTTTTATCTTTTAACTGTACTAACACTCTTTATTCTGTACAAACCTATCTCACACACTTTCCTTTACTTTTGTTTCAGCTAACCCCTTCAGCACTTGGTTTGCCGGAACCCGTCTGACGTCCCCCCTCGGGGGCTAAGACGTAAAAGGAAGGTAGGAAGATAGAAAAGGACGTACATTCGCAAGTCATCCATCCATCCATCCATTCTTCCGACAGATGCAAAATCTTTTCCGTGTAGTATCTACCTTTTTTAGTATGGAGCCAAAAATTTTGATGACAGGCTTGCTTCCCCCGAAAGTGTACCATTGGCACATGTCTATAATAAGAGCCACGACACGAGAAAACCAACAAAGTGGCATGTGCGCCCAGCGCAAACTCAGATCAGCCTGGGCGGCCGCCCAGTCTGGTCAGAGTCTTGGCTGTCCGCATGAGGCTAGCTCAGACTACCTTTCAGCTACCCTTTCAGCGGAAAGCGAAGACTAATCAGCTTGGGCGGATGCCCAGGCTGGTCTGACTCTTCGCTGGGCCAACATGCCACATGGTTTTCTTATGTCGCGACTCAATTATTTCTTTCAGATTTGGGATAAAGTAGATAATATCGCGCGATTGTGCGGCAAACTTGCTCATGGCGAAGATCAAAAACATTTAAAAACAAGGACGGGCCAGTTAGCGCTAATATTTTTCACTGACACTATTGTGAACGACAAGGGGTTTAATTTGACATATCAAGCTGTGATAAGTAAGTGTCGTACAATTTTGCTAATAGTAATAACTTTGTTGACATTCAGCCCAAGAGGCACATGAGGATGATACCCAAGTCGTTTGCGATTTCTTTGACAATGGCAAAATAGACTGCACAGTATAAAAATAATGACATAATGCCCTGTAAGGCAAACCCTCAAAGTGGTTGTGCGCCCAGCGCAGATTCAGATCAGCCTGGACATCCGCCCGGTCTGATCAGACTCTTTGCTAAGCGCCTAGGGTGTAAGCTAGCTCCGTGCAGACAACGTAGACACTGATCATACTTGGCGGATGCCCAGGCTGATCTGAGTCTGCGCTGGGCGCACAACCACTTTGTTGGTTTTTAGCTCACCTGTCAAGGTGAGCCTATGGTAAAGCCATGGTCCGTCGTCCGTCGTCCGTCGTCGTCGTCGTCCACACTTTAAGACACCAATATCTCCTAAACCAGCAGGCCAATCTGGATCAAATTTTATGTGTAGCATTGTTGGGGTAGGGGATTGACTGCATTAGGTTTAAGGGCTAATTGGGTTGGAACTCTGGTTACCAAGGCAACATATAGCTCTCATAGACTTACAATGGGAAAATCTTAAAAAATCTTCTTCTCTGAAAACATGAGGCTCAGAGCTTACAAATTTAGTATGTACTAACGTCTTATGGTCCCCTACATAAATCCTGCCAACCATGCCCCTGGGGCCCTAATTGGACACGCGCCGGGGGTCATTAGCTCCCGTAGACTTACAATGGGAAACTTTAAATAAATCTTCTTCTCCGAAACCATGAGGCCCATAGCTTATATATATATGAAGTATCAATGTTTAGTGGTTCCCTACATAAAGCCTCCCAACCAAGCCTCTGCGGTCCAAACTGGACACTCCCCAGGGGTCCTTAGCTCCCATAGACTTATAATGGGAATAACTTAAAAAATCTTCTTCTCTTAAACCATGAAGCACAGAGTTACATATTAAGTATGTACCAATGTCTCGTGGTCTCCTACATAAACCCTTCCAACCATGCCCCTGGGGCCCAAATTGGCCACACCCCGGGGTCATTAGCTCCCATAGACTTACAATGGGGAAATCTTAAAAAATCTTCTACTCTGAAACCATGAGGCCCATAGCTTATATATATAGCAAGTATGAATGTCTAGAGATCCCCTACAAAAATTCTGCCACCCATGTCCCTGGGGCTCAAATTGCCACGCCCCAGGGGGTCATTTGTTTATATATATAGCCAAATAGCTTAAGAACCGTCAAAAATCTTCTTGTCTGGAACCATGAGGCCCAGAGCTTATATATATAGTATGTAGCAATGTTTAGTTGTCCCCTACATACATCCTCCCAACCAAGCCTCTGGGGTCCAAACTAGGCTCTCCACAGGCGTCATAATCTCCCATAGACTCATAATGGGAAAAACTTAAAAAAATCTTCTTCTCTGAAAATATGTGGCCCAGAGCTTACATATTTGGTATGAAGCAATGTCTAGTGGTCCCCTATATAAATCCTGCCAACCATGCCCCTGGGGTCCATTTTGGCTACGCCCCGGGAGTCATAAGCTTCCATAGACTTACAATGAGAAATCTTGAAAAATCTTCTTCTTTGAAACCATGAGGCCCAGCGCATATATATGTAGCGTGTAGCAATGTCTAGTGGCCCCCAACATAAGTCATACCAATTTTGACCCTGTGGTGCAAATTGGCCATGCCCAGGGGGTCATAAGCTCCCATACACTTACAATGGGAAAATCCTACAAAAATCTTCTTCTCTGTAACCATAAGGCCAAGAGCGTATATATGTAGCAAGTAGCAATGTCTAGTGGTCCCCTAAATAAATCCTGCCAACCATGCCCCTGGGGTCCAAACTGGCTACGCCCCGGGGGTCATTAGTTCCCATAGACTAACAATGGGAAAATCTTAAAAAACCTTCTGCTCTTAAACCAGGAGGCCCAGAGCTAACTTCTTTAGTACTTATGTAGCAATGTTTAGTGGTCTCCAACTTAAATCCTGCCAACCATGGCCCCCCCGGGGTCCAAATCGGCCATGCTGCTCCAATAGACTTATAATGGGAAAGACTTCAACAATCTTTTTTCTCTGAAACCATGAGGCCCAGAGCTTACATATTTAGTATGCAGCAATGTCTAGTGAGCCCCTGCATAAATCCTGCCAATCAAGTACCTGAGGTTCAAACTGACCACATCCCAGGGGTTGTTTGTTTATATAGAGCTATATAGCTAAATAACCTTCAACAATCTTCTTCTATCAAACCATAAGGCCAAGAGCTTATGTATTTAGTATGTAGCATTGTATACGGGTCCTCTACTTAAATCCTGCCAATAAAGCCCCTGGGGTCCAAACTTGCCACACCCCATGGGGTCATCGATTCCTATAGAATTGCAGCCTGTTTATTAGGTTACCTGAGCTGGATGCTTATATTTAATAACCCAGGTGAGCGGTCGTTGCCCTTGGGCTACTTGTTTCGCATTGCGTCTCAATTATTTTGTCCAACAAGCTGATTTCAATGCCAAACGTCTGGTATGTAGAGATGTCAAAAGAGTCCGAGCTTCGATCTCAGCCGAATACACTGTACCTATGCGGTTTAGTCCGTGAGATTTACAGTAATAAACTGACAGTTATTAATAAAGAAATGGTTTCATAGCAATCGCAATAATTAAAAAAAAAAGACTAACTTCTCTTTCATTCTAAAAATTCGAGACACAAAAAGACACAAAATAAAAGACGATCAATGTCCGCACACAGGTTCCGTGGACTGATAGTGAAAGGATTATCTTGTCTTCAAATGTTAAACAAATGTGTAAAATTCAATGATTTTTCTATTTATTTATTGTAGGGGTAATCTAATGGATCAGAGAACAGACTAACTTTCTTTGATAGCAGATAATTAAAATTTATAGATTCTTAAAGTAGAGAACCTGATTAATCAAAGTTAATTTGCACAGGGTTTCTAGCTTTTTTGGCAATTTTGCATAAAAAAAAGTATATGGTGAAGTGTAATAGTTCCTAAATTGCATTAGTAAAAAAAGAAATGCGCGCGTCTCATCGCCAAGCCTGGTGCTGCCCCCGTATATTTAAGGCTCTAAATGACGCCCCTTTCGTAAAATGTAACGCAAGTGCTTAATACCTCCTAGCAGGAACATGACGTCACAACGGCGTCATCCTGGCGTCGATGCGTTATAATGGCGTCATGTCGACGTCAATACGACGTCATTTTGACGTCTTATGCCCGCTGGGCTGTCTAATCAGTTTTACCAATTCCATTTCTCGCATTTATGAATTCAGGTTACTTATTATGTACATTGCATATGTCGTACCTAGGCCTTACTAAAAAAAATAATAAAATGTCTTTATTCCAAAAAATGTTCGTTCACGATAAAAAGAGCTGCGTTATTTTTGAGTTTAAGTATATATATATATAAACTCAGAAGCAAGTTTCAATTGCTACATTGTCCATAAAAATATTTATTTAAAATTGACTTAAACGCTTTTACACACCGCTATAGATGTGTCTTTTGATAACAGAAGCCACAATTGTTTTATATAAAAGCCGAACAATGGTAAGGCTCGTCGCGATTTAGACAATTCAGCCAGAGTCGTAGTTAGAGACAAATCCGTTGGTAATTAAAACACTTTCATAGCCACCTTAAGTGAAAATACTGGATTAGCTCTGAAGATATTTCCTAATGTCTTGTCTTCTTGTTGCTGGTATCGAGATGTTGTCTAATTTACAAATTTTCAGCATGAAAATATGCAGGTGATTGTTGAAATTTTGTTATTTTGACAAAATTTTAATATACACTTGCACATTTGCGTGTAGCCAGCTACGCTCTTGACAATAGCTTTTGGAATCCTTACTGACATATCAATCTTGCTTTCTACAGATTCTACTGACTCAGAAAGTGTGACTGATTGCTTGGACAAACTGATATCATCAAGGTACGCTGGCAATGTTTCGGTCACAAACAACGGCCACACCTGTCAGTCGTGGTCATCGCAGACGCCACACAGACATCATCGGACAATTGATAAGTTCTTTCCGATAGATGGTTCTGTGAAAAGTGCAAGTAATTTTTGCCGCGACTTTGATGGTTCCGCAATGGGCAGACCCTGGTGTTACACAACAGATCCAAATATATTTTGGGAGTATTGTACATTCTCAATATGTTCAGGTAAGAAAGAATGGGTACATGTATCATACTTCTGCTAAGATTAATAGGCACTCACACTGTGAGTGACCTCATATTAATTGTAGGTCAGCGGGATCCCTATTTCATGGTTCAGTAATTTTGCCTCATATTTCTATCGTTATTTTATGGATTTGCATAGCACATGGTTCAATTTTTTGGGCTGACACTATGAATAATACCTTAGTTGAAAGTCAGCGTGGCCTTTAATTCTTGGTCCAGTGATTTAACTTCATATTTCTAACACTATTTCATGGATTTGCATTATACTTGGGTTCATAATTATAGGCCACTATGACCTAATTATATTCTGAGGTCAAGCATCGGGTCGTACTGAGACATTATTGCTAGAGAAACCATGTTTATACATCAAATTGTCTTCCAGTATATCACTGGACCCTGAAACATAGAACACTGTAGCCTACTTTTAGTATGAGTTCAAGGTCATCACGCAACAGGTGAATGTTTTTCTACGTTGAGTGATCCGTGGCCCGATATTTATCAATGCATTCAGTAGATCTTTTCCAGCTGTACCTATGCAGCAATTTGAAGAAATTTTCTCTTTGTCAAAGTCAAAGTCAAAGTATGCACATACATGGTAGCATAAACATACATATTGAATATAAAACAATTTCGAAACTAAACCCCTTTCGCGGCTAAATGACCATCCAAGCAGGCACACGACCTCCCAACGATGCCGCACCGGATATCCATTTTTTTCTCTCCAGATTTACAAACATACATTTGTGAACCTCATTTTGTCAATTTTCATGTATAATATTTTACTGATAACTCGCCCACTCAATGAATTCATATAAATTAATACTGCAACATACGGAGGCGATGCACCATTGTGGATGCAACAATGGGCGCTGCATCGGCGCTGCTACAAAGCTTTTCCTTATAATGAACCAACTCTCTAGTGCACTATAACCTTTTTGCCTTTCCCTGACTGTAACCTTTCTCACATCAAACACGTGTATTTTAAAAGAGCGCTTCAGGCTGTGCACGAGAGGACCAGTTCATTTGACATACGGATAAAGAGAAAATTCAGTTAAAAAGAAAAAAAATAATTATTCTTAATTTTGTGAGTTAAGTTTCAAAGAAATCGACCGAGAAACGGATATATATACATACACAGTTTGTGAGTTGTTCTTTATTCCGTTGCAGAAGGGAGTGTCCGAGGCATGGCTTCTTCAAGATGTCGAACACGGAAGACATATATGGAAATATATCAAATGACAAGAAAAATGCTCAGTTTTCCGTTCATGTGAAATAAATCATGTCGCCAACATTCCCGCTCCGCAACGAGGCAATAAACGCTAGTTAATTTTTCATTTAATCAACAGGAAATAAACAAGAGAAATTAAAGGATAGGCCTATTAATCAAGAAAATCGGATGGAATTTGTAGCTATGTTGTACTACAAACAAATAAATGTCCCAGCAGGCAAACAACGTCGAACCATCGCTGATTCAATGTTGATTTATCGCTATATGTGTACTATCTATTATTATCGAAAAGTGATATATTACAAGAATATTATCATTGAATAAGTAACAGACAATGTGAGGGGTGGGGGAGGGGAGGGAAACAACATTAACAAAAAGCTAACACATAACCATGAGCCAGGTCTCACATTATTCCATTCACAGACCGCATCAAGAGAACCACGCATGCCCTGAGGGGACCCCGATCAACCACAACACGTGGAGCTCATCGGTGCTCTCAGTTGGCACGCGTGGTCTGCGAACATTGCGATCTGTGCAGGGAAGAGGAACAGCTATCACGTGACATAGATCAAGCCCTCACACGGCGTTACCTTACTAATGCTATATTTAACAATACATCAAGTTTGAGAAACCTGTGAAACCAGTTGGACAGACTATAATTTCATAACAAGTAAACCCGTGCAATGCAAGACTCAAGCTCAAGGTCAGGTCACAGTCATTCAAACAGTTTGATGAATGGCAGTTAATGCGGTAATCTTCCAAACGAATTGGGTCATCAAAAATGTACATTTATAGATAATAATAGTAATAATAATAACAATGATAAAAAATAACTGTCCCTAAGCGGGTCGGGTTGGCCCCACAATGCAGCAGTGCTTCCGAAAGACACAGGTGGAATGGAGAACAGCACAGGACCCGATCAGTCTGCTCCTTTAAGAAGAGTGTGATCTGGTTCCGCGCCGCAAGTCCAGACCATCTGTCTTACTAAAAAACTGAGCTAAACGCAACAGAAGAATGTTAGAGCCATGACACGAGAAAAACAACAACAACAAAATGGTTGCGCGCCCAGCGCAACCTCAGATCAGACTGGGCTTCCGCCCAGTCTGATCATAGTCTTCGCTGTCCGCATAGCTGTAGCTTAGACCCTTAGCAACTCTTTAAGTGCTTAAAAAAGAGTCTGATTAGACTGGGTGGAAGCACAGGTTGATCTGAGTCTGAACTGGGCGTGCAACCACTTTGTTGGTTTTCACGCATCGCGGCTCATTTTTTGTCTGTTCAATTATCTGTCGTAAATATAGATCTTGGCCCGATATGCATCACTGAATTCAGTAATTTAAAATCTTCTCCAGATGTACTCATGGAGCAAGTTTGACGACTCTATCCCTTTGAGTTACTAAGAGAATGAGCTTATGCAACAGATGAATATTTGTTTCTATGTCCAATGATAGGTTAACTAAATGCGTTAGGTGAATATTTTTTCTTTGTACGATGACCCTTGAAATATAGGTTTTAGTCATGACCCAATTTGCATCGCTGCTTTCGGTAGACTGTAGATCTTTCCCGGATTTACCTATGGAGCAAGTTTGAAGATTCTGTACCTTTTGGTTTCTAAGGAATGATCCAAACGCAACAGGTGAATATTTTGCTAATGCGCACAAAGATGCACTCGAAGGGTTTTACATAAGCATTACTGTGCTTCGCAAAGTCACGCTAATATTTGGTTAAAGGGATCAGAGATCTTGCCTGATTATATTTTATATGAATATGGAAAAAACAACGAATATTATTCTTTACGGCCGCCATCTTGAAAAAAAAACAATCGGTGGCCAAAACGTTAATTCTTGTTAACCATACCTCATCAGGAGCCTATGTACCAAATGTGGTGCTAGTATCACAAAATGAACTATTTTGGTCTTATCCTGCTAGGGGAGAGTCGGGTAACTTCGGACAGCGGGTAAATTCGGACAGTGACATTTTTTCCTTTATATGTCAGTTGTCTGGAACTAATACAAATCAATAACTGGACAAACAGTGAAAATCCTGATAAGATGAGCCGTCTCGTCTGAATTTTCACTGTTTGCAATGGTATGTCCGAATTTACCCGCCTGTCCGAAGTTACCCGACTCTCCCGTACACTAGAAGGAAGTGCTTGTAACCCTCTGGTGAGATGATTTTTTTCTTTTCCTAGGTATTTTGAACTAAGCCATTTTGAAAGTCAGGCCGGCAGGACCATGTTTTTACTGGACTAGTACAACTAATGCTGCTATCGGCTATTGACTAAAGACTAAACTCACTGTTTAGAATAGTGAACGGCTATATATATACTATGCAAAATATATTTAGCAATTTTTTATATTTTGCAATTTTTTCTCATTACTGAAGTCCAACATTGAGCGAAATTAAATTTAATTGAAAGGAACCGTATTTGGGGCTTAAGATACCATGGGATTACAGAAGCCATCTATAAAAACGATATTGGGGAAAAGCGATAAGCGCGGACGGGGTCATTAGCCGAAATTCGCACCCATTGAAAAGTAACATAAAAATGGTTAGCATGTGATTTTTTGTACGGTATTTCTCAACATTTTCATGCTCAGTTTTCTTGTCAAAGCTATTGATTGTGTAAAAGATATGGTTAAGCTTAACAACTGACGAATCTTAGCATGCGCAATTGACGTTAAAACGTGTTAATTCGGTCCAATGTGCAATGATTCACGGCTGCTTCAGTTCAATGCAGAATTCTAACACAGTGCGCCTATAGAAGCAATGGAAAGTTACCGTGTTTTATTCTGCAACAATTCACTGTCTCGAGGCGCGTGAGTCTAATTGCTGACGTCACTTGCATTACTGACGTAATTTTGTGACGTTTCGAGACGTTAGACGGTGTAACGTCTCTTTTTCTTTTTAAAGTCGCCATAATAATGTACAGTTACGTTAGATACAGTTAAGAATATTGGCGGGAGCATGAACGCGCTGGCATGAAGGTTGGGAGAGTTTGACTGAAAAGAATAATTTTTCAGCGTTTTTGAGCGTTAGAATCGAAATAGTTCAGCTCTAGCATTGAATTGTTGAGTAATAATTCACTGTTTGTCGGTCAGTTGTAAGTAGATATATCACTCGCGCTCCGCGCTCGTGATATGATCTACTTTACAACTGACCTCCAAACAGTGAATTATTACTCAACAATTCGCTGCTAGAGCTGATCTATTTCTTAATCAAAACCCGAGAAAAACAATAGACTAAAATTAAAGGTCACACCATGATTAATTTAACTGTGAGGTTTCTTCGTTGAAGTATAACGTAACTGTGAGAAAATGATGACGTTAGTCTGAGACTTTTGACTTATGCACAGTAACCGGGAAGAATTTTCTTTCTGAATTGTTAACATTATCATATTGGTAGCTACCAAACAATCATACACTCAAAAGGGATTCAAGAAATACCGATTAGAAATAAGTTTTTAAGACGATAACGTAAAAACAAGGGAAAACGTCAAATTTTCGAACTTTGTAAACCTCATACTCGTAGCATTTTCAAACGTTTTAGAGCGTTTTCCTTTATTTTAACAGCTAACCAGCCGCCTCATTATGGTTGTGGCTTTTGTACATGATCATAAATGTCATTCAGATACAATGGTCATAAAAACTGACGTCACGATAGTTCAAACGCTACAATTGAGCAATCTTGATTCTTTTACCAGCCAGTCCATCTCGAATGATCGGCCTTTATATCTTTATGCAATAAAGTGACAATAAAATCCTAATATGGTGGATCTGACACATAAAAACAATTGCTATATTTATTGTGCATAGTATATATCCATTGAAGCGTCCAATGTGACTGTAGATTTCGACGTTGCCAAACCTGATAAAAATTTACATCCTTTGCGTCTCATCAAATATAAATCGTATTGAATCGGGAAAACTGATTTGTATACTACAATGTAAACTTTAAATGATGGGGTATTCGCCCCGAGGTTCTTGAGCCGGAAAAAATTAAATTTTGACCCCGTGAAAACATGACCCCACGCGTCAATTCTCAATGTTGAAACTTGACCCAGGTCATTTTCAACACTGAAAAATGCTCTATGGGTCGATATTCAACATTGAAAAGTGGCCAGTAGGGTCATTTTTTCAACAGGTTCAAATTTTGATATTACACCAGCAGCACACCGGGTAGGAGGCAATCGAAAAAGCTCATGCAGTCGACAAACGAGGGTCAAAAACCATTAGAAACAGCGTTTTCGATTGCAAATTGTCCCCAATTTGCAATCGAAAACGCTGTTTCTAACGGTTTTTGACCCGCGTTAATCGATTGTTAAGAGCGTTTTCGATTGCCGCCTACCCGGTGTGAGCAGTGGCCCAAGATTTAGGTATATGGCTAAATTAAAACGAGGCCTACAGAGACGAGTGGAAGCCTGGACTTTTTGTAACAATACGAGACGCGTGGAAAGTTTGAACCTCAGTGTGAATTATGTTTAGAACTTGTACTCAACATTTCCCCAATCCTCAACAATAAGTAAGAAAGGCTAAAGGTCACCTGAAAAAAATATGTAGGTAAAAGAGTACACGTTGATGTTTTTCCGCCATTTTTGGAAAGGGGAACACCAACAATGTTCGTGACTTCCTATTTGCTTTCCTGGAAGATAAATTCCATTAAAATGGGTCTGCGCTTAAAGGAAAGAACTTTTCTGCACGTGGGGGGGGGGGGAGAGAGAGGGGGGGGGCAAGTTATTCTGTTTAACACTTGACTCTCGTTGAAAAGGGAGGCAAAAAATGAAAATGGCAGAGTTGTTTCCTTTGAAAGTATACCCATTCACCTTAGGGTAAAACATTGACTCGTATTTGTTAAACGTAACTTCTATCACTCCAACTTCAAAACGTTCAAGTGAAACGTCACGACATGGCCGAGCCCAAAGCGATAACTGCTCTCTCTTTTGCTAGAGCTGTTGCCTGTATGACTTCAAAATGTGATAGATAGATTATGCGATGTACGAGTGCTTTCGTTAAGCCGACGTCAACATTAACTTTGCACTGCACGGCGGTCCTGAACGTTGAGTGACAGTAAATAATGAAAACCTAAAATATAACTGGCTTGATGCCAATACTTGAATCGGCATTTGGTTTGATGGTTTGTTGTTTGTTTTACTGAGTAATAATATTTGAGTTACGTCGAGCCGTCTCACAACGCGATAGTAGAAAGGAAAGATAGGGTTGAGACAAAGACGAGGCAGAGAAAATTATAATCCCACAGGACACCCAACCCCTCCGCCCTCCCCAACTCTCCGCGCCGATCTGTTGCAAGCATTTTAGTCTTGAAGATGTAGTTTGTCCCTATTCGAAAGTCCATCACACCAAACAGTGGCAGTCTGATGAAAGTCATTACTTAGCCATTTAGGAACCATTTTAAAATGAAAAACTTGCTACCCCTGGACAATTTTAAAAGGCAAATGGTCCCTTCATTTAAAAGTTGTCTTCTGCATTACTTAGACAAGACACGTGAATTTTATTTTATTTATCTAGTCTAGAGTCACAACTCGCTTTGTTTCCTTGAAACCTGTCAATACAGTCCAAACATCTTGTATAGCATTTTTCCTTGGGAGGGGGGTTCATCTAGCGTCAGTCTAGAGTCGCAACTCGCTATGTTTCCTTGAAACTTGTCAATACAGTCCAAACAAATTTGTGATAGAAACTTGTATAATATTCACGTATTGCGCATCTGAGCCTAAATGTTACATCGGAATGAGGTCCTGTTCATACATTCACGTTTGGTTCACACATGGACAGTCCCATTAACACGTAGAGGATCCGTTGAAACATGCAAGCCCCGTTCCTATATGGACATCCCGTTCGCATATGTAGTTCCCTTTCGCAGGTACAGCCTTGCAGATGTCGTTCACTTGTGCAGGCCCCGTTCACATGTAGCGGTCCAATACACATGTGGAGGTCCGTTCACTTGTGGAAGATCCATTTACAGGTGGCGGTCCTGTTCGCAAATGCAGTTCCTGCTCACATATGGACGACCCGTTCACAAATGAAGGTTCCTTTCTCACATGCGGATCCCGTTAACACGTGGAGGTCCCGTTTACACTTCACAGGCGCAGAACCCGTTCAACCATGGATTGTCCGTTCGCCTGTGGCGATCCCTTGCATACTTGGATAATCAGACTGCATGTCCCGTTTTACGTGCTGGATCTTTGAAAAATACAGGACCCGCCAAGGTCTCCATCTAGCGTGCAGCACCTTTTCACTGGTGGGTGTCCCGTTCATACGTACATATGTACCTATCTCGTTCACACGTCCCGTCCCGTTTATATGTGGGTATCTCGTCCACACCCGGAGAAGCCATTCTAACAAGCAGAAATGTTCATACATGGAGGCCCTGTCAGACGTAGAATACATGTTCACACGTGCTGATCAAGTTTACATCTTGTTTGGTTCACCTATAACGGTTTCGTTCACTCGTGGTGAATCCTTTCCGACCATGGAGGACCCGGTCACTGGAGGAGATTCAGTTCACATTACCTGTTTTATTTTTTGTTGTTTTCGTTGTTTTCATTGATGAACCGCCCATTTACATGCCAAGGTCTCGTTCACACATGGAGGACCAGTTCAGGCACGAAAGGCGTTACATGTGGAGATTCTAGAAATCACCTTTACCCTTTGCAGAGAGTTTGGTACCCTCAGAATTTGACATGTGTCCTACCGAGCTGTCTAGCGCAGTCGGCAGCACGTCAGTCTGCAGATCAAGCGGTCGCGAGTTCGATTCCAAAGCCCGGCCCCTGAACAGTCGTGAAGATTGGTCATGAAATATTTTCTACGCTTATTCTCTACCTTCCGCTGACTTAAGGGCAGTTGCGAGTTTGTTTGTTTTGTTGAGCATTTACGGCCAAGTAAACAGCTAAGGTCATGTCTAGGCGGTCAGTTAGCCTACTCAAACTATTCCATGACACTGTTCCATGGTATGGCCCATGTTCCTTCTTTCGAATGTGTTCTCTGCTCTCGAAGAAGCTCTTTAAGATTTTAATTAGATCTCCTAAACGTTTAACCAGTACTTAGTTCACATACTTTCGCCAGTAAATGACAACTGCCCTTCTTGAATCAGCAGAAGAGAATGAATGACCGTAGAAAATATTTCCTGATCAGTCTCCACGAGCGTTATGTGGCCTGTCTGGGAATCGATCTCTAGCGGGCTGCCGGCAAGGGTAGTTGTCTGTTACTGGCGGAAGTATGTGCACTCAGTATTGGTAACCAGGTTAACCGCTAAGTATGTCTAAGCCTTCCCAGACACAGTGTGACGGCAGATGAACTGACAGGCTTGTGGTCCCTCATCCAGCCTCGATGAGGCGGTTCGGATGAGGGGTTTATTAGCAGATCTGACAAAAATTGTCTCTCATTGCCCACTCGCATCTAGAACTCTGCAACTTATTCTCCTAATGTCGTCATTCTATTCTATTCTAAAGCTTTCTTCGAAGTGTTTCACATGCAATTATGTTGCATTTGGACCTATACCTCGGATAGTGGTGCTGGTCTTGTAAGTCTATTGAGCGCTTTACACAAAGCATTGCTTAGCCGTTCGTATGAGCGTTCTTGTCATAAATCTAGACGTTTCGCTCTTCTTCTATTCCAGATAATAATTTAAACCGAGGCCCCAATCAATCGATCGTACTCAGGCACGTTTTGGGGCGGCTAGGTCGGATACCGATCCCAGGAACAACGTGCACACTATCTTTGAATTTGACACAGATGACAGACGGACTCGGGCACCCAGACGGTTCTACTATGGATTCGTTCCGCGGAGCCGCTGGGAAGGACCCGTTGTTGGAGGCATTGGGGAAAAATGTGTATGCTAGGTCACTATCGCAGTACATTTATATAGGCTCTACACTGTTAGGAGCTTACTAGAATTGGCAAAATATCCGATTTGCGCCGCATGCTACGAAATTTTGCAAAACAATGAGAAAAATTGAAGGCTCTGGAGGTGATGAAAATTAACGTTTTGTACCATATCTTGCGTATTCTCTGTCGGATTATGTTTTCAGAACACTCAATCAAAAGTGTGTTAATCTCTCTCTCTGTTATTTAGTATATACATTTCGATGGTGAAGAACAGCATTTATGACTTAAAAACGTTAAATTCTGGCACCTGTATCTCTTTTGACGTTATAAAAGTTCGAACCCTTCAACTGTTGAAGCAGACATTTCTCCAAAACGAGCCTGGCGACACTATACAAAATTACGACGAAAATAAAGAGCGGATTTCGTTGAATAAGAAATGCAAATAAAAATATAGGGTGATCGCGTAAAGTATTAATGAAAAATTCATCTGAAAGAATCAAATATGTATTAAGCGACGAGCGTCAGCGACACGTAACGTTATAGACTGTTCGTCATTTTTTTGAAACGTTGCGTAGTCTCTACTGTATACTCGAAATAGATTATTATTTCGACGCGGAAATGTCTATTATACTTTTCCTTTTTCGTAAAACTGAATTTTACAATGTGCAAACCTGGAGGATAGAAATAACCTAATACGACATAAGAAACATGTTATTGTATGCACATAAATCTGTTCGAGTAAAGCGTGGGTCAGGGCAAAAATCGACATGATTTTCATGTATTTTGTTCCATGCCCAAACCAAGATATTGGTGATAAAGAGAGCAAATTGATTTCACGGACACGGACACAAATATTCGGTCCCTTACAGATCCACGTATGAATGCTATTCTCGCCATGTAGCTCCAAGAGCCGGGTCTTGTAAATGCGTCATTGATATGCCTGATATTGAAATTAAGTAAGTTGACTTTGAAATTTTCACTGTTTTACCCAGATCCATAAACAATTCTGGCGTTCCTTACCACGCACATGCTAAAATTTAGATCATAGTCACACAAAACGGTCGGCTACAGTGTTTATGAAAGCTATATCTTATATTTCAAATTAACAGTGTCATCGTATTGTTGCTTCCCTTGTCCGCAGAAACCTCTTTAGTTCTGGCCAACATGATTTTATTGTACTGATTTGCTCATAAAATGTTTGTTTTAGATTATCATAAATCTGAAAGATATTCTCAATTGTCTATATAAGGATAAACGCACAAATTTACCAATTTTATTCACTAAATGACTGGAATTATGTTAAATCTATTTGCATTAGTAAATACGCGGTATACTCCATTGCTGACCTCTGGAGGATCAAAGATCAGATTTTCCATAGCTTGACCTGTAAAAACTGACCTTTGATCGTCCAGAGATATCAGTTCAGTTCAGTTCAATTCTCCTATCGACGTTACCCAAGTGACTCAACGGTACGTAACCATAGTTGCACACACTTGGCACCGTGTGTCCGTCCAACAGAGATTTTTAACGTACTTCAGCTGTATAACGTGCAAGACTCGCAGGGTCACAGACACACTAACTACATGTAGCAACACCAGAACGAACGGATGCTCAAGCTGATCTGAGTCTTCGCTTCGCGCATATGCCACTTTGTTGGTTTTGTCATGTCGCGGCTCAATTATAACATGCCACTTGTGATTTCCGAACAGTATTAGAGGTATCAGCAGATCAGTGGTTTTGTTATCTTTGAGTTCCGCCGCTTCATATAACGTATCTATTCGGCTATAAAACGGGAGATTCCCATCTCTAGAATGACCCCAAATACCTAAATCAGTCATAAGAAATTCTGCTATAAGATGGGGGTTGCCCTTCCAAAAGAATCCCAAAAAATCTAGATGCGTCTAGATTTTTTGGGATCGTGTTAGAAGGGAAAACTCTCCATCTTATAAACAAAGAAATACGGTTTTCAAATCTTCCCCTCACAATTTATATTGTTTAGAGACCCAAGACTCACTAAAATTCATTGCTGTGGAATCATGGTTTTATTGTAGGACGCACTGAACTTATAAACCTACTGAGTCTCAAGCGGGGTTCCAAGATTCTTTGGGAGCAAAATTGTAAATAAATCACTGGCAGATAGATACATATGAGCCGTGACACGACAAAACCAAAAAAGTGGCATGTGCGCCCAGCCAAGACAGCGTGATCAGCCTGGTTATTCGCCCATTCTGATAAGTCTTCGCTGTGCGCTTTTAGGTTAGATAAGGGACTACGCTATCTCAGTGCGGACAGCGAAGACCCTGATCAGACTGTGTGGATGCCCAGGCTTATGTGAGTCTTTGCTGGGCGCACATGCCACTTTGTCGGTTTTGTCGTGTCGCGGATCAATTATAGAAGTGGACCCATACACCTTAATCCAATGCTCAGGAGTGGGTCTTTTTTATAACTCGAAACTCGCTTTTCCTCACTCGATATTCGCTTTGACCCGAAACTTGCGTTTTATAACTCGAAACTCGCTTTTTATGACTCGATACTCGAAACTGTAAAAAAAGAAATCCTCAGGCAAATTAGAGTTAAGGTCAGTTTTTCTACTAAACTTTGGACCTCTGACGGTTCTGAAGTAAATTGCCTTAGACCTAGATAAAAGACAAACATTAGATAATCCCATATTGAACTGGTTTTGCTCTTACGTTTTCATAACTGGTATGAATCTTTTATTAATGAGCTCGGCTGTACGTAAGTACGGAAGAGCTATTTCCGTCACATCGGCGTCGGCCTTGGCGTCCCACTCCCGGTCCCACTTTACCATGGTGATGTTCAAGACAGTATGCCAGGAGTGCCTTCCTGCACGCTGACAAGTCTTGTTTTGTAATGCAATACTATATTTTTCTCCAGGTTATGTATAGTTAACAGGGTAAAAAGTAGCAAAAAGTATTAATGAGCCGCGACATGACAAAAGCAACAAAGTGGCATGTGCACCCAGCGAAGTCTCAGATCAGCCTGGGCATCCACCCAGTCTGATCAGAGTATCCGCTGTCAGCACGGAGGTAGCTTAGACCCTTAGCTATCCATTGAGCACATAGCGAAGACTGATCAGACTGGGCGGATGTCCAGGCTGATCTGAGTCTTCGCTGGGCGCACATGCCACCTTGTTGGTTTTGTCATGCCACGGCTTAATTTTATATGAATCGGAACACTTTCAGGGGAAGCAGAAGCAATTTTTTCATTTTCATTTTTATGTCCCTTTAAAATGGGGATCAAATCTTCAAGGAAAGCATTTGCTCCTCTTGAAGCAATTCTTTCCTTTAAGGGTAGATCCCATTTTTGTCCAGCGAAGCAAACATGGAGTCACAAAAGTTGTTCCCCTTTGTAAAAATGGTTGGAAAATATGGAGTTGTAGACATTCACGTTTAACTCTCATCGTGCCAATGACTACAAGAACACTGTTAGATAGAACGCGTTTCTCTGTACTTTGGGGTTTACGAAGGCTGATGGAGTGGTCGGGTCGGGCAATGGTGCTCGGTAACTTTCATTGCAGTTGCGTCCTACTTATTAGAGTAAAAGTTGCTCAAGGGTCTCGCAGTAGGTGCGGGTGGGGGTGTTTGTATATTTTGCTCTCTGCGTTTCTGTTTTCTGTCTCCCTCTCTCAGCTGGGAGACGGCCCGATGTAGACTGAAATACTGTCTCAGAGGGCCGTAAACCCAAAACAACAACAACAACAACGTAAGCTGAGTGGGTACACCTGTTTAACATTTCCGCCATTTTCCTAGAGGGGAAAATTCTTTTCTTTAAGAGTTAACTCAAATTGAGAAAAGTAGCGAAATAAATTAGGCAGATTTCTACACCCTGGAAAAGTACCTATTCACCCAAATATTCACATTATCTGCAGTATCCTAGGACCCCAAACTACCCTATTATTCCTATTTAATATCCCGAGGGCGTTGCATTTTTTGGAAAGGGGGCGTTATTTAGGGTCTAAAGTGTAGTAAATCAGCCACTGCCAAAATACCTTCAATAAGCAGTAACTGTGAATGGAAATACTTTCAGAGGAACGAACTCCACTAATTTTTTTGCCTTTCTTCTCAGTAAGGGTCAACTCTTAAAGCAAAGAATTTGCAACTCTAGGAGCAAATTCTTCTCCTCTAGGAGTAAATTATTTCCTTTAAGAGTAGATCCCGTTTCAAAGAGCAACCGAAATCAGAGAAGCAACCAGGCTTTCATGCAAGTTAATATAACATTTTTATTAGAAAATAGTCAGGGGGCGTTTATTGGAACAGGGGCGTTTATTATGATTATTACGGTAATTGATTATGCAGAAAATAAATTATTTTATAGAGTTATTTTACTTCACTTATTTTTAGATTATGTTTTCTCAGGATGTTTTGTGTGTGTGGCGTCGTCTGAAACGGCACTTTACGACAGGTGCGACCAGGGAAGATTCAGATCAACCTGTGCATCTGCACATTGTTTTGATGATAATATAAATAATATATGGACCCATGGAAATATATACAGCTGTAAATGAGACGACTTGTCCGTCTGCATTGATTCACAGACCGAATTAACTTACTTCTCGCGATGTCTCTCGTATGTGCGGGGCATGATTAATTTTGTAAATACGCCAGACATAATTTGTTGTGACTTTTATTGTATGTAACGTTTTTATTTTTAATTGAAACTAGAGAATTTTGTACTTACAATAATTAAAATTTCTTCACCATCGGTGTTATGCTTCTTCTCGGCCAATTCATAAGCGGTTGGTCAGCGGGCACACCGCGTTGAATCAATGTTGAATTAACGTTGATTCAGCGTCATTTTATTCTTTGATTTTCAAGTAGACCCCATCTTTGAAGGGCTACTTCATCCAAGAAAGCATGCAGTAATTCACTAAACTTCCCTTTATAAAATAAAGCAGACAATTTGGAGGTGTATTTATTCAATTTTGTCTTAATATGTTTCAACAAAATCAGAAATTTTAAGAACGTCACACACATTTCAAAGTGACGTCGCACGTGCAGCTTTATTTTTTCTTGTAATTTTTCGCTAAAGTCCGATTTTTGACCTATTCTTTGCGCGATGACCTCCTCTTTTTATTTCAAAACCTGTTTTGTAACTCTGTAAAGAGCATTTTAGTGACATTTTTATATGGCCTTACCGGGCGTTTTTCTGAGATAAACTCACATTAATCTGTGAAGCGCAGCACTTTCCTAACGTCAAAATAATGTTGGTTACTATGGTAAAGGTTTTATTTTTAGCTCTGTTTGATTCTTTACCAAAATAAGAATTAAAGTAATTCAACAAGTAATAAACAGGTGTTAATAGAGAAGATTTGCGAAGGAACTGGCCTATATGTTACAATATATTAACCCTATAAAGGCGGATTTTCTCTAAAATGACATACTGCCGCTAGATGGCGCTTCATGGTGAAATAAAATAAAATACATGACAAATGAATGCAGTTAAAAACACTTGACATGTTAGACAACGATCAGAACAAGTTTCATCAAATTCCCTGATGTCGGCGATTTTTTTCATGAAATGCGACTAAGGTAACGAACTACCTTAAAAGTAAATATTTAAGTTCTGAATTGTTAGATCCTTTGGGAGCAAGGAATACACTAAAGGAATGAAAATAGCAGACTCGGTTTAACTAAATCTTTCAAGACCAGGAATGCAATATGCAACACTGGCCTGGCCCCGGATGAAGCAGAACTCTAGTTTCAAAATGACTTAATATGAACTTGATATTCCGAAAGGACCAGAAAAAAATAATCTGCACTATGATGATGCACGGCGAGACGTATAAGGCCGACAGAAAAGAAAAATAAAACATGGGTCCATTTTTTTTCAAGGTCTATCTACAATATATTCATCCTAGCATCAGTGGTTTTCCTAGGATATTTGGGAACAAACAATCAAATATTATTTTCAAGAAAATGAGGTTAACACTGTAAGTGCAAGGCCGATAGACACGAAAATTTACGTGACCACTAGTTTTTTTAATGAAATATCATTGCCCCAGCAGTTACGATTTTTACAAGAGAGTAATATTATTTACTGATGTATAGGCAGCTGAGCCAAAACGAAACTGGTGACATTAAAAGGAAGACGATGTCTGGGGAATACTGTGTCTCGCCTGGAGCGCATTCAATTTGTCACAAATTGGAGCCAAACCAGAAAACGCGACGCAAAGTTTATGCCGCCGTCGACGACACCAGAAAAGTGATAACTATGGTTCGTTTCTGCTAGTTGCAGGCGAGAGAAAAGCCGAACATAAGCTATATACCTTAGGAATTTAGTTTACAAAGTATTTTTATTACGTAATACCTATCATACCCATAACACTCGAATACAAACAGACCCTTTCAAGACCAGCCCTGACACGCCCGACTCCACGCCGCTAAAAGTGGCTATATGTGAAACCATGCCAGAATTCGGGAAAAACTCACTAACACAAGCCTTAATATGTCTGCCTCAAAAGCTTGAAATATTTATAGATAATAGTTTTTAGAATTTGGAATACAAATCATTTTAGAGCCATCACGTAACAATTAGAAATGACGTATTTTATGACGTTACCTAGATAAGATGAAGGACGATGTCGCATACTCTTTGCTAGACATGAGTAGCATGGCATATTTGCTTACCTACTGACGGTTGATTATTTTCGCTGGTTTAAATGGAATGCTTTTCTTTGCTTCCTTCAGATTAGAATAAGGGAGTTTCTGTGAAGCGTTACTGATTCAAATGACGTCAACGTTAATCCGTTTCTGTTAGGATGCAAAGGGTAAACTACCAGTACAAAACAAACCAGATAGTAGCGAGGTGAGAATACAATAATCTGGCCGAAAAGTATACATGATAAATGTAACTGCCAATTACGGAGACATCGGGCGAAGGTATCACATGCCGAAATGTGGCTTTACCGCCTATAAAGTATACATCCGCAAAGAAATAATGTACATATACGATTGTAGAAATGTTTATGTTTTTTAAATTGTAAGACATGTTTCACGTATTAATTAAGATACACAGCTTTTTGTGCAAAGCAGCATTCGATTGAAAGTATCAATGTAATCACAATGCATATTATGTACGAAGCAATGAACGAAGAAATGGATATGCATGAATTTATTTACATATTGTTATAAAGTTTATCACTACAAGTCATAGAGTTTATCACTACAAGTCATACTGCAAACGTTTTGATATTATATCTATACTAATTTCAATAAATGTAACTAGCATTTTTAGATTTACAAAAAAATAGAATAATGGTTACAAATATATGTAAATCTTCTAACATTTCGATCGAAAAAAATAAAAAAAAATAACCACGGCTAAAACCTTGCCAGGAGTTCTTTACAAATACCAACATATTCAGATAACAAAACAAACAAACAGTTTTAAGTTTATTTTAGATTCTTTGCATCCCATGAAATTTTAGCGTTAATGTATATAACGTTTCTCTTTCTTTCTTTTTTTTTGTTCTTCAGTATATATGTATGTATAAAAAAATAGAAAAGATAAAATAAATTCACAGTTCTTAGCTTCTCACAAATACTGTGGGCCAATTGGTCAACATCTTTAGATGCTAAAACCACTCAGGGAAGTCGAAATTTGTTACAGACAAATAATGCTTTATGGCCCTCGAGAATTCAATTGGCCGTCAGTATACTTTGATCTCTGTGGCCAATCAGATGAAAATAAATATGAAAGGTCTGAAATGGCCTCGGTCGTTAATCTTAGTCCTAGATTCCTTCAAGAATAAGGCCATAAACATGTCAGTAATAATTAAAATTGGTTTTTAGCCACTGTTAATAGCGACAGAATTTGAAGGCTCATCAATTATAAAAACATGGAGCAGTAAAAGCCTGTCTGAAATTTGGAGAAAATGCCATAGCCTGGCCGAAACATATTGTGCCAGTGAAACAGTAAATACCCAGATCAGTCTATCGGATCACTCTTTCGTATCTGTTGACCCTTTTTGAGCTACTGAGTGAACGAAGAGAACAGGTCAGTTTGTAAATATTTGAAAATTGATAGCACAAGTTTTATCCATCCATAAATGGGACAAAGGCAAACATTGCAAACCCAGATTATCGATTATTCATTTAACAATAAGTTATTGTTCGAAATCAACTGTCAAAGTTTTGAAAAAAAAGTCTGTTTTAATAAAACAAAATATCGTCAACCCGAAATGCAAATTGTTTATATCGTAACGGCCGATAAAATATTGGTTATGGCTTTTGTATATGATGTGGTCATATAAAGGACATGAACAGACTCGGTGCCAAGAGATGAACCCTCAGAGCCTCCTGGGAAACATCGTTATGAAAATTAGGCAGGAAAAAAAGCATTTTTCTGATTTGTGAATAGTATCCCGACGCTAGTGCAAATTAATTCTTTTAAATTTCAGTAAAATTTACAATCGCCGCGAGTTCAAATATTTTAGGGGTGGTTGGGTGGTGCGATGATGCTGGGTATAACTTCCAGTGCCGGGGCGTTCTACTGATTTGGATACTAGTAGGACAAGGGCCTACTGTGCTTGCAGTAGGTGCGGGTGGGGGTCGTTTGTACATTTTTCCTCGTCTATCATTTCTCCCTTCTTTCTTCCTCTCTTTGGGAGACGGCGCTTTTAGACTCAAATACTGTCTCAAAGGACCGTTAAACCCAAAACAACCAACCAACCAACCACCATCTATCTTGGCCTAAAGAGTATTTCCTTCGTAACAATTTTCAGATGCTAAATTGTACAATTTTGAAAGTATGGTGTTGGTTGATGTGATGCTTAACGTCCACGGTAAACAACTAAGTTAACCTAACCACACTATTCCTGGACAGGCTTAGACCTCCTAAGCGGTTAACCAGTACTAAGTGCACATACTTTCGCCAGTAACTGACAACTGCCCTTCTTGAATCAGCGGAAGGAGAAACGAAAGTATGTGGCCAGACCGGGATTCGAACCCAGGACCTCTGACTTACGAGTCAGGTGCCCTACCGATTGCGCTACCCGGACCGGCAATGAAAGTATGGTGTAAATATTTCAAAGAATTTATTTTTTATCTATTTTTATTTTTATCATTATCATTACTGATAGTAAGCAATTCGGCTGACAATTATTTGATGCTGTTACATATTTACACACAAAACAGTGAGATAACAGAATACTGAAATGCAGCAATTATCCCACTGGGCACACAACGTTGAATCACCACTGAATTCAACACCATGACATTGAGTCAATGTTGACTCAGTGTTGATTAAACGTTGTGCCTTCTGGAATGAGTCTCTTCTTACATGCTGATACTCTGTTTTATTGAATTGATCACATCAAACGAATAATGGGAGCAAACAGTGTAGACCAGATGATACGTATCAAGAAAGAGAAGTCTGACTATAGTTTGCACTTCTTGCTAGTCCGACAGTGACTTTTGAAAATTATTTGATAGTTACTGCATATTAATCGTGTTCAGATATTGAGACAATTATTCAATTGGCTAGTCTGTGCCAGAATTTAGGGGAATTAGAGTATATTTTAGACTGCAGGTTTTAAATTGTCCAACCTTTCAGCCAATCAGAAGCAATTTTGAGAGCTGACTATGTTGTGAAGAGGTCGTCTCAATGACTTAGACAGAAACTCTTAGCCATTAAGAAAAATTCTTAAAGGCCCTATAGCTCTATCAGCATGGAATATTTTGTCGTGAAGTATCGCTGCAAACTTTTCACTACAGTTTCGTCATTGCTTATTATCGTGATTGGCCGGCTTTGAAAAATCAAAACGTCCTTGAATTTACCATAAACTAGATTTGAAAAAATAACTAGGTCATTTTAGTTGCCAACTAAAATGACCTACTTTCGATTTCCCTAGCTATATTTCATGGTAAAAACACAAGGTACACGAGATAAAAATACAAGGTAGAGGCGTTTTTACAATTGATAAAAATACAACGTACAAAACTGTTAAGCAAGGATCCCATTGATTGTGCCGCGGTTGCATTATTTTATTGCTTAACGGGGAACCAGAGACGAAAACCGTATTTTGATGGAGAGAAATATCATTTTTCCAAAATACCTTGTTTCTTCTCTTTTGTCAGTTATATGATACACAAAAGCACATCAATCGAAATATTTTCATTAATTCTGAAGGCTGTACAGGTTTCATAATGATTTGTATTTTGACGATTTTTAGCTCACCTGAGCCAGAGGCTCCGGGGGAGCTTATAGTATGGTCAGGCTCCATCGTCCGTCGTCGTCCGTCGTCCGTCCGTCCGTCCGTCCACAATTTCAAACGACTTCTCCTCTGAAACCGCTGGGCCGATTGTAACCAAATTTCATATAGACCCTCCTGGGACCTTAGGAAAAAAAAAGTTGTACAAACGGTCCTGGTCACATGACCAACATGGCCGCCATGCCCATATATGGTAAAAACCTAAAAAAAATCTTTTTCTCCAGAACCAGTAGGCCGATGGCCTTGAAACTTGGTATGTAGCATTGGGTACGGGAGTACTACCAAGATTGTTCAAATTATGACCTTGGGTTTACCTTGACTTTTTTTACGGTAAGGTCAGATTTGCTTCCTTGTGCTTTTATATGGCAAAATGCTAGAACATAAGATATCTTTGGAACTGTTGAAGATTTTGGGCAAAAATTGGTGTCTACAGTCATCTTAATGAGTACATGAAGATTTATGAGTACAAGAGGTCAAGGTCATTCTTTGACCTTTGACCTAGAACTCTCATATTTTGACAATTCCAAACAATCTCCTCAAAAGCCCCTGGGCCAATTGAAACCAAATTTCATATAGAGCCTCCAGGAGTTGTGGGAACAAAAACTTATTCATACGGTCCAGGTCACATGACCAACATGGCCGCCACGCCCATATATGGTAAAAACCTTTAAAAATCTTCTTCTCAAGAACCAATTGACCGATGGCCTTGAAACTTGGTATGTAGCTTTGGGTACCTGAGTACTGTCAAGATTGTTCAAATTATGATCATGGGTTGACCTTGATCTTTTTTACGGCAAGGTCAAATATGGGAAAATGCTAGAACATAAGATTTCATGGAAAGTTTTGAAGAGATATGCCTAAGAATTGGTATATACAGTCATCTTAATGAGTACATAAAGATTTGTGAGTACAAGAGGTCAAGGTCATTCTTTGACCTTTGACCCAGAACTCTAATATTTTGACAATATCAAACAATCCCCCTCCCCCCCCCAAAAAAAATGGGCCAATTGTAACGAAATTTCATATAGAGCCTCCAGGGATTGAGGGAATGAAAATTTGTTCAAACAGTCCAGGTCACATGAACCAACATGGCTGCCAGGACCATATATGGTAAAAACCTTTAAAAATCTTCTTCTCCAGAACCAATTGACCGATGGCCTTGAAGCTTGGTATGTAGCATTGGGAATTCCAGTACTACTAAGATTGTTCAAAATAATGACCTTGGGTTGACCTTGACTATTTTACTGCAAGGTCAAATGTGGGAAAATGCTAGAACATAAGATTTTATGGAAAGTTTTGAAGATTATGCCTAAAAATTGGTATCTACAGGCATCTTAATGAGTACATGAAGATTCATGAGTACAAGAGGTCAAGGTCATTCTTTGACCCAGAACTCTGTCATTTTGACAATATCAAACCATCTCCTCAAAAGCCCCTGGGCCAATTTTGAAACCAAATTTCATATAGAGCCTCCAGGGGGTTAAGGGAATGAAATTTTTTCAAACGTCCAGGTCACATGACCAACATGTCCTCCATGCCCATATATGGTTAAAACCTTTAAAAATCTTTTTCACCAAAACCAATTGACCGATGGCCTTAAAATAACTTACCCTAGACTACTGAGGCTGAATGGACCCCGGTGAGCTACAGGACCAATGGTCCTCTTGTTATAATTTGGTAGGACTATGGAGACTTTAAGACATAAATCAGCAATGAAACGTCTGATTGATTGAAAG
The DNA here is from genome assembly GCA_963989385.1 of Ctena decussata. Lineage (NCBI taxonomy): Eukaryota > Metazoa > Mollusca > Bivalvia > Lucinida > Lucinidae > Ctena > Ctena decussata. The sequence goes on along the minus strand of OZ022503.1, from coordinate 38,588,538 downwards.
TAATAAAACTTTCCCTTCAACTTGTCTGAGAAAATGGCCCTTGTAATCTTAATGTCCATTGAATTATATATGGTCTGTTATTTATTTTTCTATTAAATCACAAGGTAATTAGCAGAAAAAGACCCCTGACAGATCAATAGAAATGGGGAACCAATACAAAGCATAAAAGCATTCAGTTACAACAATACCTTTAATACAATAAATTAACAACATTATAACTTTTTTCATATATAAAATATCTAACAGCACGAAAAAAAGTTTTATCTGTGTAAAAAAGCAGAGAGTTTTAAGCAGCCTGCAGGCAATTACTAAACGCATGCAGTCTGATCTTTGTCTTTTAGGTCACATGTTCCTATCCAGTAAAATTATGTTTGCTAGTGCATTCCTTCATTCTCTTTTCACATTTCTAGTATTATCTTTTAATCACCTTTTACTAGAATAATTTTTTTCACACTAGAATGGTAACTAATTACCAAATGTCATCTGAAACTCCACAAGAATACGAATTCTCTTTAAACCGTCTACTTGGTATTTATTTATTTATTATTATTATTATTATTATTATTATTATTAATTTGAAACTCAAAACAGCAGTATGACCTTCACATCAAAAAAACTAAAATGTGAACTGATAAAATAGAGCAGGTACAATAAAGATCTTTTGTGCGAAAAGAGCATTGATCTTTGATGAAGTCTCTAGAGACAAGCAATAGAGCCAGTAATGGGCATTTTTCAAGAAAACTGGCAGCAGTCTAAGCCGGTTAGAAGGCATTAAGTAATTTCTAAATTGTGAAGAAATTTCTTAATAACTTATAACCTATACGAAAACATAGATTTTGACTATGACTTTTCAATGACCTTCATAAGTTCAACTGCTGGTACATTTTACATCATCTGAAACATGTGGTCTGCTGGAAATATCAGACATTAAATATGCTGATTTGATTGTTTCTGAAGTGCCTTTAATCACCCTCTAACGAGACTCCTCCATATATTATATTATGCCTGTTAGAACAGGTAATTTCATTCAATGGGCTAACAATTTCACAGGTTTTAAATTTCATCTTTGATGTAACCGCAAGATCTGGAGAAATCCTATCAGCGCATAAGTGGCCCCGTAGAGTGCAAATGGCCGTGTGCTGCAAAACGCATCAGGGGAAAAATATCTATCACCGAAATATCAAACTGCCATTGATTACCTTCCGCTTATTGCATAAGCGAACATCAGAGACATTGATGTTCGCTGGTCTTTACTATGTTAATAAGGATCTATATTCATAAGGATCAATAAACTGCTGGCCTAAACAGAGGTTGTGCAACGCTGAAACGCACTTTCCTTCGTCACATTGATCATTCATATGTTTTGGCATTCTGAATTTCTTTCTCAATGTGAAAATGTATATGTTTACCGTTATCTTACGTCCTTTATATTTTTAACGCAAACTGACTTACGCAGCGGCACAGGCTAACATGAGTCTTCTGTTATCGCACACAACTGGTATAAGGGTACTAAAATTATGGAGCGGGCTAGGGTAATACAGATACGGAGCAGAGGCACCAACTGCAGCTCAAACTTCCAAAGGGAAATATTTTGGAAAGTGCGAATGCAAGAGTTATCATTCATGTACGAGAAAGATCGTTATGACCTGTTCTGTGAAGTATCATGAAACTATTTCAAAGGGTATTCAACTTATAGAGTTGACACCTAAAACCATCAAGGGGAATAACAAAAAGTAAGAAAGCAAGCGTTGTCATTCTTATTCGCGACATATCGTCATGCTTAGTTCTACATATCTGAGAAGTATCATGAAAATATTTTAAAGGGTATTCAAGTCATAGAGCGGACACGGAATCACACATAAAGCATAGAGGTGAAGTAACTTTAAAAGTGAAAAAGCAAGAGCTGTCATTCTTGTTTGTGACACATCGTCATGACCTGTGCTACATATCTATGAAGTATCATGAAAATATTTCATTATGTATTAATGTTATAGAGCGGACGCGAGATCACACCTAAAACCATCAAGGGCAAATAACTCAAAAAGGTAAAAAACAAGAGTTGTCATTCTTGTTCGCTATCCATCGTCATGACTTGTTCTACATATCTGTGAAGTATCATGAAAATATTTTAAAGGTATTAAAGTTATAGAGGGGACACGAAATCACACCTTAAACCATCAAGGGGAAATAACTCAAAAAGTTAGAAAGCAAGAGTTGTCACTCTTGTTCGCGACACATTATCACGACCTGTTCTACATAACTGTGAAGTATCATGTATATATTTCATAGCGTTGTCAAGTTTCAGAGCGGACACGAATCTGCCAAAAAATCACCAAAGGAGAGATAACTCATAAAGTACAATAGCAAGAGTTATCATTCTTGTTTGCGATACATCGTCATGACCTGTTCTACATAATTTTGAAGTATCATGAAAATATTTCAAAGGGTGTTCAAGATTTTGAGCGGACAAGAAAATGTTTACGGATGGAAGGAGGGGCTCGTCGGTTTATCCTCGGAACCTTTCGGTCGGGGGATAAAAAGCGAGTATCGAGCTAACAAATTAACATGTTTGTTGATAATTTGACACCCAGCCCTCCTAGGAGGGCATGGTATAAAACATGAGGCGGAATCTTGGAGACTAGTTTTTATCTTGAATTTTTGGGCGGACATGTCTGAACAAATAGTGTAGACAGAACCCTATCAGGAGCAGCCTGTTCAGGGTCTACACCATTTGCCTTTCCGCCAGGACATAATAGGAACATTACCACACAGTGCAATCAATTCGTTCAAATTTTAAGAGATGTTGCTCATGGTGTCCCAATTTTAAGGTATTTACAGTGTGCAACATTATTAAAACTAAGCATATAATCTGCATGCCCCTCCGCTTCTCCCCAGAGAGCAATATTGCAAGTACATGCTGCTAGCTGACAGGTTATGTTAACACATTCACGTGTCGAAACTAATTCCAGAGACAAATGAATTGATATTTTCTTTTGGCGAAATAGTTTAAAATAGGAACGGTATCTTACATCTTATGCATATTAAATGCTTAATATTGTTGATGGCATTGCTTATCTGCGCATGGTGTTTTAAATGTTAGTGAATGCGGGAAAAAGCAGTGACAGATGTATAAAAGGCCGGCTCGGTAAAGTTAGCAGAACGAAAATTCTGCAAGAATTTTCTTCAGAATTTTCTGCAGAAAAAGTGGTTAAGTAAGCGAAATGAATATTCTGCAAAATTTTCTGCAGAATTTTCTCCAAAAAAGTGGTAAAGTTAGCGAAATGGATATTCTGCAAATTTTCTGCAGAATTTAGCAATTTTTATTTCTTTGTTTTGTCAACTACGGACAACAAAATGTGAGTGCGCACCGATTACCGCACTACCCTATTTCATATGAGAACCGAGATATTCACAAAAATTGCATAGTTTCTTCTGCTGGAAAGTAGCAGAACGACATTAAAGAAACCCGTTGTAAGCAAAGTTTAATTTCCATGTTCTGTCATCTGGAGGCCACAAAATATGAGTGAGCACCGTTTACCGCACTACTTATGAGATAGAGTAGTGCGGTAAACGGCGCTCACTCACATTTTGTGGCCACCAGATGACAGAACATAGAAATCAATCTTTGCTAACAAACGGTTTCTGAAATTTCGTTCTGCTACTTTCCAGCAGAAGAAAATATGCGATTTTGTAATATATCGGTCCATTTATGAGATAGAGTAGTGCGGTTAACGGCACTCACTCACATTTTGTGGCCTCCAGATGACAGAACATAGAAATCAAACTATGCTAACAAAGGGTTTCTGAAATTTCGTTATGCTACTTTCCAGCAGAAGAAAATATGCGATTTTTGTGAATATCTTGGTCCGATTTTAAGATAGATACGTGCTGAAAACGATGCTCACTCATATTTTGTGGCCTGTAGATGACCGAACATAGAAATCAAACTTTTCTGACAAATGGTTTCTGAAATTTCGTTTCTGCTACTTTCCAGCAGAAGAAAATATGCGATTTTTGTGAATATCTCGGTGCACTTATGAAATAGAGTAGTGCGGTAAACGGCGCTCACTAACATTTGTGGCCTCCAGATGACAGAACATAGAAATCAATCTTTGCTAACAAAGGGTTTCTGAAATTTCGGGTCGCTACTTTCCAGCATAAGAAAATATGCGATTTTTGTGAATATTTCGGTCCATTTATGAGATAAATAAGTGCGGTAAACGGCGCTCACTCACATTTTGTGGCCACCAGATGACAGAACATAGAAATCAATCTTTGCTAACAAAGGGTTTCTGAAATTTCGTTCTGCTACTTTCCAGCATAAGAAAATATGCGATTTTTGTGAATATCACGGTCCACATATGAGATAGAGTAGTGCGGTAAACGGCGCTCACTCACTTTTTATGGCCACAAGATGACACAACAAAGAAATCAGCCTTTGCTCACAAAGGGTTTCTGAAAATTCCGTTCTGCTACTTTCCAGCAGAAGAAAATATGCGTCTTTTGTGAATATCTCGGTCCACTTATGAGATAGAGTAGTGCGGTAAACGGCATTCACTCACATTTTGTGGCCACCAGATGACAGAACATAAATTCAGTCTTTGCTGACAAAGGGTTTCTGAAATTTCGTTCTGCTAATTTCCAGTAGAAGAAAATATGCGATTTTTGTTAATATCTCGGCCCACTTATGAGATAGAGTAGTGCGGTAAACGGCGCTCACTCCCTTTTTGTGGCCACCAGATATCAGAACATAGAAATCAAACTTTGCTCACAAAAGCTTTCTGACATTTCGTTCTGCTACTTTCCAGCAGAAGAAAATATGCGATTTTTGTGAATATCTCGGTCCATTTATGAGATAGAGTAGTGCGGTAAACGGCGCTCACTAGCATTTTGTGGCCACCAGATGACAGAACATAGAAATCAATATTTGCTAACAAAGGGTTTCTGAAATTTCGTTCTGCTACTTTCCACCATAAGAAAATATGCGATTTTTGTGAATACCTCGGTCCACTTGTGAGATAGAGTAGTGCGGTAAACGGCGCTCACTCAGTTTTTATGGCCACAAAATGACAGAACAAAGAAATCAGCTTTTGCTTACAAAGGGTTTCTGAAATTCCGTTCTGCTACTTTCCAGCAGTAGAAAATATGCGATTTTTGTGAAAATCTCGGTCCACTTATGAGATAGAGTAGTGCGGTAAACGGCACTCACTCACATTTTGTGGCCACCAGATGACAGAACATAAAATCAATCTTTGCTAACAAAGGGTTTCTGAAATTTCGTTCTGCTAATTTCCAGTAGAAGAAAATATGCGTTTTTGTGAATATCTCGGTCCACTTATGAGATAGAGTAGTGCGGTGAACGGTGCTCACTCACTTTTTGTGGCCACCGGATGTCAGAACATAGTAATCAAACTTTGCTAACAAAAGGTTTCTGACATTTCGTTCTGCAACTTTCCAGCAGAAGAAAATATGCGATTTTTGTGAATATCTCGGTCCACTTATGAGATAGAGTAGTGCAATAAACGGCGCTTACTCACATTTTGTGGCCACCAGACGTCAGAACATAGAAATCAATCGTTGCTAACAAAGGGTTTCTGAAATTTCGTTCTGCTTCTTTCCAGCAGAAGAAAATATGCGATTTTTGTGAATATCTCGGTCCATTTATGAGATAGAGTAGTGCGGTAAACGGCGCTCACTCACATTTTGTGGCCACCAGATGACAGAACATAGAAATCAATATTTGCTAACAAAGGGTTTCTGAAATTTCGTTCTGCTACTTTCCAGCATAAGAAAATATGCGATTTTTGTGAATACCTCGGTCCACTTGTGAGATAGAGTAGTGCGGTAAACGGCGCTCACTCAGTTTTTATGGCCACAAGATGACAGATCAAAGAAATCAGCCTTTGCTTACAAAGGGTTTCTGAAATTCCGTTCTGCTACTTTCCAGCAGTAGAAAATATGCGATTTTTGTGAAAATCTCGGTCCACTTATGAGATAGAGTAGTGCGGTAAACGGCACTCACTCACATTTTGTGGCCACCAGATGACAGAACATAAAATCAATCTTTGCTAACAAAGGGTTTCTGAAATTTCGTTCTGCTAATTTCCAGTAGAAGAAAATATGCGATTTTTGTGAATATCTCGGTCCACTTATGAGATAGAGTAGTGCGGTGAACGGCGCTCACTCACTTTTTGTGGCCACCGGATGTCAGAACATAGAAATCAATCTTTGCTAACAAAAGGTTTCTGAAATTTCGTTCTGCAACTTTCCAGCAGAAGAAAATATGCGATTTTTGTGAATATCTCGGTCCACTTATGAGATATAGTAGTGCAATAAACGGCGCTTACTCACATTTTGTGGCCACCAGACGTCAGAACATAGAAATCAATCTTTGCTAACAAAGGGTTTCTGAAATTTCGGGTCGCTACTTTCCAGCATAAGAAAATATGCGATTTTTGTGAATATTTCGGTCCATTTATGAGATAAATAAGTGCGGTAAACGGCGCTCACTCACATTTTGTGGCCACCAGATGACAGAACATAGAAATCAATCTTTGCTAACAAAGGGTTTCTGAAATTTCGTTCTGCTACTTTCCAGCATAAGAAAATATGCGATTTTTGTGAATATCACGGTCCACATATGAGATAGAGTAGTGCGGTAAACGGCGCTCACTCACTTTTTATGGCCACAAGATGACACAACAAAGAAATCAGCCTTTGCTCACAAAGGGTTTCTGAAAATTCCGTTCTGCTACTTTCCAGCAGAAGAAAATATGCGTCTTTTGTGAATATCTCGGTCCACTTATGAGATAGAGTAGTGCGGTAAACGGCATTCACTCACATTTTGTGGCCACCAGATGACAGAACATAAATTCAGTCTTTGCTGACAAAGGGTTTCTGAAATTTCGTTCTGCTAATTACCAGTAGTGCGGTAAACGGCGCTCACTCAGTTTTTATGGCCACAAGATGACAGATCAAAGAAATCAGCCTTTGCTTACAAAGGGTTTCTGAAATTCCGTTCTGCTACTTTCCAGCAGTAGAAAATATGCGATTTTTGTGAAAATCTCGGTCCACTTATGAGATAGAGTAGTGCGGTGAACGGCGCTCACTCACTTTTTGTGGCCACCGGATGTCAGAACATAGAAATCAATCTTTGCTAACAAAAGGTTTCTGAAATTTCGTTCTGCAACTTTCCAGCAGAAGAAAATATGCGATTTTTGTGAATATCTCGGTCCACTTATGAGATATAGTAGTGCAATAAACGGCGCTTACTCACATTTTGTGGCCACCAGACGTCAGAACATAGAAATCAATCTTTGCTAACAAAGGGTTTCTGAAATTTCGTTCTGCTACTTTCCAGCAGAAGAAAATATGCGATTTTTGTGAATATCTCGGTCCATTTATGAGATAGAGTAGTGCGGTAAACGGCGCTCACTCACATTTTGTGGCCACCAGATGACAGAACATAGAAATTAATCTTTGCTAACAAAGAGTTTCTTAAATTTCGTTCTGCTACTTTCCAGCAGAAGAAAATATGCGATTTTTGTTAATATCTCGGCCCACTTATGAGATAGAGTAGTGCGGTAAACGACGCTCACTCCCTTTTTGTGGCCACCAGATATCAGAACATAGAAATCAAACTTTGCTCACAAAAGCTTTCTGACATTTCGTTCTGCTACTTTCCAGCAGAAGAAAATATGCGATTTTTGTGAATATCTCGGTCCACTTATGAGATAGAGTAGTGCGGTAAACGGCGCTCACTCACATTTTGTGGCCTTCAGATAACAGAACATAGACATCAAATTTTGCTCACAAAGGGTTTCTGAAATTTCGTTCTGCTACTTTCCAGCAGAAATAAATATGCGATTTTTGTGAATATTTCGGACCACATATGAGATACAGTAGTGCGGTAAACGGTGCTCACTCATATTTTGTGGCCTCCAGATGACAGAACATGGAAATTAAACTTTGCTTACAACGGGTTTCATTAATGTCGTTCTGCTACTTTCCAGCAGAAGAAACTATGCATTTTTTGTGAATATCTCGGTTCTCGTATGAAATAGGGTAGTGCGGTAATCGGTGCGCACTCACATTTTGTAGTCCGTAATTGACAAAACAAAGAAATAAAAATTGCTAAATTCTGCAGAATTTTCAATTCGCTATCCTTACCACTTTTTCTGCAGAAAATTCTGCAGAAAATTTTGCAGAATATTCATTTCGCTAACTTTACCACTTTTTCTGCAGATAATTCTGCAGAATCTTCTGCAGAAGTTTCTGCAGAATTTTCGTTCTGCTAACTTTACCGAGCCCCTTTTTCAAGCCTAAAATGGGACAGCCAACTTTACAACCTCGCGTTCAACGTGTTCTTGTTGTGGTCGAACAGAAACAGTAAAACATTATCTGTACGATTGTCCAAATTATCTGCAACTTCGAATCCAAGTATTATGCTATGCTGATGGTACATTTTTGTCGGGAAGCGGTTCAGACACGAGGTTAAACGGAAATGAATTGAAACATCTGTTTTTTTCTTCTCTCTCTCTCTCTCTCTCTCTCTCTCTCTCTCTCTCTCTCTCTCTCTCTTACAAAGCTTAAAATCTTAAATATGGTTCGATTGATTCTTATTGAATGCTGTTCTCACATCAAAACTTTTCCTAATACAATGATGTATATGTTCATATAAACATGTCTTGATTGTCTGTTGCTTAGAAATCTTATGCACTCATATGTCATTGCAAAAACATGTTAAGTAGGCGACGATGTTTATTTGCTAGTTAGCTTGTTATCGAATCACTTCATATTATTCTTGTATGTATTGATTGTGTATGTCTACATGTTGAATAAAAAACTGTTTAAACTAACAACCTCGCGTATTTTTTTCCACAAAAATGATTTTCTCGAAAATGTTGTAACAAATCACTTGAACATGTCTTTATTGCAACTTAAATTCGTTGCGTTTGGGAAATGAAACAGACAACGTGCCATGAGTAAATCGCTATGATTTAGACATTAGTGCTATGTAATCACATATTCAGTACATTAAGTACGAAGCATAACCAGACCCCTGCGATTGTTATAATTGTTAATCGCTGTAATGTTCCCATAAATCCTCCATATTGCGTTCATTTGGGACCCAGTAAAATGAAGTTTAAAAAGAGTCTAAAAATAAAGTGTAAATATATAAATTAAAATTCGATTTTTCAGCGTTCGTCGTGTGATGAAGCCAGTGGGCGGAGCTAAAGTATCGGAAGCGTACCCCAGCAAATGTGTTTGGGTTTCACTCACCCTATTTATTTTCTGTGAAAAAATGCTCATTAAGCCTCTCGTCAAGAAAAAATATTGCGTATACCGTATACTTATTGTTCTTTTTTGGTTTAGTTTAAGGCCCAGTTTCATGTAGGTCATACAATGAATATGAGGGTGTGGCTTAATAGATGTTACTGGGCTCTCTCTGTCAAAGAGACTAATAGGGTTCACCAGGACAGTAGCATAGCTACTGTTTAAATCACATGACTTGGTCAAAGGTAAACATTCAAACTGTCATTTTTTCTTCTTGACTAGCTAGAAATCTGCACAATACATTTAAACTTCAGGGTGTTGAAAGCATCCGTAAGAACAGTTAAATCAGTGTATATGTAGAAGAAGAATAATTCAACTTCCACTGAAATTATTTTGAAAAAATAATGGTTTAATGTTTCAGTGAAAAAAGATGTATCCAAATCTGAAATGATTTTGAATTAACCACGATTGATAGTTTGAGGGCGGAGCCTGCTTTTTATACTGTGGCCTTGGGTGTAAACAATGTTTTATTTCAATTACAACACATACTGTAACATGAATTCGATGGGATAAGACAGCAATCTAGAGCTTCCAAACAGGTTCAATCATTTGACCGCCCCATTTAATAATTATTTACAGAAAGGGAGTTAAAAATTGTCGATTAACTAGTTTTGCACGGATTCATTTTGTTCACCTTTAATCTATTCATTATTATTTTTTGTCCTCTCTGCATCAATTACCAGCAGTCTTTAAATTAGTGAAAAAGCGTACTAGAACGACGAATATCGCTTTTCTCGCCTGAATTCCAAACCATAACCAAATGACTATATTAGCTATATTTTGATAAGTCCATGCATTAGCGTGTAATATCAATTGAACTAGGGTTATAAGAGGCATTCGTTTTCTGCACACTGCTAAAAATCGTGGTTACTTATTTGAACAGACTCGTTGAGACTTTTCTAATTCCTTTTACATGTAGCGAGCAGAAACAAGTGAAATATCATAAATTATCATCTACAAGCGCCGTAACAAAAGCATGCTAGCACAATCATGAGTTTTTCATCGTTTATTCACAATATAAAAGGGAAAACCAACATAGCACAGAAAAACACATTGTGTTACTTACCATCTGTGACGTTTACACGGGCGATACAGTATGAGACACGAAATCATCATACGCTGCGTCACAAATCTTCATCGCAATCCAGTATCACACGTAGGACAATATCACTTCTGCAGCTTGGATTTTCTATGCATTTACCTATAAAAATAACAGACAAAGGGTTATAAGGGGCACACGTCATCTACACACAGTTCAAAAATATTTATTGTGATAACTCATTTTAATCGTCTCAGTGAGGCTGTTCTAATCAGACAAACAATATTCTACATTTTGCACACAGAAACAAGTAGCGCGAAGAATTCTAGCACAATGATGATAATGTATTCAACGTTTAAATACGAAAGAAAGAATAAAAATAAACATTGTGTTACTTACCATACGAGACAATGACATGAGCGACACGATGTTATTAACAGTTTTAATTGTTTTATCACAATAATCTAGTTTACTATCCAAAAAGATGTTTTTCTCAGACAACATTTCTCACAATAATTCAAAACACTGACACGATTTTTCAATTTGGCAGCTTGATGCGCCAACCATTGATTGCGCATGTTTATAAACGGCGCATGCGCAGCAGAAAAGGAATTTCAAATTTCTCAGCAGGTGGCGAAAACTTGTATTTCACTGTGGTTAATACTATAACTTGAGGAAATTTATTGATAGGTAACTATTTTGTTTGCTTTCGTAATTATAAAATAGAGAATAGAATTGAAAATTTAAATTTTGAAAATTTCTTGCGCGTTTTAGCTCACATGAGCCATATAGGCTCAGGGTGAGCTATTGTGATCAGTCGGTGTCCGTCGTCCGTCGTGCGTCGTGCGTCAATTTGCTTTAAATGACATCTTCTCTGGAACCACTAGGCCTAGGGCTTTGATATTTGGTTTGAAGCATTGTCTAGTGGACCTCTACCAAGTTTTGTTCAAACACTGGCCCTGTGGTCCAAAAAGGCCCGGGGGGTCTTGGGTTGGAAATTCAAATATACTTAGAAATCTTCTTCTGAAGAACCACTCGGTGCAGGTGCTTGAAATTCTGTTTGTAGTATTGCCTAGTGGTCTTTTACCAAGTTTGTTCAAATGATGGCCCCAGGGTCTAAAATGGTCCCGGCCCAGGGGGCCATGGGATTGAACCATAGAAATACATAGAAAAATATTAAATAATCTTCTTGTTCAGAACCATTTGGCTTAGTTGCTTGAAATTTTTTATGTAGCATTGCCTAATAATCTTATACCAAGCTTGTTCAAATAATGGGCCCAGGGTCCAAAATGGCCCAATGGCATGGAGTCCGAGGTTCGAACCATAGACAAATATTCAAAAATCTTCTTCTTCCGAGCCGCAAGGCTCAATTGCTTGAAATTCGGTATGTAGCATTGCCTAATAGTCCTTTACTATGTTTGTTCTAATGGTGGCCCCAGGGTCCAAAATAGCCCCGCGGAAGGGTGTCCTAAGTTTGAACCATATAAATACATAGAAAAGTATTGAAAAAAACTTCTTTTTCAGAATCACTTGGCTCAGATGCTTGAAATTTGGTACGTGGCATTGCCTAGTACTACTTTACCAAGTTTGTTCAAATGATGACCCCGGGGTCTAAATGGCCCCACCCCAGAGGTCATGAGATTGAACCATAGAAATACATAGAGAAAATATTCAAAAATCTTCACTTTCAGAACCACTTGGCTCAGATGCTTGAAATTTGGTATGTAGCATTGCCTTGTAGTCGTTTATCCACTTTATACAAATGATGGCCCCAGGGTTTAAAATGACCTCGCGGTAGGGAGTCGTGTGTTTGAAACATAGAAAAACATAGAAAAATATTCAAAAATCTTCTTCTTCAGAACCACTTGGCTCAGATGCTTGAAATTTAGTATGTAGCATTGTCTAGTGGTCCTTTACCAAGTTTGTTCAATGGGTTTGAACCATAGCAATACATAGGAAAATATTCAAAATTTGGAAATGGTTGCAAACTATCAGGTTTGTTCAAATGATGACCCTTGTTTGACCTTTAACCTTTTCGCTCAGGTGAGCGATTTAGGGCCTCTTGGTCCTCTTGTTTTAAATAGTAAAGTGAAGTATTTATTCCGACAGCAAGTAGAAAATGTTAGAGTATATTTGGTCAATGTGCTATTACCAAATATGAGCCACGACATGACAAAACCAAGAAGTGGCATGTGGGCCCAGCAAAATCTCACATCAGCCTTGGTTTCCGTCCAGTGTGATCAGAATCTTTCTGTTCCCATGACGCTCTGACTTTGAGATCATAGGTTTGGGCAAGAGTATTGCTGAAAGAAAATTTGGACGTATGTCTATCATCATACCAAATAGGAACCAGATCCATCAAATAATTTTGAAAATATAAACTCTTAAAACTTTTAGCGTAAATGCGGACACCGCCGCCGATTCCGACGCTGACGCCGATGCCGAAGCCGGGGGTTGTGCAATAGCTCTTCCTGGACTTCGTCCAGGCGAGCTATTAACCCATGTCCGGCAACACGCATAAGTATACCAAACAATCCGCCTACATTATAAAATAAAGTCATGTTATACGTTTTTCTTATTTTGGTTCTTATTCTATCACAGTGCGCCTATGGAAGCAATGGACAGTTTCTGTGCTTTATTCTGCAACGATTCACTGTTTCGGAGCACGTGAGTCTAACTACTGACGTCACTAGCGATACTGACGTCATTTTGTGACGTTTTGAGACGTTAGACGGTGTTATGTCTCTTTTTCTTTCTAAATTCGCCTTAAAAATGTACTTTTATCTTAGATACAGTTAAGAAAATTTGCGGGAGCATTAACGCGCTGGCAAGAAGGATGAGAGAATTTGAATGAAAAGAATACTTTTGCAGCGTTTTTTAGTGTTAGAATCGAGATAGTTCAACTCTCGGATTGAATTGTTGTGTAATAATTCACTGTTTGTCGGTCTGTTGTAAGTAGATATATCATTCGCGCTCCGCTCTCGTGATATGCTCTACTTCACAACTGACCTCCAAACAGTGCATTATTACTCAACAATTCACTGCTAGAGCTAATCTATTTATTAGTTAAATTCCCTTATTACATGTACGTATATTTTTATCATTAATCATGATATGATCTTTTTACATTCATAATATAAAACTGTGCATGTCTAGGATAGCTTGTGCATATGCGAAATCTGTTTGAGGCATCACAGTTCGTCCAACAAAGAACGATACAACTCAGTCTTCACGTGCGCAAGTTGATTGCGAATAGGATGGTGTACGAGAAACATTTCGCATACGACTGAGTACAGGTTTTTTTTTAACTTAACACGAGATTGTCAAATTTTAGTGTATGTATAAATGTGTACATCAGACTCTCTTCGGGACGTTTATAAGACATAGTAGGGACAGCACCATCGCCGAACCCAACCACACCTTGTCCTGTAAGAACTTAACGCAATATTAATGGAGGAAAAGAACGATTTTCCACAAAATAATTAATGTTAATTCAAACCGCTTATGCACGGCCTGAATTGGAAAGTTGCCCATGCAAAATTTTGGTTTAGCAACTTTCAAGAGTTGTGTGATAACTTCATCACCATAATTTTTTCTTTCTTTTTTTAACTCAAAACAGAATGTTTGCACAATGCGTTTTACATGCATACGAGTCAAATAGCATCGACATATTTTGGTTATTTATTTGCAAAAGCTTTATCGGTGGGAATGGAATTACGCTTATAATAATAAGTCGGGAATTGATAAAAGGTGACATTACAATATCAGATATGACATTTAAACTTGACCCAGACTGACACACAATTGACCGATAAAAGTGTTGAAAAGCATGAACATCTGGAATCTGCCAGATTTAAAAATGAGTTTTATGTCCCAAGACGTAATTAGCTATAGGAAGGCAATTTGTTTAATTTTAAGGTGAGTGGGTACAATTTCAGGGATTGAAACTCTGGCACTTTTGTTTTTGTCTCCCTTTTCAATATGGTTCAACTCTTATATTCTTAGAGAAGATTTCCTTTAAGAGTAGACTTCATTTTGGAAGAGTTACGTCATTCAAGGAAAGTCTGATAAAATACCTCTACAAAGCAAAGACATATGTTTCTATATGCAGTCTCTTTCCCTCACTATATCTCTCTCTCTCTCTCTCTCCTTCTCTCTCTGGAAAGACGAATCATTCCATTTGCCTGAGCGAAATTCTCTCTCTCTCTCTCTCTCTCTCTCTCTCTCTCTCTGTCCGTGGAAAGAAGAAAACAAGGATCATTCCACTAGCCTGAGCGAAATTGGTACAGCATATGGCTGTAGGATATGGGTTGTGATTTCGGACTGGACAAATGCGCAAGTTTATCTTGATTTTCAATATGAGCTATGTCCGGGGAATATCTCTCGAGACATAAAATGTGCGCATGCCCAGACCATCGTCAGCATATGCGCAGTCTGTCAGGCTTCTGCAGTTTGCTACTGGCCGAAAGGAGGCGGATCTTATTGATAAATAAACTGTATTTACTTTCAGTTCTGCGAAATCATTTTTGACGGATTGATATATTGAAAATACGTTAAACTTTGTATATGGTAACTTTGCCACATGCTTAATTGCGGATTCTGTCTGAAGTTTTTCTTTGAGTACAATTTTACCGTTGTGGACAGGAAAAATTATTGCCTTAGCAGGGCTGTAAAAATCATTAGTATCAGACAAGGAGCTAGTCTACATACCAGACTGCGCATGTGCGCAAGCTATCCTAGGCAGACACCGGCTTTAAAACATTAAACCGTTCTTGATTAATCATAAAAAAAATTTCAATGACCTATTTTTCGACTTTACAAACTTTATGACATGGTAAAACTACAATGTACATGAAGATAAATACAAGGTGAACGCGTTAAATAGATGGTAATAAAATGTAAGACAAGGATCCCATTTATTGTTTCTCTGATGCGTAGTTGCATTGCCAGTAATGAAAAGAAATCAAATCAGTATCAAATGATATTCATTCGTAATATGATAGTTTTGTAGAGTTCTGTATAAAAATTTTAATCACTTCTTTACTCCATACTGTCTATAACTGCTTTCTTTTTATATTACTCGCTTTTAATTACTTAAAACTCGCTTTAGATAGTTCGATACTATAAATGGTAAATAAATAAAGACGACAACGACTGCTGGACGTTTTGGTATGACGATTGTTGAAAGACTTGAAAACAAAGAGGGACTGGCTTTGAGGGACTTGCGCGAAGCGAAGGTAGAGCCTGAAAACGTTTGTCTTTAACGCAAAATGGTGTCAAATTAGGCCCTGCACAATGCGTTTAATATGATGATACGGATTAAATTATATATTCGTACAAACACAACTTTGTTTCTCTAGAAAATTTTTCATATGTGTTATAAGAAAATTATCTCTTATCAAAGTTAAAACATGGTACAGATCTTTCGTACCCTGCAAACATCTAATATGCAATTAATTACACAGAGACATATTACTCAGTGATAAAAATCACGATGAATTTGCTTAATAGCCACATTTTGGATGGCAGGCCATAACTGGGAGTGTAATAGGTCTCTCTAGGTCCGACCAATGGGATAATTCGCTAATTTTCATGGCTTTGTTTTTAATCTGTCAATGAACCGCCTATAACAACATAGATTGTAAAAATATAGCATTTTAAACGACTCTGAAGTGTAACTGACGCTGAGCAGTGCAGCTGAAAGCGTGGTCTGGTATTCCGTATATTTGGTACCAAAAATTATAATAAACATTGGGACACCAAAACTAATTACAAAAATTACTCGAAAAAAATGTAAAGTTATATATATCTTAAAATGCTGCAATGCGCCCAACAGATGCCAGTGGAATGGAAAAACAGCGTTGATTGTGATCAGACTTCCCCTTGCAAGGGTACCGTAAGATGTTGCGTAGCGCTTTTTTTGTAAAATTATGTAAATTCATATTTTGTGTGATTGTTTTTGAGCGTACATATGGCATATGTTAGATTTACTTTTATGTAAATTTAAAGTGACCCGTTTTTTTTTTTTTTTGAAGATACCCAGAAACTGGGGCTTGTTTTTGCTTTTCGTTTTCGGGTAGAGTAGGCTACAGGATTTGGCTTCTTTCTTTTCATTCCGCTATACCATAATAATTCTATGTATTGGGATAGATAGGTCTGAGCGGACAGTGTATACTCGTATCAGGCTGTCCTAGAGGAGCAGTCTGATCAGTGTCTACATTGTTTGCTATTCCGCCTGAATCTTTTGGCTACCGCTTTGTAAAAACAGGCTGTCCCGTGTTTGGGACAGTTGCGGCGATTATTATGGTGTCTTAATATTTAGAATTTTACGGTAGTACTGATTGCTGCCAGTGCTTTTTCTTTTCTTGAGTCATGAGGCCTGTAACAGCAAATGTTTGGTTTCGCTGACCAGTGTCTGTTGTATATTTGTATATAATACATCTTTTGATTTGTACATATTTTTTTAAGTGGGCCTCAAATAAGAGTAGCTTGTAACTAATTGTGTCACCCACTGAAAATAAAGTCTTTATTATCAGTTATTGTTATTGTTATTATTATTATCTTTTCAATGTTATGCACCAATGGGTTTAGTACAGTTTCGGTCCTTAAACTAAAATGTTAACTACAGTCTTTTAAGGCTATTCTTGTGCGTTCCATCACTAGGCGTTCGTTTTGAAAATCTTGACGAAAATGTGGGGTTGAAACGCGAAAAGTACATACAAAAACTGCCAAAGTTCACGAAACACACGCATGGTAAATCAAACCAGACAGGTGGTCATTCAGAAACCCTTACAACCCACGTCACCAGAACGTAACGTATTTTCAAAAGAACTTCATTTCGTATGATCCAGTGCTTGTACTTGTGTTTAGTTTTGATATGATCTGCATTTTGATTTCTTGCCATGGTTATATATACTTACTCAGATGTGTACGTGCCCGGATGAAGGCCAAAATTCCGGATAAAACTTTTGTATTCTACTTTCTTGTACTTTTCATATTGTCAAAACGAAAGAAAAAAACACGCTCACACACTCAGAACACCTAATCAATTAAAAGCAGAGCAATCCGACTACATGGCGGCATTCGAAATTATAATTCATTTTGCGGAACAGAACAGAAAAGAACAAAAGCTCATCTATGTAGGCAAACATGTCAGGTTACACATAGATGATATATGATATTTAAACAAGTGGCATGTAATATTTAAGAGAAAAAAAGGAACTTTTCAGTCTATCACACAAAAACTGTCAGCTGATTGGCCATATCTCCAGCTGCGCATCTCCAGATGCAAGAAATCAAAACCTGCTTAAAACATATAATGGTATATGGTCCTGGAGAATTCAATTGGCAAAATTAACTCCTTTGATGTCTTTGACACATCAGACGAAAATGAAAGTGAAAATTCTGCGGTGTAGACCTTAATGCATAAATATGCCAAAAGCAGTGCGTTCAGCCCATTAATGATACATAAAATTGAAGAAAAAAAAATAAATAAATATAAAAATAAAAAAAAATAACACCAGCATGCTGGGAACTCGATACTCCCTTTTTACAAGTCGAAACTCGCTTTTTATAACTCGATACTTGCCTTTTATAACTCGAAACTCTCTTATTATTACTCGATACTCGATACTGTAAAAAAGAAACCCTCCTGTGGTCGAGTGGTTATAGTAACTCGGTTATGATGCAGAAAGTCGCCGGAAGGTCACGAGATCGCGCCCGCGTTTCGACGACTGGGAAAACTCTGTCAATCCAGCAATAAATGGGTAACTCTTTTGAATCAGGGAAGGATAAGGCAGCAAAAGGAGAGTGATGGGCTCCGCCTTTCATCTGTTGTGCCCAAGATACAGTGAGTCTCTAACCCCCACTGCCCCTACGGCTATTAGGCTATGGGAAACCTTTACCTTTTTACCTTTACCATGCATGGACCATGCTGAACATTAAATTGTTAACACAAATAAAGGCTGCTGGGGAAAGAAAACACAAAAAACAAAGCAAAACACATTTACTACCTATGAATCACTTGAAGGGAGTCAAAAGCCCATTGCCGAGCTATAAGATGAATTAAAATGTTGGAGTTGACTTGTTCTTTGCTTAAAATCGAAACTTTACAAATAAATATATGTTGTGAGATATCATGTAAATTACCTCTTGCCATTCTCTTGAGTTCCGACTGAATAAAAATATAAATTGGGAGGCCTAAAGCCCCAAATTACCAATGTATGATACTAAATGCCGGGAGATGGATGCCTTAGCGGTCAGTGTAAACCCATATCAGACTGCACCTGAAATAAGCAGGCTTATCAAGATCTTCATTGTTTGTCTTTTCCAACTATTAAAATCAGCTTAAAGTGTATGGGTATAGCTCCGTATTTTTCTGCAATTTTTACAAAGAGAAACAACTTCCATTACAGCATGTTTGCTTCCCTGAATGATGTAACTCTTCAAAAATGGAGTCTACTCCTAAAAGTAAGAGTTTAATTTGCAGGAGCAAATTATTCCTTTTAAGAGTTGAACCCTATTGAGAAGGGAGACAAAAACGAAAATGGAGAAGTCTCAATCCCTGAAAGTGTACCCACTCACCTTAATATCAAACAAATAAATTTCCAACATATATCTTTGTCTCGGGGCATAAGACTCATTTTCTGTGATATGCACTCTTAAATCTGGCAGATTCAAGTTGTTTTGATAATGCCCATGCTTTTCAATACCCTTACAGATCAATTGTGTGTCAAGCTGACACGTCATATCTGGTATCTTATAGCTGATATTGTGATATCGCTTTTTGATTTTTTTCCCTTGTATCCTTACTAGCTTGTTTCGCAAAACTTATCAAAAGGCTGGTAGCATGTTAACGACGTTATTGTTCGCCTGCGCTTATTAAGGTATCTAGATAAAACATTGCATAACTATTCTTAATTTCAAAATGATTGGTAAAGCATTGTTCTAAATATGAGAACATCTGTAAATATATAAGTACCACAAAGTAACAAAATGTAACAAATTCATGCAAAAACTGCCATATTCTATATAGCGAGTATGTATCATTCAGTATCATATATTTATGTATTTATTTATTATTATTATTATTTTACAAATCTTGCAAGTATTTTTCTTACAACCGTCTTTGTGTTAAGCTATCAGACATCCTTTCCTCAACAGGATCATTTTAAATCGTGGGTCTAGGACACGTAGCCGTATGACCACTTTATGGGGTTGAACCGCCTTTTGTTGCGAATGTACTGCTCTGTATATAAAATATCGCTCATTACAGCCATAGCACTTATTGCATTACTGATCTACTAGGAAAAGAATGACTGCTTAATAAAGTAGCTGACACCAAACAGTCTAGTGGGTGAGTCCTTTTGGTTGCTAAATACCTGTCATGTAGCCTCTGAAACCGGACCAGTCTGCATGAGCAGTGTATAATTATCTAAGTTTGTTCAAACTCAGTGCCCAAAATAATAGATCAGGGTCATGGAATCATGTCAAATCGCATTTTGAGGCAGCAGAAAATCATAATAGTACCCTAGTATGTGCGTAATTCCTCTAGTATTGAGTTCACTGGAATAACTTTTTAATCGATGATTTACTTTCAAGGACCGAAGATGTTATCAGTAATTATAGCCTGTTTGTCCGGAGGCTACTAACACTTCATCACTGTCATGCTTATAGCCATGAAAGTATCTAAGAGGGATAAAGCTGCATCCCATTCCCTAAAACCAGTAGGTCACAGATATGCATGTTGATATTGCATGAGTGATGGGCGCATTTTTGCCATTGAAATTTATTTTTCTATATAAAACTAGGATAATTTAATTTCGCCTACTTATTTTAAGAGCTTAAGAGTTGTTGCTTTTGACTCTGTGTTTATTGAACCGCGTTTTACCTTTTGGAAGGAGTTTGTTGTTTGTAAAATGCGCGAAGTTTTTAGCACGTGCTCAGCATCATGCTCTGATTTGACATGTGTCCGCCATTGTGAACTCGAAGTTATTTTTTATACACCGCTCTAAGATGGTTCGTAACATGTGCCCTCTATGCGTCTGTGTTTTTGTCTGTTTGTTCATCTGTCCATACATTAACATTTTTGTAGCTTTGTAGAGCTTCATACATGTAGCCACAGTATTCAGATCAGTAGCTTTGACGTTGACGTTGCCAATAGCATGGTAGCCATAGGGGTAGTGAGGAAAAGAAGCCCACTATATCTTGGGCACAACGTGTGCATATTTTCATTTTTTTAAAGTCATGTAAAATAAAGGATATAATGTTTATTTGAGTAAGTCAATGTAAAATTTAGGTTAGCAATAGAAATGTTTAGAAATTTGATAAAAAGAAATAGTCCTGCAATAAGCCCAGAAAAAAAATGAGGTAAGGAACAATTTATGTCGACTATTAGTCGATCATCGGTTGGTTTTACAAAGTAAAATGCAATGTTAGGGAACAAATATATTCATTCAGACCCCATATTAAAGGGAAAGGCATATTTTCATTAAACTGACAACAGTTCACGAAAAGCGACCATAATTTTTTGGATGATTCCATCCCCACTTCCTAGATGGCTTGAACGTCAAGGTCACATAATATACTAAGAATTTTGTTCCAAATCCTGAGATAGATGTAGTTCACATTCGGCACAATGATAGATATTGATCCTAAACTTCACATTACCATGTCTATTTCCCCATTTGACACTATGATTTTCAATTCCTTTTTGTGAATAAACATGCCTAATTGAAGTATGAAAATTAGAAACAGGACCATTGGTCAAATATTTTCCATCGTCAAAAACTGAAAAAAAAGCTTATTTCTTTTGCCGTGCATTATCTTTTGCTGCACCCTGCAGCAACCTTTTTACTTGTTTTCTAGCAGTTGTGCAGCAACCTGAGCGACTTGTAATATTTTAACTCTATCAAATGTAGGTTGGAGATATAAAAAGTACGTCTGTTCAGCCATGAAATATTGGATTCATTGAAAGTGGACAGCTAGACTTACTTCTTTCAAATTTATTTTGAAGGCGGTCGGACTACTAAACCCTCGATGATGCAGGCTGTCGCGGAAGACCTTCCAGTGAAGCGGTGTACTCCTCTTCTGCCCCGAGGCAGCTTGTTTGTCAAGGAGTTCGACCTGCGACAGCAGACCGCTGGTTCATGACACCTAAGGAAGATGCGACTTAGTCTTTTGCGGTTCTGTCTATATACTGAATAAACCTGCAATGTTCTTCTTCCACATGAAATACAGACTCCGAACTTTACACGGGCACGGAAGTTCGTGAATGTCGGAAAGTTAGACGCTCATATCAAACTCCACAAGGTTTATGGCAGTTTGTTGTACGTTTGTTCATCTCTGGATGACTCGTATTCAGTCTTGGTAGCAATTTACTCCTCTTGTGACATGCGGGTGGTGAGTCTCTATAGGCTGGAATTCCTGAGATACAGGGGACTAAGTATATCATTACTGTCTCGATATCAATTTTAAAGAAAAGCAGTGTCTCGGGGTCCGGTACCGGATCCCTAGCCTGCCAGTCTCGGCGTCCGGTACTTGACCCGGAGCCTCGCCTGTTAAGAATGGCTCGGGGTCCGGTAGTATGTTAATTAGCGGTTGTTACTTTAAATAGTTAAACACATTTTATTCACAATTTCACTTTCATGCAACATACGTGCAACGGACGGGCGAAAACACGGACGGCCAATTGGAAAACACAATACCTCGCCACTGTTAAACAAATAGACAGACAAATAAACAAATATATTAAAATATGATAAATAAATAACTAGAATGAAAATAAGAACAATATATTATTATTTACAGTACCAGCAATTACTGTGATCCCGCTTTGTAATTCATTTCAGTTTTGGTTAGTTTAGTACGACCTTTGGTCATTCCGTAATACCGCTTGTACAAATGGCTATATACGTAGAAAAGATCAAAATCTAATAGGACTTTAACGATTACTGTGTATTTCTTTCCATTTGAGACATATATTACCCGTATTGAGACATGCTGGACCCGGAGACAATCCTCGGATGAGCGCCTAAGAGTCCGGTACCGGACTCCGAGACTAAGAGTGTGCATAAAGAAAAGGACCTCTGACAGTATCAATGCATATTTGCCTATTTTTCGACAAATTATTGCACCTTCCTCGGGCAGCAAAAGTTGAAATATTTGGCATCAATATGTAGGCCTGTGTACTATAAAGGCATTTAAACAGTGATTTTGAAAAATTATCATGCATCTAGACTATAACCAATTTCATCAAGAGGGGGTACGTGAATGTTTCAGACTCTGAAAATATGTCCATTTTTGGGATTTCTAATATATCGAAATTTTAATTGATAACTATGCTAAAACTAAAGTACACACTACTGTTACTGATAGTATGCAATATGTTTTCAATAATAAGGACTTTAGCCTATTTGTAGATATTAAGGGTGTAAGTACCCTACCCACTTTTTCAGTTTTTCAGCTGTAGACTATCTCCCCCCCCCCCCCCCCACGTGCCTCAGCAAGCCACTCACATATAATGTGTATTATGATAGTACACTCATACATGCAAAGTGGCTAGCTGAGGCACGGGGAGGAAGTATCTTTAGAAAACTTTTCCTGTTTCCATTACGTTTAATTATAAAATTTGGCTTTTTCAACCAGAATTGAAGTCCATGTACTAAAAAATCAGAAATTAAATTCATAGCCAGTTAGGGGAGTTGAGAGCAACAAATTTCAAGAGAAATTCTTGGGTATATCAAAAATTTAATTTTGACTAATTTTATAGGCAAATTAACATTATTACTGTCAGAGGTCCTTTATAAATAACATAAACACATATTATCAGTCATTAACACGTATGTTTTGTCATTTCAGATCACACAACACAACGACAGAAGAAGAAAAAAAAATCAAAAGTGCTGCATTCTAATTTAATGTGATTCAACTTAAAAACATATATGTAATGGACTTTGGCATGCATTTATAACGTATTCTAAGGACTCAGTAAAAAAAAATTTGTAGAGAAATCTAGGTACAAATGCTTTGAATGATGAAAATAGAATTTATTTCATATGCACGTTTACGATTTAAATCCTATTTCCGTTCACTGAAAACAAAACCTGACTACCGATGCATGCCTTATGTATGTCTTATGCATACATACTTATTCTTTATTATCTAACTGCGTCATTAATCAGTTACAATGTACTCAGTATAATAAAGATGAAACATAAGTTGTCATTTTTTTGCGAGCAACTTTTCGCGTAGCATCTAAATCGAACCAAAAAAAAAAAAAATAATAAAAATAAATAAATAAAAATGAAATAATAACACTAAAATAAATCAAACACCTTTTCGATAAAAGTATTTTGCTGAAACACTTAGAAACAGTTGTTTTCTGACAGTTATACTAATTGATTAAATGACAAAATTAGAATAAGTTAAGTGTACAAAGACGTTATTTTTTTTTTCAAATAAGATTCTTATACATTTTATTCGTCTGAATTTCGACAAAGTTTTGTTCATGGTATTTTTTGGCAATAACCATAATGTGGTTTATCCGAATTATGGATAAAACTTCGATGACATTCACTGCGTATTTTAACTAAAAGTTTTATCCAAATTTTGGATAAAACTTACAACTGTGTTTTGGAACAGCGTATTTTAAGACAGGGGGTTTGCTTTTCCTAGCTAGTTTGGTTTTATCCAAATTTTGGATAAAATTATTTCTGCGTATTCGTTGTACTGCATTTCCTGCTTATCCAAATTTTGGATAAAAATTTTGGCCGTGTGTTTGCATAATGTGTGGGGTAAGACAGGGTGTTTGTTTCTCCCAGCTAGTTTGGTTTTATCCATATTTTGGATAAAATAAAATTAAATGTATTTCAGTCTGTTTATACGCTGCATTGTATTGCCTGCAGAGTCGCTTATCCAAATTTTGGATAAAATTTTCGGCCATGTATTTTCATATAGTATAAGGCATAGGCAGGGTGTTTTCTTATCCCAGGCTATTTGGTTTATCCAAATTTTGGATAAAAATGGATTAGATCTAATTCTAATTATTACTCATCAGTTAACTAAAGTACAGTATATTTCCTGCAGAGCCATTAATCCAAATTTTGAACCAACAAACGTCTTATCCAAAATCATAGAGCCAGTTTGAGCAAATGGATTTGCTCAAACGTAAATGGACACAGTTATTTTCAAAACCAATATGCCATTTTAAATGACAAATCTTCCAAGTATTAATGTATAATTTCGACTCTCAATATGTCCCTCTATCTTTTGACGGCAATCAAAGTTAAATATGTTAAGTATGGGTCTTTTTACTTGAATATAATATCGTTTTATCATTTTGTATTTAACATCAATTGCTGCTACCTACTTTGCAACTTCCGGCGTGGAGTTGGCACATTTCTCATACAGTTTCATCAATCATATGATGCAAATTGTAACAACACTAAGTGACCTAATCATTTCACTAATAAAATGGCTGATATTTATTGAAAATAAATGCGTGTAAGTAATTAATCACACTTTATTGATATAACGCATTATAATTACTTTGAATTTATAACCGCATAATGGAGGGATAAGCTCGTTTATTATGTTACTTGTGTAAAATCTGGAAACGATTCCTTTATAACTTTCTTATTTTACATTTAAAAGACAATATTACTTGTTTTCGCACTAAATATATCATTACGTCATTGAGTAAACAGCAAAAGAATACAAGAGACTTTCAAAAAAAAATCTACAGTTTTTAGTATCCAGACCCTTATAATGTAAAAGCATGTGCAGTCACGCACGAGTGACTTAGAAATTCACTTTGCGCATACCATTCTTGACATTTCCAATGATATATAGAATTTATACTAAAAATCAACCAAAAGAATACCCTGAGATAATTTACATTATTTCTTATGCCCCTCGTACGTCCTGGTATCCAACGATCATTGTTAACCAGGACGAACTCCTGACCTTGGTCTAAAAACGGAAACTGAGACGGATTTGCCACGTCTCAAGGTCACCTGGCTTAGCAAAGACAATTCTGCAGGGCATAGTGAAAGGAAAAAGAAGTTAGGCAGAAGAAGAGGTGTATTTGCTCACTTTTCTTTCTATACACACTTTTTCGTCAAAGATATCTACGCAGTAGTATAAGATAGAAAGTTTATCTTTGGTTTACAGGTTGACAACAAGTTTTATCATGGGATAGGGAACCAGCCTTCTACTGTGTGTTTTGCCTATACTTGTACACTTTTCTTTCTTTCCATGCATTCAGTACTGTAATTTTTCGTAAAAGATTTCTCAGGAACGGTCCAAGATTGGTGTATGAGATGAAAATGACTTGTTATATCGTGGGATTGAGAACGGGCCCTCTCCTGCATGTTCTTCCCTGTATTTGTTTACTTTTGTTTTGCCCCTAACTTTTCGTCAAATATATCTCATCACAAGTTTAAGATAAAAAAGTTTATAGTTGGTTTACAGGTTGACAACTGTAGGTTGTATTGTTGGATAGAGAACTGGCTTTTTCCTGTATTTTTTAACTTTTCATTCTCTCCATGCTTTTAGTACTGTAATTTTTCGTAAAAGATTTCTCAGGAACTGTTCAAGGTAGAACGTTTATATTTGGTATACAAGTTGACAATAACTTGTTGTATTGTGGGATGGAGACATAGTCTTCTTTTATTCATTCTTACCTGAATTTGATCATTTTTCTTTCTCGCCATGCATTTACGAGGGATGATTGAAAAGTTCTGAGCCTAGGACAATTCCAGTGAATCTGTGCATAAATGCTTAACATGAATGAAATAAGTTATTTAACACTAGCTTTCTGTGGAAGTTTAAAAATTTTTTGGCGAAAGGTTTCTTTTATACAGCGCATTAAACACAAGAGGGGTGGCGTATTTTCAAAGTAACATTTAGAATCTATTTGTCTTGCATTACTTTGAAAAATCATTCCTCGTGTTCTACAAGATTTAAATGATTCTTGTTGTAGTACATGCGAATATGATGATTTGTCAATGGTTTCATGGAAACAAAAACTATTTTGACATCTGGCGGCTCTACCGTAAACCCTTAAATTATCCAATCCTGAAATTTAGAGACCCATATTTCACTTTCGGGTTTGTCAAGAACAGTGTGAGCAAAACTGAACAATGTTTACACACAAATAAACAAATGACATCTTACATAATTTTCATCAAGCAGAGTTAAAAGATTTCCACTTCTGTGCACACGCAGCATGCAACTCCAAATGTGCCCTATCTGCAGAAACTTTCAAAGTAGACATTTCATAACAATTAAATGTTGGCTTTTAATTCTGAAATGGAATTAATTTATGTTTGCATACATCAACACTTACATGGATGCTGTATGACATATATTTGCAAAAAAACAATTGCAAAAGATTGAATCTACTAAAGGTATGGTCGGTCAAAGAGTTACACAGTGCACCCATGGGGGTAGCTGTGAAAAACGAAGCATTATTCGGTCGATACAGAAGATAAAGTCCAGAAAAGTTGGTGAGTGTTGCTCTGTATAATGGCCGTTTAAAATCAATAACTCAAATCAGCTCTTATGCTAGTGTCACACTATAACGTATCAGCGGCGTATTTCACAAAAAATACGTGTCGATCGCGAAGAACTGTGGCGTATTTTATGCAAATGTATGTGTGACGATTCTGCGACGTACCTTTGGCGTATCTGAGGCGTATGCGTGGCGTATGTGTGGCGTATAATGGGTTGCTGTGGTGTAACTGTTTCGTTAGCACGGCGTTTCATTTTTAAATGCAACCTATACCTACTGCGTACTAGCGGCGTAAACAGCTGCGTCTAAATGTTCCTGTGCTATGCACTGCTTTTTTTCTACCCTAAGTCACTAGCAAAACATTATGCCCCCACAAATGAGTCTCGCCCAGGAAGCATCACGGAAACGGGGAAAATCGGATGCACCCACCTAGCCAGACCTTCGGACACAGTCAACTGTCATCACTGAGATCCAGCAGCGGCTAAGTCTGAGACAGCAGTCAACCTAACAGGGGACAAAGAGGCCAGGATCTATGGGGTGCCGTTTTACTATGTATTCCCTATTTATAAATATCGATAAAACGTATGGATATCCATAATTCGAGAAAGTGATATCCTTTATCCGTATAAGTGATATTCATAATTATGAGAATCCCTTATTATTTATGAATATCCATGAGTCGAACTATGGATGTCCATAATTCGAATCATAGATACCCAATCATCTGAAAGATTGATGGATATCACTAATTCGAATTATCGATATCACTTATTCGAGTTATGGATCGAATCATGGACATCCATAACTCTGCCAATTTATGGATATCACTTGTTCGAGTTATGGACTTCAACAAGTCGAGTTAGTGATATTCTTTATTCAAATTAGTGATATCCACTTACATTTAGGTCATTTGATATTATCCATAATAAGAATAAGTGATGTTCATGAATCGGATTGTGAATGTCAATGATTTGGCCTATTCATGGATATCACTTATTAGAAATATGGGTATCAATAATTCGTCTTTGCAAATAATAAGTATAAATAACAAGCCTCTACGGTGATTTATGGCTATCCATGGTTCGAGGTATGGATTTCATTGATATCCTTAAAACACTTCATTCGACGACAACAGAAAACTGACCTATATCAAACAACTCCTTCAAAAATAACAAATAATCATATCAATTTCAAAATAGCATTTACTATAATTGCCTTAATAGGCCATTAGCCAGATATAATTTGTCTCCCCCTAGGGGGAATTTTGTAGACCATACTTTTGTTAAAGCCCAGCATCTTAGAAGTATTTTGCAGCATGTTAGCCCTCTGGCGAGTGGGGTGTTAAGCTGTAACAGTCTGTTACAAACGTTACCCATTAAAAAATAAAAAAAAAAAAAAAAAAAGATAAACAATTATAAAAAAAAGAAATGACTTTCTTATGTTTAAAGTTATAGTACAGTCTAATAGAACAATCCAGCAGCTAAAAGTTATGATGTCTGACAGGTCACTTTAGCCTACATGGTGTCATATACGTGACATTTGTCTTTACACTCCATTAAAATTGCTATTTCTATCCAAAATACTTGCTTTTTGTAAGTTACTCCTTTTCATTTGACCATATGTTTGTTACTGTATTAAAGACAATTTATTGACCTTTTCAGATCTGCAAAAATTATTATCCTGTCTTGTTTACTTTGGGAGAAATAGGATGTTTAACACAGTACCCCCTTATAAATGTTCCATATTACAATTATCACTTTCTGTATAATTCAAGTGCTTGAACTACACTGTATGAATTAAAAAACAACAGTAACAGGTAATATTGAATATGCCAGCGTATCTAAACAGAACGAACAGTTCCACAAAAAGAGACACTGGCAGTTTACTAGCATACTGTAGCAATCTATAAATGCTATGTTTAAGATGATCTAACATTATATGCTTTTGTTTCTTTCTCTTTAAAGTCTAACTATTTTCTATCATCTCTTAAAGAATCTAACTACATTCAACCATCTATTAAAGCACCTATTCACCAAAGAACATAAAGATACGTTTAGTTGGACAAAAATGTTTTTTTCCAGAGACAGTGTTCCAGTCGCTCTGCACACATAATGAAATGGCAAATGAAAATGACAGAATATATTAATGTTAGTCCTCGCTGTTCAGATATCTATGAGAAAATCTTAATTGTTCTCCTTCAGAATGTATTCGCTTACACTGTAGTTATGTTTTGCAGCATAATATTGAGAAGAAAAAAAGAAAGACCGAACAAGTAACGTATACAACGTATTCATTGCGATTTATGGATTCTTCATTTCCGTTATCCTAAACTAGCAATATTGTATTTCTAAAGAGCAAATAATCAAACAATAGAAATAGTGCATACCTATTCATGCCAAGGAAGGGTTAACCTAAATAAATTACTGCATTTGATCTCTGTGACCTTGTATTACCATATCGTTTACTTTTTAGCAATAAATAGGGTTAAAAACTGCTTATTTATGATATCTTACTGCTTATCTTATCATCTTTGTCCAAATATGTTAACTACTGTTAGGGAATACAGCATTTTGGCAATATCCAAACAACAATTTTAGTTGCTTACATACTGAAAAACTGTCTGACTGAAACTTGTATTTCGTAACACCTTTAGTCCTTGATAGTAACAAAATGTGGGAATTAAACCATGGGGTTTGCAAAATTACCTGACCAGTTAAATATTTGTAACAACATAATGAAAAATAGAACTCCTGACCAAGCTGATGACAGAATGATGTGTGCGTTATTAAGTATGTCACTTTCTATAAGCCTTAAATTTTCACATTGTTAGCTCACCTGAGCCGAAGGCTCAGAGGTGAGCTTATAGGATGGGAGTCGAGCCGTCGTCCGTCCGTGCGTCCGTCCGTGCGTCCGTGCGTGCGTCAACACTTTCAAACATGAATATCTCAGAAACCAGTGGACCAATCACAATCAAATTTTATCTGAAGCATCATTGGGGTAGGGGAAAGCCTGCATTAGGTTTTGGTGCCGATCAGCTCAGAACTTTGGTTTCCATGGCAACAGATAGCCCCCATAGGGTTATAATGGGGAAAACGGCGTCATCACGTTTTCTCGACTGTTTTTGATTAGATCCTTATCATACTTGCAGGTAATGATAACATACACAAGAGCTTGGATGAGTTCGAAATTTGGTTGGATTCGAGCACAGACTACGGAGTTAGCTGCCCTTGAGCGTTTGAAAAAAATCCCATAGGGTTATAATGGGGAAAATGGCGTCATCACGTTTTCTCAACTGTTTTTGCTTAGATCCTTATCATACTTGCAGGTAATGATGACATACATAAGAGCTTGGATGAGTTCGAAATTTGGCCGGATTCGAGCACAGACTACTGAGTTAGCTGCCCTTGAGCGTTTGAAAAAAATCCCATAGTGTTATAATGGAGAAAACAACGTCATCACATATTTTTAGAAAAACTTTGTCATCACTCTATTGCCTACATTTCTCAACGGATTTTGAAATAACTTCACACAAATGTTGGGCATGACAATATCTCGAGCAAGTTTTACTTTCAGGATACTGCGCCCAAGGTCAAGGTCACTGTGGCTATTTTTAGAAAAACTTTGTCAGCGCTCTAGCACCTACATTTCTCAATGGATTTTAAAATAACTTCACACAAATGTAGGGCATGACAATATCTCGAGCAGGATTGACTTTCAGGGTGCTGTGCCCAAGGTCAAGGTCACTGTGGCTATTTTTAGAAAATCTTTGTCATCGCTCTAGCACCTACATTTCTCCATGGATTTTAAAATAACTTCACACAAATGTAGGGCATGACAATATCTCGAGCAAGTTTGACTTTCAGGGTGCTGCGCCCAAGGTCAAGGTCACTGTGGCTATTTTTAGAAAATCTTTGTCATCACTCTAGCGCCTACATTTTTCAACCGATTTTAAATCAAATTCACACAAATGTAGGGCATGACAATATCTCGAACAAGTTTGACTTTCAGGGTGCTGCGCCCAAGGTCAATGTCACTGTGGCTATTTTTAGAAAAACTTTGTCATCGCTCTAACGCCTACATTTCTCAATAGATTTTAAAATAACTTCACACAAATGTAGGGCATGGCAATATCTCGAGCAAGTTCGACTTTCAGGGTGCTGCACCCAAGGTCAAGGTCACTGTGGCTAATTTTAGAAAAACTTTGTCATGGCTCTAGCACCTACATTTCTCCATGGATTTTGAAATAACTTCACACAAATGTAGGGTATGACAATATCTCGAGCAAGTTCGACTTTCAGGGTGCTGCGCCCAAGGTCAAGGTCACTGTGGCTTTTTTAGCTCACCTGTGATCGGTCTTTGTCCGTCGTCCGGCGTCAACTTTTGCTTTAAACGACTTCTTCTCCAAAACTGTAGGACAGATTTTGAAATAATTTCGCAGAAATGGTCCACGGGGGACTCTCTACCAAAATTGCTCTAATGGTTCCGCTCCGCTGAACAATATGGCCGCCAGAGCTAAAAATAGAAAAACCTTTAAACGACTTCTCCTCCAAAACTGCTGGGCCGATTTTGAAATAATTTCACAGAAATGTTTCTTAGGAGACCCTCTACCAAAATTGCTCAAACCGTTCCGCTCCGCTAAACAATATGGCCGCCAGAGCTAAAAATAGAAAAACCTTTAAACGACTTCTTTTCCAAAACTGCTGGGTCGATTTTGAAATAATTTCACAGAAATGTTCCTTAGGAGACCCTCTACCAAAATTGCTCAAACTGTTCAGCTCCGCTGAACAATATGGCCGCCAGAGCTAAAAATAGAAAAACCTTTAAACGACTTCTCCTCCAAAACTGCTGGGCCGATTTTAAAATAATATCACAGAAATGTTCCTTAGGAGACCCTCTACCAAAATTGCTCAAACCGTTTCGCTCCGCTGAACAATATGGCCGCCAGAGCTAAAAATAGAAAAACCTTTAAACGACTTCTCCTCCAAAACTGCTGGGCCGATTTTGAAATAATTTGACAGAAATGTTCCTTAGGAGACCCTCCACCAAAATTGCTCAAACTGTTCCGCTCTGCTGAACAATATGGCTGCCAGAGCTAAAAATAGAAAAACCTTTAAACGACTTCTCCAAAACTGCTGGGCTGATTTTGAAATAATTTCACAGAAATGTTCCTTAGGAGACCCTCCACCAAAATTGCTCAAACTGTTCCGCTCTGCTGAACAATATGGCCGCCAGAGCTAAAAATAGAAAAACCTTTAAACGACTTCTCCTCCAAAATTGCTGGGCCGATTTTGAAATAATTTCACAGAAATGGTCCTTAGGAGACCCTCTACCAAAATTGCTCAAACGGTTCCACTCAGCTGAACAGTATGGCCACCAGAGCTAAAAATAGAAAAAAGCTTTACACATCATCGTCTCTGAAGCCAATTGCTGGATTTCAAAAAAATTCCACAGAAATGTTTTACTCATGGCCCTGAACAAAGATTGCTAAAATGGTTCCACTCCGCTGAACAAAATGGCCGCCAGAGCTGAAAATAGAAATAACTCTTAGAATGACACAGAGGGCACAGTTATGATCCAATCATCATGAAACTTTGTCAGAATGTTTATCTAAATGAAATCTAGACCATGTTTGAAACTGGGTCATGTGGGGTCAAAAATTAGGTCACTGGGTCAAATTTTAGAAAAACCTTCTGCACACTCTAGAGGGCACGTTTATGATCCAATCTTCATGAAACTTTGTCAGAATGTTTATTTATATTAAATCTAGGCCAAATTTGAATCTGAGTCTTGTGGGGTCAAAAACTAGGTCACTAGGTCAAATCTTAGTAAAACCTTGTGTACACTCTAGAGGGCACAGTTATGATCCAATCTATGTGAAACATTGTCAGAATGATTATTTTCATGAAATCTATACCAGATTTGAAACTGGGCCATGTCAGGTCAAAAATTAGGTCACTAGGTCAGTTCTTAGAAAAACAGTGTGAACGCTTTAGAGGACACAGTTTTGTTCTAATCTTCATGAGACTTTGTCAGAATGTTTGTCTCCAACAAATCTGGATCCAGGTTTGAAACTTGGTCATGTTGGGTCAAAAAGTAGGTCACTAGGTTAAACCTTAGAAAAACATTGTGTACATTCTAGAGGGCACAGTTTTGATAACTTTGTCAGAATGTTCATATCCAAGAAATCTAGACCAGGTTTGAAACTGGGTCATGTGGGGTCAAAATCTAGGTCATTAGGTTAAATCTTATAAAAAACCTTAGGTATACAATGAAGGGTTCATTTTCCTTTAATCTTTGTGAAACTCTGACTGTCAGGGATGTCTCTGAGGTTAAGTTCACAGGATACTCAGGTGAGCGATCCAGGGCCATCATGGCCCTCTTGTTAATAGTTTGTAAGGTATTTGATATATCAATTCTTGCTTATTTGATTCTATGCATTAAATTTAAAAAATATATTTTTATGAAATCACTTTTAAGTGAAACTGAATTGAAGGCAAGGCCGAACTGCTTCAGCTTTAACAACCTATGTGCATCTTGCTGAGTTCTTGCGTATTTCAAAATGCTAAATTGCCATCTGACTACCAGTGGTAAGCTAATACTACAGTATTGAAAAATTCATATTGCCCGGGAACTCAATTTTTGATAACAGATGACTCACAAATCTTATCCTCCGACATATTACAATTATGTAACGTAACGTTACTTTAGATTGCTTTTTAAATATACACTATCCGATGGTTTTTTTTATAGTTTGAGGACACATAACATTGGTGTTTCTTCATATTTACATATTCAACAGTGTCTACTTAAGACATAATACAGATATCATTAAAAATGAAATGCAACTGATGTTGGCTTTCTTAGCTTTTCTCGTTATTTTGCGGGTTAAATTCTTAAAAAATAAAACAGTTTCTGTCCATATTAAATATATATTGTGCTAACAGCTGCCTAGCTTATCTAAGCTGGGCATGAATCAAAGAGAATGATGGAGCACGTATAAACTTCAGTCCACCAATTCAGCTATTTAGTCTGGTTGTTTTTTTCCCGAATTTTTGTTGTGGTTATATACGTTACATATTTATCGTGACTGCTGACAAGTTCTGTTAGACTTTAGTTTGTTTGTTTTTTATACTAGACTATTGAAACAGTCATATATATGACAATTACTTTTCTCTTCACTTCAGTTCTTACAATTTGCTCCTTATATTACATGTATTTAGACACTGAAGGGGAAAAACGTCCAATACAATGTAAACTACGTTATACGGGTTAGTCAACTTATCCTTGACAATGTCAATTACCTTGAAACAGCGATTTATGTACTAGCAGACAAAACCCAACATTATTTAGGGCGAATACTAACATGTGTATACCAATGTGTATTTTCTATTATAACATGAATATGTAAATGTGGGTAGTGTAATTAACGTTGACGTAACACGTTAATGCCCCAACGTACAGAGGGCTGACATGTGTCATTTTGTTTCGTATATCATGCAGTTTTAGAAAATTATAGTGTCTAAAATTCCCCCTGGGGGGGTCTATGGTCAGCTCAAGGTCAATAAGCACTTGAAACTAACTGTTTAATATTTAAAAACGTTTATAAATACATTATAGCAACAAACGCTTCTAAGTTTAAGCTTTGTTTGTTATGCAGGCAGACCAAATGTAATGGTTACAAATTTACATGCTATGGTTGCTTCTGAAAAACGCCCCTTCCCCCCTCCCTCTCTCTCTCTCAACCCTTTACCTTTGAGTAGGATAATCATTATCACTGTTCCTTTTACCTAGTTCCCTCTTCTCTCGAAAACTTATTACTCTCTCAGTCCTGTCTGTCAAACATTTCTCGCGCAAACAGCCCTTTTACCCTATTATTATTTTTGGATTTGCACCTTGATCTGTGACCAATTTTTTTTTAATTTTTATTGATAATATATAGGTTTAGAGTTAAAGCTTCATATGTATCCTTCTGTTAACAACTAGGTTTTTTGTTAACTTCTTTTTTCAAACGCTGATTTCAATTTTAAATTTGGGTTATAATATCAACATTATTCTACGAGATAGAGATATCCGCCATAATTCGTACAAATATTTCATGTTAGGGAGAACTCGATAAGCACATCGCTTCCGTTCTAATCCCATAGCTTGTACTGATATCTTACTTGTTTATGTATATATATATATATATATATATATATATATATATATATATATATATATATATATATATATATATATATATATATATATTCCCGGGTCTTCCGGTCTAAGTCGAAGTCTGATTATCGTTAGGTTTAAGTCCAAAAATGGTTATAAAGGGACAAAGTCATTACTACTGATCCTATTGAGATAAAATTAGTAAATCTCACAATGGTTTTCCTGGCTCTACACGATGTTATCGAATTTTCTGAAAAATACTTTAAAATTCCAAAAATTGCCAATTAAGGATTTCGACTTAAAAAAAAGCCGTAAAAATTGTAAAAAAATTTCTTTAAATTTCGACCTTATCATTTTTTTACCGTGAGATACCAGGAAAGTCAAAGCTAAATATTTCGACGAAATGATCATTATTTTCTGATAAAAAGGACAATTTACTTAATGCATTCTAAAGCATTAACACCGGTTGGACGAAACGCCAAGATTCGTAGAAGAAGCGCAGTAGTAACACATGGTCGTAGTAGAACAAGGCCGTCGCAGCATACTTTAGATT
This sequence comes from Ctena decussata, assembly GCA_963989385.1. Lineage (NCBI taxonomy): Eukaryota > Metazoa > Mollusca > Bivalvia > Lucinida > Lucinidae > Ctena > Ctena decussata. The sequence continues at coordinate 38,552,940 of OZ022503.1, read as the reverse complement.
TGTGCGACTATTGAAGCACCGAAGGTGCCAATGCGAGCGCCGAATGCTCGAAGCATTGCTAGGGGGTCCGGGGAATGCTCCCGCGGAAAAATCTTGAGAAATTAGTGCAACTTGGTGACTTCTGGCTCATTGTCCGGCAGTTCATAGGGCATCACTTTCAACAAACGTAATCATATCTTTTAAAACGAAAGTTAAAATGAATTTCAGGATACAACAATGCACTTGTGCGAATGTCTTCAAAGCTGCATTATATTTCTGTAAGTGACTCCGGCCTGTAATTATGTCTATGTCGATTTTCTACTCTCTAATCATTTTCTAAACAATCTTGTGATCATCGGAGAAAAAGCTGTTGTGCAGGCTGATATGTACCTTGCCTAGTGAACTATGCGACAGCACCAGAACGTGACGGCGACGTGTCCACCTAACTCGTTTTGAAGACGTTTCCGTCATCCCAAAAGCGTTACAAATCGGAAAAGTCCAGTACGTTTACATTACGCCTTCCTGACGTTTGGAAAACTGAAGAAACACCTTGAATAGGCACGTTCAGATAACATTTTGACTCGTTTTAAATACATGTCCACATGGCACTTGTTGAAGACGTGCTGTTGAGGACGTGTCCGTCACCCAAAAAGCGTTACAAATAGGAGTATGTTCACATTACGTCTTTCTGTCGTTTGAAAAACTGAAGAAACACCTCGAATGGGCACTTGCTGATACATTACGTCTTCGAGACTTTTGGAATACTGAAGAAACACCTTGAACGGGTATGGTCTGATAATGTTTTGACACGTGTTGAAGACGTGTTAGGGTTATATGAAATCTCAACGTCTTCAATTTATGTTCCAAACTTATAGAAAACTACAACGAAGCGTGACAAAGCCGTTAAGATCACGTTCCAAAAACGCGAATTAGTGAATATTTCTACGTTAGCTAAACGTAACAGTGACTTGTGGTTAGGAGGTGTCCGCAACCCAAAGCAAAGACTTCCATTACGTTTTATTTCGTCTTCAATACGTTTAGAGGTCTGAAAGAACACCTAGCATGAGCACGTGCTAAAACATGGCATTTTAGAGATGACAACTGTGCTACTGTAATGACAAAATATTAGGAGAGGTAACAAATAAACTGTTTTATCAATAATAGCTAGTAAGTAGGCCTTACATTTAATACAGCACATAAAGCATATAAACTTAACGCAAAACTTTAACACAAATATACAAGTCTGTGACCTTGACCTTTGGTAAGCAGCTGCATACAGATAATGTCAACTACTCTGTATGAACCTTAAAGTAACCCTAGTCAAATAGCTGAAGGTTCCATCCAAGGATATTTGAAATATAAAAGAAAAATATAAACTTAACACAAAACTTTAACGCAAATGTTTAAGTCTGTGACCTTGACATTAGGTCAACAGCAGCATCCATATGATGTCAACTATTCTGCATGAACCTAGAAGTATACTTAGTCAAATAACAAAAGGTTCCATTGAAAGATAATGGAAATATAAGCAAAGAACAAAAACTTAACGTAAAACTTTAACACAAATGTTAACGGACGGACGGACGGACGAATGGACGGACACACGGACGAACGGAAGGACAGACGGACGAACGGACGGAAAGACGAAAACTATATACCCCTCGACATACTTCGTATGTCGGGGGTATAAACATGCAATACATAAAAACATTCGGTACATGCAAGTGATGTATTTTCTGACCATGAGAGTGTATGCTTACTTACTATATATAATGTTAAAGTGAAGCATCTCCAGAGAAAACAATTCAGCCATCCCATCTCTGCGCCCCCTCCAACTCAAGGCCAGCTCCCTTAGAAAAGAATTTGCCCCCATTCATCGGAGCAAACGCTCTCCCCCGTAGAAGATCCACCTGGAAGGGCTATGTCTCCCGAGGAAGCAAAAACAAATCATAAAGGCTGTCTACTTATGTAAAAGTGGCGAAAAATATGAAGGTGCACCACAGTTAATTGCCCCTGTAGTAGGAGGAGAAAAATCTGAAAAGAAAATTTCGCCCAGCGCCCCGACTGGGGATCTATCTCACAACCCCAAGATTATAAAGCGAGCACACAACCACCAGGTTAAAAGGTCCGGACCAGTTGCACTGGTCAGTTATACACTCTAAATACCTATGTATACATATTTACACATCACTCATTGGCCATACTACTACACTCCTCCATCCTACCAAAGAGCATTTGTATCAAATGTTAAAGGCCCCATCGCTCTATCAGCATGAAAAATTTTATCATGAGGTATCGCTGCAAGCTTCTCACTATAGTTTCATGATTGTAAATGACCATGAATAGCCAGCTTTAAAAAATAAAACGTTCTTGAGTTTCATATAAAAATGCTTTGAAAACTTATTTGGGTCATTTTAGTTGGCAACTAAAATGACTGGGTCATTTTAGTTGGCAACTAAAATGACCTACTTTCGATTTCATAAAATGGTAAAAATACAATGTACAGGTGTGGAGTCCCAATCACTATCCCGCCTTTGTTTATTTAGCATTGCTAGACGGGAAACCAGTACAGGAAATTGTATATTGTGGAGCGATTCGTTATTTAAAAAAAATCGTTTCCTCTACTTTTTGCCAGTCATATGACTCAATATATGCATACCAACCAACATTTTATTACCAAACGTGAAGGTTGAACCGCTTTTTACTATGATTTGAGTTTATGTATTTTACCGCTGATAGGACTATGGTGACTTTAAGGAAATGAAATAATTATAATCCAGTTCTGGGCCCGGTTGTTCAAAACTAACGACGTCGTTAGCCAACATTTCGTTAAAATTTCAAATGTTAATATCTCTCATATGCCAATATTTTTTTTTTAAAAATGTGAGAAGCTTTTGCATTACTGTTTTTCAACAAAAAATATCAGTGTATTTGGTCAATAAGTCATAAAACACTTAACGAGTTGACCTCTTAACGAGCTCGTTAGGCTAACGATGCTTTGAACAACTGGGCCCTGGTGTTTTTCACACCTTAACTGTTAAAGTATCTGAATGATAACGATAAGGTTAATGAGAACACTCTCAGGGAAAGCATGTTGGCAAACCCAGACTCTGTGACTTCAAAACTGGGGCCAACACCCAAAGAAAAGAATTTGTTCTCTGTAGAACAAATTTCCTTCCTTCAGAGTGGACCCCCCCCCCCCCCCCCCCCCCCGCACACACACATAAAAAGGCCAGACTGCGAACTTGAGTGCCAATGTAAACATGCAAGAAGACACATAAGTTGACTCCCCTTTGTAAAAATGGCAGAAAATTGCGCACGCAGCTATAGTTGTCTTACTTTATTGCAGCATGGATGTCACACGAGCTGCACTGGTCTCTCAAGGATGTCACCATTACCATAATCGCATAAGATACAGTTTGCTAATCCAGATGAGTGCCACTCGGGCCAATTTGAACCAGACTACAATGACAAGGTGGTGCTCAGGGTAGCACTTCACCCCCATCAAAGATCTTCAAGGACCGTAAAGAGTGTGTTCGCACAAAGGCAGTGCCTTAATTTCATATTAAAAGTATTATTCAAGGGCAGATTAATATCATGATGATACAAAAAATTCTAAAACATATGTTTTATGTGGCATTTAATGGCAAATAAAAGTCCTTTTCGGTGCCCGAAAGTTCTTTTCGGTTTCTGTCTTTAGTAGGACCGGATTCTGAGTTCTGCAGTCCTGCACTTGAAATTAGTGCAAAAAATGGGAAACCCGATTTAACGACTGGTTTACATTTCGACATCTGGGATACGCTTTTAGCAAGCAATAATTCGCGATGCAGTCTGTTGCTGTACCACTTTTTTCCTTTCCGAAAGGTAATTTTGTTTGTTTAATTTATTTTCAACTATTATCAGTATTTTGTGTGTTCCTATCGCAACATATTTTGTTTTTTTTTTGCGTTTGCGGACGCTGAACTGTCACATGATTGATACTCCTTTCTTTCTTCTTTCTTTTCTTTTGTTCGTATTTCCCTCCTGTATAAGGAGCACCTGCGTTCACACTACGCAGTAAAGTGTTGTATAAAAGTTGATACTAAAACTGTCAAACACACTAAAAAGTAACTCAAACTGTCAAACACACTATTAAAGTTATAAAACACTATCCTTGAAAGTGAGCCCAGCAACCTCGAAACTTGCTGCACGCTTTAAACCCATTATTGCTTGGCGTCCCATAGAACAACAGACATTTGCAAACAACGCAGACTCCGCCAACTCGGCGTCTGATCAGGGTCTAAACTTAATTAAGTATTTCTCCTTAAAATGATAGAAAGAATTAAAAAAAATAAAGTAGACCAGATGCTCCTTAGGTCATTTAATCTGAATCTGAATTGTTTACTGGTGATACGCCAAAATTGACAATCTTTCACCAGGGGGGCGTGACTGGAGGAAAATTAGTCCCTAGCTCTCACGAGAGATGAGAACTTTGACACACAATCATCTGACATTTCAGCAGAGGAAATCAGGGAGGTCATTCCAGTCCCTGATGGTCTGGGGAAAGAAGCTACATTTATATGCATCTAAACTAGCAATGGGTATCTGAAATGCCATGGAATGTTGATTTCTGCAACGCCTAGTTTTGGGGACAAGGTCACCTGTAGGTATTCTGGCTTTTCCTTTCAGACCTATGTATAGCAATATGAGTCGGTTATCCTTCCTCCTCTTTTTGAGGCTTTCCCACTTAAGTTGCTCAAGGATGCCAGTCATGCTACCCGCCTCTCGGGTGTAATTCCTAGTTACAAACCTAGCTGCACGGTTTTGCACCTTTTCTAACTCTTCCTGAAGGCCTTGTGTATAGGGATCCCAGACCGAGCTTCCATATTCGAGGATGGGACGCACCAATGTCTTATAGCCTACTTCTTTCACTTCTTGGGGACAAGAAAACAAATTTCTCCTTAAGAATCCTAGGGTTCTGTTGGCCTTAGTGCAAATATTAATGATATGGGTATTCCATTTCAAATCACTTGTAACTGTTACTCCAAGGTATTTGATACTTTCAACATTTTCCAGTACTGTACCCTCAAGGGTGTAAGAAGCCTGGATTTTGTTGTGCTTTTTTGTCAGCTGCATCATGTTGCATTTGACAGGTTGAAATCTCATACCCCATTTCCTAGCCCAACATCCTAAACGATCAATGTCTTCCTGAAGTTTCACTGTATCATCTATTCCTTTTATTTCACGGTAACAAACACAATCGTCAGCAAAGAGTCTTATTTCAGACTCAATGTCTGCGGAGGTGTCGTTTATGTACAAGGAGAACAACAAGGGACCAAGAACGGTGCCCTGTGGGACACCAGACACAACAGGGGCCCAGTCTGACATAACACCATTTACTACTACTCTTTGTTGTCTAAAGCATAGGAAAGCGTTTATCCAATTCAATGTTGAACCACCTATACCGTAGCTAAATAGTTTGCTTTTAAGGAGTTCATGTGGGGGTGTATCAAAAGCCTTTTCAAAATCTAATATAAAAGTGTCAACCTGCCCCTTATTGTCTAACACTTTTGCCCAATCATCTATCACCGTAGTCAACTGAGTTTCACAGCTATGCCATTTTCTGAATGCATGTTGTTTGTCTGACAAAAGTTTATGTTCATCAAGATGGGCCATTATATTCGAACACACAATTTGTTCAAGCAGCTTGCAAGGTATGCAGGTCAAGGATACCGGACGATAATTACGGGCAAGAGACCTGTCCCCCTTCTTGAACAGTGGGCAAATGTTCGCAAGAGACCATTCACGAGGGATTTAATGGACCCATCCAGGATAGAAGACTCCATCTGGGGGCATAAATGAGCCGCGACAAAAGGAAACCAACAAAGTGGTTGTGTGTCCATCGTTCTGTGTTAAAAACTTAAAATTAGCAGTGCCAACCCACTCTTCAAAGTGTGTGTCAAATCAGTCATTACATACATAAAAATGGTACTGAGAACCCAAGTAAATCAACCCCCTGCTCATTCCACACATATGGTCTCTGGTAAAAAATGTCACTAACCCTATTAACCTAGTGTTGTCGGATATGTGATGAACCTTGAATAGACGGTGTGACTAGTCCTGTAACGATGATGGTGCAAACAGAAACTGAATAATAGAACACATTGACCTGAAGACATGTATAATTGCTGCAGAATAGTTTCCTTCGTATCAGCCTTCCATGTTGGGTCTACCAGTGACACAGAGCCACAAAGAAAGGTAAAACCCAGGTATTCTGCAGTCGCTGCGCTGCAACAAAATAACGCTAAACTTGAAAATTAGGGAAATTTGCCATTGTCACTAGTTTTCACGACCTGCAAATTTGGGGATCCCTTGATAGAGATCAATCCATTCAGCGTATTGACCAAGTCCACAGGAATTGGAATGTGATATTAAGGTGCATTACATTGCGTGAGTGAGTGAACTCAGGTTTAACGTCCCACCAACAATGAGGTCACATGATGGAGACGGGACCTCGGTTTAAAGTCTCATCCGAAAGACCGGAGAAGCGGGGGATCACATTACATTGCAGGACATAGCAGGGGTTTTATTGACCATAAGTCTGTTGGTCCTGGACCAGTGATTTTTGGGCATGACCAGTTGATGTCTTTGGTAGCTGGTCCTGCAGAACAACTGATTTTGAAATTTATTGAAAACACATGATAACAAAGAATAGCAGGAACATAGGGAGAACCACTTAAACTGCGGATAAGTTGGTCCAGGGACCCTGTGGACCACCAGTCATTCAGTCCTTAGCGAAATCCCTGCTATCATAGTGTAATTAATGTGTGTGGGTATATTTTCAAACTTCTACAGCCTAGCTGGGCATGTTCAAAAAAAAATGTGACCAAAGTGTGACATTGGAGGTCAAAAATAAACACTCTGCCGTAGTTTTAAGTTTTATTTCAGACTTATCTACAGTGCTTCCAGTTTACAAAACTGTATAAATTTTAATAATAGCAATACTAATAAAAATTTTATGACAGTTTTTGTGAAGAAATTTACACCCAAAATCTGTTAAAATGACCAAATTTTATGAAGGCTTTGGAAGGCTAAAATCATGATCCTATCACTTTAAGTTTCTATTATTTGATGCAGGGCACTTCCAGATTATGTAAATAAATGCTGTCTTCTGTCAGAAACCGCTGAATGATATAAAAACTCAAATTTTAACTTTATTTTGACACACTTTTTCAGATGTAGAGTTCTAAAAACTTTCATATCTTTTATTTACTTGACTTTACCTCAATAAAATGTGCATTGGAATGATGCCATATGAGTAGAGAACTATTCTAGAAATTGACTGTTCTGATAAAAAGATATAGGTAGTGGTGATGCCATGTCAAAAATGTGCAAAAAGTTTCAAGGAATGTGTTACACTCCTGAGTATTATTTCCAAACTGCTCTAATTTGCATCACAAGAGCTTTAAGCCAATGATTAAGCGTTCCATATAATAAAGTAACACCAACTGCATATTGTTAACATCATTTTTTCCAAGATTATTGGCCTCTTTAACAAGAAAACTTGTTCTGATGCTCAGGAGTGTAACACTTTACAGCCATTTGTTGTATTGTAAAAAAAGTTGAATATTCTGCCTTTAAATTTCATTATTTTGTTGTCTTCTCTTTAAAAGCAACTTGCACTCATTGCTATATAGTAAAAACCTAAACCATATCTCGTAACTCATGCTTGGGTGTGCCACAATATATTTGCTATTTCGGCTATCTAAATGCACGAAAATCAGATGTATACTGAATTTAATTAATTTCTTCTTCACTCGTTCTTTTGGTAATTGAACAGTTTTCTTTACCTGACTATCATTACCTGTTTACAAAAGACATTACGGAAGTGGAAGTTCCATACCAGTTTCAGAAGTTGATGGTCACATTATAAATCAGTAGAAAACGTCCCTTTCTAAAATATCATTAACCTCAAAATCTTATCAAAACAGATGGTACTGCATCAAAAACATTTTCAGATGTTGGAAACATATATTTAGTATGAATTTATCCAAGCATGTTGATGTAAGGGAAGAAAAAGTTTCCAAAATGGCATTAAACTTAAAAAACTCAGGAGTGTAACACCTTGCACTATACATGTCATAGCAAAACCCGAATTTAGTCACAAAATATCATTATCTTGGTCATTCTTATCTAATTATTTCTCACAAAACACTTGATATCCATGTATGGTTATTATTCAGACTGTCTCATAGTGATAGAAATGAAGAAAATGGAATCTCAAAATCTTCAACTTTTGGTCGATTTCATGGCAGTGCAGCTTTATTTAATTTACATTTAGAAGTTAACTATATGTTCCAAAATTGCATGAGGGAGGCTTGGTCTTCATTTATGAGCACAGTAAATGAAAATTACACTGCTTGTGGTAAAGAAATAAGCTATTTTTGTCAATTTTCAAAAAAGTGTTACACTCCTGAGTGGCTCAAATGGTGCATATGAAGAAAATAAAAGCCAAGAAGAAGACTGCCTGTGTGCCACTTACCATGATGGGTCAAAGACTTTTCATACAAGGCATGAAAGTTTACAAAAGCTACCCCTGGAAAAAGTTATGGGGTTCCAAATGTCAAATGTTACACTCCTGAGTTCAAGGGGTACTTGAGAAGAAGTTGTTTACATTCTGAGATGGATGCCGGTAAAGCAACTGGAAAATTTGCAATATGATATACCATCTTTAGTCAGTGTTTCAGACCATGTTATAGAGATTAGCAGCATCAAATATAAAAATCACATCCATTTAGATGAGAACCTCCTCTTTTTTGGTTCACCAGAAAATCAGCATAGTGCTGTTCAGTTTAGCATTACTAATTCCATGGGTGATGATGAAAGGACATTAATCTTACGTTTTCATGCAGCCCAAAGGACTGGAAAGTCAAAAAGATGGCTAATAGGTATGCTAACTGGCACAGTCTTGTAAAATTGCATGCTGAAAATTCAGTAATCAAAAAAATGTCACACAAAAAGCGTTACACTCCCGAGTTTTTTGGCTATATTTTTGACCATAACTTTTTTATTACTCAAAGTATTTCAATGAAATTTGGCAGGTATCTTCAAGGCCACATAATACATCTTCAGCAACAAAAATAATGTACTAATATAGCCCTGTTTTCTTTAAAATTCTCTGAAATGCTTTGGTCACATTTTTTTTGAACATGCCCAGCTGTAGAAGCTGGCATAGCTTTTATGGTGATTATGTATTAGACCAGGGCATTTATTAGGATTAATACGGTAGGCAATATGTCAGGAACATCGAGAAGGTACTCAAAATTATTTGTCAGCTGGGATGTCCGGTACTCAAAATTAG